>JAIXMN010000008.1:0-1321405 GCA_025716815.1 Dichotomocladium elegans
GCAGAATAGCCTCGTCACGGTCTGACAGCTTGTGAGCTGTGTTGTTTGCAGGGGTGTGTCCAACCTTAACACGCATGGATCGATTTGTGATAGGTGTCTTAACCTTTTTTCTTGCCTCGAAGTATTCCTGGCAGGTGTGTCCTTGTGTATAAGGTACCTTCTTGCAATAGCGGCAAAGGTTGCTGGAGGTATGTTGATCAGGCTGCGCGGTGTATTTACCACGTTTGCTCTGTTGCAGTTGTTGTTGTACTAACTGCCTTTGTTGCTGGAGGATGCTGCAGTCGGCCTTGGAATGTCTGCCCTTTGGATGAACTGGGCAATCGCCATACTTGGGTTGGCTGTGTGTTTTCTGCACCAAGCGACGCTTCTTACTGCTAACCTCGCGCATTTCGTACACCTCGTCAGGTCCGTCCTGTTCTTCTGTTCCTTCAATGTACTCGCCGAGTGTCGAAACCACCAGTTGCGCCATTTCCATGATGTCTGCAGGCAGCAACGTCCCATAACGCTGCGCCATGACGGGGTGGATCTTGTCTCGGATGTATCGTGGGAAGGATGACACAAAATCGAAGGTTAGGTCGGGTCCTTGCTGACGGCTGGCTTCTGTTGCCAATGCGATCCACTGCTCTGTGTATAGTCGCACCAACTGGCCATTCCTGTACCTTTTGGAGTACAGCTCGTCTCGCTTGATATAAGCATGGTAGGGGTTGCCATACTCCTTGTGTATCACCTTACAAGCTTGCTCCCAGGTGTAGTGCTTGTCTGCCAACTCACGGCGGAACCACATCGTTTGTCCTTGGTCAAGACACAACCAGAAGAGTCGTTCCCAATGCTCGTCCATAGACAGGCCGTGGCTCCTCAGTTGTGCCTCGAATGCCTCTGTAAACGCACGCACTGACTCGTGCACCGGTTTGCCGGTGTTGCGCACTGGACCGCCACGGAATTGCAACGCGGGAAGCTCCTTGGGCACCAAGGTTTGTTGGTTATGTGCCGTTTTGGCATTGCGGGGTCGAAGGGCATCTCTTGTGTTCTGGAACATTTTTAGGTCATCCAGTGCTTGCTTGTGTTCTTGACGCAAACGATCCCTCTCTTCTTCTGGTTCGCCTACTGAGGACATGTATTTCTCGTACACCTGTTGCAAGCGGGTGCGGAGAATCGACTCTGTGTTGGCGGGCGTGAGTATGCGCTCCGTAGCATACGTTTCGAGTGTGAGCACTCGCTGCTTGGGGTCTTCTTCCTTGTCTTGCATGGGCGTATCTTCATCCTGGCATTCTGGGACACGCTCCTCGTGCATGTTGGACTCCTTGGTAAGTTCAGTGGTGGTGATCGGGATGATGTCAGACATGGTGGGATCAGGTAGGAAAAACAAAGGTTTTCAAAGATAAAAATGAGATGGATGGATTAGAGAGAATGAAAAAAGACAACTATAAAAGTATCTTTGAGGTTGATGTTTATTCCTGAAAATAAAATAACTCTCTTTTATAATAATTCTATTAGAACGGCGATGTAAGTGCTTAATCCTGTTAGGACGTATCGGATGAGAGCATTCTCTTTTCATTGTCCTCTTCAAGACCAGTGATGGATCCTGGGTAGAGGAAGTACCTTTGATAGGTGCGATTGTCCTGTCACGCAAGCGGATATGAAAATATCGGTCCCTGAACATCAATGTGTTAAATTCATCATTGTCTTAGTTTCAGGATATCGGCGATAGTGATGTGAAACCGGCTAAGTTCTCTAACACGGATCAATGTTCACCACAACAAGACCACCTTCACATTCAAGGATCGACAGTACTGTTTTGTTGGCGCACCTTTTGGTCTCAAGTTTCTTTCGAGCCAATTTCAACGTGTAATGCACATTGTTTTCGACAACATGCCCAACGCAGTCACTTACATCGATGACATTATTATCTTTTCAAACAATTTATCTGACCACGTGTTGCACGTGCAGGAGGCTATCAGACGTCTCTCAGAGGTTAACTTGGTTCTCAATCCGGAAAAATCGCATTTGGCACAATCCGCCGTTTATTTATTGGGCTTTTGTGTAAGTGCCAAGGGTGTCAATTTGGACCCTCGGAAAATTTGCAATGTGGACCAGATCCCTGTGCCCACGACAGGCCATGACATCCAGAAATTTTTGGGCCTCGTCAATTACTTCCGCGATCACATTCCGAACGTTGCCGTCCTCACTTCTCCTTTGGACCGTCTACGCAACGCTAAACAGCTTTCAGGATTATGGACACAACACCATCTTCATGCATTTAATGCTATCAAGGCTGCTCTCCATGCTGCTCCTGTGTTGAGCTATCCGGATGAGAATTTGCCCTACCATGTTGCCACAGATGCTTCTGACACTGGCATAGGTTGCTGTCTTTATCAAATCCAGAACAATCAGTACCGTTATATTGGTTTTATGGCGCGTGCTCTGAACAAAGCTGAACGTTCTTATTCCACTACGAAACGTGAGCTTCTCGCTGTGGTATATGCTCTTAAGAAGTTTCACTCGTTTTTATGGGGCAACAAATTCACTCTTTACACCGACCATCGTGCTCTAACGTTTATGCACACTCAACCAATTGCCAATCCGATGATGGTGAACTGGTTCGACACGTTGTGTGATTACAACTTTCAGGTTGTTCATATTCCTGGCATCACCAACATTCTTCCGGATACTCTCAGTCGCCTCTTCTCTCCGAAGAAGCTGGTGGGGGGTAATATCTCCGAAACCATTGGTCGCACCCCTACTTTGGGCAGTTTAAAACCTGTACGCCCTACAAGCAATGCTGAACCGCTTCTTCAGCGTTCTGCTTCTGCTACGCCTTTGGACTTCATGACGCCTCCTGAGGAAGAACGTCCCATATTACTAGAAAAGGCTCATCTCAATGGTCACTTTGGTGCTGATACAATTGTGACTGAGTTGCACAAAGAAGGTATACATTGGACTAACTTGAAGAGAGATGCTCTCAATACCGTTGCCAAGTGTCAAGCGTGCCAACGCTACAACATCGGCAAACACGGTTACCACCCTTTACGCAACATTACCGCAGACAAGCCAGGTGATCACTGGGCTATTGATCTGTGCGAGTTTAACGCCACTTCTCCATCTGGCAATAATTATGTTTTGGTCATGGTAGACGTCTTCTCGAGATTCTGCATTCTTCGAGCTATACCTGACAAATCGGCTCTTTCAATCGCTAAACAACTCATCCACGTCTTTTGTGACTATGGCTTTCCGAAGATCTTACAGTCAGACAACGGTACAGAGTTTGTAAACGAATTAGTACGCCTTGTGGTGGAACATTCCGGAATTGACCATCGTCTTGTCACACCCTATAATCCGCGTGCCAATGGTTTGGCTGAGCGTTGGGTACAAACGGCTAAAGCAACAGTCATCAAGAGGTTAGAAGGAAAAACAGAGGATTGGGATATGTATCTTCCCAGTGCACAATTAGCTATCAACAGCAAACACACATCGCTGCACGACTCTCGTCCTTTCTCTCTCATGTTCGCTCGACAGCCTAATCTCTGGCAGGACTACTCAAGCGTCGAAGTCGCCGATATCAACGATGCGACACGAGCTGCAGACACCCGTGAACATTACATGAACGAGGTCGTCATTCCAGCTATCTCTGAACGTGTCAAAGCTCTTCACGAGGCCCAGCAAGGGAAATTCAACAGCAAACATCGCATCTTAAGCGAATTCCCTGTTGGTAGCAAGGTCATGATCCTAAATGTCAACAGGAAGAAAAAGACCGATCCTCGTTACGAAGGTCCATTTACAGTGCATGGTCGTCGCAGACATGGGGGACCCTACACTTTGACTGATGAAACGGGTTCCTTGCTTTCACGCGACATTTCACCTTCCCACATTAAGCTGATCTCACAAGACAGCATTGCTTCGGGCGATGACTTTTACGAGACTCAGGCAATAGTGGATCACAAGGGCTCACCTGGCAACTACCTCTACCGTGTCCGATGGAAAGGCTATGAGCCAAAGGATGACACATGGGAGCCAGCCGAGCATTTCAACGATCTTAAGCTGATCAACGAATACTGGAATCGCCGCAATCCGACACCACGCACAAGTCATCAAGCAACTGCGCAACATTTGGCTACAGCGTCAATGACAGAGCCAGATAAACGCAATACACTGCCTACACGTCGCTCTGATCGACAGGCAAAACGCAGACGCACTTAGGCACGTCTTTTTCCCTTCACTTTTTCTCCCACAGGGTTTTTACTTCTTTAAGGGTTTTTTCCAGACAACGCCATCACTCATTATTTAGTGCTCTGATAACTTATCAACGGTTGATCCAACCTGGTGGGGGGTAATGTCGTATCCACGACTATTTTCTTACCTAACAGCAGTGTCCCTGGATTATACGGGACATCAACACTTTGTTTCACTCTTCGAGCGCCGTTATCATAATTACTCTCGCGCTATCCGGATTCATAATTTATATCCCGGACCTGTCTCAGGACGCAGTTATAATCACAAGGGTAAATGATGAACTTCTTTATCAACCTTTTAACTGGTCCACCGTCCCGGGAGACCGCCTAGATGATTATCCACACCCAGCCTCCAGAGTGACCGTTTTGATAAGCACTTCTTATAAATAGGCCCATTATTGGCACTTAATAAAAAATAATCCTTTTGCGAGTCTCACAGAATCATATTCTGTCTCTTTTTATTCTTAAAACCCCTTGATTCCACATCGGTCCATATGGTACTTGGCTTCCTTCGGTGAGTGTGATAGTATGATCTACTCCAGGTCGACGACTTGGTAGGGAGTTTGCCTGTTCTTCATCGAAAACGTCAGAAAATGTGTTATACTTCCTGGGAATACTAGGCGTAGTGGATATTGGCTCGCTACTAGTCAGACTGGCAATCGTCATGGGGCAGCCTTTAAGATCAAGTCGGAGGGCAAAGGCTTCGTGTTCTTGCTGGATTAGCTTCTTCATCGTGGTGGCACCCACTAGTTGGATGTTGGCCACTGATGCGCTTGTTGCTGAGGTCGGTGGTGACATTGCTTGAACAGCTGGGGCTGCTGGTAGACAGGATTCTGAGCATGTCTCGGAGACAAAGAGGACTCGCCCTGTATGCCAATTGATTGTTGGGTTGTGTTTCTGTAACCAAGGCATACCCAGGATGACTGAGTATTGGCCCAAGGAGGTTACATGTAAGGCGACGTGTTCTTGGTGCTGACCACTAGCCATGTGTGCTGGGCAATTATGCATTATAAGACCGGACAATATTGAACGGCCATCGACGGTGCGGACATGTAAGGGGTTCCTGTTCTCGGCGAGTGGTAATCGATGCTGCTGGACGAAACTCTGGTCAATAAAATTCTCCATTGACCCCGAGTCGATCATGGCCGTGGTGTCGAGTGTTATGTCGCCAATTTTCAAAGTTACAGGGATTTGTAGAGGCATGTGGATTGGAGGAGATGTTGTGGGTGCACAGGAGGACGAGGAACACAGAGTGTGTGAGGCGAGAGGTTTGGTTTCAATAGAGGTGGGTTTATTGAAAAAAATATAGTGCCGACCCAAGGGACACTCTCTTACAGCCCTTGGGATTTGCCTTTTCCCTTCTTGTTAGGGCATATGGCGGCGGTGTGTCCCTCAGCAGCACAGTACATACACAAGCCAAGGTTGCGGCGGCGGGTCTTCTCCTCAGCAGAGAGCGGCTTGTACTGAGCCTTGGCGGCGTCCAGGTCCATAGGAACTCTCTAACCACCACACAGTGCATGGTCGTTGCAGACATGGTAGACCCTACACTTTAACTGATGAAACGGGTTCCTTGCTTTCACGCGACATTCCACTTTCCCACATTAAGCTGATCTCACAAGACACCATTGCTTCGGGCGATGACTTTTACGAGACTCAGGCAATAGTGGATCACAAGGGCTCACCTGGCAACTACCTCTACCGTGTCCGATGGAAAGGCTATGAGCCAAAGGATGACACATGGGAGCCAGCCGAGCATTTCAACGATCTTAAGCTGATCAACGAATACTGGAATCGCCGCATTCCGACACCACGCACAAGTCATCAAGCAACTGCGCAACATTTGGCTACAGCGTCAATGACAGAGCCAGATAAACGCAACACGCTGCCTACACGTCGCTCTGATCGACAGGCAAAAGGCAGACGCACTTAGGCACGTCTTTTTTTCTTCACTTTTTCTCCCACAGGGCTTTTACTTCTTTAAGGGTTTTTTCCAGACAACGCCATCACTCATTATTCAGTGCTCTGATAACTTATCAACGGTTGATCCAACCTGGTGGGGGGTAATGTCGTATCCACGACTATTTTTCTTACCTAACAGCAGTGTCCCTGGATTATACGGGACATCAACACTTTGTTTCACTCTTCGAGCGCCGTTATCATAATTACTCTCGCACTATACGGATTCATAATTTATATCCCGGACCTGTCTCAGGACGCAGTTACAATCACAAGGGTAAATGATGAACTTCTTTATCAACCTTCTACAGTGGGTACCCGCTAATCCGCTCGGCTCCATGAAGGTTGGATGTGGCCGGTTTATCGGGTGACCGGTTTACTGAATTCAGAGCCAGCTGATTACCTTGTACGACCTAAACATTAAATAAAGCGATATATCTTCGGTTAGCCTTTAAACATCTAAAATTTTTCTTTATTTTCGATAATGCCAAAGGTCTCACTTACAAAAGCTGAGAAGAAGCATATATGCATTTATGCAGATACGTTGCCCAAGTCGAAAGAAAGCAAGCAAGCTCTATTTGCAAGATGGGCCAAAGAAGAATTCAATCTTGAGAAAGAGCCAGGAAAATCTACCATTGGAGATATTCTCAAGCTGCGCGATGTTTTGTTTGGTATGACAGACACCGAGTTGGCTGGCAAGCATACAAGAAGTGCCAGTTTTCTGGAGCTTGAGAAAATTCTTGCAGCTTTTGTCCATGATATGGCAGCGATGGGAGCCCCAATTAGTCGCCAATTGCTGGAACGCGAAGCAAGAATCCAGGCTAATAGGATGAACCTCGAGCTACCCACTGGGTTTAAGTTTTCTGTTGGGTGGATGACCAGGTTCATGGCCAGGAACCAGTTTAAGTCACGCATGATGCACGGAGAAGCCAGCGCAATTGACATCAGCTGTGATGACATTCAGCAGGCGATCGCTGAGATCAAGGCGAAGATTGCTGAGTATCCACCAGAGTGGGTGTACAATATTGATGAGACTGGGTTATATTGGAGAAATCCTCCCAGACGAACCATTTCGAGCAAGCCTGTTGCTGGTACTGTTGTGAACAAGCAAAGGTTTACAGTAGTTTTCGCCTGTAATGCGGACGGATCACACAAGCTCCCACCCACCTTTATTGGATACCACAATAAAGCAAGTGATCCAGCTTTTCACGGAAAACCAAGTAATGTATATAATGAGCGAGGATGTAATATTGTCGCGGATACAGAGCAGACAAGAAAGTGTAGCGCAGGAAGACGTAGAGTCAGAGGCAGGAGCAAGACAGGAGAACAGAAGGCAGGCACAGACCGAGAATGGGTTGGCAGTGATAGTGCTGGCAATGGAGTAGAGGGAAAGATCAGGAACTACTCTAGAGAACAATACTATACTACTAACCAGAATTGTGCCTGACAGAAAAGAATCAAGACAAGACAAGAACTACACTACGGGGGGTGGGTGTTAGGTACTTCCAATCACACAGCATGCACCAATTCGGATAGCTACCAGGAACAAGGCAGAGCCCAAGAGGCAGGACAAAAGATAGGTATGAACGATAGACCGGATAGACAGAGAACTGATGACCAGGGATGATATACGACGAAGGATAATCTGATGATATTATTATAACAAATTCGAGGGTATTTATACTAGATCTTATGGGAGAGGCGTATGGGATATATTGAGGTTCGTTGCAATGACTTGAAGAATTAATAAATGTAGACGGAGTAATAAATGCAATCGACCAAAATTAATGCAACCAGGACAATAAATGCATTCGTGAAAGGGGTACCCAGGGTAAGGGGCGAACGCTCTCGAATAATCCCATTTTGGGTCATGACACTGGGGTACACCAACAATGCGGATAACGTGCCAGATCGGTGAAAGTATCAGAGAATTTAAAATGGTCGCACGGGCCCGCACGGACAGGCTTCTGGAGCTGTGGAGTTGACAGTCAGACTCGAGCGATTGTAGCAATTTGGCCAAAAATACATCCATCTGCGAGCGGGAGGTGGCAAGAGGGTAACCGAGATACACCAAGGGGTCTGGCCATGTCCGGTCATGACAGCCCGGGAACCCGGCGGTGAGTGTAGCAGTAGCTACAGTGTCGGGTCACTCTTGACCGACGACCAAGATACTACAAGGATAACGATCACGATCAAGACCGCATCTCCGGCGACGACATTATGTACCACACTCACTTTCTCTGTACGACGATCCTATATGTATACCACTGTAATTACCCCGCTACTGTTTACTATATAAACAAGGATGCCCTGTGACGTCGGGCATCCCCACGTTGTATTATTATAATCATCGTTCTTCTCGTCGCGTTCGCGCTTCCTCCACGCTGTATATCAGACGCTCTTTGTAAGTACTCGCACAACAGTGCCTGTACTGTTACAGTGAGCAAGCTTGTTGACCAAGTTGGAAGTGGGCGCCCAGACAAAGAGAATGCCTGCGTCTTATGGCGATTCAGCTTGGCATTGGAGGCGGCTTGATATCGCGTAAGGTGGACTTGTAAGCGGTCTAAGTCGGAGGAATTCGCGAGGAATACCAGGACATCGTCAGCATAAGCGAGGCATTTAAGCGGGCCCGGCAGCGCCATCGGAAGGGACGAAGTAGATGTAGACGGTTGGAATCCCTGGAAGAAGGTATCATTAAGGATGGCGAGCAGCAGTGGCTCCAATGCAAGGTTGAATAGGACGGGGGACATCGGATCGCCTTGGCGTAGACCCCGGGCCTGACGAAAGGCGGGGGAAAGGAACCCATTGACATTAACCTTGATACATGTGGAGAAGAATAGCGAGGCAATGGAACGAATCATGACCTCGGGAAATCCGAAATGTTGGAGGACTGATCGAAGATATTCGGGGTGTATCCAATCGTAGGCTTTCTCCTGGTCAAGAAGCAGGCCGAGGTGGGAGGATTGATTAATCCGGGCTTGCTCCATCGCGATCTTGGCTAGGAGTCCATTGTCAGCTATGAAGCGACCTGGTAAGAATCCAGTCTGGAAGGGAGTGATGAAAGTATTCGCGACATGGACAAGACGCGTGTTCAGAAGCCTGGTGAAGATTTTTGCGTCAGTATTAATTAGTGAGATTGGTCTCCAGTTCTTCAAAGACGACAGATCGCCCTTCTTGGGCAGGAGAGAGACGCAGGTCTCAAGCCACGAAGCCGGGAAGCAAGATTCCCTGAGGGCCGCATTGTACACGTCAACCACGAGATCCTGGAAAAGAGGATGTTGAAAAACCAGGTACCACACGCAATATGGCAGTCCATCAGGTCCTGGGCTGCTCTTCTTCGGAGAACGTTTTGCACACGTTCGGAGGTCCATGATCGAGAACTCGCCTAAGAGACCATCCTGAAGTTCTGGGGTGATGGAGGGGGCTTGAAGGCATTGTTGCGAGCAGAGCACTGAGAGCATCGCCATCAATGGGATCCGGAGAGTACAGATCTCTGTAGAAGGTAACAGCCGCTTCATGCAATTCAGGAAGGGAAGTACATACCGTGCCGGTGCGTGGATGAACTAAGGACGTACAGGATTTTCAACAAGAAGTTTGCCACAAAATTTAGTCGTTCGTATAGACCGTGAGATGGATGGATTAGAGAGAATGAAAAAAGACAACTATAAAAGTATCTTTGAGGTTGATGTTTATTCCTGAAAATAAATAACTCTCTTTTATAATAATTCTATTAGAACGGCGATGTAAGTGCTTAATCCTATTAGGACGTATCGGATGAGAGCATTCTCTTTTCATTGTCCTCTTCAAGACCAGTGATGGATCCTGGGTAGAGGAAGTACCTTTGATAGGTGCGATTGTCCTGTCACGCAAGCGGATATGAAAATATCGGTCCCTGAACATCAATGTGTTAAATTCATCATTGTCTTAGTTTCAGGATATCGGCGATAGTGATGTGAAACCGGCTAAGTTCTCTAACACGGATCAATGTTCACCACAACCATGCTCCAGTTTTATAGTTTATCTAGAAATGGATACCGAACAGAATATTTTGAAACTGAATTATCATTATTAAACTAATAGTCTTTTATACTCCATAGCCTGAAGAACTAAATTTTTTATGTATTCTCTTTTCGCTTCGCTAGATGAAAATGTCTGTGTATTGTGGGCACGCATGCCTTCGCCTCCCTCTCATCGTCCAGATTACTATCTCCAATAGTAGCGTTTCTCCAATTGCAAAATTTCACAGACGTATATTCATAGGACTGCATGTGCATGGACCTTCCTTCTATCAGTTCCTTTGCCGATAGCGATTCGTAGACCACGCAACGTTGGAATCGGCATTTAACACGTCTATGGTGTGGTCCACTCATACTTTTGCTGTTGAAATCTGATACAGTAGTTGAATGTCTTGTTTTCTGTAAGACTCGCCCGTGGCTCCTTGTATGGTGTGGTAATCTCATCGCATATAAGGTAATCTTTGTCACCTAGCAAGTATTCTTTTCCTTGGAAGTACTTTTCGGGGTGAAGACCCAGATCAGTATTCCGCCAGACCCTGGTATCATGTGTGCTCTCAACATAACCGCATTCGACAAAGCGTATACGAAGATCAGGATCCGTGACGACCATAGCAGCAAGAGCATATTGGCTCTTTCGCGTGTAATAATCCTCCGCATTTTCGACTGGTGCATATGCCAATGGGATCGATATTCCATCTACATATCCAATACAGTTGGGGAAACCAGAAATGGACTCGTTCACTTCCTTGATTCGTCGTTTTTCTTCTTGAGTTGGCCACGTGACAGATTTAGACGAAGCAAGGCAATGATAACTCTATTAGTATAGAGATCGGTTGTACCGTTCCCGACACCAAAACGTCTAGCCACTTGGCCAGTCGATGATGCATTGGCATACATGCTGAACCGATACAATGCAACTATGAGCTGTCGATATACGGGTGCCTGGTTCCTGTTACTGGCATTATGGAACACTTTGTCATCCTTGATCATGTCGACAATAGCGGTAAAAGCCTCATACGACATGCGCGCTTCTTGCTTAAATTCTTTCTTGGGCAGATTAAAAACGATGTCTGACATGAAGTTCGAAATAGGGATTGACCGGGAATGCTTAGTCGCCATATATCTTCTACTGGAGATATGCATGTACATGGCATTCGTTGAAGTCATCGTTTCATCAAAATAATCGTCGACGTCGCTGTCCGTTGCAGATCCCTCTGTATCCCTGATGATATCGCTGTCATAATCCGAGTCGCTTTCAAAAAGCATTTCATGTACATTTTCAGCGATGATCTGTTCTTCCAGAGCCTGAAGAGTTCTCTAACGTTCCGAGAAGTTAGGCATTGTAGAATGAGTATAATTGTTGAAATGAGGAGATGTAAAATTAGCTGTAAGGAAAAATAAAATTGTTCTGTCTCTCGGCAGATATCTGCATAGATTTTCTACTTTGAGAGCCCCTAGTGTACCAAGAATAAAAGATCATACAAATCCTTCTGGTTCACGTCTTCTCTTGACCTCTGTGTTTCGCTCTTGTCTTTGTCCTGGCTTGCGGGGAAACTCCTAATACTCCCTCTGTCCCTTCCTATTCTCTCTGCTATCCGATTCAACCTTTGAAAATAAAGTGACGGAGTCAGTCAGTCCAGCCAGGACATTGAACCACATTGAACCGCAACTTATCGAAGAAAATACAGCACTCAGCTGCTCTTGCTCTTATGCTTCACACTTTTAGTAGACAAGGAACACTGTTATTATCGTAAGGAGCAGAAAAACTAGACAGTGACTGAAATGGCCTTATATGTGCACACGTATGTCAATTAGACACCTAAGTGTATATATCTGTTTTAAAAGGTATCGCCCTTTTTGTTATAATGAACGGTATAATTATTTTCTTCCTCGCTGGGTCCCCTCTCATCAACCCAACGGCATGCTGCAAGCATCTTATCCGCATTCAAGAACGCATACGTCGCCGTCTGGATGAAATCCTTGTTTCCTAAACTCTGCTGTCTTTCAAGTAGTGTCCCAAAGTCGGCCACCCTCTGTCGCAAAGCTTCAAATTCCTTTTCAACTTGTCGTCGTTTAAGCAGTCTTTGCTGCTGTTCCTGTCGCTGTTCCTGTTGCTGTTCCTGTTGCTGCTGCTGTTGTTGTTGTTGCTGTTGTTGTTGCTGCTGTTGCTGCTGATGTTGCTGTTGCTGTTGCTGTTGCTGTTGCTGTTGCTGTTGCTGTTGCTGTTGTTGCTGCTGTTGCTGCTGTTGTTGTTGCTGCTGCTGCCGCTTTAAAAATGCATTACTATTCTTGTTATTTGTGATCGCGTTACTTCCACTGTTGTCATTAGCGCCTGCGTGATGCTGATGATTATTGTGGTGAGGTATGAATGGTGGATGGGCATGTTTATGAATAAGCGTCACATGCCCTGTCTTTTTAGCCAGATCAATTATAATCGTCAGCGCGCCTGCGCAGTCATAACGATTCGCCGCTTTAGGGTGATCGCCTTTGCGTGGTTTTGCAGTGTCAGCTCTCTGCGAGCAATAATATCGTAGTGTAGACAGTGTATCGGGGGTCTTCGTGGACCGTCGTTTGTCCTTCATACTTTAAACTGGTTTCAATAACCTGCACAAGCCTTTCAATGTGCTAACTAACCTGAAGTTAAACTTTGTCCCAGCTAAAATATGCTCGCAGATGGCTCGACCAAGTTGCGTAAATCCTGCTTCACGCCCAAGCTGAGAGATCAGAGGGCTAATATCTACAGCATATTGCTTCTTGTCAAATTCAGTTTCCTGCTGCAGTGCAAAGATAAACGCTTCTGGCGAAAGAAGTTCTTGTTGCCCATGTTTATCAGTCTTCGTATGTGATTCGTTTTGCGCCTTAGACTGGTTGGTTCCAAAAAACTTTTCACGCCCTCCTATAGTTTTTGTTCGTTCCGGCGACATTGTGGGTCGTTCTGAGATTATTGACTCAGTGGAAGCATTTGCCGCAGCAGAAGAGGGTATCCCCTTCCGTTCCTGCGCTACAGATGGAAGGTGGGATCGAGAATGGGATGGTAGAGGTGAAGGTTGGGATTGAAAATGTTGATGCTGTGTGTCCTGCGGCAATGTCAAGGGCATGGATGAACTGATCTGAGATGGCAAATGAAGCTGAGGAGGTCTCATTGGGAAAACACTCGGGGGCTTGTTGATTTGTTGCTGGGGCAGGCCGGTCATGATAGTGGAAGGCGGCAATGAAGGTGGACTAGCTTTAGCCTGCGGCGAGGGTGAGTAATGGGACACTCGGATCGAAGTGGGTTCTTGCAACTGCGTATGGATAGGATGTGGGGACATGTGGTGCAGGTGCTGTTGCTGTTGTGGCTGTTGCTGTTGTTGCTGCTGCTGCTGCTGCTGTTGTTGTTGTTGCTGCTGTTGTTGTTGCTGCTGCTGCTGCTGTTGTTGTTGTTGCTGCTGCTGCTGCTGCTGTTGTTGTTGTTGCTGCTGCTGCTGCTGTTGTTGTTGTTGCTGTTGCTGTTGCTGCTGTGAAAGAGGGACCGCATAATGGTGCTGCTGTTGCTGTTGCTGCGACTGAGGCTGGTGGTATTGTTGTTGGAAGCGGGTTTGTTTCAATGACCGTTGTGAGTTTTCAAACATGTCAATCGCAGTTTTTCGTTTTTGGAACTCTCGCGATCGACAGATATCACAGATATGATACTCCAAGCTACCACGTTCGCTTTGGAAAAACGAGCCATGCCGGAAACTTTGACAGCTGCTGCAATAGATACTGTCACGCGCCGAACCGGTTGCAATCAGGCCAGCACCTCCAGCAGGAGCTCCAACGACGCCCATTACCGCTGATTGACTGTGATGTGCGGTTGGTAAGAGGTTGGTAGGTTGAGTGGTTGAATTAGCAGCGGTTGTCATTGCCTGCAACTCGTGATGAATCATAGTAGAGCGATGATGTTCTGGTGCAGGTATCGCCGCCGAATATGAGGACGACTGAGAGGCGCGCGGGGGTCCATGTGACATTTTGTATCAAGTAGTCAATTAGTTTACAAAAATGGACAAGCGTAGGGCACTCGATTGGGCTACAATCCAAGCATGAGAAAGGATAGAACAGAATGACCTTTGCCCATTAATACCCGTTCAAATGAAGATGCAAGACGAAAAAGGCACCTTTGAGCAAACGTCGAAGACTTGGGGGGAGGGGAGGTCGCAAGCGTAGGTGACAAAGTGAAGGTGAAAGAAAGAGGGAGAGCGGGAGCTAAGAGAGCGGGGCGGAGCAGACGAAAAAGGAAAGGACCAGTCTTTCAAAGAATGACGTGGCCCATGAAATCCAAGCCCTGGGCTCAAGGGTTTCAGATGCTCCCCGGGTTGAACGATACATTATGTGCTTCCTCCGTATGTAGAATCTACGTATTTGTATTCTGATGTTGGAATTCTCGTTTCGTGATTGATGGCATTCTAACGTTTGTGAAAAACAACCAATTAGTGACTGGTTAGCAGATCTATGGATAGTGTACCGTACTATATATAATTCACTATATTTCATCGTTTGATTCAATGACGAATAGACTGGCTAATAAGTATCTTTACGAAATCCTATGCTGTGAATTCCTGTTATTTTAGAACGGTGCCCGTTGTGCATCCTGTCCGTGCGGTCAGTCCCCTTGCGATAATACTTAGCTGTTTCCAGCGAATAGCTACATGATATACAGCATTTTATATACTGTGCAGGTACATTGTCGTCCAAACCACTGACCATCCCCCTTGGGTCGTATACCGGCATGCACACCTCTTTTGCGAGGCTGTACAAGGCTGCGTTCTGGACAATGTCAATTTTCTTGATTTATATCTTGAGCTCAGGCTGGGTAATGAAAGGCTCAAGTGTGATAATGAGAATATAACAGGCGCTATGGGGTGAGATATTGTCTTATCAGAAGAGAACAATGAAAAGAAGAGGCTTTGAATGAACGCGAATGGTAGAGGGCAAAAGTAACAAGTGAAGCCCAACGAATACATATGGCCGGGGGCGGGAATACCGACGGGGCAAATGTCGCCTCGAAACAAAGAACGTGGTGACGCCTCAGCAGGGTCCGGCTTCGTTTCCACAACCCGGTACTGTGAAGTAGCCGCAGAGGCGAGTGGAAAACGAAGGGTAAGGAGCTAAAAAATTGTTTGTTCATCGTTAATATAACCGTCGGCTTTTTTTTACAGAAGAAACAAAGAATGATAACGCGAGTATCTGAGTGCGCGGCACGAGGGACTGCATCTTCTTCGGAATGACATATAGGCTCGTACGGGCTATCAGCGCAAGTTTTGGTTATGGATACTGAAGCGGGAAGAAGAGCGCTGACAAATGCGTGGAATAGGCTTTACGAGAAAATAAGTTCAAATATGGACTAGCAAAACCGATCCGATCGAACGCGCCATATTTCTTCCATTTGTTCGTCCCAAACATCAAACATTGCGCACTCTTCTTTTCTCCATAGTAGCATATCTGTAGAAACCAAAACGAATAAAGGAATATATTCTCTGTTTCCACTTTTTCTTCCATCTATTCATTCAGATTACTGCTTGGCATGGATGACTTTGAAAGCAGATTTGCGGCGGCTGTCCATGGGTCCGTCACTTCCGATCTCCTCACTCATCTCGCCCATCAAGCATCTCGCGTCATCCCTTGCCATCCCGCAGCCGCACCGGCTCCTGTTTCCGTAATGGCGCCGACCTCGCAAGCCCACCCGCAACAGCAACAAGTATGGCCACCTCCTTTGCGAACATTCATTAGCGTCGTCGTGAAGCGTTCTGCTGTTCGGGCAGGAACCTTGTTTGCCGTGCTAGTGTTTCTCGAGCGGCTACAACGACGCTTGCAGCGGGTTGCACGTGGGATGCCTTGCACGTGTCATCGTATCTTTCTTGCCACTCTTATTGTGACGTCCAAAGCACTTCATGACGCCTCACCTAAGAATAAGAACTGGGCAAAATATGCCATGTACTGCTTCAACGTGGCCGAGATTAATCTTATGGAGAAGCAGTTGCTTTCAATACTGGTAAAAAGAAGAGAAAAAAATCACTCCCCTTCCATAATCTCCGGAGAACCAGACCTTTAAAGTTTCCAAGAAAATGAATATAGAATTACCGGCTAGGAATTTCGCTCCACGACTTGCATCTTGTCTTTGGAGGATACGATAGCTTCTTGCTCATGACCCCGTCCCTCGCGTCATCCTCATCACTTTCATTCATATCCTCATCCACACAATCCCCAGATTCTTCCGCAGATCCTGACGATTCGACGGTGGTATCCTCCTCCACCGCCGGAAATGCTGGCTTCGTCCATCACGTGTACTCAGTTCTCAAGCCTGAGTGTTCGTATCCCATCACCAATTCATCCACCTCTGCGGACCAGCTACATAGCGGGTAAGCTGCTTGCGGATCAATAAAAAAGTTACCCTCTTCTTCATCCTTCCCCTTTCAATGTATTCCGTATGGTAGATATATATCATATCCCAAAATCAAATGCCGCATTTGCCAAGAAGGAAGCTACACGTAAAGTGATAAATTTCAAAACCTCGGTAGACTCAAATATATAAAAATACGCCAGATTTTGGCTTAGAGCTCTTTTCCATTCATACATTTTCATCATCCTGGAATGAGTAGTCAATTTTTTACGAAGATGAGAAGGACACTATCCTTGAAGAACATAGCTGCCCTGACTCTACTGATAGTGCCAATGACGATGAGTTATATTCTATTCGGTCTATTTGTTCCCATGCATAATCTATCTTGCAACTGTAACTTTGAACTTGCTGCCACGCATATTCCTAGTGTAATGGTACCATTGTGCGAATGCTTATGGAGCTTCCGATATACAGGGCGCAGGAAGCGCGAACGCGACGAGAAGAACGATGATTACATGTAATAATAAAACATAGAGACTCCCGAGATCACATGGAATCCTTATTTACATAGTAAACAGTATTGGGGTAATAACAGTGGTAGATGCTATGGAATGTCGCACAGGGAAAGTGGATATGGTAATAATATCGTCGCTAAAGGTGCTGCCTTGGTCGTGATCGTTACCTTTGTAGCACTATGGGGTATCCGTCAATGGATGGCTCGTCTCTGTAGCTACTACTACATCTACGCAAAAGGACACAGACATTCTGGTGAAAGGAGCAAGTTCTACGCGCAGTTGCACAACTTACACTGACCAAGGCAAGGAAGGTCAAGTTTTCCAAGCTAATTTTTTGAGAACGTTTTGAGCGCATCAGCTGCCGCAAAATAGCTAGGAATATATGCTAGTTGAGCACACGATGGACAATGTAGTACAAAAAGATCCTGAGAGCATTTTTGCGGAATGTAGAAGCAGGTATAGTGTTGTGTAGAGAATTGTCAAGTAAGAAAAACCGATGGATCAAAATCGAGTCTTTGAGACGGGATCCTCTTTATTGAATAAAAACAACTCTCTTTTTATATGATTTCGGACCAGGGTGGTGTGGTGATACAAGCGGTAGTCATTGAGTATTGTCCCCCAATCATTATCAGTTGGTGAGCTTCGTAGCGTTGGAATGGGAGGACAGTCGAGGCGTGCTGTAGGAGAGGTGGATAAGCCGATAACCCTGCTCAGTCTTGTCTGTAGAAGCGCAGTGTCATGAACAGTGAGGCTATGGCAATAGAAACCTTCCGTGTCACAGTATTAATACATAAAAATTACTATTAACAAATATGGGACAATTGACTTGAATCTTAGATGCTATTGCGTCATAAACATGCGCAGACACATCAGTGCTCTTTTGTCTTATGAAAAGTCTTGCCTGCCCATCATTGCTTCAGCATGAATATGAATGCCAACTGATGAAGGATCCACATACTCATGTTTTGCATTTCTTTAAATTGCACTCTCAACGTTAGCTTCCATCTATCTCCTTGCTGCTGCTGCCGCTAGTGTCATAAGATATTATTTATTTCAATACAGATGGTAGCTACTTTGAACCTCGTATATACCATATTACTACATACTAATATGCTCTCAAATTTAGGGAGATCAGATTTACAGTGCTTGCATCTGTGGATCTGCGGCCCACTCCAGTACATCTTCAAATGAATATCCGTTGAACGTTCGTAGAGTTCGACTAGGATGGAACCCTCTGAGGTATATTATGCCCAGCATTTCAAGATAAGATCACAAATATTGATATCGAAACAGCCATATAACAATCGGATTACTGAAGGCCAAGAATCTCCTGTCGGAGCATGTCCTAGCTGTGGATTGACTATGCATCTTCGATGAAGTAACCGTTAATGCCCAACGAATATTTTGTACTGGCGAGGTATTATTATAATACCAGAATCATTGTAAATACTGCATGTTTACCATTTTATATAGTAGGGCAAGAGACCACTCAAATAGCTGAACAGCAAACGTTCTGCATTAGCTGCGGCTCACCATTCCACTGGCAACTGGCATGCCCAATATAAAATCGCATGCAAAGAACCTTTACGCTGGAACATATTTTCGGCCGCGATGTCTGTTACGCGCAAGGTCCTAACTTTTGATGACATGTCTTTGCCCGTATGAATGCTGAATGTCCTTTTTGCCATGCTCTAATGTGGATCGACGAGCGCCCCGCCAAAACATCGCACAGCAACCCATCAATTCGGGATGTGTTGCAGGAGTGGAAACATTCAGTTTGCTACGCCGCGCCACACCTTCAAAGGAGATCATGTTTTTGACTGGGGTTGATGATGTGAGCAAAGAGTTTCGGAGAGCAAAGAGTTTCGGCGATGCATTCGCGCCTACAACAGCGCCTTTTCCTTCGCCTCTATTGAAGCTAATTTTGATCATCGGCTGGCTGATGGAGAGAATGGCGTTCCAACTTTTCGGATCAATGGTACTATGCACCATCGGATAGGGTTGTTACGGACATCTGTCCACGAGATGCCTGCGTTCTCCCCAAATATATTTTGCTGATACAGACGAGCAACTAGCAGGAAGAACATCCATGTTTATGGAACTGAACCGAGAAACGATCGAGACTCTCCAGCGAGTGATGGAGCGGGACAACCCTTTCGCACAGCACTATATGTCGGCCGCGGAGTGTTTCAAAGATCAGCCTGTCGGATCTCTGCAGGCGTTCATCCATCCAGCGTACCAGATGGGTAGTCCTCTGCGGAGATTGCAGCATTGAGGTCGAACAGTCAGTGGACGAGACTGTTCAACCTCATGACGTTGTTCTTACCGATCGTTTATAAGGTGACCTCAAGCGGATTAGCTCCCTTCATCCTGCATACATACCCCTTCATTATGTGCTTACGCGTCCTTTCGGAGAAGAAGAATAGTATCTTGATCTGTGGAGCCAATCCGTCCAAGGCGCGCATGTGAAGGTCACTCTGCGAGCTTATACGGCTTGTATGCTAATGATTCGTCAAGGCGCCAGGCAAACATACGATCATCATTTCGGTAGGCTTTCCAACAATTGTTGGTGGATAACTACGCACGGATTGAGAGCTTCCGACTTGACTACCTCCGCCGCAACCAAGACGACCTTTGAAGGGAGGTGTATGGCGGCATTGGAGATGATATAGATCTGCAACAGGTGGGGCAGCGGGTAATCCTACCCTCAAGTTTTACTGGTGGGCCCCAATATATGAAGCAGATGGAACAAGATGCCTACACAATTATGCGCGAAAGGGATAATCCGTCCCTCTTCATAACACTCAAATATAATCCGCAATGGCCAGAAATCACGCGAGAGTTTCATCCCGGCCGAAAAGCCCATGATCGACCTGACCTTTGTTCTCGATTCTTTTATATGAAGATGAAGGAGCACATTAAGCACATCACCGACAATGGATGCTTTGGTTAAGTGACTGGATATGCGGCAACCGTGGAATTCCAGAAACGCGGCTTGCCACGCATCCATATGATTTTCATCCTTGCTGAACAAGACCGACCGAACAGGGTATCGGACTGGGATCGTTTCGTTTGTGCAGAGCTACCAGATGAGGCCAATCAGCCAGAGCTTTTCCATATAGTAAAGGCCACAGTGTCCCATGGACCTTGCGTACAGTACAGACCTGGCCAGCCATGCTGTTCGAAAACTGGGAAATACGAGAAGATGTTCTCAAAAGCTCCCGTGCTAGACACGTAAGAGCAGTGACAGGTACCCTATCTACCGTAGATGGATGAGCACAGCCGGAAGATATACGTTTCCCAGCCTTGATATTCCTGTGGACAATACATGGGGTCGTTCCTTACAACCCATACCTCTCCTACAAGTATAATGCACATATCAATGTTGAGATTTGTACAACGTCCAGGGCGATCACGTATCTTTGCAGGTACATACAGTAACAAAGGGATCTGATCAAGCATTGGTGGAGATTACCCGAGACCAAAGTTCTGATTCTGCCTCTGCCGTCTCTGCAGTCTCCGATTCTGCGTCTGCTTCTTCAGCTCCCGCTTCGCATGATGTAGATGAGATTCTCCAATACCAAAATGCGAGGTACATTGCGCAAAGCGAAGCATTCTGGCGGATAGTCGAAAATGAGATCCACATGCATTACCCGCCGGTTTACCGTTTGGATAATCACTTGCCATATCAGCAATACGTGACATACCGGGACTCTATGAGCGCTCAAGAGCTTGCTGAAGCACGACGAACAGCCGGCACGGGAACAAAACTTTTTGGGTTCTTTGCTCTCTACTCCCAAGATGAATTTGCCCGAACTCTTAAATATATGGATGTCCCTCGATATTACACCTGGAATTCTAGTATCCGCGAATGGAGAAGAAGAGTCCAGCCGCCATTTGCGGATGTAGTGCCTCGGATTTATTTCGCGTCCCTCTCAAATATGCCACTATATTGCCTACGCTTGCTCTTGCTGAACGTCCATGGTCCAACAAGCTTTGTGGCACTGCGTACAACCGATGACGGCATTGTACATCCTACCTTTGAAGCAGTAGCACTCGCACAAGAGCTTTTGGAGTCGGACGAGGAATGAGACCGTAGCATGGCTGAGTCGTCACTCACTACACCGCATCACTGCTTCGTGGTTCGTGGTCTCTTCTGCATCACCCTCACTAATCGCTCGCCAGGGAAACCTCTTGAATTATGGAACAACCATCCCGAGAGAATGGCAGACGACTACTTTTCCGACTTTCGCCATCTTCATCGCTTGCTAAATGACCACGAACTCCAGCTAGATGACATCGAACACATCTTCCAGAGAAGACTTGGTGATATCGATTCACGTCTCCAGGCAACAGGCCCACTGCTTATCCGACTTTCCTTCCTTACCCCAGGAATCTCGGGTAACTTTAGGTGAGGATATTCCACGTTCTGAAGCCCTTACCTATAGTGAGCGTCGCCATTATGATCCTGAGGAACAGGCCTTAATCGATACTGAGCTGGTCCATATGTTCAACACTGATCAGCAAGCCGCTTATGAAACTATCACCTCTGCAATTCAAGAGCGGCAGGTTGATCCTTCCATTCCTTGCCTCTTCTTCCTTAATGGCCCAGGTGGTACTGGAAAGTCACAGGTATTCATAGCGCTCCTCAGCCATGTTCGTTCCCGGCAAGCGATCGTGATACCTGTTGCATCCTCTGGAATTGCTGTAATTTTACTACCCGGCGGTCAGACTGCATACAGCCGCTCCAAATTCCTTTAAATGCTGACGAGACTAGCGTGTGTTTCATAAGTCGTTGTAGTTCTCTTGCACATCTCATTCAGTATGCATCCCTGAATGTCTGGGATGAGGTAGTCATGTGCTGCAAGGACAACTTCGAGGCAGTAAATCGCACGGTGAAGGACATCATGGGCGCTGTTAACCCTGCCTGCGAGCATGTTCCTTTCGGAGGCAAAGGTGGTGGTCTTCGGTGGAGATTTTCGGCAATTGCTTCCTGTCGTCCGGAACAGCATCAGCCCAGAGATAACGTCTGCGATCATACAAGCTGCTTCTTTTTGGCCTTTAGTTCGTGTGCTTCGCTTGACGATCAACATGCGGGTCCATAACGCTGAACCTGGGGCTGCTGCCTTTGCAGAACAACTCCTGGCTATAGGTGATGGCTGCCGCCCTTATTGCCAAATTGTCGTTATCCCGCGCAATGGCGCATAGGATCAGATGACATCACTGAGCTGATGCACGAGATTTACCCTCAAATTCATGTCCCAAAACCGCAGCCGGAGGACTTCAGCGACTGCGCCATTCTTGCGATTACCAACGAGGATGTCGATGCCATCAACAAAGCCGCATTCCAGATGTTCCCGGGTGACACCAGAGCGTACACCTCAGTGGATCGTATTGCAGACGCTGACGACCTTGATGCAGCCAATGCACGATGTCCCGTCGAATTCCTTCGCAGTCTGACGCGCCCAGGAATTTTTCCGCATTGTCTTGACTTTAAGCTCGGAATGCCCTTGGTTCTACTCCGCAATCGCGATCCTGATGTGGGGCTCTGCAATGGAACGAAGCTTTTTGTTGTAGGTCTCATATCAAGGGCCGAATTTTATCTGCCGCGGATCAACCTTTGTTCTGCTGAAGGCGAGCTGCCATTTATTCTGTGCAGCCGCCAATTTCCTGTTAGTCCTGCCTTTGCTAATGACCATACACAAAGCTCAAGTGCAGATATTATCACGCGTTGGTCTTCGCCTCAGCGACCCAGTATATTCGCATGGCCAGTTGTATGACGCGCTTTCACGTGGAACTAAGCCAGATAACTTGCGCATTTCTCTCAGCACGGATGACACTTCTCCTTCCATCACCACCCACCTCCGTATAAGCCCAACCTCACATATGCGATTCTATTTTTTTCTATGTCACATTTGTCTATTTCTCCTTTCTATGCCGTTTCAGTTTTTCCTTTCATGTTTTTTTGGGAATAAAATTATCTTTTTTGCATCATTCGCAGCAGAAGAAACAGCTTTACAGGTTAATCGCGAGATGTGTTGCAGTGTTTATTATTTTCATTTTCATTTTTTGTTGAAAAAAAAGGCCCCATTTAGCAGGAGTGGCTGCTAAACGAGGCCATAGTTCCAAAGTAATAAAAATTAAGTCTCAAGAAACTCTTACGAGGACTTTCTGGACCCGAGAAATATTGTTTTCGTTTAAATATTTTGGGGTTTTCGTTTTCATTAACTGAGCAGCCCGTTGGTTGAGACCCCCAAAAGAGAACCCCGTAACAGGGATAGCCACGTGAAGGCCAGCTGCTGTGTATCCCCTCTCCTCTGCATGACCGGCGCCAATCGTGCGTCCTCAGAGAGATCCCTCCAACAAGCAGACACCGCACCCACTCATGACGGATACCCAAGCCGAAGCTCGAGTATACTGCCTACCTCCCTCAAGTCTATACTGATGCACCAGGATTTTGACCAGCAAGATCCCAATACACCAAGACCGACCAGCGCTAAGCATGGGTAGGAGGAGGACCCACGAGACGCCAACCAACAGTTGATGCCGTGCATCATACTTTGTTGACCGGTAGCCATTGGGGCTCGGCGAGCAGGATAAGTACCCAACATGCCAAAAGGATAAAGAGAAGAAAAAAAAAGATGTGCGAGAAATCGCCTTTATATAGACAATTTGCCCTCCCCCCCATCCCCATCCCCACGCGGGTGCTGGTTCCCACGAAAGGATGCGGGTACTACCCCCAACTTACGAAATGCTGTGGGTACTACTCCCCCACAAACAGAGACGATGTGGGTCACACTACGCGGGTTATTTCTTGAAAGATGGGAAGTCAGACCTGCAATGGAACAATATGTCTCACAAAAGTGTTGCTGTAAACATCAAGCAGGAAGTTGAATGTTGAGTGGGCTGTATGTAGCTGTAGCTACAGTGGCTGGTCACCATCGACTGACAACCAAGATACTGCAAGGATAATGACCACGATACGGACCCGCTTCTCCGGCGATGAATACTACGAAGTAATTCATTTTCTCTATACGATGATCCATTGTATCTACCACTGCTTTTACTGTATACTCTATAAACTGGGATATCCTGTAACATCGGGCATCCCCACGCTGTATTTTTTGAACATATGCCGATTATACTGTAACTATGGACTATCGACGTCTACCTTTGCAGAATACAGAAAAAGCCTTCAGTAAGGGTATAGCGATGGCAAGGCCAAAGGACATGCGGGTCCTCCCGTTTGCAAAAAATCAAAATTACGATGAACGATAAGCAGAGGGCGCTAGGAGGGCTAGTACATAGACGATTACTAAGGCACTCGCTCCATTCCATCTACTTGAGTCCGATTATGATTCCGTTGCAATAGCAGCTCAGAGACATGCGTGGCAGGCCTCTGAAGACTCAAGATCTAAGTTATCCGCTGGAATGAGGACGAGCTTGTTATCATAATTATCGTCCTTTTCGTCGCGTTCGCGCTTCCCTCACGCTGTATATCAGACGATCTTCGTAAGTACGGGCACAACGTGTTTGTACTGTTATATGATCATTGCCATCAGTAGAAAGATAGGTTGCTCATTTCCAAGCGACATCTTTCCGTGTATGCATGTGACACTCGATTTGTCATCATGCGTATTCTAGGCAAAACACGATTTTATCTTTGTGATCCTGCATCTTCAAAACTGACAAGGTACGACTTTTGATTTTGGAAAACAATGCATGTTCATCGCAAGATAAGGCTTTATATTTTGTTTGTTCAACAGATAATTTTCGCGGTTCCGGTTGCACAGGTCCGTTGCATGAGATTTTTTTCGTAGCACGGAAGGCCCAACATGTGTAAGAATATATTCGCAGCACTGGGGGGGGGAGGAGGAGGTGATGGATATTTTTTTTGCTAATGTAGAGAACTATATTCGTAGGGCATTACCTTTATTCAGTGAAGCGGTTTTTTTTTTCGTTGGCACAACATTGTGCAAACGCGACATGAGCTCAATTACATAGTGTCTGCCCGCTGACATTGAAGTCCCCACCAAATATCCCGACACCAAACCAAGATTGATTCAAACGCTGCATTTTGACGCATAATGTAGTAAGCCAGCAGCTCTATGCTTCTTCCAGCAGCGTTTGTAAATCAGCTATTCGGTGTGTGTGTGTGTGTGTGGGGGGTGAGGCCTCGGTGCATCACCAAACTCTGTCTGTTCGCTCTCGCGAGAGTACATTATAAAAATGTGAAGAATCTGGCTGCTGCCCTCGTAAATCACATTCAAGAGGCATGAGATGGAAATGATGCGAACACTGCGAAGGAATGATGGTAGGCAAAGCGGAAAGGTTCGAACAAAGAATAAGGAAAGTAGGTGACTTTTGGACGGGCTGGACGTTATGTTGCGATTTGAGGGAAAAAAAAACGATGGCGAGTTGCGTGTCAGCATAATCAGTGGCAGGAATGGGCAATGTGGAATGTGGGCTGGACTGGACGTGGTATTATTGTTTGAGACCTTTTGAATTGTTAAACCTGCTCAACAAGTACAAATCAAAACTAGGTGTCCGAAAGCGAACCAACGGTTATGCAAAATTGATGAACCGAAGCTGGACGGCCAGGCTGCTTGGTATACCTTGCTGAGTCCTCGTACCTTTCGTCCTCCAGCTCCTCACGAGAGCAACTGTCAGCTTGAAGTAGAACTCATTGGAGACTTAACGAGCTTCTGATGTAAGGAGCGCATTTCTTGTCAGGAATGATGAGGAAATGACGCCGAAGAATTTTGGGACGTTGGGATTGTTGTACCATTTAGCGATTCAATGTTGTCAATGCCGGGAAATAGTAACCGTATTCAATGAATCTAGGGGCATGGTTTGCTGACCAGCCTTACAAATGATCAATCTGATTTGGCCACACATGACTTCTTACATAACAAAATATGTGGACCCGAGTGGCTGACATATTTCTTTAATGTCATCCTTCTCCTCTGCTATCCCTTGAACGGTGTGTGTACAGCCCTACCATAGTGGCCTGTTCCACTTCTGTAATCTTCTAATATTTCGGATCCTCTGTAGTAACGGTATCGACTAGCACAAGTACCGCGAGAGGTGAGACCAACCGCGATTCGGCTGCACCCGCGCACGTTTCCCACCATGGTTTCGTGGAGGCGCTGTTATCTTCCGCTAATTCATCTGTCGCTTCTCTTCGTTTCTTCCCTCCAATCCTTCTGCCATTGCATCCGCTTTCGATTCTCAACAGCCCCGGCAAGCTTGCAACAATGGTAAACTCGCTGCCTTCGAGTGTAAAAGAGTAAGAGGGAAGGCTATCGACTTACAAGAGTCTCTTTGGAAATAAAGTCATACAGCTTACTTTTTCCTTGACACCCATCAAAGAAGAAATATCTCCTCTTTTGGCCATCAGAAAGTAAGCGCTTTTATTTATTGTGGAGCTCAATTAAATGTTCAAAAATAGCTCAGTGTACTTGGGAAGAGGATACAGTCTGTCTGCCACTGTTTTCTCGATCCAGTCAGCATGTTCACGAGCGGCTTCCATAGCAGGGAGAAGCTTGTCACTAGCGAAGGTAGCGAGCTTCTCAATGTCCATTATCGTGTTCATCTGCGCGGTAAGCATTTCCAAGTCGCCAACACGATCTTGGAGCTTGGTTGCAACAGGCGCGAACTCTTTGAGGAGGCGAACCTCGGGAGTTGCATCCAGACCCAATGCGTTGACCTTCGAAGCAGTATCCGCAAGTTCACCACGGTAAGTATACGCTGCTGGCAGCACCTGTTGTCGGACCATAGTGATCAGCGTTTGCGCCTCAATCATGACGTCCTTGCAGTATCTCTCCATAAGGATATGATAGCGAGAGTTCAATTCGGGACCAGAGAACACGCCAGTGCGCATAAGCATATCCGCATTGTGTTTCTTGAGCAGGCAAGCAAAGGCAATTGGGCTCTTGGTGATGTTAGGAAGCCCGCGCTTGGCAGCCTCCTTTACCCATTCTTCGGAGTAGTTATCTCCTTCGAAGCGGATATTCTTGGACTTCTTAATGAACTCACGGATCACAACGAGTTGGTCTTCGACAGAAGCAATACGTTTATTACCCATCTGCTTCTTCAGAGCATCCTTGATCTCAACAAGAGCGGAGGATACGGCAGCATTTAGGAGAGCCACAGGGAAGGACACCGATTGCTTCGAGCCGACGGCACGGAACTCGAATTTGTTACCAGTAAACGCAAAGGGAGACGTACGGTTTCGATCCGTCAAATCACGTGCAATGTTAGGAAGTGTAGCCACCTTCAAGTCCAACACGGTGCCCTTGACGCGAACATTCTCGAGTTTTGCACCTTCGCCATATTTAACCGGCCGATTTTCCTCAATCGAATTCAGGACCTCATTAAGATGAGAACCCAAGAAGGCTGATATGATACCAGGGGGCGCTTCGTGGGCGCCAAGACGGTGGTCATTTGAAGCAGACGCAATGCCGGCGCGGAGCAAATCACCGTGGTCATGGACGGCCTTGAGCACAGCAACCAAGAAAATAAGGAAGCGGTAGTTGGTTTCTGGGGTGGATGTAGGCTCTAAGAGATTGTCACCTTGATCAGTCGACATAGACCAGTTGCAGTGCTTGCCGGAACCGTTGACTCCTCGGAAAGGCTTCTCATGGAAGAGCACCTTAAGTTTGTGACGATGGGCAACCCGGTGAAGAACATCCATCGTCAGCATATTGTGATCCACCGCAAGCATCGCTTCCTCAAAGATAGGAGCAACTTCAAACTGGGCAGGAGCAACTTCGTTATGGCGCGTCTTGATGGGAACGCCAAGTTTAGCAAGTTCATGTTCGCATTCGCTGATAGCCGCGAGGACGCGCGTTGGGATCTTGCCAAAATAGTGATCCTCGAGCTGCTGATGGCGGGGTGGAAGGCCACCGATCAAAGTACGACCTGTGATCTTGAGATCAGGACGCAGTGTGTATAAGCCTCTGTCGATCAGGAAGTACTCCTGTTCGGTGCCCAAAGTGGTAAACACATGCTTAGTGCGGGGGTGCTCTGAGATCGAAAAAATTAGCGTTTAGATTTGTACGCGGTTGGTCGGTGCCGTACCTTCGTCGACCGCATCGATAAGGGAAAGAACCTCCGTAGCAGCTTTGTTCAAAGTCTCTACAGATCTAAGGAGGACCGACTTCTCATCAAGAGCTTCGCCGTTGTAAGAGATGAATACAGAGGGGATATACAAGATCGAAGTCCCGTGTGGTCCTTCTTGAATGAACATAGGACTGCATAGTAACACGGAAATCAGCTGAGCCGATCATATTTTGAATGGACACTAATTACCTCTTGGTGTCCCACACAGTATAGCCGCGTGCTTCAAAGGTGGTGCGCATTCCACCGGATGGGAAAGAGGAAGCATCAGGCTCTGATTGGAGGAGCTGAGAGCCAGAGAATGTCTCAAGTGCGGTAACCTGCTTGTACACTTAGGTTGACCTTTTTTCTATAACCCATGACAAAATTCGTACCTCCTCAAAACCATTAATATAGCTTGACTTCAGAGTCAAGAATGAATCGTGCTTCTCTGCTGTGGAGTCGGTAACAGGCTGGAACCAATGGGTGAAATGACTAGCGCCCCGTTCAATAGCCCAGACCTTGACTGCATGAGCAATAGCATCCGCCGTGGGTCTGTCTAAGGTTTGGTTGCCGCGAAGCTGGTTCATAAAATTCTGCAACATTATTTAGAGTTAGTTACACGCTTTCGGCATCTCTGATTCCAGAAAACCTGCCTTGAACACTGGCTTGGGAAGCATTTTGGACATCTCATTCAGCGAGAAGACGTTCTTGCCAAAAACCTCAGTGATTGATTGGATCTTGCCATTGTACTCAGGGAACTGAATGTTGCGAGGAGCCTTTGTAAGACTCTCAACAACAGTGTTAATACGCGCTTGGTGAGACATCAAAGGTTTGGTGGAAAGAAAAGAAAACATTTGTTAGGTCATTGGTGGCCTATTTGTGCGCGGAAACTCAATTAGCGGCTATACCAACTTTGTTGTCAATCCGCCCTAGACGCGCGTGTGCACATGCATACATAAGACATATCATACATCTCTTACTCATCCTTTACAAAAAATACACCGCTCGATGGATATAAGGATCCTCACTATCTTATATGCGAGCTTGTACTACACTTCAGCTGGTCAATCTACTCCTCGTCATGCACCTGTCGTACAGATGAGATACATGACAATGTCCCTGCGGAAAAGGCGTTGATGGTGCAGCGCCGCCCCCTAAGAAACAACAAAACGCCGATTCCTTGCTTCTTGCTCCGACGACGTACTGTTGCCGTGGGAAATAACATCCTCCCCTTTTCGTTATGATGTGGAAGCGCAATTGCAGACCCCAGAACGTTATAATTGCAAGGATGAGAGAGCCTGCACGAGGCAATAATGTTCAAACAGCAGCAGATTGGTCATTAATACATGTGTCTGAGCGAAAAGCGCCACACCTAGGTCACACCAATCAGATTCAAAGACCTTTCAAAGGTTGACTCATGATGACCAATGAGTGCGCGCTTTTGCCCCGTACTCAAGCCCCATGGTCACATCCTACCATCCGCTTGATCCCCCTTCCGGATTATCTGTGTGTGCTGGCCATTCAGCCTGCAAACCTTTGTTTGCGGCGTAGAAAGCACCTGCTAAATTGCATGGTATCACAAATATTTTGAATGTCTTGCAAATGGATTTTGCAAAATCTCATTTGGACTCATCCCGTCCTTTCGGGAAGCGCAATCGTTGACTACGCTCTTTTGCCATATAGAGCGAGGTGCCTCACCGCGGCCCTCGTTTGCCATTTTTCCGTTGCATTGATTATATTAGCCTTAACGCGCCTGCATTGTTAAGCTCGCTGCATTGTATGCATTGACTTTCTTTGACGTCCAGGACGCTACTCTTACCTGGGTTTTATGTGAGCAGGTTTAGGACTATTCCAGACGCCAAATCTCACTCAAGACAAAAATGAAAGAAAACTTGACAACTGCGATATTAGTATAGTGTATATTAAATAAAGAAGATGACGGCTGCTGGTAGCTAAACATCATTATGTGTTATATATCACAGGTCTTATACAGACGATTTCTCAAAATGTAAGGTCGCCTTTGCCAAGAAACGGCGTAGGATGACGAGAGCTATCTGTCAGTTTTTCCGGGGCTGTCTATCCATCTCCTCCTATACACATTCACTATTCTGAAATACACCATTGCATGACCGTCCTGAACATATGGACTACAATGACACATACATATGCCCTTTGTACTACTGTATTTGTTCCCACCCAAAATACGTTTATCCCCAAGCGACAGGATGCAGGCACTCCGGTGAAAGAAACAGAAGCCACTCGCATTCGTATCGGTTGCATCTATCAAGACGAGATCAGACTTTCCAAAGTTAGCGTTTGAGAGGGCTTAAAGTGCAGCAGTAGTGCCAAGGCAACTAGGGCATGCGTGTCCATTCAGCATAACGATGGGTGCTGAGGTAAGAAAAGGAACTCGAAGAACATAACAGGCGTTATTTAGAAATCAGTTATGATGACACATCCACTATTCTAAAGAAACTATACACAAGAAAGCAATGGGGCTTAAACGTACTGTATCCAAGGCGATGCTTGATCGATTTATGAAAAAGTGAATGCAATCTGTCATTGATCAAGGATCGATTTCAGCCTAGACAGACCTAGTGACGCAAAGATCCAACACTATCTTGACTGGGTATGCCAGCAGGACGTAATTGACATCGATTCTAGAAGAAGTGAATTTTCGTGAAGAATGTGGGCCCCATTAACATGAAACGCAGCATCGCGTGGTGCAAGAAAGGGACCTACTCGGGATTTATGCTAACAAAGACAGGAGTAAAGACAACGACAGTCTCGTGAGCAAGCCCGGTGTCAGACCTCATTAAATGTAGCATGAGGTTCTTGCACCCCACCAATCAAGCAAAGAAAGAGACAGGTGGAATCCGAAATTGCAAGGAAGGGCAATGGTAAGTAGACATTATCTGAGCTTCTTTATGTAAGGGCTAATCCATCTTCATAAAGCCGATGATGATCCAGGCGCCGTCTACACAGGCTTTGGTGTTAAGCTGGGAATGGGACGGTAGGTCAAAGGACTGTATGTATGTTCAGTTGTCTAATGAAACGCTTTGACCTAATAGTACGGCCTTACTTTATCTCGAATACGAATTTTAGTTTGCAACTGATGTATAATAATATGGAGTTATCAAGGGAGAGGATTGACATTCAAAAAGCCATGAGCGATAACTTCTTTTATACAGCATATTCAAAGTTAAGCAAAAATATGCCAATCCAAGCCATTCTTCCATGCCCTTACTCACTGTGTATTCATCTGATATTGACATAGTTTTATTAGTTCCTGACGCGCGTTGCTGTTCCAGATAGACTAATCTTACCCGTACCTAAGGTCATGGAAGGGGAGCACAGTATGACAGATCTGGGAATTCCCGGTGGGGCCTTGATTTGTCTGTCACATACAGCGACCCACCGGTGGTTTAACCTATGGTTCTACGGCTAGTTCTGTTGCTGCATCCACTGCGCTTTATCTCGGCTCCAAAAAGAAAAAGATGCCACTAGCATACGCGGATCAGGGCATGCGCGTCCCTCTGCTTTCTCTGCGCTAATTATAGATAGGACATAGCTCGATAACGTAATGGACGTGGATGTAAGTTAAAGCGTATGGGGAAGGATTACTCACGACGTTTCTTCGTTGCTTTGATCCATGGATGCGAAATATTTCTGCCTACTGATATGAATTTTTTTTATATCTTGGATACGAAAATTTGTTTTGAAAATAAAGTATATACACTGCATTCCTCTGCGATTTATTAGCAGCACAGTAACCTTTGGTTTGACATGTCTTTTGGCGATCAGCGACAAGGTGTATACCGGACCGCGCTTAATGGTGCTTTAGTAGCAGGTACATTGCTCAAGATCCCACGCCGCCAGCAGTTGAAAAGCTCATATACAATCTTTTAAAGCTGTAGCTGGAGGTACGATTGGCGCCACGGTCGGAATCCTCCGTAATGCGCCCGTGAAGCAGTATACCCTTTCGACGTCGCTTAATTGCAGCTTTTTCACTGCGACTTTCCTAAGTATGGAAGCGGATTAACCATCGCTTTGGCTCTCGCAAATCCTAACGAATCTCGGACTACAAAGTTATTCGTGACACCTTCTCAAGTCATCAGCGCAGGAAGGACTCTACATTCGGCCTGAAGGACTCACAAACGCGCGACCGAGAAGATCTAGTCAGTAGCACGCTTGCTGGTGCCACAACAGGAGGACTCTTATCTGCAGTCTACAGTAAGCCCGTTTTCCCATATGCGGATGAGGTTTTTCTTGTGGCTGATTCCGGTTCACCTTGCATCCGTATTTTTCTTAGGAGGGCCTCGGGGGGTGTTACCCGGCGCGGTCATGTTTGGACTTTTGTGCGGCACGCTTCAGGCAGCTCTCACTGCGGGCAATCGGTGGCGTCAAGATGCGATTCTGAATAGGAACGTGGCTGTAGAATCAATAGCCTCCAGCGAGAAACCCAAGATGCGTATTTCGGAGTATTTTCATATGCCTTCTTGGGTGCCAATACGCATGATGACCGACGATGAATTTGAGCACATGCTCGATACCAGGCTAAAGACTTTGGAGGACGAGCTGAGAGATATTGAGCTAGAGATCCAAAAAAGTAAAGGAAAAAAATGAACTTTTTGTAGTAAATAAATCGCTGTTAAGCAGCCCTGACTCCATCTCTTGCAACAACCCCTTGTGTGCTTTCAGAGAACCGTTAAAGACGTTATATAGGGTCTCGTCACTTAACTAGAGCTAGAGCATAAACAACAAAGCTGCAAATACTCGCTGAAAACCACAGCGCCTAGTATTTGCTATTTAGAACTGTCTATTTCTTGGAATCCTTTGTTTATCAGCCTAGATATCGACATTATGCAACGTTGGGCATATGAATGTTGACGATAGTATGGGTCTCATAAATGCTATTCCCTTTCAACATGTGTCCACCGCTATTCATACCTGTCCAGTTGAGCGAGTGGCATTCTTGCCATCAGCAATGCCAATTCGAGGACATTAGTAGCAAATCTCAGAATGTTTTCGGCTGCAAAGAGCAGACCAGAACGTTATTAGCACAAACCATCCATGTGTGGCAGCAACAAGGTGCATTCTAACATCTTCAATATGGCGTCCTGTCACAAGCAAACACATTTTGATAGCCTCCACATGGGAATAGTGGGTTGTGGCGCCCAGTACACATCCCTGGAATAGCTACCTTACAATATGTCGTCCCCTTGTCTCGATTTCACGAAAGAAAAGGTCATTCAGCTTTTGTACGACATAACGAAAGGCAAGGAGCTTTGCATACCAGCAAGTTAAATTCATCTGGGACCTGAAAGACTTACATGGTGGTGCATTATAAACAAAGAACAATCACATTTATTTCCAAAGCTTCTTCAAGCTGGTATTTGCATCCGAGTCCTTCTTCATGACCTTGGCCACCGCCATTTCAAAATCTTCTTGGGTTACATGGACACGGCGCTCACGAAGAGCGAACATGCCTGCTTCAGTGCACACAGCCTTGACCTCTGCGCCACTGCTACCTGTCATCTTCTCTGCGATCTTTCGAAGATTGATACCACGGGTCAGATTCATCTTGCGAGAGTGAATTTTGAGAATATCAGCTCGTGCCTGGGAGTTTGCATAGGGAATGGTTACTACACACATCTCATATGTATAACGACGGTAATGATATCAACATACAGCCTCACTCGGTGGGGGAAATTCAATCTTCCTGTCAATGCGGCCGGGTCGTAAGAGAGCAGCATCGAGAATGTCTATGCGATTGGTAGCCATGATAACCTAATGGCATGTGTGTGAAAATCACAAGACATAAAAATTCCAAGACTTCGCCTTATTACCTTGATATTCTTCGACGGTTCAAATCCGTCCAGCTGATTGAGTAACTCAAGCATAGTTCTCTGGACTTCGGAATCGCCACCGCCACCGCTTTCGGAGCGCGCTGATCCGATAGAATCTATTTCGTCCATGAAAATAATAGAGGGCGCGTGTTCTCTGTTATCCTTGATTTAGTAAGACGAGCATTTTGGAATCCAACGCAAGAATCAACCTTGCCATGACGAATAGCTCGCGGACCATGCGGCTACCTTCACCAATATATTTCTGCACCAGCTCCGAGCCTGATACACGTATGAATCGACAATCTGTGTGGTGGGCAACAGCACGCGCAAGCAAGGTTTTGCCAGTGCCTGGTGGGCCGTATAACAGAACACCCTATCCGGTCCACCCGTTTAGAATGTAATGCATACCATGAAGCAGCCTAACCGCGTACCTTTGGCTGGGCAATTCCGAGCGATTCAAAAAGTTCAGGATGTTTGACCGGAAGTTCGATGACCTCCTTGATTTCCTTAATTTGTTGTTCAAGGCCACCAACCATCTCATAAGTAGAGTCGGGGACCTTTTCGACCATCATGAGTGAGACGAGGGGATCAACTTTGTTAGGCAAGATCTTGTGGAGTTGGTACGAGTCGTTTCGCAGTGCGACACGGGTGGTGGGCGTCAATTGCGCAATGTCAACATCTGCTGCAAGGTCGACCACGTATTTTCCTTCCGGATGGACCTAGAGGAGAAGCGTGTTTTGGCGTTGCTATTGACAGTCGCAGCTGAAGTCCCTCACTCTCTTTACCTTCACCAACACCTTCTTTTTGCCCATGACCTTGACTACCTCGCCTACATAGGAGCCTGGCTCCTGTAGTAGCTGCAATTCCTCCTTTAAGAGGCGGACTGAATCGATGTGTTATCAAATACTGCGACACGCAATGTATGGCTGTCCGGATTAGTTGATACCTTTGGCATTCAAGGCATTTCTTTGTGCTTCCAGACGGCGCAGATCTTGAGTTTTATCGTTGATAATGAGCTCGCATTGCTCAATCTTTGCCTGGTAATAGGGCAATACACCAGTGGCCATTTGTGTCATGTCTAGGACAGGAGTAAGAAGTTATGAACGGAGAGGGTTGAACTCCACGTAAGCGCAAGTGCGTGCGTGTGTGTGTGCGTGCGTGTTCTTGAAACCCAGCAGAAATTTGCTGGGACAATGGTGTGCGCGGAAATGGGGAAAGCCACCTTCCCTATCATTTTCTTTACAGTACGGCCGTGATTTGTATCGCTGCTAACGGTACGTGTGTGTGTACACACACCACGGCCTCAGCTGAAACATGTCGTTTTGGCCCACGCGCTATTTTCTACTACGGGAGCTACCGCTTTGGCATCGTTATCCTATTGACGCAGGCGGCGATTGTCATCCAGCGTTTCATGCCAAGCAAAGAGACATACGGCAACCCTCGTTCCTGGTTTCCATGCCTGTTTACAATGAAACCATTCATTCCTTTTCCTCGGCACGTTCTTTGATTCTCTTCCCTCATAGCATCTATTTATGATCGCTAGGTGATGGTGCTTCAGCCTCCTCCGGCATTTAAGAGCTCAAGTCAGCCCGTGTCTGATTTGGCATTGTGTGCTTCCATTTCATGACAGAGAGCCTTTATAATGTTGTGTGCCCAGGGCGTGACACCAATAACCTTGATAGCCTACGCCTTGTCGTGTGAGCATATAGTTCGTAGTTTTGATCCAGTTCAAATACAAGCATAATGCTAGTCCATCGTTTGATATGCAAAGAATAAACTATTGTGAGCTATGCAGTACTAGTTGGAAACATTACTTTATTAACAAATATTGCCAGCGCGGTCGAAGAATATTACTGCAATATTGTAAGTCTTAGATCACGGACTGCGGCATCGGGAATCTGCTCAAGTGCTTTTTGTATATATTCCACGCATTTCTTCGTCGAAGAGCCTCCATAGCGTTCTGTCCAATAGTTGACAGCACTGATGAGGGTTCGAAAGTTTTCATATTGATACTTGGCATCCAGCGGAGGAATCAGACCGCACAACGCATTCAACAGAACACCAGTGGGTGTTGTAGTTGAAAGCAAAGAGAGAATCTGGGGTGCAATCATACCCACTTCTAATGGCAAAATGTTCAATGATTCTATTTTTTGCTCTCGCTCCTTCTCCACCAATGAAACGCTACTTGCCATTGAAATGAAAGAACGTCACAATTTCGGGTGACTGGAACAGCTTTTCAATTAACTCTTGTCGTCCCGCAAATTCTGTCGACAGCATCTGCCATAAGAACACTGTCTCATAGGGATCGAGATGGATAGACTCCACTAGTATGGATTAAACATCGTGTTCTTTATAAGGCAGACTGTACATACCGAGAAATTGTATATTGATCGTATCACCGAATAATTGCATCGTACCCGATTGTATCAGTGTCGTCATTCTTTCAATCTTCAATATTGGAGAAATACATTACTATAAGTGGACATAAACTCTCTTTTTTTTTTTTACCAACCTCTTTCGGAATGGCTATAGAAGCCAATAAACTCAAAAGCTTCATATTCCCTGCTGTATAAGATGGCGCATATCTGTAGAGTAAAGGTATAATGGCAAAGAAAGCTTCGAAGTTTTGCTCTGCTAAAAGCTTGTGCATTGTTAGCTAGAGCAACCGGGTATTTATTTGGCTTACCTGGATATCATCGCTAAGCGCATCAGTAATTTGGGTTTCTGACACTCCATATGCAAGCATTGCATACTTCTTGTAGGCTTTTACAGCCGCCGGCATCCAATCGGCTTGAGTAGATGAATTGTTATCTATATTTCCTTGTCTATTTTTTGATGAGTGCACGTCCCTTACATTAAACCAAATGCATGTACTACCTAGCAAAGAAATGCCACCAACGCATCCCGACAAGATGAGCATTATTGCCTTTGGATCTCTGTGCAACTTGTCCAATCAAATCAACCGTTTTCTTGCAGTCATTCGCCGCATCATCAATGATAGCGCTCCATAAGTAGGTCATGAGGATATCAAATATATCCTCGTTACGGTCATTGATGACACTCTCTGTACTTTTCCTGGCTTCTATGCTTAGGGTGTGTACAGATAAGCGGGATATGACCTCTAGTATCTCCGAGTCAATTACCGCGGCGAGTGTATGACCAGTGATAGACTGCTTCACTGTTAGAATTGCCACTAGCATTGCGTGTGTGTGTAAGGCTTACCATTCGCAGGTACACCTTGATTATTTCGCTTAGGCTCTCCTTCGCATTACGCATAGCTAGATAATGGGTCCTTGAAGTATCCGCTAAAAAGGCAGCACATGCCTCTTTGAACGTCGAAAGTGAGTCGCCAAAGACAAGATACCACTGTGTAGAAACCGTCGTCCTCGCAGGCATAGGGGCTTCAGCTACTGAAGTCTCGATGTCACGTCGACGGTCATCGCCTTTTACAAGGTTCATACTATCATTTAATGCGGTAGTATTCTCGAGCACCATCTCGTTCATATTTGTCCGTTTTATCTCACGGCCACTCTCCTGCGTATCAGGCACTATATTCCAAAAGCATCTTCAGTGAGGAGTTTATGCATATCGTTGATGTAAGTACCATATTCGCCGTACAAGTAGCGATCAACGTCGTCGTCGTCGTTTAAAATCTGGCTGTCATGGTTGTTTACGCTTCTGGTACCTTCAAGTAACCCGCTCTCTGGATCATCAACAGCGTTACTTGCTCCCTGGGATCTCGAAATCTCAGATTGGGAGTTACCATCATTGACTCCGAGAAAAGCAGATTGGTGAGACTCTACTGGGATGGGCACTGGAGCGGGAGGGTGTGGAGACTCAGTCGGGTTAGAAGAAGAGATTGACTCTCTCGCCACGAAGTCGCCAAAAAGAGCACAGACGACTCCTCTCGTAGCGTCATCAATTGATGGGCAGTTGTATATCGGGCTCAGACTCCTTTTTTTTTTTAAAAAAAAAAGCGAATTAAACAAACTGGTCGCCTGCTGTAGAGATGTTGTTTTACCTTATGACACCCTTTTCCAGCATCACTCGCATACCACAGGAAACGCAATTTGCCATATAGTCCCGTAGGGGAGGGAAATAATCCTCGACGGCGTGCTTCAGGAATTCCATGATGATTGCAGTTATGTATGGATACCTCTCTGCTGAGCGCTCCATTAGGAGCATTGAAGGTTCTAAGGATGTTTTAGACAGCTGTGATAGAATATGACATGCGTCCACGTTACCAATAAACATGATATTGTCATTGGCTGTAAAGAAGAGCCAATCGAATACGAGTGCAGCTTTGACGTTGGCTGCAACCACGGGATTCTATGAGCCATGGTTATTCATCTTACGACTATCACCTTCAGATAAGTATGGACGTACCTTGATACCTCTCAGCATGCTACCAATCACAACGTAGCGTGGAACAATATCACTTTGAAGTATTTGATTGTTTGGATACCAACCAGCGACAATAAAACGAATGACATCGACATAGACAGATTCAGAAGTACCAATGAAACGCTGCAAAAACCATCCAAGGTTTCTCTGGTAATGGTTGATACGTAACTAGATATATATATATATATGCATTGTACATCAGCATCGATATCTTACTGAAAGCGCAAGAAGGTATTACATTTTGAAGAATGAAGAGAAGTTTATGTTCCATATCAGGGGACAAACGCGACCGAAGATATTCTCTCGGAGTAGGTGTTTGCAGCAACGCCGCGATTCCTGCACAAGAAAATGTGTTCTAGTAGGAATGATCCATTGGCAGTAGTACCAGACCTACCTTTAAAACTACTGGAGAGCTTTTGCGGTTCATTCAGAATATCTTGCCACAACTCTGCAAAATCAGGTATAGAAGAAACATCCTGAAGAAGTCGCACAAGGTCGCGTCCTATTAAACAACATATCATCCACTATTCGCAGCAGTGAATAAATAAAAAGAAAGAAAGAAAAAGAAAAAAGTGCACTCCATACCTTTTCACGCATTAAAGAGATGACAAATTTAGTCTCGCGCTGCTGCAGTGAGGCGAGCTGCGTAGATCGATGATCTGCAATTATACGTAAATAGGTGAAGACCGCAGTAGCAAGAACCTTGGGATAAATATGTAACCATTGCTTGTGTGCATCACAAAGCTTTAGCATCTGGTAGCAAAAACTGGTATTTTGCTGAGATAGATCACCGCACCGTATCTGCCGTAGCAGCGCGATATATACGGAGTCAATGTTTTGAACATTCAACGTCGTAAGCTCGCTTGACAGCCAAAGTATCTAGCAAGATGGGTGTTGGTTAACGCGGACGAATTCCAACATAAGATCGAACCTCCCCAAACCTGGTCTTTTGCTCTGCTCTTCAAGCTTTGAAATTTTATACTGCTCGCAAAGTACTGTAGCTTAACAATCACAGTAGCGAAGTGATCACGATTCACGAGGCTTAAAGAATGGAAGTGCTGAAAGAATCCTTTGGTAAGCTCGACATAAAAAAAAATCGCGACAAAAGATCCCTCTTACTGATTGTGCATGTTCTGGCTCAGTGAGAATTCCATATAAAAGTGCAGACACAGTCTCAACATAGTCTTTCTTGCTTTGAGACACCTAAACTTGCTACTTCAGAGTTTTGTAAAACTTTAAGTTGGAATTGTACCTTCTCTTGAAGATAATTGTGCAACTCTATTTCTGATTTATCTTTGATCGAAGAACAATGCTGCGTAAAATGCCTAACAAGCTCCTACATTCTGTAAGAATCATCTTATAGGATGGGCAATTAAAGCGAACCAGCTCCACGTCGTCATGCAGATCAATTTCGTCGAGGTCGAAAATCTTGGAAGTGAAAGTGTCCATTTGCTTTTGCTATCCAACTATGGAAGAATCAAAAGAGACGCACGGGACTGGGAGAGGGAATGGCGAGGCGTACCCGACGCAGGTCCGACAAAGTCGACGTGTAAAATTTCGGTATACAAGATAAAAAGAATGTTGCATAAAATTAAATGAAATTGCCGTCTCTGTAGCTTAAAAAATGTTCATTAGTTAACAGCAAACAGTACCCCGCGCTATACGTTTTAACTTATCACCCGTCTTACATTAGGCATACCCAGATATGCGCATGTCCAAATCATGGCGGAGGGACGGGTGGTGCGCCAGGAGCAATGGCAGCAGCAAGGACAAGCAACGACATAAACTGTGGCGACGCGACAGCAGGTGAGACAAGCACGAGCGAACACTAGTAACAATGCTAGGGGCACAAAGCAAGTGAATCGGCAAATTACGCCGGGTAAGCGCGGGAAAGACTGAGCGGAACGACGAAGCGACTGCAGGGACAGAGCACCAGTGGCACTCAGAAGAAAGGGCTCCGCGGCAAAAAAAGGGAAAGCTATGTCCGAAGTAGGCCAAATCGCAGCTCAACTGAACTGTCTAGTATCCTTTTTAACGTCTCCTCTATGACTTATTAAGTACAACTATTGCTAATCAATGTACAAAAACAAAAGGAGTTAGACTCGAATAAAAAGCAAGTCGATATAAAGACTCTTACCGGATAACCATGGGATAAAAATATTACCTAGAAGACTGGATCAAGATGCGGTCGCTATTGCCAAAGAGCGTTGTACCAATACCGTCCATGGCTTTTGCATATTGAAGCATGCATATTTATAGTCCTGTTTCCCACCTAGTCGGTCGATCTTTGTTTGAGTCAAATGGCATCGGATATATTCTGCCTGCCAAGGAGCACATGATTGCTGGGAGATTCTTTAAAAGAGGGATAATGGAGTCGGCAAAAGATGTACGTTCATCAATAATCGAGATGTAATCAGGCTTCCCTGCGATTGCCGAGAATTCGGTCAGCATCAGCTGTATCAGGTCAAAGACCTTTGCATTGGCATCGAGAATATGGCTCTCCTATCCATGGGTCCAAAGATTATGGGGCGGGTTGTCAATAGGCTTGGTAATTGTAGCTTTGAGAAATTCGGAATGCTGCTGGCCCGTTCGCAAAAGGACGCATTTCTAGCCTAATCATCCTTGTTGCGTTCATATAATTCGATCATCTCTGAAGGTGTGTCTGGCATACTTTCTTCGCTGATCTTGATCGCCAGAGGAAGCTCTGATGAAGGCTCGAAGCAGCTTTGACGTGCAAATCGATAATCAAACTTGAGCAAAGGGCCGAAAGACTAATGGAACATACAATAGATTAAGCCGATTGAAAACTTCATGTGTGTTGCCCGCTTTTTTGTGTGGATATCGGCGGTTTCATTTTCGGTGCAAAGATGTATTCTCGGTTTCCCTTTTTCCAGGGCAATCGCATCCTACAAGAACAAAACTGTTAATAAAACCCTCTATACGCTATCTTGCCGCTTACTGGGTCGATGCGAGCAAAGGACCTGCGCTTCTCTGGCATGGTTGATGAGACCTGGATCTGGGGCTGATTGACAGTGACAGTGCCTTCGCGATCGGCATTGATCGGCAATCCTGTTGTTACACAGGTCATGCGCTCTGAAGGGTCGTTCTATCTAATCGGCGGGTTCACTTGAAAGTCGATCACTGACAACAAGTCCATGGGTTGTCCTTGTTACGAGGCAGCGGCATATCAACACAGCGTTCAAACGTATTACAGTGGCCGCACTGTTATCGCGTTGTTTGTTACCATGATACACTTTCCAGGGAACGTATTTGGCAGGGACGAAGGGTATCACAGGGTAAAAAAGTGAGTAAAAGCAAAAGGTGTGACGCGTGCTTTTTGTATCTGCTCCTGCGGACTTCAAAAATTAAATATGCAGACAATGGTGGGTGAGAAAGACCACTAAAGGTATACGCAGACCAGAAACGACCATGCAAACCAAAGGATGGAAGGTGGAGGAGCTATACAATATTGGAACTGCTTTATCGGCGCTGGAAAGACGCCAAAATGTTGAGGAGTCGACCGCTTCTCTCGGAGAAATCGGCAGCATTTTGCAATCGCCGCTGAACAGAGGGAAGGATGTCCTATCTCGTACAAGGAACAGCGGAAGCAAAACTCACGAGCTCTTTCTGTTACTGCCGTAGTTGGCGTTTTTCGATAAACACCAGCGGGAATTTCGCCATGTAGTCGAAAGTCCATGGGCGGGGACTTTTTAAAGGAGCATCGGGAGCAATAACCGTTTTGTTAGTTTTGTCCCCCTAACGCTCTACACAGCTTTTGCAGCTAGGCGATGTGCTTGAGTTGCTTTTTCAAGTGAGTGGCAGTTGTAACCACTAAACTAGACCTTATGGAAGCAGCGGAAGGGCTTTCAGAAGGATGCTCGGCTGCGGGCGCAAAACTTTCCAGAACGCGAGGTATAAATCGCAAGTTCCAAGCATTAGGTAATACGAAACGCTGTTGTGGACAGTAGTAATTTTGCCGGAAAAAATGGGGAAATGCAGATTTCCCTTTTTAGAAAATGGCCTCTGTGGAAGCAGCTCCGACTCCCCTGAAAACTTGATTTCTTTCTTGCTGTCCAACCAAAAAGTATACGGAGGCTCCCCTTTCATTTTATAACCTGAGAGGTAATGTTGTGATAAGGCGCAGATAAAATACCCAATGGTGGAGTCAATGAGCTCTAATGTTGGGAAAAAAGGAAATGAAGAGAGGGAGATATTGTGATCAGGGCTGTTGGCTTCGGGTGTTGGAGGGCGGGGAGTGAGGCAACAGACAACCTAGTTAGCTTTTTATTTCAAGACTTTTTGAATCCGATTGAGCTGACGCGTCGCTTCTCTTTTCTTTTTATGTTTCAAAAGCTGTAAAGAAGAGCATCCATCGTTGTTTCATGAGGACACCGTCGCGTCTTGCATAAATCCCATTTCGAAATGTCAAACGCGCTACTCTTGCGTCTTTTCACGTCCGAGTTTTTTAACTCTTGGATTGCAATTTCGTACCTCTTTCGATACCCTGACAATGTCGGCATTCAACACTATCTTTGCAGAGAACTAAAAAAGTTTCCCATCTCTGAAATTGAGTTCTTCTTGCCCCAGCTCATGTAAATTTTCCTTTGGAGAGAATGGGCGGTGAGCAGGAGACATATTAATTTTATCCTTTTCATAGACATTTGTTGATAAGTCGACCTACGGAATCGGTTGCGCTAGAATGCTTTTTAGTAGAAATGTGTGAACGCTCGACGCATATGGCCATCATGGTAAAGATGTTGAAATTGCATAGATCTCCCCCGATAGGATTGACCTCCATTTTGCCATCTTCCATTTGATCTCCCAATATAGAGCTTGTGGTATCTTCAAGCGTATATTTCTGATCTCTCAGCCGCACCCAACAGCCCGTCCTTTGAACTCTGCAAACGTGTGCTGAACAAGTGCCAAGCTATTGTATTCTCGGAAAACAATCCCGTGTTGGATACTGAACTAGCAGACGCAAGCGCGTCGTTGAGTCTGGGCATGGCCACCCACCGTGTCCGGGAAAACGTAATGCCTGCCGTTGTTGGCATTGGGGTGATCCTCGCTGGAATTGGTCAGCCACTGATGACGAGATCTGCAGGTGACATTGCGATTGCCCAAGGCCGGAGAAGTCGGCTTCTCAGTTTCAATTCGTTATCGGCCAACAATGCAGCTTCCCCAAAGATACTCTCTAGAGAGAATACCCTGGATGGCTCAAGTACAGCTAGTATCCAGCGACCATCAAATAGCAGCTTAACAGTCGACTCCATATCCGACGCTCCTGGTACAACGGGACCGCCGGACCCACCTCCTTCTGTTCAGCATATAATCCATGAGTCCCACTACTTCCACTCCTTATCTCAACCAGACCTCTCTATCTCATCATCTTCGAAGCGTCGTTCTGTGTACCTGAATGAATTTACCAGTTCCCCTTCGCTGGAAGATCTGCATCGTGGCAAGGCATTTTCAGTCTCGCGCTATATTAAGTCAGCCCACCAGAAAATCAACAGCAAACTCAGGCCGTCGAGAGCTAGTCTGCTTCAGAATAGTTCATCTGATTTTGATCCGAAGATGGCTGCCATGGGCCAATCATCGGTGCCTGTCAACTCGGCACCAATCTCACCCACACTTTCTCAATTCTCCGAAGAAGATGAATCTTCAGAAGATATCTCGAGATCCTCATCAACGAAGAAGCAAGGTGTACTACTACCGAACAGTCCCATTTTCTTTGGCGATGATCTTGCAAAATCAAGGACACTGGCTCCAGATTCTGCATCAAAAGAGGATAAGGAAGAGGAGGAAATGGGGTTTTCCTCTAACGAGGAAGAAGACGAATACTCGGCTTTGTCGCACTTAAGCAGGGAACATCAACGGTCGCTCCTGCGTTCCAATTATTTTCGATCCGAGATGCAGTTCTTGCTGGCTTTGGTAGACATTGCCACGCGGCTCGTTATTGTCCCGAAGGAGGCACGAACGAGCGCCCTCAATGCAGAGTTGACATTACTGAATCATAATCTACCAGCCGAAATATGTATACCTTTATGGTGCCCTGCTACTGCTGAAAAACCGCATCATCACCGTGTTGTGCGCATCAGCCCGTCGGATGCTGTCGTTCTCAATTCGGCTGAAAGGGTGAGTGAACAAAATGGCTATGAAATTCTTATGCTATACGGTAGTTGAGCGGTCGCTGGGATGTACCTAGGCACCCTATCTCCTGATGATTGAAGTACTGGATGATGAGCTCAATCTCGAAAACGACTCTTCATCTGTTTATCGCATGCGGAGACGGATGAAACACAAAGGCAAGCAGAAAAATGCTACAGCTTCCCTCAAAGTCACCACATCATCTTCCTCGGTATGTTTGGCAGACGTGGATGTTAGGGACAATGGTAATCGTGGTGGCCCGCATGCTCGGGTCTATTGTTCAAATCAAGTTGAATTGCCACACGAAGGTCCAACGCATAAAGAAACCGAAGACGTAGTCCGACGCCACTCATCTTCGGGTGGCGAATACGCTGAGCGCATGCGTACAGCCGCCATCATGTTGGCACAACTTCAACAGAATGCCCACACGACGGGCAATGGCCCATCTGCGAATACGAATCGAGCGATCTCTGCAAAGTCGCTACAAGATACGGAGGAAATTAGACAGAGGATTATCAAGGAGATGATGGCGCTAGAGGAAGAACGGATGGCGAAGATGAGGGCCGGGGTTGTGATAAATGTTGATGACGCAGCTGAGAGTGCATCGGGCGGTGCCATTGACAACGAGCAACCCGCCGCATGGGTGGTGAATAAGGAAGATCCAAGCGGTGAGTCGAGTGATAATTTTAAATGGCCACTAGTAGTATTGACGCATAGATGGGACCTATATCAATTATCAGCCGCTGTCTTTTCGGAAGATTGGGAAACCAAAAAAAACCGGATTCGTGCAGGATCGCCTTATGGTCATTTGTCCAATTGGCAGTTGCTGTCAGTGATTGTCAAGCATGGCTCGGATTTACGACAAGAACAGTTTGCAATCCAGTTGATCCGTGAAATGCAGCGCATATGGCAGGACACGGGAGTCAATGTATGGGTCAAATAGTATGTATCACTGGCTTTGCAATAAGCTCATACGACTAATCAAACGTCTCTCTTCGATAGCTTTCGAGTCTTAGTAACGTCGGATAGCTCGGGGCTGATTGAAACGATCCGGAATGCCATCTCAATTCATTCAATTAAAAAACAAGGATATGCAAGGGGATGGAACACAAAAGGTACGGTGTACACCCTTCATGATCACTACGAACGGGTAAGGCTTGTATGGAATATGGCTGAGTATCTCGTCGTCATTTTTCTCATGGAGTTTCTACGTGCAGCATTTTGGACCATGCACATCCGATAAATATATCGAAGCGCAGGACGCTTTCATGAGAAGCTTGGCGGGATATTCCATCGCGTGTTACCTTTTGCAAATTAAGGATCGACATAATGGCAATATTCTGATTGATGACAAGGGACATCTAATTCGTAAGTCTTCGGGAGACACGCAGAATGGTAATAACCATGATCCTTCGAGTAGATATCGATTTTGGGTTCTTTCTGTCCAACTCCCCTGGATCAGTTGGGTTTGAGAATGCGCCTTTCAAGCTACCACAAGAATACATCGATATTCTAGGTGGCGTCCATGGAGAAAAGTTTGCAGAGTATAAGGCACTAGTGAAGTTGGCATTTCTAGCTGTCCGAAAACACTGTGAAAACATTATGTTGCTGGTGGAGATGATGCAGAAAGACAGCAAATTACCGTGCTTCCGAAATGGCGACCAGGCGCTGCAGCAGCTACGGGAACGGTTCCAGCTCCAGCTCACAGAGCCACAAGTGGAGGAGTTTGTGGACAAGATGATTATGAGCAGTTGCTGCAATGTGTTTACCCGACTCTATGACACATACCAATATTATTCCCAGGTAAGGACATGCTGCACCATCGTGGTATGTGCACAGAAAGTGATTGATGGGTTTTCGTCGACCTTTAGGGGATTTTGTAGATGACTTTGTTAGATGATACTCTATTTCTATTTATACCCGGGTTTAACGATGGTGTATACTTGTCCGAAGCCAAATAACAATCTGCGTTTTGTTGCTGTTCCCGTCACTGAAACAAAACAAGACTAACTTAACGCGGGCAATCCCTTTTAGAAAAAAGGAAGGAACAGGTTTACCTATTTATTTATTTATTTATTTCGGGATGTTGCGTATTAAAAGTGTGCGTTTTCTTTCTTTTTGTGTCTTTCTCCTGTTTCTCTTCTTATTCAAACACTTTTCTCTCCAATGAAGTTTGGATCACAGCTGAAGGATGCCATCTATCCCGAATGGCGGGAGCACTACATTGACTATGACGGGCTCAAAAGAAGGCTCCGAAAGGCAGAGAAAGAGCGGCCGTTTACGGAAAAGGACGAGACCGAGTTTGTGGAAGACTTGGATTGCAACCTTGAGAAAGTAAAGATGCTTTAGAAGGAGTGAGGGTAAGGGGAAAGGTTTGTTTTTTTTACGTTCTATTTTCCTGTTTCAGGTTTATGCATTTCACAGCCAGAAGTTGGACGAGGTTACGCGACGTATCAAGGCCGCTGCAGAGGAGATTAACTCGCATCTGGTGCCAAAAGAGAAATCGGCCGACCTAAGCCGGTTACAGGGACACATCAATCAGATCGCCAACGATGTGACCCGTCTGGCCCGGTTCTCCCGACTCAATTACACGGGCTTCCTCAAGATCATCAAGAAGCACGACCGCCATGTCAACTATGTTCTCCGTCCGATGTTCATGGTCCGACTGAACCAATGCCCGTTTTGGAAACAGGACGATGACGGGCTGCTGATCAAACTGTCTGAGCTCTTTAGCCGGGTGCGAGGCGGTGACAAGCAGATGTCATTTAAGCCGCCTGTTTTCAAGCACCTCAGTCCCGACATGACGGAGCAGGAGGATATCGGCCACCATCGCGTCATGGTCAAACACTACTTTGTCCATGCGGACAACATCCTTGAGGTCAAAACATTTGTTCTCCGCCATTTGCCGGTCCTCATCTACCGTGACTACGGTACAGACGAGGATGGGATTGATCCGCCTATCTCGTCAATCTATCTCGACAATACAGCTCTCGAGAGCTACAATGGCAGGCTCGAGAATGCCCGAGATTCGCAGGTCATCCGGCTCCGCTGGTACGGCAATGTAGAAACCAACACAGCAATTGCTTTTGAACGGCACACGCTTACGGACGAGGAACAGGGGGATTTTACGGAGCGTTTCGTTATAAAGAATAAATACATCGCCGGGTTCCTGAAGGGTGATCAAACATTCATCCAAAAGTCCGTCAACAAGATGCGAAACAGTTTAGGCAAGTCTGAGAAAGACGTGCAAAAATTCGTGCAATTTGCAACCGATGCGCAACACGTGATCTTACAGAACGGGTTACAGCCAGGTAGGAAGAAGTCTATCACCTCTCTCTCTCTCTCTCATCCCCTCCCCCCGCACGCGCCTCTTTCTCCACGGACCTACTCACTCGTACTAGTGCTTCGAACCTACTATCGGCGCACCGCTTTCCAGATTCCTGGAGATAACTGCATCCGCATCGCCCTCGACACCGACCTTTGCTTCGTCCGCGAAGACACCCGCCTCTTTGAGGATGACGACCACATACGTCGCCCCGAGGGGTGCTGGCAAAGACCCGATATGGATATCCAATATCCCTTCACAAGGATCCCCTCCACTGATATCAACCGTTATCCCTACGCTACCTTTGAAATCAAGCTGGACCTTCCGCCAGGTGTGTCTGAGCCCGAATGGATTTTGGATCTAGAGGAGAGTGGGATGTTGCAAGAGACGCACCAATTCAGCAAATTTGTCCACGGTATGGCGCTTCTATTTGATACCCGGGTTGCGCTGCTCCCATATTGGCTTGCACAGGTGGACGAGGACATCAACCAGCTACCTGTGCTACCTCCGCAGATCCCGTCAGTTCCTAAAAGGCCCTGCAAGCCTATAAGCCCCCCATCGTCCTCCTTCGCACTGTCCTCCGTCCCCGTGGTCAACAGCGGCGCATGTCTAGGCACCGGATCCACACCCACAATGCCAGCGCCCTCTGAGGCCACGCCGCTGCTGAACGGACGCAACCGTGATACGGTGCCTCGGTACCTGGGGGTATCCGCCCCTTCGAGGACCCTGCCGCCGCTATCGTACACTTCGCGCAGCTGTAGTGCGCTTTCTGAGGCCGGAAAAACAGGCTGGAGGAACCGTTTGTGCCATATATGGAGCAATTTAACGGTCCGAGGTCACCAGGATGAGAAACCTGCCGTTCCTCTGCCTCCGGGTGTTAAGGTGCCCAGAAAGGTGAACACCCCGTTACGTGTCGAGCCCAAGGTATTTTTTGCCAACGAACGTACCTATTTCTCTTGGATGTCGCTCGGATCACTCCTGTCCACATTCTCGATCGCCCTTTTCAATGCCAGCGACACTGTGGGCAAGATCAGCGGCATCGTGTATACGCTCGTTTCCCTTACAACCCTCATTTATGGCATGGGCCTTTATTATCGTCGCCGCGAATTGATTCGGAACAGGTTGCCTGGGCCCTATGACGACATCACAGGGCCTTCTGTCATTTGCTTTGCTTTGCTTTTCGCTGTAGGTTTGAATGCATATCTTAAATTTACTGCCAATCATTCCTCGTTCGTCCGCTTCTAATTCCCCGCCCCTCTCGATTCATTCCAAACTGTTTTTCTTTTCCTTTGTGTATTAAAGCAACATACGATAACCCCTTCGATGATAGACACAACAGCCACTGTTACATCTCAAAAACAAATCTTTGCGTACGGATCTACTGTAGTTTAATATATAAAACATCCAGGACCCTAGCACAGGCTCTCAGGAGGTGGGCAGAGGTACAAACAATCGAATAGAGAGTGTTATACACCGTTTTCCAAAATTGCAGTTGCGTTTCGTCCAGAAATCTTTAGGGATGATGGCAAAACCAATGCTGGATGGACGGCGAAAGATGTCGCATAATCCTTCTCCAACTACACCGAGTCTCGAGGATATCGATGCCTGGAACTCAATCCTACTAAACAGTGTTGGTCGGTTGTGAAGGGTAACGCAAAACGTAACAGGTTCTTGGAAAGTGAGACGCGGATGTCCGTGAAACATTGAATCGCTTAAGTTGAGATATAAAAGACCATCACTCATGCATCCCGTGTCTCCTTCGATCCGGGTTCCTTTCCGACACCATCACTGAAGGACGTGCACTGCCTCTTTGAGTGGAAATCCACCGCCTCCCGGCCTACCTTCCTGGAAGTGGCTTCGGGCTGCAGCCACCACCCCAGCACTTGTTACAGCAATCCCTCGGGCATGGACGTACGATCATCTCCGAATTGACCTCCGTCAAGTACTGTCTCGCACGGTGCTCGCCATATGGCCAGCCCAATCGCGTTTCATCTACCATCTGGGAAACGTTTCTGGCCGAATGCTTAAGCGGTCTATCTTTGAACTGTGATCCTGAGTCGCTGACGCCCTTATCCCCAAGCAAAAGGATACGAACACTGTAGCTATTTATACAAAAAGAAGCAAGATTTAGGCGCATGACTACGCAATGTAATGCTGTCCAGCGTAAGATCAAGTCTTTCAGACGGATGCTTCAGAAAGGTTGGGCGCATGCAACCGCAGCAGAAACAGCTATGAATGCATGCAGTTCAGCACAGTGATGTCCATTGCAGTATGAAGGGAATCTTGCCGTTTCAGCCAGCTATCGCCCACATTTCCTCAATAAAGAGCATATGAATGGATAACACAATGTCAGCCTGCAGACAAAAGTAACGATCGAAAGAACCAAGAGCACATTGAAGTGGAACTGGGCGGGACGTGGCCATAAAAGAATTTCGTTTAGTTCAGGTCATGCAACCACCAGGCAAAGAAAGAGGGCAAGCCAATCCAAAATTGCAAGCAAGAAGGGATCGTAACTATCTCTGTTTCCTTCAAGTTACAATGGACGAGATGAAAAAGTATAAGGATAGGAAGGAGCTATTGCCTGGTAATGGATATGACATTTATGCATAAGGCTGCCGACTTCCTAGTTGTCATCCGGATAGGCTTTGATGGTGGGCCGGAGAGAGACTCAGTTATCATATGCAGCAATAGATTCACCAATCAAAGTTATGTAGTATACAGTGTTGTAAACCATCCTCGACCTCATTTATGGAATCGAGACATGGCAGCGCGCCTCAATATGCATCTTATCATCCGCAGCCTTCGTTCTCAGGGCTTGATTCCTCAGCAATTTCGCCGAGGAGCCATACCAGACACCATGTTGCGAGAACCGGGACGTGGCCGTAGAAATGTACGGGACCAAAGACCAAGGCCAGCACAACCGTACGATCAAGGCGATAACAATGACATTGATAATGATTCGTCCGGTAATTTCTATAGACACGATAAAGAGTTTACTCAGTAGCCATCAAACCTTCGCTTTAGATTCGCGTTTCTACAACACAATGTGTTTTCTCAACAGCCACCTCGCCTCACATACTTTGTACATAAACACCAGACTATGTCCATCTACAGTATAGAGCCTTTCAATCATCGTTCCCTTTGTCTCCCTTTTTGTCTTTCTTTTTTACGCATACTTTACCTCCACAGTTCTTTAGAAGCACGGTATATCTTACGACAAAAAATATGCACATTTGAGACCCCCTAGTACGTACTTCATATAGCGGCTTACGACGGACCACTGTAGAATGATCACAAGTTGGATCACAGTGGTTCTCCGATACGGCAGTTAACTAAACATCTGTAAGAGTGAGAGACCAATCCTTCGAAATCGCTCAACTTTATGCTATTCCGATGCTTCACTGATTCGGGTCATCAGAGTCTCGCTTTCCAAGAACCTACTACGTTTACTTTGCTCTTCACAGCCGAGCAAAAATGTTCAATAGGATTGAATTCAGGCGAATAGGGTGGGAAGATAGGCGCATCGATATCCTCAAGACTCGATGTATTTAGAGATATCCGCAGCCTTATAAATGAGTGCATTATCCATTGCCAAATAATGGCCCTTTATATATAATACTTATCCATTTCATCCATGGTAACCTAAAGAAAGTCGAGGTAGTCTCCTGTTACAGCTCCTTTGGTTGCAGCTATGGACTGTCCCACCTTTTCTTTTCCTTTTTTTTTGGCTAGTGGTTGTAGAGTCTCAAGCTACATTTAATGATGCCTGATGCCGAAATTGCTCCCGAGATGGGTGTTGTTTTTGCTCTTGTTTTCGGCACTGTAATTGCTGCAGCAAGTCCCTTGCTTGAACCATGCCATGCTGCGGTTCATGTTAATATGGAATCCAGACCCATCAAGAAGAAAATCGCAGCTTTTTCCAAAGTCAATGTCGGTCGTAATCCCCATCTGCGGCACCCCAGTCAACGCGCTCTTGGACCTTTGCATCGCTCTTCCTGTCTACAGGCTGAAAACCGAGCCATTTTTCATAAATCGATGCAGCATCGTTTTGGATATTTTGAGGCGCTGGAATCTCTGAAGCAGTTGCTCCATCAGCTGCTCTAGGACACTGGATGGATTCTCATCCATGCATTCTAAAATAACACCTTTTTGCTCTTCATTGAGAATACGCGGAATGACCTCAGCTTCTACGTTTCTTAAAAATACTGACAGGGTCCTTTTCGTACTGTAATACCCATCGCTAGGCTGAACGAAGATATCTTCCTAGCAGCTGATGCATTCAAGACATTCTCACACATCCGTTTGAAAATCCTGACTGTGTCTTGGTCCGTGTACGCTGTGTAACTGCGCTTGAAATCCGCTTCTTTCATCCGAATGTATTCACTTGGGAATTGCGTAGCAACAAGCTCAGAGTTATCTATGGAAGATAGGCTATGCAGATACTCAGTGCGAGAACAAACGGATCGCAGAGAGTACATTTCTTCATCAACGACATGGCCATCGTAGTAGAAGAATAGGTTGCTCATGTCAGAATGTAAAAGTGTATAAAGGAGAAAGGTTTTTTGTGCGACATCTTTCCGTATCATCACGCGTAAAAGATTTCTGGGCAAAATGCCGAATTTGTACTTTTGGCGAACCCTGCGACTTCAGAACCAGTAGGGCGCGACTTTTGATTTTGGGGAATTTTTTTTTAGGCTCTTCTACTTTAGACATCTCCACAATAATTTACATCAACCAAAGCAGGAATGGATCCTCGAAGAAGTAGATTTTCTCCCTATGTACCAAGTGGCAGCGGTAACAATGCTGGTGCCGGCGCAATGAGACAAGGATTTCGAGACCAGTCTGTTTTCCCCGAACGAGATGGCCGTATTGACCCACGGGGCAATGTCGGCGGAGGTGGCCCAATAATGAGACCAAAGGGTGCGTACTTGACGCCATCATCGCCGCAACAACACCAGCAATTCCACAGTCCGCATCTGCAGCAAGGATTTAATAACAACTTCAATACAAGAAATAACCAATCAGACTACACTACTTCTGTCATTCATGGTCAGCAACAACATCACCAACAACAACCCGTTTCGCACCCGCCATCGATGAACTCCCAGGGTAATCGAAGGGGAAACTCTCGCTGGGACACAAGGAGAAATGGTAAGAATAAAACAGAGCACACCCACCCACCCATCTCCTCGCGTTGGCTTCCTTCGTCTCTTCTCTTCCTCGCGATTGAAGTGTGAGCGACTGAACCGTGTGCGTGAATGCGTCCTGATTCTCAATGGGGGAAAACCGCATCCCATAATGTGTGAGAGGCAGCACATACACAGAAAGAAAATGAGAGAGTGAATCCAGCTTCCTTCGTTCTCTTCAATCCAAACAAAAGCACAATCAAGGGACATGCTAAGCTAAGCTCGAACCGCGACCTACCTATACTCGCTGGTCGGTGCCACGTCACCATGCTCGTACACTCTGAGCATGATAGGGAAGAAATTTGCATGTTTGAGGACATACATATCCACGCACACGCCACAGCGCACACGCAAACACGCACACACATACACACTGGAAAGAATAGCCGAGAGCGAGAACGAAAGCGAAAAACAGAAAAAAGAAAGAGGGAGTGAGCAAGAGAGAAAGAGAGAAAGAGAGAGAGAAAGAGACCGGCACGACAGAGAACGAGTTTGTAAGAGAGTCATTGGATATGAGAGATGTATAACGCTTTTTGTTGCTCTTTATATATGTACTGCAATTGCCTCTCCTCCTTGTTCCAGGTGATGGCAATAATCATGTCAACTATGCTGCTAAGAAATCGTTGTCACCCCCTCGACTTCCATCCCATATTGAAGAAAGGCTGTTACGTGAGCGACCTTGCAGGACATTGTTTGTGAGAAATATCCAGGTAAAGATATCCGCTCATTTCTTCGGCTTATTTTCTTCGGCTACAAAGCTGACTTCATATATCCTTTTGCAGTATGAAGCGAATACGGATGAGATAAGAGCGGTTTTTTCAAGATTTGGGGATATCAAAGATGTGTTTGATTTGATCGAAAGTCGCGGCATGGTTTTTGTTACCTATGTAAGCATGCGATATCATTCACACCCTTCAGCTTGAGAATAATCCAATCTGTTTTAGTATGATATTCGTGCTGCTGAAGCAGCGAAAAAAGCCACGCAAGGAATGCATCTGAATAGTAGAAGAATTGATGTACATTACTCTCTTCCCAAAGAAGAAGAGGAAAAGTCTCGATGTGACAGAACAAAAAACCAGGTACGACGGCACCTTCACGGTGTGTGCACGATTTTATATGTCACAAGGAACAAGAGAACTTTTCTGACATCGATGTATGAAAAGGGGACCCTGCTGTTCACACTGACGAACACAAATGAATGGCTCGATGACAATGAGCTTTACCATTTTCTTACACCATTTGGCGAAATCAAAGAGCTTCGTACGCCTCATTTTAGGAACCAGTCTGAGACAAGCTTGAGACGACAGCGCCTTGTTGAGTTTTATGACTCCCGCGCCTGTGTAAAGGCGTACGATCAATGTCAAAACAAAATGTATAAGAGTGGCATATGGGACGTTTCCTTTTTTTGGGATCATTCTAGCAGGCAAGTAGTTATTCGGGGGCGAGCTGCATAGTTGCTTATAGCAGACAAATGTGCGCAGGGAAAAGGATGGTCACAAGAAGCATGATCGTCCCGGTTCCGATTTTAAACGGAACAATCAACGTCGATCAAGTGATGTCTCTACTGGCAACAGGCGAAACGACAGATTCCTGACTCCAACGTCGGGTCATAATGATTACTACCACGGCAATGCAATTGATTCCACGGGTAAGAATCTAGGGTTTGGATGGTATGATTGACGTTTCCTTTGCTGAATTTATTGCATTTCAAACCGGTAAAACAGCCTCCTATGACAGCAGACAGACAGCCATACCAGCGGTAGGTGCTGGTTCGACTTCCATGATAGCGGGCCGAAATTCGTATGAGGATACACAACGCCTGGAGCAGGCGCAAAAAGCGCAAAAGGTAATGCATAAATTCCGTTGAACCCAGAGTGATGTTCTCATTTCCTTTAAAGCTTTTGACAATGATGGCAAACACATCATCTATCACTCCGGGCACGCTCAATAGTGGTATTACTCCCCCATCTCTTCCTCCTACTTTCCCTTCTCAGCCCCAGGTGGCCCCCGCTACTGGTCTCGCCAAGGTGAGCCCGTATCAAGTACAACAACCGCAACCGGCTCCAACAGTTCAGGTTCCTGTGGCTGCTGCTCCCCCAATCGCTCAGCAGCCACCTGCTTCTCAGCAGAGCGATCAGGCCTCACAAATTCAACAACTCCTTGGCCTCTTGGTATTTGCCCATCAATAGTAACGTCTGTGACGATACTAATTCGATCTATTTAGACCCAAGTGGCACAACAACAACAGCAGCAGCAGCAGCAACAGTACCAACAGTATCAACCTGCTCCAGCACCGTCACAAACCGTACAGCAATATCAGCCGCAACAGCCTCAGTATCAACCTCAGCAACAACAAGCTTCGTCGTATTCAGCCCAGCCGCTTGCCGCTGTGCCACAATATTCTCCTTCATTTCCTGCTTCTCAAGCTGCAGGTGGCACTGGCGGTGACCAAATGGCGTCAGCCGCATCACAATTAGCAGCTCGCGCACCAGCACCAGCACCAGCACCTGCACCAGCACCAGCACCTGCTGCTCCGCAACAGGCACCCGCACCAACGACGCAGACATTAGTGCCACCAGTCGTAACGGAATCACCAGCCCCAGCTAGCACTGCTCCCACCGGTGCCGCTGCAGCAAGCTTCACGAACACTGGCACGGCCAATGCTTTGAACCAGCTTGCCCAAATTCTACAAAGCCAGCAACAATCATATTCTCAGCAGCAGCAGCAGCAGCAGCAGCAGCAAGGATTACCCCCGTCATCCTCATCGGGGAAGGAATACACGAATTACCAGTATTATGGGAATTAATCGATCGATCGTTTGTGATCAAATAAAATTGCTTGTTTTTTTTCGTCGCTGCAATTTAGCTTGTCAATTATTGAAATGGATAGCAAGGATCAGGTTGGGTTCCAGCAACGGGATCCCACCCCATAACAGACTTGGGTGAATTAGCTGTTGGAGTAGCAAAGATAGCAAATTTAAGAGTGACAGCATGGGATCGATCGAACTTCAACATACAAGATCTAACAATGGAAAGGGCAGGAATCAGGTAAGAAATAATACATGTTTTACGTACAGCATGTCCCCCTCCCACGACTTTACCTATAGCAACTATCTGGTCCAGGGCAATCGCGTGTTGCAGTGGCAGTACCTCGCAGGGGCACAAGTGTTCAAGTAGGAGAGACACATTTACCCCTGAATGTGTACTAAAATAAAAGTAAGGTGCTCTGTGTCCTGAGAGTGTCTTGCTTGGATTACATATCATGTCAGTGAGAACGAGGAAAACCCTGATGTCTATATATGTACAAAAGAACCAATATGGATAAATAGAAGGGTTGCGCAAAATGTTTATTTTTATATGATTCTGCTAACAAAGGCAGGAGGCTGCAATATTCGAAGAAAGGACTGGGCGAGGGGTCAATGGATTAGGAAAAAAACACCCTTTCGATGGTGGGGCTGTTGCTGTCTTATCTGGATAGGGCACTCATCTTAGTCTGACGCACGGCGTCGACGGCCGTCTGCTCGATAATAGCGCTTCAATTCGCATTGAGCGGTAGGAGGAGGAAAAGTCTATTGTTGCATATTAGACGTGCGTTTTCGGCTTCTCCATGTCCTGTCACAATCATGACTACTTGCCTCTTCCTCGCCTTTCATGGGGCCGTCAGAGTAGAAGATCTTTGGTCGGTACGATTCATCCTCTTCCATCACTGCTGAGTTGCGAAACTTCTCCATTAAAGCCATCTTGCCTTGGATATTTGCATAAGAAAGAGAGCAGCGTTTCTCTGAATTGAACCGATTCCTACATTGTTCAACAGAAAAAATTGTCATTACTAAAACGAATACCCAAAACTCCTGCATGCTTACCAGCGCTTTCCAAGGCGCTCTCGAGCAAACGAAGCGACCGACCTTCAAAAGGGTGATTTATCTTATGAGTACATTGGCAATTACAACGCGCAACAACCTACTTGACATCAATAAAATTAATGAATGCATAACCAACGTTGCACTTGTTTTGAAAGTCGATACGTAAATAGAGGAAATCATATGTTCCTTTGTTTGTGGCATCAATGCATTCGCGGAGCATTGCCTTTAAACGATTCAAGACCTTAATTTAACCGCACTATCTCGATGACTTTTCGAATGCCATATACTACCTGCGTGTATTTGTTTGGAATATTCCGGATCATAAATGTAGTGCGAGTGTCAGTACCTATGCAGAAGTAAAACATGTGTATTGATGAGACTACTATTCATGCTGGTACGGGATTACTTAATCGCCTTACCATCCAGGATGCGCTCGAGCTTGAATTCGTTATCAGCTCGCGCAGGATGAGATGCAATAGTCGACCATGCTTGAGAATCCTCGCGGGGGGAAACAGATGGGGCGGTAACGAACGTAGCTGTTGATGAGGACGACATCATCTTTTCGTCATCTTCTGAGCTTTGTGTATCGGCGCTATCGGGATCTGATGAAGGACGGAGGGACGCTTGATAGCATGTTTGCTCTGTACTTGTGGTGTTTCTGTGTCCTTTTTGGGCGCGACCACTACATGTTCGCGTCGAAACGACAGTTGTAGAAGGCGGTGGAATTTGCGCCGCAGAATATGGTTCAGTTAATGACGAATGCAACCCCACAAAACCATCAGCTGAGCTAATCGAAGGTGAATAAAGCCGCCGAGGTTGGGGTGCAGAACAGAACACCTCAGTCGAGCACTGGTCAATACACAGAGGTTCACGCTGTACGGGCTGCTTAAGCAGTGTTGGGTACCCCTCAAATGGCAGGACGATTGAAGCAGACGGCGTCGAAGCGCGGTCCTTATCCAATATATTTAGCGAGAGTTCAAGAGGTTGATGTCTTGTCATGTTACCGCTTCTGGCAGCAGCATTTACGCTAATATGAAAATGTATATTCTAGAGATCCGATGAAACATAGATATTTAGAAGGCAATATCGCAGCGTGCTACTCATTCGTTACCATGAAAGATTGTCCGTGGATATTAGCAATTGCCAATGGTGCACAGCGACGATCAAAATATTCAATTTGGACGGTGCGACGGAACTCAGAAAGTTCTAGCTGAACGTCCGTGCGGATATCGCCCCATTTCATGAAAAAAGCCTAGAGAAACAAGCGAGCGTGGCGACAACCATGCATTAATGAGGAAGGGGAGACAAGTGATCATATGTGATGGATCTTGCCGTTGTCTTCATACCTTGTAATCAAACATGGCTAAATGATCTCTGAACCCAAACATAGTGACCAATATGGTTGCAGAGGCACGGCTGTCCTCCAGCGACACGTTGTAACGGCTTGCAAGAAGCGAGTCGCTCATATAGTTGGCGCCAACGGTATGAAGCTGGAGACCCGTAATGTCGTTTAAGGACCTGCGAGCGAGCACGGTATGTCTGACATCGTAAAAGCTGACGGTAAGCTGATGGTCCAGATGGAAACGCTCTTCATATACGTTCTTGATGTCTCCAAATCTCTATTAATATATAAAAGCATTAAATAAAGCGTTTGTGTACGAGAAGCATGTTAGAAAGACATGTGCATGGTTGCAGACGGACCTTCAGGGTGTCAACAATCACACGTGAATCTTGATCGAGCGGAATCTTGGTTATATGAAGATGAGGTGTGGCAGCATCGACTAAAAAAGTATGGCCGCAAAACAAGTGAGACATGAGCCAGATGTCGACCATATGTTGACATCCTAATGCAGACAATGGCAGTTGAGGAAGACCACAGTTGTCATTCGCTTACCTTCTGTGCTGCCACCCACTGATGAAGGAGAATGCAGGCCAAAAAGATCACACGAACCAAAAGGATCGAAGGTGGAGGAGCTATACGATATTGGCACTGCTTTATCGGCGTTGGGAAGGCGCCGAAACGGGCAAGGTTCTGTCACTACTCTCGGAGACACAGCTACATTTTGCACTCGTTTGCTGAACGGCGGGCAGGAAGCCCTGTCGCGTACAATAGGAACAGCAGGAACGGTAGCAGAAGCAAAAGCCATAGATTCTTTCTGTTGCTGCCGTGGTTCGCGCTTTTCGACAGACAACAGTGATGACTTCGCGGTGTAGTCGAAGCCCATGGATGGGTACTTTAAATGAGAGTCGGAAACGACGGCCACTTTGTTCGTTCTGTCCCCTAACGCTCTACGCAGCTTTTGCAGCTGCCCGGCGTGCTTGACTTGCTGCTCCAGGTGCGCACCAGCTGTAACCACTAAAGTGGACCTTTTTGAATCAACCGAAGGGTTTTCAGAAAGACGCTGCGGCTGCGGCAGAGGACCTTCCAGAACGTGAGGCGCACGGACCTCTAAGGTTGCTTCTTTTTGTCGAGTGTAAGATGATTCTGTGTCTCGGCACACAGATGAAGTTGTACAGTTTGGGGAACGAGGCATCGCTCTTGGAAAATGGGGAGCGAAAAAGAAGGAAGTGGAGAGGGAGCGGAAAGGGAAACGAAAAAGAAAAAGAGAGGAAGAAAAATTAAGAAAATCCCAGTGGAAAGCGGATCAAAAAGCCTTCGACAGCCTTTTTCCCATCCCATCCCAATACACGCACACTTATTCACTCTCTCTCTTTCTCTCTCCATAGCCATTATACTCTCGAAGGCCTTGGCGAAGAATTACACAAGGTGCACATTAAATGAAAACAAGAGGAATAGTGAGTGAACCGGCGCGCCTTGCAGACAACCCGCCCCTTATTCGTACACCTCACGGCCAAAGCGTTTGCGGGTCTTCGCATTTTCAGATACGCTCTAGAACCATCTGCTTATATATCCACAAGCGGATTCACGGATGCAACGCAGATGACCCTCACTCCATGTCTGATTGTGAGCAGCTAATATATTGTACGCAGCTTTATCTTGCATATTGTACAACCATGCCAATTCTATACGTCGGCGAGGAGATCTCCCATTAATTCGCACACCGATCGCCTATACCATTAATGCCTCGCTTCGCCATGTTCTATCTACATATTATTACGACTGTCTCGATTGCTCAAAGTCCAATTTTGTAATAGATGAGGATCAGTTGAACAACATGTACGAGATTAGATTCTAATGCAAAATGCGATTGTAGGGGTCGATATATCAGGTGTCAATTGCCGTGTGTGTGGAGCATTCCATTCTCGAGACGCCGGAGAGGCGTATGTTGCAGACCTATTTCTCTATTCCAATGATTACACGCTTTTCATAATCTCCCTTGTCTACCTGAATATCTTTTTTTTGGCGAAAGGCGGTGAAAGAGGCTCCCTCGACGGGTAAAGAAAGCTAAACAGCAAATTCCATGGACACTTCGAAATCTTTCCCGCGCGCCTTAATTTACGTCACATTTCCTCCCAAGGAAGAACGTTTCCCGAAAATGGCTGTGATTATCCTTGTTACGCTAGCGACCAATCCATATGAGCCTGTCCTCGTTGTGTGGCACTCAGTCTCTCAGATTCGGTTGAGACGGGGTTTCCATCAGCAAGCACGTGAACATCAGTACCTCTAGGAAATACTGTTGACTCCCTCAGCCACTCTCTTAATCGAAGACAGCGCCATTTACCGGTCTTCTGCACATCGACCTTTTTTTTTTTTACTTCAATATTCATCCGAAACCTGCGATGCGATCTGATGGACTTGTATTATCTCGCACTTTTGCACCAGTTAACTTCCGTGTCGCCAAATGCGAGTTAAAAAAGCTTTCTTGGGTTGTGACCTCTCATAGGGACGTAAAAAAAGGCGCATTTTTCAAAATGAAAACAGTGAGTCCATATGATTGGTGACAGTTGCACAGAAGAACTTTCCATTTAAAGAACTTGGCTCTAGCAGCTAGATATCCCGTCATAGCTTATCTGGGGCAAGCGTACTGCTTCGGAATCAGGGCAGTTGCTGATTGGCTAAGCCATTTCGGTTTGTTGCATGTCAACTCACTCTTAATCGAAACGGTTGGAAGTTACAGTATTCGGACTCAAACAAATGCAAGAATGCTCTAGTGGCAATCTCAATTGAGCATGATGGCCATGGCCGATCGTAATCCCATTGGCATCTTCACAGACGATGGCCAGTTGGATCCGAAGGCGTGCATATTAATGGCGTTACGAAGACGAGTGCGTGTTTGATGGCAATTCAAGCTCTGTGATCTTCGTTTCGCTTGCGGTTGGATTATTGTAGTTACCATGTCGAAGTTGCCTAAAACGTATCTGGGTCTAAGAGTAAGAGCATTGCTGAGGGTAAGGAACACAGACCTGCCATATCTGCATGTTCAAGATAGTCACCCGTCTGATGGCAGATCAATACTTGGATAAGAGGTATTTGTCCATATTCCCTTGTTTGTCGAAAGTGGATCAAAGACGTATATGTATGCGGTGGCGCGGAGAAAGCTGATCAAGTTACACAAATGCTCGCAATGCTGCTCTCGCAAACCGGAAACGCCGCATCCGGGGTTTCTGGTCAATGCGCATGCGTGTGGGAATGGCGCAGGACGCTTTTGCACCAATAATGTATTACCTTTTAAGGATATGGGACAATCGGTTTCTTTCAGTAAGCTTGCTATTATGCAGCCCAGTAGGATCTACATGGTATGTTATCGGCTGTAGCAGCCCTCTGTAAACAGAGATATTTCTCAACGCTCCTCATTCGCTGTTCGCATTTTGCGTGGTACTTTTGGTCTACGATCGTTGGATACACTATGTAGCCCCTTGGTGTAGGAGCCGTAAGCCTCCCGTAAACGGGATTGGGTTAGTTATTTCCTGTCGGGATAATCATACCTGCATTATGCTTTTGGCAATCACAAACCGAGATCCTAATTTCTTCATTTCGACATTTATCAAGGTAGGACAGCGCTTTAGCCAATTCATCAATATGGTAGGCATGAGGAACGCTCCTACACGTATTTGTGACCAATAAATCCGGCTGTGGCAGACAGCAAAAGGAGCAACTACTGGCTTTGAGTCATGGAATAGGGTGAGTTATGAAGAATTCTCCTCCCTCTATATGTGTGTATGCGCATGTCAGCGGTCAGGTCTTATCCTACTTTCAAGAGATGGAGTGACGTACTCTAAGCTCTTAGAAAAAGAGATCATGTCAGTGAGCCATCTATGTGCTTGTATATCAACGAAAAGCCGTGGTTTGCAGATTTAATGGTTCATACTGACATACTCACTCAACCCGTTCGTATGTTTCCAGTCCCCATCGAGAAATATTGAAACTTTATCATTTATTCCGTCGAATACACACAACTGGATATAGGCATTCGATAAAGTTTGTACGTCCTCGGCAGCTGCACAAGAGGGAATTTTTGCTATGCGGCAATAAGCCTTTGCTTGAGCTTACGCAATGTCCTCCGAAATCATCAGCACTAATCTCGCTCCAACATCCGCAAACATGGACCAATTTGTCCGTCTACCAGTTCAGCTGTTATCGTGCGTGCTACAGCAAGTCGGTGTTGTCCATTTATTGAAAGAAGTCATGTTGGTGTCCAAGACTTTGCGCGGCTGTATCGTGTATGATGCTGCCCTATGGTTAGAGATCAAACTTCATGACCCGCCGTTGCATCCAAGGACGCTCTTATCTATAGCTCATCACGTCAAGAAGTTTTCTATCTACTCCCAAGATAAATTATGGATTCAGATGTTTTTCGAGCAACTAGTTGCATTCCGTCGCCTCCTCGATCTCACCATAATCTCGGGTACGTACAATAATATTCGACGGGTGACATATATTTTTAGAAATGGAGGAGCGGAGACAGAAGCGGAGGCCATTGACATTCCAAGAACTAGGTTTTCCCGGCTACGTCCCTGGACTGAAGACGCTTTTTACACGACAAGATTGGCCCACTCGCAGTCGGCTCGAATCGCTCTACTTCCATGTCTGTGGGCCAAGTCTTAGTTTCGAGATTATTATGCACGCATGCCCCAACTTGAAAAGTCTTATCTACGAAAATATTGCAGGGCTTGAGCTCGTCCCGCATAACGCACATTTCATCCGGCCCGATCTAACCAGATTAGTAATCAATCTCCATCCTGTCGAATGCATCGGACCGGATGATCTAGTAGCAATTCTCAGGACATGTCCTAATCTCAAGAAACTGCAGGTCTGGCCGGTATACATTGACGATGCCGACATACTTCTCGACTGCTCTCCTCACTTGGAGATTCTTCAATGGAACTATCGAAAATTTCCAGGGCCCGAGGAATGGATGACTATGGGCACAGGAACGCTGGCGATAGAAAAAGAATTTCAGAAGAGCGATGACGTCGATGGAGAAGGAAAAAGCCATCTGAGGTATCTTCGCTGCGACCTTCCCTATTCCCCTATCGTCCGACTGCTCGAAAAGCGCGGACATGCTTTAGAGGTATTACACCTCTTGCTAAGCGAAAGAGGTTCCTCTGGAGCGTCGCCCTATTTGCGGTTTGATCACGCATTGTTTAAGCGACTGCGGACTTTGGCCGTTGATTCCAACTTGATGGACGTTGATCCCGCGCGTCATAAGCTTCTCACCACCATTCTTGAGCTCTGCGACACCAATGTATTTGAGAATCTCATTATCGGTTACTTTGCTACGCCGTTAGACGATAGGATATTCCGCCACCTGACACTGTTCTCTCACCTCCATACCCTCCGCCTCCGTAACCTTGCATCAATGAAAGGCTTCGAAACATATTGGAGCGCCATGGCAAGGTTGGGAAATTGTGCTCCCCTGACCGTAGTCGAGCTGCGCGAGGTCCCAGTGACGGCTGCACAGCTGGCTGTAATTGGGTCTATATCGACTATCAGACACATTGACTTGTTCTCGCTCTCTGGTACCTATGTAACCACCGAAGCCCTTCACAAATTTCTCCTGAAAAAGCAGCAGCACAGACGATTCCAATCAATTGCTTTGGATGATGTGGGTGCAGTAACGCGGGACACGTTGATAGAGTATCTCGGCAAGATCTCCTCCTTGAAATCGATAATTATGTGCCGCTTCACGTTGCCAATTACTATTGAGGACACAGAAGAATTTAAACGGATCTATCCTGCAATCAATATTATTTATAGACAGCACTGGTTAGATATGACGCGGGCTGGATTCTATAATTACGATAGCTTTTAAAGAAATTAAATGGAGTATTTTTGTCCCGAGGATTCGTTTGTAGTTATATTCTTATGTCTGAGGGTACTGATCTAATTGGTATACACGAGTCGATACTCTCCCTCACTTGTTCGCATCCTACTGTAACTCCCTCAGCTACGCTTCATAGTCCCCCTGGGTGTCGAACCTCTGTAGCCTCCTTGGGTCAATCTGGATTGTGTTTGCGGCACATATCGGAAGCTCGTTATTGTTGGGAAAGAAAAAATATTTACGCAAAAGTCGATTGGGAAATAATCAAGAGATGCACCACATCATATACTCCCTTTTTAACTGCCGGCTCCTCGCTATCCTCATGTAACCCTTGGTAAGGACCTTTTGTTGTTTGGGGTTATGTATGTTCCTCCGAAGGATCTTGCTCCTACTGAGATCTGTTCCACAATCGATACGCAGAATGACATCCGCCATACTTGCTGTATGACCAGGAAGAGATTAATTAAGAACGTTCACCCCTGGCGCTACGATACTTGCATTGGATTGATTTGTTCGACTGCATTTATTAGTTCTTTTGAGTCATTGCAATGGGCACCAGTACATCTAATAGAAAATACCCTCGTATTTTGTTATATTAGGGCATCATCAGATCATTGTTACAATCTATTGACCTATTTCAGCGCTTCTCCTAGATCTAGTCTATTAAACCGTTCTTACCCTTGTCCGGTCCTACTTGATTCTGCTTTGTCCCTGGCTGTTAACTGACTTGGTGCATGTTGTGTGATAAAAAGTACATAAAACCAACGATCTCGCCCTCGCCGTAGCGTAGTTCACGTATTGTCTGTCGTGCCTTCCTCTGTTCCTTCTTGATGTCTTGCTGAAGGACAATGTCAGCGACTTCATGTGGGCATGTGTGCTTCTGCATAACATGATTGTGAAAGGTGAGAGGGATAATGCTGTGGTGAATGACACCGAACTCAGCAGTGATATATCAGCGTATATACGTATCTCGACCTCAGAGGAATGATGTTCGGAGAGGGCCATTCATAGCTGATTCACTGAGATGTGTGATTATTTTGTGATCTCATTGGACGAGATGGCATTCGATTGAGTCCCTTGGGTACTAGAATCTTACAAGATCAAGATATAAATACGTACAACTCGTTGTATGATTTAAGCACATCAAGTACATAGAAATAAGTTATGTTGATGCATAAAATCATATATTTATTTTTCAGCCACTCCTTCTGGAGGACTGTTGCTGTCTTCTTCTTAAAGGCTGTTCAATCCTTTTCCTTTCCGCAGATAAAGCAACATCCTCTTCCAGCAGTGTGTCAAATCCGTAGCCCATGTTTGCTCCATTTTGCATGACAGAGGAATGTCATTTCGACATACATTATTTCGCGGAGGGGAGAGTTCTCATCTTCTCCTACCTTCCTCCAGGAGAGGCATATATACATGGGATGAGCGAATATGTCCACTTGGCCTTCCGCATCTGGGAGGTAAAGGGTATGTTGGAGCAGGGGTCGAGCAGATGAATCGACGGTTGTTCTCCTAACTTTCTTGCCCACGTAGCTAGCCCCTCTCCCACTCTGCTAGCCTACGCAATACGTACGTACTCGCTAAGAAGGGGCCAGAGGGGGTTTCTTCTTCTCTAAAACTAGAAGAGCTTTACTGCCTCGTCTAAAAGAACTACACACCCTCCTATCTAGAAATCCTGACGGTTGACCATCATTCTAAATTTGCATGTAAACATCAAGACAATTTTCGGATTATGGCCACATCTTTCGTTCAAAATCACTCGCGAAGGGCAAGGCCAACGGCTGCTTAAATTCGTGGAAGAATAAGAAATTTTGAGGGAAATGAAGGATTGCCTTGATGAATATGAGTCCAGGTCCAATCAGATGAACATTTTCAGCATGCGTATGAAGATCATTTGCTTGCAAAAAAAAACACATTATGAAGAGGGTTCAGCGGTCTCTACCATTCAAGAGACGTTGGATGCAGTCGCCCAAATAGTCCTTGTCTTCCATGATTAATTTTTTCAAGTCACCATGGATGTACGAAGAAGAAATCGAGTCTTGACTCTTCACCAACGCAAGCAGGTCGTGTTCATTGTATCACAAGTCATATATAGAGGACCTGGATACCCATTCTTTGAAAAATGACATTCACGCGTTCCGTGTTCTTAACACGGCGGCGCCATGACGAGAACTTGATTCATGCTGATTTTCAACCATACACAAGATAACATGGACGTCAATGGCAGCTTTGAACGATGGAGGCCATCTCTGTGTAATAAATCATATTTTGTTATGCGCAGCAGGCTTTCCTAAGGCAATAAACACACATTGAATTCCACTACGTATATGAATGTCATCCAACATCTTCTTGGTTTCAACTGATGAGGTCTTCACAAGGTGAACATATTCTGTGTGGCGTTTTCTCAATCATTGTATTTCTCCACTACAGTAGTTGCAGCCATGACACCATAGGTTTGATCAAAGATGTCTGCGTGAGAGTCGGGTATGATGTGAGAGAAAGCGCAAAGAGTTATTCGGCGCCTGAGCATAAAAAATGAGACTTGATATGATGTAGTAGACCCAAGTCGAAGATAAACCACATTGCATCCTATATCGCTGCACATTGGTCAATTCCATGCCATTTTTCCCAGGATTTGAAACGCATGCTTCATTTTCGTACCAAGGGGAATGGGCCCTGGAAATATAAGGCATCCCGTTCCTTCGACCTTAAATAGTGAGGACAGTGCCTATTCAGATAACTTCTGTGTAAATGAAATCGGATGGGAGAGCCGCCATGTTAGATGATTTATGCCATACACCCGCTGGGCTGATAGCTGGTTACCCCAATACTCATGTATTCTTGGCTGCTTTGTTATGTACATATCGCTGGGACAACCTGACCTTGTCTAGGTCAGGATACATATAGGGTCGCATATAGATGTGGAATATAGATGATCTATACAGGTTCTCATCAAGGGTCTAGTCCTTCGATTCAGGAAAGTCATGATCCCATCGGAGGACATGATCCGTCTTTATCCATTGACAACCCATTTTGGGGGAACCTTGACTGACCGGCTATAGAACGAAAACAGATCAATAGCCCCGAAACGTTTGCACTTTCCTCTTTTTTTCTACAGAGGAGGCCCTTTTTGCGTTAATACTATGTATAAAACCAGCTTGCCTGGACTTTTGGCTCCTACATATTTTAGTAGCATGTGAAAAGGTACACAATATCAATTTGGAGCGACCGAGCGTCCTTCAATCTTATGACAAGTTGCTCCGATGAAGTTTTAGAAGAGCAGTCGAACTAGTTCATGCTCTTCCATTGAGAAAATACGTGAGCGACCCCTATGGTTCTATATATTCTTTAAAAAAATGCCACTGGGTCAGTTTTATACTGCTGAACTACGTAGACGAATATAAGCGGGTGTCTCCTGGTTGTATATTGAAGTTGATCTGGCCTTATCTTGGTAAGTGTACGTTGTGTCACTGTAAATGTTGGTCTGTTTGTTGAGGGATATGCTTAGAGTTTTCCATTGCAAGATTGATCAGATAGGAATAAAACAAACGGAAAGAACACGTCTTCTCATCATACGCCGTGGTCCATTGGTTCAGAATAGCTTATTTCAGATTTCCAACTTGTCGCTTTGTGGCTTCAGGCTTGGGTGGCAATGCGACTTTGATTTCAGGAAATTGAGTACACAATAGATAGATGGTTTTCTTTTTTAGGGAGTAAGGGAAACGGGGGTATTCCTAGGCGTTTAACAGATTTCACGAAATATTCAGACCCCGCTTCGTGTTTGGGGGTGGGTGCTCACAAAGCAATTTCAAATCCAGAATATCTAAGCCACTATTCACGTGATCTGATATTTTTGGGGGGTTACTGAGAATGATTCACATTTTCTCCTATCTTTAAATTGTAATCCTTCAGAACCATGTCTCAGTCCATCCAAGATAGATCTGCAGTCGCTCCCACTGTTTCTATATTGCTCAAAGTACTGAGCTGCGATATTGCTCGAACTGTCATTCCGAAAAGTTTGCAGTTCATTTCGTTGGTAGAACGCAGTATTACTGTACGTGTGCCTACTGTCGTGCACGTCAGAGCAATGTCTACCGAGGTGCTCCACCTAAGGCCACGATCTCCCTCGAGATGTTTGTCGATCTCTTGCCATCTCGCGATAGTAACAACGAGAGCGACCTTGACGAGGTGGAGATCGGATACTCGTTCCACGGTGTTATTGCCATGGACGCGGAAATGTGTGCAATGAACGATGATGCCATCATTAACTTGATTATGTCGCATATCGAGTCTGCTGATGGCTATAAGTATTATTGCTTGAAGGTAGCGAATCCGAAGAAAAAGCATGCCGTTGCTTTTTACTTTGGCTGCGCGCAAGACCAGTGCATTCAGTCGCAAGTTATGAACCGGCAGCGCTTGACAAGACGAATGGAAACCTTTCCTTGTAGTGGTCGCATCACTGGAGAGATCGATCGCAGGAATCACCAGGTCATGGTTGATATTCAGCATGACGTCGGTCATCGTGGTTATGCGGTAGAGGATACTTCCGTTCCGACGATAGTTAGAGAGTATATCCGGAATAATGCTCGACGTCTTGATGCTACTGCCTTCTTCGAGCAAGTCAAAGCCAAATTTCCTGATGATGCAAGCGACCAAGAAAAGTGTAAAACGTTGTATGTGGTGGATTCGCTGTCATTGCGACCGTTTTCCCACGTGGATACAAACGGTTGTGAAGAAAATGGACTTGCCAGTCAACGCCTTGTGAATAAGATGCCTGGAGAGTATCCAGCCATTAAATCTATTCTGCCATTGAAGCGGTCCTTCGAGTCCATGAACGCGAGCATCTGCATCAACTGTTCTCCAGCAATTGTTCCGGCCCTTACAAACATAATCTCATCATCACCATACAGCAAACTCCTCATGCAGCGCCAATATACGGAGTTGACTCCTGACGTGTGTGCAATCATCAACAAGGATTGGGATTTTTTCCCACAAATCAAGTTCGCCACGGTCCAGATATTCGCAGGAGCTATTCTATACAACACAACAAATGGGCAGGCATTTATGCTTAATACTGTCGAAGCATACGGCCGCACGAAATCGATTGATCCACACCGCGAACCATTTGGCAAGCTCAAAGGATCCACCAAGCCGACGTCACTCCCGCCACCAGGAAAGATCCCTTATCCAGATATTTGGCCAGTCTCACTGCACACATCGGAAGGCAGTAAACTGGTCATTGGGACATTGGTGTCAAACATCTTGGTGACTTCGAACATGAGACTCGACGCAGTTAGCAAGCCATCGATCGGTGCCGTCACCCTCAACTTCAAATTGGACAAGAAAGACGCACTTGCACCTAAGACCTTCTTGGATCACGATAATCTCCAAGTTGCTTTATCCATGGCCACGGATCCGGCAGTCACGCGGACATCAGATACCAACATTGTGTATCAACTTCGCCAAATTCATAGCAAATTCGATGCGGACAATGCATACTCTCTTTGCCGTGCATCAGGTCCTTTCACCAAATCTCACGTATGCCAACCATTTACCATTTTTACATTGGCAGACTATGACCGTGGAACCTCGTCGTTATCATCATTATTTCGGCATATGGCAACGATTGTGCTGCGCCTCGGAGTACGCGCTACCTTGGCAAAGGCAACAGTTGAATCTTCCTTGGGTCAAGGGAACCTTGACACCCAAAATGCGTTTACTGCCATCATTGCTTTGTATGGAGAAAGCAATGAGATTCCCATCCTCGGCAAATAGCGAATTGAGCAAGAGACTCGAGATTGTAGCCAACTCATTGGCGCCGTCACTGGTTGCGACGAATGACTATGTGGCAAAGGAAATTGCGCTGGCCTTCCAGTTCTATAATTAACCTGAATTTGTACATTTTTCAATCCTCAACAACGATTTGACGAAACTCAGAGACTCTGGCCAATTTCTTTCTCACTTTGCCCAAACCTAACTTCAACGACTGTAAATGGCGATTTTTGTTGTTGTTGTTGCTGTTGTCGTTACAGACACCTCGTTTCCGTAGAAAGAAAACTTCTTCAGAGTGCTTGTCCATTACGACACCTGTCCAAACATTATGAGAATGTCTAACGCTTTCTTTGAAATCACTCAGCTTTAGACTATTAGAAGCTTCACTAATCCGAGTCATCAACGTTTCTTTCTCAAGAAACTTGTTGCGTTTCGCTTTATTTTTGACCACTGACCAGAATTGCTCAATTGGATTGAGCTCAGGAGAGTATGGAGGTAAATAAGCACAGCGGTATCCCCGAGATTCTACGTATTTAGCTATGTCCTCGGACGTATGGATAGGAGCATTACCCATTACGAGGTAATGACCTTTCATGTGCGGATAGCGGTCCATTTCATCCATTGTAGCTTTTAGAAAGCTGATATAGTGTCCCGTAAGCGTTCCTTTGCTCATTTGCCCAACGCCATCTCCCCGCTTTCTCTCTTTACTAGATGGAAGCTGAGGAAGTCTAAGGCTACATTTGATTACACTTCAGCAGAAATCGCGCCCAAAATGGTTGTTGATGTCGCTCGTGTTTTGGGAACTGTGATCAATGCCGGTGCACCTTTCTTTGACCAAGCCATACTACGTTTCAAATTAATGTGGAAAGCAGATTTGTCGAGAAAGACACAGTTTCTCGTAAAATCTGGATCTGTCTTGTCCCACTTGCAAACTCAATCCAAGCGCTCCTGGATTTTATCAAGATAATTTTAGATACTTTTAATTCTGTAAACACTTGCTTTAACTTCTTCATTACTTCATCTAGGACGATGGAAGGATTCTCATCAATGCACTAGAGAATAGCGTTTTTGTGTTCGTCATGGAGAATACGTGGACGGCCAGTCTTTCTCCGTTTCTCAAAGATACTGTCAGGATCTTTCTCGTATTGCGCAGCCCATTTTTGTGCTATACGAACATGAATCCCAAGTTGTTCTGAAGCTGCGGCCGCACTCAAAACACCTCTCAAACAACTGTGTGAAGAACCTCACTTTGTCCTGATCAGAATAGTGCGTATAATTTCGCTGCACTGAAGATTCCCTCATAATGACGTAACCATTAGGCTTTACCTCCTTTTCTACGTACTTTTTGGAATGAGTGTATTTTTGGAAGTTGGGGAGCTATGGCGGGGGTTGGCGGGACGGGGGGGGAGAGTATTACTACAACAAGAGTACGCGGGCCAAGGGAATTTACAACAACTATGTACATTTACAAAGGAGCTATCTCACATTCTCCCTTTTTTCAGCATCGGGCCAATTCTGAAGAGATCATCTCTTCCTTGTTATTGCCCAGGGAGAGAACCTTGGATGTGGTTTTCGCCATGCGTCGTTTCCAAGAGAGGCTAGGGGTGAGAGAACTTCTGCGGAACTGAAAGAACTTCCTGGTGGGTGTGGTGGGTGTGGTGGGTGTGGAAGGTTGGCTATTGAGTTTTTTGCGCTCGTATTCGGAAAGTTGGTAGAGGAGGCTGAGGTTAGGGCTGATGTGCGGTGCGCGGGCCTTGACATAGTCGTACGCCTCCTGCATGGGCATTTTTAATGTCTTCATGACGTAGGCAATAACGACGGTTGCCGAGCGCGCCACGCCGCACTGACAATGGACGAGGATGGTGTAGCCGGCATCACGCGCAATGTCAATCGCAGCAATCGCTTTGTCGAGTTCTGTTACAAGGTTGTCCTGATTATGTTTCCAGGGCAGTTTCCTGTAGCCCATGGGGTAATGACGGGGTTGGTTATTGCTGGTGGTGCTGCTGGTACGCTGGTGATGATACGGGAGCTTGGGGCGGGTGGACGAGGTGGGAGTGGTTGAGAATGCAGATGTCAGGTCAAAAAAGGCAGTGGCGAGGCTCGAGGCGGTAGAGGAGGCTGTGGATGCGCGTGACAAGGACGGCGACGGCATTGGAAGGTCGAGCATGTGGTCAAACGTGATAAATTCGGATTCCCTCGGGTGAACAACTTCTTCGGCACAATTGAGCATGCACTGGATGGATAGCTGACGGCAGAGGTCGAGATCATTCGCGTTCTGTTCGGCACCGAGGAATAACTGAGGCAAGATACGCGCAGGACCGTACTGATAAGGACCGCCTTTATTTGAAGGCGTAGCGGGTCTTTCAAACTCTAAAGTACGTGGGGTTACCACAGTGGGGATCAAGCGACCGCTCGAATCAGAGAGGCACAGCGACAAATTCTTGTTGTTCCGTCGCCGGCTTGCAAGACCCGAGGAAGAAGCGCTCGCTGCAAAGGAAAAAGGTCGCTGCTGCAGTGGCGGGCTCGTTAATACCGGAGTGCTGGATGTAGCGAGCGGAGTGGTCATTATATCTTAGCGTATGGAAGGTGAAAGGAGCGAGCGAGAAAGAGAAAAGGGAAAAGAGGGGAGGGGAGATTATATATCCACCAAGAAATCCTTTCGTGGGGGGGGAGAGGGGTGGCGAAAGGAAGGGGGAGCGAGCAAGCAATGTTGATTATACATATTTTAGCTTTGTTACAGAGTCGAAACACCGGAAGCGTAAATCAAACGACATAAATTACCTGGCCAATCATGGTTGCCCTGCAAATTGGACGATAGCCGTGTACGACAACAGCGATCCCGTGTTCCAGACCCCCCGATCGTGTACCCCCAAAATATATTTAACAACATTGGTAATCAATGCCATCTTCTTTGTTAAAGCAAAAGGGTTACAACAGCATACCAGGAAATAAAACTTTAACTCAAAAAAGGCCATACCTACTTTTCCATGCTAACGTAGTTCATAAGCACGAACAATTCCTGCTCTTCGATTTAGTGTAAGGGACCGCATGTCCGACCAAATCCGAGACAGACGGACGATCTGAGCCACTCAATTATTCCGCAAGGAGATGTGCGCACGCAGGCAGACGCACTTTGGAAAGAGAGCAAGAAAGAAATGACTAAATTTTTTTATGGGTCTTTCAATCAATTGGACGCCCTATCATTATTTTAAGAAGGCTGAAGCCAGTTTCGAGAGAAAGAAAAAGAAGGGACAGGCACCGCAATCCCGGATCCGCAAAATGTCTATATCAGGCAAGTAGCAATTAAAAAAAAATGCATGTACACATACATCCTTTATGCATCGACGGGTGAACAGCTATGCATTTAAATGATCTAATTGCGTTTCAAGACCAGGCCATCTCACTGACCTTTAAAGACAGGTCTTTCGGGACGAAACGATCAAAATGGTTACGCATGACAAATTTAGCTGCCTCTACATCTCATAACTTTCAAACTTTAGGCGCGCTAGTGTGTATACTGTCCGGCGCGCAAAACGCACAGCATGCATATGCATACGTATATGTCGTGCCTGGCGGAGCAGGGGTCATCAAGCGCTCTAATGAGCGCAGCGATCACATCTACGCCCTCCCCATTTCTCCTCTCCCCACCTCTTTTTATTATTATTAACTCGGATATGATTATCTCTTCTAAAATGAAGGCTTTGAGTTATGTGACGCAACGTTGGATAGCCACTTATTTCTGTACGCCGGAAAACGTAGTATGATATCACAGAGACATTATCTGCTATTTTGCATAGTCGCACAGGACGGCGAATTCTGAAGTGCCTTCGAACAGCTGACACAAGAGAGATTCCTTGTCTGTTTTGCTGAACCCGATTGAGGTTTGCCTATTGCTAGAATAGGACGCATTCTGCCTCAATTTGTAGCGTGTTGATGGATATTACTCAAAAGCAGTGAAAAAAGGCAATTGATGTTAAAATGACCGTTTGGGACAGTGTTCGATTTATCCTGGAAGTTACAAAAACAACTTCCCAAATGGGACGGGCTCCAGTTCAGGGAGTCCACAGATCTTTACGATATTACCTTCCAGTATCAACAGATCATTGAAAGATCGAACGGCTTCTTTGGGGTCTGGGGTAGGTGGGTGCTCAAAGGAAAACACCAAAATTGTAATTTAATGCTAATCATCCATCAGCCTTCCAAATTTCTGTAGGGCTACGTATGTTTGGGCTTGGAGAAGCTACACTTCCCCTTTTTGCATCCTCCTTGGTGCCTATGATTGAAGTACAAAGAATGGCCCGGGACACGACACACCAAAAAGAAAAACAAACAAGGATATGACGTGAGTCTACGTAGTTACCCATTTTTAGGAACGCAAGTAAGTTATTGCTTGATCTATGGCGGGTAAACTTCTTCGCCAATGATTAAACATCATAGTCAGAAATAAAGGAAATTCTCCAAACACCTGTAGTCTTTTTTTTTCCATAAATGACCAAGCGCTATGTATTGGAATTAGAATCTCAATGTTTACTTTATTTTTTTTCGTCGCCTTGAGGGATTATCGGCCACATTTATCAACTCTGACCAGGACTGGATGCTCAGAAGGGGTCATGATCTCATCTAAAGATCAATGGAATATCTATCTGTCTTACTTCATTAGCGTGCTATGTCCACTGTTATATGCCCTGCGTTCTCAAATCCCAATCTCCATGGACCACTTGCGCCCGCTTTCGTTCTCTGCACCATAGCCATAATTTATCACCAGCAGCACCTTACCCCTTTGCGCGTTCAGTACACTGCAATGCCCAACAGGTTGCGGAAAAATGGCGTGACGCGATTACACACACAAGATTGTAATTGACCCCTTCTGTCATCAAAGCTTACCAAACAGAGGCCCCGAGCTTCCACCGGCGTTGCACTTTGCCTATTCCTCTCATCGTGTTCTCAAGAACGAGCGGTGTCCCCTGATTGCTTTGAGCAAGATTGGGATCTGCCATCCCCCACCTTTTATGAATCACATTTGGGCAGGTGGTGATCTTTCGTGGAGTGATGATACCCCTCTACGGGGTTGGTGATAAGATCACCATGACCTCCTGCATCCGCGACATCCAGTTCGAAAGCGGCCGGGGGCCGACGCAGTCACTCGATGTTTGTCTGTGTCCATAAGAAAATCAATAACGCAAAATGGATGGGCTTTGACCGAGTTGCGTTGCTGGGTCTACTATGTCATGTCTGAAGATAAAGGGGGAAAATTATATCACTTTGTTGGCGCAATTAAGCTGGTATCCGGTACGTATTACACAAAAGATGGAAGAAGAAGAGCCTTCTTCTTTTAGAATTGCCCATAGTCAATTTCTTCTTGACAGCGAACACCATCACCCATTCATTTTGCTTCGCTTCTCAGCATGCACGTTCGATATACCACCTGAATACGATCATGGGTATGCGACAGAAGTTGACACCACCGAGGTAAACGAGAGCGTTGGTGGATAGGATGACCCTCTTAAAACCATTACAACGGTTACTGTAGGTTTCATGGCAAACAAGTTCATCCGTCACCTCAAACCAGCCCATCGGACAAAAATATATCCGATTGCTCGCCTCTCGTAGCCATCGACACCATTCATGCTCAGGGCAGGGCCCAGTCATGAGCTTACCCAACCAATCTTTTTGGATCGCTGTTCCTAAGGGCAATATGGCTGCCCAGGCCACAGCCTTGGATATATTCTCTCTTTATTGACTTTTACCAATCACTGACTTGACACGCGCGTATTGTCCTGCGTCCCATGGATGGATTGCTGAGATCAAAATGCCAGTCGTGTTTGGCGCATATCAAAGTATCGCCTTGAACCCTACCGTACCGGACCAAATCAACACCCTTGTGAGGGCATTGACGCTGGCACTCAAATATCTTCCCGCTTGCAGTCCGGACCCGGATCGTGTTCGGGTCAACGGGCACGATACAAGACAGTCCTGTATTACGATTGATAACTAATCCGTTGCCATCGGACTGCTTCTTGTCATCGTCCATTTCTGATTCGCTGCCACTGCTGCTGCTAGTACTGCTGCTGCTGCTGCCACTGCTGCTGCTGCTGCTGTTACCGGGATAATCTGCATCATCGATTGTCTTCGCCGCCGTCACGAAGGAGACCGACTTTGAGTTACCGCTGCTTTTACCTTTGCGATTCCGTTCGTTCGCGACAACGGCAAGACCGCCAGGTGTTGAGGGCATACTGTTGAGAGCTGTATTCTTCGCTGTTTCTGGATCAGGGTTATCGATAACATGAAGGTGACGCTTCTTCTCTTTCTTTTTCGCCTTTTTCATTTTCTTTTTTCCCTTGTTGCTGTTCTTGTTCCATTCCAAGCCAATTTTGCTTCGCAGCAAATCACGGACAAGTGGCAAGAGCTCGATCGTCTTGCAAAAAAAAAAAAGATATGAGTGTTGCACAAAAATTCAATACACACAAGGTTTTACCATCCAGCTCTGGTTTGAGAGAGCACGGAGATCACGGACCTAAAACGACGGGAGATTGTGATTATCCATTCAGCACCCGTGAGCATAGCAACATACGTAGTAAAGACGATTGCTGAGGAGTACATTGACATCAGCTTCGATCTGGTCGTCCGTCCAAGATCTCTCTTTGCCAATCTGTTCCAATAAAGACGAAGCTCGCTGTGAAAAGATTAGCCGGAGTCGGTTAAACCGGAACGCAATGCTACCCCACCATGTCATCCGAGAGAGGAACATGCTCTATTCACGTTATATTTGCTGAAGTAAGCAAAAAGAAACTCCATGAACAGGTTTGAAACGGTGCAATGCAGAAAACTTGATTGCTTCAGCAACTGCAGCGAACAGACCTTTCTCTTCGTTGGCAGCAAACGCAGTAGTCAAGTCGAGCGATGCTACCTTCGTGGACAAGTATTGGTCAAGCAGGGGCATTGCTTCTTTCGGATTTGCCATGAGGTATGAAACAAGAAGAAAATAAAAAGAAAAATATGAAGAGATGCAAGGAAATACGAAGACCAGAGAGCCCTTTTAACCAAAGCAAATGCTGTAGCCCATTCTTGCTTTTGCTGCTTCATCTATCCAGAAGAAAGAGGGCAACCTATATGGCTAATGACGTGAGAGAACACCTCGTGTTTTCTATCCGTCAGCAAAATACACGTCATTTCCAAGCAAGAAATATCGTTTCTTAAGCAATGGCAAAGGAGACAGGCCTTGGAAATATGTCACATGTAGATCAATCGTATCCCAAAAATAGTCTTTTGCTCAAATTTAGTAAAAAGAGCATCCTTTTAATGGGGAGAAAAGCAGTACTTTGAACAAGAAACGGGTAAAATAACGGCGGAATTAAAAGATAATGAGGCTGTCGAAATACACTATATACAGAGAACAAGAGCAGGATGGTTTAAAAAGCAAATACGGTGAGGAGGTATGCGATGTGTGGAAGAGGAGGTGTAAGGAGGTGAGATTATTTTTTTTACAGCTCAACATGGCCAGACGCGATACAGTTGTTGACAATATGCACAATGTCCTGGTCGCTGATATTTTTCTTTCGGTCGCACATGGCCTTGAAGTCAATGAAGGCCTTTTGCAGGTCCTCTTCCTTGATTCCATTGTACCCGAGAATACGGAGTTTATCGCGGAAGGCGTTCCGGCCGGAGTGTTTTCCAAGGACGAGCGCAATGTCAGAGACACCCACGGTTTCGGCGTTGATAATTTCATAAGTTTGGCGATTCTTAAGGACACCATCCTGATGGATACCAGACTCGTGCAAGAAGGCGTTACGACCGACGATTGCCTTGTTGGGCTGGACCGTCATGCCGGTAAGATCAGAGACGAGGACCGATGTAGGGTAGATGAGACGAGTGTTGATATGGTGACCGACAGGGAAGATGTTGGGATGGGTATGGATGGCCATGACAACTTCTTCCATGGCAGTATTACCAGCACGCTCACCGATACCGTTGATGGTCACCTCCACCTGGCGCGCTCCGTTCTTTATACCGGCAAGTGTATTGGCAGTGGCAAGACCGAGGTCATTGTGACAATGGGTCGACCACACGACCTTGTCGGCGCCTTTAGTGTTCTCCACGAGATATTTAATTAGGGCGCCGTACTCTTCAGGCATGTTGTAGCCAACCGTGTCGGGGATGTTGAGCGTCGATGCACCAGCTTTGATCACCTCGGCAAGCACCTCGCATAGGAAAGCAGGGTCTGAACGCCCAGCGTCCTCACATGAAAATTCAACATCCTCCACAAATGAGCGAGCAAGTGTTACGGCGGCAACAGCGCGCTTGATGCATTCGGCGCGATCGATCTTAAGCTTATGTTCAAGGTGAATATCGGAAGTAGCCAGGAAGGTATGAATACGACGGCGGGGAGCATCTGCAATGGCCTCAGCACAGCGCTTGATATCGCCTGGCGTCGCACGAGCCAAACCGCAAATAGTCTAAGCGATGATCATTTAGCCCTATGCTGATAACGATCCCTCCAAACAAGACTTACGATGGGCTTGCCAATATGCTCACGACCTTCCATCAGAGGACCCACTTCTCGGGCAATGCGCTGCACGGCTTCGAAATCACCAACAGACGCAATAGGAAAACCGGCTTCTATCACATCAACGCCCAGACGGGAAAGTTCCTTTGCGATAACAATCTTCTCATCCGTGTTAAGGGAAACTCCAGGAGACTGGTTGTTGTTCCGAGAGTATTAATAAGGGAAGCAACAGAAAATAGCTGGGTATTCCTCACCTGTTCGCCGTCTCTCAGCGTAGTATCGAAGACAACCAGGCTGGGCTTCTTTGCGGTAGTGTCAATAACGGCCATTTTGTAAGCGTATGTGTTCTGTTGAGAAAACAAGTATAATATGTTTTTGCAAGAAAAGGGTGTCAAATTCGAGGGTTTATATATGGATGTCTATGCGTTCTGCCTTGTGACAAGTCATGGAGCCTGTCCAATCAGCGCGTCTCATCAACTGTTAAGCAAAATGATTCACTGCGAAACCATTGGCCACGAGCGATGCCGGCAAAAAAATTAGTATCACCGATATACGGCGGATGTTAAATTAACGGGGGATTGCATGAGTCCCACACATTCACCCGCCCCCGATTCTACCTCCTCCTTCGCACCCCAAGTTTTGAATGCGCGTGCCTTTGAACGCGAAAACTAGTGTATGCCTCATTATCCATAACCCAAGTCCTGAAATTCTAAGCATGTATGGGATATTGCAGGCTTTAATATGGACAGTCCATTGCAGCGCTAAGCAGCATGGCCTTTCAAAAAGGTAAATTCATCCAGAAAATACTCCGCTATGCAGCAATAGGTTTATTTGTCATCTTGTGCACGGAATTAGCGTTTCTATGGCACATCCTGATTCCATGTCCATCCACATAAATTAATAGTATCCTTTCCACTCTTACAGTGAGATCTGATACCATCCACAGTAATAAATGCTCTTATATCTCCCTGGTGAACACATACTACCTCACGTACGTGTATATATAAGCTTCATAAAACCATGCAAGTGAGCTATTGATCTCGCAGAAGGCGTCCAGAGAGTATTTGGTCGACATAAATATCAATCGGCTGTAAGCTATCAACTACTGACGGCCCCTCCAAAAGGAAACCGACCTAATTAGCATTGAAAGCCATAATCCACGTCTAGGTCAAATCATCGAGATTTGCTTTAGTCAGATCAGCAGGGATGTACGAGTAAAAGAAATGAAGTAGGATTGAAAAAGGTCCGTCAACAAGATGCTATGTTGTTGTCGTGGTAATGTCGATGTATAAAAGGGCAGGGGCTAAGCGTACACGCGGTGAAAGCTTAGTATTTACATTTCGCACTTGGTTGGATATACATTCTGCATACAGGCGTGTTAGCCAAGAAAGGGGGGCTTGCCCGTATTGTTCAAACTGTGAACATCGCTATTGTTCATCCTACGACTGAACCGAATCCCCGTATATGCACACACATACACACACACACACACACAGAGAGAGAGAGAGAGAGAGAGAGAAGCTAGGTGCCGAGAGGAGCCATCCCGACTAGGGGGAAGATAGGCAGCAGAAATGCACCACGTGCCCGCGTAAATGAAGTAGAGAATAAGAATATGCGGACGTCCGCAGAGTGTGTTCAAAGTTGTTGTATCAACTTTATGTATATTGCCAAGCTATAGAAGATAAGCTAATGTATATATCAAAGCAGAACCTACCCTCATCATATAACAAAAAAATTGTTGTTCCAATGCCATGAATGGTGAAGTCATCCCCATACAGTGCGAATGATCTCTATGAGAGATTGAAGAGAGGCAAGCAGTATATAATTATAGCTGAATCAATATATGGATTCAGGTCCACCCCTTTATTCTTATGCTCTAGCTCAAACCATCTTGATAGATATTTATTTACTCACCATTCTGTCTTCCTAACTTATTAGCAAATAGAGTTGTAGACAAGAAGGCTTTGTCCTACAGGATACTCAGACGACATTATACCGCATCATTAGACATTGATGATTCTAAGCGTGCAGGATAAGAAGGTTGATAATAAGACGATCTAGTGAGATCCCTAAAAAAGGTCGCGACCATGATTTTATAAATATTAGCGACTAAGGGACCGCTTTGTTCTCTCCGCCAGCCCCTTCCCTTCTTGCTTGTGTCGATGACTCGGCTTGAAAACCCTTTCCAATAACTTCCTTTCTTGATACGCTCCACTCACTATTTTATCTCACGAACACAAACGTGTACATAGGTTCCAGTTTTAGGTTTTCTGCAAAGATCGGTGCGGGTGAACAACTCTAATAAGCTCCTCTTAGTTTGTAGAAAGAATATAAAATTAAGGAGACATCAGCGTGAACAGAACCAAGTCAAGGCCATATAATTTCTTTTTTCTTCATAGCATTTTTCTATTTTGCGCGACTCCCTCCAGCCCCTATAAACTGAGCGTGATTTTTAGAGCCAAAACGGTTAACTTGTCCCTTTTTTTTTTAAGAAAGAGTTTCCTATCCTTCTTTCCTCTTTCCTCTTCTTCTGTTATTTACCGTAACGTCTGTTATCGTCTTCTCGCCAGACCCCATCCGCTCCCTTGCTTCTCATTATTTTTCTCTTGCTTACTCGCCGCTATATCGTCCATCGTAGCTGGAATAATCCTAGGTAAGAAAAGGCGCCCAGGACGAGAACAATTGGAATATATATGTGTGTGTCCCTGACTCACATGGGAATACGATATAATTATCCACTGCATCGGGCCTTATATACAGATCCTCCAGAAAAGAGACATCTTCCCATAGAACAGCATTTATATATACTTTAACGAGAGGAAACAATACAGAAGATGACCGTAAATTCAGCAGAATTCTCCATGCGCACTGCCCGGCCAGTTATTAGTTTCCGGCCGCCCTGTTTCATCAAGCCATCAGCTACGGGCGATCACTCCAAAATGAACCTGTCATCCTCCGCGCCTGTTGACCTGGCCCCTGAAATGAAAGCCTTCATCCGGACATTTGACAACTTTTGCCAAAAGGTTTATATGGAAGGGTTCTTATACAAGCACACGGTCAACAACGAAAAGGTACGCTGTTACGCTGAGCTGGCCGGCTCGATCCTTTCGGTCTGGGATGCCCAGGTGCAATCACCGCGCATCCTGCCACAATACTATCACATGTCAGACGCAACGGTTGAAGGCCATGGCAGTAAGAACACTGTCACGATCCACATGAGCAACGGCTCAAGGAAGCTTGTACTCGAGGCCCAGGACGAACCGACAATGCTGCGCTGGGTGGTGGCGATCCGTCTATCATGCTTTGAGAATACGCGATTACACATGCTCTTCTCGCTTCGTCTGCTGCTTCAAAACCTCGATCCGCAGGCCGACATGTCCAGTGCTGCTCGCTGGGAATCGGCCTGCCAGGTCCGGCTTCCCGGTCGCCAGGACTGGCAAAAGTTCCATGCTGTCGTCAACAATGCCCATTCGACTACCAAAAAGAAAAGCCTCTTCAAAGGCAGCGATACAAGCAGCAACAGCAAGCAGCAGCGCCATCATAAGGTACCGCAGCTGTGCCTGATGGATTCAAAAAAAAGCAAATCGCCCGACATCGTCGTGACCGAAATAACCAATGCATACACCTTATATCCAGAGTCACCGCAACTGCTCGATAAGGGGTTGATGATGCGGGTAGACGGCATCGTCCTTATCAAGGGTAAAGAGCAAGCGGGTCACCTTTTGATCATGACCGAAGACCAGCACCATCTCTGCACAGGCTTGTTTGCCATCTATGACGCGTACAAACTCTATGGTCGGCCACACACACTCCGCACAGACGCGTCAGATGAGATGGCACTCAACTATGGATGTACGGGCTCGCCGCGACTATTTCTTGAGACCGAGGATCTGTTAGCAACAGGAATGCCTGCTACGCAAATGACGTCTGAGGAGATAGACCGCATATGTCTCGATGCGCTGCACCGTAAGCTGTCTGAACCGATTCGTACCAATGGGATGCGTGCAAATAGTCTGCCACTCATCACTGTCGCTGCGTGCGATGACGATAATCAGCAATCGACCCATGAGACTGCGACCATAGGCTCGGTGCCGCTCCGTCAGCGGTCTGTCTCGGTGCAGCAAGAATATCACATGTTCTCCCGCCAGGTAGCCGACTCAAGTGATGAGGAGGATGAGGAAGACGAAGACGAAGAGCAAGAGGATGAGGAAGATCCAGACAGCGATGATGAGCCTATTGGTAAAGCCAAGGCTTCGGCTGCAGCAACACCCAACAACAAGAGCACCTCCTCGTTAATTCCTGATTTTGATTTTGGCAATGGCTTTGATGTTGGCACATCATCCCCTCGCCTTGTTACTGCCACGCTAAGCAGTGACACCTCCCAATCGTTGTCGTCCTTGCCCTCACCATCGCCATTACACCCACAGCATCACAACCATTACCCATCCCAGCAACAAGATGATCAAGTCAAGCAAGGATCGTCAGCGTCATCTTTATTTGGGGACTTCTCGCTCTCGATGGATTTTGGCAAGTACATGAACAACAGCAGCGCGTCTGGGAAAAACGGTCTTTCGGGAGCTGCGGCATCGGGCTTCAGTGCAGCAGCAAGTGGGACTACAACTCCAGCTGGTGTGGGTGGTGTTGCGATTGATCGCAAATTCTCGTCTCCGTCCAACAGCAAGCTCTACGAGCGTGAGTCCGTCGATCGTCCATCATCCTCAGGCGCGGGCAGCTCCGCAAGTAGCCGCCGTGGCGGAAACGGACGCCGATCATCGTGGGATCAATGGCCTCTTGATGATTTGGATGATGACCAACCGCATCGACGCTCATCTCCTCGAAATCCCTACGATGACATGGACAATGAAAACGGAGGATATGACCTAGGTCCGATGATCCCCTCACTGGCGGATCACTTTGCGCCCCAGAATAGTCTTCTGGACACGTATCTCGGCGATCAGCTCACTGCCAAGGAGCAGATTCAGTATTGTAGGGCAACTGGACAGCCCCTCATCCAGGTAGAGCACTCAAGTAAGCCAAGAATTCCTGAAGGAGGTTTTGTTGGTATGATCTCCCGGAGAGAAAAGGATCGCAAAGAGGGCAACAATTTACGGGTCTCTGAGCGGGTCCTGCAACATCATGCCGATCTCGAGCGTGAAAAGGAGAGGCGGCTACTTGAACAGAGACAGCAGCAGTGGGTAAAGCATCATCAACAGGTAAAACAATCCGCACGCGGATGTGTGCCTGAATATTTTTAGTTTAGGGAGAACACACGACTCACCGACTTTATTAATTTTGTCTCTAGCTGATGATGTTTGGCCCGCCTGCTCCTCCACCCATGATGTATCCACCCGCACCAATGCACCCATACATGCCCATACCTTCTCCTCCACCGCTGACGCCCACAGGCCCCTTACCACCCGGTGCACATTACATGGTTCCGCCTGGATATATGGCGGCTCCGCCCCCACCACAGCAACCGCTATTCCAGGCGCCATTTCAACAACAGCAGCATCTTGGCCTTCGCCCGATTATGATCAACGGGCCAAGAAGCCCAAGTATATCATCTCCGGCAAGTCCAAATAGTCGGAGGTCATCGAGACCTTTCCTCGAGGATTTGGATGACGATGCCCCTGTCATAAACTCCCGGTATAATAATAACACACGACCCGCCGTCCTCCGAAAAGACTAATTGCGACGTTCGCTTTCCTCCTGATACCCTTCATACATTCGCTCCTCCTCCCCCATTTTTTACTCCTGTTTCAAAAAAAAAAACACACAAACACCCCCTCCCCCCAGGGATATCTTTCGCGACCCGGATTGGATAAAATAGTAAGCTTTGTTTCACATGCGGGAAATGGACCTTTCTATTCTACGTACAGAACCACACATCCCCCGATTCTGAGAACGTCAGGCCACTTGTGTGTTCCCCTTGCTGTCTGCGTATGAGGTGAACGTGACAACGGGTCATTTATATTTTGGAAAATATGCAAGAGGTGTCCATGCATAGAATCGAATAGGCGTAGAACGTTGTTCATCCTCATTTTTGGGATGGGCTCCGTTTTTTTTTTTTTTGGCATTCAGAAACAGGCAAAAGGATGGGGATTCTGATGAGATGGATAGATTGGAGTCCGCTTGACCAATCGATTCGATTCTCCTTATTCCCACTTGATAGCGATCCATGAATTGCAATGCACTCGGCCAGAATGCCAATGACCTCTCGTGGGTTGTTCAAAAGTACGGCGGAACAAGCGTTGGCAAATGTCTTGACACCATTGCATCGACCATTGTCCCGTAAGATTCGCGCGCGCTCTCACACACACACTCTTTTGCTTTTGCTTATTGTATAGCTTATATATATATATATAAAGATCCTATTTAGAGAAGCATCGAGTGGTCATTGTGTGCTCTGCACGGAGTGGGCTTACCAAGGAAAAGGGTACAACCAATCAGTTGCGTGCATGAGAGTTTTGAAAGATAAACCACACCACCCACTCTGCATTATTAACGTGTTCCATCCCTGCTGCTCTAGGCTTCTCCGAGCAGCCCAAGAGGCGCTGACGCACGCATCGGATAAGCACCTCACGATCGTCCAAGAGATCCTTGCAGATCACCTCGAGGCCGCAAGGGCGCTTGTGCGAGATGCGGCGATTCGTGCGCATCTAGAGCAGCAGATTGAAAAGGAATGTCGAAAGCTACGCTCGTTTCTGCAGGCTGCAAAGATTATCGAGGAGATCTCGCCTCGGTCGAGGGACATCATTGCCGGGCTGGGCGAGCAGCTGTCGTGCACAGTGGTGACCCATGTGCTCCGGGACCGCGGAATCGACGCCGTGCTTGTGTCGCTCGCCAACATTGTCGACAAGGAGTTCGCAGCGGCCGACCCGTCGTTCTACGCTTACCTCAGCGAGCGGATAGCCACCGTGGTGCGCCAGGCCGGCCGTGGCGGTAGAAACATGGTGCCGGTGCTCACCGGCTTCTTTGGCCACGTGCCGGGCAGTCTGCTCAGCATGGTCGGCCGAGGCTACACCGACCTCTGCGCCGCGCTGTGTGCGGTCGGGCTCAACGCGCACGAACTGCAAATCTGGAAGGAGGTCGATGGCGTATTCACGGCCGACCCGCGCAAGGTCGACAGCGCCCGGCTCTTGGCCACCATCACGCCCGAGGAGGCGGCCGAACTGACGTACTACGGATCCGAGGTCATCCATCCCTTTACCATGGAACAGGCCATTCGCGCAAAAATCCCCATTCGCATCAAGAACGTCAACAATCCTACCGGCCCCGGCACCATCATTTATCCCGACAATGCAGAGAACAACGGCCACAGGCAGCAGCACCAGCAGCAGCAGCAGCAGCAGCGGAGGAGGAGGAGGTCGCCCGGCCATCCAACAGCCGTGACAGTCAAGGACCCTATCTATGTCCTGAACGTCCACTCAAACCGAAAGAACGTCAGCCACGGATTCCTCGCAAAGATCTTTGCATCCTTGGACGAACACGGCATCGTCGTCGACCTGATTTCCACCTCAGAGGTCCATGTGTCCATGGCTCTTGGCCCAGACGCGGTCGAGACAAATCTTAAAAATGCCATGCCTGCGTTGCAGGCCTTGGGCACGGTAAGAATCGCCCTTGCTGCAAAGAGGAGCGTATACAAGTGTACTGAACAGACAAACTTCAGGTCGACTTGTTGGAGGGCATGGCCATCATTTCTCTTGTGGGCAAGGATATGAAAAGCGCGGTCGGCACCGCGGGCAAGATGTTCACTGCGCTTGCGCAGGCCGGCGTGAACATCGAAATCATCTCGCAAGGCGCGTCTGAAATCAACATTTCATGCGTGGTGTCCAAAGAATCCGCCCTCTCAGCCATAAAGGCTATCCACAGCCACCTCCTGACGCTCGATCCAGCATGATGCCTTCCTCCTCTCTTGCCTTTATTATAAAAGTATGGTTGTCGATGGAGAGGCTCCTCTGGAGGGCTCCTCTTCCTTTTCTGCTTGCAGTTGATAGACTACACCTGTATCTATATATATATACGTATATAGAGCCTTCAATATTCGTGTTCCATATGATATGATTCCCTCTCCCCCGCCCCACCCCATTACCATCCAGTCCGCTATAATAGAACCAGTTTTGAATCGGTAACCCTTTTGCCGAAAGCACCTTGATGATTTCTTGGCCGAGCACGCCTCCTACGATTGCAGCCACTGGCGCCATCTCCGTGTCAAACATGGAAAGAACATCACTAAGAATCAACGTGAGTCTTATGTCGCCATCCTTCGCCCACCGATCTTTTTTCTTTACTTGACAAGTCCGTCCTCTACAAGGCGTGTGTCGGGGATACCCATCTGCTGAAGATACATCTCCTTTTGTTCGACCAGTTCCTCAGCAGACGTCGGCAACCGCTGATGCTTTAACTGAAAAAGAAATACCACTTTTTGTTGTTGTTATAGTTGTTTGCAAACCAAACCGAGATGTCCTGCTTACTTTGGATCACAAAGCATAAGGGATGAATGCGCCCGAGTGCCTTTGGTCGGGTCGTTGACCAGTTCTTCCTCAGCGAATCATCCAGGCTCACGTATGGCTCGACGCATGACGTCCGAACTGTCACCTTTTCTTCTGACCCTTTGGCCACCATCACCTCCTTTTCGCTGTATAGATGCCCGCAACCATCAGATGACCGACGTTTTCGTCCCGCACTCCCTCTCCCACCCCCTCTTTCACCCGTGACCACCACCGTCCATCAACTTACTCTATGTACGTATGGTTGACCAGGTCCGAAAAGATATATCCGTACCACCCAAATGCGTCGGCAGCATAGAACGGTTTGTTCAACTTTCGTCGTACACGATTCACCCGATTCTGGATGTGCCCCTTTTTGAAATGAGCCTTCTGTACTCGCCCCCCCCTTTTTTTATATATAAAACTTGCCAATGTCTGAGTGTCCTGATGGACAAGACAGACGATATCAAACGGTTCAAAGTAATCGTCAGACTTGGCTGCGATCGCGTCCTTGTCCACCATGACCGCAACGCGTGGGTTGAGTGCACGAATCGCAGGCGCTGCTGCCTCGGCTCGCTGCAATAGGAAAAAAAAAAGAGAGAGATGAGATTCTTTTCGGGGGGTGGGGAAACAAGACTTGTCTTTTTCACTTTACATTCATCCCAACCGACGCATCGTTTAAAAAGAACTGCGCGCCAAGATCATCATGGGTGACCACGGTGTGATCCAATAACGTAATGCCACCAATGCCAGCAAGAGCAAGATTCTTGCACACCTCATCGCTCAGTGCGCGCATGCCTGCAACGAGCACATGGGCTTTCCGAATTCTTGGCAAATCACACCCATTTTCATCTTTAGTCTTCCTTTTTTTTTCAACAGCCATTGTTTTTTTGAAGCTAACCTTTGTTGTGCATCGAGACCCCAAAGCCGTATTTGACGGTCATAGATCTCTGCTTCGTCTTTGGGTTCGGTTCAAGACAAGAAGAAGAAAAAAAAACATCAGCGCGCGCACACACACACGCACAACCACACACACGAAAAAAATCGCGCGTGGCCGCTGGGTCATTGGAGAGTAGCATAAACCAACCTTGCGTTATGCCATTCATGTTCGAAAAGGAGGGCACGGAAAGAGATATAGATAAAAAAAAAAAAGGTGGGGGAAGGGAGTGTGTGGACTTGGTGGCAGCCCAACCCAACCCAGCCCAACCCAGCCCAGCCTTTTCCCAAACATCCCCCCTATTACTGATCCCAATCCACCCTTCCTCTGGGTGGCTTTTTTTTCAGGCTGGTCATGAAAGAACCAAAGGCTTCCATCTTTGTTTATACATCATCGGTCGAAGCTATCTCTGCAAAATACGGCTTGGGCCTCCTCTTCCAGATTCGATTGGACGGAAGCACAGGCGTCTTCCTCCTCTTCAATAGACGCCTGATCCGGTCTGAAAGCTCAATGTGGACGATGGCGTCGTCCTTGGGCTCTTGTGCTCCTACTATTCCGCATTGGACCTTTTCCATGGCTCCTCTTCTTTTTCTACTCCTACAAAAGTCAACTTGGGGGCGGGGTGGGGGATGCGTGAGAATCGGAGGATGTATCTCATATTAAAAAAAATCCCCCCTTCATGGGGGGGCCACAGTTGGGGGCGTGGCTGGTTTGTCGGTGTGTGTAACAACAGCCCAAGTGTGGTTATGTGTTTAAAAAAAAAACATATAGTCCTTACTTTTTGGTATGACATCCTGTCCCTCACGGTGGTGGTGGTGGTGCTGCTGCTGCTGTTGCAGGTGCGCATCGCATGGGGGAGGCATCGGTGTCGGTAGCGCGTTGTTCCGTGCTAACCGTCGATAGGGTATAAACAGCTCGGTCAGTAAAGAAACCGGTAGGGTCGCATACGTACGTTCCAGGGTAGGCTGCGCATCAGCGTGACGGTGCGTGCTCCGTCTATTGCTGCTGCTGCTGCTGGTGGTGGTGGTGTTTTCTTCTCGCTGTGGTACATATAAATGCGACCGAAGATAGGCATCGTCCCGTTCAATCACTTTCTTCAGCCGCTCCTGGAAATTAGGTCTCGCCATCATCGTCATCGCCGTAGTCGACGACTTCACCAGCCGCTGCCGGCTCGTGTCTGCCGGCGTACCGAACGTGATCGGCGAGAGCTTCGGCGCCGGCGGCAGCGGAGACGTGATGTCAAAGGGAGGACATGATGTAGGCGAGATCCAAACTTCTGAGCTCGGATTAAGAACAAGGTTGGGCGAATCTGGATCGGCAATGGGGGTGGATGGCCGGATGGGTAGCAGACGACGCCGTCGCATCGACGATTGGGGTGAGGCAGCGGCAGCGAGCATTTTGGAAAACAAGGGTCCATAGGACCGACAGCAAACAATTCTTCGAAGCATTTGTGTCCGCCCAACCCGTAAAAATTCCATCCATTTTCATTGTCCATGCGCATTATCAAAAAAGTTTCCTATATTTGTATATTCTATGCGGGCAGCGGTGGTCTCCTTTTCTCTAAACATCAGAAAACAGCTATCCGTCTTTCTCTGTCGCCGTCATCGTCAATCCACGCTTTGTGAATTTGCGTTCACGCTCCTCGCTTCTGCTGTTGCTGCTGACAACAGACCGAGCGCGCGGAACATCAAGATGCGATGCTGCCCGGTTCTCTAGGACGGGGCGACCTCCACTAAGCGGAGTGCTTGTGCTAGGACTGTAGGGTAATTCGGCCAGACGCTTCAAGCGTAAGCGGTAGAGAATGGCATCGATGGTCAATTCAATCTGGAGATGGTTCTTGATGATGGATAGCTCTACACATCCAACCGTCTTAGTATCTATCACCCAAACAAACAAACAAATAAAAAATAAACACTTGCTCGGCCAGGTGGCGCGTTCTCCACGAATAATCGCCTCTAACACCGTCTCCGTCGTGGGATTCGACAGCACCTTGAGAAAATCCCCATAGCCGATATCGGGTATAATCGTGATATCACCCGAATACTTTTGTGAGATGATCGACTGTACCTTGTTGAAAAAGGAGGGGGCAACCCCTAGCTCAGTCAACTATATCACTCGTTAGCAGTGTGAAGTAGAAAACCCCCGTTCATCACAATACTGCCCCTGACCTGAGTGCAACGATGCTGCAGCTCCATTTTCGCCATGTGCATACAGAAGCCCACGGCCTCGCGGGCCTGGGAACCCTTGTTGGACTTTTGTAGGAACGGAATGACGTGCGGATTGACTTCAAATAAAGAAGCAGACACACATGTCCTGTTGAATCAATCTCTTCTCCACCCCCCCCAGTGTCATCGTTACCTTGACAAACAATAAAGTGGTTCACATTGAAGAGCTCAGACAATTTGTTCATCGGTAAATCGCTGTAAAAGAAAGAGCGCGTGCAGAGTCAGTTTTTTTTGTATGCTACGCCACCTTCCATGTATGGAGCTCTCCTTACTTATCCACAGAGCCATCAATGTAAAGTTGCTCTATAAACATAAATGATCGTGGCCATCGTTACATCAGATACGGCGGGGAGAAGGAACGAACGCAGAAACAGTGATGGGTATCCATCCTTACCGTTCGGGTTCCATGGGACAATGTTGCCATTCTTATCTTTGGCGTACAGAGGGGACGATCCATAAAATACAGGCACCGAGCAAGAAACCGCACTATTAAAACAAAGAGAGGGATGTTGTTTACCACTGTCATTCTGTACATGCTGCAATCCTTACACTGCTGACCAAATGAGCTTTGGACGGGAAAGTAAAGGAGCGTTGGTGAGTCAAGAGAATCATTCTTGGCCGGGGGAGGGGAGCGGGGAAGGGTCATGCATATACCAACCACATCGGGGGCAGTCAGATAATTGAGGAGACGCGGCATATCATACACCGTAGATGAGCTGACGGTAATGTTGAGGATCCATCGAGTGCGGTTGAAGGCTTCCTGAAAAGTAATATCTCCAATGTTGCTCCGCATCGCCTCTTGAAGGATATCGATATCATAGAGCTGGCCCTTTGTCAGCAAGCGATGAATGCGCATGAGGGGTGTGTCGGGCCGATCCGCTCGTTCGAACACATCCTATGGGGACCAAATGTCAATATGCACTGCCTTGAGCGCGTGTGTTTGTGTGTGTGTGGGGGGGGAGGCGTGACACTTGCCAGCTTGACAGCTGCAGCATCATCGAACAAACCGGGAATCTCGTCCTCCGTCTTTGTGCAGATCATGGCGGCCATGATGCTTCCGCTCGAGGCGCCCGAGATGATTCGGGGCAGAAGACGCGCGCCATGCAAACACTTGAGGACACCGAGATGGTTCAGGCCTTAATGCATGCCGTTCATGATTATCATCTGTTTTGTTTTCTCTCTCCTCTCCTTTATTCCTCGTTACCCAACGTTCCACCTCCGCTCAGCAAAAGCGCGGTTCGCCCAAAACTCTGTCGGATCGTCATGAAAAACTCGTGCTTTTCTCGTAAATCCAGATCGGGCGACGGCTCGTCGCATATCCAGTTCAGCTGCCTGACCACCTCGTCAATGTATGATGATATCAACGCCTTGGTCCCGATCCTCGTATGCGAATAGAGCTGCTCCCTCTCTCCTTCGTTAGCATGGGTTGTGCCAGCAAGCAACTCTATTCTAAAACACAAACACACACACCTTGGGGTTCCCCATGTCTCCAAGATTTCGTCCGAGACTGGTGCGCAGCGCAAAGATCATGTCCGATTGGCTTTTTGTCGTCTCTCGCACTTGCCGAAGTTGGTGTAGCCGCATCTGCACAAGTTCCCAGTCGTAGTCGGGCGATCGAAAATCTTGTTTCCAGGCGTCCAAGCCTTGTTTGTTGTTGGGCCCATGTTCATGTATTAGGGGTAGGGGCATGTGTGAGTCCGTGCCTGTGCGCGCGCGCTCTCTCTCTCTGTCTTCAAAACCCCACCCCCCAAACCCCGCTCTCGGCTGCCGTTTGTGTACCTTCAAGTTCGTCCAATAACGATGCAGCCTCGGCCCATTGCTCGTAATTCGTCGCTACCTGGAGGAGGTGGGTATAATACGCCTTGGGATTTGTCGGACTGAGTAAACGGTCATAGAGCTTCTACATTACAGGTGTCGCATGTTAAAACCCCTTTTTCGATTGGGCTTTATCTTTATGCAAAATGCATTACATTGGACCAGAATGTCGCAACTTCGTAAGCAATCGACTTGGCATTACTGAGCATGGGAACGACAGTACCACTGACACTGCGGACAACTTGGCTGTTTTTGCTGTCGGATACAACGACTGCGGGCCATGTCTCAGACTTTGTGGAGGAGGAGATCATCTTTATAAGAAGAATAAAAAAGAATAAAAAGAAAAGATGATATCCCAAGGGGTAAAAAAAAAAAGAAAGGTGCTTTGTTCTTCTCTCCTTTTATTTTTCACGTGTCAGTATAGAACCATCCTGCAGATGAAAAGCAATCCCCCAATTGGATGGCTTCTATGAAAAGGGGAACGTGGGGTTTGGGGAGGATGGGGTGGGAAAGCGCTTTAACATTAAAGGTAAAATAATAATAGTAAAAGAAACACGATAGAAAAAAAAAGACACAAGCTATACAAGAGTAAATGGGGAAGGAATACAAATGAATGAGGGGAGCATATGTTACTATAGGACGGGATTGCTGAAGATGCATCAAGGGTAGATTCGATTCGATTCGATTCGATTCGATTGGTATTGGTATTGGATGCCTTGTTGAATTCATAGAAAGTCTAGATGGCGGTGGAAAGGATGGTTCTCCTGAAGTTGTGAATCTTGTCGCATTCGGATTTAAGATTGTCGGCTCGAGGGGTATCCCATTCGCCGGTCATGGAAAACTTTCGTGCATAGCGCAGACAGAGTTCTTCTCGAAAATTCATATACAGTTTGCGGTTGTACTGGCGCTGTGATGGAGATGAGGGCGCGATATTTCAAAACATTCCCTTTTTTTTAAAGTTACCTCTCTGCGGCGCGTGTCTTCAGGATAGCGATGGGTTTGATGGATCAGAAAGTCGGTGGGCAGCACCCAGTACTCGATCCCGGATAAATAAATCTCGTAGAGACACGCGGCCTTGTTTGCCCCGTAGCCAATGAAGCGTTCGTCGCACCACGGCGAGCCTTCCTTCTTGAAGATGATGTACGGCTCGTAGGAGTATTCGTACTCACTGACCTTGTAGAGCGTGTCGGAAGTATACCATCGAGTATAGTTCGTAGCCCCATGGCCCCTCACCCAGGCTTTATGGAACATGTCAATCTCGTCATTCTCGACGAGCTTCAGCAGCTCGCGTTTCGATGTCGGAAACGTGCGCCAGTCCTCGCCCTCCGCCTGGACGTTGAACTCAAAGGCAGGCACCACAAACGCGGTGCGGCCCTCGCGCAATCGCTTCATCCAATCGGAGTTGGTGCGGATCGACCGACGCACGTCGGTGCAAAGGTGAAAATCGACGTCGAGCATCATCAGGTAGTCGGTGCGCGTGAAGAGTTTCGCAATATTGCGCCACATGTTGAACTGGCGGCTGTATTTGTCAATGATCAAATGGACATCGACCCACAGCTGCATATCCGAGTTGGCCGCATAGAGATCGCGGAGTTCTCTCAACGTGGCGTCCTTTTGATCATCGTCCTCAACGTGCACAGCCGCTGAGATCGGCCCGCGGTGGTTGGATGCCAACCGAGACAGCACATGAAACCGGTTGCGGGTCACAAGCGTTGCCATTGTAATGTCTTCCTTGTCAAACGTAGCCCGAGCTCGGTAGAAATAGGGCCTCAGGTTGCTCGGCCCCAATGCATCCGAGAACACCTTCGTCATCATGAATCGCTCGGGCATCGCCTCAAAGGTGCCGCTATCGCCCGTCCATACGATCGTGTGTTCCTCGTAACCGGACCCATCATCAGTCGCTGCAAACATCATCGCCTCCTGGCTATCCGGCATCAGCTCTCCTGCACGGGGAAGGATCGCACCATTGTCTCGACGGCCGCCATGATATGTGCTATACAGATAGGTGCCGGTGTAGCATAGCGACACAATAACATACACCGCAATGAGACATTTCAATCCCTTCACTGCAATCTGAGAGAGCTCAATCCGTCTCATTTCGAAATGGGGAGGCAGGCGGCGGGTTATCCAACACAAAGAAGGGAAGAAGAAGAAGATTATGGGAAGCGGCACTGGGAGGGGAGCAAAAAATAGCAACGAAGCAAGTCAGCCGGACCAGATTGTCCCAAGTACGAAAAAGATGAAAACGATAAAAAAAGCAAACTTCGCTGCCACTAAAAATAAAGAACCATTTCTGTGGGTCGCATCAGGTTACACAAAAGCAGTTGGGAAGACAACATCGCGGCTTACGCTATCCACACCCCCAAAAAAAATCTAAAAAAAAAAGAAATTTATTGGAGCTTTGTGTAATGGCCGTACACCAAATCGTAACCATCAAATTCATAAAGAATGCGATCCGTCCGTCTGTAGCCGACCGGCATTGATCCCATCGCGTGTACCATGTGGCTGCGACTATGCTCCTTGTGGTGTGCCGAAAAGAATGTCACTGAAAACGATGCTGGGTCGAAAATGTTGATAACCTGGCTCACCAGAGTCTCTATCGGGCTCCGTTTGCCTCCCGCATGCGTCTCCTCGACGGGTATATTAGTCTCGAACGATGCATACGAGCATGCCGGTTCAGGCGTGACATGTATCGTAAAGTATCGGTCGCCTTGCAGACCGTTGCTTGAGTAGCCGCATGGTTCGAACAAAAAGGAGTCGATCTGCGCCTTGGGATAGAGATCTTTGATCCCTGTCACCTGGTCAACCCAGCGACCGCCGACCGTTCCTGCCTCAGTTTTGCTAGCATCGTGATAGAAGCCTTGCGCCATCACTTTAGGGTTCAAGTGCGTCATTAAGATCTCCACTGTCTGGTCGGGATACGAAAACCCGGCGTTGTTACCGAACGGAGAAGGGTTTTCACTAACAGGAGTGCAGGTGCCACTGGTGAGGATCTCGCAACCAATATCGTGCGACACACCGTCGTGCAGGGCATCAGGGCCATGGTGAAGGACGTCGTCCGAAGGCTTGGTAAGATAGAGATACCAGTGATCGCTAGCCACCTTGCCAATGGTGTAGGCAGCACCATTGTCTATAAGAACGGACAGGTTATTTGATGTGCATTTCTAACGAAAACATCCACCTTACCAAAATGCTTATTCAAAAACTCGACCTCGTTGTCCCAGGACCGATGAGGACCCATCTGGCGTTCTGGGAACATGAACGCCTTTCGAGAATAGAATACTCGCCACACCTTTTCGAAGCCACAGTACTGCTGAGCAACCTCAAGAATACGAGGGAGTGCCAAGAGAAGCGTTGTCGTACCACATGTCTTGAGAATGAGCTTGTGCGGATAGACAAACATGGATGACTCACTTGACCAAACAAGATGTCAAAAAATTCAGGAATCAAAAAATATTAGCGCATGCGTACAGATATACAGACATGCGCATAACCCTCTTGGAATTATATTCTTACCTCAACAAGTATGCGTCCACGTCCTTGTTGGAAATCACGTTCAAAACAGTGCATTTCACAAGAGCAAGCAGGTCATCCCAAACAGGACGCGGTACAACGCGTAATCCGGTATTGTCGCTGTTCGCCCGAGGAGGACTGAATCGGACAATGTCGTCGCTTTTATCGTCATCGTCGTCGTAATTGGCGTTATTATTTTGGTTTGAGGGTACGTTAAAGTATCCAAGATGTTGATGATCTGCCAGGTGCTGTGCTGACGGAGAGAACCAAACTTCAAGAAGCTTCTCGGGACCTTCAAAGCAGCCTTGTTGCGCGGAGTAATTGTCGCCTTGGGATGGAGGAAGATCGACCATTATTATTATTATTAATTTGTGTTGTTTGTCGTACTTTTGATCTAATCGATGGGAGAGTTGTTCGCTGTTGTCAATAGGGGGGAGGTGCTGGTGGAATGTGAGGATGCATGAACGAGGGGGGGAGAAAACGCTCGTGTCTTTTACGGGGGCTTGAAGGGTCTGTAGCTTTGTACGGGTCTAACTACAGTTATTGTGCGGCGTACAAAACCAAGGTCTCGTCTTTGGGAGTTGATAACCGGGATGATGGGCAGATAGGATGAGAAGTTGGGTAAAGAGGATATCAGTCCAACAAGGCGCGATTGCTTAGAACAAGAAGACACAGAAAGATGGAACGACGGTCTGTTGGGAAAGAAAAAGAAGAAAAAAAAAAGAAAGAGGGGATTTCACGACTGGGGGAAGACGCAAATCCTTTAGGTTCCCTAAAAGAAAAACTTTTCATTTCAAAGTCCCTAGTGGCTTGATTGCCTTTGATTGGAGAGCGGGGACCATGGCCCTTCGTAGCTCACGTCTCCGCTTCGCCCTTCCTCCTTTCGGCTTTACTTTGCTTCTTCCCGCTGCCATCATGCCTGGCTACCAATCGTTCCCCGTCATCAACCAGCACTTCATCGTAGACAGAAAATACCAGTTCATTCGTGAAATGGGCCAGGGTGCCTATGGTGTTGTCTGGTAAGTGCTGTACAATTCTCAGAAGTACCTTATTCTGAGCACGTACATTCCCAGTGCTGCAAAGGACACAGAATCCGGCGAGCAGGTCGCCATTAAAAAGGTGAGGACCAGTTTAAAAACCTATAATATGCTAACAAGGCTTGTAATAATATTTCACTCTGCCTAGGTCTGCCGGATATTCGAAAAGAACATTCTTGCTAAGCGTGCGCTGCGTGAAGTCAAGTTATTGAAGCACTTTAACGGACATGAAAATGTAAGGCCGGTTCTTTCGCATCTCGCCTGGGTTTTTTAATAGAGCCCTATTGGCTATCTAGATCACCTCCGTCATCGATATGGATATCGTGAATCTCCAAGACTTTAATGAGCTGTAAAAAAAGAAGACTCAAAACTTGCAGCAAAGGCACTGATCCTCGTTTTTCCGTCTCTCTAGATACTTAGTACAGGAGCTGATGGAGGCCGACCTTCACCAGATCATCCGCTCTGGACAACCTCTGACGGATGCCCACTTTCAGTATTTTGTATATCAAATTTGTCGTGGTCTCAAGTACATTCACAGCGCCAACGTAAGTCGTACCACTACTATTTTTATATTGGCTTTGTTTATTGACGCGGGTCTCCTAGGTGCTTCATCGTGATTTGAAACCAGGTAAAATTTTGCTAACTCGTAGGCTCCTAGGACAGCTTCTGATCGAAGGATGTAGGAAATCTGCTGGTGAATGCCGACTGCGAGCTCAAGGTAAAGTGTATAAGGAGAATGGCGATCCGATTAGAGTGTACATAGGGCTCACCCTCGATTAGATTTGTGATTTTGGATTAGCTCGTGGTTATTCGGAGAATCCTGAGAGCAATGCTGCCGGATTCATGACCGAATATGTTGCTACCAGATGGTACCGAGCGCCGGAAATCATGCTTAGTTTCCAAAATTATACCAAAGCCAGTAAGTTTACCATTTGAATGATGATGTTTATGATAGTGCTGAGCTTCTGTCTATAACAGTCGATATGTGGTCTGTGGGCTGCATCTTTGCTGAGATGCTGGGTGGCAAGCCCTTGTTCAAGGGTCGTGACTGTAGGTGTTGATTTTTCTATAGTCCGCTGTAACGTATTTGATTTATCCTCATGTTACGTAGATGTTGACCAACTTAACCAGATTCTGGGTATCCTCGGTACGCCCGACGAGGAGACGCTACGACGCGTTGGCAGCGAAAGGGTAAACGGAGTGAAAAAAGAATTGCGGCTAAAAAAGCTTGTGTAACTTACTTGGTTACACGTGGTCCAATTACAGGCACAAGTCTATATCCGTAGTTTACCTCGCATGCCAAAGATTCCCTTTCAAAACTTGTATCCCAGAGGTACCCCGTGGAAGACATCCGATATCCGATAGGGTGCTCAACATTTTATTTGCTTTAGCCAACCCGCTCGCTATTGACTTGCTCAACAGGCTGCTCGAGTTTGATCCTGCTAAGCGCATTACTGTTGAGGAAGCTCTGGCCCATGATTATCTCAGCGCATATCATGATGAGGATGATGAGGTAATCTAGCTTTATAAATAATACCATGCTCGCTTTTGCCTTGCACGTGATTAACAGAAGGGTAGCCATCACATACCGAGACGTTCGATTTCTCTTTTGAGGTTGTGGATTCAATCGAGGACATGCGCAGTAAGTGGACAAGAGGATAGTGGAAATTAAGGAACACCGGTTTTTGATTATGTTCTCATGCGCATCCTTTAGAAATGATTGCGCAGGAAGTCATGTCCTTCAAGGCAAGCAAGCAACAACAGTTGGTTCCACCTCAGGCAGGTTTGCGGCGAAAGGAGAGGTGAGTTCCAAATTATATGGTCTATGGAGAGTCTCCAAAAAGGATAGAGCTGATATCTTCATGCATGACATAAGCTTGTCTGCTCAAGATCGAGAGGCCCTCGAGCGAAGTAAGCAAGCAGCAGCACAGCAGCCTCGACAGAGTGAACCAGATGCCACTCTCACAGCAGGTAATTCGGTTGCTGCATCTGCGGTGGCAAACCATTCCATGCAACACATGGAAGTGGATGAGCTGGAGAGGGAGCTTAGCGGCCGTGCTTAAAGCAAATTGCAAGAGACATGTCACGTTCATTTTTTTCCCGTTTTTCCATCTCCCTTTTATTCTAAACTTTCAATAAGTACACCCGTTCTTTCGTTCTGCTACTGTGTGAGAACATTGTCACGAACTGCTGCTGGTGCTGATGGCATATTTTGAAGCCGTGACTGGATACGCTGGACGCGTGTCTGTGTTTGCTGCATCAGCTTGTTTGTCATTGCAAGTCTTTTCCGTGCGTCAGCCAGTTTTTCGAGGGCAGGTTGCAGCCGAGGTGGATCTGCGACAGCGTTGAAGAGCTCCAGATCTTCGGTAAAGGGATGCGATTAGATTACGTTTTTTTTTAGAAAGAACAGAAGAAACGTATTAAAGACAAGTTGAGAATGTTTGATTTGCATAATCCAATGGGCTACCCGCAACCAGACGTTCGATTTCCTTGCCAAGATCTTCCTGGCTCTGCTGAGCAGACATAATGGCTTTGTCCACGCCAAGGACAATAGGTGCAAGCATCGATTCAATGCCTTGAGCCAATGGCTCGGTTTCCGACACAGGGGTTGTGCTCATTTGAAGGAGGAAGATAGAGCTGGTCAAAGACGGAGTTTCCAGACATTTTTGCTGGCGCTGGGTGATATGGTTCACCCACCCGTCGCCAAGAAGGGCTTAGCAGCCGAATGTTTTATCGCTAAGGGCTAACCATAGGTGAACGTTCCCCCAAAGTGACCAATCCGAGTTTCTATGTTTCCGAGGGTGGGAGATGGGCTTTGGGGTGCGTGGCAAGGATTGCTATCGCAAGACTGGATACACCATTTTCCCAAAATTGGAAGTCGCAAAAATATAGAAATCATTTATGCGTGATGACAAAGCAAACGTCGCATGCACGGAAAAAGATGTCGCGCCCGAAAGCTTCCGTCTTCAAGAATGCATCGAATCTCGAGGATATCGACGCGCGTATCTTCCGTCGTATTCGCCTGAACTCAATCCTATTGAATAATCTTGGTCGAGTGTGAAGGATAAAGCAAAACATAATAGGTTCGTGGAAAGCGAGGCACTGATGACCCGAATCACTGAAGCACCGAATAACTTGAAAGTTGAGCGATTTCGAAGAATTCGCCTGTCATTCTGACAGGTATTTAATTAAATGTCGTAACCGGGAAAAGCTATGATTCTACAGTGGTCATCATAGTATGTATATGGATAAAGATCATTACCTTTATATAGAATCATGAGACTTTAAGTTGGCCCTGGGTATAATGAAGAAATAGAACTTAACGAGATACTGTGCCAGCAAGTTGCTATGCTGTAAGGACATAGAACAATTCATCAGCAAAACAGGTGGCGGAGAGCTCTGTCATACTGTTGGTTCTTTGTGGAATGTACGTGTATAACTATACACATGTTCATTGGTATGTGACAACAAGTCTGATGCAATAGTGGTTCTACTACGCAGCCCATGACCAAAAAACAACACGGACTTTCTTACTATCTATATGGATCTTGATCTCCTTTATCATCGGACATATTCTGATCGATTGGGTTACCCTTCATACAATGCTTTACTTTGATCATCAAGAAAATATCGTCTATTGACGACAACCATTTTGAGCCACGAAAAACCAAAGGTCGTTTCAGTCTTGTCGATCACCCACGTTAATTTCCTATAAATACCAGACAGCCGAGAAATCCGCTTCTTCATGAACACCAACCTGACCCTCTCTTCCATGTTCTCATCCAGTATGATCATTATAATGCCCAATTGTTTATTACAATCAAATATCCACTCTCCTTTCCAGATGACTAATTGTGTTCTACTTTGATGAGTCATGGAAGAGAGGAGTTTGTGGACGTCCTTCCACTGCCGCTCCATGGGTCCCATTCCGTTCCTTTTTCCTCTCGCTGTTGAGCTCCTCCTCCTCTTCGCTTTTCCGTTCCGGTTATTGCCAGGGCACCCACACTATTCTTCAGAGGTGAGATAAAGTGTATGAGGAAAGATCAGTGGTTTCAGCTAACGAATGGTATGGATACGATAGCTTTATGCGACTTTTTATCCTCCTTTGTACGTTATTTTATCTCATGTGCGAAATGTATTCTGGAAAATAAAGTAAATAAACTTCTATTTGGAATACTCTTCGATCTGGGATGGGGGAATGGGGGGAAACGTACACTTGATCATCCCCCCCCAGAACGTACAGTATGTAACCAACGTGCCGGATTTAAAACCGCACAGGATCAGTTCAGATACGTCACTCACCCATTAAATGCTCCATACAGCAACTCGCAGTCCGTATCACGACTGTGTGAATACATGACCTTCGGATACCGTAATCATGATGTGCTGGAAGAAAAATCACTCTACTCCTGGTCTCGGTTTTCCAAAACCGGATCACGTAGTCCTGTCCTGCTTCTAACCTGTGCGCCGGCACTCTCTTTTTTTTGTTATGTCATATGTCATGCGGGGACGCTCTCTTCCTCATTCGTTCCTGAATCTCGGCTCCCACGTTATTCTGCTTGGACTGCATACATTTTTGGACTAGGAGTGCTGGCAAAGATAAAAAAAAAGGCAATTTCCTTCATAATCTCTGCTGCAACACGATATTTTACTCTAATTATTTTATTGGACATTGCCTATATGGAATATCATTTTCATCAACACCTAACCTTCCCATCAGATCTATGGAGTCTCCTTGACTTGGTCCCTGCGACTTGTTATGTATACCCTCCCAACCGGAGTGAAATCGGGCGCACATCTCTTCCAAGGAATGGACGCACACATTAATAACCAGCCTTGCTTTCCCCAACCAAGCACTCCTCCTGTTGGCTGGCCAAGAAATTCAGCATGTTCCTTGCTGTTGCCTCGGGATGTTGCATGCTATCATCAGCCGTTGCCATTGACCATGTCACTAAGCGACTCGATGGGCCATCAACATTGATCGCTGCAGACAGAAGAGAAAGAGAGAAAGCTGGTCAATTCGTGTCGAGGAAAGGAGGAGGCTGCTGTTGTCTACTTTGATCTGAGACTTCAGCTACAACTTAGAAAGGATAGATCGGAATAAGGTGACAGGGAATTGGAGATAGCGATATATCAACGAGACCGCTCCCTATATAACTCGTCTCCACAAGCCTCCATACTCAACACCGCAGATATAACTCATAATACAAAGACATACAGTGATTCCAACAAGCAATGTCGTACACAGTCAAACTTGATGTCACCAGCCAATCAACAATGATGTCGAGTGTTGTTCAACATCAATTTCGTGCTCTCAGGAATGGAAGTCGTATTTTAGAAACTGTGTCGCGTTGCTTTGAAATGATGTCGTCTCACCCAATGATTTCTTGACACTCGAAAAATATAAAGGAAGGCTTATCTGTATCCGGTCGTTTATTTTTCTTCTTCAATCATTACATTTTTAACATGAGCACAGTATTTTTGTTCGAGGGTGGGCATGGAAATGTCGTTGATGAGGTTGGTGGTCCTGAACCCATGGAGTACATTGTTGATCAGGACGAATTTGTTGTTGAGACGATTGCGACTCACAGTGAAGACTTGGAGCATGCTACCTCTGGTGGGTTATCTCGAGGTTGCCCAATGCTGATAGAAAGACCAAAAGATGAAGACATTCGAATGAAGAAGGCTAAGTCAAACGTGATTATGTGCGTTATACCATTCAAGATAAGGTTAGATTTTTCGACCTGAAGATTGAAAAGTGTATGAGCGCCTCAGCTGCGCAGAGATGGGTGAAGCAATATAACGCGTGTCCTGATAGCATTTTTGAGAGTCGTAAGCAGGTTGGCCGTAAATGTATCTTGACTGACGAGCATAAGTTAGCTGTTGTCGGCTTCATTGATGCAAACCCATCTGCTTCTGTTGCTGAAGTGACTGACCATTTGTTGAGCCGCTTCGACGACCTGAAAGTTTCGCGTAGCACAGTTTATAATTTCATGAGAAACGAATGCTATCTTTCATATTGATATCGAAGGCCGACTGCGTCAAGAAACACACAATTCGTCAAAAAGTTCATGTCTCTGTTTTCCCATTTGCTAACCCAATCGTACCGCTCCTCAATCTTCGCTTCACTGTTTCTTTCGATGGAATGAAAGTCAGCCTTCTTCAAGGAAAGATAGCATTCGTTTCTCATGAAATTATAAACTGTGCTACGCGAAACTTTCAGGTCGTCGAAGCGGCTCAACAAATGGTCAGTCACTTCAGCAACAGAAGCAGATGGGTTTGCATCAATGAAGCCGACAACAGCTAACTTATGCTCGTCAGTCAAGATACATTTACGGCCAACCTGCTTACGACTCTCAAAAATGCTATCAGGACACGCGTTATATTGCTTCACCCATCTCTGCGCAGCTGAGGCGCTCATACACTTTTCAATCTTCAGGTCGAAAAATCTAACCTTATCTTGAATGGTATAACGCACATAATCACGTTTGACTTGGCCTTCTTCATTCGAATGTCTTCATCTTTTGGTCTTTCTATCAGCATTGGGCAACCTCGAGATAACCCACCAGAGGTAGCATGCTCCAAGTCTTCACTGTGAGTCGCAATCGTCTCAACAACAAATTCGTCCTGATCAACAATGTACTCCATGGGTTCAGGACCACCAACCTCATCAACGACATTTCCATGCCCACCCTCGAACAAAAATACTGTGCTCATGTTAAAAATGTAATGATTGAAGAAGAAAAATAAACGACCGGATACAGATAAGCCTTCCTTTATATTTTTCGAGTGTCAAGAAATCATTGGGTGAGACGACATCATTTCAAAGCAACGCGACACAGTTTCTAAAATACGACTTCCATTCCTGAGAGCACGAAATTGATGTTGAACAACACTCGACATCATTGTTGACTGTGTACGACATTGCTTGTTGGAATCACTGTACACCATTTTCCAAAATCAAAAGTCGCAGGATCACAAGAATAAAATCGCGTTTTGCCTAGAATACGCATGATGCCAAATCGGATGTCACATGCACACACGGGAAGATGTTGCTAGGCAAATCCATCTCTTCCTAATGGCTGTTTCTCTTTATACACTGTTACATTCTGAAATGAGCAATCTATTTTTCCACGATGGTGATCATGTCGTTGATCAGCGTGGCTGTCGTGAACCTATGGACAATGCTGTTGATGAAGAAAATGTACTCTTTGCAATCCGGTTGTTCTCACACTGAATATCTCGTAGCATATCTTGCAGAAATAACTACCACGCATATTCCCAAGGGAAAGCATACAGACACTTGGATGAAAGAAGCGGGGATCAAGCACAGTCAGACAGCGTACACTGAACCAAGACAAGGTCTGATTTTTTAAATTGATGTTTGAGAAGGTCTTGAGTGCATCAGCTGTAGGAATCCATGTTCGTTCAACTCAGCGATGGGCATTACAGTACGAGAAGGACCACGACAGCATTTTTAAGAAACCTAACGCAAAAGGGGGTGTGTTTCGTGTGTTCTCAATGAAGATATAAGAGTGTTATTTTAGAATGTGTTGATGTGAATCCATCCATTATCCTAGTTCTATTCTGCAATCTTGTAATATTCCGGGTCCTAACTCAAGTGCTTCGAGAGGAGAGGACATGGACTTTGGGTGGGACCGCGGTTTGGGAGGTATCCCACCATGGCTTCGTCGAGCTGTTTTTTTTTTCTGCCACTGGCGTTGTCGTTGGTCCGTCGTCATCCCTCCTCGTACCTTCCTCCAACCCTTTTGCCGTCGATATTCAACGGTTCCGGGTCCTTCTTTTCTTCCCTCTTCCGCCATTGCTACGGCAATAGCACACCTTGCTACCTTCGCTGTAAGTTGAAGAGCAAGAAGTGGGCTGATATTCTCTGTCTCCGGCCTTCTTTAAAGTAGAAGATTGGGAAGCACGCTTTTATCGTGCCCATCCGTCGGGGAAGAACCGGACCCAAATCGGGAAACCCGCTGGTTTGGGGAGGGTTATCAAAAAATTGGGTACACACGTCTCGGAGCTAGGAAGAGAAACGAGTGCCTAATTTCGCGGAGAACCCCTCGACCCGTCTGATTTTCTTCCTCTTCGTGCTGATCTACCAGGTACTGACCAACATCCATCCATCCATCCATCCATCCATCTATCCTGCTGTGTATCCGTCTACATGATCTTGGACACATGCTCACCATAATGCCGATGGAAAATATAGCTTCTATATCTAAAAAATGGTCCGCGTTTCTGTCTTGAACGATTGCTTGAACGCCATCAACAACGCTGAGCGCCGTGGCAAGCGCCAGGTCATGATCCGCCCCTCCTCCAAGGTCATTGTCAAGTTCCTTTCCGTCATGCAGAAGCACGGTATGCAAACTCTCCTCTCTTTATCTCTTCCTCCCCTCTTGATGTCCGCATATGACTGGTTCAGCGCTGCTCTTTTTCCTACAGCACTAAGCCTTTAAGCTTGCGGTATATTGTCCTTCAGTCTGCCTAATTCTCTCGCACAAGCGATTCTCTAAGCTGTGTGTGTTGTGCTTGTGCGACTGAGACATTCTCCCTCTTTATATCCATGCAACTTGCATACAAAAGAAAAGGATTGGGGTGAAATAACGCGTACTCTTTTTCTTCATCGTTTCAGGCTACATTGGCGAATTCGAGGAGATTGATGATCATCGCTCCGGCAAGATCGTCATCCAGCTCAACGGTCGCTTGAACAAGTGCGGTGTCATCTCTCCCCGTTTCAACATCAAGCTCCAGGACCTCGAGAAGTGGACCTCCAACTTGTTGCCCTCCCGTCAGTTCGGTTTCTTGGTCTTGACCACTTCTGCTGGTATCATGGACCACGAGGAGGCCCGTCGCAAGCACGCTGGTGGCAAGATTCTTGGTTTCTTCTACTAAGTGCAACCACTAGAATCCCATTAAAACATAATTCTGTTCATGAATTACGGATGTTTTTTTATTAATTTTGTATGTGTGTGCATGCGATGGTAGTTGGGAGAGAACTGGGGGGATGAGTATGCATGTATTGATATCGTGTAATCGGGCACTCGTTTCATCAACATTGGTGGAGGGATATGGGTGATGAATCAAAAAGACTTGCTTTCGATACTTTCCAGGAGATATTGTACGTCCGAGTAAAAGCAGAGCCCTTGCAACGCTTGCTTCTCGTGTATGTTGAGCTCCCGCGAGGGTCGTGCTGCCAATAGCAGCTTGAACAAGTCTCGCTTAGACGATTCGTACTCGAGCATATTAAGCACTGCTTGTGGCTGTCGCATATTTCACCCAATTAATGAGCTGGGTGATCTACTACAAGCCGTTTCATCTCACCTCGCTGAGGATTTTTTCGGGCATCCCATCCACCGTGAGAGCCTGTCGAACCATTGCCAAGCGTTCTCGGTCGAGGCGACACGTCTGTAGATTATTCACCAGGAGCTGATAATCTTGTGTGTGTGGATTGTCGGTTGAGGCGGTCTGGGGACCATCATCAATGGCAACAAGTTTTCGGCTGGGTATGGAAGGTTTGGGATCATCTTCAGCGCCTGAAATGGGCGGGAGCCGACGGCGTAATCGGACCCAGCGCCTTCGGCGAACAAAGGAACGGAAATGTTTGTAGTTGCCATGCCATACTGCGCCATGGAACTTGAGAGCGTACTGCCATCCAGCTAATCCCCCCCGGGATAATGAGTGTTCCCACCACCAGAAAATCCCCCCGTTTATGTTCCACATACCTTCATCTACATCCCCGGACATATCAACCATCCACTCTTTGCTGACCTATAGGGTAAAATGCTATCAGCTTTCCTTTCCCGCTCATACCCTCGTGTTAAGAAGGACAATTACCCATTGCCATGCTGGATCAGGTAGCTGGTATATCTTGGGGTCCATCGGGGTATATCTATTTATCTATCAGCGATGATATCTTCACGTTATCGAAGTAAGTGATGTATGCGTACTGCATGTTTGCATCGCACCACGGACTCGGATCAAATTGTAAAAGACTATCTGTATGTAAGAATCACAGACTACATATATATCTTGCCTAGAGGCTTACGTCTTAGAACTGTAACCTACAGTCCAGGACCTATACAGATCATATATGTATATGTGAATAAAGCAATAGTTTTGCGCAGATTCCAAGGGTTTGGTCAGGCATTCAATACCCTCGTTGGCATTCGTATAGGATGTCACGGGCATACTCATGTTCTAATGAGGAGTCACTCTGCCAGTCCGGTAAGAATGATAAAGGCGAGGATAGATTATGCTGGACATTCTGGGTCCTGGGTTTGTTAATGAGATCTCGTAGAGATTTTCGAACGCGAAATGAACGCTGCCGAGGAGTAGCACTGATAGGCGATTGCGTCAATGCCATGGTGATGAGAAGCTGAATAAAAGTAAACAGGGGGTGTGCGCCCGAGAGTCGACTATCAGGGTTTATTATAGAGGGTGAGAAACGCAATAAATGGACGAAAAAAAAAAACGTGGTCAACCTATACCAAAAAAAGAACACCACCGTCAGAAGGATCGACCCGACCACTCTTTTTCCCTTTGTTTATTGGAACACCTCCATGCCTTTGGTCATCCAAGTCACTGCATTTTATTTTAAAACGGTGCAATAGTTCCATCAGTGTATGTTCCTTGGGCCCGCTACAGGCCAAAGTTCATGTCGGTTTGTCATTCTGGAGACCCGTGCGCCCAATGCATAATCGTAGGGAATTCCGCGCCGCTCTACATGCATCAATATCTGGTTAAATTGAGCAACACGATGTCAATAGCCTTGGATGTATATAAGGGAGTTGCTCTCACCCTGCTGCTACTATCGTAATAGCCCACTTTCTGATAGAATTAATGATCACTTAAGGGGACGGGGGATGGCTTGTTATTGATTCACCGTTCCAAATATGGCTCATTAACGGTTTGACCAGCCCAATGGAGTATGGCAATGCCGTATCATAACATGTTGGAAAAGTACATTTCTGCTTATGTCAGGTCACTGAGATACAGGAGCTGCTCGTTAAGAAAGGAAGAAAACGTATCCAAAGACCGCCTTTGTTAGAAGGAATGGCAAGTGGTTTTGGTCTTATTCACAATTGGTTGGAAAGATAACTCGTTATCGGGCTAAGGAGCAAAAGATGATGAAAAGAAGGCTGTCAAGTGACCTTCATGCTTGTCCAAAAAATTTACTTGTTTGATCTTTTAAGTATTCACAAACACGTACACATAGCCCACCCCCAAAAACAATGGCTTCTTATTTTGTCCATCCTCACCGTGCCGTTCCTCTTTTATTCTTCTTCACATTTACATTCATTCCCCTCTTGCTTCTTCTTACTCCCGCATGTCCTTAGCCGTCTCAAGCAGGAACCACCCAAAGTAATTTGGATTCAGCGTAGTGTCTGCAGGAAAAGAAGATTGATCGGATATTCTTTAACTACATAGACGACGGAGCAAGTCCCTTGACGACCTGACGTTGAATACCTTGGCGGCTATCACCACAGCACCCCAAGCAAAGCAGGGTCTCTCACACTACGACGATGCGTCAACATCGACTTCACCCATTGTCTCATTTAGACTTGTTGACTGGGAGAAACAAGCCACGGCGCAGACAGCGGGGGAGCTCCAGGTGTACGGACGACGCCGTCATAGTTCGTCGATGTATGGACAAACGAACAGTCCTAAAGAGTGTTTGCGGCTGGCTACGATCTATGGCTGGGTAACAGAAAACGCGTCGACATACTCCTATTATTCTAGCCCAAAGTAAACAATCTAAAAGAGAAGAAGAGAAAGAAAGAGAAGGAGACCAGTTGACCGATCTATTTTCTTTCCCCTTTCTCTTTGCGCCTCCGTTCCACCACCACCTCCTCCCTCCCTCCCTCCCTCTCTCCCCCAACTTTCTTAGACCCATATCGTCGTCACACGACGAAAATGCACCTGAGCTGCATACTGAAACTCCCAGAAAGCAGCCACACGAACAACAACAAAAGCGCCTCCACCCGATCATCCGGCACTCTCGCTCTTTTACCCAGGACTCTGTCTCGAATAAGCTGTCGAAAATGTTCGGCCGCTCCAGACGCAAATCAACGGGCACACCCTCACGCTCCAGCGAACGCAAAAACAGCAACGAAACTATTCAACCCGTCACAGAGGCTTTTGGGTGGATTGTCAAACCTGTTCAAACCACCGTCGACTGCGACCTCTCTGTTGAGGATGCCACGCAAAAAGATATTACGCCCACACCACCCATCGAAAATGAACCGCGGGTCTTTGACCTCCTTGCAGCAGACACCCCCTCATTTATCACATATAGCACACAAGAGAACGGAGACCGCGTGATGGCGTCTGCAACAGTCGAGAAACTAGTAGAAAAACTGACTCGGGAAATGGGTACTTTTTGTTTTTGTGACCCCCACTCGTCTTTGAATGGGTGTGTGTGATTGTGGGTCTTGACTGCCTTCTGTCTAATGCGAAAAGGGAAATAATAGACAGCCAGTTCCTGATGGACTTCTTTTTGACGTACCGCCAATTCATGACAAACATCAAACTGTGCAAGCTCCTCATCCTTCGCTTTCGGTGGGCACTTCTTGAGGATACAGACGAACGCTTCCTCGTCCGTATACGGTAAACTCACGGGTGTCAGTCTGGGACTGATGATCATCTTATGCAGGATTTCTTTTTATATATTTAATACAGGACATTTGTTGTTATACGCCATTGGTTGACGCATTATTGGCAGCAGGACTTTGAACCCTCCCGCACGCTACGATTCATGCTCTCGACCTTCTTGTCGGAGGTTCGCACACATCCTACCATCTTGCAATCCCCACGGGACGAACGCATTGTTCACAGCCTGCGTACTCTTGTAAAGCAGCAAAGGAAACTGCACACCCCCGCTCATGTAGATCCTCGCCTCCCTGACGAGGATCGTCTCCGCGACTCCTCCATCCACTCATCATCCTCCACTTTCCTGTCCTCCAATCTTTTCAGTGGCAGCAGCACACGGAAATCTGCAGATTCATGTGCTTCCCGCACCACCGAGAGCACAGATGTCTTGTGTTACAGCGACTATGACAGCGAATCTAGCCAACCACTCAGTACAAAACCTCATGAACCACGTCTCGACAGTGCTGTCATGGTCACCGCTAAAAAATCTTCTGCATCATCCGCAACCATGTCATCGCGCTTCGGGTCTCTATCTGCAGCGTCTGCCTCCTCTTCGTCATCCTCGCGGACTTGGACACTGCGTATGAATTCAAGCTTGAAAAAGACTATCAAACGATCGGTACCCAATCTGCTCAACATTGCGCCGCGTCCTTCGACATCGACGCCTATCCCATCCGCCTTGTCCACTAGTCAGACTCAGCGGCGTCGGCAGGCAAACGATCGCCTCTCACTACCAAAAAGTATTCACAATAATAGTAATAATAATAGCAACGGATACTACCCGCTCATACTCGAATATCGGTCCGAAATTATCGCGCAGCAATTTTGCCGTATTGAACAGCAATTGCTTCAGCAGGTCACATGGGAGGAGCTCATTGAGCTTCGATGGCGGACGCGAATGGCAGAAGGAGGCGTGAATCAACTTATCAATCATTTTAACTATGTAAAGTGCAAAACAATGCGAGATATCTTTTTTGTTATTTTCCTTCCTTTCTTTTTAAAAAAAACAACAACTACAACAAAACTGATTTCCTGAGTCCATGTTGACAGACTTGCCAGTGGATTACTTCGGAGATCGTTCGGACACCTACAATTGATATCCGTGTTCGAGTCGTAGAAAAATATATTCGGATAGCAAATGTAAGTAGTCGACGAGAATCTAAGGCTCCCGGGAAGAGTTCTCTGATTGACGGGATACGATGATTTATAGAAATGCTATCGGCATCGCAACTACAGCACGCTCATGCAAATTCTCCTCGGACTACAATCTCCTGCTGTATCAAGACTCGAAAAAACCTGGCAACGCGTCAGTGTATTTGAAATCCAGACCCTCAACGAACTCAAGGAAATCGCGAAGCCGTTCAAGAACTGGAAGAACGTGCGTGAGGCCATGATTCAGGCCATCGAAAACATTGCAGAGTCCTCCGCCGTTGAGGAAATCCTTACAGCGAGCCGACGACAACACCCATCCATGCCTGGCAGAGACTTTACTACAGCTAACAGTAGCTATAGCGGCGGCGGCGGCGGCAGCAGCAGCAGCAGCAGCAATGAAGGCTGCATTCCTTTTCTCGGCTTGTATCTTTCTGATCTGGTGTATAATGCTGAATTACCTACTTTTCTCAATCCACCATCGACATCCTCCTGCTGCGATACACCGGATAACGAGAGAGTACTTCAACACGACGATGCTTTGCTCTTCCGCCTTTCGACCCATCACGTGAATTATAATAAACATCGCATCACAGGTAAAGTCGTAGACGAGATTTACCGAGACCTGTCTATTATTTCTTACATATAATTTCCGTTTATCTACTAGCATCGATTGTACGGCATGTGCTAGCATTTCAAGTGCTCTCTCGAAAGTATGCGTTCGAGTATCATACTACTTTATACGCCCGCCTACAGCAGCTGCAATATCTGGAAAATGCTGAAATCCGGAACGCCAGTTTCGCGTGTGAAGAGTAGCAATGATTTATGAATGTGTACATGTATAATACTGCAAATCAAGGAGAAGTAGCCACTACGGCCGTGATTGATTTGACCTTTAGCTCTGATCATTCTGGTCCTCTTGTGAGGCTTTCAATTCCTGACTCCCGGCGTTTTTCGAGTTGGACTGAAAGCATTCGCGGAAGCGTTTCATTTCCTCTTTGCAAAGCCGCCAATCTTTTTTGTCGTAAAAACAGAGCTGAAGATCTTCATTTTCCTGGGCACAACCTGTGCGTTCAATGCGGGCATTGTAAGGATCTTCTTCCTCAGAAGGCTGACTTGACATTGGGTGAAGGATAAAGAAAAAAAAAGCGGACTTGCCTGAACGGAAAACGCGGTGCCGGCGAACTAAATTCTCTTTCCCCTCCTCCCCCTTCTCTCTCTCTCTCTTTCTCGTTCAGTTTATCTTTTTATGACAAGCTATATCAAGTTCACGCCCATTTCCGGCGCCAAGAATGACGATCCACTCTGTTATCTCTTAGAGATTGACGAGGTCAAAATTCTTCTTGATTGTGGTTGGTCAGACAAGTTCAATGTCAATGATTTGAACAATTTGAAAAAGTAATAAATTGCTCGTTTTCCGACTTCACGTCTTTTTTCTTTTTCCCTTGCGCAGGATGGACTGAACGTGCTTTTTTTTCTATTTCTCTTACGATTTAGAATAGCCAAACAGATCGATGCAGTCCTCATCTCTCACTGCGACTTGCCTCATCTCGGCGCATATCCTTATGCGAGAAGTCAACTCGGCATGACTTGTCCGGTCTATGCGACGGTTCCCGTCGTCAACATGGGAAAAATGTGCATGTACGACCTTCACCAGTCAAAGACAAACGAAATGGAGTTCAAAACATTCACCTTGGAACATGTGGACGAGGCATTCGATAAGATTACAGCTCTGCGTTATTCTCAACCTTATGCGCTGCCAGGTAAATACCAAAAAAAAAAAACTGGCCTGCTTGTTCGCGCCAGATGCTGTGTCATACTTAAAAACCTATCACCATTATCCTCACCAGGCAAGTGCCAGGGCATCACCATTACAGCCTATGCAGCTGCCCACACCATTGGTGGTACGATCTGGAAAATCAAACAGGATACAGACGAAATCGTCTATGCGGTTGACTTTAACCATCGGAAGGAAAGGTAAGTCTCTTCATTCTCCGGGGGCTTGTTCTAGAGAATGCAGAAATCAAATACTTTTTGTAGTCATTTGGATGGCACTGTTCTACATTCGGGTGGCGTTGTTCTGGATGCCCTCACTCGACCTTCTCTTCTCATCACCGATGCGCTTAATGCAGCAGCAGCCCATCCGGCACGGAAAGAACGCCACGCGATTCTGTTCGGTATGTATGGTTGTTTGAGGGTTATGGCATTTTGACCTTACATTATATTTAGAAACAATTGCAAAGACGCTTCAGTCGGGTGGTTCCGTCCTGCTTCCGACGGATTCCTCGGCTCGGGTCCTCGAACTTTCGTACTTACTCGACCAGCATTGGATCAAGAATCACCTGAACTATCCCCTTATCATGGTCACTAATACAAGCTACCATACTGCCCATTTTGCTAAAAGTATGCTCGAATGGATGAGCGACGACTTGACTCGCCACTTCTCTCAGACTCGCGAGAACGCGTTTGATTTCAAATACCTTCGACTGTGCCACAAGCTTGAAGACCTTGATAACTATCAGGGCCCGAAGGTTGTAATTGCAAGCAACAATAGTTTAGAAACCGGCTTTGCACGTGACCTATTCCTGCGATGGATGGGACAGAAGGAACATGACCCGACCTTGAATACCCTCATTTTAACGGATCGATCCGAATCTGGATCGCTCGCACGACGCTTATATAACGAATGGAATGAGACATCTAGTGCCCAAGCACCGGCCACTGGTGCTACGTCCACGATAGGCGGACCGCGTGGCCGTGAACCCATCAAACGGGAAATTGAATACCGTGCCTCGCTTCATTTGACGGTATACAAGCGCGTGCCACTGGAGGGCGCTGAGCTGACCGAATTCGAACAAGCACAGCGTGAAAAAGCTGAGCGGGACGCAGCACAAGCAGCAATTATTGCACGCTCGAAGACGATTATGGAAGAGGATGAATCAGATGAGTCGGATATGGACGAAGCAGACGACACAATGGAGGGTCTACTCGGCACGCAATTTGACCTCTATGTGCGTGACCAGGGGCGGTCAGGTGGCTTCTTCAAGCAGGCACAGAGCTATCGTATGTTCCCATATTTGGAACGACGCAAAAAGATCGATGACTATGGCGAGGCAATTCAAATTGAACATTATCTAAAGGCCTCGGACATCGACCGCATCAATATGGAAAAGGCTCTGGCCGAAGGTGAGGGCGCCAACTTTTCCAAGGACAATGCAGATGTGACCATGGAGGAGCCGATTCTGCCGGGCAAGGAAGAGAAGCCAATGAAGTATATCACTACGGAGGAAGATATTGATGTTCATTGCAAACTCTGTTATGTTGACCTTGAAGGTCTCTCTGACGGCCGGTCCATGAAAACCATCTTGCCCCAGATCGCGCCACGTAAACTGGCAAGTGGGGGGGGATTATCTGTCTGTTGAATGGATGCAGTCTAGCTAATAGATCCTGTGTTTTTTAGATCATTGTCCACGGTTTGGAGCAGCCTACAGAGGAGCTCGCACAGGCGTGCAAGAACACGGAACAGTTCACCAAAGAAATCTTCACTCCGAGCGTGGGTGAGGTGCTCAATGTGTCTGCCGCCACGAACATCTATCGTGTACGATTAACGGATGCTCTTGTGAGCTCACTCCAGTTCTCCAAGGTGACTAGTGTGTGTGTGTGTGAGGTTGCAATGCCAAAACAAGTTTTTGACCAGCTCTCTACTTGTACCACCAGCTCGATGATTATGAGCTCGCACGTGTTTCTGGCCGGATTCATTTTCCCACTGACTCCACAACACCTTCACTGGATGTGGACACATCTGAAAAGCCGAGCAAATGGGAGCCGTCCGTGTTTGTAGGCGACATCCGTCTGAGCGAGTTTAAACGATTGCTTCAGGCAGAAGGTATTTCGGCCGAGTTCAAAGGCGAGGGTGTCCTTGTATGTAATGACCGGGTGGCGGTCCGCAAGACTGGCACAGGCCAGCTACTTGTCGAGGGTCTCCTGTCGCCGGATTACTACAAAATTCGATCGCTTCTGTATGGTCAGCATGCAATTCTGTAAAGCTTTTTTTTTCATCCTGCTTGTATATATACTATCATTTATCACCCCCCCAGTGCAGCATAGCAGGACAAACACCTGTTTTTATTTGATTCCGTTTTACACATATATGCATACACACGCACCGTGATGCTAATAAAGAGAAAGGGTAAACCGTAAGCCTGATCCTGCCTTTTTCTTTGTCGTTTTGTCTTCAACATGCCAGATGCAACAACGCCATTGTTAGCGGGCTACACGAAGAAGGATATCTTTGGAATCACGCCAATGCAGCTCTGTGCCCTTGTAGATGATTCGCGCCGACGGTCGTCGTCTCTGTTGGCGGCCTACGGCGGCGTAAGCGGGATATGCAATGCTCTGAGGGTGGATCCCAGCCTTGGACTTTTTCCCGACGAGGCGTTCGACGCAGCAGGCTATGACGCTGCAGTGCAACAGCAGCAGCACCAGGTGTGTCGGACGGGAACAGGGTCGCCTCCCAAGCCTGAGGCGTTCCTGACCCGCAAAAAGGTTCTGGGCCGGAATTGGATTCCCAAAAGGCCTCCAAAAACGCTACTGGCATTGATAGTCTCGGCTTATCATGATCAAACGCTCGGTAGGAAGAAAAAAAGAAAGAGCATTGTTAGATATCCTTGTTCTTGTGGAGAGAGCAAAGATCCGTTCAACTAAACGAACGAGACCAACAATAACCAAAAAAAAAAAAAAAAACAGTGATGCTGACGCTTGCAGCCTTGGTCTCGCTTTGTGTCGGTTTTTGGGAGGATCATCTCGCTGCCGAGCCAAAAAGGGGATGGTAAAAAAAAAATAATCAACATGTTCCTCCTCCCGAACCGGAGAACAAGACATATATTAACACAACAGATCACAGGATCGATGGCATAGCCATCATCGCAGCCGTCATCGTCGTCGTACTTACAAGTAAGTGACATCCATGCACACACTCCAAAAGTAAACGTTATGAATGGACGGATAGACGCCATCAATGACTATGAGAAGGAAAAACAGTTTAGAAAATTGGCAGTGGAGAAGGAGAACCAGACGGTCAAGGTTCATTTATATTGGTGTCCTTCTCCCCCCCTCCGTCCAACATTGACTCACGTTATTTCATATATACAGGTATTGCGAGGAGGAACTCGCTGTCAGATTGATTCGAATGATCTAGTGGTTGGAGACGTACTCTTGATGGAGGCAGGCGACATATTGACTGTGGACTGCTTATGCGTTGAGGGGTAGGTGGTGCGTAAACAGGATCGTACGTACATAAACAACAGGAGCTTGGCTTTATCTAGAGGCAGACTCCTTTGCGACGAATCTATCGCGACAGGCGAGTCACGTGATGTCAAGAAACTCGGGCAGGATACAGTGGGTACCCGCTAATCCGGTCGGCTCCATGAAGGTTGGATGTGGCCGGTTTATCGGGTGACCGGTTTACTGAATTCAGAGCCAGCTGATTACCTTGTACGACCTAAACATTAGATAAAGCGATATATCTTCGGTTAGCCTTTAAACATCTAAAATTTTTCTTTATTTTCGATAATGCCAAAGGTCTCACTTACAAAAGCCCAGAAGAAGCAGATATGCATTTATGCAGATACATTGCCCAAGTCGAAAGAAAGCAAGCAAGCTCTACTTGCAAGATGGGCCAAAGAAGAATTCAATCTTGAGAAAGAGCCAGGAAAATCTACCATTGGAGATATTCTCAAGCTGCGCGATGTTTTGTTTGGTATGACAGACACCGAGTTGGCTGGCAAGCGTACAAGAAGTGCCAGTCTTCCGGAGCTTGAGAAAATTCTTGCAGCTTTTGTCCATGATATGGCAGCGATGGGAACCCCAATTAGTCGCCAATTGCTGGAACGCGAAGCAAGAATCCAGGCTAATAGGATGAACCTCGAGCTACCCACTGGGTTTAAGTTTTCTGTTGGGTGGATGACCAGGTTCATGGCCAGGAACCAGTTTAAGTCACGCATGATGCACGGAGAAGCCAGCGCAATTGACATCAGCTGTGATGACATTCAGCAGGCGATCGCTGAGATCAAGGCGAAGATTGCTGAGTATCCACCAGAGCGCGTGTACAATATTGATGAGACTGGGTTATATTGGAGAAATCCTCCCAGACGAACCATTTCGAGCAAGCCTGTTGCTGGTACTGTTGTGAACAAGCAAAGGTTTACAGTAGTTTTCGCCTGTAATGCGGACGGATCACACAAGCTCCCCCCACCTTTATTGGATACCACAATAAATCAAGTGATCCAGCTTTTCACGGAAAACCAAGTAATGTATATAATGAGCGAGGATGTGATATGCTACTGTTTGTTAACGCTATAAATGAAGTTTCCAGCTGTGGTTATTATTATTATCACAACCAAAAGGCGTGGATGACCCGTGCTATCTTCCGCAAGATCTTAACAAAACTTGACATCATGTTGGGCAGAAAGCACAATGGAAAGAAGATCCTATTGCTGATGGATAATGCCACATCCCATGTCAAACTTGATGTGGAATTCAAACACATCGTTTTATGCATGCTCCCGCCAAACACAACTTCACATTTCCAGCCTCTTGATGCTGGTATCATCAATTGCGTCAAAGTTAAATACCAGTATGTTCTAGTATTTATTGTCCTATATGAGAGATGAGGAGCTGATGGCAGGGTATATAGGTCGCAACTTATGATCCAGGCCCTTGGGAAGATCCAGCGCCATTCATATGAAAACGTCTACAAGATTGGGCTAAAGCAGGCTCTTGACAATGTTCTCACCGCATGGGCTCGTGTTTCTAGAAACACTATTGCCAATTGCTGGAGACATACAGGTCTTCTTGCTGGTGCAGAGCCTATACAGCAAGCAATAGAAGAACAAGCTGAAGATGTTCAAGAGCGAGAAGTACTTCTTGGCGAGCTCCTGGGTGAGGATGTTGATCCATCCTCAATTCCAATTTCTCCTCAGGATGAAAATTCCAGCATCCATGAGGTCCTCACTCTGGATCAGCGTGTTGATCTTTATATGGGAGAAAAAGAAAAAGAGCAGGAAATTGACGGTATTGTACCCATGAAAACGAGATTGCGAAATCGATGAGAGGTGGACAATTATAACTTATGACAATATAAGTAGAGGATTCAATTTTGGATGAGTCCGATGTTTTGCCGCCAGTCTCAGCTACTCAGTTGAAGCGGGTATATAAACAATGTCAAGAATTAATCTCAGTCCGCGATGAAGAAGACCAAGTCATCTTGGAATTAATCCATAAAAGGATTAGAAAACTCGAGTCAGAAGAGCGGAACAGCGCAAAGCAACGCACACTTGACACGTTTATTATCAGAGAATAAAGTGCCGACATATAACACGGTTTCATTGGCTCTCTCTATAAACCGGTTTCCCCGAAAACTCTGACCGGTGCCCGGTCTACAGAATTACCGGCCATTGTCTGCATATAAATTTGATGAAGGGCGAACCTGACCGGATTAGCGGGAAACCGGTTTATAGTCTAACCGGATTAGCGGGTACCCACTGTATCATTCTTAGCGGATCAAAAATCCTCCAAGGTGTTGCCAAAGGCATTGTCATTGCTGTCGGCGAGAATTCCTTCTCGGGCCGTGCTATTTCTGTACGTATATATATATATATATACACGCATGTGTGTGTGTCTGTGTGCGTTGGGTCTAACCATGGAATGTAAGCTCATGCGGGGCACACAAGGCGAAACGACTCCACTGCAGCGCAAACTCTCTGTTCTCGCCAACCAGATTGCAAAATTCGGGTTTGCTGCGGCTGGAGGGATGTTCTGGTATGGAAAGAGAAAGAGAGAGAGAGAGAGCGTACAGCTTTTTCTCCTGAATGAAACCAATGCTTTCCCCGTCTTAGCGTACTTGTCATAAAATGGATCATCCTCAATGCCTGGCATGACAGTGAAACTCCGAAGCGGGAATCCATCGATACCTTGATTGCCATCCTGATCCAGGTTATCACGGTGATTGTTGTAGCTGCAAGTAGTAGTAGCCTTGATGGCTTGAAAAAAAATAAAGCGCGAGAGCATACTGACAATGGCATTTATCTCGTTTGATGGAAACAGGTCCCGGAGGGTCTGCCGATGGCTGTCACGCTCGCCTTGGCCTTTGCCACAAAGGAAATGTTCAAGGAAAACAATCTTGTCCGCTATTTATCAGCGTGGTATGAAGATAGAGGCTGGCGAAAGGCGATTGCGAAGCTAACGGGTTTTTTTTTTTGTACCAAAGTGAGATCATGGGAAGCGTCACGTCTGTGTGTTCTGACAAGACCGGGACCCTTACCGAAAGCCGAATGACAGTCGTACGTGCTGTTCTGGCGAACGAGCCCTTTTCGATCCATCAACAGGGGTGGATCGACGGCGCAGGTTCGAATTGTATTCCGCCGGCCGCGCTTGACCTGGTAGCCCAAGGCATTGCATTGAACTCGGACGCCTTCGAGGATCGCGGCAGGTTTGTTGGTTCACCCGTCGAGGTGGCCATGATCGACTTTATTCAGCAGCGGCTAGGCTATGACTACCGGTCCATACGGTATACCACCCAATATGTATGGATCATGATGGGCTTACCGATCTCTATTTTTTTTTCTTGCTTACATAGATCATCGCATCGGAAATTAGCCGTCTATCCCTTCGACTCGGAAATAAAAAGCATGACCACCATCATCGAAATTCAGGAAACCGATTCGGCTTGGCACCGGGGCATGCGGTCGCGCATCCATACCAAGGGCGCTGCGGAGTATCTCCTCCGCTCATGCACACACCATATGGACGCGCACGGGCACGTTCGTCCTTTGCGACCGATGGATCAATGTCGATACACAGACATCATCAACGCGTTTGCAGCGCAGTCTCTTCGCGTGCTGGCGCTGGCCTATCGCGACATCACAACCGCGATAAGCATCGATAACAAGCACGCGCCGCCGCCACACGAGGACCTTGTGCTGCTCGGGATCATGGGCATACAGGACCCGTTGCGTCCGGGCGTCATCGAATCCGTCCGGGCATTTCAGCGTGCAGGGGTGTTTGTTCGTATGGTAACCACGTGCCGCCCTTGCCCTCCCTCTGCCTTGTTTTTACATTCACTGAAAAAAAACTCTCTCTCTCTCTCTCTTTAGGTCACGGGTGACAATCTTGAGACCGCCAAGGCCATTGCCCGAGAGAGCAGCATATTGACTGCCGGTGGAGTTGCAATGACCGGTTCCGAGTTCCGTCTCCTGAGTATGGAGGAGCAGTTTCGGGTGCTTCCTCGCCTTCAGGTGCTAGCACGATCCACACCGATGGACAAGGTAACTCTCTCTCTCTCTCTCTCCCACCCAAATTAAAGCCATCATCACCTTGGACAAGACAGAAAGCGCAAAAAAAAAGGTACTGTACTTAGGCCCCTGCTCTCTCTTCACGATGTACGTAGACGCTCGTTGTTTCCCGGCTCCAGGAGCTCGGCGAAATTGTGGCGATGACAGGAGACGGGACGAACGACGGACCGGCGCTCAAGCTTGCGGATGTCGGCTTTGCCATGGGCAAGGCCGGGACGGAGATTGCCAAGGAGGCGGCGGATATCCTTCTGATGGACGACAATCTGCGGTCGATCCTGCAGGCGCTCAAGTGGGGACGGGCCGTCCACGACGGCGTCCGCAAGTTCTTGACGTTTCAGCTGACGGTGAACGCGGCGGCGGTCGTTGTCTCGTTCGTCAGCGCCGTCGCATCGTCGGAGAGCATCCTCAGCGCCACCCAGCTCTTGTGGGTCAACATGATCATGGACTCCTTTGCGGCCCTCGCCCTGGCCACCGAGCCCGCCTCAAAGGACCTCTTGTGCCGCAAACCGCCAACCAAGCATGCCGGGCTCATCAACCTGCGCATGCGACGCATGATCCTCACCCAGGCGCTTCTCCAGATCATCGTCAGCCTTGCGCTTCGGTACCACGGTCACGTCATCTTTGGCCTCCACCCGCTCAAGGACTATCCTATCCTCAAGACCATGATCTTCAATGTCTTTGTCTTTATGCAGGTCTTTAACCAGTTGAATTGCAGGTAACATCGCTTTCTCTCATTGCTTTTGTTTTTTTTTCCACCGCCACCAACCCCCCCTCCACATCCTCTAGGCGCATCGATGACCAGCTCAATATCCTCAGGGGTATCAGTAAGGACCGTCTCTTTCTCGCCATACAGGTCCTCATCATTGTCGGCCAGTTCTGCATCGTCCAATTTGGCGGCATCGCCTTCAAGACCGTTCCGCTTAATCTCACACAATGGCTGTGCACACTCAGCATCGGTGCCTTATCTATCCCTGCCGGCATTCTCGTCCGCGTCCTGCCCTTTCACCTCCCATCAGCCAACGGTACAGACGAGGAGGACACTTTTAAACACACAGTGTCATATGCCAGACTCCGATGGGAATCTGCTTTACATTATGCCATCCTGCTGGCTAGAGAAAATAATAACATGAACGCATCTTATTAACATGAAAAAATAAACCCAACATTGGTTATGTTATTTTTTATCAGACTCTCCTTCAGAGCCCTCCTCTTCCTCCTCCTCTTCCTCCTCCTCGGCTTCGTTATCCAGATCTTCTTCGCTAGGGACCTCATACACCCGGAGAATAGGTCGGTTGGGGTCCTTCATGAGAATATACTTGCCCTCAGGAAGCTTAAGGCACATGTCTGCCACAGCCTTGACAATACCCCAGCCGTTATTGAGTGACAAGTTCATCTGAGCAGCGAAGTCACGGGGTTTGTACGCCTGGGTGCCAAGGATGACATGTCGGGTATTGACCTTGGGATCCGCACGAGCAACATAACTGAACAAGAAGAAAAGCTTGAGTCTACGCAACCCCTCTTCTTTCCCTTTTTCAAATCACCTACCCAAGCTTCAGATGTTCTGCACCACCCAGCATGGCTTGGACAGCCCATCGAGCGAGCTTGGCAGCATTGTTCTTCATCTCAGCAGCAACAACAGCACCGCGCTGCGAATCAAGGCTCTTCTTCCATGGAAGGGAGCCCTGGCCATTAGGATCAAACTCATTCAATGCACGGATCATGACCAGAGTGTTCTTGCCAGCGATCTTGATAGCAGCATCCACTTCTGTGCGAACAACAAGCTTAATCTTTTCTTCGTCCTCCTCCGCAGTGCTCGACGTCAAGTCGAACTCTCTATAACGGTAGCCACATGATGCAAGGCTGCTTCGTGTGTCTTCAGACGCGAATGGGTTGGGCTTGTCGAATTTGTATTCGGACTTCGTGTCGAGCACTTGGCGGGCAAAGTTTTGGTTAATGTAAGTAGCTTCGTTGCAAAGTGCGGACCAGGAGTTGATTGGATCCTTATCGTTATCCGCAGGGGGATCGACCGAGTTTTCGTTCACAGGGACATAGTCAAAGATGCTGTTTGGCCGCTTATCCAAAATCACTTTGTCGCCGACCTTCTGGACCACAATATCCCAGGGATGAACAGTGCGAGTAGCGCACATCAAGAGAGCAAGGACGCTGTCCGTAGCAAAAACGCTGCCCTTGTTCTCCTCAATGAATTTCTGGATGACAGGATCATCCGATGCAGTGGTGTCATACTTGACCTTCTCAATCTGCTGAAGAGGTTTGTCGTTCTTTGTGTTGACACGATCGTACGCCTTGTTGTAGAAATTGACGGAGCCAAAGGTAGCACTACACTCGCACACTTTCTTAGTTTACCCCATCCACTGCAGTATTGAAAAATCACTTACACATCTTGGGGCTCGGGAATACCAAACGTGAGTTTGCTCAAACGGTTAAACTCAATCTCATCCAAAACCTTCCAGTCGGCGCCAATCGTGATCGAGGCCGTGCGAACACGCTAAAGCAGCAGACATGGTGTAAATTTTTTGTTCCCATAGGTTGCAAAGTAATTTTTTATTACCTTGTCGTAGCTGTTGTAACCGTACTTCTTACGGTTCTGCTGCTGACGAGCACCGGGTCCACCGCGCTGATTACGATCACGATAGTTCGAAGGTGCAGCAGAAGCGACCTGCTTGTTCTGGACACGACCACGCTGTCCACCGCCAGCAGCCTTGAGAGCCATCTTTTTGGCAGTGACGGATCGGTTGTCGACGACCGAGAAGGACGACTCATCCTCAGTGTGAGTGTACGCAAAAGCAGACGCAAAGGAGGCACCATAGACCTGTTGTTGATCTACCGCAAAAACAAATTCAGATACACAGCGTCCTAGTGAGTGCGTCCCCAACCCCCACCCCCAATCCCGGGCCCGCTATTTACCACGGTTATAGCGATTAAAGCCAGCGCGACCGGTGCGGCCCGTAGTCTGGTTGTTATCTTGCTTTTGGGCATCAGGATTTGTCCAGTCGGCGATGCGGCCAAGCTTATCGCCTTTGCTGTAGGGCGCATAAGGAATGTCTCGGAACTGGATAGGGATCACTTCTGTGGTCGGACCCCAGCCACCAGGATTTTCGTAGATCTTGGGCAATTCGAAACTTGGCTTGGTTGCTCCTGGCATGATGACTACACATGGACTTGACTAAGCAACGAATGGAAATTTGGCTACGCAGGGTCGTACTCTCAAAAGTGCCCTACCTATTTTTGCAAACGCTTGACAAGAGGTGAGGGGGTGGGGAGAGGCGGTGAGTAAAGTAGAAAAAAGCTTTGAAAGGTTCCGCCTTGATTGGGCGAACAGCAGTCACCGCCTCAGCAAACAATTTCATTCCCCAAAAGGGCGCACACACACGCACGCACGCATACCTCTCTCTAGATTTTTACGGGCCTCTGGAATACCCTGAGGTGAAGCAATGAGGGGTCTTTCTTTTCTTTTTAAGGAAAAAGGAAACAGCTGAACAGGGCCATGGTATTGGCAAAATATTGGCTACTCTGGGCCAATGGATGAGAAAGTGGCAGTACACTCCGCTTGCTCTTTCAAGATTAAATAGTTGGGAAACTTCAGAGCTGGAAATTGATGGGACATCTCTCCAGAAGACTGAAAATATCTCTTAATAGATGTAAAGGGACTCAAACCCTTCTATCTTTTTTCCATTCTACATAATCTCCCTGAAAGAGCAACTTGAAAACGCTAAAAACGGCTTTGGAAAGTGAGCCATTGGTGATGGGAATAAGCAAAGCATCGAACACTGTAGCTTAGATCGGAGTGATTCCGAAGGCTTCATCTACAGTAGGGCAACCTCTATAGCTCCCCGTCCACGCGGAGAACAATATCGATCCGAATGATGACCATTCTACGCAGACTACCGTATACTTGTATCAGAAGGGTGATTCATTCTGGCTAAAGTACATGCAGTAAAGATCAAAATAATAGCGTACCTTCGGCATGAATTAAGAAAACAACACCACCCCTTCCTACAAAGTTTACGCATACCTGGAACCAAGTAATTTACTAGACAAGGCAACCAGACAACGGTAAAAGTTACAGCAAACGATTGTGTATATTGTCTATGGGTGGATGCTTCTCGATAGGATATGGGGAGATGCTAGGTACCCACCGTATCACCGAGTAAGGTTCTCTGTATGAAACGGCTCTTTCCATTTTCTCATATAGAACGAGGACCGTCTACAGCAGATGTGGATGGTCTCTCATGATTTTCCGCAAAAAACCGGAATATACACCATTTCCCTGAAGGCATAAGGCGGCAACAAAAGAAGTCGCTTCTGCCAAAAATTCTCTGCATGGGATAGGAAATCTAAGGCTGAAATAAGATGTCGCAAATTCATCTTTTTTACGACGACGGGCATTGACGAGCATAACCGTCCGAAATCTATCGACTATGTCGCCAATGACAAAATGTACTCTTCTTAACCATCTCTTCTCACACCATATACTTACCTCGCGTATCTTGCGTGAGCAAGTCTGCGCATGTCCCGGACTGAGAGAATACAGTCAGCATTCGATTTACCGTTGGGCTTTGTCAGGCGCGAATGGCACCGGCAAACTGACTACCTGAATTCGTTGTAGTAACTCAGATTTGGATGATCATGATCCTTCTCGCCTTTCATAGGGTAGAGGTTAGGCACATTATGCTATCCTCTAACTGTTCAATAATAGCTGCTTGTGTCTATCGAATCAGCAATCCTGCAAGTAGTATGTATCCATACCGAACCGCGTCGGCGTTACAGTGTTCAAAAAAGAAATTGCCCTTCAATTTGATTTTGGACAGAGATTTGGGAATCCAGAAGGTAAGATATCAAGTGCATCAATCCACAGATAACCCGGGAATGAAGACCAAATGTAGGCCAGTGTGGATCACCGTTGATATTGGCAGAAGGGACCTGTTATATCTCGGTTCCAAAGTCGTACACTTTCCGTACTCGACTACGGAGGATACCTCAAACTGCCAAGAACAGATCTTTACGCTTCTCAAGACCTTTCTACGCAGTAACCACAACGAACCCGCCCTCCCCCCCCGCAATTTTTATTTCGAAAACTTTGTCTGTCCGCATTTTACAAGAAGCAGCAAGCTGATGAAAAGCTCCTCGACTCTATGAACGCATAGTTTGCAAGTAATGGGAAATTGGTTTGCGCCAAACACCAAATACCACGAACTTATCGGCGGTGTAGGCTTTCGGAGACAGTTGGAGACAAAACCAGCAAGTGCTGCTCCACCTGCAGTAATGAGACCCTCACTACCTTCAAAATGGTGCCTATCCCACACCCATATCACCGACTCAACAATCCAGTCACCCTCTGCCATGGCCTGCTAAAATATGAAGGGGCTATCAGAGTGGGTATATTTTCCCAAAATTTTCTAACGTATTGATGTTTCTGTACAGAAGGCAGGGCAGAAGGTGTTCGCCAACCAAGGTTATGGAATTGGGATCTGAGGGCGGCTCTTAACACGCATCCTATCCTCCGTGGTCTTCGAGAAGATGGCATCATCCCAGCAGAGAGGAATTACTGCAGCTCGTGGAAGGCCACGCTCACCTGAATCAGGGCAGCGGAACGTGCACGCTCAGACCGACCGAGAAGGCCATGAGCCCGACCTATCCTTTTCCGCGTCCGTTATCGCTGATGCACTCACTCAGGATGACCGCAGCTCTTGCGGGTAAGCCCTCTTCGGTTGGAAGAGCGATGTGTTGTAAGTTCAGGGAGTGTAACACATTGATACAGAGAACTGAGGTTAAGTATCGGGCTATCTGAATTGGGGGGCGGGGGGTTGGGGCTCATATTGCAAAATGAGGACCAATAATATTTGATTCTCGCCTGCCAACTTGATGAAGTAACCTGCCGGCACGAGGAGCTTTCAATCCCTCCCTTCCAGTCCAAGATGGTAATGTACTATGAGTAACTTGGCTAGCTAGCGAACAACTTGCGCAGGACATCAACAACGACAACAACAACGAGCGGATGGATGGATGGATGGATGGATGCACTCATGCGGAAATTATCATATATATAGTCGCTTGTTGTTCCCGAGAGGAATCAGTTCCAGCACATTATCCGTCTCCTCAACACGAACGTTGACGGCAAGAACAAGATCACCATTGCCTTGACTTCTGTCAAGGGTGTTGGTCGTCGTTTCGCCAACATTGCCTGCAAGAAGGCCGATGTCGACCTCAACAAGAGGTAAAAAAAAAAACGAACGCAAAAAAAAAGCATGGTGCGCGCGTCTATTCTACTCTGCCGAAAACACCAACAAACGAAAAAAAATACCTTCTTTTTTTTGCTGTATAGAGCCGGCGAGTTGAGCAACGAAGAATTGGAGCGCATCGTCACCATCCTTCAGAACCCTTCGCAATACAAGATCCCCAACTGGTTCTTGAACAGACAGAAGGACGTCGTCGATGGCAAGTACAGCCAGGCCATCTCCAACGGTTTGGATACCAAGATGCGTGAGGACTTGGAGCGCTTGAAGAAGATCCGTAACCATCGTGGTCTCCGTCACTTCTGGGGTCTCCGTGTCCGCGGTCAGCACACGAAGACCACTGGCCGTCGTGGCAGAACCGTTGGTGTGTCCAAGAAGAAATAAGGTGAGAATAGAAGGCACTCGACGCGCATTTGTCTTTTTTTTTGGTGGGAGATCCGATCTAACAGGATGCGTATGCCTATCCCCTTTCACTGTAGCTCTTTTCTTCAATTTTATTTTTTTTTCTATCTTGTCTGTGTGGGACAATTAAAATGTCATACGTAGGATTAGACTGAAATATCCAAATTGGAAGTCGCCCGATCACAAAAATAGAAGTCGCATTTTCTTGCCCCCCCCAAGGCAAATGTCGCATCCTTTTTTAGGGACGGCTGCAATGGTTAAAGTACCAGAGACAACCACAATCTTGGGAGCACTATCGCGTGCATAGGGGCAATTGCAAGTGTAGCTTGGACCTTTATTTTGGGGGAAATAACGTAATAGTAGACCATATTCCCTCCCACACACATTCAAGTCATGGAAGCCGGGTTGAGTGATTCTTGTTCCTCCTGCAGCCATTCTGTACAAGCAACGTATTCAGACACGTAGATTAGACACATTCACGCCGTGGAAGCGCCAGTATCAATTAATGGGCTCACCTGACCAGGAGCTCTCTCCCAGCTGCTCCATGAGTCTATCGGCATCCTGCGGAATCATGTCGAGCATCGGATCAAAAGCGTAATATCGCGTGAACGTGTCCACGTTCTGGTCATAGAAAGGTTCTGTCACCGAAATATGCGCCGAAAATGATGGCCAGTGGGGTTCGATTTTGGGGAGGGCCATCGATGACGATCTCCGGTCCTCTGCACCTAAGGAAGGGATGAGAGCAGGTTGCGCGGAAATGGGTGCCGGCGGAGGCAGATGAGCTTGCTCGACCACAATCGCAGGCACTTTTTTTTTTCATGAATGATACGGTCATCTTCCAGTACCCATGTATCTTTTTCTCCTGTCAAAATAATAATACCTGGGGAGATCGAATAGTGCCGTTGATAACTTCCAGAGTGCCGAAGGGAAGATTCAGAATGAGTCCTGGCCAAACTCGCCGAATGGTTTAGCGGGTGTGCAAGACCATTTGTCGGAATATCTTGCTCGTGAGACCGCTGTGGGAAAAAACCTTCCATCATCGACATGTCAAGAACCTGTTCGTTGCGTATCCGTTCGCGCTCCTTAAGATACTGGCGACGTTGAATTAACATCGAAACAAGACTCTTCGCTCTTTTAGAGGCAAGGGTCCTGGTGATTCGATCTTGATTGCGTGCATGATGAACAAGCGCATCAAAGCTATTCGAGAAACATATTTTTTTTCCTTTGAGTATATCCAATAACGCGTCTAATAATACTACCCCCACCCCGTTCAGAAGACCTACGTAAGCGATTTTGAGACATCTACAAGCTGCATTGCAAGTATACAGAGCATGTCATGGAACGCGATACCCCTTGATTTAACTGCGAACATGACTTCCTATAAGTAGACCTTCCAATGAGACAGGACTGCAATCTACGGTCAAAACAATACGTACCTGATAGACAAGTTCATACTTCTTTTTATTTTGGCGAACGGCCTCGACGTCCATCGTAGCAAGTCGACGGTTAACGGCGTCATAGTTATAAAACTGTTCACCTATGACATTATGGTCCCAGACCATTGAACCAGAGCGCATGGGAACTGACACCAGGTGGCCAACGTCTGGATCCATCTCATTGCTGGCATCGAGCAAGCTGTGAAGACTATGTTCAGGCTCATAGACTCGGATTGCCAATACGCCCTGAAGATCCTAAAACGGGCACAACACATCTTTGTAGCACTGGGCGATCTTAGCAACCTAGTTTTTCTTTCTTTCTTATTTACCCGTAAAAAGGCTGGGATATCGGTTTTGCGAATGTAACCCGTTGCTTTCGGATCATACTCGGACCATGCTTCCTTGAAACTTTTGCAGTTGTTCATTATCCAAACTGACTTTTGCACTTTTTTTCTTTCTATAGCTTTGGATGGTTTCAGTTATTTCGCTGTTAATACTTACTGTCTCAAATCCGTGCGAGTGATAAGCGTAAATTGGTTCCTGGTATCAAAGGTGAACGAGAAATTGTTGATGACAATCTACCACGTGACGTTAATCCCTTTCATTCGCTTCCACATGCCAGTGTACGTTTCCAACTTCTTACCACTGTAAAAAGGTTCACGAATATATACGTGCATACGACATAAAAGATTACAAAGACCGTCACTGAGGCCACTGGAGATCCGCAATCGTCATCATTTACGCATTCGTATGGCTCCACTGCGAAATCATGCATCAAAAAGTCCTAAAAAATGATCCAGTTACAACCATGTGTGTATTCCTCGCTACAAAAGGGTAAACCATATTACCCAGTTTTCACCGGTAGTAATTCTCCATAGCGTCTGGAATGAGTTCCAGAAACTGCGGAAGTTTGCATGATTGTTGCCATAGGGCCCATAGCGAGTTGTCGCAAAAAGCTCTTCGACAATGACGGCAAAACAGGTCATTACCACCGCTAGCGCGCAGGTCACATAGATGATATTCGGCATCGCTCGACTATACACTCTGACATCAAACGCCAGTACACCGCACTGGGCACATATATATGACTTACTTTACCGAACGGAATAAGGTATCTAATGCTTCATTTCGCTGGGCAAGACGGAAAGGAATGGCAATGAATACCATTTTACGAAACACGTCAAACCAATACTACGCGTTCCTGAGTACATATAAATGTGGTATCATCGTTACACCAAGAGACATTTGATCACTATACCTGCTTGATAAGAAATTTCTCCACAATCTCGACAGTGATCACTACGAATATCAATGAGCATATATATTTAGTATATTAATCGTATTTCGAGACTTACATATCATTATCACAACAAAATCATAAATATTCCATTTGGAGGAAAGGTACTATGACGATCGTCCCCTCGAAAGTTAGAGCATTTCTCTCCCCTCTACATAGCGTCGAATACCTTTTGGATTCCTGTTCCGAACATTTTGAGAGCAATTTCAAGAACGAAGAATCCGATAAATACGTAATATGCGCATTCTAAAAGCGAATGTTAACGACAAGACGGAGAAATACATTAGATTATCACACCATACTTTGCAAATATGTAAAATGCGGTGACTGGTGGTAATGCGTAAAGGTGAAGGTCACTTGTGCAAACCGTGGATGAGATCATTATTTGTTACGCGTTGGAAGGAACTTACGGATATTCATCATCAAGATTGCAGACATAAATTGCGTAAACCATCCTCGTTTGTTGATAACAATATCGTAGCAGAAAGCCCGAATGGTGCCATTAGGGGGCCGTTGGTTTTTCAGCGAAGGTCTCACCAGAGAAAGTTGGCGCTGCAGATCTTGGAACTGCCGTTGCGTGTTTGTCAGAGAAGAAATGCCTCTTCGCCTCTTGAATGTCTCAAGAATAACACCAATAAACAACTGAATTGAGCAGAGAGACGTAAGGAACATGAAGCAGACGTAATAGAGCGAGTGCCAAGTTGAATTCGATTCCCAACTGAAACTGGGTTGCTGATCCTTCGCAAATGGTACGCTCATAGCGCTGAAAAGGGACATAATCTACAAATGACATACCCTGTGTAAGAAGAAAGAGTTACCTTCCCAGACACGGTCCTGTTAACCTACCCAACCTTCGCCAGAAGCACATTCAAAAAGATGAAGCATAGCAGCACCGAACGTATCGTAAGAGTACTTGTAAGGATTGACCCATGCGCGCGGGGACCAGATGCCAAAGCCGCTCGTTTTGAACTCATTCATACAGTGGCTCTTGCTATTCAGATCATTGTCATTGCACCCTGCAAAGCGGCCACTGAAGAGATAGCATCCGTATACACCAAAGGCGACAAACACAATCAGATTTAGTATAACAGCGTCTATCATAGTCGGCAGACCATCTAAAAGGTCAAGAAAGATGACGCGGATTTCTTCGACATAGTACACCGCACGTATGGCCCTGAGCATCCGCAAAGCGCGCAGCCAGCCATCTTTGTTCTTTTCGATAAATGCAATCGACAGGACTTGCGCTGTTAGGGCTGCAAGATCAACCACGTTCCATGCACTCCGAAGATAGGAGTCGTGTAGGACAAAGAGACCGTCTGATACAATATGAATGAACACGTCAAGCCAAAAGAAAACAAGCATAATACGCTGCGCTTGCTCTTGGATATCAGCCCATCTCGGATCCTTCGAACGATGGTACTTATCGTTCCATACCGCAAGCACGACACTAGCGTACAGAAGGGTGATGATCGCAGCGTTATAGATACGTGAATTACGCATCTGTACGCACCATTTCCGAATTGGATTACTAGACTTCAGGATGAAAATCGAGCGAAAAGTCTGAAGATTCTCGATGATCACATCCTTGTTTTCTTTGGCTACGTTGGTTTCGTACTCGTCACCATACTTGACAAGAGGCTCAACAAAGTCATCGTTCAGTCGTTCTTCACCTACAATAGAGCTTAGCGTGCTCACATTGGACCTATCTCATGGATAAGCTGTCATTGTGCAATGTTTTCCCTCGAGCCAAAAGATATTGAGTAAACCCGTCCATGACATACACGACAGATGATGTGCGTTGCGTCCTTGCTGCAGCCTCGGCTGCAGCTCTAGAGATAGGCATTCTTGGAAATTGACGACTTGAACTTGACTGCTGCTGCTGCTGGCGGCTTGTTGGTAATGAGGATAGAAGCTGTTTCTGATCGGGTTGATCAACCGTCAAGAATCTCCGGATTCCTGAGCGAGTAACCTCTGCCGTCAAATCCTTTGGTATCTTCTCCACTTTGACGATTTCGTGCTCCAAACTCAGAAAAAATGGGAGCATATATCTGATCGATTGACGGTAATGAATGCTTCCTATTGGTTTGCTCATTATGCGTCCCACTTACTGAGTGACTGGATCGAGTTTATAATATTCAGGTTGCCATCGGTGTTGCCTCACGTAATTTTTGATCTGTATTTGCTTAATCTCATCTTCATCCAGATCAAAATTTTCCATAATGACAGCAATAAAGAGGTTCAGAACAAGATCTGGTATACTGGGGTTAGTTTCCCGCGTGGTGCGCACCTCTTTTAAGAGTGAAGTATACTGTACAATGGACGGTAAAGTAGATGAGAACCATAAAGACGGCTGCATACGCAGCCGAAGCGTGGGATTGGCTGTACATTGCTGCATAAAGGATATCCTTTTCTCGTTCGTTAAGCTCAACATGCAAAAAAAAAATTATCACATGGCACTTACAGTCCAATTCTCGCCTGTCAAGATCTGCATACATGTGTGCAATGTGATTAATCCAAAATCAAATCTCATGTATATTCCACCTACTTGAAAGAGAGCTAGAAACGCTTGGAAAAAAGTGTCAAAGCGCATCTCGGTATCTTTTGTAGTTGTCAACTTGTTGAAATCACCGCCAAAAAGCTGGATGGATATAGGACAAAGCAAAAAGAGGATCCAGAATGTAAGGAATGTCAGATTAATGATGCCTTGACCGTCGCCAATCACATTAGACTATAACATCAAATTTTACTCGTTAGATTACTCTGGAGATCTCGAAATAGACGTGATTACCAAGAGGTCAAGCACCCGAGGAAATAAATATACAAGGCGGTAAGCCCGCAAAACTGGAAAGAGCTGGAAATAACGATGTAGCATTTCAAATCCACCATGTAACACCGCTTCGTTTGCCAGGGATGCTACTGCTATCAGAAAATCAATTCGATTACGTGATAAAAGGAGTTATGGGATTGAATGAATATGATCTGAATGTTATGAACAAGATAGCCGAAGAAAAGGATATGATAAAACTTCCAGAACTGTTGCCAGGTATAGGACCCAGCTATCCGAATCGAGATCTCCAAACTAAATGCCAAGGTGAATATAAAGTTTGCCCGATCTATGATTGAATTGGATGTTGGTAAAATATAAGAAGTTTAACTGGATATCTTACGAATTGCTTCGATTTCACCAGGACTACGCGCTCCTGAATAAAAGCCCATCGATACCATATTCAGTGCAACAAGGATACTTCCAATGTAAGGAAAGTACCGCGTTGTCATAATGTAGTATGCCCATCGTCGCAGTCGATCAGTGCGGCGGCGTACAGCATTGGACATGAGAGATGCGCTTCCGCCATATATCCATTGTTCGATGGCATCATCCGTGTTTTTCCCATTGATGGTTCGAGTGAGCAATAGACGTGGTTTCTTCTCTGTTGCGAAAGCGCTGTGACGCATATCACCTCGCGCGTTTGCGAAGGAGTTCGTAATGACAGCTGCATCCGATTTCAATGTTACTTAACCCAAGTATCGTGGACGTTTATGTAGACGTACCAATAAACATGGGGACCATGATGAATGTCATTAAATAAATGACAAAGCAGTAATATATGCCGCCAACTGTTCCAGAAATGCTGTCCTGGCTGAGATACATGAGATCGGTCCATCCTTCAGTCGAGATCACCGTAAAGACGTTGAGCATTGCATATAAAAAGTTTTTGTAATTCATGTATCCGTATCCAGGTCGGTTCATCGCACTTTGCACACATATCTGACCGATTTGGCAAATAAAGCCATCGCCGTCGATTATATCAACAAAAGTATCCTTTTCGAGATCATAAACGCCCCCTAGCGTGCCATTCAACGTGTAGTGATTGTTGCACGCAGCACGTGGCTCCACAAAGGTTATATCTTGACATAGAAAAGCTGGTGAGTCATTCGAGGATCAATACGTATTGTCTGGTAACTTACTTCCGTTCTCCATCACAGCACATCGCCGTGAAAAGGCGTTCATGAATATTAAAACAGCAAGAAGCGCGAGAAGTACCCAAAAAAAAGCAAAAAATCCGAGGACATTGCAAAGCATGTCGAAGCTGGACCGAAGTGATCTGATAATAATCTACGGAGATGAAGATGCTGAGGAGGACCCTCCAGCTTTTGGAATGCCATGGCAATAGTGTTCCACTTACTGCTGTACCCTCTGTGATCCCTGCTAGTCGCAAGACACGAGCCGCCGCGATTGCTTTGAATAGCGACCAAGTATCATTTGTGCATAGCATTAGCACAAGGTCAATCCAATAAGCCGATATGGCGATTAAATCAAGCAAATTTGTTGCATCCGCAAGATATGCTGTGTGCGATATTTTGAGATAAGCATCGCCTGAGCCGTCTTCGTCAGATGCTGATTCCGCCATAGAACGGCCGCTGATATTCCCATATGAAGGCGAGCTCCCATAGCTTTGGGTGTTTGAATCTTGCGTGCCATACGGCGACGGCGATCGTCTAAGCATAGGGAATTCTGCGAGCGACTGGGACTCATCTTCGATCGGTGACCATGGCGCTAGCTGATAGAATTGATCATCATCCGTAATACCCTGTCCGTTAACACGCGTGCCGATGGCAGATACTGAGCGGATACTGCGACTAGATGATATCGAAGGTACAGCAAAGCGCGGAAGACTTGATATGAAAACCACAGTTGGTTTTGAAACCATGTGCAGTCCCTTTTTATAATATGCATCAACAATGTCACGAAATCTCTCTCGAAACCGTAAAAGGTCCGGCTTTTCTTTTGAAGGCTTCGAGAGAATGAAGCCGTAAACGATAATTTTCGCAACCGTCTCTAACCTACATATGTGCTATCAGCTATACTGATTAGGAGACAAATCGTTGGTCGTTACTTGCGTGTAGATTATATTAATGGCAAGGATCGCGTACTGGTACGGATGATGAAAGTCGGTTTTATCCTTGTTCGCTCGGATAGGTACAAAGGATAAGATAAGCCATTGCAAAAACACGAGGAAAAGAATGAGAAGGTTGAATCGCCTGTACGAAGAATGATTACTCCAATGCATGTGTTTTCTTTCTTGATGCCTTTCTCAATATACTTCTACTAAAGACTCTCAACATACTTGGATGCAACAACTTTCCACAGAGCCAAACGTATCGGATTATTAGGTCCAAAAACCCACAGAGACCAGCCCTCGAAATGAATGGATGGTGGCCGCTTGCTCCTATCGATGTTTATAGGACCACTTAAAGTAGTTGCCAAGGATGCCGAAAATCTACGGAGGAAGTCTGCTGCTGATGACTGTCTCGCTTTCCGCCGCGGGGCATCACCAGTATTTGGTTCGATTTCATTGACATGCTCGACAAGCTGCTGATGTGTATTCGGTGATTCCGGCAAGATGTAACTGTCGACGCTGGGAGGAGCCTTCTGTAGACTCTGACGCCTATATGGAAATATGCTTCCCAGGCTTCCCAGACGATTGGACTGTTGTATATCCGAGGAGGAGTCTGTGAATGGCGTAACTGGACTCTCAAGAGGATGCTGTGTTTCGGGGCTGCTCTGCTGAGATCTAAGAGGTGACCCTGCTGCTACTTGGTCGATGAATACCGAGGTACGTTGCGTATCCGGAGGCTTGGTTGTAAGCGTGATTGACGGGCGAGAATTCCTGTGCGAATCAAGCAGATCGGGCGATGCGTTTAGATATTCTGCGAGAATGAGCATTTCCTCAACATCAATCCGGTTTTCGTAAGGCTCACAGCTACGCGTATCGACTGCCCTCTGCGCCATGCCTTCCAAAAAAGCAAAAGCTTTCCGCCAGAACGGCCAAGCCGCCTTGGGCAGGGATGAGGCCCGGACTGCGGCAGCAGCGGCAGCAGCGGCCGCATAGATATCAGGCTCGTCCACGGTTTTGTGTCCCCTCATGCCTCTCGCTGTTTCTGATGTTATTTTTAAAAGCTTCGAGAGGCTGTGTCTGTGGCTGGTAATTTGCGATGCAGGATTGCTAGATACAGTTTTCTGCCGACCACTGTACCGGTGCCGGGAGCGAATATAGCCTAGCACAGACGAATGGTTGCTCCCATTAGCGCCCATGCTCTCGCCATTAAGTTTTTTGGCACCAGGTTCTCCTCCCAGCCAGTCAGACGACCGGCCTTCGGGAAGGGTATGTTCAACGGGGTAGAGCTCTGCGCTTGATGTATCGTTGCCCATAGACTGCCCTGTAGTCGAGGGCATGTTATCCATTTCAGATAGATCTGGGATCGCCATAGGGTTGATGTCCCTGTATGGGCGTCGATATATGTAACCATTAGATATACTTCGGCGTCGCGGTCTGCTGGTGGACGGAATGGTTGATATCCTGCCCTGCAGAAGAATATCGAGTTTGTTCTTCTTTTCGAGACGGTCGGCTGTCAAGGGCGGATAGTGATCGGTCGAATACTGGTGCAACGGGCGAGAACCGGATTGTAGAACATATGAATGCAGCGACTGTTGGTTCGCTGATGATATGACGGATCGGCGGTGATGAGTGGCTGACTGGCGTTGGTTAGAGTAGGAAGGCAGCGCTTTTCCGTTGGTGTCAGAGAATTTCTTCATATGCTGTTGAACGAAATAAGGAAGAGGAGCCTTTATTTTTGGTTCTTCGGATATTTTCTCTTCACTGTAACGAGTTGAGAATTTTAGGGCAAAATACCATTCCCCTCTCTCTGAGGTTTCCTTTCACGGTTTGGCTTCTGCCACAGCCTATCGTCACGCCTCCTTTGGCTCTGCTTGGTATGTAGAGTACAGAGCACACGCCACCTGCGATCATCATGATGCAAGTCAAAATCGTATTATTAGGATGCTACACCCATAAAAGTCAACAATTGCAATTCTCCGTGACGTTCATTACACCCTGATAAACTTGGATGGTAGGACATTGTGCGGGATGAATTTTTTGTACTTGCACAGGTCCGCATTAAAAGTGCTTCCGATTGGCTGTGGTCCCAGACCTTGAGAGACGGTTCAATAAAGGTTTCCCCATGTCTTTCCTTGAACAATCGTGGCGGACTTTGAACAAGGTGGGTTTTTTTTTTCCTTTCCACTGTGAGCATATTAATGGCCCTAGTTTTTCCTTAATTCACCAAAGACCGATTTATTTGACCAAAGTCAAGATCAGTAGTACTCAAAAATTAACGGCTTACCATTGAAATGAGTAAATATACAGTTTCTTTTTAAAAGAGTAGAAAGGTTCTGGGTGTGGCTAGCCGAGGAGCTCGGTGCAGAGGAGGGCGAATTCGTCGCTTACGCTTTTGGCCTTTCATTTCAAACATTAACAAATAAATCGCTGACAAAAGGTCCTGTAGCTATCCAACGACGTGGTCGAAATGGCTTTGGGGCCAGAAAAAAGCAGAGACAGACGACGGCTCAACGACAACAATCGCAATCAACATCGGAGGAGGAAAGCACTGATGGCGGATCAGTTACCCGTTGTGTCTGCGGTGAAACCCGTAAGTATATTTACCCTCAATGTGTAGACATGAGAGACCTTGCGGAAAAAAGAATACTGGCTAAAAATGATACAGATAATATGGGTCTCATGGTACAATGCGACCAGTGCGAGGTGTGGCAGCACTGTGACTGTGTTGGGCTAGAGGAAAAAGATATACCCGAACAATACTATTGCGAAGAGTGTAAACCTGAGAACCACTCAGTCGTGCGGATGGCCCATGGAAGGTATGTACATGTGTGTGAAGAGTGCACTTGAAATAGCAGTTGCCCTTTGAACTTGTTGGCTGACTTTTTTTTTGGGGGGGCAACAGAATGCAGCGTTCTTATAGCTCCATTGGTCGAGCTGCACTTCCATCCACAACAGAGAAGAAAGCTCCGAAGAAGAGGATGACTTTCAATAGTCGAGAAGCGTCGATGTCCTTAGAGGATGTTCTGGCCGCGAGAAATGCACTCGAAATAACCCGCAACTTCTTGGATCCCGTGCCAGGCTCCCCTCCTCCGCTACCTTCTTCCCCATGCGAAATAACCGAATCTGATCAGCGCAGTGATAATTCTAAACCAAAGGAACGTGTAAGGGATGATATTGAGTCAGGAAAAGAACAGGATGACAATCCATCAGCTCCTGAGCCGATGTCTGTTCAAGGAGAAACAATGGATATATCGATCAAGGATGCGGGTACGTTCTATGAATGCAGTAAGATGCATAAACTCACGCTATGATTACTTTTACAGCAGCAATGATGGAAGACGATATTGACTCGGACAGCACGAAAACAGGGAAGCCTAAGCGATCCAACAGTGGGCGGTCTACCAAGCTGGAAGAAGGTGCAAAGGGGACTGAACAATCAGTGCAAAACGGGAGAGTTACAAAGACAACGGAGAAGCGTGGCCGTGGTACCAACAACGGTCGACGTGGGAACTCAACCGTAAAGCGATCCCAGTCTAATAGGCCACGGTCGCGAACATCCACGCCCCAACCATCTGAGCATGGATATACTTCGGCGACGGATCCTCAGTCATCTATATTCGAGAAGCTATCCCCAGCTGCCCGAGAATCATCCCCACCTGCTAAAATCCGGTATCCTTCATCTCGAATGACTATCTCAGAGATGAACCGGAGGACCAAACAAATACTGGAGTACATTAGCTCAATTCAAGTTGAAATGGCGAACAAGGATACCATCGATTTACCAAGGACTGATGCTGATACAGCCTGTATCGGTACCAGCAATCCAGTGCAACCTCTGTCAGAGTTCAAGGCCACCTCTGACAATCAAATGCCTAATCTCGCTACGGGAGCTGAGCAGAATAATGGAAAGCCAGCTGCTATCATTATTCCTACCAAGAAGGATGATTGCGCTCCTTCATCTTCCATGAGTAGTGCAAGCACAATTCCTTTGGACGAACCGATTGATGAACGATTACACCAGGAAAAAAGCGTCGCAGAGGAGGCATTAGAAAGAATGAGCGCGGACAAGATGACAGCGGAAGAAAAAGAGGCACAATCATCTCTGGAGATCATGGATATGCTGACACGCGAATTGATAAAGTTTCAGCGACGCTTCGGATCAGCAAATGCACCACATTTTGGTCGTGCACGAAACAGAGATTCTCGGACGAATGAAGCTGAAGCTGAAGGGCGAACAACACGGAGCCGAGAAGCCAGCGCAAATAGCACAGCGTTCTTATCGGAAAAGCGGATGGCACAGGCTTGAATTCGAGGCTGCTCTTCCCCTTTTCCAATCGCCCTCCCTATGTTGGCACGTTGTCCGTTTCACCCCCTTAGTGCTAACCCTTCCGTCTTCTCTTAGCATTTTCCCCCTCGTTTACCGTTCTCATCTGTCCATATCGAGTCATGACCATCTGTAAATACTTCTTTCCCTTGTATCTCTACAAAGCTATAATTATTTGCCATTACTGCTTCGGCTCAGTGCTCTACCAGTCCTAAGTCTTTCTGCTGCATTGCTATTGAATGATTCCCTTTGTGATTCATTCCCTGTTCACGGTGCAATGACCAATCAATCAATCGCTTAGGAAACCGAGGCCGATGGTAGCTGGTACTATCAGACCGTCTTTCCTCTGTTATTCAGACATGTCTTTGCCTTTAGTCTTTTGCTGATACATCTAGGAAATGAGCGGATAACTATAAGTAAAAGGATTTCAATAGACAACTGAAATTATGTATCCTTTAACTTTACTGCTTTGGCTTTAACACCACCACCTACCCCTCATCCATCGGCAAGTAGATGAACTACAACGGCAGTTAGCGAATATTACTAGGAGAAGAAACAGCATTTTGGTGGCCATGGCAAAGAATATGCGCGGAGAATTTTTGAGATGCTCAAAAGTCTAGCCAACTCGCAGATCTCAGAGCTGTAGTAGCGACTCCTGCAACCCTTGTATTATGATATACCCAGCCTTGGGGTTGTCACAGTCTTTTCCTCCTAACGTTAGGAGTAATTGTAGGTGGTATATCCAGGCATGCTGGCATTACCCAGGGTTGCTTATGGCTCAGAATGTGGTTCTCGTACCTCCCGCCTAGTTCAGGTACTCGAAGGGATGTCTTATCTAGATACCAACATTCGTAAGTACATAGAACCACAGTAGCCTTGCACTCCTCCACTGAGCCCAAACTACGTGCTCTGTTTGGTGGCATCCTCGGCTTGCAGAGGGTGACCATTGAGTCGTTCCTGCAGGAGGCAGACATCCTCACGTGCAGCATGTCTCAGGAATGTATCATGCTCAAGTGTTGCGACCCGAGAAGGCGTAACCATGCCTCTGGTGTAGTTTTAAAATAGAAACGCATGAGCGACAACTTGAAGGACCCACCAGATCGAAGCAATTTTTGTTGGCAAGCATACGGGATGGAGAGAATGACCTCGGCAAGCAAACGCAGGAAATACTGGAGCGCCAGGCTTAAGTAGGTAAAATTACGAAGCAACTTGGTGATTTCACGCTTGTTACTACTAGCGAGAATGACAAATATAAGATGACTAACATATATGATGTACATCTATGTATTCAGCCGCCAGCGTTCCATTTGCCAATGCACAAAGTAAGCATCAATGCTAATCCAACGTGGAAGTCGAAATGTGCGCTACGGTGTGGACTTGACCTCTTACATACAAGGTTCACTTACTGTACCCGTACCTATGACATTGAAACTAAAGGAACTGATATATCATAAACTATGCTGCACCTCCTCATCTAACGGACAGTAAACCGTTCCTTTCCTCTCGCACGTTTTGCGGAGTCTGATGAAGATGGCCATGTTGATCAAGCCAGTGTGACCTGCGATGTACATGGCAATGAGCGGTATGGATTGATTTACGGGAAGCGTAGGATAGTACCGTTCACTTTGCTTCTATCACTTGCGTCGTTTCGAGTCGGTAGATATCGTTGGGTGGACATTTTTGTAGGTTTACGGTTCCATGCACAGTTTGGATGACACTATATGAGGAGCATATATCTTGGTTCGCAACATAGATGGTTTCCCAGTCGTTTCCTAGGATTGTGACAACATTGGGCTCAGAAGCGGATCAAGATAATAGGTAGCAATCCCCGTTTCTGTATGTAGTGCACGAAACTTAAATCCTATTGTTTCTGGAATTACTCATGCTTGTCCTGCCCTTGATTCACTCCCAAGGTGCTGTTGTCTGTCTTGTCCCTGCTCACCCGGGCATAATTGCTGCTGATCCGCCGTTCGCTTACTTCGTGCCATCGTTGTGCTCCACCCCCAGTGCGACCTTTCTTTGCTTCTGGCGTTACAAGTCCTTCACATATGGATACAGATCAAAATGTAAGGGGGTGAGGTCCATGTTTTCCGTTGACTAGCAAAATCTGTTTATCTTGTACAAGGTTTGCCGACCATCTGACTTTGCGTTCTATGTGCCGCCAATGGTACGCTGAAGATAACCTGCCATTGATTTTACTTGCGTAGCAACACTCGGAAAAAGTACGTTTTAGCGATGCCGCATAGTTGTTGAATTCTAGTTGCAAATGTGTCCAGTTAAAGGATTATCTTTGCCTGGTAAAGATGACGTCAACCACGATAATAGGATCCTAGATTTGGACCTGCCCGCCACGCTGCGACCCAATATTCGCCAGTGCCCGAAATGATTTGAAGAAGCTGGTTGGGCTTCTATTTTCTTCATTTATTATTTGTTTCTTAGCCGCAGATTCTTAATGCGCGGAAGGAATAACTTAGTATAGCGTCCCTCTCTAATGACTCACGTCATCGCACTTTTTTTTCCCTTTGGGCAGGCGGGCTGTGAAGGGCGACCTAGGTGGCATTTGTTTATTTAACATGCGTCTTGCATGTCTTAACTGATGGCGCTCATCGACATATACTCTGCTGCAGCCTTTGTTCTGATATTTTGTGCTTCCGATAGGGACTAATACAGTGCCATCCAAAACAGTTCATACTACCTGATGACGAAGAGACGTCCCTTCTCGCTTTTTTACTCTTTCCCCCCCCCTCTGCAACGGAGGCGGAGAAAAGGAGAACTGGATGTATTCCAAGAATCCGACGTTGGTCCGCCCAATGGTTTTTTCCTATTGATGCTTTGGCAACCACTGCTTGTGCAACCGGCAACTGTGCCTGAAAAGAAATTCGTCGTAGTCACTTCGCTCCTTTAACAAATTTTTATCATCCCGCCCACGATTGCTGATCCTGCTCCATTATAAAAGGGGCCGATTTCCTTGACCTTTTCTTTTTTTCTTTACCATTCAGTAGGAAACTTATCTGTAGAGGGTGCTACGGCACACCTCTCGATATTTTTCAAAATGATGAAATTGTGGGTTGTTTATGATCGTAATGATTCAAAGGCTCCCTGGCCTAACACACGCCTTTCTGACCAGAAATCCTACTACACCTTTTCTTTTACAAAATATGAAAATGAAAACTTTTTTTTTTGGAAAGATAAAAATAGAGCAGCTCCACTTACTGCAAACTAGAACCTATCCTGCTCGCTCCCGTCGTGGCGTCACCTTACAGCATTTTCACAATCAACGTTTTGTACAATTCATGACACAGTCCTGCGCTGGGTGAGATGTTCCGCTTGCGCATCCATCCTGTTAGCTCTCGCTTGAAGAAGAGCTTCACTTTCTCCACGCTACTAAAATCGCCACAGCAATATCCGAATTGTAGCCATATTGCCTGCGAGAGATAACAATCACTCATTGCAGGACTTCTTACTTCTCACACATATTACCTAAGCATTGGGGAATGATTCAGCATCATATTTAAGCAAACTACTTTGCCGTACCATGCTTCAGCATTGTCATTGTTCCATATTCCTGTAGCAGCAGCTATTTATTGCGTCCGCTACCGCTGCACCGGCCACCCACCCACCCACCCACCTCAATGCATATAAATACACATGACGTTGTTTCAGTCCAATATGTATGAGGTACCAGAAGACCGATTTTCATGGCATCGTGATTTTATTTCTTAAATACCATCGCTGCAGGGTCTCAAAATTGAGCCCCGTCGGGCGTGACTCGAAAATTGGGGCAGATACTTTACTATGCTGTTTGTTGCCAATGGCACGAAGGCATATACGGGATCGCGCTTTGGTGTACGATGCTTCGCGTCTTTTGTGTTCTGATTGATTGCTCAATGGCCATGTCAAAAACATGCATGCTCAATGATGTGCGTCAAGGACAGCGCTCATTCTACCGCGGCGAGCGAGATTGGAAAAAGAAGAGCTTTTACGAGATAACAAGTTTTTATTACGTTATGGATAGTATTTACTATACTAATAGGCAGTCCAGTTGGCCAGAGCCATGAAGGCCCTGTTTCCCAGAGGCAACCGCGAGGAGGTCGACCACCATGTGCCTCCGCTCTAGAGGCAAGATATCCGCATTTATCTTGGTCTCCTTCGAGCCCCCCAAGCCTGGTCCCGGGGGTGTACTCTAGTCCCTCATTGAGGTATCCTACCAAGATGTATCACCGTCTGCGGGATGCGGTAAGCACAGAGGATCACGTACATCTGATCATTTGGACAGGTACTTCTTGATCTTGTCTCAGGCTACAGAAACGTCTATCTACTCTACCCCGTACAGCCCGCCCGGTCGATCCTGCCTTCTTTGCCGGCCAGTCGGGCCTCCACCAATGCCTGACCGTCTTCGAAGGAAACAAACGCGTTGCTGCTTAGGGAGGATCCAGGCCTTCGATCCTCCCCGTCGCCTGGCAGTTTCGAAAGAAGTAAACACGTTGCTGCTTAAGAGGGCAGGAGCCAGCCCATCATCCTTCCTCCCGTTGCCTGACCGTTTCAAAAAGAAACGAATATTTTGCTGCTTGTAAGGATCCAGGCCTCGGTCCCCGACATTGGATGCCTAACAGTTTCGAATGAAACAAGCATCTTGCTGCTAGGGAGGATCCAGGTCTTTGATCCTCGCCTATTCCTGACAGTTTCGGATGAAACAAACACCTTGCAGCTCGTAAGGATCCCAATCCCTCGGTCCCCGATCTGATGGCTGACAGTTTCGAATGAAACAAGCATCTTGCAGCTCGTAAGCATCTAGTCCTCAGTCCCCCAACTGATGCTTCAGCAACCGTTAGTTTCTTTCAAGAGTAATACCTTGGCGCCCAGAAGGGAATCTGGCCCTCGATTCCCACTCATGGCTCAGCAACTGTTTAGTTTCTTTGGAAGGAGTACTTGGATCGATGGCGGTATCCGGCCAACCAGCGCCTTGAAAACCGAAAGGGATGGTGGGAAAAGGAGAGGAAAAAAATTCTTTCTAAGATCCCTCCCTCCCGTCAGCCGCGTGATCTGTGCGGAGCAGATACAAAAGGGGTAAAGTCTGTTTACAGCGGCAATGTGAGTCGGATACCCTAGGCCAGAAATCCCAGAGAGGATGGGAAAAAACTTGCTCGACACACCCTTTGCCACACAGATTTCCTGTCCGACTGAGAGACCTTGACGGAGCTGCTGTTTACACTGCTGTTGCTTGAAAAAAAAAATAACAGGGTGGAGGGCGTGCGTTAGCGCGTTTTCAACGGGAACCAATGATAAATATCTTCTCACCGCGCAACAAAAAAAACATGCATATCAAGGTATAATGTTACTCTGCGCTTTTTTTCGATTGATAGCAACTACTAGAGTACGTAGAGTCGTTTTCCTGTGATCCCATGGTCCTTATTGTATCGAACCTCTTGGTTTGTGTAGAGGCCCGAGATAGTCAATAAGGCAAAATAAACAAGCGTCGGGGGTCTAAATCAACAGTTGATGCTGTTGCATGAATGCACGTGTCCATTCCCAAGGTGCCACCCCCCCATAGACCATGGTATGCGGGATCACCTTGCTCTCTGATTGCCTTGGTACCAGTGGCAGCATGTTGAGTCCGTTATAGATTCTTCCTCGCTTCTCCCGCGGCACTTACACGCACCCGGTCACGGAAAGGTTTGATGAAGACAGCAAGTAGCCATGTATTCACAAAAAGTAAGAGCCCGAGTCTGAAGTAAACGTGGGAGGGGAGCACAAAAGGGGGGTTGCATATCGAAAGCATGGCACCCAATGTTTACCACAAGGACTGCTTTCAGTCTTATCCCATCCCTGCATTCGCCTCTTATGCGGCCAGGTGACAGGGAATTCGTGTGCGCATATCGCTGGTCCACGACTTTTTCTCTCTTTGGGTGTGATTCTATATATCCAACCAACAGAACAAAGATCAAAGGTATGAGTATCACAAGAGTGTAGAACCTGTCAATGTCATCAACGGACCATCATCGTTATATAAACATCTCTGTCGCACGATTTGTTCTCTTCTGGGTAACATCATGTGCTAACCCTCTAGTGTCACATACTTATCGGTGCATAAAGAGAAAGTAAGATCGGTTTTCTATCAATATCACAATGGACCCAACAGCCCCAATTGCATTTATTATTGCGCTACTCTTGTATAGTGCGGCGATTGACCGTATGCACATATACGGGCATCTTATACACAGTAAAACGTTTTTTGGCGGGTGAAGGATTATAAAAGTAATGGATGAAGCGTGACTGAAAAGCACTGTTAATGGTCTATAATAAAAGAGCCTAATTGTACGAGTACAAAACCATGGTTATGTAGCAACCGGGAAAGGACGATGCGATTTCGTTGATAATTTCGAGGCGGTCAAGTTGGCGTCTCGCAATACACAAAGCATCAATACTAACCCATGAAGAAGTCGAGATGAGGATTATGGTGTAGATTAGACATTTTACACGCGACGTCCACATACCCGGGTCTATGACATTGAGACTAAAGCAACTGATCTATCAAAAACTATGCTGCACCTCCTTATCTAACGGACAGTGAGCGACTTTTCCACTGTCTCTTTTCTCCCGCGTGTTTTGTGGAGTCCAATGAAGATAATCATGTTGATCAAGTCAATTTGACCGGTGATGTACATGGCAAATGAGCGATATGGATTGTTTTATGGGAAGCGCACAGTAGGCAGCTTGGTGTTATTCACGTTATGTAATACACCTGCAAGCTCATCCTCTGTTAGACCTGGCCGTTTCTGCTCGGGACACATGCTACCATTGTCTGCGCGTAGTACCCAGTGTCTGTTGTAGGCCGCAACAACTTGTTTGCAACCGCGAAGGTGCATCAGGTAATACTCGCGCCTTGTCCTGGCGTCTTTGTACCGATGTTCCCAGTCAATTTTCTCGGAATTAATGCCACGAATGCTGCGCTGGGTGAGATGGGACGTTTGTTTTACAAGGACTTTCAGTTTTCGCTCGAACGAGATTCTTGCTTCCTCCACGCTCTCAAATTGTGAGAGGAAGGTCATTGTTGCAGCTTTATTGTCTTCTTGGGATAAGAACGCGCCTATTAAAGGTCTTCTTGCGTCCTTTAGATATCTCCTAAGTTCTACAAGATTTTAAGTATCATGTCTGGCTTTCTAGGATATATCTTACTGTGATTTAGTGTTGCCATCTTTGGGTTTGGAGGAGACAGGAGGAAGAGAAGGAGCAAGGTGTTTCATGTTCCTACAAGCAGCTTCTTAACTGAGTGTGGAATCAAGGGGTTTTAAGAATAAAAAGAGACAGAATATGATTCTGTGAGACTCGCAAAAGGATTGTTCTTTATTAAGTGCCAACAATGGGCCTATTTATAAGAAGTGCTTATCAAAACAGTCACTCTGGAGACTGGGTGTGGATAATCATCTAGGCGGTCTCCCGGGACGGTGGACCAGTTAAAAGGTTGATAAAGAAGTTCATCATTTACCCTTGTGATTATAACTGCGTCCTGAGACAGGTCCGGGATATAAATTATGAATCCGGATAGCGCGAGAGTAATTATGATAACGGCGCTCGAAGAGTGAAACAAAGTGTTGATGTCCCGTATAATCCAGGGACACTGCTGTTAGGTAAGAAAATAGTCGTGGATACGACACTGAGGCTGAATTCACGAAATGCGTGTAATGACAGTCATTGTATCCGTAGTCATCACGTGCGTGTCATTCCCCTCCAATATCACCGGAACCGATGCCATCACACAACCACCCATCAATGCCTACACATTTTTACGAGTATTTCAATTAACATAAATATCTACGCCTTTTTTGACTTAAAGGTTTTCAATGTCATATGTATCCCACTACTGAATACATCTAGTAGTGAGATCCACGCTTTTTGCAGTAGCCAATTTCTTGAAGAACGGTTGCAGAAAGCGGGAGCTGAAATTTGGCGGGGGAGGTTGCGGAACTATAGCCGAGACGGTAAGCTCAGGCTGCATGGCGTAAAATAACGCACACCACCATTGTAAATTGTTTTGCTAACACCAAAGTAATAGATGTGGATGGCATGGTTTCTGATGGAATTGATATAGTTGAGCAAATGTCGCTCAGTGAAATCCATGCATATTTAGGCATGATATATCCCAAAGATGCTTTGGAAGCAATGGTATTTGAAGTACAGTAGATCTGCAAATCGAGGTAGCAGCAGCCTACCGGAAATTAACAGATGACAGATTGTAAGACCCTTCCTAACAAAGACATTGAAGCACCTAACGATGGTGCTTCAGCTGTTGCCCCTGTCACCTAACGCTAATGATATCAGCCTCGCTACGGTATACCTTCATTGATAAGATCACGAAAATTGGAAGACATCGTTGGACTCCTTGATGATTAAACCATATCATGTTCAAGGGTGTCCTTCAGAAACTCTGGCGAAAACAATTCTCGAGATTCGCAGACAAACGATCTTTGCTGATTTCTCGTCTTAGGCATGCTGCAATCATTTGAGGTCATAAGTCTGAATACTAACATCACAGCCACATGTCAGTGTAAGCCATAATATGGTCTCTCCCAGGCTTTGTTGAAAAAAAAAAGCGAGGTCTCACTGTAATGTTACAATAAGCTAATACCTTATCTTTCACTAGGTTCTTAAGAGAGAGATACCGAGAATTACAGTGAATATCCTATATGCAGTTTCCGCAAAGTAATTCTGTGAACCTTTGACCGGGCAGGATCTTCAAAAAAAAAAAACGTCGCTTAGCGAGAGCTGTTATAAAGTATGCCGCTCCTCTCACTTAAGATTTCTGGTCTTTTTATGAGAAGATTCTTGTCCATTTTACCTTATCCCTTCGTACACAAATATACGCCCTTATGATGTTTGTCCCTCTGTGCTTGCTTAGCATGCTACCTGAAGCAGGCTTACTCGGCTTAGCCCACCGACATCGGGTGTTCCAATACTACGTACAGGTCGAACTCACCAGCGCTGTAAGCGCTTTCTGCTGGATATTAGCCACATCCGGCCTTAACCTCGAAGCTTGCTTGCTAAATACAGCGACAGTTCTTATTGGGTTTGCGCGCCCTTCCGGCATGACGCTCAAATTTAACTAATGCCGAAGCGCGAATTCAGACATCTATCCAGGAGAAAAGGTATACGCAGGGCAGTAGCTCAGCGTTCATCGTTTTATACTGGGCCATGCTCCCAGTTCCAAAAATAAAGCGTACATCACGATTAAAAATTCCAAACACCTCCTTGATCTCCAAAAGGCCTGTACGCCTTTAAGTATCCACCATTTCACTGGGTGTCATTCATCATGAACGATGCAATTGTTCAGTTTCCGAATGCCATACACACGGCATCTTTTCTTCCAACATGGCTCCATCCCTTTTTGGACTTCCGTAAAATATCCGCATAGATGAATGTCTGTTTCCTCTGGACGTCTATCGCGAACGAAGGCAAAGGTTCAATAATAATAAGAGAAGCAACCAAGTCAAATGAACTAGCCAATTGGAGGCGTCTCTATTATTTAGAACATCTCAATCAACCGAGAGCCTTCATCGGAAGCGTGTGGATCCTGGCCAGGCTCAGCTTCCTCGAACCTAACCGGGTTACAAGGTCCCCACTGCATCTATGAAAAGTATATGTTTTCCAATTGTCAATTGCTTAGTTTATTCATGGCCAATGTATTACGCATGACCAAAGCGCAAAGCGTGCAAAAGCATTTTAGAGGTGTCATTGCTAATGCAGCAATTACCAAAGTTATTAAAAGAGTTAAAAGTATATCCACATGTGGTTGCTTGTACAGCATATTCAATTCGTCTTCTTTAGCTTTGAAAACGTTTACAATAAAAATACCCATTTTGCACTGTCGTCGTTGTTGCTGGTGTTGAACATGTATTCGTGCCACTCTATGTAGAAAATTGACGAACAAAGCTCCAACATACACCCTTTGTCAAGGAAGAGAACCTAATTCCAGGAGGCAGATTCTGTGATGCAGCCCCAGCGGTTGGTGCCAAGAGAGGTTTAGATGGTCAAATGCACAGTCTACTGACTCGAGCATCTCTGCAGTGGATGGTGTAAACAGACGATAAGAAGTCGTGAGACTCGAAGATTGTGAACTTTATCAGAGAAAAGAACAAAGATTCATAACACGAGGGTACGTCTGTATAAATCAAACTGCTAGCGGAGTGGCCCTCGCTACTAATATAATTTTACTTTTGATATCGCGACACAAATCTCTCAGGACACGACAATCTCAATGCCTTTGCAAAAGATGAAAACAATAATGACAAAAGGTGCACAGGAAAACAGAAAGACAAAAATGTTCTAGGCAAGCTTTATTTTGACAGTCGCGCTCGGTCTGTTGAGTGCTGGGAAATGATTGCCGGGAGATGATCATTTCTTTTGCTTTCGCTTATCAAAGGATAAAGACCTGGGAACAGAAACAAAACATGTCAAAGAAAGCAAAGTTAGTCGCAAGACGTCATTATCGACACCAACCAGAATACAAAAACGCATTAAAGCTGCTGATATCCATTGGTGCATCACAATGTGGCCAATCTTTTTTATCACGAGCGGAAGTAAATGAAACTGGATAAAGGTGATCTTTATCGTACCATGAGCTGCTTCGCTATAACAATTGATAAGCGGTGTTTCACGAGCTACTAAGAGGGTCATGTGACCTCCGCTCTAGAGTGATAACTACAACATTACCCCCACCAGCTTCAAGTCAACCCTCTAATGCCAACGAATTCAAGCATATGTAGCTGGATGAATAAAAGACCGATTCCTAGAAACATCAGCAAAACCCTAAAAAACCCAATGGGAAAAAAACGGGAAAGACGTTTGCTTGCGCGAACGCTAAGAACGTCTAGGGCCGAGCGTCTTGGTTGGCTTCCTCTTGTTTCTCCTTGTGTCTGGAGAACAGGTGTCCTCAGTTACTGTAGATTTTGACATGTATTACTAGATCCTAACCTGCTACTCATATTGACAGCAGCTTGCCTAGTTTCCAGTATTTGTATATAATACTGAGGTCGTTAAAATTGGTAGTAGGTTCGCACGTGTCATCCTTTGCGGAATAGCCTTTCCAGCGACAAAGGTATTCATATTGCCACGTGTACCTCGATGATTAATGATCGCTTCAATCTCATAGAATTGATAATCCGATACAATGGTATCTTTCGAAATGGCTTTGAGATGGCTTACAGGAACGTCACGCGAAAGCAGATCATTGTCCTCATCGGCAAGAACATAGCCATTGCCTCTACGACCTACCACACTGAACGGGCCTTCGTAATTTTGGTCCGTCTTAGCCTTTTTATCCATATTAAGGATCATGACTTTTGTACCAACCGGACACTGTTCGACAATTCTATGTGTTCTTGCAAAATTGCGTTGGTCAATATCGTGCACTGCTTTGATGGGCTTTCTAATAGCCGGAATAACCACAAATTGTATTTGTGCGACAATAATGTTCCTTTTTTCTACATCCTTCATCGAAAGTTCGGATGGCCTTTGCGTGGTGAGCCACAAATTCATTCACTTGTCTACCAAACATGAGTGCAAAAGGTCGGCTGCTATGAAGGCGGCTATACTTCCAACTGACTGCATATTATGCAGACGGCACATAAAGATCCCAATCATGCTTGCCACCTTTTAAGAATTTCATGATGACCATTTTTGCAGTGTATATCTTTCTCTGCACTAGGGTGATAGGGTGTTACACGGCGATGATCGACGCCACAACAATCCAGAATATTATCAGCTAACTCATTGACAAACTCCCTGCCATTATCAGACTACAGTGCTCTGGGGAATCCAAAATCACAATCAGCTGCATTACAATTGTCAGAGGATTTGTCTGGTATGGCGCGTAGAACACAGAATCGAGTGTAAGATATCCACCAATACGAGCATGTAATTGTTGCCTATTGCAGATGTAGGAAATTCTCCTAGATCGATAGCCCAATGTGCTGCTGATTCATTAGAGTAAACATTACGTAGCGGATGATACCCGCGCTTCGCTGATGGAGAATTGTTGGCAAGTTTGACATTTCGAAACCAACTCTAGAGTTTCTTTCTGCATATTCGTCCAGTGTATACTATCATTATGTAGGGCCTTGACTATGTGATCTACACCAAAGTGACCCAACAGATGCGCTTTTCCAACAACTGTGCTCGTTCATTCTCTGGTGGCGTCATGTACTCTGGTCGCGTGACAGCTGCGACTGTGGGAGTTTTCAAAAGCACAGGCGTATTTTGAGATATTACCCCACACCAGCTCTTTTTCCGGAGGGAACAGACGGGAACGAGCGTCAGCCACCACGTTAAGTACACCAGGACGATGCACAACCGTGGAATTGTAATCGAAAAGGCATCTAATCATTGGACCATTATAGGATTAGCAACGGGTTGCGTGTGTAAATAGACGAGGACTTTGTGGTCCGTGTGTAATGTGAATGGACAACACCGCAAGAACTGGCGAAATTTCTTGAATGCATACACAACGGCGAGCAACTCTCGCTTCGTGACAGAATAGTTACGCTCTGATGGTGACAACGCGCGTGCAACAAAACCAATGTATCAGGTTCTACTTCCACGTGTTCGATACAAGACAGCGCCAATACCACTATTTGAGGCGTCCGTTGAGACTTCAACAGGTAAGCTCAAATCTAGGAGACTGAGAAAAAGGGCACTTTGTAATAACTTTTTGATAGCCTCAAAATGACGGAGATGCAATGATGTCTAGGACTCTCAATGATCCAGCATTATGTGGACTATTCAGTGTGTCGTCAATCGAGAGATGTTGGATAGATGGTCGTTGAAATAATTAGCGAAGCCCAGGAATCTTTCGATTGATAACATTGGACACTTTCCGGGGATCCACCAAGACTTCTCGGACACTAACACAGAATCCAAGTAGGTAGACCGACTGCTGTGCAAATGGCATCTGTTTGGGTTTAGAATCAAGTTGGCCTTTGTGAGACGCTCTATAGCATCTAATACATGTCCACGATGTTCTTCCATGGAGGTTGAGAACACGACAATGTCATCAACAAAGGGGGTGACATAACAGACATCACGGAACAATAGGTTGATAACCCGTTGAAAATTACATGGTATGGGTTTAAGGCCAAACGGACAACCTTTAAACCTATACTGGATATCATTGAAAGTGAAGGTAGTTTTATGCCGACTGCGCATTTTCAAGAATACATCCTTGATCAGAAGAAGCGGGAACCAATCATCAGGTAGTAAATTGTTGATATGCCGAGGGTCCAGACATGGTCTACGATCACCAGTATAATTGCCTTGTGCATCTTTCTTTGGTACAAAAGTAAGAGGACCATTCCATCCATTATTGCATGGAGGCAAAGTGATAATCTTATCTGCTAACCACTTGTCATTCTGTTTCTGCAGTACGTCATCAAGGCATATGGCAAAGGATACCGTCTTCCTAGTGCAATCTTATTAGGAGGACTGTCTAGCTAAATAAATGACTCAGGTATTGTACAGAAAGATGAGGTAAGAATATTTCCGTTACATTCCGTGGCAGGACGAATTAAATCCATGAATTCTCTATGCTCGGTCGCCGTGCCACCCGGAGACGCATTGGGTTCTTCTTCAGTAACAATTGGATCAATCGCTTTCTGCATATTAGGACGAATCCAAACTGCTGCCATACCTCCAACAAACAAACCAATGTGCTGCCAAATCTCAATACCCAAGATGAGGCCGGTTTCATCCTATCTATCCATTACCTCAAACGCACGTTGCACCGATTCACCATTGTGAGTGATGTTAAGGTTAACGGTGTCAATACGAGCAACCGTTTCCTTCTTGACTGCTAGTTTTATTTCATCCTCTGCAGCCTGAACAGACCAACCGAAAGAGGTGCACAAAGAGGGGCTAACTGCGGATATCGTCGCAGCACTGTCAACCAAGGCAAACAGCTCCTGATCATTCACAATAACGGGAACATGGTAAGTCTTCGCTTGAATCGAGTTGGTAATACCCGCGGCAAGCAACTTACATTGCTGGCTGAGATTGTTAAGCTCAGCATTGATGTCTTGCATGTGGACATCATGCACATTGGCTACTCAAAAGTCAGTAAGAGCATCATGATCGACACCCAACAAGCTCTTGTCAACTTGCAATCAAGGTGTCATATCCGTTTGTGTTGGGCGCCGAAGACGAAGCAAAGGCGGGGATTACAGCACCAGATGCTGAAGCAACTGGGGCAACACGTGCAGAAGATGACACGGCAGAAGTTGAAACCCGATTTCTTGGGCTTCACGCGCGAACGCGCGGATAGCTCTAGTTTCCTGAGGCTGATGTCGCGGGCCTCTCACCTCCTTGCGCTTATCTGCGCATATGTGCCCTGGCTTCCAGTTAGGGGCCTGGCACCGATAGCACGAGTCCTATCAAATTTGCGCTTTTCTTTGTATTCCTTGCGGGGGCCAGGCGAGCACGACGCCGAACAACCAGAGTGGCGGGAAAATCGGTACGAGCGGGACAAGGAGTCACCATAAGAAGAACGTTCACTAACCCCGAATAGAGCCGCAGGCTCAAAATAGGCACGAGCAATAGGAGCTACTTGTACTGCAGATATCCTTGGGGCTCAAATCCTTGATTTGAAGGACTCCGTTGAGGAAGAACGAAACCAGCATGCTGTCGCTCTATCCCCCAAGGGCACACGCATCAACTTCACAATTACCTTTTTATCCATGCTACCTGGAAAAGAGCCCACTAAGATAGCAGCTACCACTGTCCACCTTGGAAACCTGCACGCATGCACAGGTCCTGGAACCGGGCAATATGCTCGTCATACGTTACCCCCCTGCCCAAACGGAGTTTGACGAATTCGTCAGCAGCCAACATGTCGGTCTTCATCCAACGCACCATACTGCTTCAGAATTACTAGACGCACTATCGACCATGAAAACTCACGGCAATTGCGCAGGGTACTTGTGTACCATGTGCGCTGACGAGGCGCGATGTACAAGGGCAACAAGCGAAACCAGTCAAGATCGACGTCAAGGTTGTGGGCCTCAACAACCATTTTAAAACTCATAAAGAGCTGATCCCACGTCCGGTTGGATGGGACGGTTGGGGTCAACCACCGAGTGTGGCCACTGGAAATAAGGAAGACCACCCGGAATGCGCGAGGAGTTTGATACTCCATTACAAGGCGAGACCGACGATTCCAATTGAATGGTTCCAGGGGGAGCATAGCACGCATAGCGCACCGCTAATTCCTTCAGAACAGCTATTCGGCTGAGGGTCGCCTCCTCTCTTCATACTTCATCGTATTTCGCCACGATGGGAAGCCCCTGCGCCTGGGCGAAAAGTTGGTTCACCGAGAGCGACGTGAGGTCGTTGGCGTTGACAATCGTGGCAGACATGGCGGGAGAATTCACATAAAAAATGTTTTATCGCGAGCGCAAGTAGTGAGACTGGATAAAGGTGCCCTTTATTGTACCATGAGTTGTCTCGCTATAACAAATTGGTAAGCGGTGTTTCACGAGCTACTAAGAGGGTCATGTGATCTCCGCTCTAGAGTGATAACTACAACAAATCTGCCTGTCCAAACATTTGCTATCACGTTCAAGCACTATGACCGCCAGCATTGCCATTCGCGTTACAATATAATCCTGGGTTCTCATATACAAGAAGAGCACATAAGTCGGCTTCAAGACGAAAATGAAACATGGCGAAAAAACATAGACTGTACTGAGTTTCGGTGTGATCAACGACGCGCCCAAGCTTTAGCAGAAGCAAATGACAACTGCTCAGAGGCTGCGAACAATCTTTTGATTTCCAACACTCAAGAAATCAAGTCATCCGTGGCGAAGTATGATATGCCTGAACCAGCGCCTGTAACCATGACTTTGCAAGCACCTACCACACCAGTTGGCCACCCAGGCACGTCTGTCCCACCAGACGTCCTGGCAATCACAAGCACACCTGTCTTACAGCATGAGAGACTTACGGGCATATGTAATAGAAGGTATTGCTGATATGTAAGTTTTGCGTATGACGTTTGTTCAACCTTCTTTCCGTTTTATTCTCGCTCTGCACTTATAGGCTCATCAGTATGTCACAAAACCCTATCGCGGACCAGAGGAAGTTTGGTGAAGTTGACTTGCAAGCACGGCTCTATAATCCTTTCCTTGCGTCAATACTTGCGGATGTCACCAAGAAAGTTCTGTTGCGCTGGCCAAACAAAATGGAGGAAACGGTTCCCCAAATACTGTCGTCCAGCTCAAGTTGGGATCCATCCATGGGCTATGGTGAAGTGTAACCTGGGGACGACAGTACAACCAATCAATCGCTTTGTATCGACACAATGAAGCTTATTGTCCTATCAAAAAATGCCGCCCAAAAAACAGCCACCCAATTATCTCTTTCCAAATCAATGGCAAGATTCAACAAAGAGGAAGATTTCTCTAGCACTGTAGGATATCAGCTGATTTTCTTTGTGGTGCAAGAACTTGGCCGTCATTTACATATTATGCTAGAGATTGACCGATTTACTGTGCCAAACTCTTTGGCATCACTTCATTCGTTCACCGCGCCTAAGAATCTGAGTATGCCGCTTCGTGTTACTTCTGTCTTTTGGAAGCGCTGCGTCTATGACACTCCTTCGTTCACCAGTGCAGCGCCCTCTAAATTGCAGGAAAATGCCACCTTGTTTTCCATGACGGACAAATCGAGCTCAAAGGCTAGAGAGTATACCATCAGATATGACTGAAAGCCTTTTGCAAAAAAAAACCTACTTCATTTCTTTCCCCCTTCACTCCCCTTCACTTGTTGTACTGCTCTACATCGTTATTTTTCCCTAAATAAATATTTGTGCAACCAAGGAGAGACGTCAAGTGTTCAGTTTGCAAAACGCGCAAAAGCATTTTATTAAATTGGCCTTAGCAATAGAATATTTGCAAAATCCTCGAAGATCGCCAATACGAGTCTGAATGCAAGCCATTTGGATACTGATTGTCAAGGTCTCTTCTTCCAAAAGCTGCTCTCTCTTGAACTTGGTTTTACAAATGGACCAAATTGCTCAATCGGATTCAGTTCTGGCGAATAGGACGGGAGGTATATGCAGCAATATCCGCGGTTTTCTGTATGCTTGTGGGTGTCCTCGTGTTGGAATATAGGCTCATTATCCATCACAATGTAATTGTCATTGAACAGTTTGTGTCTGTCGAGAACGTCCATGGTAATCAAGAGGAAGTTAAAGTAGTGGCCAGTGACAGTTCCACGCTTTACTCGTTGTCTTGTCGACAGTTCTGCTACTGCCTGCTGTTTTACGAAAATAAATATGTCAATTCATCTCTTCAAAAGATTTGGCTTCAAGAGCATCTTGATTGTATGAGGACGTTGATGCAGCGCGTAATGAACTTGATATAAAGGTCGGAGACAGCAAGTCCGATATGCTGTACTATAGAGGGCCAGATAGCAACAGGGCGCACGGTCAATGGCATGCGGTGTGTCGGCCACAATGAATCTTCCGAGTATGACAACGTTTAAGTAATGGAATCATGCGTTGGGAGGATTCCATTCGCATTGAATGGACATAGCAGTCCATGGATACGGTGCAATTGGGTTACGTCCTCCTGAGGAAGATCGAGCACCATCATGATATCATTAAGGCAGAAAGTCATGGTTTCGAAAATCTTGAGGACCATGTTTTTCATTACAATCGGCATCTTCAGTTGGCCGCCATTCATGGCCTTCGCGGCATCACTTATCACACCGATCTCCAGACAGCCAACTTCCTTGTCTCCGGGCAAGTAGATGTATCCGTTTTATGCCTCGCTTTGCATTAAAAGATTGCTGTATGACAGATAAAAGGTGTTCGCGATTCCGCGCAGCAGCGTTAAATATAGTGCATACCGTCAATTGTACTGGGACATTGTAGCTAGTATCGGTGCAGCGATGTATTACATAGTTGGATCGCCAAGTACGTAGATGAGACGACCACGGCGCCATGTCCGCAAGTCAAGTAAAGAAGTTCCACCGTGCCAGTACTTTGCATTCTTCAGCTATGATACCATGCAGTGTAGCGTTTTGCTGCTAATGGCTGACACGGACATTGCGCTGGGTGCGTGTAAAGCTTGCTTATCAGAATTTAGTTGTTCCTCGAAAGAAAACTTCGCTCCTCAGACAAAAATCTATTGCGAATCCTGCATGACATTAGTCTTTTAGCGCCGAGCTGTCAAGGTCCCTTCTAAATTAACTCTCACCAACGGCTTGCACTCCAATGATACAGTTCACTTCGCTTCTATCATTTGCGTCCTTGCAAGTTGATGGATATCGTTGGGTATCATTGTGCTGGGTGGACATTTTTGCAGGTTTACGGTTCCATGCACAGTTCGGTTTACCTATTGACGCTATATGACGAGCATATATCTCGGTTCGCAACATAGCTGGTTTCCCAGTCGTTTCCTAGGATTATGACAACATTGGGCTCCGAAGCAGGTCAAGGTAATTGGCAACGATCACCATTGCTTCTGGAGTTACTCATACTTGTCCTGCCCTCTCTTCGCCCTTGGTTCACACCCGAGGGACTGTTGTCTGTCTTGTCCCCTGCGCTCACCCAGGCATAGCTGCTGCTGGCCCGCATTTCGCCTGCTTCGTGTCACCTTTGTATAACCCCCAGCGTGCTCTTGCCGTTGCTTCTGGCGTAACAAGCCCTTTATATATGGATATGCCTGGCGTGAGCCGGGTTGGTAAGTCAAAGCGTAAAGGGGTGAGGTCAATGTTTTCTGTTGACTAACGAAATCATTTATTATCTCGCCTGCAATGGCTGATCCTGCTCAATCATAAAAGGGGCCGATTTCCTTGGCCTTTTCCTTTTTCTTTACCATTAAGTGGGAAACTGATCTGTAGAGGGTGCTACGGCACACCTCTCGATATTTTTCAAAATGATGAAATTGTGGGTTGTTTATGATCGTAATGATTCAAAGGCTCCCTGGCCTAACACACGCCTTTCTGATCAGAAATCCAACTACACCTTTTCTTTTACAAAATATGAAAATGAAAACTTTTTTTTGGAAAAGATAAAAATAGAGCAGCTCCACTTACTGCAAACTAGAACCTATCCTGCTCGCACCCGTCCTGGCGTCGCCGTACAGCTTTTTCACAGAGTAATTCATGACACAGCCCTGCGCTGGGTGAGATATTCCGCTTGCGCATCCATCCTGTTAGCTCTCGCTCGAAGAAGGGCTTCGCTTTCTCCATGCTACTAAAATCGCCGCAGCAATATCCGAATTGTAGCCATATTGCCTGCGACAGATAACAATCACCCATCGCATGAATTTTTATTTCCCACACATATTACCTAAGCATTGGGGAATGATTCAGCATCATATTTAAGCAAACTACTTAGCCGTACCGTGCTTCAGCATTGTTATTGTTCCATATTCCTGTAGCAGCAGCTATTAATTGCGTCCGCTACCGCTGCAGCGGCCACCCACCCCAATGCACATAAATACACATGACGTTGCTTCAGTCCAATATGTATGAGATACCAGAAGACCGAGTTCATGGCATCGTGATATTATTCTTAAATACCATCGCTGCAGGGTCTCAAAATTGAGCCCCGTCGGGCGTGACTCGAAAATTGGGGCAGATACTTTACTATGCTGTTTGTCTCCAACGGCACGAAGGCATATACGGGATCGCGCTTTGGTGTACGATGCTTCGCGTCTTTTGTGTTCTGATTGATTGCTCAATGGCCATGTCAAAGACATGCATGCTCAATGATGTGCGTCAAGGACAGCGCTCATTCTACCGCGGCGAGCGAGATTGGAAAAAGAAGAGCTTTTACGAGATAACAAGTTTTTATTACGTTATGGATAGTATTTACTATACTAATAGGCAGTCCAGTTGGCCAGAGCCATGAAGGCCCTGTTTCCCAGAGGCAACCGCGAGGAGGTCGACCACCATGTGCCTCCGCTCTAGAGGCAAGATATCCGCATTTATCTTGGTCTCCTTCGAGCCCCCCAAGCCTGGTCCCGGGGGTGTACCCTAGTCCCTCATTGAGGTATCCTACCAAGATGTATCACCGTCTGCGGGATGCGGTAAGCGCAGAGGATCGCGTACATCTGATCATTTGGACAGGTACTTCTTGATCTTGTCTCAGGCTACAGAAACGTCTATCTACTCTACCCCGTACAGTCCGCCCGGTCGATCCTGCCTTCTTTGCCGGCCAGTCGGGCCTCCACCAATGCCTGACCGTCTTCGAAGGAAACAAACGCGTTGCTGCTTAGGGAGGATCCAGGCCTTCGATCCTCCCCGTCGCCTGGCAGTTTCGAAAGAAGTAAACACGTTGCTGCTTAAGAGGGTAGGAGCCAGCCCATCATCCTTCCTCCCGTTGCCTGACCGTTTCAAAAAGAAACGAATATTTTGCTGCTTGTAAGGATCCAGGCCTCGGTCCCCGACATTGGATGCCTAACAGTTTCGAATGAAACAAGCATCTTGCTGCTAGGGAGGATCCAGGTCTTTGATCCTCGCCTATTCCTGACAGTTTCAGATGAAACAAACACCTTGCAGCTCGTAAGGATCCCAATCCCTCGGTCCCCGATCTGATGGCTGACAGTTTCGAATGAAACAAGCATCTTGCAGCTCGTAAGCATCTAGTCCTCAGTCCCCCAACTGATGCTTCAGCAACCGTTAGTTTCTTTCAAGAGTAATACCTTGGCGCCCAGAAGGGAATCAGGCCCTCGATTCCCACTCATGGCTCAGCAACTGTTTAGTTTCTTTGGAAGGAGTACTTGGATCGATGGCGGTATCCGGCCAACCAGCGCCTTGAAAACCGAAAGGGATGGTGGGAAAAGGAGAGGAAAAAAATTTCTTTCTAATATCCCTCCCTCCCGTCAGCCGCGTGATCTGTGTGGAGCAGATACAAAAGGGGTAAAGTCTGTTTACAGCGGCAATGTGAGTCGGATACCCTAGGCCAGAAATCCCAGAGAGGATGGGAAAAAACTTGCTCGACACACCCTTTGCCACACAGATTTCCTGTCCGACTGAGAGACCTTGACGGAGCTGCTGTTTACACTGCTGTTGCTTGAAAAAAAAAATAACAGGGTGGAGGGCGTGCGTTAGCGCGTTTTCAACGGGAACCAATGATAAATATCTTCTCACCGCGCAACAAAAAAAACATGCATATCAAGGTATGTTGTTACTCTGCGCTTTTTTTCGATTGATAGCAACTATTAGAGTACGTAGAGTCGTTTTCCTGTGATCCCATGGTCCTTATTGTATCGAACCTCTTGGTTTGTGTAGAGGGCCGAGATCGTCAATAAGGCAAAATAAACAAGCGCCGGGGGTCTAAATCAACAGTTGATGCTGTTGCAAGAATGCACGTGTCCATTCCCAAGGTGCCACCCCCCATAGACCATGGTATGCGGGATCACCTTGCTCTCTGATTGCCTTGGTACCAGTGGCAGCATGTTGAGTCCGTTATAGATTCTTCCTTGCTTCTCCCGCGGCACTTACACGCACCCGGTCACGGAAAGGTTTGATGAAGACAGCAAGTATCCATGCATTCACAAAAAGTAAGAGCCCGAGTCTCAAGTAAACGTGGGAGGGGAGCACAAAAGGGGGGGGTTGCATATCGAAAGCATGGCACCCAATGTTTACCACAAGGACTGCTTTCAGTCTTATCCCATCCCTGCATTCGCCTCTTATGCGGCCAGGTGACAGGGAATTCGTGTGCGCATATCGCTGGTCCACGACTTTTTCTCTCTTTGGGTATGATTCTATATATCCAACCAACAGAACAAAGATCAAAGGTATGAGTATCACAAGAGTGTAGAACCTGTCAATGTCATCACGGACCATCATCATTATATAAACATCTCTGTCGCACGATTTGTTCTCTTCTGGGTAACATCATGTGTTAGCCCTCTTGTGTCACATACTTATTGGTGCACAAAGAGAAAGTAAGATCGGTTTTCTATCAATATCACAATGGATCCAACAGCCCCAATTGCATTTATTATTGCGCTACTCTTGTATAGTGCGGCGATCGACCCGTATGCATATATACGGGCATCTTATACACAGTAAAACGTTTTTTGGCGGGTGAAGGATTATAAAAGTAATGGATGAAGCGTGACTGAAAAGCACTGTTAATGGTCTATAATAAAAGAGCCTAATTGTACGAGTACAAAACCATGGTTATGTAGCAACCGGGAAAGGACGATGCGATTTCGTTGATAACTTCGAGGCGGTCAAGTTGGCGTCTCGCAATACACAAAGCATCAATACTAACCCATGAAGAAGTCGAGATGAGGATTATGGTGTAGATTAGACATTTTACACGCGACGTCCACACACCCGGTGCTATGACATTGAGACTCAAGCAACTGATCTATCAAAAACTATGCTGCACCTCCTTATCTAACGGACAGTGAGCGGCTTTTCCACTGTCTCTTTTCTCCCGCGTGTTTTGTGGAGTCCAATGAAGATAATCATGTTTATCAAGTCAATGCGATCGGTGATGTACATGGCAAATGAGCGATATGGATTGTTTTACGGGAAGCGTACAGTAGGGAGCTTGGTGTTATTCACGTTATGTAATACATCTGCAAGTACATCGTCTGTTAGACTTGGCCGATTCTGCTCGGGACGCATGCTATCATTGTCTACACGTAGTACGCAGTGTTTGTTGTAGGCAGCAACAACTTGTTTGCAACCGCGAAGGTGCATCAGAAATGGCCTGAGTGCCGCTAAGCTGCTTGGCACCGTGATTCTTGAAAAGTGCATGAAAATGTACATCTCATCATGGACCGCGGCGCACAGATAAAAGTCTATCGTGAAACCTGCATGACATTATATTTTAGCACCGACCTGCTAGCATCCCTCGAAAATTAACGCTCACCGACAGCTTGGACTCCAATGGTACATTTGACTTCGCCTCTATCGATTGCATCCTTGCAAAAGATAGCAAGTCGATAGGTGTCTCTGTGCGTCACTGTGTGGTGGGTAGACATTTCTGCAGGCTTGGCTTCTACAAAACCCGTCTCAAACACACCGTGCATCTGTTTGGTGATCGCCATTCCACCATTTGGGCGACGGTTTGCAGTTTCGTTTCCGGTTCGGTTAAGCCTAATGGTGCTATTTAATGAGTATATATCCTGGCTTGCGGTATAACTAATTTACCAGCGGAAGACTCGGCCTTTTCTCGGGTTGTGAAACATTGGACTCAGAATGGGATCAAGGTAGTTGGTAATAAGCTCAGTCTCGCCAATGACTTGGGCAGTTTCTGATGATGGCAGTTTTGAGATGCTATTGTGCATAAGTTAATCTCTGAGACGAGATATATATGTATGTAAGTAGTGCACAAAACTAACTAATTGTTCATAACACGCAATAATACACGATCTTCGCGATCCGCATTCTTCATCAAGTCGGATACTTTCAAATAAGCGTAATATCGCGCATCATCATCACTGTCGTCGTCTTCAGCTGCCACAGCTTCCGATAGTTCCTAATTACCAAAGTTGAAACCATTCTTTACTTTATTTTCCGTATTAACTGCGAATTTAATGATGTACCTCGATTATATGACAGAGCGAGTTGAGTATGCCATCACCAAGATTAATGGACGTGTCAAAATATGCATGGCGAAATTCATTATAAACTTTTTTGATGCTGGCCTGAACAAATGCTTTGACACATTCAAGATCCACCGAATTTGGAGTGAGTAGCAATACATGCGATAGGGCCCTTTGTATTATCATGATTCATTAGTAATACTATGCAATGATTCTATTTTACGATCCACTTACAGCACTTTCTGTAGGTCGGAAACTAAATGTAAATCCAATAGGCTTGCTTGCTCGATTGCTAAATTCCCGCACTGCACCGCAAATGCGGTAGGGGACTCACTTCCAACTTCACTAGTTGTCGAACCGGCTTGACTCCGACTCTGCGGATTCAATTGAACGTCAGCATCTGCAGCTCCTCCCTATCACATGGTAGAGACTACATTGTCCGCAACCTCGTTTGCGGCTGCGCGCAGTACCTGTATTCTTTGAAGGTAATGCTCGCGCCTTGTCCTGGCGTCTTCGTACAGAATTTCCCAGTCAACTTTCTCGCATTTTATTACACGAATTTTGCGCTCGGTGAGATGTTCAGCTTGCGTCATTAATGCGTTTAGCTTTCGCTCGAAGGAGTCCTTTGCTTTCTCCATGCTCTCAAACTGCGAGAAGAATGTCAAAGTTGTATCTACATTGTCGGCCTCGGATAAAAAGTCTCTTATCGAAGGATTTCTTGCGTCTCTCAAATATTCCCTAAGTTCTGAAAGGACTCAGTATTATTATTTCTAGTATTCTATAATTTATCATACTGTCATTTAGCGTCGTCATTGTTAGAAGGAAGAGGAGTGAATTGTTTCATATTCCTGCAGCAGCTTCGAATATATTCAAATTCTTTTGCGGCACCGACGATAGCCACTAATCTATGCTGCTTACCAAAAAGGGTCTTTAAAGCGTTTTCCATGTGAACTTGTTTTCTTTCGACTGTTGCAACGTATCAATGCGTTAACCTTTTTCTATGAAGCATCCCATGATAATGGGTGTAGATTATCCCCATGATGCGAGCGACGAAAAGGAGAATGCAACAAAGGAACCTTTGGAAGCGTGCTACGTGCACGCTCCTGTTAAATTAACTAACCGCACTGGATATACGCAGAGGGCTGTTGGCATAAGCGGGTGCTGGCAGTACTGACGTTGTCCTTGATTCCGCTTTTCTGTGATGTAAACGAGACAGAATGGTTCATTTAAACCAAGCCTTTTGCATCACAAGACGATGATTACAGCTGTAAAACCGTTAAAACTCTTAAGAGCTCTAATCGAAAATGTTCATTCTCAAATGTCGCATTGTTTTATATTTTTATTTACGTAAACAAATGCTATAGAAGACTAGACTATGTCGTCGCCGTCGCCATCGCCTCCAGAGGGCGGGCGGAAATTATCCCGCTGCTCTTCAAAGAAAGCAAAAATATCCCTGGGTGGTTCCCCGAGCAAGTCTCGCGCATCGTTGCTGACTTTACCCATCACACCAGATACAGTAGCTGCCACAAACCAGCCTAACATAACCTCAATAGCTACTGGCTCCAGATGATACTGCGGATCAGGTACATACGGGCTTGTAGTATTAGCTGTAACCGTAGTGTTCAAGGGCGGTAGATGAGTTTTCTTTATCTCTTCAAAGTAATCGCGCATGTTTTGCAGCTCAAGCTCCTTGTACTTGACAGTTCCCTCTTCTGCACCAATGGCTTTGCATAATTTGTTCACAGCATCATCACCGGTATACGTGCAGGGACCTGTAAGTTCGTAGATACGCTTAATTGCTTCTACTGCACTCCCATCATCGGTGTCCTGCTTTTTTGGGCTCAATAGGACCGTGGTTACGGCATCGCAGACATCGAGGATATCAATGGTAGTAAACTCTGTCGTACTGGACATTGGCATGCCAAGCTCGCCGTTCTTCTCCACCATACGCGTCCAAAAAATAAAGTTGTTGTGAAGAAAAGTGTGTCTATATATATGTGTGTAAGAAAAAGTCGCTGTAATGACTCAATGAAACATCAGATTTTTACCGAAAAACAGACCAGCGACCATAGGCATAGACGGACCGGAGATGATCTTCAATCTTTCGAAACTGGCCCAAAGGAGTGTCCTCGTCCGCTGTATCACAGCCCATCCTGGTAGCATTTCGGATTAGAATATGATACATATAACTTTTTGCAGACTTGCATGGAATGAAAGATATTGTATACTCACATCGATATCATGTATACGCGCTTCACGCCTTCTTTGGATGCTGCATCAATAACGTTAACTGCATCGGAAACTTGGTTCTCGGTCATGCCGGGGACGATGACTGTCGATTTCACGTGCTTCATTTGAGCCTGCAAGACCATCATATTGCTGTAGTCGACTTGCTGAAACCGACGAGTTTTGTGTGAGGATAAAACGGAACAGTTACAATGCTTTCTCGTCTTTTTACCTGGACATCCACGTTCAGAGACACAAGATCGGCCATACCCTCCATGCGCTCACAAAGAGCTCGAACACGCCAATTTTTGGAGATCATCCCAGGTTGATGTTGCAACACTGTGGCGATATAAGCCGCAAGCGCATGTCCAACAAAGGTGTCAGCACAGCAAATAAGGATGAATTTGTCATGATGATGAAAAGATGAGGTATGGAACATGGTTTTAAAAAGAAATGTTAGAGCGATGGAAGAACCACAAAGGGTATTTATTGATGCTTAATTGTTGCTAGTGGTAGACCTGCTCATATCACGTCATGAAGCGTATGCCATGAGAAAAAAAATGAAATCAAGTGATAAGGCTGAAACAATCTTGATCTTATTACCTATAGCAGCAATATGTCTATGTGTCCATACGCTAGGCACGATGGTCAACCTGATCCACGCCAGTAGCTTGAATTGTGTATATATCCTCAGATGTAATATTAGTTCCCTACCGGCCAAATGTACCAGAAACGGGCTATTATGTGATAAAAATAACTCTGCATCTTAGAATCAGGCCAAGTGCTCACCAGTGCTTGATTTTCAATTTAGCCATTCTTTACAGCGCGATAGTTAGTAAATAGAATGAGAAATGTGTAGACAAAATCGAATCAGAAATGATGTAACAAAGAATATTATCACTTACATGCTTGTGGAGGTAGACAGGAGTTATCTCACTCGCAACGAGCGGAGAGGCCTCAATGAATATTGCAACAAGCTGGCAGCCGTAATATCGTAAAAGGGCGTATCTGTTCATCATAATTCGATGCTGAATACTGTGATACCATTTATCTATCAAGTAAATTGCAAGTCATATACGTATTCTAAAGGGGTACGCGATCGAGTATACAATGCTCATACTTCTACTCCAGAGAAGCCGAAAAGGGGAAAATGCATCGGGATACACTGGTAGCGCAATAAGGATCCTAGATCATTAATACTGTAGAAACCATCAGAGAAAGGCTAAAGTATAAAACCTTCAACAAAAAAGAATATGAGGCTTAAAGGGAAAACCATAATATAAGTTTCTCTCTTTGTCTGCGTTTTCTCCCCACGTCTCTTTAATGAGTATACTTGGTGCCCTAACGCTCAACGGAGCCCCACCCGTATAGCCAATTCTCTTCGATTTCTTAGGCACGGAATTCAGTGACCCTATGTAACACAGATTTAGTGTTATTCGATGTAAAAAAGTGCACTATCCCGCTTAAGTAGCGATACCATATCACCATATCCCACAGCTGTCTGTTACATACGACGGCTACAAAACTACATACATGAGCACAGTTGCTTCTGTTCCAGTCCTATAACTCGTTGACTACGTTTGTGACTGGTAGAATCACTGAGAATATTACATGTATTGAGGAAGCATCATGGATAGATGAACAAGTTCCAAATGTTGAGAGTAATTCATAGGATACACTTTTAATTTCACAGTAAGGACTCATATTATTTTTGCAGCAACAAAGCTTAATGTCGGTAACAATTGCTTACAAATAGGTTTGGCTCGTTCTGCTAAGGAAGCTATCTTCATCAACGACATGCAGAGCCTAGAAACTGTCCTAGCTGTATTAACTAAAATGGTGTAAACTTTCAAAACCATCTTATTCATCTTACCTCGATCCACAGCTGGATGATCAAATCTGCAAGAGAAGCGGGTATTTCTTGTTTTCATTGTATCACTATTGTGTACACAGATATTTAACTCCAAATTGTATTCGTGTCATTGACCAGACACATCCTAGCTAATTTATCTACGCTAGACCCACTCCCATACGTAATTCCTCCGGAAAAAGGACATGTACATCGAACCAAGAACAGCCACAATGGGATGCTACATTCGACAATGTGTTGAATCTTTGGCTCGTTTAGGATAAAACATTAACCTGAACAAGACAGAGATTATGAATCTGTATCGTAGCGTTTTCCTCTGATGTACCTCTGCATACATAGCTTTCCCTAAAATGTTTCTGGTGCTGTATTGTTTGAAGTTGTTTCTGACTCTTTTCAAAGCGATATATAGCAAATAGTTACATGATAGTTATTAGGACTATTATCAGTGTGGGACATCATTCAAGTCAACGACCATAGTGCAGTTCCCAAGCAAACATTTTCCACCGCCTTTATGTTACAACTTGACAGAACACAGCACTGTGCTGTGATTTGTCTTATTGTGTTAGATGCGGGATGCTTTGCCTCAATTTGTCTCTGCTAGTAATCATTGATGAGAGCAAAGCAACTCCCTCGCTTTCTAGATTTAAGACGACCATTTGAATGTTGCAATTCTGAAATCTTGCTGTTGATGATGTGCTAGGAAGGATGTGTGTGTATGCGGAGTGTTCCATGTCTCATAATTTGATGATGCGCGGACCTATTTCCTGATTATTTAGAAGATCTTACATGGAAATATCGCACAATGCACGAAACATTTCCCAAGCATAACAAATATTCCACTCGTAGTGTTTCTGCATATACCACGTGTAAGCAGTAGTCTTGATGCATCATGACACTCCTCATTATATGACGGACACGCTCCCATGCGATAATGAAAGGCAAGAACATCAGGTTAAATTTATTATCCCCTTACTTGTGAGTTTTATTTCGCCAGAATGTCAATCGACCTTGAAATTCATAGGACAAAATACTTCATGACACCGGATCTGCTCAGTCGTTCGCAGACGGCTCATTGTGGTCTTGCAGATAACTGCTCACCCCTACAAATGTCTAGACCTAGTGCATCTCAGGTTACGTATGCGGATATGGTTTTCATAGCAAGGGGCGATTCTCCACCATTGAAACTAGAATAATATATCTCCTGAATGGCCATCTACATACGAGAGCCAGATAATATCAGATTTACCATACGAAAGCGCATACAATTCCTTTCTTATTGCTTTAATAAAATTGGTTTATGCTCGCGCTCTTTTATGTCTTGCACTGGGGAATAAATAGGCGGCCACTTCATACTAAAGCAAACCCCGTGAGAGGAGTAGAACCGGTGTACCTAAAATAAACTGCTCTGGGAAGTTATTCTGATGAGAATGCATCCTTTCGATAAAGAAAGAATGGCAGAATCACAAAGGCGTTCTATTGAGTCATTTCAGTGTTAGCCTGATGACGATTGCCTAGATTAGTTCAGCCACAATATCTTGGGAAAGAGGGTGTGTGTGCGTGTGTCTTAAAATCTTGTGAACAAAAGTCGCCGTTAGGAAATCTATTTCGGTAATCATGCTCTGGTCATAGGTTGGTTCACTCTGTGGTCTCAAGTGGGGTCATTTTCTTTAACCGAGGAGAGAAGATCGCAGTAAGCTGTGCTATCATTTTGGATAGACTTGCCCTTCAGAGTATAAGGATGCAAGTACTAATTTCAGTAGAATATGATGGAAAACGGTAAGGAGGGTTGATCACGTTATCTTTTTCCAAATACTTTATTCTACAGAAACGCCCATAAAGATTTTAAGAGGGTCATATCATAACATTCCAGTCAGAGAAATACATATTGCTAACCAGGCCACGAACGGTTTTCTGTTTGTGGCGAACAGCTTTCTTAAGGGGCCAGTGTTGCTCACCCAATTTCGGTCTTATTGTTTCTTGTGTCACGGAATTACAATTTACGACCGAGCCTATATTCGATTCATTCTTCTTCTTTTTTTTCCCTTGTTTCTCTCTTGTTCTTTTCCTTTTTCCGCTCTTCCTCTGTTGAGCACGCAACAGACTTGCGTATATGCTGCTGCTGCCTAACATTCATTAACAAATGTCCAAGTCTGCCACCACCCGAACAAAAGCTCCTAGCGGGATGCTCAGCCCCACAGTATCGCCGCATCAGATACCCAATGTCCCTGAGATTCCAGACAAATACAAGCGCCGCAGTAGCGCTGCAAGTAGCTCTGTTTCGTCCAACTCGTCCACCACAAAGGTATCCTCTTACCGGATCCCAAATTACTCTCATGTCCAGAGTAAGGTGGGGAGCAGGGACAATATCAATCACAAGCCAGGTAATTAAACGTAAATCTCTTGGCCGTGTAACGGTCACAGAAGATTCCCGCGTCCGCTCTTTCATCATGTTGATTTTGTGATCATTGAATAGAGCCACCACGCGTTTTACAACGCACCAAGAGCTTGCCATCCTCAAACAGAAAACCAGATTACAGGTAAGTCGCCCTTAAAAATAAAGAACAAAAGATGTTGGTGTGTGTGTGCGCGCATGTGTGCTTTTTTTTCTTTTTCAAGATGGTTTATCCTAACTTAGGGCACAATCCGCAACCGAACCCTTTCCCTTGTCCACCACTTCCTCTGGCGAACAAAAACAACGCAGCCATATAAAGTCCAAAGTTGGCAGCTTTGACAACATCCACCACAAACCAGGAGGCGGCAATGTCAAGCTCTTTGAGGAAAAAGTCAAAGTGGTGGCAAAGTCCAAGGTCGGCAGCCTAGACAACATCAAACATAAGCCTGGCGGTGGCAGTGTGAAACTCTTTGAGCAGAAGCTTCTTTTTGACAATGTTAAATCCAAGGTCGGCTCAAAGGATAATATCAAGCATAAGCCAGGCGGTGGCAACGTAAAGGTCTTTGAGCAGAAGCTCACCTACGACAATGCCAAATCCAAGGTTGGCTCCAAGGACAACATTAAGCATAAGCCCGGAGGCGGCAATGTCAAAGTTTTTGATGAGAAAGTCACGGTCGAAGCCAAACCGAAGGTCGGCTCCAAGGACAACATCAAACACAAGCCAGGGGGCGGTGATGTTAAGGTGTACGACAAAAAAATTACATTTGATGCAAAGCCAAAGGTTGGATCTAAGGACAATATCAAACACAAACCTGGCGGTGGGAATATGAAAATTCTTAGTCGGAAGCTCTCGAATGACGAAGCAAAATCTAAGATTGGCTCAAAAACCAAGCCAGATGGTAGCCTCGTCAAGGTATTTGATGAATCATCTTCAAGCCAAATCCAAGGTTGACCACGAGAAAAATATCAGCATGAGCTAGATGAAAATGACATCAATGGGTGTGATGAGAGAGTCGTTTTTGAGGCGACTTCCAATATTGGATCGTTCGATAATACCAAGCATAGGCCACGTGGCGGGAGCCCTGTTCTTTCGGAGGAGAGATTGTTATTAGAGCAGACGGCTAAGGTTTGCATCGATGCTAGCAGCCAGAGATAAATACATAAATACAGGTGAGCAAGCAAAATAAAAAAAGGAGCCATGTGCTGATGCGTAATCGGCTGTTGTTTTAGCAATAAGGAGATAATACCACATCGCATAATTACGACGATCTCACATCTGTTACGCGCGCACGCATACATAATTTACCGGTGGTACATCCACTACACATTTATTCTCTTATCGGATACCAATAAAGTTGTACCAGTTATCTCGGGTCTTCTCTGCTGTCTCATTTACTTCCCATCCACGTGCCTCCGCAACACGTTCTACAATGGCCGCCATGGCCTCATCTTGGCCCTGAGGCGTATTCATATCTGACTCAATCAGTAGCCGATCTTCTGGAACTGCTCGTATCAACTCGTCTAGTTTCTTATCCAGTCGAGCATTGATGGCGATAGAGAATGATACGTAAATGCGGAATGCCTTGAGGTGCATGAATTGGGCAATGGTCGCGGGCGATCCACCATAGGAATGAAGACATAGCCGGACCACAGGCTGATCTTTTGTTTGTTTTGTCTTTTGTAGCAGGCTGAGTAGGTGACCCTGGCCCTGGACACAGTGGAGACTGACCGCGCGGTCCAGTTTGCGGGCCAATTCAAGCTGGAGTGCGAGGACAGCGAGCTGATGCTCAATAGTGCACTGCACCATCGTAGGCTTGACTCCATGCCACTCGATCGCTCCGCCTGGCAACAGACGTGCCGCTCGGTCAAGCCCCACCTCGCCAACAATCGCCTGCGGATACGTCTCTAGGTGATGCAGGAGATTGTTATACCATTCATCGCGCCGAAACGGTGGGTCGAGCACTTTGAGCATCTCTTGCTTTTCCGATTCGTCTGGCGATTTGAGAACTTGATTGTAATGCTCTGCAGCCGTGTCCTTGTCCTCGACCATGAGCCGGTGAACAAACCATGGGTGGATACCTTTGGTTTTTTTTTTCCCCGGGGACGAATTCAGTCTTTCTTTGCTATGGGAAGGGGGAAGACAACGATCGAGACTATCTCACCAAAGGCAGGAATGCATTTATTTTTCGGACATTGCTCGCATACTTGAACAACCGTATCCCAGTCATCCTGCCGCACGCCCATGAGGGTGACATGACCTGTTTTTAATTCGGCAATCATTGCCAATTTTTCTTTATCGTCGTGAGGATGGCAGTGCGCATCACATAGGTTTTGGAAAGGCACCATGATGACAGAGGAAGGAAAGGAGCTTGTATATATAGAATCGTTTTGAGTACACGAAAAGGGAGATGAGCTAGCTCATACAAGGGTGGATTTCGCCCTAGCAAATCCCACGAGATGCGAGTCGCCGTCGTAAATTGACACGTAGTGCTCGAGAAATTTTTGACCGATGATAAAATCCATATCACCAAGCGCCTCGCCGGTGACGTACGTAGGGCAGAGATCGCTATCACCTGCGCCCCATAACGCGGATTCCCACTCAGGGACAGTGTATTGTTCGGGAGTCAGCGTGAATGGACTACTGTTATCCTTGGGTCCGAGCACAAAAGAGATGGAAGGGAGCGCTTGAAGGGAGTCGCAAGGGACGGTCCACACTTGCAGGGTGTCGTTGAATACGGCATTGGGTACATTTTTGTACATCTCACTAGCCATTTCTGGCGGTACGATAATAAGCGTCGTGCCTGTGTCAACAATGCCATGGATTGCGCGAGCGGGTCGGACGGCGACGTCGCCAACTGCAATGTGATCCATCTCGATCGTCCAATAGTTCTATATAATAGCCAAGTGTCTCAGAACTGGAAACAAAGAACTATATTGCGCCTGCTTCTTACTGCGTAGTTGTCGTCGAGTATTTGCGGAAACCAGTGAATGTCGCCTTCATAAACGTCTGAGGGCGGAAGTCCGCCGAGTGTCAATTTACCACCTATCACACCAATCTCTTCAGGCTCTCTAATGGGCTGAAAGTAGACGCTAAAGATGTTCTTGGCAACAATGTGCTGCGCAACAAGCATTTCCATAGGTGTGGCCAAGGTTTCTTTTTCTAGATGAGAACGTTCTGTCAGAAATGGGTATATCGACACAGAAAAGCAGGGGCGGGGAGCGTACTGGTGTTGAAATCAGCTGTGCCTCGGCTGGGTGCAAAGCCAATAATACCATCTAGGAAATATATAAGTCGCTACGTACTACCGTGGATGTCTTCCCCCTTCCTCCATTCATTACCAATTCCGTTTGAAAGAAGGTCAGCTATCACTTTTGTCGCAAGGCCGATGGATTGATTGGCCACTTGTTTCGATTCCAATGTGAGCGTATCGCGGACGAGGTCACCAGAGATACTCCCTGAGCCATAGTCGGCCTGGATAAAATTGCCTGACGCCATGTGGGCCGTCTTGGATTTCTGAAAGTCGTACTTGTCCATGGCCCCTAGACAGTCGTCTCCGCAAGACTTTGACGGCACCCAAATAAGTGGCGAGCCAGTGTCAAAAATCACTTTGAATTTTTGAGCAGGCGTGCCGCTATGAAGAATTATAAGCATATTCTGCATACTTTTTTTTTTTAAAAAAGCTAATCCGCTCCCTTCTTTCATACATTCCAACCGAGATGACGTACTATTGTGATAAAAATTGGTAACCCCTCTCTCCCCATTTAGCTCAACAGTAATTGAAATTGTCCTCGCTTTGGGTAACTTACACTCCAGATCGTATTCGTGAGTGTTGAGCTTGATTGTTTCCGGGCATACAGACGACGGTCTTCCTTTGGATGACGCTGGTATGACGACGGATGGAGAAGTGACTTGACTGTGTCCTCCAGCGGATTCATCACGGATGTTTGAATCAGATCTACAAGTGAAGTCTGCTGTCGCTCGCGTGTCATGTCCATAGTGATCACGCCTGGTGATGGAGATGGAACATTGTTAGGCTGCGGCGGCGGCGGCGCTGCTACTGCTGTTATTGTGGCTGTTACGAGAGACAACGCCAGAAATGGAACAACACGAAAGAAAACTGAACAGATGCCGGGCTTCCTTTTGACGATTCCTGCCATTGTGGACGACGATAATAAGAACAAAAAAGAGAGATCTATGCGTACGGTCTTCAGCGGATGGTGTGCCCTATATTTATGTATCCGGCCGAAGGCATACATGATCACTATGTACAGGAAAACTAAAGCCCCCTTTCTATCGCAATCATAGGGTAAATCACTCTTTATGGATCTGCTTACATTTATTGTACGGCAGCTACGCTACAATCAATTAACACACATGGCTATGCACCCTAGTCAGACAATGACCCAATAGAATTCTTTATGACAAAGGAGGTCCTATAGGAGAAATATCCCGTCTTGCTTACTCTCACGGCATACGCATCCTAACGAACTTTTTTTTTTTTGAAGGTCGCTCGATCCCAATCCAAAGGGTAAAAAGCGAATTAAAACAGCTCCATACGTTCTTGATCACGTGTGTATTTTTTTTTTACTTTTGCCCTCGCTTTAAACGCCCGCTCTTATAGTATTAACAATCTCCTAATGGATTTGAAACGGTTAGAGCAAGCATTACAAGAATTACCGATCGATGCGCTCCTGACTGAAATACCACAAGTGCAAAACTCGATAAAGCATCTGCTGTCCTCGAACGACGCAATGCGTGAGTACGATCCTGATAGCAGCGATCCCGATCTGACGACCGCCATCGCGGAGAATCAAGCTGTTTTGGAACGTCATGAAAAACGCATTGATTTGACCCTTGAGGTCATCCGGAAGCGGATCGGCGAAGCCGCGGCGCGTGAAGTAGGATCCAACGTTGCTGCATTCCGGAAATCCTACCCCATTACCGCCAACAAGATGAACGACGACCAGGGCGGTGTATTCTTGTAGATACGCGATTTTTTTTTATATCAAAATGCTTTTCATTACCGGACAGACTAGAAGTTATACCTGCAGACTATTCGTCTCTTTCCCTGTCCTTCATTTTCATCATGTAGTTTTGCAATACTGAATAGAGAATGGTATAGCTTTGTGGATTGTGATACAAGAGCAACCTTCAACCATGACCAGCGAAACCAACATTGCAGATCCCGCCTCTCTTATTTTAGGAATTGGGGGGAGGGTATGTTGGATTCAGGGGGCGGGCTTGCATTCAACTCCTTAGCACAGACGTACACCAGTCAACAACTGATAATTGAAGGGGGAAAAAACAACATTGTCGAATGCATTTCTTCCGGCCTAGTCATTCGTCAAGGGCCGAGTCATCCTTATCGTTACGTACACGGCGAAGTATGAATGGAGAAGAGTATTCGATCGAAAACAACGACTACAATGACGAGGAGAGACTTCTCGGTTCCAACAGTAATGACGCTCACCGCCAGCGCGGATTTTGGGATGCCGAGGAAGAATTTGATTATGAAGAGCATGAGGACGATGCAGGATCGTCGAAAAAGGTGAGTATCCACTGCCCCGAGAGCGCGCGCGTATTCTCTCTCGCACGTACATAGAAATGATGGATACCTTTTCTTTTCCAGGGCAACAAATGGCGATTCGCGATGGTCGGTATCAGTGTTGGCATGCTGTACGCCTTGTTCAAAATCCTCTTGATGGCTTTTGGACACTCTGGTGAACACTCAATGAAGCATCCAGAGATCTTGTATCATAATGGCACACATTACTTCGCGCCCACTCTTATATATATATCTCTCGATGGCTTTCGCAACGATTATTTGGAGCGCAATGTCACACCCCATCTCGCACAGTTTGGTAAGTCGTCTTTGACGTTAATTATGCGATAAATTAAAAAAACTGATCTCTTTCATACTTGTATAGCTCAGGATGGCATCAGTGCACAGTACATGAATCCTTCTTTTCCAGTAAGCAATTTTTTTCTAAAAAACCGCATGCCATGAAGTTTTCTGATTTTTTTTTTTCGCTTAGTCCATCACATTCCCAAATCATTGGACGCTGGCCACTGGGTTATATCCTGAAGCTCATGGGATTGTGGGCAACGAGTTTTATGATCCGTCGTTCAAGACCACTTTCATCCATAAGAAGCCCGAGATTAGTTCTCAGAATCGATGGTGGTCAGGCGAGCCGGTATGTTAAAAAGGACGTGCTCGGAAGATGGCTCCACTAAACAGGCACATGTAGATCTGGGCCACAAGCAACCGGCAAGGTCGTAAATCCGGAGTAATCATGTGGCCCGGTTCGCCCGTCGCATCGACTGCACCCACGTACCTGGTTGACTACGACCGACAAGTGAGCGCGCAGCAAAAGATGGATATTGCATTGAATTGGCTTGACTTGCCGCTCGAGGAACGTCCTCAAGTGATTTCAATCTACATTCCTCAAGTGGACCAAAAAGGCCATGGCGGTGGACCTGAAGGTGGCCAGCTGAACGGTGTACTCGCACAAATGGATGCAGCCGTTGGTTATCTGCTACAAGGACTCGAGGCCCGTAATATCCATGAACATTGCAACATCGTGATTGTGAGCGACCACGGAATGGCACAGACACACAAGTCGCGCCTCATCTTCTATGACGACATCTTGTCAAAACAATCCATGAGCTATCTGCAGGAGCGCGAGGCATGGCCACTATTAAGTTTACGACCGCGCGAAGACGCGCCGCCACACGCAGTGCAGCAGATCTATTCGGAACTCGCCAGCAGTGCACGACTGACTCCAGAGCCTCATTTTCAGGTATATCTTCGCGATGATGTTCCCGAGCGCTTCCATTATCGAGCAACAGAAAGGATTGCCCCCATTGTCGTTATACCCGATGTCGGGTACTCCATTATCACCCGCAGTGATTTTAATGTCTCTTCAGACAAGGATTATCGTCCGCGAGGGATCCATGGCTACGATAATATGGCAGTCGAGATGCGTGCTATCTTCATGGCACGTGGGCCACGGATAAGCCATTGGTATGATAAAGGCACAGTCCTTGCCCCATTTGTCAACGTTGAAGTGTATTCATTTCTTACCCGGATCATGAACCTCGACCCCGCGCCTAACAACGGTACTCATGCCGGAAGGCTTCCTCCTCTTTTATAAGTTACAGTAGACTACATAATTCATGGATATCCTCTTCATACGCCTTATAAAGCTTATCTTTTGTGTTTCTTTTTTGGTCTTTTGCCTTTATCGTGTTTAAAAAAAAAAAAGAGAAAGCTGGCTCGAAAAAAAAGACAAAATACACGGGTATATTTGCATAAAGTCCTTAAACACTTGCAAAGAACAACCCGCGCGTTTTGTCCTCCAGCATGGCCTCCTCGCGATCCATTATATGGTCCCCTCATGGCGATCAAACCCATTTTCTTGTCAGTGGCACAGAACTGAGCCTTTTTAAATGGATTCCAGAGGTCAGTTGGACATAATGTTACCCGCTCGACTTTAATCTTACTAGACCTGCAGACGCACAATGAGCCCGGCAAGGCGCAATTCATATCCAACATTCCAAAAATTGCGCTTGTTATGGTAAAGTGGGGGGAGGGGATGATGATGATGATGGAGAGATAGAGCGAGAATGGCAGGAAGTAGAGAGATTCTTTCTCCTTTACAACTTATACATGGACAAAAACCTAGTGCGCCGATTGGTGTGCTGATCCCAATCGGTCCGACTTGATCGCTGTAGGACTGACGACAGGCAAGACATTGCTTGTCCGGATGCAGGATCACATCAACACACTCGGCGAAAGCCCCCAGCAATCGCCAATGTTTTATCGATCGTCGCCAGGGTCAACCACAAAGTCTTCAACAAAGCAGTATCCCGTATTGGGCGTAAAAATGTCCCGGCCTTGCAACGTCGTTTCTTTTTCCTCTACTCATCCACATCTGCTGGCAGCAGGGCTGGACAAGGTGCGCAATGATCCTTGTCTCTTGGTGTGGGACATTTCGCAGGCGATCGATGCACCTGCCGGGACACAAACATCCTCCACGCCCTCTTATTATCAAAATTATAGGCCTCAGAGCGCTCGATCCACAACAGCGCTCGATCGCGAAGCGCTCTTTTCAGGTAAGCAAAACAATATCCTGCCCCACCCTCAAATCCCAGCCGTTGGTAACTCAATCACGGTCTGTACGGATAGATCGAGCACGGTTCACATCGAGTCAACAAATGCCCCTTGCTGATCATCCCATCCCTACCGCCACCGCAGGGGGAAGTTCATCGTATGTCGAATTATGGGGGAGAAGAAAGAAATGTAGTAGCAGGTGTTGGATTGATTTGTATGTATAAAGACGAGAACAGCGGCCTATCCAGCAATATGGGCCATCCGAAGCCATTGCATCGTGTGCCTGGTCTAGCCATGGCGGTGCCCCTTTGCTCATTGCGGGCATGGGGAACAAATATCTGCGGGTTTATGATATTCGAGGCAAGCCGTCTTTTTCATCATCATCTGGTCTTTGCAATAACTAATCAAGTTTTTTTTTTTCGCCATGACTTAGTGGATTCCATGGCAACCCCGCTACAGTTTGCAACTAAAGCAGTTTACGGCGCAGCCGTAGATCCTTTCAACCCGAATCGCCTTGCCTCTTACACGGAGGAAGGCGTGGTCAAACTTTGGGATCTTCGAAAAAAGACCGATCCAATATCCTTTTTTGTTTTTATTGTTTACTTTGCTGGGCTTGTATGAGTGCATATCCATTCGCCTTAACCCATTGTCGCTTTGCTGGTTTTTCCTTTTACATCCTCACCTTGAATGGAGATAGCAATTCCAAGCATAGCTTATCGCGCATTGCTTTTTCACCCTCACGGCCGGGCTTGCTTGCCTCTCTGTCGAGAGACGCATTCTCGATCAATCTTTGGGATATTCAAGAATCATCTTCTCTCAAAGCTACTATGGCAACAGGTCCCGGTGCACCACTGGGCATGGAACCCACCCTTAGGACAGATTCGAGCAAAGGTGACAAGAGCCCTCTTTTGTCACTCGCCGAGATTCCGGAGGATGAGCTTAGTATTCCTGTTCTATGGAAGAGCAGACGATGTATGTACGGAAGGAGGGATATGGTTCTTGTTCCACTTGCCTCACACGCACAAAAAAAAAAACTACCTAGCCACGACGAGTAGCAAGCCAATTGCATGTTTCAGTTTTATTCCAAAACATGCCAGTAGTTGCCGGAGCAATATGAGCGTCTTGACGATGCAAAAGGACAATCAGTTCGAGACAATCAATCTCGAGGAGGCATGCAAGATGGCATGGAGACCCACGGGTGGACTTCTTCTGACGGGCGGCAGTGACATGGAAACGTATGGGGCCGACGTGGAGCGCAATACGAACCGCAGGCAAGTAGTAGCGCAGTTCCATGCACTCAAAATTTCAGAAGCAGCAGATCATCGGTATGTTTGTCTGTGTGGGATCGATAAAGGCGATTCATTACCTCTGATTCACGTGCATTTGGGTTTAGGCGAGTACCAGCAGAAGGAGAGGGAAATCCTAAGCTCGAATTGCTGACGCCGACGCTTCTCAAGGAAGCAGCGACAGAACTCGCTAATGATATCTCGGTTGTGATGCGCGAACGGGTGAAAATGGGATACGCGATGGAGGTGAGCGATTGCGGTCGACGATAAGGAACAACATTCTCTTAACTATCATAAAGTGTCGCAAAAATCTCGGTGTTGTCAAGGACGACTGGAAGATGAAAGAGCTATGGTCATGGGTCGAATGTATGTAACATAGTAGAAAAAATCAAGTAGCACATGATCTTTAATCATTTCCTTTTGGCAGGTGCTGATATTCTTGCACATGACACGACCCAGAGGATCGAGTACAACTTCCAGGGAGTACATAGTCTCTGGATGAGTACAGGTAAGAAGGATATGAAATAGCATGCTTCTCTTGTTACACCCTTCCCTGAGCGGTCTACGTATGGAATGCCCATCTAGCTACTGACCTCTCGAAAAACTCAAACAAAGACAAGATGCTGGTCCTCCAGGAAAGGACGGAGGATATGCTTGCGATGGTGGAGACAGCGAAACCCATCCAGCGCAATATTGCGCTCAAAGTCTGCGGCTTTGGGTTTACACAGGCCGAGCTCGAGGAGGAGCTTGTTCGGTAGGTCTACAGTTGTAAAAGAACCGAGGTATCATAACGGGGAAGTTCGGGACCTCACTCATCCATCCCCGAAATGAGTATAGACTGGAATCGCGGGGAGAGTATGACAAGGCAGCTGGCTGGGCTTTCTTTGGTGGGCTTCCTCACCGGGCCATCCAAGCGCTTAATAGTGGACGAGGTTCTGGCGAGAACGGTAGGGAGAAAATAGCAGTCCGATTATCATCATCATTCCATTGACCCATAGACCCGTTCCTTCCCGTTCTAGACCAGCAACGCAAGCTAATGTCTGCCGTCCTGGCAGGATTTCAACCGAATACATTAGCGGAAAATCCAACGTGGCGTGCCCTATGTGAGTCACTGAGCGAGGATATGGTTGACCGGCCCTACTTGCGTGCGATCTTTGCATACATTTCGTCCAACGACTGGTTCCGGGTCCTCAACGAACCTAAACTTTCCCTTAAGGAGCGGGTGGCAGTTGCGCTACGGGTGCTTGATGATCAGCAGTTAACAGAGTACCTCGACCGTTTGACAGCACAACTGATAAGTGAAGGCGATGTCGAGGGTGTGCTCCTCACCGGACTGACCCCCCAGGCGGTGGATTTATTTGAGCAGACAGTGAACCGATATGGGGATGTGCAAACGGCAAGTCTTGTCATGAGCTTTGTAGTTCCTCGGCGATTCAAGGATAAGCGCGTAGAAGACTGGACAGAAAGGTGATATTTTTTTTTTGCTGTTGTTTTGGGGGAGGAGACAAGAGAGAGACTGAACTACCATGTGATAAAATCTTAAAATTTGAAAGTTACCGGATGTTGCTGGATCGGTGGCAATTGTGGCATTCCCGAGCAAGGTTTGATATTCAACGAGGGCAACGTATGAGTAATTCGAGCGAAGTGGCGCCACCGCAAGTTTATGTACGGTGCAACTACTGCTCGCAAACGCTTGGCCATCGTCTAGTTGCTCAGAATGTCCGAAACCGTGAAGGAAAGCGGATGAATGTGCAAACAAACATTTCATCAGGCGGAAGAGGGACAGGAAAGCAAAAGGTAAATCAGAACAACGGCCGTCCATACAAATGGAGGACATGACAAGACTCATGCTGTTTGTTCTTCTCTGTCTCGCCCTCTGAAGCCAACCGTATGCCCAAGTTGTCGAAAACCGCTACCGCGCTGTGCGCTCTGCTTGATGCACATGGGTACCCCTATTGATTCGCTAAGAAAAGCCATCGCTGCAAACGATTCACACCAAGGTGAGGTGAAATGGTGAGCGGGCAGTTCCGATCATTTCTCACAGCCTAGTGGTCTTTTTTCTTGACAGCTGATCCTTCTGGATTTGACCTCTGGTTCACCTGGTGCCAAACATGCCGCCACGGAGGTCACGCGGTGCACATTTTTGATTGGTTTCGCAACCACACGAGTTGCCCAGTCAGCAGCTGCAACTGTCACTGTTACAACCTGAGTCCAGACGGAAAAACAGGTGTCGTGCCGAAACCGGACGGTGGCGCGGCATTGGAAACTTTTCGTCAATGACATGGGATCTTATGAGGCTGACAAGTAATCAAATACATGCTTTACTCTTTTTTTTTTTTCCGTCAGTCAGATATAAACCAGCTAAGCAATAAAGGGCAGGAGGTAGATCGATGCATAAACAGAGGGTGATAGAATTGTTTTCTTTTTTTTTCTTCGTTACGCCACGAGATCGAAGGAAAAAATGGTATTGGTGATCATATGGGAGGAAGCGTGTTGTTTGCATTTAAGCGGTGGTGGCAGGAGCAGCGGCATCCGATTCAGCATGGGTGGCCTTCTCTTGCTTGATCTTGGTGGCTTCATAATGGACTGCGGCAATCTGGGCCAAGGTGTGATTGGCAATGTCACGGGCCTTTTGGGCAGTCGGGGTCTGGAGTGCGGTCTGGGTAGCATTTTGAACCTTCTCGTGGATCTTGTACTTCTGGTCGGTCTCGACAATCTTGTCCCAGATGCGGTACTTCTCGTCAAATTGCTTAACTGCAGCTTGGTGTCAGTTCCAACGTCTTGCGGAGGGAATCATCCGCCACCCCCCTCTTTCTGCGCGCTACTTGCTCCACTAGCACACGCTTCGTTCCCCACCCGCCACTCTTGATCCTTCACTTACCATTGTTCTGAAGAGTGGACAAGTAGCCCTGAAGGCGCGAAGACAGACCATACTTTGTGTCATACTCGAGACCTTTGGCCACAATATGGTCATGCAAAACGTAGCCGTTGGCGAGAATCTCAGCGGCAATGCGCGACTTGGGCTTCGACTCCTGCTGCTCGTTGTTCTCCTGGGCACCTGACGCGGCCTCGGCCTCGTTACTGGCATGGTCAGCAAAGTATGGCGTGGCAACAATATGGGAGTCATCAATCAAAGCTACATGGGCGAAAGGGGGGGGAGGAGAGGTTGGAGGTTAGTTGGCTTTCTCTCTATCGTTTGGTGAAGAAGCGTCGCGTCTTACCATTGCTGAGAAGCGTAGCAGTCTTGGCAGCCGACTCACGCTCAAAGTGAATGAGCGCAGCCTGATGCTCACCATCGTCATCTCTAAATGTCGAGAGTCCCAACCCGTGAGAAATCGCCATGAAACTTTGTCATTGGCAAAACGGACTTACTTTGTCAGCTCAAACTCCTCAATCTTGCCACAGAACAAGAAAAATTCCTTGACTGAATGAATGAACAGAAGAGAGAGAGAGTGTCGATATCAAACGCTTTGCAATAATATAACCCGACCAGCCCGGTCCTTTTCTTTTTTCCCTCCCCCTTCTTACCTGTCTTTTCGTTTGACTGAGGTGCGATGTTCTCGACAAGGACGTAGTTTGCAGAGGGAGTTCCGGGGATCTTTTGAAGGATGGGTCAGTCCTGAATAGTTCACGCATCGATTGTCCATATACTTACAGTGATGGTGCTAAAGGTAGGCATAGTGAATGTTTCGTGTGCGAGTGTGTGTGCAAGCGAAAGAGATAGTGGGCTTGTTGGGACCGGGATACCCATTTATTTTATACCCTGCTTTGGTGTCGCCGCTTAGAAAAAAAAATGAACAGCAGCACCCAAAGCAGCATCACATGCAGCCAATGCAGACATGTGATAATACCGTATTATTACTACACCTATTCGATGAAATGGCGAGCACGAGCAATGCAATCTTTCTTTGGATAATGATGCGGGAAAGAATAACCGCATTTCTTTTTTCATATCATGGCAGCTGGCATATGATCCTCCCTTTTGCTCCGCTGACGTAATGGGGGGTGGGCATGGTGAAGGGCTTCGAATAAAAAAAAAAATTCATGCGCTAGCGCCTGGCAATTTTGGGAACGATCCCACTTTGCCTCTCCGCCTCGTAACGCAAGAGAGAACACCTACCGCCCCCCTCCTTCTTTCAATGTTTCCCCCACAACGTCTGTTACTGCGACAGGGTCATGCATGGCCTCATCGCCACCTCAATGCCTATCACCAGGCCACCATTACCACAACCACCAATGTCAAACCACCCGGGAAATTCAAAACTTTTATGAAAAAGTACGGCTACGTTGGAGCCGGGGTTTACACCGTGTTGAGCGTCATTGACCTCAGCCTGACGATGGCCATCATAAGCATCAAGGGCGCCGATCGCGTTAAACAAGCCGAGGACTATGTCCTTGATCGCGTCAAGGGTTTGATCGGAATTAGCCACGACCGCGAAGGGCAACAGCACGATACCACAGACAATAACAACGACCACCCGTCCCTCACCACCATCTTCTTGGCCGCGTACGGCATCCATAAAACCATTCTCCTGCCCGTCCGGCTATCTCTCACAGCAGCGATTACGCCCAAAGTGGCTCGGTCTATCCGGAACTTTACTCGTAAATAAATCATCCAACCACTTGTATTTATAGATACGTTTTTATATATATGTATATATATTGAACACGGACCGAATATGATCCAATAAAACAAGACAGACACCACAATTTGGAGAGAGAGCGCGCGCGCGCATAATATACGTTTCAAATAACAAGGTCGCCCATAAGAACGAGGAACATAGAAAAGTCCCAAGAGGCGCGCGATATACTCGAACGCATGCATATTTGGGGAAGGTTGCTGAAAAGAGCCATCACTGCATCTAGAGCGCCATTGGAGTAAAATTAAAGCCGCTTCATTACATCTCTAGGGGCCTGTCCCATTCCAAGCCGAAACGTCCCCGGGTCACACGGTTGAGCTGCTGACTTTCAAAGCGAAAGTCCCGGCATGCCAACTGAACAGATGGGATGGGTCGTCCACCACCGTCTCCGGTTGGTGAACAACTGTCAGGATGCGTAGCGTGACAGCGAGAGGAGCAGAAGCAATTTTTTTTTAAAAAAAAAGTAAAAGGGGCAAAGGTGTACGATGAACAGTGAAAGGAACCAAACTCTTTGCTGTCCAATAAATTTCAAATGAACGTTCGTTGTTACGAGAATTAATATCATGAATCCTACTCATGCTCCTAGGAAAATAAATCGCCTCTTCTCCAGAATGCTCTAAACCGAGCTCCAGCGTGTTTGGCAGGGAAACCACAGGACACCCATGAGTATTGCACAACGGAGAGAATCAAGCCCTTGTTTATTGGAATGATTGGAGATGCGGATAAAAGATTACATGAAATGATAGAACTGGTATGGAATGCTGCTGGGAATGAGGTGCGCTCAAAAATATCTTAGTTGTAGATCCGGAGGTTATGCTGTTCGCTCATTGACGTTGCTGCAGATGATGGGGAACGGAAAGGGGAGAATACCCGCCCACGGTGCTGAGCGCCAAGGGCGTTCGGACGATGAAGGGGTGAGCCAGTAGGACCATCCATATCAAGCAGAATCCGCGGGCGGCGATATCTTGTCCACCAGCACCACCATGCCGACCCCGCTATGCCTATAACCATTAGCCAATGGCTCTTCGTTATCCTTTGCCACCAGCTATTGTTTAGGCTCAAATCTTCATCTTGTACAACGTAGATGGTCTTCAACGGAGCATTTTCCAATTCCTCGATATAATTGTCAAAGCGACCGGTGTTGGAATGAGGGCGATAAATGGGTGATCGGAAGCGACATCCGGGTGTTTCAAGAAGGGCATTGATTTCGGCAGGGGATGGCTCCAAATATCTGCCTGGGGCGCTGTACGAACCTGCGGAAAGGACCGCATTGGCAATGGTACGATGGATACCTGCGGATGATACAGAACCCCATCAGCGAAAGCGAGCGATAAGATGCATTCAGCGGTAGTTATTACCTCCAGCCAAGTGAATATGGTCCCACCACATATACTGATCCGCGTTATCTGTGCATCCATCTCCATCTCCACAAGCGGTTACGTATGCGTCTGCCACATTACTGAATCCGAAAACATCCGGGATTTCGACAATGTCACTTAAAAGACTGTGGATGTCGATCATGTCGAGCTCAAAAGCATGGTGGTGCTTGTTGATTGTTCCCACGTCTTGTCGGATAAGGTAGCTCAGTGCTTCGGCTGCCGCGCCCACTTCTTTTCTATTTGTGGCGGTGGCAAAGTAGGGCATGTATTGCAAGGGTGGCACAGCAAAGACCATGATCCGGTTCACGCCAAATGCTTTACGGAGCTGGCGAATTTGTTGGCCGATACAAAACGCTATGTCCTCGATTGTGGGTCGGATATCGTCTTTTTAAACGTTGGATCAGTCTGTTCAGTACCGACACTGACTGCGCGCGTGTGGCTTACCAGGGGATGATTGCTGCGTGCCGTATATTCTTTCAATGTCGTTCATACCAACCCAGAGACCAAACACTGTCTCTGTAGCCATTAACCCCATATCGAGACTGTAATATAAATCAATTTGATCACGAATACTGGGTGTAGCGTCCGACACATTAGGATATAGCGCATTGTCGCAGACTGCACCGCTATATGCAAAGCTGTAGAGCGACGCGTTCCATGCCACAGCCAGGTTCTCGCTCCACGCAGGCCCGTTTGTCCATCGATGCGCATTCCCAAGATCTGAATGGTGGGTTAGATAACTCAGCAAGCCCAGGTGGCCGAATGGGACACCTGCCTGACTGGGAGTCGCCAAAGATGACGAGATTTTCAATCGGCTGGCGCATCGCAAACGCGAAATCGAGCCGGAGCATAAGAGCTAAGAGACAAAAGCATGAGGTGGAAAGCAAATGATATTGCATGAGACGAAGGAGAGGAAGGAAAGAGGAGATAGTGGAATAGCTCTAAAAATGGGAGAAGACCTATTTCTCCATAACAAGCTATTTCAGGGCTGTGGCCAATTTCTCAATTTTTTTTTTACTCTTTTGCACTGGCCTCATCCCAGCTCTACGAACATCTCCGCCCCCGGCACTACCATCATTCGAAGGCAAAGAAGGTGCGACTAATCAAAGTATGGCCAGGAATTATTATCATGGATTGATCTAAGGACTCGTAGCTCGTAAATGAGCCATCAAGTCTAATTGACATATGCTCCTCTGACAGTAGCGATCCATAACAGCTTGTTGTTATTTTTAGCTGCACCCGAAACAAAAGATGGGGAATTGTCCCGTTTCACCTGAAACCGTTGATCGGTCCAACGGTCGGCCTACGGTCGCACAACCGGAGTTTGCATGGTGTCGAGCGCACTTGCCCTGACACAGATTGTCGCGGCGCAGATCGCTTTTTTTCTTTGTGACACAGATAAATGGCATTTTCATAAAGGATTGCCATGAAATGAAGCTGTCTTTCGATAACCCATCCGTTTGTTGCTGGATGGCTTCCTCAACCAAGGCAATCGCCTCTTCTCCTCTTCGCCCGAACGATGGAAAAAGAAAGACAATAGAAACTGTAATGCCCCGGTGATTCTCCTGTAATCTACTCTTCGACCAAGACACAGAATTTGGGGAAGCCGTTGCCGATTTGCCGCTTGTTCGTTTTCTTCTTCTTCTATTTCTCTCGGTAAGACCATGACAATACGTCTTAAACGGCAAACCGTATCTTTTTCTCCCTTGTCTCTCTCTCTCTTTCTTTCTTTTACTTTTTCCACCTTCTCATACTCCTACTTAATATACTGCACATGACCTTTATCGATAATCATGTCATCACCACCATCATTAACATCCCATGATCAATTCGATTGTAACCAAAGCTCTGCCAATACCGAACCTGAGCAGTCCAATAATAACGACGCCCTCGATAATAGTCGTGCAGTTCATAGAAAAGAGCACCTCGCACGTGACGCGCATATATCACCACAACAACCGCCGCCAGCTGTGCGACGGCCTGCGCCGGATTCAATTCATGAAGACCTTTTCCCCATCGACCCAGATACTTCTGACATCCCCGGTGGTCAGCCGGTCTATAGCAAAGAAGCCACTATTGCAACAGGAAAAGATAGCGAGGAGGACATGTTCCTAAAAGCCACATGGCGTCTAAAACTGGTTGTATTACTGTGTATGCTTTCTTTACCGGTGGGATGTCATTATCTCGAGGCCACTGTCGGCACGCTCAAGACATCCCTGAAGGCTGTAAGTTAAAGATATCTCTATCTATCCAGTTTTAGTCTCCGGTTTGCCTTTCTTCCAACCCCCCTCCATGTGAATTTTCCTCGGGGGGACGCGTAGTCTTGAAATAACCGCTTTTTTTATCTTCTGCTGCAAATAGAATATGCATATTAATAACACCCAGTTTGGTGTTCTCGTGTCGGCCGTCACACTTGTCAACACTGTGCTTCCGTTGCTCGCAGGTGTCTTCATCGATGATCTCAGTATATTTGGCTCTATCCGAGGAACTGTGCTTGTGAGCACGCTCATCATGATTGGTTCTCTTTTCGTCTCCATCGGCAGTTCACGGAACAGCTATCCAACTATGGTTGCGGGACAGGTTGTTTACGGACTCGGTGGAGGGATGATCGTCACCATGCAAGAAGGTTTCTATTGTGATGAAAAATATCGATGAGAACGGCTTTAAGCTTACAGCCATGATTACCAAAAAAGGAATTCTTTCTCGTTGGTTTAGAGACAAGGAACTAACCATTGTAATCGGAGTGCTGCTCTCGGTTGCGCGCCTCACTAAATGGGCTGCCAAAATGGTGTGTTATCCCATTGTCTACGCAACCGATTCTCACTCATGGCCGATTTATATTGCGACTCTTCTTTGTGCGTCTGGGGTTCTGATGAACGGGGTCTACTGGGCTGTCATGGTCAAGAAGGGCTGGGCTACCCTCAATGGCAGAGAAATTTCTCAACCCAAACATAAATACAAGAATCGCCTCGGCCGTCAGAGCATCGGCGTTGCGCCACTAGCGTCCAGCCGACGTCTGTCGTCGTCTGTGATCTCTCAGATTGCAGGCAGCACGTCGACACCGACGGGACACGCAGGGGCGCGGTTCCGGTTTTCATGCAACCTCTTCCTTTATGTGCCTGGTACATTTTGGATGATCCCGTGGATCCAACTGATCATGTCCAGCGTCCTAAGCAGCTTTGATGACATTGCTACGTATGTGACCTTACTCGCAAAGAGCCAGTCGACGCTAACTAGATATGCTGTACGATACTAACGTGAACAATCTTTTGTGATGCGTATTCATGGTTGAGCCATGCAGAGAATTTGTAGAATTCCGCTACAACACGACGAGCATCATGGCGGGCGTGAGTATCACTTGGCTCAAACTCTCTATTTGGTGGGTTTCTGATTCCAAGCCATTTTAGTACCAAAGTAGTTTGACGCAAGTCGTTCCCATCATTGTTGCACCGATCATGGGACTGATCGTCCATCGGTACGGCCAACGCTTGACTAACTGTAAGGAATTGGCTGGGTTGATCGAGTGGTATGAAGGTGTTCACTGATAGGTTTTCTCCCTCCCTCCCCTGCATAGTGTTTGCTGCGACCCTCGTCCTTGTCACGTCAATGATTCTGCTCTCGTACACATCAGCTGCTCCGTATGCTGGAATGATTGTGTTCTCTTTAGCGCTCGCTCTCGGTCCGGTCTCCGTTCTGAGCTCCACCTCGATGCTCCTCCCCTACGAACTGGCAGGCACCGGCATGGGCCTGCACAAGTGTGCGAATAACATTGGAACGACCATTGTGGCCGTTCTGGTGGGTTATGTTCAAGATTTAACATACCACGATGGCGACTCATCGGACAACCATGTGGATCTCCAGAGCGAGTATGACGGGGTGATGGCACTTTACCTTGCCATGGCATGCGCTTCGACGCTGGTCGTCGGGATCTTCTGGATCATGGACCGCAAGCTTCTAGGCGGCTGGCTCCAGGCCAGCAAGGTGGAGCGTGACCGGCGGGTTGAGGTGGCTCGGCATGAACAGAAGGAGGAGGAGCGGACGTATCGATACCCCTATTACGGAGTGGGACCGGCGGAACAAGCGGAGCGGCGGGATAAGGCGCTTCAGATGATTGGTAGTCTCCTGCGACGGAAAAAGACCTACGTCTATGTGGGCTTCTACTGCTTTTGGCTTGCCACGTCCTGGATCATCTTCTTCACCTTTGCGTTGATGCCAATATACCAAAACTATGAACCCCAATTAAGTAGCTAGAAGATAAGATTAAAGTTTGCTTGCTTCTCCTATATCTCCCCTGTCTAGGCTGCCTATCTGATGCTTTATTCTTTCGTTGTTTGTTTGCGGGGTTTGCACGTTCTTGCTTGCCTATTTTAAGAATTGCCTAATTTGCACATGCGGGATTTTGCATATCGTCATCCCTCGCGTGCTGTCATCTCCTTTTGCTTTTTTTCTTTCTTTCTTCTTTTTAATTTTTAGACCCCACCCAGCCATGTCATCCCCTTTACCTGTGAATGCTAAACTTTATGCTGATCAGGCTCAACATGACGGCCTTGACCCAGAGAGTGCAAACCTATCAAGCTCTTTTGACCGAGCCTCGTCGACCGCCCGTCTAGGCACCTCGCCCATTCCCAGCCATGTTCTCTACAGCTCCTCGCCTGCGCGCAGCACGAATTCTATCCGGACCTACGGGAGCATCTCGCTGGCAAACAGTAACGGCGATCTCGAACGTGTTGCAAGCACGCAGTCGCTCTTTCGGCCACTATCAAACACAACCCTCACAGTACCTGCGGACGAAAGCCAGGTCGCCAAAGCCGTCAAACGGCATCTTATCGAGACGTCGCCTGTATCTTCTGTGCATAACGATGAATACCAATCGGACGATTCAACCGGCATCACAAGCGTACACCAATTGCCGGGCGGCTCGTTTACGCACGACATCTATAAATGGACTGAGGCTATCGAGAAGAACCGAATGCAGCGGAAACGAAGTCGGTCAGTCGTCCATCTCCGTCCAGAACCATCGGATCCAAGCCTCGCCAGGCTAAAGGATCCAGGAGGTTTCCGTCGTCATTTTGTCGTTGATAGGGCCACACGTCAAGGCAGAGGTGCTCTCCCTTGGATGACCAGCTCGTTTGTCGAGTTCTTGGCACTTTATGGCCATTTTGGTGGTGAGGATTTGAGTGAGGACGAAGATGATGACGAAGGGGATCTCGAGTCCTCACCTTTGCTGGCCGGCCAGCAGCCATCGAGCTCAGAAACAGTGGGCACAGCATCGCCCTCCAAGGCTGTGTTTTTGCTATTGAAATCTTTTGTCGGCACAGGTAAATGTGCACAGCGGGATGTGGGGGGAGTCCAAAAATCGCTTATCAATGATTCCGTTATCTCATGCATGAAATTTCGCCCTAATATAGGTGTCATGTTCCTGCCGAAAGCGTAAGTTTACCCTATTTGTAAGAGAGATAAGAATGTATCAACTGATCTGTGCGTATCCCTCATCAGATTTGCGAACGGTGGCCTCATCTTCTCGTCTGCGCTTCTGACAGCCATCGCAGTCATATCCCTATACAGTTTTCTGCTTCTTGTCGAAACTCGGAACAAGGTCCCGATGTCGTTTGGTGATATTGGAGGGTTCCTGTTTGGAAGCACAATGCGGATGGCCGTTTTGTTTGCCATCACAATCTCGCAGGTAACAGAGAAGTGAACAGGATGGGTGACCAGTTTTGTCAACTATGAATCCTCTGCTGTAGATTGGTTTCGTGTGCGCCTATATGGTATTCGTGGCACAGAATCTTCAGGCGCTGGTGGGCTCGCTCTTCGACTGCAACGTCCACATTCCAATTGCCTACCTTATATTGTGCCAAATTGCCATCTTTGTACCCCTAGCTATGGTCCGCAAGATACAGAAACTATCCGCGTTTGCGTTGATCGCCGATCTGTTTATCCTCATTGGCTTGGTGTATCTTTACTACTATGACTTCGTTGTGTTAACAACTCGCGGGGTTGGCAAGGTCACTTGGACTATTAACCCGACCTCGTTCCCCTTATTTATTGGTACAGCTGTATTTACTTATGAGGGCGTTGGTCTGGTGATTCCAATCACCGAGTCCATGAAAGATCCCAAGAAATTCCCCGCTGTCCTATCAGGCACAATGGTGTTCATCACCGCTCTCTTTTTATCAGTGGGCTTCATCTCTTATCTTGCTTTTGGTGAAGAGGTGCAGACGGTTATTCTGCTTAACTTGCCTCCTGGTGGGGCTGTCGACACGGTCCAGGGGTTGTATGCCATGGCGATCTGTCTATCGATTCCGCTTCAGCTATTTCCCGCAATCCGCATCATGGAGAACGGTTTGTTTACGCGCTCCGGAAAGCATGATCCAGTGGTGAAGTGGCAAAAGAATGCGTTCCGGTTCGCTATGGTCTTGGTTTGCGCGGTAGTCGCTATCGCAGGTTCGGCAGATCTCGACAAATTTGTGTCACTCATTGGTTCCGTGTGTTGCGTCCCACTCTGCTTCTTGTTCCCTCCTCTGTTCCATTACAAGGGCGTTGCTGAAACATTCCGCCAGAAATTCATTGATGTTGCTATCATTATCTTTGGCGTCGTTTCCATGGTTTATACGACGTTTATCACCGTCTCGTTATGGTCCAGCTCAAGTGAGCCGGCACCCGTCTCTGGTTGTATTCCCGGCAGTCCATAGTTTTTTCTCTCTTTCTCTCTCTTTCTCTCTCTCTCTCTCTCTCGTCCCCCTCCCACCCCCGATCGATACCATCCAAATATAACTCTAGCTGCTAAATCGGCGATGCAGTAGGAATAGATGACATTAGCCTGTAAAAAGATCTATCCTGATATGACCTGCTTATACATGTATGTAGAGGGTTGACAGGTGTCACAGCCGTAGAAATGAACGTAATTGTATCTGTTCATTGGCTAGACGTGCTGGTGTGATTTCCACATTGACCATGGCGGCTATATATAAAGATAAAAAAAAAAAAAAAGAACTTGATCGCATATGTGCAAGATTTCGGTGTTCTTTGCTTGTTGGTCGACTGGCTGTGGAACTGCAAAATAGATGGAGGAGAACGGGTTCAGCGTGTATGCTGTCTTTTCGTATATGTACATTCCTCATCCTTCAACGCAGTGATTGCTATGCTCTTGATTCACTGGCTACCTTGTCTAATGTAGGTACAGTATCGGTGGTGGAGAAAGAGGGCCTCGATACCTAATATCGAGTACGCCGATGGGGGTGGCTGGGCATGATGGAAGAGTATACTTGATGAAAAGCCAGCATGACAAATGGACCAAAAGCAAACAGTCTCAGGAATAGTTTTCGACCCCATCAAGGACCATTTCATGGGTGTTCTTTATATATGTATATTGGATAACAAATGAAACAAGTGAAAAGAATATGTAGATCTTACCAACGTGAGGCTTTAGGACGATCCATAGCGCATAGCACAGCTTCTTGCTCGATCTTTGCTCGTGTCAATCAATTTTTCTAAACTTGCCAATGTTTCCTTGTATCTGCCAGTAATGACAACCGGATCATTGGATTTTTTGCATAGCCGCCACACAACATCATTGATACCAAGCAGCAGCTTGATGTTCTTCAAGGTAATAAAGGAAGGAAGATCATCCAGAGATTGAGGAAACCGAAGATAAGCAATCTCAAAGAAGGCGTAAATCCCATGGCTGACCAGCCGAGAAACGAAAAACGTGATGTTAAAGCCTAACAAATGGAGTTATGAGTGAGTTGGGGAGTTTGAGCGGGAGGGGTAAAGAATTTCACCATGAATTTGAAATGCGAGCGAGCCATCCAATTTGTTCACATCAATGGCATTTTTGTTGAAAATCGCTAGACGAAGCGTGTCCATGCAGAGAAGATATTTACTTGCATTGCCTTGCCCCACTTTCACCTCGCCATGCCCAATGCTTCCTTCATACTCGAGTTGTTGTTTTTTGGCAATGACCGCATCCGGCCGCGATTTTCCTCCTTCGATTGGGATGGCATTCGTCCAACGCAAATGCACAAGCCTATCCGGATCGCAGAGTAAACACGAAAGCAGAGGATCAAAGTACGTGCTCCACAGTTCGCTTTCACTAATGTCATCATTGTCTTTCAATGGCGTGTTAGGTAACTTTTGAATCCTTCAAAAAAAATAATCAGTGACACAAGAATCAACCAAAGACAAGAGAAAACCGTAACCTTACAAATTGGTGATGCCTCGAATAAGACGTCGGGGTCCATAATCCATATCGGCAGACATGACCGTGAGTTCAACGATGGCTTGTTCTCTTGTTGTATTCGACATACTTAGATTGGTGATGGTTTTTGTGAGGGTCATATAATATGAATCGTCGAACTCGAGGCTGTAGTTCATTGATTCCGACGACAAGGACGCTGTCAATTCATCCAGTAATTCAACCGAAAAGACCCGCATCGCTATAGAGCTGTGCTGATGCTTGTTTAGGACCAAAATGTGCGTCAATGCCGCCAGTTCGTTGATGTACGATTCAACCGGAAGTGTTGTGTGTTTGTCAATCAGACCATGGACAATCGTCTGATAGTCCTTGAACATGCGCGTCATATTTTTTCCACGGAAGAACCAAAAGTCATCCGTGGTACCATTACTACTGCTCGTCGTCAAGTCCAACCGAAAACTTGTAGTATCGGCTTTGTGATCGGTATCGACGCAACCTGTGCCCTGGGCGTCACTGGCACACGTTGCTTCTTGATCGTCAGCACTGAATGTCGTTTTTATTCGACTCGCTTTAGCTCTCAGACTTTGCAGCCGTTGGTCAGTTACAGAGCCAATAAACTGTGTGCATTGTCCGTCTGTTCGCAATAGGATATCCAGTTCTGCTCGTTCGTTCCAAAATCGTTGATAGTCCGCAGATCCGGTCCAGGTCTTATACTCCGTTTTAATGCGCTCATGATGCTGGGTGTTGCTAAGATACTTTGTGAGAATATTACAGTATCGCTGCTGAGAGCTACACTTGTCCAAACAGTCAAACTTCTCAATAAACTTTCTGAACGTAAGCTGTCGCGAATTGTCCAAGCACCATTGTGCATCGTCAGGTATCGAAATCTTGGACTTTTTTTTCGGAGGCATTGCCAAGAAAAATGAAAGCGGGGTGGGGCGGTAGGAACGGAGCAAAGGAAGATCCTCTATTTTATGCTCCGATAGAGGACCAGTCCACATTCTTTTCTCTTCCTCTTTTCGCTTACGTCTTGCATTAGAAAAGGTAATGTTTGTTAAGAGACTGATTTGGACCTCGATGATGGTGGAGTTGCAGTAAGATTAGTAGTCAATGAAGGTTTTGCCGAACGAGTTCCGTAAGACTGGAGACGAATATCTATGTTACCGGTGTATGCATCGTCTTTGAACGGACTTACATTGGGTTTCTTCACCATCCGGATTGCAGAGTTGCAGTAAGATTAGTAGCCAGTGAAGGTCTTGCCGAAGACTTTCCGTAAGACTGGAGGTGAATATCTATGTTACTGATGTATGCATCGTTTCTTGAACGGACTTACATTGGATTTCTCTGCAAGACCGAGGGGAGGCGCGCGGAGTAGACGTCCAACCAGTCTCTTATTTTCCGTATTGAATACATTACTTACTAATGCCTTTTTTGTTTTTCTTTCTTTCTTATGGACGACCGGATCAATTATGATTATTTACATGGAAAGAGACCATGCGAACGTTACTAGGTACTTGTTTGTCCATGTCATCCGTTCCGTAGCCTTAAGAAAGCTGAAAATAACGTCTGCTTGGAGTGCCTCGGCTTTTGCACTGGAACTGAGTCCCATTCATTTTTTTTATATAAATCGATGAAACATCGTTTTGGACACTTTAATGCTTTCAACATCATTGGATCAGTTGCTCTATAACTAAGAACTGGACTCTCGTCAACCCGTTCTGAAATAACATTCGTGTTACTCTTTACGAAAGAATACGCGAAAGATGTATACCTACGTGCGGCGTAGAACCCGCCTCTCTCATCATGTGCCCTTTTGTCTGGCAATTACAATCTCAGTGTTACCGTCACTCATTAATGACATCATGGTCCATAGGCTTAGGACACGGAGATGGTTATCGACAACGTGACCCTGTCCATTGTTTCGTCAGCATGATGGAAATAAAAAAGCTTGGCAGAGCCTCTTTTCCCCCAGCAGAGGCGGCTTTTGAATCGGGAGCCATGCGACCCTTTTTTTGATTTTTGGGCCCATAGAGAGAGAGTATCTTCCCCTCGCCCTATAACAACCCATTCCATAATAATCTCAGCGACGTCTGAAGAATCAACGCACACACATACACACACACTCCTCTCCCTTCAGGAACCAAGCTATGCGCAGGGATTCTCGGTCAATCGAACTGCGGAAGCTCATGCCCTTTTCTGATCGTGCCGGAAGCAGCAAAAAGTTCAGAAATTCAGACTCCATTCACAGCGATGAAGATCCCCTTATGGACGAAGAGCTTGGTGTAATATGTCGAGTCATGGCCTGCTTGTCTCTAAGCTTCATTGGCTGCTTTGCAGGGATTAACGTTCTTTTTTTTTTTTACGGTTAGGAGTCATCGCCGTTAGCGAGAGGAGGAGGCAGCAGCAGGGAAGGATCATCCCCTCGCTCACCTAAACGACCACAACGGCGAAAATTGAAATTCGTTTGGCCATTCACCCGCTCCACACGAAAGCAGCATCCCAGGACGATTCGCTTTCATGCTGATGGTAAAGGGATTCGACTTGGAATACTATAACAAGACAACTGATTTCTGTAAAAGATAAACAGCGGAAATATGCGCCAAATATCATTGTTAACCAAAAATACAACATTGCCACATTTATCCCTTTGGTTCTTTTTGAGCAAGTAAGATATCTTGCTCTGTAAAGGATGACAACGATCGACAAACTCACGCGATGGTCGTTCCGCACCCCAACCCAACCCGATATGTAGTTTGTCGTTTTCTTCAATCTCTACTTTTTACTGGTTGCATTATCCCAGTTTGTACCAGCGCTGAAGATCGGTAACGTATATATCCATCAGGATATATTCTCTATCTCTATGAGCACACACGTCTAACTTCATTCGGGTACATTCTAGGCTACATATTCACCTATTTCGGACCTTTATGCTTTGTCTTGCTGGTGACAATCAGTAAAGAAGCAGTGGATGATATTCAGCGATATAAAAGAGACAAAGAAGCGAACTCGCAGCTTTACCAAGTCCTTTCCTTAGATGGCACCCGAAGTATTCCTAGCTCTAAGATCCGAGTGGGTGACATGATTGTGATGCAGAAGGACCAGAGGGTAAGTGAACGTTATGGGACAAGTGAGATATTTATTTACTGGGGAATGGGAGGATCGTAAAGGTTCCCGCGGATATGATCCTATTACGTACCACAGAAGAAAGTGGCTCTTGTTTTATTCGAACAGACCAGCTGGATGGCGAGACGGACTGGAAGCTGCGCTTAGCTGTACCATCGCTGCAGCGCTTGCCTGACGACGAAGCATTGCATCGTGTGCGCGGTGAAGTTTACGGTATGTGGAATTTTACCAGTCTGATCGAAGGTTAGCTTACTGTTGACATTTTCGAAAAAGCGGATGCACCTCATAAGGATATCCACGCATTCATTGGGACATTCACACATGTGGATGAAGAAACCGGCGTGGAACAAAAAGAGCCTTTGGGGGTAGAGAATACCTTGTGGACAAACACCGTGTTAGCTTCAGGATCCGCGATTGGATTTGTTATCTACACAGGCAAAGATACCCGAGCTGTGATGAACACAAACCATCCAAAGACAAAGTCGGGATTGCTAGATGCCGAAGTTAACAAGATGGCCAAGGTACCTTTTTTTTTTTTACAGCAAATGTCAATGTTTAGAATCCGATGAATATTTACAAGGCTATCTGCAGATCTTATTCCTTGTTACGCTTGTCTTATCTGTTGTCATGGTCGGTCTCAACGGCTTCCATGGGCTATGGTATATTTACGTGTTCCGTTTCTTGATTCTGTTCTCGTCCATTATTCCAATCAGGTAAATCGGAGCAAGCGAGCTCAAAAATGGAGAGAGAGAGACATATGCTCACACAAGACAACCTAGTTTACGTGTCAATCTCGATATGGGAAAGTCGGTTTACGCACGACAGATTGAGCGTGACGACGAGATACCCGGGACTATTGTACGCACGAGCACTCTTCCTGAAGAGTTAGGCCGGATTGGATATCTCTTATCCGATAAGACAGGAACATTGACGAAGAATGGTAAAGAGAGGATGATCACGCAAAGTCCGCAGACTAAGAATCATCGATTAGATATGGAGCTGAAGAAGCTGCATATGGGGACCATGTCCTACAGCTTTGACACCATGGATGAAATCATGGCTCATCTCTCGTCCGCTTTTGAGGATCACGAGTCATGTAAGAATTGCTTGGTTTTTTTTTTATGACGACATAGAACGTACGCTGATGCGATTGTTGATAGCATTGGTTCAGACTGGAACTGGTGTTGTCGGCATCTCTGGGAAGGGCCGACGAAATATCTCATTCCGTGTCAAGGACATAGTGCAAGCCCTTGCTCTTTGTCATAATGTATGTATGGAAATGGCAGGAGTATAGACGATTTACTCCAGCGTCTCTCTTTCGGTGTAGGTTACGCCAGTAACTGGGGCTGCAGGTGATGTGACATATCAAGCATCCAGTCCGGATGAAGTGGCGATCGTCAAATGGACAGAGCAGATGGGACTTACTTTGGTGGGACGCGACGTGAACAAGATCCAACTGCGTGTAGCATCGACAGGAAGTCTCCTTGAATACGACGTTCTCCATATTTTCCCATTCACAAGCGAGACAAAACGTATGGGCATCATCATTCGCGATAAACAGACACACGAGGTCACTTTTTATGAAAAAGGCGCAGACGTGGTCATGAGTGGTATTGTCCAATACAATGATTGGTAACATTGACAGAGGATATGGTGCTAGTTCATAGAGGAACATTGCTTTAAGACAAAAGATCTTTTGCAATAGGCTTGATGAAGAATGTGGTAACATGGCCCGCGAGGGTCTTCGGACCCTTGTTGTGGCAAAGAAACGTCTTTCCCCGGATATGTACGAGGACTTTAGGACAAAGTAGGTTTTTTTGGGTAGGCAGTAAAGGCATCTTCCCGCTAGCTAATAATATCCATTGTTTTAGATATCAGCAAGCCGAGCTTGCTATTCATGACCGCAATGCAAGAAAGCAACATGTGATTGAAGAGGTTCTGGAAACTGATCTTGAGTTACTTGGATTGACTGGCGTTGAGGATAAACTACAAGATGGTGTCAAGAACACGCTTGAGCAGCTTCGGAATGCTGGATTAAGGATATGGATGTTGACAGGTAGCAGAGCAGCAGCAGCAGCAATCAAGCGTATGTTACTTAAACCTGTTTTTGGACGGATTTAGGCGACAAGATTGAAACAGCAACTTGTATAGCGGTATCTTCTAAGCTTGTTTCTCGAAACCAGAACATACAGCAAATCGCCAAATGCAAGTGCCCACGTGCCTCATTATTATCAGCTTGTCAGAGCCATTCTCTAAATAAGTCTTGTAGTGAAAAACCCTGTTGACGCATTGAACGAGCTTGATAACCTCAAGTCAAAAGTTGACTGCTGTCTTGTGATTGATGGAGAATCCCTTCAGGTATCCAAAAGTCGGCATGTTCTTATCCCTTTCTTAGGCTCATGTACTAATGTTGTTTGAACCCCTCCTCGCCGAACTGAATAGCTCTTTTTGGACCATTTTCAGGATGAATTCATTGAAATTGCCACGTTATTACCGGCTGTTGTCGCGTGCCGGTGTTCGCCTACTCAAAAGGTAAACTCGTTAGCTTTTGCTGTAGGTTTATACACTAAACGGATCTCACTAGGCCGAGATTACACGAATTATCAAGTACCATACCAAGAAGCGCGTACTGTGCATTGGCGATGGTGGCAACGATGTGAGCATGATCCAGGCCGCGAATGTTGGCGTTGGGATCGTTGGCAAGGAAGGAAGGCAGGCGTCGTTAGCTGCTGATTTTTCAGTGACCCAATTCAGCCATATCACAAAACTTATGCGTAAGTCCACAGGATATAATGCATGCGGGTCTACATGAACTAATTCTGTACTCACCAGTGTGGCACGGGCGCAACAGCTACAAGCGCTCTGCAAAGCTGTCCCAGTTCGTTATTCATCGTGGTCTTATTATTTCGGTCATGCAAGCCGTATTCTCCGCCCTTTTCTACTTTGCTCCGATTGCTTTATATCAGGGAATGCTTATTGTTGGGTACATGTTTTTTTTTCCTTTTTGTCATTCTCTCGGCGAGGATAATGGACTCATGAAAGATTCGATCAGCTATGCCACTATATATACCATGGCACCTGTGTTCTCACTCGTGCTGGATCAAGACGTGAGCGAGGATATTGCGTTGCTGTATCCGGAACTCTACAAGGATTTGACGAAGGTAGAGAGAGAGGGAAGGAGGTATAACAAGTCGTAGATCGATCCGAGAATAATGCGGATATCTATGTCAGGGTCGGTCACTGTCATTCAGGACATTCTGTACATGGCTTTTGATCAGCGTATATCAAGGAGGCGCGATCATGGTGCTCTCGATCATTCTTTTTGAGAGCGAGTTCATTCACATTGTCTCCATCTCGTTCACTGCGCTTATTTTCAATGAGCTGTTGATGGTCGCCTTAGAGATTAATACTTGGTAAAGGAAAATTGTTACGGATAAGAAAGACGATCACTGATAACGTGAGTCGCACATAGGCATCGTATCATGGTGATATCCGAGATTGTCACTATTTTGATCTATATTGGATCGATGTGGTTACTGCCGACGTACTTTGGTAAGCGCGAAGAGTCATGAGGATCTGTTTCAATAGCGCCACGCACTGACAGCGAAGCGCACACGCACGCGCTATAGATATGTCATTCATCCTTACGGCACGGTTTGTGTGGAAAGTGGCTGTGATCACAGCCGTCAGCAGTCTTCCGCTCTACGCGGTCAAGATGATCAAGCGACACTATGCGCCTCCGAGCTACACAAAGCTTACTTAGGAGTTGATAAACTGTACAAAGTTATATCATATAAGAAAATATTTATATATATATATATATAATATTCTGATAGAAGCAGGAGTGGCAAAGGAGACGAGAAGGGTATATCTTGGTTTACTCGCGCCGTAAATTGTTCAGGCGGGCCTCTAGTGCTGCATCGTCTGCAGACAGTCCCTCCGCTTGAGCGACACGTTCGTTTTTTACGGCGGATGCAGGCTGCTTCAGGCCGATGGGTGCGTCGACGAGCTAAGGTAGGATCATAAAATGAGTTCAAAACGGTTTTTGTTATACACGTTGGGAGGGGGAGCTTTCTCGAACACTGTTTTACCTCCTCGCTCAAATTGATGCCGATTTCATCGAGCACCTTGTTGACAATCTCCTCACTCTCGATCTCGTCGTCATCCTCCTCCACCGCGTCATCGATGGCGTCACTCATCATTTCTTCCTTCATATCCATGACCTCGCTCTCCTTTTCGAATTCCATCATGATCTGCTGAATTTTGGGAAGATTCATTTGCCGGTTCATGGATGACATTGCTTTGGTGGCGCCCTTCATGGCCTCTGCCATTTGTTGGTTCGATCGGAGCGTCTACCATTAGAGATTGGGGATCAATTGAAAAAGCTCGGGCAGATACATAATCAACTCCCTGTACCTGGATACGCAGCGCAACACCCTGAAGTTGGGTCTTCATTGAATAAAACTTTTGAATGTATCTTCTTGTTCGAACCAGGTCTTTTGCCATGACCTTGCAGGCACTCTAAGCAAGATAGAAAAAAAAAAGCGCAGGTTGGTTTCACCCTCCCCTCACTGGCTTTTTTTCATCGTAACGTTTGAAGAGAAGAAAGGCAACGGGTATGTATGCCAAAAGGCAGGCAGGTCATTTACCATTTGTCCTTCCTTGGCTGACTTTTTGATATCTGCAATGAGTTTTTTCTCCTGGCGCTCGAGGCGTTCTCTCTCGCGGTCGAGTTCTCGCTGAGCTTTTACAATGGTGCGTTGATGCTGACGCAGCATCTCGGCTGGTGTCTTTTTACGTCCAAATAAAAAGTCCTGTCATATGACGCGGTGTGGTGGGGGATGGGAGGGGAGGATTGGTCGTGAGCTTTGGTGTGCATATAACTTTTTTTTTGTTCAATGAAGAATGCTTCTACCATGATTCACCGAGTTTTTTTATTTTCTCCAGCAAACAGGGGGGCGGGAGGGGAGAGAGTTTGGTGGCCGGGCAGAGGGGTTGGGGGGGGGAAAAGAAAAAAGGACAGCCATGCAACACATCCCCCACCCCGCCCGTCCAATAGAGGGGAATCGCAAACGTCAATGATTGGAGCGCGAGTTAAACGTCGATATCATGCAGCCCAGACATTTGGGAGTACGTACGTATCTCTTTTGCCAAGGCCCTGAAGGCGATGGCTCCCCGTTTTCAAACAAAAATTATATGCTTCTTTGGATATCTTCCCTCCCGGCATAAAGCTCTCTTCTTCAAGGAAACCGATGCTATGTAGTAGCGTCATCAGCAGGGCTATGTTGATCTAATGACAGCGCGACTTTTGAGCAAAGAATCAGCCATGAACGAAAGAAAATTAAAGCATGGTAACGTTGTCTTGGCGCTGGCTTCTATGTAATTATACCGGGTCCCCATGTATGTGCGTGTGTGATATCAGTCGTGAGCAACAAATACATGGCGTTACAGTAGTTAATTCGTGTGATTTGTTCATGTTGATCGGCCATAGGTTGGGTGTCCTGGCCGTATAGACGTAGTCTGTAGTTGCCCAAAGATATGCTATATCCTGATGAGTTTGGTTTTCATATCAATATGAAACGCACAGTAGGTTAGGTGCCAACGACAGCGAGAGAGTAAATACAACGGACAATTTTGGAATCAAGCTTGGGCATTCATTCCATTAGCGGGTGTACTTGAGGTGGAGTTTTGTACCCATGGCGGGTGGGTCAAAAAAAAAAAAGCGTAAGGAAGCTTGCCCCCCTCCCGTCGAAACGTTTTTTGTCCCATCGACCCTCTATCCATCTGATATGTCGGCCTATATGCGATAGGATGGTGTGGCACTTGTTGTGTGCCTTGTATGCACCACAATCCAACACAGTACCACTAAGGCCACATGGTGGGACCCTTTCAGAAACCGCACCCGGATAGGGTTAGACGCCTTGGGGTATGCCGTGCTAGCGCCGCTGCCGCTGCAATGACTTTACAAAAGCAGAGGATCCCTTGTGCCCCGCACGTGCCGGAGAGGCTTTGTGTATATATCGATTCTATTCTGGTTTCGCCAGAACGATGGGTACATACAATGCCTTTGAAGAGATGTTTCAAGCTCACCGGTGTAGGCACACAACACCGTCCAAGCCCCAATGGGATATTTTCGTTGTGCGAGCGCGCGCGCGCGTCACAAACACCCAAAACGATTCAATCCGCTGCCTAGATTATTGAGATTCATACTATCCCCGAGCTAAGAATTGGCAAGGAAGGAAAGGGCATGCATCATGTGGGATGCACGTACGTATTACACACAAAAAATGAAAGCTCGATTGCACATATGGTATTCACACCCGCGTCGGTCCAAGTTCTTGGGATCATAGTGAATGGTGACGGGAGGAAATCAAACGATTGGTATGGCCATTAACATCAATCCTGTGCGGCGCTCTACCCCCTCCCTCAACCCACCTTATTGATCACTTTGGGCTGTGCATAGTTTACATCTCCAGAATGCCCCGCATTGGATAAAAGCCATGCCACCTTCATCATGTAAAGATTTGTTACAGATATCTTTGTTGCGCATCTTGATGAAACCTACAGACTGAGTCAATATGAGTCCCTCTCTTGTTTCGGTCGATGACACCAGCCCGCCTGGGTGACGCCCGTGTTTTGATTTTTCTCTAGCGGCTACATCGCATTGTTCCATGGATCTATTGCTACAAAGCATACGTCCCATGTACTGTCGTTGTATGAGGACAAGTAGGCAAAGTGCGTGCATGGGCAAAAGCGACGTTGGGTTTCTGTTTGATCCGATCATATCATTTATTTTGTTCAGGTACATAAATTCAGGGGAGCCGACCAATGGGACAGCAGGCTTGACCGTATCGAGAGAGAGAAATCCGGGGCAACATCATGTGGGGTCCACCTACCTACCAGTGAGTTACACCCTGTAGAAGCCGCGAAAAAAAAAAGAGAGAGAGAAGCATCCTCGTACCAAGTAGATTGCTAAAGAGAGAAGTAAAGTCCTATTATTAGCTTGCATGAAAGTATGTAAGGTAACTTCTGGGTGCAAAATAGAAGCGGCCTGCGCCGTTGTTGTTCATATCGTTCATCCCGAATCCTACATTCCTGGAAAACAATGAGACTATTATTGCAAAGGTCTGGAAGAAAAAAAAACAATGCATTCTGCACCTTTACATAGAAAAGGCTTGATCTCCTACTTTGATTAATGCATTCGCCTATTCTGTTTTTAGTAAGTTTTCAGTGTTTTATTTATGGGCGATCAGTATGAAAAAGGGAAACAAAACCCAATTCGAGTATTATCCCCAAAGTGATGTGGTACAAAATGGAAAGAGATGCTGAGGGAAACAGGAGGTTGTACAATGGCCGGGCCGCATGATAATGCAGCTGAAAGATCGAATCAACTTCCGACAAATGCACCTATCTTTGATATCCAATGGGGGTCTTGGACAAATGTGCTTCTGTTGTGGTTGAATGCGCAATATAAAGTAAAAGACAACAAGAGCGGGGGCCTGTATGTATGCAAGTAGGTATATATGGGTAAGAATGCTTGGGAAGGGCAAGCTCCTGCGTGTGAATGGAATAATACTTGTGTTTGTGTTTGCGGAAGAGAAAGAGAAAAAGAAAGCAATGTAAAATTCTATGATGCTTGAAAAGAAAGAACATCCAAGACGTGCTCGTAAATCCCCCTCTCACTTTTGCTGGGCCGATGCACGAGGCGTCTGCTTCTATCCATAAATGTGACCATGTGGTTCGGATGGCCAGCTCGCAGCGACAGCCATCATTGGCTGTGGTGGTAGCATGACGGGAATGCCGAAAGAAACAAAAGGCTGTGAAAAAGGGAGGCCCATACCATGGGACATCGGACCTGCATAGGATATAGGTATCTGCGTAAACATGCTTTGTAGGTCCTGTTGCTGCTGCTGCTGCATAAACGGTGAAGACGGTCGAAGTAGCCCCGGGTGCTGTAGCGGTAATAACGGCGAGGATGGACTGACGGCGGCCGCAGGCCCAAGATGGGGCGATTTCTGGTTCTGAAGAATCTCAGCACGTCGACGGACATCAACAGAAGACTGCAGATTGTATTGCCGCTGTCTAATAGGTCTGCATTCTTTGTCAGTCGAGCCCGATGGCTGCGGAGTCATGGGTCGGTGTTTGTGCCGCGTTGTCGAAGAGCGATGTTGCTGTGTACCACTCGAGGACGTGCTGCGGGAAGAGAGACTTGTGCTTGATGGATATTTCTTATCCTGACTGGATTCATTGCTCAGCGACGGCCGGTAATGAAGGTTCGAGCAGGGATGCTGTTGATCCGCCCTGGGGGTGGTGCAATGGTGATGACTTCTGCTAGCACCCGAAGCATTGATGCAATGCGTATCGTGTCCTATGATATTCTTCAGAAAACATGCGAAACCTCAAAGGGTCCGTTCCGCGACAGTACCTTCTGAATCCCTGTTGTTTCGACAAGACTTTGGCGAGTCGGCAGACGACAATGGTAAATAATGTCGCTTAGCAGCTTGAGTCAATCATAAATCAATGCGTATAAGGTTAACTTTTTTCTTCCCAGCTCTAGGATTACACAACCGGACATACTCGTCGGATTTAAACTGGGACTCGTAAGGGACGACGATGATGACTGCCCCTCTCTCCTTGGCCCGTGGTAGCTATTCCCTTGAGATGCGTTGGCCGGCGGCTCCGACTTTCGATACTGGTGCCGCCGAGGAGACGTGGGATTGCTATGATTATAATTCGAGTAGGTGTATGAAACGTCGTGGGATTGAGGTCTTTTCTTGTGGTGATTGGCGGTGGATGATGATTGCCTAGACATCATCGAGCCGCGTTTACTTAAAGACTGCCGCTGCCGCTGCTGCTGCTGCTGCTGCTGCTGCTGCTGTTCCTCTTGGTCTTGCTCTTGCTCCTCCGCACGCAGACCGGATTTTTCAGATGATCGCATCAATCTGACCAGCGAGAGGCGGGCGAGTTTGGCAGCGATAGTGTCGGCGGGCATAGGACGAGAGGGATATGGGAAGAGAGTGGAGGGAAAAGAGGGATATTTGTTTTTATGAGGCGGCTTTTTAAACAATGGGTAAAGATTAACAACCACCCAAGAGATTTTTTTTTGGGGGGGGAAGGGAAGGGTTGGGCTGGGTGCACTAATGGGCTTCGAAATGAATGCAACCGCTGTTAGTTTACACGTCCACCGCAGAAAAATATATGCTCATGTGGTGATAAACATTCTAAAGCCGACACCACCCTACCCTTTCGTTAGTGGTCCTCAAGGAGGAAGAGGAGGACGTTCTAACAAACATGTAACTTGGCGGCCGATGCATGCTTTTTGGAACGAATGCAGGGCGGATTCTGTCGCCGTTACGCGCTCTATGGGTACGTTTATGCAGCTAAGCTGCCTGCTTGCGAAAGAAGAACAACGAGGCGCGCCTCATACCCACACACACAACTTGCCTGTTACATGTGTCACTACCTGATCCTGGCAAACAGCAAACGTGTTCGTCTTTGTCGCCACATCCTGGAAAGCATGCTCGCTCGAGCACCACGCATAATTAAAGGAGTCATATGACCTTTTTGCTAGACCCAACACTGAGATCATAAGAACAAAGCCCAAGAGAGGAGTCGTGTTTTATCTTTTCGTCTGCTTGGAACCGACCTCTTTATGCGTGTCTATCACAACCGAGGCTTCTTTTTTTTTTTCCTCTTCCGAGTCTCCTTACTTTCATTTTGCTCCTTCTGCCACTCCCCCACCGGTCGATATATCCCGTCTGGATAATCATCCTTTAACTGTTGCATCGTAAACCAACGAGCGAAGAAGTAAAAAGAAAGCGCATAATCTGAGACCGATGCTGGCTCACGCTCGCCCCCCCTTTTTTTTCCCTTTCTCATTCTCTCTATTTCTTTATGCTTCTCTTTCTCGCTCGTTCTTTCCCCTTCCAAATACCATCCCACCATCGAGAAATTACATTGCAGAAAACTGGAGTATTGTGCTACTGCTGATGGGAAAACACGTGCAGCTGTATTTCATTGGCTGGCTCGCCATTCCACACGATGCAGTCTTTTGATTCGCCACTCATCCCCGTAAGCGGCGAAGGTAACACAGCATGTTTCGTTTTGGCTAACGCAACACAACATGTAAGGTCGGCCTATTGAGGTGATACAAACATCCCAGCCTGCAGCAGTGAATGAATCCATCTTGGAAAATAGAGTATCTGAACTACAAAGCTCCATGTTTTGCCATTTAAACGGGATCTCCGCCTAGTCAAGCTTTTCCGTTCTATTTTCTGAAGAGGGCAAAGTTCTTCCCGTTGTCTAGTCCAGTCCGGACTAGAATAAAGGCATCCGATTATGCGTGTCAAGGTGTCATGTGATGTTGATTCACATCTGCTCTGTACAAAAACTTGTCAGGGTGGAACTAGACTACCGAAGAAAACGTCATCTGTAGGTCATTGTTGCCAATTGGAGGGAATGATGAAAACTCTTTGTCTTAAAATCATGAACCTATGGCCTTTCTCTTTCTCTTTCTTCTTCAATCCACACACACACAGACGCGTTCAAAGAAAAATGGCGTCCGAAAAGGCCCTCAAGATTGGCAATGTTCTCGCCTTCCTCATCTTCGCCATTGGTACAGGCTATGCGCTCTTTGGCAGGGACCATGTTGCAGACATCTTTCATGGATATGAGACGTAAATATTTGATTGCAAACGCATCTGCACCCTGCATAATAACTCATTCTTCGTTCTGCCAGTTATTTTGATCCTGGTATAACTGATTTGCGCATGGGAGTGGCGAAGAGCGGGGCAGCCTTTGCATTAACTGAATGCCTTGCAAAATTCATAGCACGGTGGGTGTTTATCATTTGGGCTGCGGTCCATATCCTCCTTTTGGGCTTCGTCGCCTACCAGTGGACGGATGAAGCCCGCGACTCGGTCACCAGCAGAATAGACTGGCTATTTGTTATTTCGGCACTCCTCAACGCCTTCTGGTTCAACCTGCTCGTAAGTCCTAAAATCGTTCCCAATCCCCATCGTCTTGCTGAATGAACCGGGTGTGTGTTTTTAGGAGGGCAACCATGTCGTTGTAGCTTTGATTGTGTCAATCCTGACAATCTTGTCCGTCTCGGTGATTTACTGTAAGCTTACTGCGAAAACGAAAAAGAAGTTAACCTCATTCATCCGCATGGGTTGCGCCCGCTAGATAACCTCGCTGAACATCGTACACCTGGAACCTGGGGTCAAATCGTCTTCATCCATGCACCATTCTCTGTCTGGCATGGTCTTATAGTCTTCATGTCCGTCCTAAATGCGTTTGTGGCATTTACTTCTGTACCACACGATGACACAGGTGAGGCCTTACCTCCGGATGCATTCCATCTGGTCCTGGTGTACATTGCTTTCATTTTCTTGGCTCTTGCTGCCGTCATGTATGTCGAGTACAAGAAAGAACAGTGCGATGTTGCACCTGCCTGGGTGATTGCTCTTTGTCTCTGGGCTGTTTACGACAAGGTAACTCGATTGTGCATGATCTCCAATCCTATAGGCAACTGACATATATCAATGCCGCCAACCTCTTTGTTCTCCCCTCCCCCTTTTGATACTTGTCCTTTCTGTTATTTAGCAGCACGATCAGTACATACGCTGGCCTGCACTTGCAGCCGCCATTGTGGCGACCCTTATTCCTATCAAGGTATTTTCCTTTGTGCACGCGGGAAGGTGTCATTCTGTGTGTATGAATACCCACCTCATTTTCTCTCCTGATCTTAGGTCGTTGCGTCGAAGGTGATAGCGCACAACCGCATTCGATCGGAGCAGGAACAACCACTCTTGTCGTAAAAAAATTCGTATCTTCCTTTGTCTGCGTATTATCTCTCTCTATCAAAACTCAAAGAACCGACACAATTTATCCTCAAATCCTTGTCAGTCTCTTTTAGTGGGAGTACAGAAACCGACAGAGTGGAGAGGGACGAATCTACTAGAAAAGAATGCGTGTATGCGTGGGTGTGTATTTGACAGGGCAGGGGGAAGAGAGTGTGACCGCAGCTTTAAACGATATATTCTTTCAACGAGGAACAGTGTTAAAGCGAGAGGGAGGAAATAATGGTCCTCGAGGCTTGATACATCTTTTCTGTGCCTTTTTGTTCTTAGTCTCGAGCATCGTTCTGGATCCTAGGATGATGGTGAAGGATAATGGAGCGGGTGAGATCGCTCATGCCACGATGAGGACCATGTGGACTGTGTACGAAGGAGACCCTGTTCCATTGATAAGGGAGGAAATAATCATTCTACACTGACAGCTAACCACATCAATGATCCGGCGACTCATCATGCCATCTTGCCCAAAGATCAACGGAGAATAGGATGCATATGAAGAGCCGTAGAGCAGATACCCAATTTCATTACTTTGGGTCGGCGAAGCGCCTGCTGCATTGGAGTATCAAGATATCATCCTTCCTACATGGCAGATGCTTGGGTCGCCCGGTAACGTGTGTGCATGTCTGTGTGTTGCAGGCCCATTTCCCAAGCCACGAACCCGGTCATATATACTACATCCAGCGAGTCGAGAAACTTTTTTATGCGCTTTTGCTTGTTCTTGTAAATTGAGGGTCAGTGTAAGTTTTCTCGAAATAAAATGGGTAAAGGGGAGGAAGGGATTCAGGTGGATTCTTTTGCAGCGTAAGAAAAACGTATTGAGAAATGTATGTACATAGAGAGACTGGGTTCTTGGCAACGAGGTATCCTTTGTACATAATTGCGTGTTATACCACTTGGATTCGAGGTATAGATGATGCTCGGCTAAAATCACCTTAGGCCACTACAGTATAACTTGGCTCGTTCTTCCCCAATCTGCGCGGTAACCATTTTGGTCTTCCGTCTATGTAGGGTCTTGAAGCTGCTCTTGTGTATAACGCAAGGTTTGGTGGCTACGTTGGATGAAGGAGTTTGCTCATGAACGCAATACAACAAACCGCTATCTACAAAGCATCAACAGTGTGGATCATACTGGCCTATATGGTCTTTCATTCTGGGTTATCGGTGGATGGGTCGTCTTCCGCCATCCCCCCTACTGCTTATGTGACATTCCACTTTGCGCCCCCACCCCCAGGATATTGGATGCAGAGGATTCTGATATCGATCTCCATGTAACATGACAACCACGAGCAACGAAGCCGAGAACAGTTGAAACCGCGAGGTCCATTCTCTTCACGGACATCGGGCGGGCTGAAATGTTTATCGAGGATGGGGCCTCGGCGTTGTAGTAGCAAAGGACACTCTGGCACACCGGCATGGGTACGACCTGTAGTCCTGGAGAGAAGGGAGCATGAGTTAATGAGAGATTGTATGATCTCGTATATTTTTCGAAGAAAAAAAACGCACAAGCACATCACAATGTCTTCCCTCAAAATACGTCAATGGGTAATGGCCGGCTTGAAACCTGCCGCACGCTGGGTGATATGCATGGCCTCATAGAGATTCTTTACGGGGTTTAGGCCCTGCGCGACCATGCAACGGCCACTTGCGGTCGGCAAAATGGTTCAGGATAATGTTGATAACACCCCGAAAGCTGTTGCCCAAACGGCATGTGAACGCTATTTCATGTAGACCTTGGCGCCTCTGTGAGATCCGAAGGCAGCTTCATTCTTGTGATGACCAATGAATTCTCGGATACGGGCAGTTTCATCATTGTTGGATGCGACCGTCGCATAGGCGAAATATCCATGACACCCATATTGCAAGCCGTGTCCAATTCCACAGGCTTTTCCCCTCTATATTCTTCTCCCATTGGCCATTTTATAATTGCTTTACCGACGTGAGTATGGTTCTGAAACGCAATAAGGACACGTAAACTCTGATTCCGGTCACCTGCATGTACACATGAACATCTTATCCGCACTGTAAACAGTGTCACTGTTTCGGAATCACAGGTGTCTCAACACGAGCATTGTACTTGGTCGACATTTCCTCGCTCTCCCAGTGGAGATCTCTTTTATGGATCTTATAAATAGTAGACACGGTGTAGTGATGGAAAATCTTGGTCTGACTTTGTCTGAATAAAGAGGTATGTGACGAGCCTCATCACGTTCTGATTGTCCATGCTTTCCAAAAAAAAAAACTCCAATGCCACGCTTCGATTTTGTTAACCATGGAAAGACAAGCTTCAGAAAAGAACTTCTCCATCCAGCATGTTAAACTCAGGATTGCGCGCCGCGTTGATGATGAAAATATACTGAGAGAAGGCGTAGGTCTGTGTGTGCGGGTGGCGTGGACAGTACGTATTAATCAACATTGGACAGACGTTCACGATACTGCTCTCGCCAGTCGATGCCCCCCACCGTATAAAGTGACCCCCGTTATATGACCGGAACGCATGTCACCTCGAATGACGGATCCGCCAGTTTGCCCCATTTTGCTAGGTAAAGACCTAGGGTATTTAAATTCTTAGTATCTCTGAGCCTAGTATGCGAACAGTTGTAAAATACATTTACATGTTGAAATCTGTGTCCAAAAACGGATGTCGGGTTTTTACAGTGAACTGTCGTATTATTCGGTTTGGATCTGTCGGTAGCATAAATGTCGCCTACAAAAAAGGGTATAGCGCAGAGTTCAAATGGAGAGAGCAAACAAAGATAAGGTAGAGACAATATTTTATCGGGTAAGATAGTAATAAAAAAATGACCTAAATAAACTACACTAAACAGGGACACCATTGCGACAAGCACCGAAGCAGGAGAGAGAGCGACGGATGTATCCGTGGGTATCCTTGTGAGTAACCATATTGCAAGTTTCCGATATTCTTGAAAAGAGTGTGTCCACATCCAGCAGTTCTTCCCTCTTGATCGTATACTTCAAACTTGGACCAAAATTGTTCAGTGGGGTTCAGTTCTGGAGAGCACGGCGGGAGATAAACACAGTTGTAGCGACGTTCAGTAGGAGGCAGTTAATGGTTTTTGATGTGTCGGTGCGTGTTGACCATAACCAGATAGTAGCATCTGAATTCAAGGTGCTTTTCCACGATGCCCATTCTATGCTATAAAAACTTCAAATAATAGTTACTCATTGTTCTTATAGCCTTACCATGTCGTTCTTGTTTTTCCTTTTCTTGGATTGCTTGGCTGTTGGTTTTTTGATCAAGGGATTTAGGCAGCCATAGTCACCGTCTTTCCCACCATTTTTTTTATCCCAACTCCCGTCCTCTTTTACCCTCTCTATGGTTTACACTGCATTGTCATCAAATCCATAAAAATCTGTGTTTTATTCATGTCATGTGTTGTGGAGTGGGGAATATGAGGTAGAATGTGGACTATGCTACTATATTATCAAAGAGGATGGGTCAAATGGGGTATTCCAATATCGTGATGACATACCACGAGCTTTGTTGCGAGACTTGTCAATGAGAGCATAAAAGTCGGAGATGGGAATCACACAACCGCCATCGATACTAGTTGATTCAACATTGATATTAGTGTCGATAGCATTGCAATGGTTCCAAAGCAGTGATAGTGTTGGATAACATATCAAGGTTCTTGAGAGAGGCGAACGAATGAAGCCTACGTATATTGTCATTGGTTATAATTGCCCGCCTCTCACCGATTTCGCAACCTCGTTTTTCATGGGTACAATATCATTCTTTTTCTCCCATATAAAGATCAACCACGCTGATCCAGAGTGAAGACCTCATGGGTGCTGATGTTTTCATTCTGAGGAGAAATTGGAATTGAGGATGGATCAACATCTTTACCCGCGAGCTCACCAATAAATACTTTGCGCTCTCGAACATCCTCAGCTTGTTCTTCTATTGCTTGTTATATAGGCTCTGCGCCAGCAAACCCGGCATCCAAATGTATTACCGTTACTTGTATCGTTACTAGTTTTTTTGGGTATCACCAATAGTACGATACGGGTGATGGTTTGCGTTTTTATGCTTGAACCTTATTCATGTGCGAATTTAGGCCAATATAAACAAAGATGACGCATAATAACAGTTTCCTATTTTGTTCTCCAGGTCGAGCGTGACACAGTAATTGCTGAAGCGCAGTGACCAAAGCTCGCGAAGGTGCGAGAAGAGCGGATAGAGACGCACAAGGTTTCGTGGGCGGAGAGCTTAAAAAGTTCAGAATGGTGCCACGACGATCAGGTATCTGATGAATCTGGGTAGACTTAGCAGCGAACGGAGGGGCAATAGTTACAGTCACGGAGAGCCTGGTATATAATATCTCACCGCTTTGAAGTATGGTACTGTACCAGAAACAACGCAAAATTGGTACGATGCGGATGTTTCGTGGATGGTCTCCTCGGGAGCGATCACTATAAAAATCCGAGAGAATGTTTGACGCGAATCTCACATGAGAAGGAAGGAACACGAGTCAAATCGGACGGCCAAAGAAAGGCAGCCCATCATTTCTGCGTTAAATTACAATACATGAGATTAAGTTGGTATACAGAAGAATCCTTGTTCAACCGCGTCTAATAAATGAGGACAGGTGCTCGGCCTACTTTCTTCGCCAAAAGAAGCATTATCATCCTTTGGAAATGCCCACTTGCTCTTTTTCGTGTATAGTATTGTGGGATTCTCAAGCAAGATTTTACGATGACTAATGTGGAGATGGTTCGCAAGGTTGTTTTTTTTTGCTCTTGTTTTCGGTACTGTAACTACAGAAAAACGCCCATCCTTAGATCATATATCCGATGTTTCATATTGGTGTGGAATCCGGGACTCAGTAAAACAGTTCAGTTATTTCTATAATGTCGGTCGCGTCTCATCAGCGAAACCAGTCAAGTCGCTCTTCGACCTTTGTTATGGTGTTCCTGTTTATATATAGGCTGGAACCGACCCTGTCTAGCGACACGCTGTAGTCGTTCTCCACACACAAACTGATGGGGCATCGCGTTGCATATTTTCAGGTCCTCAAATCCCCGAGGAATTCCTCCCTCGATTATTCTAGAACAACAGAAGAGATCTGGTCGAGGCATTCTAAATTAACTTTCTTATGACCTTCATTGAGAACACATGGACGACATCTTAAAAATACTATCAGTGTTTTTTCGTACTATAATTCCGATCATTGTACTGAACATACACGTATCCCCAGTAGCTTCTGCGTTTCAGGCATAAGCTTGAAATGCCTAACCTTATCTTACGTTGTATACCCAGACCTCCATCCTGCTTCATTCATACGAATTGAAGCCAGAGCTCGATATATGGGAAAAATATGTAGGAGCAGATATCATACTGTATAGCGAACATTCGGTATAACGGTTTAATGTCCAGTAGACATGCATGACAAACAGAGATATCTTTAACCAAGGTTCAGAAGAAGTAGATCTGTGTTTATACGGCAACGCTACCCCAATTAGAAAGCAAGTTCAGCATTCTTGCTAACTGGGCTAAGGAGCAATCTAAACTCGAAAAGGGTCGTAGTATTACTACGATCAACGACATCCTTAATATGGGTACAGGCTGATCGGGTCTGACCTCTATCAGGCAGGTCCATCCATGGATGCTCGAAATCCGAGAACTTTGACCAATAAAAATGCGTAAACATACCTCTGTTTTATTGCTTTGTGGGCAAAATCAACTATTTCCTATACCGAAAATTGCGTGCCCACGAAATGCGTAGATGCAGGCTTCATTCAGTACAGCGAAATTTAGGTTTAACGGTATTTGTTATAAAGAGTGCTGACTGTACTGTGCAATCAACGCTCGATTTCCAGCACATATCCGTTCTAGTTCGCCAAGGCTTCCCCCAGGCCTACTACTTGCGTCGCGAAACTGTGAAGCTTTTGCTGGTTTCGATAGACAGAAGCAGCTATTATTTGAAAACGATCGCGATGATCCAATTTGTGTTACCGGTAGCCAGTTTGCTACGCAGTGGCATTGGGGCCTACGGTGTATCGAGTGCTGGCTGACTGTATCCTCCCGCGTAACAAACAATCTCAGAGTTGCTCAAGCAAGATACTAGGTGAATATATACGGTGTGAGAACAAATGGCATCGACAGAGTATATTTCCTCATCACCGACATAGTCTTCTCGATGGCATGGCCCTGTCCATCGTAGCGAAAAATATCGCTTACACCTTTCCGATTGTAATATGTGTATAGGCAAAATCCCCAAAGCTGGGTACTTTTTAAAGAGACGGGTTTGCGACAGCGGTATTTCGGTGTATGTGCAAAGATTTTTGGGGAAATGGTGTATAAATCCAGTATCCCATGCCCACCCCCCCTTTTTTTTTTCTTCCTGCATCATCTTTCTTCTTCTTTTCCCTTTCCATGTACTCGAACGTCCATCATCCCGACTATTACCTTCCGGATGATGCCGTTACCAGCACGCCTACTCCTCTCGCCGCTTTCCACACCGCGTTTTCCTCTCCTCTATGCCTCTCGCCCTTTTCCAGCTCGCCCACCCTTGGCTCGGTCCCTATCGACATGTCCGCTCTAGACCTGGTGCCTCAGGACATGTCGCTGCTCCATCATCAGACACTCTCATACCCTACAACTCCCGGGCCTGATTATCACGCATCCCTGACTACCGGTCTTTTCAACGAGTGGATGCAGAAAGATGATGATTTCTGGATGATGGTAAATGACTTCCCGTTTATCCCGGGCACTACATCATCCTTGCCGCAGTTGCATACGCACCCGCCGCTTTCTCCCCAACGTTCCTTTATTCCAGAACCAGCAGCATCGCACGTCCATCCGCTTCAGACAATCGCAACCTTCGCTTTTTCGCCCATTCCGGAGCCATTCGAGCATAATGCGATCAAACAAGACATAGGCGACGACAACGAAGATGAGAAGCAAAAGGAGTCGCGGCGGTGCGACGTCCAGACGTCATCTCCACTTTGGCATGCTACGACAACAGACAGGGATAGCTGCGATGATGATGAAAATATCGAGAGCGAAGACGGCGCGGGAGATGACAATGACAGCGATCCTGATTGGTCGCTTGACGAGATGACACTATCTTCTGCTGGACAGCACGTGCGCCGCAAGGAATCGTTAGCGACCAAGAAAAAGACGGCATCAGCAGCCAATCGCCACCCACCATCCGGCCACAGTGCCAATCTAGCCAATAACACCGATGGGGCCATCCACTGCACAAATTGCGCCACGACCAACACCCCTTTGTGGCGGCGGAACTCCAATGGTGAGCCGCTCTGCAACGCATGTGGCCTGTTCTTCAAGCTTCACGGCACCGTTCGGCCATTGAGCCTAAAAACGGATACTATAAGGAAACGTAACAGACCCAGACACGAACCCCCTAGACGCCGTAGACAGCGCCGCGCATAGGGCGAACAAGAAGAGGAAAAACAACATATACACCCAATCCCCTCCTCCTTCCGCACCATACAGCAGACCCCTTCTTCTTTCCCGCACATAGTTTCTTCTTTTACACCCGCATTTCGCACACAAGACCAAGTTATTCTCATTTATATGTAGCCAATCAGGAGCGACAGAAATGTCGGGTTTTTCATGCAAAAAATGCCGAAGATGGACTTCTATGATACAGTTTTATATTAATCGCGCTTCACCGCATCATCTGATTCCAATGGTGCTGGTATCTTTTCCTCGGAAGACACAGAAGGAGCAGCAATCGTTGCCATCTCCTCTGCTTCAAATATAATTGTCGAGTCGGCAGACCGCGACGAGGCCGCCATGGTGGTGAGGTCACCAGGAGTCGAGGGGTTTGCAGATGGACCTGCAGCGGATGATTTTGTCGAAAGCCGCATGTCCAATGCCTTCAAGGCAAGCGTCCTAAAAGGATAAAAACAACGCGCCCCACCCACTGGATTGGCATCGCCGCGTCTCATTTGCTCCATCCTGGTCATTGGGTACTTACCGCCGTCGCTCGGCTTCCGCGCGTGCACTACCCGGCAGAGGCGATGGCGAAGACCGGATGCCACCCACCTGGGATTCCAGGTCGTACGCATAGTTCCGCGGTGCAGGCTTGCAAACACCAAGCCGGACAAAGAAGCCGTAGACAATGTTCGACACGAAGCCAATCACAGGGCTTTTCAGAGCATCATACATCAATCATTTAACCCGGTTGGTTGGTTAGGGGAAACCTTACTTACTGCAGGAATTCAGGGAAGAAGGTGACCAGTGCAAAGGCTTCGCTGTGGTCCCCCGAATACCGTCCTGATATTTGAAAAACCGAATGTAGATCCATCCAATCACCCATCCAATATTGACGAGATTGTAAAACACGAGTGCCTGGAAAAGAATAAGGCATACAATGCTCACGGCTGTCGCGACACCAATCAAGTTCTGGGTGACATGTCAGCATTTCAACATCAGTACCTGCGCGCGCACACCCCCCCACACACGCCACAGTCATCGAGATAATAGCATCTGTATGTACCTTGATGCGAATCGACACTGCGTTGCCCAGCAACGAAATTTTATGTTCCGGAATGAGGTGTTTGAACGCCACGAGGAATGCGGAAAACACGCCAGCCATGCCATTAATTTGAATCTCGTATCTTGCCGCGGCCGCCCCAAAGAGAGAAGATGGTCAATGTCCCGCAGCAAAGCAAAACAAAACCCCCCCTCTCTCTCACCCTTCTGCCTTGGAAACTACTTACAGAAACTTGCTATCGCCCGACACGTAAAATGTCGCAACGATGCCAATCCATGTCACAACATTCGAAAGCGTTGCTGAGATTACAACGTATTTGAGCAATTCCCGACTGCCCCAAGCACGCTCGAGATACTTTCCACATAGAAGAAGGACAAGTACGCTTCCAAAAAGCTAAGGTAGGCATTGCCGGTTTGATACATTAGCGTTCGGTTGAATGCAAAAAAAATGGCATGATCGATTTCTTTTTACCGAAAACACATTGTCTTCATAAAAAGCCGCTGTTAGAAATGTCCAGGGATTATACATGGCGCTTTTTTTTTTTGGATGGCATCATCAATACACATGTTATGAACGCGGTGTGAGGCTTGCTTACAGGCCAGGCAGGATGCCGATGAAGGGACATCCGCTGAAGGCGATGTCGTCTGGATTTTCTGCAGATGCCTGAGCTCGATAAGTGTAGATATAGCTCGAACATGAGAGCACAACAAGCGTCGTTACAAGTGCCTTGGTCAGTGCTGGTATATTTGATAAGGCAGACTTGAATGTCTGGGATGTTGCCATGGCCATGTTTGGAAAAGGGGGAAAAAAAGGGTCACTCGAAGTTTAACTTTTTTAAATTCCTCTCTTGTGCTCTTGCTCTTGGCTTTTGCTCTGCTCTGCCCTGTCCTGCCCTGCCCTGTCTCTGCTCTGCTCTTGTTTCCCTGTGCTTAGCTTGGCCCTTTTTTTTTTTTCCCCTGTCGGTGCCTCATTCAGAATATCCGAAAAAGGTCGCGGAGCCCCAAAATTGGGGAAATGCTCAATAAAGTAGAAAATATTTAACAATCAGGCCATCCTCGTTCGTCGCAACCTGCACGTCTTGACAACCAAACACACGCCCTTTCGCCCCATTTTTCCCAAAACACAATTTGTAATGCAGTAGCGATACCAATATTCTGTGCCACGGCGGGAATTGTTCAGTCCCAAGCTACGCACGAAGACGGACATTGGCTCCCATCTTTTATTCTCATTGGCTTGTGGAACGTGTCTCCGAATGGATGGTAGCCGACGGGTACTATAGATATCTATAAAGGCTCCTTTGTTCCTGTCCGGCTGCTCAAAGAGAACAAGAAGAGCGATTAAGTTCATGACCGTTACACAAAGTAAATGCTAATGGCTTCGAGGTCAGTCGTAAATGACATGCCTTCGTGGGACGCAACTTGACGGTACTTGGACGTTGATGCATAGCATGTTACAAGTGACAACCCGAGTCCTTTTTTTTTGTCAGGATGATTATATACTATCGCGATCGCCCTCAGACGAAATGCCCATCCGCAGTAGTAAAGGAAAAGGCAGCTTGTGTATTTGTATGAAGGAAGGCATATAGAGGATTCTTTAAATTATGTTCCTTGCCTGTCCGGTTTTGCTTTCAGTTGCCCTAAACGCGTTGCTCTTCCATCCAATGCAATTTTCTGGCGTACGCGTTTTGCTCTGGATGCATGGGGGGGGTGGGGAGAATGCAGCAATAGAACGAAGCTACCTTTCATACATCCCAATAAATATATATTGTGCGGCGGCTTGTGCCCATCTCAGATACTGTTTACGCGGAAGGATATTTATTCGACATACACGGAAGACACCCAAGATGCAGCTGGTCCTTGCGGCAGCGAAGCCTCAGACCCTTGAATGACCTATTCCTCAGTCGCCAGATTACGCATTCAGTAGCTATATATTATCGAAAATAGTTCGCTGAGAGTGCACCAAATCTCTGGACTAGTCATTTGGTCTTTTGCACTGACCAAGTGCGACTTTGGTATGGAGACCACCGTCTCACGCATATGCATGAAGATAATACGGAACTGGGGAGAGAGCTAGCCTAAGAATAATTTTGCATGGTCGACTTAACAATGAACCAGTCAAAGATGTGTGCGCATGTTTTGGCATGAGAGGGTCCGGAAACACTGTACCCACGCAAGTATATATGAATGCCATATCTACTAACCCAGCTTCCTCCTTGATGTCCCATCCAAGTCATCGCTGGAAATTTCTATCACCTATAGGCACAGCAACAACGAGTGTTGCTCTTGTTGTCATAGGAGAGCACGATTTGCACGGAGATCCATATCACCGTCTTATATTTCTTGACGATTAATTAATAATGGTCAGAGGCATAGCATTCCCGTCAAGCTGTTCAACGAGGACACGGACATACTTCAAATTATGACGTCGATGCACAGCGGTACCGTGATATATCTATATTCGCTAAAAACTTCTGGAACAATTGAGATATGCTGGTGATCACCAACGTAGATCCACCCGCCTAAAGTTTGTTGATAAAAAAAAAAAGATACCATATTGGTTTCCCTTTTCTTCTTTCACACTGTGCGCTTATCTACCCTCTCATTAGCATCCCTTTGGCAATCGCCATCTTTCCTTTCCTTAATATCGATGAGCGCTACGCTGCAACTACCGGTTTACTATACAGAAATTGACCTCAGCCAATGAGCAAGCATGGCTCGAGATCATTTTTTTTTTATTATGGGAACCCGCTATGTTTTGCCTGTGTCCGTGTGTAACCTGATCAGGCTGGTTGGCCCCGGCTTCCATTCAACGCCTCCCGAGCATGTTCTTTATTTGCCCCCATAGGTGGCCTTGCTGAGATGATGACCGATTCGGAACGAGCCCATGAGTATGCATTCAGACACAACTCTTTCTCGACCCATTGCCTTAACACGAGTCGCTTCCCTCTTGCCCCGGCCGAGAACAGTTTGCAAAGACTCGTCTTAATGAGCGGTTGGTCTGAACACGGCCACGGGGCCGCAAGGTTCGCCCCACAGTCCATATCAGTATGGATCGGTGACGCCACAGACATCTCATGCTGCGAAGCACACAGCGTCAACGCCACCGCAATCTTTGCCTCGAGGCCCATCCTTCCGAACCGATCCGCCCACGATCATTGGCTCGGCAGCACCATGGTAACCTAAAAAAAAAAAAAGACACAAATAATATCTATACATGGGCAGGGGGCGCATGGCTAAACCTATCTCTTTCTCCACCCAGGTCATTTTTCCCACTCTGCGAGATTTGCCGCCTCTGATAGCATTGGGGGGGGGAGGGCAAACCAGGGGATCTCCGCGTATCCTCTTTTCGGGATTTGACCATGCACGCCCCGGATACTTTAGACCGCACTCGCCTACCTTCATAAAGAACGCCTTCCTCACACATGGAGCAGCGGCCCTCGCCACCCGGTCAATTTGACATACCCCAAACTCTCATCCATGGAGTGGCGTCGAGTTTAAACACTTCTGCAGCAGCACACCAGCAGCAGCAGCAGCAGCAACAGCAGCAGCACACCATGACAAAGTCAGCATTATTGCTGCTGCTGCTGTTGCAGGGGCTCAGATATGCCTTGCACAAACACCGTCCGCCTAAAAAGCCGCCAAGTTTCCGAAACTCACATGCGTCTCTGCCACCCACATCATCGTTGATGATGAATCTTGGTCGTCGCCATGCGGGCCCCGGTCCACCGCCCACCACAGATACATACTGCTACTGTTGCTGCTGCATTCTCAGCACCCATCAACACAACAGCGTCAGGTCCTATGGCAGCTGTTCAGATCACACCGCCAACAGCAACTCATCCCAGCGGAAAAAAAAAGACAACATCTCCCGATGGCTGCTACGACTGCAACCGCTGCTGGCAATCAAGCTGAGACTGCATCCAGTCCATGATCAAGCCAAGTATCCACACATTCATATTCTCTTCCCCTTCGCCCCTTCCCATCTCCTCCTTACGCCTGATCCATTATTCCTTCGATCACACGCAGAGTATATATATATATATATTGTGTAGGACTCCATCGTATGAAACAAACGCATGGTGCAGTCCGATTACAGCAGCTTTTGATATATATTGTTCCGTCTTGATGCTTTTTTTTTTTCAGTAAGCTGCTGCAGTAGCACTACCAGCATTCGCCGCATTCACTGTTGGGCTCGTGAGGCTCTGTGGAAGCGTCATCAGTGACGTAGGGACCAGCACGACATTATTCATCACCAATTCCCGGCGGAACCCAGATACATTCTGAGAGAAGCGTTCGCGGTCCTTGGCCGTCAGCGTCCATCCAATACCCTCAAGGAGATTACTCAGTGCCTAGTGAACCATCAATATTTCCACTCATTCGATCAGAAAAATAACACAATCGCCGGTTTTACCTTCGCAACAAACTCGCGCCGTTCCGGAAGTTGTTGGCTAAGAACTTGGCCCGTATATTCCACAGCATACTACAGATTTACACCCACCAATATATCCATCGTCAGTCATATAAAAACAACATGAAAGGTAAAGAGAGAAGAGTATATATATTATTATCTCTGCTTGTCATTACCTCACGCTGCAGAAGCATAAGCACATATAAAGGCCGTGAAAGCGACCATTGTTCCTGATTATCGTCAAACAGGATGAGATTGAACACCGTGACCAGCATAGACGGTAGGATATTCGAGAACTGCGCAAGGTATCCCATGAGCCAGTGCGTTGCAGGTGCTTGCTTGGAGGTAGGCGAACGGCGTGCTTCGAGAGACGTTGAAGCCAGCGGTACCCTGCCCGGTTCCGCCTGAATGATGGCCTGTCTCAGGTTCTCTTTCTCAGTCTCGCGCACCATGAAACTACAGATGTTGTCGATGGCACTGCAGGCATGAGACCGAACATATGGCGCCGTCGATTCGACTCCCTGCTCCAGCGCATGCATGATATATAAGAAAGTGTTCGGCTCCAGCGATGGCAGTGCAGTCAGCTGCTCTTTCGTAAAATCATCTAGCATTGCAATGCACGCCTTTGCCAGTTTCGGAAATTCCTAGATAACATGAACGTCAAACCGATGGATGACATACAACACACATGCGGTAAATTATGTATGTGTTTTTTTACCATAAGATCATTGAGTGGAATGTTCAGCATCAGCTGGAACATCATATGAAACGCTTCATTAATCGCCTTATCTTGGTAGAGCCAGAATACGCCAAAGTTGATGTATCGCCCACCTAGACACCGGGAAAGGATATTGAAGCATATCGACATTCCTTTATATCTGCGTATATATACATATACATAGCACCATCATTATTCTTTGTCACTCTACAATGAAGGGAAAACCTACTTGTATGGGTATTTATCGTTTGCGTTGCTGACCTCGTGCTCGAGAATGTGTCGGCCATATGTCGATATCACGCGGCTCGCGTCGCGGAATAGCAGAATTCCGTTGGGTGATGAGATCTCAAAGTTGAGTCGCTGGCTTCGATTGAAGACAAAGTCAGCGAAGAACTTGAGAACAGTATTGACCACCGGGTCGGGCGACCAAGCTTCAATAGCACGTAGCAGTACAGGCATGTAGTCGGGGTAGAACCAATTGAAGAAAAGCATGTAGTCCCGGCGACTCTGGATGGGCTGGATGAACCCTCGAAGGTCACGGAAGATGTCCTGTAAAGCACGCTAAGGGATTTTTGAATCAGATTGCGTATAAACACTCCATTTTGTTGCTACTGCATACTCGGACACCAGGTTGACGGAACGCCTCGACGCTATCAAGCGCTTCAATAGGCTCCAAACGCAGTTCGAATGGTCTCATGAATGCATAAAATTCACGCTCACAGTTGTCTTCTGCAAAAAGGACCTTGCAGAGTGTTTGATAGTATAGCATGCGATTCTGTTGCTGCTTCTCGCTTTCGAGAAAACGAAAGTCGCTCGATGTGTGGTTCTGGAGGATAAGTCGCATCGTCTCAATTTTGCGCAGATTCTTCAACGAGCTGTAACCGCTAGCAAGTTCGTTGAAGAGTTCCAAAGTTCTTCGGATGACTGCCTCGTTGTGTGCCCAGCATTGAAGGTTTGTGACTCTATCAATTTCGGATATTGAGTTAGCACCTTCTTCGCATTGAGGTCGTCAGTACAAACATTTTCTGCATCACAACATTAAGCATCATGATTTGATCGCTTATGCCAAACATCTCAGTTGGTTTCGTATATACCTAAGCGCAATTTCTTGTAAGTTTGATATGTGTTTCTTTCGATGGGACGTGTTACCGATTTTCCTGATGATTCGCCAATATATGATTTTTTAAATTGCAGGAAAAAGTAAACAAAAGCCATGTCAAGCTTTTGATTTAAAAAGGACGTCCCATGTTGACTCTGAATTGTCTGATTAACATTCATTAGCTGCAATACTTTGCTCGTCAGTTCGCCGTCAATCGAATCCAGCTCGTCCGAGCTCAAGAAAGCCTAAGAAAATGCGAGGTCAAACTCTTAAGAATACATCATCTCCTTTCCACACCCCTTACCGGACGACTGCCAAGAAAGACAGCAGCTATGTAGACCAGCCAAGCAAATTTGGTTTCAATTATGTCCAAGGCATCTTTGAATGCCTCGTTTGATGCTATGCCAGAATTTGCCTGTGTGATGATCTCCTATAGGAACATTCAATACGAAATATACCAAAAATAAGTTATCCTTATAGGTATGTACCTCATATTGTAAGGCTATCGGATTAAAGATTGAAGCGAAAGCGGCAGATGATTCCTCATATTTACACCGAGCGATCTGGCCAAGCATACCGAGTGTCTCGACAAGTGACTCTTCATTGTCCAATGGATCTAGTGCGGGTATTTTAATCTAGATATGTGCATTTCTTCCTGGCGGAAATAGCTATACCATCAAGCATTTCTTCCATTCGGGCGGTGACGGAGTCAACGTTCGTTGAAATATAAACCCGGGTGATCTTGAAGGTATATCATTAAGCAATCCTTTCATCTTCGGGTCTATTACAAACCTCTACGGTGATCTCCTTCAGCTTTCGAATAAGTATCTCGTCAAGCTGCTGATAGTAAGACATGCTTTGTACGATTCGAGACCAAAAACCAAGTAAATATGAAGCAGTATTCGGGGACCACTATCAGTAACATGAGCGAGCTACTCGTTTCTCACGATCCCCTTAAGCTGCCCTACACTACCTTCCATGATTGAAAGGCCTTCAATGTAAATTCTGCAATCAAACCAATCCATTCGACATAGCCTTGTTTCTCAGCCATTTCATTCAGAGGCGCTGTGGCACGGAATCTGAATAGCAAACGGCAGAATTCGTTGTAGTTGTCCGTGTCGTTCATCCCTTGAGAAGTGATAATGATATCGCGTATGCCTTGCATCATGTTCATGACAAAGTTTTTGCGCTCCGTGTCGCCACTGAACAGTGCTTTTCTAACAGATGCTACTTGCACTAAGCACTCCATTACCTAACGACATCGTACGCTCACCATGCGTCAGCCATGTTATCTGCAAAGAAAAAGACCCTGTATCTTCCTTTGTTTACCTTAGACGAAAGTGGAGGAGGGAAGTCGCGGTATGCATTGAACAAGGTGGGAACAAAGTTTTCGTCTTCAAAAACTGGTCGCCATGATGCCGGAATCTTGATATCAAACAGAGCGCGTCAACATAGCACAATGCAAGCGTGGAGGGTATTCCCTCCGGTATCGCCCCCATACATTGCCTCTCATACCTGCACCGTGCCAATATCCTCTCCAGCATCATCCAGATTTGTACCAGCGAAGTCATAGGATAAACACTTGATGAGAACATTTACTGTTGCTTCCTTCATTCTGTCCTCTTGACCAGCTACGAAAGAAACAGATTAAATCAGCTTGTGCGCGTCTTTATCCGAACCTCTCCTACACACGTTTTTCAAATGGAATGTTTCGACGCAATAATTCTTGCAATACCTCGTACGCAGTTTCAAAAATGCCGTACAGCTGTGTATCACGGAAGGCCGATGCTTAAATCAAGAGATGTATCGTGATCAAAACATGAAATAATGACAGTCTTAAAAACCACCTACCAGCTTTTCTAAATTTTGCAGAATTACGCGGTAAAATTGGAGCATTAATATCTTGGGTCAAGACGGCGAGTATGTGCATGCCAACGATACGGTGGTCCATTGACGCCTTTTTTTTAATAGAATCAGAGCCCTTTCCATTGGTGAGGTGTCTACCTCCTTTTTAAGTCTTACATGTAAAAATTGACTGATATCCTCTCGAACGTTACGATACTCCTCTAGGTCTAGCCACCCGAGTCGAGTCAGCAACGCCAAGGCGCCGGCAAGCTGAGTAATGACGAAGGGTTGCAGATCCGGATGCATAAAGCAATACTCGAGTAAGAACGTGCCTAATGGACTCTTTATCGGTTAGCATACTCTTCCATTGTGTTCGGGTGGTCTGTCAAATTCGGGAGGAGCGGATGCTAACGTAGTTGAATTTTGGTCTCGTTCGAGAACAGGGTAAACTGGGCGAGGATCAGCTGCTTTAGGCGAGATAAGCAGAACGTCTGAACATAAGGGTTGGGTGAGTTTTCTAGAAGCACGCGCAGAGCAGACGCGGTATCTGTGGGCGTAGAAATGGCAAAGGTAGGGCTGTTCTCCATGCCCGGCGGTGGGGGTTTCTGCTGCGATGCGATGCCACTCCCAGCCTCGTCTGCAAATGTGGGAAAACTATATTCAAGGACCATTTGGACCTGGTCACGTTCTGGAGGAGACTTTGGATTGTAAAGCTGCTCGCAAAGCGCAGAGTAGTAAGCGATCCTCTCGTCTTGAGCCATGAAGAAAAGCAAAAAGGCACGCGGAGTAAGAAGAAGATAGAGAGGGGGAGGGAAAGAGAAAAGGGGTGAACCGCACGCAGCGCGTTTCCGAAGCCGAATGTAAGCCAGCGCACATACGCGTCTCTTAGGCTTCCTATTGACAACAACCACCAATACATCGAATAAGCCAGACAAAATCCGGTTATTCAGGGGGTGGATCCTCTCTTTCTTTCTTGCTAGGCATCTGTTCTCCAGGGCAAGCCATAAGAGTCTTGCATGCATGTTTCTCTCTCCAGCATACATATCTTGGTACACCGCTCTTCTTGCAATCAACCATGCTGACCATCAACGTGGTCCTACAACTCTGCAGTTCACCTGCGCGCAGTTCGATCGCATACTTTTGGGTATGCCCAGTCCCTCTCTCGGAGTGGCTTTGTGCGTATCCGATTCCCGTAACCCGCCTAGATCAGTCAACATAACGTACAGATATATCTTTTAATACGCCTCTCTCTTGTTAGATTCCGAAATCATATGAGGAAAATAGCCTTGTAGCGGTATTGGAGGAAAATAGGTAAAGCTGTTGCTAAAAAGTAATGCAAGTGGGCTTATTTTTTGTTATTCTAACTTGGCGACTTCGGAATAGCGACCGGTAGCTGCTGCCATCTCTGCACGTTTAGATTCGGTTTGCAACGTCTTTCGGTACTCATGGGTTCCGCTAGGCGGGATGCCAGGTGACAACCCCAGTGCTGTACTCGGCGAGACGCGCGAGAAACCAAACCAACCAAACTTGAAGACAAGCTCGTTCGCCAGAATCTCGCCAAAGCCCAGCATGACGCCATTGAAGAACGGGAGGATAAGGTTGACGGCTGTCGATTTCAGGACCCAGAGAAACGTGGGATTCCGGTACCAGGGATCACGTCGAGCAAGGGCCATATTGGGCTTTTCAAAGATTTCCGCCATGATGCTTCTCTTCTGAACGAGACGGAGGGGTAAAGGTTTCTGCTGGAAGCTGCAAAGCGACCACTTTGCTTCACACTCCTCCGCCTTGTCTAAAATTAAGAGCCTCCTCGCCCTCGCGTCAGTGGAGCGTTTTTTAAGCTCCTCCAAATCTGCGTAAGATATACTCTCTCCTTGTGTGCACCGCAAAGCTGTCGAGCGCCATGAACAAACCACTATCTATCGTGGCCATTCTCTTGATGTAAACTTCTTAATGCCTTTGTATTTTCAGAAGCGTGTCTCACTGCTGAAATAGCTGCCTGTCCTCCATGGTACGGGCTGCTACCGTATCCGGGTCGCTTGCCATTAACGCCGTTCTTCCAGGTCAATTCACTTTACATGTGCAGCGCGCTGAAAATCTCCTAACGCCTTCGCACAGATACAAAATTGCTACGGCCGTCAACACGTGTAATTCTCGATGGCGGTCGATATTCCACCCTTGTCAAGGCAAATGGGCAATTCGAATTGTATGCAGTAAAACCAGAGAAAGAGAGGGAGAGAAACTGATGCAATCATATCTGGATGAGCATATAATACATGTGCATGAGCTCATTTTTCGCAACATAGTGCCGACATCAAGGCCGGGTCGTATTTGCTCGAGGTTCAGTCTTTAGATTACGTTTTTCCCAAGGTATGCGATTAACATGAGTGAAAGATCATTGCTAACAATAGCCTGGGAGATAGCTGCGTCTGGATGTTGATGCAGAAAAGGGCATAGTCCGTGCTGCCTATAATATTTACGGCCAGAGCTGGGACGCAACTGGATATTCAGTAGGACAGCCTCTGGAGCTTCGGGCAAAGGATGTTGCGAATTATTTTTCAGTAAGTTCGTTTTAGCATGGTCGCGCTAGAAAGGATAATGAAGATGTTAACGCAAAAAAGAAACGGCAAGGCTTCAACTTATTGGGCATGTTCAAGAACCCCATGTTTTTGATGATCGGATTCTCAGGCGTGATGTTATTGCTGATGCCAAAGCTAATGGCTAATATGGGTATGGTATTCGAGTATTGGATCCTGTTGGTATGATTGTTATTAAGATGGCGGTTATTGGAAATGCTTAGATCCTGAGGCACTGAAGGAAATGCAGCAATCACAAGCCGACGCACAAAAGCTCCTTTCTGACATGCCGAGTCTTGCGAATATGTTTGGAGGCGGCGCGTCTCCTGGCTCATCCAATTCAGAGAGTAAACCAAAGCAGCAAAGACGATAGACACTGGAGGATTCCTCCTAGCTAGCTCCATATCGTTCTTTTTAGACTGACGATAGAAATCGGCCGCCAGGGCGACGTAAAAGTAGGACATAATAAACAAGCGCAAACAGAGAGATCAAACAAACAAAGGACACTTTGTCAACCCAGATATCCTCAACAGCAGAATGGGTGCAATGAGGCTCACGAACAAAAATGGGGTTGCTCATGTAAGCGGAAATGCACCAAAAAGAAAGCACGTGCAAATCGCTTTGTTCGCGGAGTTCCTTCCTTTCTTGCCTCTCCTTTTTCTTTCCTCTCGACCTTTTCTTTTGCCCGTTCGCCAAATGACTCCACTGACCATGCTACAGTCCCAGTACCAGAAGGCATTGCGCTGTTTTCTTCTCACGAAATACTCCGCAGCAGCTATCGCTTGCGTTAAGACAATTGCGCTTTTGCCGCCTTCCTCGGACCAATCTTTCTCAGACATCTCCGTTCAACAGATCGAGCAGTTACGTTTCTCGATATGGACATTGTATCTCAACATTGCGACTACATTGTTGGCGCGGGATAATCCCTCCACACAGACTATTGAACTTCTTGGTCTTCCGCCGAGCACAGCAACGCATAAAGACCAAGTGGCGCTCCAGGTGTGGCAATTTCTCATGAACCATTACGGTGGAAGCGGCAATGTTGATCCGCGGCTGATCAGCACATGGTATTAGACGGGCCGGAGAAACAGTGATCCATAATGTAGAATAAGCTAATGCGAGGGGGGCGGGATTAGTATCCTAATGACTATCAAGCTTCAGGTGGTAAATGCGGGACGACATATAGCCGAAGAGTGGTATGCTGGTCTCTCGGACGCAACGATGGATTATTTTGCTGCTATTACGGCTCAGGAAGACCCGCAAGAACCCAATGTATACTATGAAGGCACGCTCAAAGCGCTAGAACTGTATATAACGCAAATTCTACCGGCGCTTAAAGACTATGAGTCAGCAATATCATTTTGTGAATATAATCCTCTCATCCGCGAGAGCAACAAAAAGGTAAACCAAGGCTATGTGGTAAGGGTGAAAGAATGCACTCGAGCTTTTTCTCCATTCTTAGACGATTTATCGAGCGATTCAAGATCACAAAGAAGCTGCTGCACGGGAGAAGGAACGGAAACTCGATGAACAGAAGAAAGCCGAAGAACGAGCCCGCCTAAGCAGAGAAAGGGAGAGGGCAAGACGAGAGGCTGAGGAATGTGCGAGAAACAAAGCAAACGCAGTGAAGGATGCAAAAGCGACGTCGCTTGCGCAGGAGCGCTTTGCCAATGGATTACCGTCACCTGCGCTCTCCGCGTCTTCCTTGGAATCACAAGATGAAGAAGATCGGGTATCCGGCAACTCACTTTCCGCTTTGGACCAGCGCAGGCGAGGCGAGCCTGTTTTTATCAAAGAATGGTTAAGCCGGGCATTGACTACGGGAAAACACAGTGCGCTCGGTGCCATCTTCTTGGTCTTGATACTCATTGGCGTACTACGGGGATCCCGGGGACAATGGCCTCGGCCGATAAAGGTTGCCTTTGTTAAATTATGGCAAACCATCCAGATGGGCACCAAAGTGACTTACATGTAAAACAGCAAAGCCATATCTAGATAGGATCATACCTCATACGTACTTACCATCCCTCATGTTCTTTTCTCTCTTCCTTGCCATATTAAAAGTATACTCCCGTGTCTTTTTTATTCCGCGACATGATTTTCGTAAAAAATAGACACTTGTCTGCCCCTCAGATGAAAAAGGTAGGCGTGCGATCATTTTTTGTTTGTTTGGATTAATACGATTATTACGCAGGATACTTTTTTTTTTCCTGCAATGCAATAAGGAAGGTATCATCGTCAGGCCGCACCTGGAATATCGGTCAGATTTCTCCAATGGTGGGCCGACGGCCCTTGGGCATGGTGAGTTGTGTAGCGCGCGGACGGCGCGATACTGCTTACGACCCAGAATACAATACAGCTGATAAAGAGGAGAAGGATGAGGATGCCTACAGTAGCCGAGATCCAGCGCATGCGCTCACGATCTCGAACAAGTCTCCGAAGCCATGGCGATGGAAGATGTACCATGGAGGCGGGAGTCTCGACCATGGTCTTCTCATCGTCCTGTGGACTCGCCTTGCCGATAGTGATCCATGCCGTTCCTAGCGTTTCGGACCGAAGACTGCATGCGCTTGAGCCAAATGGCGATTCGGGCGACAGTCGTGCTGGTTGAGGCGCTTGTATTGGACTATATTTGTTGTCATGCAGGTCGTTGTTCGTTGGGCCCATTGTGGCTGCGACCATCCTTTTAGGAAGAGAAGGCGATGAGTGGAGAGAGGTGCAGAGTAAAAAGGGGAAGAAGAAGAAGAAGAAGAAAAGTGGAAACAGACAGAACGGATCGTAGCCATTTATCCGTCGTAAAAAAAAAAAAAAGGCAAGGCAGGTTTCATGCTTGAAAGGCCCCGGATAGTGCCTCTGATACACACACAATCCAAAACAAATCAAGTCTCACCGTCGATTAGTCCATACCATTGGAACATGTCTACCACTGGTCTCTTATAACGCAAAGTCGAATCACGTTGAATCACTACCGCTCCATGTTGATAGGAAACGGATCCTCGAGGACCGACCGGATGAGAAACCCTCCCAAGTTAAAACCAGCGCTCGATTTTCTGGTACGTAGGCTCTATCAGGCGGCCCAAATGTTGCCGGTCTTCGTTGGAAGCGTCCCAGACTGAATGATCGAGCCGCTTTCGGCATTGGGTTAAGCGCAGGTGTCTCCAAAGTCTTTGGCCCACTACCTGCCTCGCTGGTCTCCGTTTGCTGAAACCAGCGTGCCATTGCTGAACTTGAGCTACAAAAGATCTGGCCTTTTTCATCCAAAACGGAGAAATCGATGATATTGCATGCTACTGGCTTACGTATTGTCCCTTAAGGCATGTAACAAAGTGCAGCCATCTCAAATGGAGACCTGTGCCTGCCCTTGCAGGCCAGCACGCTCTCTCAGGCAATACTTGAGAATGCCTTCATCCTTCCATGGTGTGACCCAATGAGTGACATAAAGGATCAATACAATGCCGCGATCATTCAACCGACGTCTACCCCATGCATACACACTCATCATTTCCAAAAATTAAATTCGTCTACATATTACACAGAAAAGGATGTTGCGCAAACAGCTCGGAAAGTCGAGCTCTGTCGAAAGAAAGAATGTAAGCGTTTCGGTGGGGGAGAGTTATTGATCCATCTTTTGTTCTAGAGACAGCCATGATGAAACAGCGTCATTTTGTTGATGAGCACGGCTGCATTGAATCGAAGGGCTAGGCAGTTGATGAGGGGAGTGTATACTCTTTAGAGATGTTCTATTTCACATCTATGTGTATCCTAACCCAGGAACATCATAATTCTGTTAAAATAAGAAGCATTCCATGCAGAGATACACCATATCTACGAAGGCAGATTTTCCGGTAATACATGGATATCACATCTACCAGCAGAGTCGGCACATGGGGTCTGCCTTGTTTTCGTCCTTCTTGATGTCAACCATGTTTATAGGAGAGGTGGTATTCAGCAGAAACCGCGACAGCTGCCGCCATCAGCTTTAAATTATAACGAAGGTATTCAAACAGGTACTGTCTAGAAACACCATGAATTCTCACTTGTTTACGGCCGGCTCCTCGCTACCTCTTCGCAATCCGTGATGTGCTCACCCTTTGTTGTTCGGACTTGTTTATCGCTTCTCCGACGATCTTGTTCAACATAGACTCTTGTTTCGCCGGTCAAAACAGAGCTTGCCTAGGGTCATACGCATATAGTCGTTAACAAACAACCAACTATGCTTGCTGTAATCTTGTCGAGGCCCGCTTATAATCCTGCAATCCACCGTTGAACACAGCCTGAACTTCTTATCGGCATTATGAGAGGCTCTAGAAACGGAGAGCTGTTTTTGATATATACAGAGGGAACAGCCAAACTTCATCGGTGGAGGCCAAATTGGATTATCGGGACACAGCTTGTCATCGAATACATACAGCAAATCACTGTTTCGCGTAAAACGAGATGATATTGGTTGTTGTTATTTCATTTCATCTGTAAGGATACATCGTATGCTAGCGTAAGATACAATACAGCAACTACTTCTTATTTTGATAATGTCTTCTTCCTATTCAAGTATGCCTTCAACTCGGTGCATCGCTCGATTCCTTTCAATCTTGTTCTCGTATTCTGGATAGTATTAAAATTAGAATATCTGTCTTAGGTCCGGTACGTGCATAGATGCGTGTAAAACGACCGCTTACTTCAATGTTATCAAACCATGGATGGGCCTACATATCATATAGTATTGAGCTTATCTTTTCATAGTTTCAAATTAGCATACTTACAAGTACTTGACCGATTGTCAGGCGTTCGTTCGGATCCTTCGCCATCATCGATTGAACAAGGTGCTTTGCTATATTAAATAGCGGGGAGAACGTGTAAACAGTGTTGCATGGATATCATCTATGAAAAAGCAGGCAATTAGAAGAAATGTATTTACCTTCTGGGCTAATCTTTCTCCAGACGCGTGGATCATAAAATGGCTCAGATGACCTAATCATTTCGTCGAGTTCGCTCTTTCCCTCCTTTGAATCAGGATTATCCACTAGAGAGTGGCCATTCGTGACATTCAGTAACCATCGTAGCTTGGGGTCTGTCTCTAAAATTGACTTACCTGCAAACGGCATGGACATAGTAAAGACCGAGTATAGCATCACCCCAAGGGCCCATATGTCCACTGCCTTCGTGTATCCAAGCGGTCCATCCGCAGGTAACAATTCAGGGGCGCCTAAGAGACCAGACCACAATTATGACTGTTAAGTACACAAACACACAACACATGAAGACGAACGTACAGTAGAATGGTGTGCCACAACGTGTAGTGAGTGGGGAATTTGTGCTGCTAAACCTTGAAAACCCAAAGTCGCCGAGTTTGACAAAGAGTTTGTTCCTGTCAGCTACCATCACGTTTTCCAGTTTTAGGTCTCGGTGTGTGATTTCTTGGTCATGGAGAAACTATACATCAAAAGGAACATTATCTACTTCAGTTCTCTTCAGCAAAAAGGAAAAAAGAAGAAAAAGGATATCACATAAAACTTACAGCCAGTGCGTGAGCAATTTGGTCGAATATGATGCGAATTTCATCCTCAGCAAGTGGAGTTCCCGAAATAAGCTTGAAAAGGTCACCGTCGCCACCTCTAGTGAAAAAAACAAACAAACAAACAGTTATTCTATTGATATCGAGACGCGAGGGGTTATGGGTTACTTACAGCTCCATGACCAAATAGAAGGTGTCATCGAAAACCACCGCGCGTTCAAGCTGGATGATATTAGGCTATGCATAACAATGATGAGCTAGCTGACATCGATTCTGTTTTCCAGGTGTAAAGGTTACTCACGTGGTCCTCAATCGACATATGCACTGCAATTTCTTGATAAATCACCTTAATATCATTTTCACGCATGAGGCGCGCACGCTTTAGAGCGAATTTCTTTCCTGTGCGCAAGCATTGTACATATGAGACTGCCCCAAAGGCCCCATTCCCGATTAGGTCCCTTCTACAATACATGTCTTCGATGCTTCGCTGGAATAAGAAGAATACATTAATAAAAGTCGGTAAATGTGACATGTCACCATATTAACCTCCTTTAAAGTCACCAGTGATCTCGGTGGGACCTTGAATTTGTATTTGATACTCTCTAAATGATCAGTGTTAATGGTGAACGGTACTGGCGATACCGCTAGTGCGATAGAGTATGATATTACTTTCTGGGGCACAGGCTGGATCGCAAAACGAGATAATATCATTTCGCCTGAGCAGTTCAGACCTGTGCACATCGACTTTCACGTTGTTTATCCACACGCCTGTAGGTCTATTTGAACAGAAAAACGGTTTGAACATTCTCATGGCATGACGTTTATGAAGCCGTATTACCCTCGATCTGCGACAAACACTCGCTGTTCCCATTTTCCTCCCGAGTGATCCATAACCTATTCGGCGTTGCTTAGTTTCTAGAGCAAGAACGGTGGCTAAGTTATTGCACATACCCGGTAAAATACGCAATGTTTAGGATCGACATGATCGCTGCCGAGACTAGAGCATAGAATTGCATAAGATATAGACAACATATGTGTGGAGGTCGCGTTGGAAGAATAGATACCGTATATCGCACGACTCGGACGAGCCGAGCAAGTAACAATTTCGGTGAGTCCCGGTGTATCCGCAGGTGAGGATTTCACCTGTCTTGGTCAGCAGTACACTCTCGGCAAGTTCAGGGCATTGACTTTCCAAGACCGCCCAAGCGATAGGGTCACTTCCATACCGGCGCTTCCAATCATTTGCTTCGAGCGAAGACGGTCTCCTCGAGTCTAAGCGGCGGTCTGTGCGCATCAGCTCGGATTCATAGATGTTGGACAGATGCCGCCTGACACTGTGGGCTGTATAGATCACCACTGTTAATTCAAAATGGAGAACGGCGCACAGAAGCATACATAAACTCGCTATTTGCAATTACTACCTGTGTTATTCTTGACGTTCAGCGAGTTCCGCTTCCTTATACGAGTCAAATTCCGATGCTCTATACCGGAATGAAGTTCGATTCAGTCCAACCACCTCTGTCACCTTCACCGATTGAGGGGAGAAGAAAATGTCGGGATCTTGCCGACATGTTACCTGACTTGCTGCAGCCCAGGGCGTCCTCTAGACTTCGGCAGCGTTTGGTTACTTCCAATGACTTTCCCATTGCGAACTCTGCGGAAAACAAGGAAAAGGTATAGGAGCAAAAGAAAAGGAAAGAGGTAAAGTGAGGCAAGCGCAAATGACAGCTTTTTGTGTGTCAAACTTTTCGTTGTCCCCCAGCCCACGCTTTTTGCTTTTTTAATTTGATAAATGCAGAACAGTGCATAGACACTAACTGTCTTTTCTTCCCTCTTTTTTCTTTGTTCTCCGCGCCTTCTCTTGCACCCCCCTTCTTCCATATGTTTCAAGGGCTCATCCTCAGCTATCATGGGGATCGCTTTTTTAGCAAAGGCACGATGGGTGCCATGCGGGGAAAAAATTATTGCGACGCGTTCGCCGCGTGGTAAAAAGTCGGGTTCATGCAACGCCACTCTACACGTGATGGGGCTATGAATTCTCTCATTCACTGGGCACACACGCTTATGTCAACCTTGTTAACTTTCTTTTTGACACATGCTTAACATGGACGATTTCTGCAGACTATAACATTGCGTAACCGTAACAATGGTTTAAGATAAGGACACTCGTCGTCAGGAAAAGAGGAGGATCCATAGTGTGTATGATTTACATTTGAGGTGCAGCGTCCCACCGCCATGGACAGATCGACTCCTGACAGTTGTTTCATTGGAAACCCCGACCCTTTTTTTTGCGCGTGTGGGTGTGTGAATTTTTTGGCGGTTTCTTAGGATGGGCGCATTTTTTTTTTTTTTGCTGGCAAGTTATTTCAAGTCTGTTGGAATAGTCATTCTCTAACATGTAGGGAGAAGGATCTCCTTCCAACTCAACCTTGACGATCAGGAAAAATAGCAAAACAAATTCGTCGCTTTTGCCTCCTCCACTCACCACCTTCTGCACTCCCACCATCCCTTTCCCCCTCCCTCTCTCATCCTCCCTCCTTCCCAATAAAAGAAAGAATAATTTCTATGCTCATACATCAATTCTATTCTTTTCTCCCTCTTTTTTTTTTTCCTAGTTTTTTTTTTTCATAATTGGATCTTTACGTTAAGCGATGGGTAAGAAAAAAAAAAGGTCACTCTAAATTCACAAGTAACTAATATTTGATGTCCCCAACTCTAGAATCTAACAGCGGCGCATCAATGACTGGCGTACGTAAAGAGTTTCAGATCTATCGGAAGACAGGTACTGACTTGACATATGAACATGTTAGATTACCGTTGTTCGCAAGAAACTCCAGGGCTATGTTGGCTTTGCGAACCTGCCGAACCAAGTCCATCGCAAATCGGTTAAAGAAGGGTTCCAATTTACCTGCATGGTCGTCGGTAGGCGAAGGGAGTCTGTTTTTTTTTCTTTCTGGGGGTGGAGTGGGGCTGGAATCACGGGAACACGAACGCTCAGGTTTCTTGAAATAATTATGTATAGGTGAATCGGGCCTTGGCAAGTCGACATTGGTGAATACCCTCTTCAATGCCCAGCTTTACCCGCCCAAGGAAAGTTCTGAGCTCACACACGAGTCGCCCCAGACGGTGGAAATCCAGTCGATCACGGCCGACATTGAAGAAAACGGCGTCAAGCTGCGTCTGACGGTGGTTGACACGCCAGGATTTGGTGATTTTGTCAATAACGAACAGAGGTTAGAACAAAAAGCTAAATATGAGGGCATGTACCTGATGAATGGCTTGTACTACAATATGTATGTATATACAGCTGGAAGCCCATCCTCGACGACATCGAACTGCGCTTTGACGCATATCTTGAACAAGAGAATCGCGTGAATCGGCGGCGTATGGTGGATAACCGCATCCATGCCTGTCTTTACTTTATCATGCCGACCGGGCATGCTCTCAAGCCATTGGACATTGAATTCATGCGCCGGCTACACACCCGCGTCAACCTGATCCCGGTGATTGCAAAGGCCGATACGTTGACGGAGGAAGAGGTGGCAGCATTCAAGCAGCGCATCCTGGCGGACATCAACTATCACAAGATCCAAATTTACCAGGCACCCACTTATGAGTACGACGACCAGGAAACCATTGAAGAGAATAGAGAGATCATGGCCAAGATTCCGTTCGCCATCGTTGGCTCCGACAGGGAGTTTGAGGTCGAAGGTGGCCTCCGCGTGCGTGGGCGCAAGTATCCTTGGGGAATCATCCAAGTCGACAACGAAGACCATTGTGATTTTGTGAAGCTTCGTCAGATGCTTATCCGGTAAGCAAGCCCATCCTATTCGCGCGTGGGAGAACACAAACCGCAAAAAAACAAGGTCCCTCATTGTTTCGTTGATTGGCCCACTTTAGTACACATATGGAAGAACTCAAGGAGCACACGAACGACGTGCTCTACGAAAACTATCGCACCGAGAAACTCCTGGCGATGGGTATCCAGCAAGACCCGTCGGTCTTCAAGGAAGTCAAGTACGTCGATAATTAATAAGTGATAACAAAAGATGTCCTCCAGACTGAATTTGATTCTCTGGCGATTTATTACTGTAGCCCGATGCAAAAGATGGAAGAGGAGCGTATTGCCCATGAACAAAAGCTGGCCAGGATGGAGGCCGAAATGCGGGCCATATTCCAAGCCAAGGTGAATGAGAAGGAAACCAAATTAAGACAATCTGAAGAAGAGGTAAGTAAAACAACTTGGAAAAAAAGAAATCATTTTTATTTATCTGGTGCTTTATAAGCTGTACGCACGTCATAAGGAAATGAAGGAGGCCTTGGAAAAGCAGCGCATTGATTTAGAGGAGAAGAAGCGCCGCCTTGAGAGCGGAAGACCAATGACCCCCGAGAAAATCAAAAAGAAGGGATTTTCATTTAACAAATAGATTAACAGCGCTTAACTCTAAATTTGCATCTCCTCCCTTGGAGTAGGAAGGACGATGGTTAATACGTAGCCTATATCCGTATCAGAAAAGAAAACATACATATCATTCAAACAAACACGGCCTATGTGTGTATTTTGCGAGTTAAAAAAATGGTCAACATACTAAACGAACGAAGTTTAAGAAGGAGGGATGCACGGACAAAAAGTGGAGAGAGTGAGAGATGAGGGGAAGCAATTGCTACTGGACACAACCAGATAAACATTTCTGTTTGTTTACAGCTTGCTTTCACCGTGAACAGGATTGAGCTCAACAGCAGCTGCAGAGATAGCGATTTCATCACGCTCGACGACGCGGGTTTGGAAAATGACTTTGTTACCCTCCTTCCACATGGACGTCTCAAGAGTTTCTCCGGGGAAGACATGCTTGGCGAAGCGGGCCTTGATGCTCTTGAAGCGGGAGGGATCGCTGCCAGCAAAGGTCTTGAGAACATGCTTGCCAGAAATACCGAAGGAGCAAAGACCGTGGAGGATAGGAACATCGAAACCACCAATAGCAGACATAGAGGGATCAATGTGCAAGGGGTTGTAGTCACCAGACAAGCGATACAGAGCAGCCTGGTCCTCGCTAGTCTTCTCCGTGACAACCGCATCGGGTTTGCGGCTAGGTGGCTTGTTGGCAGCCGTGGCAGCACCGCGATCAGCACCCTTCTTGGGACCGCCAAAGTTACCTGAGCCACGGATAAAGACCGTGAACTGGTTCTCGAAGATGACAGCTCCAGATGCGTCCTTGCTGACGACCTTAAGAACAACTGAAGCGCCCTTGCCCTTGTCAGTGATCTCCAGAATTCTGGCCTCGTTGGTCAACGTGCCGCTGGTAGGGATGGGCTGCTTAAGCTCAAGATACTGCTCACCATGGAGAAGCATCATCGGGTTAAAGTTGGGCAAGAAGTCACCGAACGGCAGGGAGCTCATCATGCCGAACGAGGGAATCACGCCAAAGGTAGGGAGGGTGCAGAAGTCAGCATCGTTTTCGTATACAAATCGGAGGTCAGTGCGCTTGCAGCCAACGCCAAGAGCGTAGAGGATGACCTCGCGCTCGCCATACTCGAAGGTCGAGGGTTCGAATTTGAAGTTCTTAGCTGCCTCAATATCGACAGAACTGCCAGACTCTTCCTTCTTCTCATCCGCGACATTGTTGAAGTTGTCCATCAAGCTCTGGAAAGCCTCCTGGGTTGAGTTAGGGTGAGTAGCACGGCCGTCATTGAAGTCGGTGATACGAGCCCACTCCTTGGCAACCTGCTCAGGCGAAAGGGGGCGGTTGGCAGGGAAGCCCACGCCGCCAGTGCGCTGCCAGCGGACCTTGGCGATCCAGCCAGAGCCGACCTCAAAGATGGAACCGGTTTCCTCATTGCTGCTGTGTGCGAGATAGCCGATGAGAGGAGCAACATACTCAGGCTTGAAAGCTTCAACCATCTCTGGAGGCATAATAGTGGCGGTCATGCGAGTGCCTGCATTAGGAGCAATGACGTTCACGCGAATATTCTTGCTGGCACCCTCGATGGCAAGCGTCTTGGTAAGACCGACAATGCCGAGCTTGGCGGTGCTGTAGTTCGCCTGGCCAAAGTTGCCGTACAAACCGACTGCCGACGCGGTGTTGATGATGCGACCATACTTTTGCTTAGTAAAGTAGGGCCACGCGGCCTTGATGGTCTTGTAAGTGCCGCGCAAGTGAACGCGCTGAACGAGATCCCAGTCCTGGTCAGTCATACGGATGAAGGACTTGTCCCGGAGGATACCAGCGTTGTTGACGAGGATATCGATGCGACCGAAGGCTTTAATGGCGGTCTCGACAACCTTGTCGCCATCCTCTACAGAGTCGTAGTTGGCAACAGCCTTGCCGCCGGCCTTGCGGATCTCGTCGACAACAAGGTCAGCAGCGCGACTGTCAGCGCCCTGGCCAGTATGCGAGACACCCAAATCATTGACAACGACAGAAGCGCCAAGCTTAGCGAGCAGCAAGGCGTAGGCCTTGCCAAGTCCACCACCAGCACCAGTCACGATAGCAACCTGCACGGATCAGACGCGTTAAACGGTTGAGTAAACAAATCATGTGCATTATAACAAACACCGTATTTACCTGGCCATCGAAGCGAAGTGGCTCGCCCTTGGGGTTGGGACCAGAGGCCTTGGCACGCTCAAGGAGACCAAGGAAGTCAGTGTCAGTGATGGAAGTGGGATACTCCACTTTATCGAAGCTGGTGATATCATCCCAGCGAGCAGCGACGGCAGAGGGGTCAAAAGACTCGTCAGCACGGAAGACGCTGCCTTCCGAACGCTCCCAGCGCAGCTTAGAAACAAAACCGCCGCCAACTTCGAAAACGCCGCCGTTCTCTTCGGTGTTCTCATGGGTCAAGTAGCCAACAACAGGGCAGACGAACTCAGGCTTGAGAGAAGCGAGAACCTCAGGAGGCATGATGGTTTCGGTCCTATTTATTACTACAGTGAGTTCACTCGTCATCATTGATCGAAAAGAACGAAGTTCGAATAGCGTACATTCTGGACGCCGCCATGGGGGCGATGGTGTTAGTGTGGATATTGTATCTGGCACCCTCTCTGGCGAGAGAGAAACCAAAGCTGGCAAGAGCAAGCTTGGCTAAAAAGTAGTCGGATAAAGTCAGCATGCTTTTGACATGTGATTTCCCTTTCACCTCCGTGGTTCCCAGACCCCACTCCCACTCCCTCAGCCGCATGGATTACATACCAGCGCTGTAGTTGGCCTGTCCAAAGTTTCCATAAAGACCAGCTGCAGAGGCAGTCATGATGATACGGCCATAGTTTTGCTTCTTCATAATAGGGAATGCAGCCTTGGTCACAGCGTAGGAGCCCTTGACATGGACAGCTTGAATGAGATCCCAGTCCTGATCAGTCATTCGTGCGAATGACTTGTCGCGCAGGATACCGGCATTGTTAATGACAATGTCTACACGTCCAAATGCCTTCATGGCCGTCTCGACGATTTTGTGGCCATCTGTGACGGAATCGTAATTTGCAACTGCTTTACCGCCGCTCTTGAGGATCTCTTCAACAACAACGTCAGCAGCCTTGGAGGAGGAACCGTCACCAGTGTGCGAGACACCTAGATCGTTTACGACCACGCTGGCACCACGCGACGAGAAGTACAAGGCATAAGCGCGGCCAATACCTTTGTAAAAGTAAATACTCTGCATCCCCGGCCACCATTCTTTCTATATAGGATACGCACCTCCACCAGCGCCGGTGACAATGGCGACCTTTCCATCATATCGAATTTCGTTGGCCATGATATATAAATACGGGTTGTATTTGGAGAAAAGAAAAGGGGAGAAAACGTGGGGTAAAAAAAGACGTTGATGTGTAAAACTCTTTTATACCGTTTTGGGCAATTGTGTAACTAAGCATTATTTCTCTTTCACATGTGAGCTGACATACGCAATTTCCCAATCGCTCGCTTGCCAAACCTTTCGGGGTCCCATCCATGTTACAATCCTGATCTCTCGCGATCTATCCCATGCTCACTTTTTCTCGGACTTCCCCTTCGATGGCCCGGACCAACACCTCCGTCGCTGCAGCCTTGTCTCAGCCGCCTTCCACGCAAATCTGGTGTGTGTTCCACTGTGGCCTTGGCCTCAATATCAGCTTTACCCTACACCCCCGTCCTCCGAAGCACATTCCTCTTTCGGGGCCATCACTTCTCGCCCTTATAATATGGTCTTGCTTTTGCTCCCTGCTCATCTCTGCTTACACGTAAGACAGTCAGCGGCAAAATAAATTCCTGGCTCCCAAACCGCTCCATCGCGCTCTGAACTGCGGGATCTCTAGCATTCGGTTGTGTAAGCTCCTTATGACTAGAATTAGTGAGGCATATAATAGTTTCTATCCAAGTGAATTTGAAGGTTTTGTTTCTTCATTCTAAGAGATGTGTCGACGAAGGTAACGTTTAAGCCATCAGCCAATCAGAGTCGACATGGACCGCGCGCTTGTCAATGCCCTTTCTTTCTTCTGTGCACGGGATTCTCCATCAACATATGAAAGTAGTACATAGCTCTAATAGAAAGCATGATATAGCTATTGTCTTAGGCGGGAGTATAGCCTGGTATGATCAATTCAATTCTAACCGCGTATTTCATTGGTAATCGCAACAAGAAACGTATTATCAAGAGAAGACAATAGGTATTTGATGTGCAGCAAAAAAAGGCAAGTCGTGCAGTCCTATGCTGACACAAACCGGAACGCAAAGATATACATTTGCTGCGGTTCAGTGAATAGCAGCATTATCAGACCATCATTGTGTCTACATACAACGTCGCCGGCTTCGGTGATGAACATGGATTTCATACTGACGAAGAACCATCGGGCGGTTTAGACAACATCGCTAGTGTTAGGAACATGTTTTCATGTCCGTTGGAGCACCTTTGTAGCAGGACACTTGCACCGATTTAAAGTGCTTCCTCCACACACACCCATCCATTTACCCGCCCGTCTCAATGAGGGCCATGAATCAAAATGATCCTTCATTCGATATGTACTGACAGGATGATTCGCCTCAATCATCCTTATAGTAGCTTTGATATAAGGAAGAAGTACTGTATTTTGCTTTCAGGAATAAACATCTTTTTTTATTACCTCGCTGTTTTACTCACTATCTTAATTCTAACCTATCCAGTCCCTCTTCTGGAAGCTACCCATTCCAGCTACTCTCTCTCTCTACTGTCCAGCGCCACGCCCATTTTCTGTCTCGTCGGAACCTTTCGGTGACTGGTAGCGAACCCTCTTTGCTGAGTTGCATTAGAATCCTGCTGGTTTCCAAAACGTTTCTCCTCAGAGTACGATTCTTCATTAGCAAGCTATTGGCTTACAAGGCATTCCCCGCATCCAGCTTTGCTCCATGCACCTGCCAACGACAAGAAGGCGGTTTAGGAGTCCTCGATCGGCTTACACAGCACGCAGTCCTGCAACTGCGGTGGATGCTGTCTCTTCTCCCGCGTCGCCACCCCCAGAAGCTCGCCCAGAACACTACCCTCCTAGGAGCCACACGTGACTTTTGATCCCCACAAAGACTCCTCTGCTCAGGCGTCCCTCCAGATTCGCTGACGTCCAAAGAATTTCGGGCGATTCAGTTATCCCCCTTCCTGCCTCAATCGCCCACCGCGCCCGCACAATCCTTTGGCAAGCTGCCCACCAGAAACTTCCTACGTACCTACCAGCGCCTCTACCAGTTTATGCCTGCCCGTTTCAGTGTGCCCGCATGTGTCCTTTGGCATGAGCCGGATTCCGATTAACATTTCTTCTGGTTCTGCCCTTCCAAATGACAAGTCTCGGACACTATCGCCGTCCGGTTCCTTCACGACCCCTAGTCGCTTACATATACCACCTAGTGTGCTGTGTTGTGCTAATAGTGTAAAAGCAATGGGTCGAAATCGACTCTTTGAGACAGGATCCACTTGATTGAATAAAAACACACGGCACAAGTGTTAGTCGTTGGCACCGCTTCTCCGCTTCTCCTCACTGACTGTGAAAGCACATGCCATGATCGGTCTTCTCGGCCTGCACATTCTGTTTGGCCCCCATGGTGTAGCTGCTCATACCATTGGCCTACCTAGACATATTTATTACGTTACCATGTTGCCATGGGAATAAACGTTCCTACCTTCCTACCTTTTCTTTCTTTCCTGGCTTTTCCTTCTCTCCTGCCATTTCCTTCTTATGTCAACTCGCACTTGCTTTTTTCCGGGATGTGCGTCCTTTATTCGTCGCGATAATCAAAGTGGTCACTGCCAAACCCACGAAACCACCAAGGACATCACCACCACCCGCACTTCTCGTTTTCCGATTGCCGCAAAACCATACTTCGGAACAGCCGGAGTGGTCGATGCGAAATACATTAAAACGCAAACGACAGAACCTCCTCCTATTGCAGCTTTGCGGGCTGTAACAGTATTCTTCCACGTATACAATAGAAGCGGTCGGTTTGTCACCCACCGAAACTTGAAAGACTTTCCCTCCCTCACCAACCTGCCCTGCGAGCAAGCAAGCAGCAGCGACCTGATGATGAGCCAAAGGTTGACATGGACCTCTACAAAGCACAGTATCTCGCCATGGACAATCAGCGCAAATAGACTTTATCAACAGGAAAAGTCGTCGAAGATGGCACTGTATGGATTTCCGAATGACATGCAAACTTGAGCACCTTGCTCACCAGTTCATTGTCGACCCCTTCAACAAACAAATGGAAAGAATTTTGACAAGGCCGAGATTCGAAGAAATATGATCAGCCAATGTCGAACCAGTGCCAATGATGCCCACGTGGCCTCGCAGTAACATTGCGTCGTTTAATAAAAAAAAAGATCTCCCCAGTGAAACCCGCACTGTCATTGATACTCGACAAACTTGGCAGATCAGCTACAGCATCAAGGACCATGTCGACTATGACTGGGTCCGCACCTCGGTGTACGTGCAACATGCTCCGGGAATACGAAGCTGGATCGTTCGACCATTCCCACCATGAAATATGGTACTTGATCCATGTTTGGCGATTTGTAGACTGTGCATTTGATAATGTACCAGAGGCTGAAGCTGTGCGTGATGAACCATCAAGTCTAGCATCGGCAGTTAGAAAAAACAAGGACCGAGTGGTTCAAGATGGGAAAAAGGATTGGACGTAGACGTGATATTATCATCTGTTCTGTTAACTGCAGCCACTCCACCTCCAAAAAGTATTATACTGGTGAAACGGGACCCATGGTCGAATTGTATGGCACCAAGATGTTGAAGGAAAATGGTCTGATATTGCCAAAAGTGATGATGGATGTCTTCAACAATTGACAGTCCAGGATTGACCATGCAAAACTCGGTGATCTACAAATCATCGACTATGTGCATTATGGTAATCAAAAGCTCGCTTTTCTGTATACATTGTATTCATTATGAAAGAATCTGTAGGCTTGTCTTGTTCACTTCTTCTCATGGATTCACCGTCATGCTCGTATGTTACTCGTCTGTCAAGATACTCCATTGCGAGCCCGACTGGAACGGCACATGCATTAGAAATTTGTAAGGATGCGTCTGGGTTTGGTGCTACTTTCCTACCTGCCCTTGTAATGGCATGGCAAGCTAAGAAGGGTGTGAAGGCCACGATCGAGCTTATGACGCATCATGGAAAAGATGAGCGGCGAGATTCTTCTTGGCTGGAACAAGGATTTGAACGCAAAAACCCGTTTTGATTATGCCCTCCTGCTCAACATCCACAGATGCTAGGCCACCGAAAAAGATGCGACCCACGAACAATGCCCCAATTTAAGTTTCTTTCCCCAAAGGTCGAGATCCATGTCAATGGTGTTAAATCCGACAGATTTATAAAAATACATTATACAATCAGACCTACTGACAGTAAAGAACAATATAATATTGTAACTGAATTTATGTAACAGTACCCAAGCACGGCTGTGCAATACTTATGGAGAGCGTATGATATACAGTGTAAGGACGCGCGAACGCGACGTAGGGATGTCCCAGGGTCACGGGGCATCCTTGTTTATATAGTATCATGCACACCATAGCCGATCGGGGCAAGACTTCACCAGCCAGGAGTTGTTGAAGAAATAAATGCTCCTTTGATTTGAGCCCAGCATGGCTAGTGTCAGCCAGCGAGTCTAACTCACTAAATGACTCAGGGCTCTTCTTATTGGGGGAGGGCTACTGGCCTATCGTCGCCAGCCTTGATCATTATGTTGCGCAGTGCTGCACAAGTAACGATGTGCCTGCTTACCTCGATACCATCGCTATCTGTATCGTCGCGTATCTGATTGCTCCGGAAGGGCGTAAGCATATCACCCTTCTCAAGGACATACCCTGAATCGCCGAGAAGGTAACCCGTTCTTCGAGGGGCAATTTGCGTTAGTCTTGGTGTATACGTGATGATCCAAACACTGTCGAATCCGCCATCGATCCAGTGCGACCTAGCCGCACAAAGCGGATGACTCGCACATAATCACAAACTACCTGAGCGTTGAAGGAGTACAAGTCTGTTTCGTCCTTCTTTGGCTCTTGTGAAAAGCCAATGCGTGTCCTGTTCACAATACCTAGGCCTTGGGACAGATGGTTGATAATGGGGCGGATTGGGCCACTCTGAAATAACCGAGTGATGCCACCGTATCGTTCTTCTTGAAGCCACCGAATAATTCTGGTCGGTTAAAATTTGAGTGACTCTGAAAGGCTGATGTTCAGAGACATGGGCCGCGCGCTTGCCAATGCCCTTTCCTTCTTCTACGCACGGGATTCTCCATCTCATATGAACGTAGCACATAGCTCTAATAGAAAGCATGATATAGCTGTCGTCTTAGGCGGGAGTATAGTCTGGTATGATCAATTCAATTCTAACCGCGTATTTCATTGGTAATCGCAACAAGAAACGTATTATCAAGAGAAGACAATAGGTACTTGATGTGCAGCAAAAAAAGGCAAGTCGTGCAGTCCTACGCTGACACAAACCGGAACGCAAAGATATACATTTGCTGCGGTTCAGTGAATAGCAGCATTATCAGACCATCATTGTGTCTACATACAACGTCGCCGGCTTCGGTGGTGAACATGAAGAAAAACCTCGGGCGGTTTACACAACATCGCTAATGTTAGGAACATGTTATGTCCGTTTGCGTACCTTTGTAGCAGGACACTTATACCGTTTAAAAGTACTTCCTCTACACACACACACACACACATTGACCCGCCCGTCTCAAAAAGGGCCATAAATCAAAATGATCCTTCATTCGATATGTACTGACAGGATGAGTCGCCTCAATCATCCTTCTAGTAGCTTTGATATAAGAAAGAAAAGTATGTCGCTTCCAGGAACAAACCATCTTTTTCTTATTGCCTCGTTGTTTCATGTTGCAACAGCGTTCCGGATTCAGATGGACATGCAACAAGCTGTCGAGGATACCTGTCGGGAGGCGGGAGGTCTTCTACCCGAAATCAGGAAGCTGACCGTATTATCCATAACATATTACTTAATCATACACCGTTGCCTCATGGAATGACGGAGGTCATTTTGCCATGTCATCTGTTCCATTAATCCACGTATAACATGCTTTATACGCAATGAGGGGACACTACGAAAGGAAACCCAAACGTAAAAGACATGGAAGTCAAATGGGCAATTCAATGACACTGGTACGACGATGTGGAGGATATCATTATGTACGACCCAGGCGAAAACAGAGGAGATTATCGGACCGATCTGTCCCGCCATCTCCCTGAAAAAACCGTAGTTTTGCTGCATACGCTTTTGAGTATGTGAAAAGAAAAAGGAGAATAGTCTTTATGTATACAAAAGGAATTCAATTCTATGATGAGAATAACGGAGGTTTTGCTGGCGTGAATGGACATGCTTAGTTGGCACCGAACATCTTCTTCAAGTGAGCAGTGCTGTAGGACTTGGGACGCTCCAAGGGCATACCGAGGGCACGATCCCAGACCAACTGGGAGGTGACACCCAAGGCACGGGAGACACCGAAGAGGACAGTGTAGTAATCCTGCTCGGTCAAACCGTAGTACTGGAGAAGGACGCCGGAGTGGGCATCCACGTTGGGCCAGGGGTTCTTGGTCTTGCCGTGCTCGGTCAACACACCGGGCTAATACGGAGGAAACGCAGTCACATAAGATTTCCGTTCTGTACCTGATCCCCCATCTCTCCACTCTGCTAATACTTACAACAATGTGGTACAACTTGGACACCAAACCGAAGAGGGGATCCTCGGGCAAGTGCTTCAAGGCGAACTCACGCTGAGCAGTGTAGCGGGGGTCAGTCTTGCGCAACACAGCGTGGCCGTAGCCAGGGACGACCTGACCACCGTTCAAGGTATCCCACAAGTACTTCTTGATCTGCTCCTCAGTGGCGTCAATGCCAACGGCCTCCTTGAGCTTCAAGGTCCAGCGCAAGACCTCCTGGTTGGCAAGACCGTGGAGGGGACCAGCCAAACCGTTCAAGCCGGCAGCGAAGGAGAGGTAAGGATCAGAGAGGGCGGAACCGACCAAGTGAGTACTAAATTGCAGTGTTCCACGTGAATTAGATATAAAAAAATGGACCCTGTCGGAACAGAAAAAAAAATCAAAACACAAAAACTTACGTGTGGGCAGAGACGTTGCCACCCTCGTGGTCAGAGTGGATGGTGAGGTAGAGACGCATCAACTCGACAAAGTCCTGGTTCTCGTGGAAGCCGAGAATCTTGGAGAAGTTGTACGAGTAATCCTTGTCAGCCTCAATATCGGCCATCTTGCCATCCTTGTAGACGTTGCGGTAGATGCGACCGGCGATCTTGGGGAGCTTGGCAATCAAGTTCATGGTATCCTCGAAAGTGGGGTCCCAGTACTGGGACTTGTGGATGCCCTCAGAGTAGGCCTTGGCGAAGATGGAGTCGTGCTGGAGAGCGTTGACAGCCAAGGAGAACTGAGACATGGGGTGGAGGGTCTTGGGGCAACGGTCGATGAGCTCCTCAACGAACTCGGGAATGTCAGAGCGGGCAGCCCACTCGGCAGAGAGAGCCTTGACCTGCTCCTGGGTGGGAACCTCACCAGTGACAAGCAACCAGAAGAGGGACTCGGGAAGAGGCTCACCGCCGGGAGCAGCGCCAGGAAGCTGCTTCTGGCAGTCGGGGATGGTCAAGCCACGGAAGCGGATACCCTCCTCAGCATCCAAGACGGAGCCTTCCCAGACAAGGCCCTTGATACCGCGCATACCACCGTAGGCCTGGTCAACAGTGACCTCACCGAGGACCTTGTTGCCGTATTCCTTGCGGAAAGCCTTGACCTCAGCCTGCTTCTCGGGAATAAGCTCGGAAAGACGCTCCTTCAAGGTCTGTAATCCGCGTGTTGTTTATGTTAGCGTACGCGCGTCAAATGGGAAGGGGGGAACATAGGCGCGAATGGGCAGACTGAATTACCTTGACTTGGGAGGAGTAGGCGCGAGCAGCAGTGAAACGAAGAGGGGCCTGCTGACGAACAGCAGCCTATATGCAGATTCTTGGTGAGCAAACAGAAGTAGTGAATGATTGGGGAAGGGAAAGGGAGTGCGCACCTTGACGGAAGAGAAAGCACGGATGGCCGACATGTTTTACCAACAAAAGAAGCTGAAAAGGAAAACAAAAAAACCGTTGGTTTCTTGGGGAAGGGCGATTATATAAGAAGTTGAGACCCCGCATATACCCGTCCCGGTAAAATGTATCTGTCATTGGAAATGCCGCAGGGGGGTGTCGCTGTGTCCAGCTGGAGGCGTGTGTTTGGGCTCCCGGCCAATGATGTCAACAGCCTCGCCTCTCTCGCCAAAACTATTTCCCCCAAAAAATTAGAAGACAGAGAAAGAAATCAATTGAGACTAGGTTGCATTCTGCGCTTAGGAACCTGTTACCCCACGTTTCAAATGGGAAGGTAGCACATGCACATCCACCTGAATATTGATAATGATCATTCCCTTCACGTTGTATGTAATCATAAATACAAAACATCCTACTGCGCATCGCATGTATGTATTGTCGACGGATACATAGCACCCTCACATTTTAGTAAGCTAAAACGCAAGTACAAAAGGAGAACCGGGAATTTTATCCCCAAATTGTCTTACCTTTTTTCGCCCCCCGAATATTATCTGATGTCCCGGTTAAATGTATAATACGGTCTCCTATGCGAAAAATAAAATAAAATAGCCCTTACGTCACAAATAAGCCACATGGTCAGAGAATAAATAAGATTTGTATATATATAGAGATAATAATGGGTAGAGAGATGGGGTAGAGAGAGGTCAAGATGGAGAAGGTACATTATAATATATATATATATATCAAAGAATGGTAAAATATGCAATGAAAACTGATAATATATACACCAACAAATAGATGTGCAGCTTGGCTGTTTGATAGAGAGAATAGAGCCACACCCCTGTTCAGCTTGGGGGAGGGTGGAAAAAAACGGGTATTATAGATACATTAATGGATGGGGCGGCGGTTGGGTGGAGGTAGGCGGTTGGATAGATTGCTTTTGATGGGGAGAAGAAGAAGGCGGGGGAGTCGGAATCCCACTTGTATAAGGATAATAGCTTGATGCGACAGTAGTAGATGCAGTAGCAGCAGCAGCAGCAGCAGCATGATGGGCTGCGATCGCATGACTTGTATCGGGTATGATGTTCATCACGGGGTATCCGTCCAAGACAAGGGCAGGAGAGGTGATTGATTTGCGAGGAATGTTTGTTAGAGATTGGTACAGATTGACACTCGAGCGCGACTGGCGCGGGATATTATGTTGATACTGTCGAGGATGATGATCTGTTAGACTTCCGCTGCTACCATGGCGTTGACGTGTGAAAAAAAGGTCGATCCCGTCACCAACGTTGCCATCATTACTGATGCTTTTGATGTTGCCCATAGAGCTGTTCGTACGACGATATAGGCGGTTATTATTGTGATGATGATCGTCGTCAAGGAAAGTGCTATTGGGGCTATCTTGATTCGATGTGGGTGTACCGTTGCACAACGAATGCGGAGAATGCATGTTCGCGGCGGCCACGGCAGGAACATAACCAACCTTTGGGAAGGACGACGGTGTGACAAACGCAGCAGCAGGACGTCGGTGATCGCCAAAGGAGATCGATGAGACCATATCGCAAAGGTGATCCACCGATTCTTGGTGTTGTGGCTGTAGATGGTGCGTGTGGCAGAGCGAGGCCGACCGGCTCTGTCGGTTGTACAACGGTGATTCATAGATGAAGCTTTTCAGGAACCCTTGCTCCATGAATACAGTTTTGAGCAGATGATCACCATAGCGTTGGAGCTCACTTGTCGGAACTGAGATATTGAAATCGTTCAGTGCAAGAAACTCGAGTTCGAGGTTGTTGAGTTCAGAGGTAGGTAGACCTCCCACCTAGCATTACGAACAAATTTGCGCTGTTATTGCGAGCAGAATAAACTTCCCTACGTTGCCTTCAAAACTCCTCTTTGTATATATATCTTTACCTTTGCATATCTTGTATTGGTATAGAATACATCGCTGAAGAACTTGCTGGCCACCATAACCCCCGTGATAATAAGACGATGAATGTTATATGAATCAATGGTGAAGGGACGGCTTGTTCGACAAAAGGCAATCTTCGACATGCGATCAAAATAGACCAGAAGACTAAGGAAGCACTCATTCGCGGCTGGACAATATTTGTGGATTCGTACTAGATACGAATAAATGTCTATTGTCGGAATGGAGCGAGCATGGAAACGGGTGTAATCTTCCGGGTTAGGAGGCGGCGGGGGAGGATGGAAATGGTTGCTGCTGCTGGTCGGAGTGCTGCCAAGAGCCAGCATGGCATGCGGGGAAGTTCCTGCCCACATGGAGGCCGACGATGTGCGTCGTACATTGTCCTTTCGAATTTTGTTGATCTGGTCATTAGCAGTCGTCATTCGCTCCAGAAAGGTGGCTAATAGCCGTAAGGTATCGGCCGTAGGGTGCTGAGACAGATCGAACAGAAGAGGCTGCATACGGTCTGTTTACTAGTGCCTTCGTATTTGTGTGCGTATATGTTTTTATGTACTTTCGTAGGTCTCAGTCGGCCGTTTCTCTCAATGTACTGTGTGTGTGCTTTGCCTGTTCAAAAGAGAGGAAGATATAAAAAAAAAGGGACTTTTTGAAAATGCAGATGAACTGGTGACCAGAACTTTCGGAGTTTAGCCTCGAACTATAGTCTTCAGGCGCCCGGAAATCAATTTCCAAACGATAGAGAAGACCATTTTCCCTTTCTCCTTCACTTGTCTCCCCTCAAACTATAGATATCTGAGATCATTATGTACCTTATGATATTCAAACGCGGCATCCGCCTTTTGCCCGTCGTCTAATGTGGCACCGACCCCAAAAGCACATCGCATGTATCCCCATAGTCATTTGATGTCCCCCCCCAAAAAAAAACTACTCTGTCTCGGGACGCGTACAAAACACAAGCTAGCTTCTCCATGACGGAGCTTATTTCTCCTCTTTTGTAAAGCTTTACCTGCTTATTCACCGGAAAAGAAAAGAAAAATAGTAATAATCAAAACCCTGCTGTCTCCAGGATGTCGCACTGAAATTACTCTACTCATATTAATTTGTAACCCGGGCAATGTATCACAATCATCGTCAACCTTGTATCCCATCACGCGAGCAACTTTAAAGGCCAACTATCCTTACTGGTATGAAAAAAGAAATAAGAAAAAACTTTATTTTTTTTTATATGCAAAAACAGGACAAACAACATGTTCAATAAGGTGTATGTGGTGAAAAGAATAGACAGATAGATAGATGGTGTGTGAGGTTAGCGCGAGCGTTGAGATGCCTTTAGCCGACCCATTTGCGAGCATTGCGGAATATGCGGAGCCAGGGACCAACCTGACCCCAATTCTCATCTTCAGGGTACCAAGAGTTACTTTCTTTGAGGACAACGCGCTCGGGATGTGGCATGAGCGCCAGCACACGGCCGTTAGTCGATTTAATGGCGGCAATGCCTTCGGGTGAACCATTCGGGTTAAAAGGATACTTTTCTGTCTTGGAACCATAGTTATCGACATATTGAGCCGATGCCAAGTTGTTGGCCAAGAACTGCTTCTTCTCCGCATCACTGTTGAAAGTGGCTCGACCCTCACCATGAGCAACAGCAATCGGCAATCGGGAACCAGCCATGCCATCAAAGAATATGCAGTTATTGTCCTGGATCTCGACCATCGTCGTACGGCCCTCAAACTGTTCGCTCTGGTTGCGCATGAAGCGCGGCCAAGTCTCGGTGCCCGGAATCAACTCAGTTAGATTGCTCATGAACTGACAGCCATTGCAGACACCAAGCGCAAACGTGTCCTTGCGCTCGTTGAAGAAGTGGTGAAATTCCGCACGGGCATCGGCATGCAAAAGGATCGATTTGGCCCAGCCTGCTCCTGCACCAAGCACATCACCATACGAAAAACCACCGCATGCAGCAAGTCCAACAAAATCTTTCAGGGACGTACGTCCGGCGAAAATGTCCGTCATATGCACGTCCACAGTCTCGAAGCCTGCGAGATGGAACGCAAAGGCCATATCGATTTGGCCGTTCACGCCCTGATCGCGAAGAATGGCCACACGGGGTCGGGAGACTAAGCCGGCGGTGATGTCCATCGCGGGATCAAACGTAAGCGAGTAGTGAAGGCCAGGGTCAGAAGCGTCTAAAATGCTGTCGTACTCCTCCTTTGCGCAGTTGGCATTATCGCGGGCTGCCTGCATCAAGTAGGAAGTCTTGCTCCATGTACGTTGCAACTCAATGCGGCTGGCGGAGAAAACTCCGGCTTTGCCATAATTGATAGCGATCACATCCACCTCATCATGAGGAACAACGGTACCAATATGGTGTACAGCCTCTTTAGGAACGCCGGCAATGGCCATGACCGAGATGAATTCTTCCAGGCGAGCTTCTTCAACTTGGACCACTGCACCCAGCTCCTCATTGTACAGCGCAGCGACAATATCACCGTTGTGGACAATGTTATCCAGCTGCACCTGAGCGCCCACGTGGCCAGCAAAGCACATTTCCGCGATCGCCGCGAAGAGACCACCATCGGACCGATCGTGATAAGCGAGTACGAGACTGTTCTTAACATCGCCCTCTTTCACCTTCTGCATGGCATTGAAGAAATTCTTGAGAAGCACCGCATCCTCGACATCTGGGGCCTCGTGGCCGATTTGCTTATACACCTGCGCGAGCGCAGAGCCGCCAAGTCTCTGTTTGCCCTTAGCAAGATCGATGAATACCAGAGCGGTTCCGGCAGCGTTACGAAGCTGAGGAGTGAAAGTCTTATGATTGTTGATTACAGCTGCAAATCCGGTGATGATGAGAGACAAGGGAGCGGTCACCTCCTTCTTCTGACCCTGTTCTTCCCACTTCATTTTCATTGACATCGAGTCCTTGCCAACAGGGATGGCAATGCCGAGTTTGGGACAGAGATCGAGGCCAACCGCCTGGACAGCATCGTAAAGACCAGCACCCTCGCCTGCATGGTCCGCAGCACACATCCAGTTCGCAGACATGCGCACCCGGCTAATATCGTGGATGTTGGCGGCAGCCAAGTTCGTCAAGCACTCACCAACCGCCATGCGAGCAGAAGCAGCGGGCGACAAGAGTGCCAGGGGCGTCCGTTCACCCATTGCCATAGCCTCACCAGTGACGATATCCAGGCCCAATGAGGTAGTCGTCACCGCCACATCAGCAACAGGAACTTGCCAGGGGCCCACAAACTGGTCACGTGCAACCAGGGCAGTGATGGACCGGTCGCCAATCGTCACAAGGAAAGACTTGGAGGCGACCGCAGGTAACTGAAGCACGCGAGAAGCAGACTCGTCCAGGACCTCGGCCACAGTCTTTGCATTGGGCAGGTAGGTCTTCAGGCTCGAGTCAAATGGAATACGAAGAGGCACGCGCGTATTAGTTGTACGCGACATTTTGGGGGGCTTGCCGAACAGTACGGACATGGGTAGATCAATAGGTGTATTTCCAAGGAGCGAGTCCTCGACGACTAATCGCTTCTCAGCAGTGGCCGTGCCTACCACCGCATACGGACAACGCTCACGGGCACATAATTCTTCAAATACGCTCAGCTTAGCAGGCGAAATAGCGAGGACATAACGCTCCTGAGACTCGTTGCACCAGATTTCCATAGGCGACATGCTGCTGTCATCAAGGGGAACATTGCGGATGTCGATTTTGGCACCGAGATCACTGTCATGGACAATTTCGGGCAGGGCATTCGAGAGACCGCCCGCACCAACGTCGTGGATCGACTCGATCGGAGTGTTCTCGCCAAGGGCCGTACAGAAATCAATTACCTGCTGAGCACGGCGTTCCATCTCGGGGTTGTCGCGCTGGACAGACGCGAAATCGAGCTCAGCGCTGCTCTGGCCAGAGGCCATGGACGAAGCAGCGCCACCACCCAAACCGATCACCATGCCAGGACCGCCAAGAACAACCAGATGCGCACCAGGTGAGATTGGCTTCTTGAAGACGTGTGCAGGGCGAACACTGCCGACGCCACCAGCAATCATGATAGGTTTATGATAGCCACGAATCTCGGTCTCCTTTTCGGATACAGGGATCTCTTCGGCAAAGGTACGGAAATATCCGGTGATAGCAGGACGGCCGAATTCATTGTTGAACGCAGCACCACCAAGAGGCGCCTCGATCATAATATCGAAGGCTGAAGCAACGTGTCCAGGCTTGCCAAAATCAGTTTCCCAGGGTTGATGATTACCTGGAATCAAAAGGTTGGAGACTGTGAAGCCGACCAAACCAGCCTTGGGCTTGGAGCCTTGACCAACAGCTCCTTCGTCGCGGATTTCACCACCAGAACCCGTGGCAGCACCGGGGAAGGGTGAGACAGCGGTAGGATGGTTGTGTGTTTCCACCTAGACAAAGGCTGTCATTAGCAACGATGATCTTTTTTTTTTAAAAAAAAAAAAGAAACCAAAAAACTCACTTTAGCCAAGTAATGCACGTCCTCCTCATAATGCTGGTAGACGTTCGACGATTCGGACGAAGGAGCAAAGCGGGTCGCCTTGAAACCCTCGATGACGGCGGCGTTATCAGAATAGGCGGAGATGGTGTGATTGGGGCTGATCTTGTGGGTATTCTTGATCATCGCAAAGAGAGAGTGCGGCTTGCGCTCGCCGTCGATCGTCCAGTCAGCGCCAAAGATTTTGTGGCGGCAGTGCTCTGAGTTGACCTGGGCAAACATGAAGAGTTCGACATCGGTCGGGTTGCGTCGAAGAGCATCCTCCTTGCCGACAAAAGCGTTGATCAAATAATCGATCTCATCCGATGCAAGAGCGAGGCCGAGATCCTTGTTGGCAGCGACAAGCTTTTCCCGAGCCACCTGAGGATCCTGCATGCCCTTGTCGCCAAGCAAATCAACAATTGTCAGGGGTTTGGGCGCACCGTGTTTGAAGACAGATTCGCTTGCGGGCAGTTTGGTGTTGACAGACTGGGTCATACGATCGTGAAGCAGATCAGCAAACGATGCTAGTTCCTGGGCTGAGAGAATAGTTTCGTCATTCTTTGTAATGAGAAAAGCTGTACCGCGCTCGACGCGTTCGACTTGATTGTGGAGCGTGCACAGATGCGCAATGTTGGTAGCCTTGGACGACCAAGGCGAAATAGTGCCTGCGCGGGGAACGACAACTACCACAGTAGCTTTGGCAGGCTGGGTATTGCTCTCGAGGAAAGCTTTGATCGCAACCGCTGCGTCGGCCGTGATAGGGTTATTGCCGTAAGTGAGCAGGTTGCGAAGCACCTTGCCCTGCTCGGCGTCCTCGCTTTTGAGTAGTCTGGCTCCCTCTTCCGATCGTGGCTGGACAAGGTGAATGTGCAAGCCAGACACAGCTGTCACGGATGGAACCTGAGCTTGGATGTTCTTTAGAAGGCTCTCAGCCTTGAACGCTGAGAGGGCCGAGGTACCGGGCAGCACCAGCATGGTTATTGTATGAGGGAGAGGATGTGGAAGCAAGCGTGGGGGAGGGTGTGGAGTTAGAAAGGAATTAAGCAAACGTCTAAGCTCCGTTCAAAAAACAAAGAAAAAAAGATCTTCGTATAAAGAAAAAGCGGTCTCAGATTACTCACTTTGAGTGATCAGCCATTAAGCCACATGAACCTAATAATGACATCCTAGCTGTCCGTCTGCGAGAAGATTAAAAAACAGGATGAAGGTCGCGCCGGGTGGGTAATTCTTTGTCTGCAAAGGGAGTATGCGAAGCAGTAGACAACAGACGTGTTTCACTTGAGGAGGTAGGGTCTCTTGCTCTGGAATATCCATGGATTTTAGTTCTTTGTCTGTGTATGTGTGCGTGTGGAATTTCATGCATTTCTTCTGAGGGTCAGCGATGGCTCGTAGCCAGGTGACGTCGATGCATTGTACCCCTTCAACGAAGAGTATGTGGGGAGGGCGCGGGGCACGCATTGATAAACAAGAAATTAGATCTCCACTTCTTGAAATAGAAGGACTGGAATACTTTGCGTGAAGCGAACCCATAAACAGGTAAATTCTTCTTCCTTCAAGACCACAGAACTTGTATATGTGCATACACACGCGTATTGGTTGAGTTCATTATCGGCCTGGTGGAGGATGTATCTATCTGAGAAGAATCCTCGAAGATGCATGCAACAGTTGAAACACTGGTGACAATGGGTTTGATTGAATCAGACTGCCACCTCCTCTGGTTTCCCCATATTATTATTAATATTCTTATGGTATGTACCATCGATGAATGCAGAGCATATTTCAGCAGAGAGTGACGGATTCTCGCGAATTTCAGTTTAGGGCATACATTTTGAGGTAACACAAAAAATAGAGCTGTGGGGAGGTGGTGACAATCAATGACCGATGAGCGAAGGAAGGCATTAAGTTCATAACCATTATCGACACATCACCCAGCGCCAAGAAGGAACATCCCCCTTTATATGTATTCTTCAGCCAGCCTTGGAAAGCGGGCGCCAGGTAGGCTCCCGCCCTTCTGGACTTCATTCAGTACCACACTGTTTTTATCCCTCGTCTCAGATCGAATGATATGTCAGTGATACGTACATCCTTATAAATCTTCTGATAAGCAAGTTTCATAACTCAATCAGCGCAATGTCCATGGCATACGTATATCCCGAGAAACTTTGACTGCGAAAATCTGTGCGAAGACGCTAATGATGTTTTGCCATTAGCAGCAAAACAACACACGGCTTGGCATCATAGCTTAAGGATGCGCGAAGTGTTGGCTGGGTGGAACTTGCTTGTTCGACGTGCGGTCTTGCACCATGGTCGGATCGTCTTTGTGCTCGCCAATCCATCTATCCAATTTACCGCTGAGTCGATAATTAGCCAACGACAATTACCCAGTACAGCTTGCAGGTGTCCAATACTTTATTTTCCAAAATGAATTTCGTGCACGAGATAAAAACAAAGGCATATAAAATACGAAAATAAAGACGTATCAATAGATAAAAAGACTTCGCATTCATGGATTAATGCATGTTAGTCAACAGAAAGCTTTACTCCTTCACAACACCGTGAACTTATAAACCATTCTTCTTCCAACGGAAGAGGGCTGTGGTTATCCTAAGTGTGTCAGCGATAGCTGATGCGGAAAATTATTGGTCAAGGTTATGGCCGTCTTGATTGGCCTGAGCGTGTACGTCATGATCTTCCTGGCCTTGGCGACCATGATCTCACATTCCGCTGCTCTGACTCATGTGACGGTGGGCTTCCACGAGCAGCAGACGCTTGGTAGTACTTCCTCTATGAAATCTTGCTGGGACGATGCCAACTTCTCGAAGACCACGGAGGATATGATGCGTGTTAAGAGCAGCCGCCAGATCCCGATCCCAGAAACTTGGTTGACGAAAGCCCTCGGCCATGCCTGCTGTGCAGCTTTGATTTGAACATCTATTGTAACATCAATATATTAAAGAATTTTGGAAAATATACACACTCTGATAGCCTTTCATACCGTAGCAATCCATGGCAAAAGGTGACTGGACTACTGGGTCGGTGATATAGGCGTGTATTAGGCATGGTTTTGAAGGTAAGAGAGTTCCATTACCGCAGGTGGGGCAGCACTTGTTGGTTTTTTTTTTGCTCGTCGATTAAATACGCATTGCAATTGTTCTTCTTCAACAGCCTCCGAAAGCCTACATTGCGGATAGGCTCGCTGTATCTGGTATTTGGCGCAGACTAATCTCTCATCACGAACACGACCTTACTTCCAAACTTTGCGTTCATAGAGTCGCGAAGGTTTTCATGCGCTTGCTGCGTAGAAAGTCTTGAGAAGCGTAGAGATCTGGTTCTGGGCAATGAGGTATCTCTCGTAGTCAAGCAAGGAAAGTGTACCACTTTGGAAATGTGATAGATGCTGTTCGGGCAACGCTACCTCAGGTCTCTCTATCTTGATTCGTTCTTTTTATCTGCGGTACCGCTTGGTCTTCCGTGTATGACGTTGAAACTTCTTTGTATAGCGGATGATTTGGTGGTTATCGAATGAAAAGTTTTCATGAACGTAAATATAACAGGTCCCATCTGCCAGAACCAACGGTCATCCGATGACCTATTTGGTCTTCATTTCCGGTTATCTATGGATCGATGGATTCGATATCTTCTTTCTGGATTCCAAATCTCTGTCCAAAACCAGATCGAAGGCAATTTGTCTTCTTGAACACTGTTACATCGACACCGTCGGTATGAATGCATTGTAGTTGCAAGGTTGCTGATTCGATAGACAAAAGCAGCTATTATTTAAACAGTTAGAGGATAGGATAATGTACCTAATTTCCATCATATGATAACCGAAAAGGATTACGATCATCCAATCAGGGTTACTGCAACGCATAACAGCAATCTGTTTGCCTGCGGCATTAGCGCCGGACAGAGCTCAACGGTGAATCGAGTGCTGACTGTATTCTCTCAACTCGGAACACACGTAGTAACAAGCTCGGACTTGCTCATACAATATATACTAAGTAAGTATAGGGTGTAAGAACAGATGGTTTGAGGAGAGTACATTTCCTCATTGGCGACATAGTCGATAAATTTTAGAGAGCTATTCTTGTCAATGACATTGGCCCTGCTCGTCGTTTCCGATTGTAAAAAATGTGTGTCTGCAAATCCCGAAAAGCTGGATACTTTTAAAGGGATGACCGTGCGACATCTTATTTCCATGCATGCGACATCAGATTTGCTATCTTACGCAGGGGATTTTTGGCAGAACAGACGTCTATTGCTGCCGTCTGACGATCTCAGAACTGGGTAACATGCGGCTTTGATTTTGGGAAATGAGATCCAGTACAGTATTCGAGAGGTGACCAACGAAAGGGACACCCTTAAAAAAAAAAGAGGCAGAAGCCGATGCTCGGACGATATCTGTCGACTTGGAACTACGACGTGAAGCCGAAGTTTAGAAAGAAAGGTCATGGAAATGGAGAACGAGGGTGCTATATAAGGCGTCTGAAGAAAGCAAAACGTATCCAAGCCAGGCAGCAAAAGACAAAGAAGTTGATATGAAACGCGATCAGAATATGAGCAAAACATAGAGTTCGTCCGCCGCAGTCGGTCAACCCTGTTTGATGAACTGAACTTTCAGTCGGGGAAGCTGGAGATTCAAAATTTAACAGAAAACCCTCAGCTCATGAACCAAAGGCACATAAATCGACACAGACCATGAACGGCACTGGGCATAAAGAACATAATCAGAGGAACGACAAACTTCAAAAGTAGCTGCTTGAAATGAAGAAGGCGTATGTATGACGACCGCGCAAAGAAGAAGGATATCAAGGTTGATAAAGCCGAATATATCCCTCGCATCACAAATAATGGACATCGATATGCCCAGCGAGACTGAGCAGGAAAGCTCATCACCCACTTTGCGGGATCGTAAGACTGATACCATGCTGTCAACGGAAGCAATGACACAGTTGCAGCACGAGTATGTGATAACGGCTTGAACCTTTCGCAGAACACTGAACGGGCCCACATCGATATCCAGGAAAGGGAGGTCAAAGCAGTAGTACAGGGGAACTATTTGCTGAAGAAGGAACTCTTAATGTTGGCAGAGATGGACGGTAAAATGAATATAATAAAAGTCCTTATCTCAAAGCTCTATTATAGAATGAGTGCGGCGGGTTCGACATAGAACGCAAAAGACCGCGAAGCATCATACACCAAAGCGCGATCCCGTACGTACCTTGCTGTCATTGACTTTGGGGATAAAAGTACAAGCAAACAATACGATCATCTTCACTGTCTAGGCCTTGTCTTCCCATGGTGGAAGTGTGATTGTTTCCGTGGTGCAGTTAAAATTTTCAACAACCGTAGCCAATATATGCGTTCAATAAAAGAAAGCGATTTCAGGAAGTATCACGTGAGCTGCATCGATTCATGGCTATACAATATGAGTTGTCAGAAGACGAGTTCACAGCATCTGGATATTATTCTTGGAAGCGCCATGCACTTTGAACTTGGCTACAGGGTCTCAAAATCTAGTTTCATTGCGCGTGGCTCAAAATGGGGAGGGGAAAGAGCAGTGAATAGAGAATTATGCTGTTTGTTGCCAATGGCACGAAGGCATATACGGGATCGCGCTTTGGTGTATGATGCTTCGCATATTTTGTGTTCTGCTTGCTCAATGGCCATGTCAAAAACATGCATGCTCAATGATGTACGTCAAAGACAGCGCTCATTCTACCGCGGCTAGCGAGATTGGAAAAAGAAGAGCTTTTACGAGATAACAAGTTTTTATTAGGTTATGGATAGCATTTACTATACTAATAGGCAGTCCAGTTGGCCAGAGCCATGAAGGCTCTGTTTCCCAGAGGCAACCGCGAGGAGGTCGACCACCATGTGCCTCCGCTCTAGAGGCAAGATATCCGCATTTATCTTGGTCTCCTTTGAGCCCCCCTAGGCCTGGTCCCGGGGGTGTACCCTAGTCCCTCATTGAGGTATCCTACCAAGATGTATCACCGTCTGCGGAATGCGGTAAGCACAGAGGATCACGTACATCTGATCATTTGGACAGGTACTTCTTGATCTTGTCTCAGGCTACAGAAAGGTCTATCTACTCTACCCCGTACAGCCCGCCCGGTCGATCCTGCCTTCTTTGCCGGCCAGTCGGGCCTCCACCAATGCCTGACCGTCTTCGAAAGAAACAAACGCGTCGCTGCTTAGGGAGGATCCAGGCCTTCGATCCTCCCCGTCGCCTGGCAGTTTCGAAAGAAGTAAACACGTTGCTGCTTAAGAGGGTAGGAGCCAGCCCATCATCCTTCCTCCCGTTGCCTGACCGTTTCAAAAAGAAACGAATATTTTGCTGCTTGTAAGGATCCAGGCCTCGGTCCCCGACATTGGATGCCTAACAGTTTCGAATGAAACAAGCATCTTGCTGCTAGGGAGGATCCAGGTCTTTGATCCTCGCCTATTCCTGACAGTTTCGGATGAAACAAACACCTTGCAGCTCGTAAGGATCCCAATCCCTCGGTCCCCGATCTGATGGCTGACAGTTTCGAATGAAACAAGCATCTTGCAGCTCGTAAGCATCTAGTCCTCAGTCCCCCAACTGATGCTTCAGCAACCGTTAGTTTCTTTCAAGAGTAATACCTTGGCGCCCAGAAGGGAATCTGGCCCTCGATTCCCACTCATGGCTCAGCAACTGTTTAGTTTCTTTGGAAGGAGTACTTGGATCGATGGCGGTATCCGGCCAACCAGCGCCTTGAAAACCGAAAGGGATGATGGGAAAAGGAGAGGAAAGGAATTTTTCCAATATCCCTCCCTCCCGTCAGCCGCGTGATCTGCTGCGGAGCAGATACCAAAAGGGGTAAAGTCGGTTTACAGCGGCGACTTAAGTGGGTACCATAGGGCCTGCAATCCCGGAGAGGTCGAAAAAAAAACCTTGCTGAACACACCCTTTGCGATGCGGACTGCCTGTTCGATTCAGAGACCTTGACGGACCTGCTGTTGATACATTGCTGATGTTGACGTTGTTGCTTGAAAAAAAACAGGATGGCGGGTGGAAGGAAAATCTTGATTGATTCATTTTAGATAACTTTAGCGCGTTTTCAACGGGAACCAATGATAAACATCTTCTCGCTGCGCAGCAAAAAAAAACATGCAAATCGAGGTATGATGTTACTCTGCGCTTTTTTTCGATTAATAGCGACTATGAGAGTACTTTGAGCCGTTTTTCTGCGACCCCATGTGCCTTTTTGTATCGAGCCTACTGGTATGTGTAAAAGCCCGAGATAGTCAATAAAACAAAATAAATAGGCGTCGGGAGTCGAAAGCAACGGTTGATGCTGTTGCATGAAATGCACGTGTCCATTCCCAAAGTGCCACCCCCACCATAGACCATGGTATGCTTTATCGTCTTGCTCTTTGATTGACTTGATTTCAGTCCGGGATAGATTGTTCTTAGTTCTTCTGGTCCTCGCATGCACACAAGCACGGAAAGAGTTGAAGAAGACAGAAAATAGCCACACGTTTCACAAACATTAGGAACCCGAAACTCCGTAAACGCGGGGGAGCACAAAATGGGACGACCACATGCTTGCATCGGCCAACGAATGCTTGCAATCAGGTTTTATGCGGGAAATCCGTGCGCCCATATCGCTGGTCCACGACTTCTTTTCTTTATATGTTTTATATCCAACCAACAGAACAAAGATCGAAGGTATGAGTACCACAAAAGCGTAACCTTTCAATGCCATCATGTGCCATGTTTGCACAATTTCTTCTCTTATCGCGCCACTCGTGTGTAATGCGGCGGTGGAGCCGTATGCATATGCATTGGAATCTTATATACAGTAAACCCTTTTTGGGCGGGGAAAGGGTTAGGAAGCTGATAGCTGAAACGTGGCGGAAAAGCGTCGCTAGTGGACTATAGGAAAAAATCTGATTGTACGAGCACAAAATCTTGATATTGATACCAAGACGAGGATCATATTGGGAAGGGGAAAGCAATGGGATTATGTATATATCATATCGATCCTCATCACAGCCGGGGCTCTTTTATCAATACACCAAACCTGATACCTCCTCCATTTTTGCCCTGTATTTGTTAAGATGGCAAGGTATAAGAATGAAAGACAATTGCCTCGAAGATACTGGCAGCGAGCCAAATACTTGGGATAAAACGCACGAGAAGACTGGAAGATCAATGATGGCAGATACTTTGAACGAGCGTGCCAGGTTTTCCTTCCACTTTCTGTGTGTGAAGGAAGCAGGAGTACACAGTTATATATTCCTGCAAAAGGTCTGGACCAAGGACACCGACATTCCTATATGACAAAGATGTGGAAAAACTAAAAGAAGCAGGCAGGAAATGGGATGAAGTACTTTAGATAAAGTCACGGTATGGAGTGAGCTACATGATATATCTGATTAAAACCACCAAGCAGAAAACCTCACGTCCAAAAGAGATGCGCCGACGCCTCTCCATAAGTGTTTGATGTGTGTCTCCTATGCGAGCAGAAAGAGAGTTTGAATACAGAAGGAACAGTGGCTGCAGTGGATGGCGTAAACAGACAATAATAAGTCGTGAGACTCGAAGGTAGTGAACTTTATCAGAGAAAAGAACAAAGATTCATAATACGAGTGTACGTCTGTATAAACCTAAATGCTACTTTTGATATCGCGACACAAATCACTCAGGACACGACAGTGGCCAATCAAGGTACTCGCTAATCCGATCAAGTTTGCTCTTCATGCAAAATGCGCTACATGTCGCCGCTTTATTCTCTGATGACAACTGTGCCAAGTACGTGTTCCTCCTTGGATTCTAGATATCTAATCCTTTTACGGATTAATCCCAAGACTTGTTGCTCTCCGTCGCTCACTGAGATTGCTTCTTGAAATTGCTTATACACCGCTTCAACTGAATACCTGAGATCAGCGGCAGAAACATCCGATTCATCCAAAATTGAATCCTTCTAGATATTGTTGTTGATAAAATTGTCCACCTTTCCCTTGCCAATTTCGTAATCTCGTTTTCCATGCATACGATATTACCTTCAATTTCCTGCTCTTTTTCCTCCCCTATGAAGAACAACATGCTGATCCAAAGTGAGGATGCCAGGGATGCTTGCGTTTTCATTCTCATGAGAAATTGGAATTGACACCCTCGCCCAAGAGCTTATCAAAAAGTACTTCGCACTCTCTACATCCTACCATCGCATTTGTTCCTCTGTTGCTTGCTGAATAGGTTCTGCATCAGCAAGAAGACCTGTACATCGCAATATTGGTTTACAAAGCACAAGCCCATTCAGTAAGGATATTGTCAAGGGGTTGCTTTATTTTCAAGCTTTTAGTTATCTTCATATGATGGCGCTGGATATTCCCAACAACCTGGATCATCAGCTGCAACCCAAATATCCCAGCATCAATTTCCTATCTCTCATATACGTATAGCACTTAACTTTTAAAACATACTGGTATTTGATTTTGAGACAATTGATGACATGTTCAGCCGTTGGATATACCATATGTATGTGCCGTAAAGTCGGCTGTTCGGCGTTGTTTATTTCACGTAATAGTACCCTCGTCAAGCTGACCAATCGTTAGCACGCTCGTTTCACATCGGGAGACTAGAAACCGTCGTATATTCTCAATACATGATGCTTCTTGCTGTATATGTCTAGAGAGCTTGCTTGCGGCGGTGAACGTAAATACATATGAAATGGGCCTAGCGCTTTGTCGAGAAATGCGTACCAATAGTTTACATCCCCATCGTGCACTTGACTTTGTCTTCTATCGATTTGCCTCCTTGCATAAAAAAGAAGGCAAATATGTGGTGAACATGGATGCCTTGCTGACAAAGTGATGTTCAGCAGCCGATTTTCATATCCGCTTGCGCGAGACGACATTCACAACCATTAAAAATGCTTCCTCTACAGGGTACTCATCACCGGTCTCAAAGAAGATAATAACTGTTTCATCCGATATGTTCTAACAGGATCAGGCACTTCCATCGTCGTTCTAGTAATCATCCTGTGATAAATGGACATTTCGAAAGTTTACATTGCTTTGCCAAAATCCATAGGATATTTCACGGTGCATCTGCTCTGTCATGGTAGCATTCTACCATCTGGGCGATGGTTTGCGTTATAACTAGTTTAGCAGTGGATGATCCGTGCTTTCCTGAGCTAGCGAAATATTCGACTCAGAAGGGGACCAAGGTATAATGATTAATAACGAGATTTGTTTCACCAATGGCTATGGCAGTTTCCAATGAGGGAGATTTTTGAAAATTCTATAGCGCATAAGCCAATCTCAAATACGATGTATATATTTATGACACGCGGTGGTACCTGATCTGCGCTGTAAGCATTCTTCGTGGGTTTCTATAATCGTACGTAACCAGAGTTTCGCGGCGGCGGCACACCATCATCGTCGTCATCAGCAACAACATCAATATGTAATCTCGGCGATATCACATAGTGTTTGGGAAACATCATTTCTGAGCTCGACGGACATATCAGAGCAGGCGCGGCGAAACTCGGTACTAAACCTTTTTCAATATTGCAATATCCGAAATGTCTTGTTAAATTTTCGATCATTCATGTGGTCTGTGCGCAACCTGGCATGTGATAGGGTTCTATGCATTATCATCGCGCTCTGTTTGCACCATATGGCCCAATTTTATTTCACCGTTCTTTATATGATCTTGTGAAAATCTGAAATCAAGAGGCAAGTTTGAATCGATTAGCTCTTTCTCGACCGCCATTGGTACTGTGTATTTCAGCTTCATCGATATTGCCACTGCTCCGTCCACCTTCACAAAGGTCCCCTTTTTCACTCTACCACATTTCTTAGCTGGCGTATACCATTCATTAAGGTTTATTTACTGTTAATGCAAAACAGATGGCCTTTTGCAAGTCGTCGCGTCGTTCTCAGTCACTGTATTCGCGACTATAGCTACGTATTTTATGTTCGGTTATATTTAGAGCTTGGTCCATATGTCCTTTGGTGATTCGCTAGGAGCAGAGATTTGCTTCTTCCGCTTCGCATATTACGACAGCATAGTCAAAGTTGCAGCATCAGTGATTGCCATGATAAAAAAAAAAAGTCGCATATTAAAAAAGCGGGGACTAAACTGTTTTCAACAGCAGCCATTTACCTGGGTCGGATGTCATAGGATCCGCTACAGAAGTTTTCCCACTCATCTCACAAAATGAGAAGCAGAGTACGGCAAAGAAATCCTCGCATCATGTCGTGCGCTGCTGTGAAGGTATCTGTGTGTCTATGCCTGGTATTCTGAGTGGCAGATGTTATGCTCAAATGCGCATTACTATCATAGTGGCCGGTAGCGACGTTGTATTTTGCTTCTCGCTTGTCGTTGTGGTTAATATCATCAGGTATATATCTCTTTTCTCTCTTTACTACTGCCCTGCAATGAGCACTCTGGGTGTGACGCTAGGGATATCGCCAAGCAAATAAATACAGACTTACCGACGAATGAAGCTGGAGCTATATACGCAGGCATGTATGCACTTGGTTGAGACATTGACAGCTGGCTATAGACCAGCAAAGTAAACCAATGTATGAATGTCTTCAGTAATTTTTTTATACATCGATGCGTTGCCACCACTGCCAAGCAAAGGGGATGCTCAACAGGGGAACGCGGAGAGGTGGGGAAACCAGTTGCTCTCCAAAGATGCGTGTTACACAGCCGTAATGCCTCTATAGCCGATCGCTAGAATTCGCTTATCGTCTAGGGCTGGCTCATGGCAACAGACAAACCTTGTGATACAGCACAGGAGAAAGATTCAAAAAAGGCTTTGAACAGTGGGGACAAAACATCTCTACGAGGAGCTTTCACTGCCACTTTTTTTGGCGCAATGAAATTCACTGAGAGAGTGTAATTAGGCGTGTGATCACTATGTAGATGTACCAAGGGAATAGAATTACAGGATACCGCGAATGAGGAGGGAGGAGGGGATAAAGTAAATTCTTCAATAATCAATGGACCATTCGACGGACCAATGTGACAGTGGGGAGTGAACGTAGGGCATGCACATGCAGGTGCGGGTAAATCATTCAAGATTTACGCCATTGTCGATAATTGAAATGTTCACTTCGTCCTTGTTCTGGATGCTGCTGCTGTGGATTCCAAATAGGATAAGTAGCAGCCAACAGATCGTCATTGCTGCCGAGCTCAGGCTCGTAAACTGTGTAGGCCCATACTCCCAGGGCGAAAGCAAGGCCGGCGAACAAGGTGTGCTTTGTCCACTGGGTCTGCTCTTCATAAGTAGCCTCTTTGCGTTGTTGCCGTGATGCTTCTCTCCAGGCCGCGTTATTCGCGGAGGAGGAGGGGCTGTAGTTGTCTTTGCCAATGAGACGGTTGTAGGCTGCGGTGATGTCCCGAATATCTGGGCCATCAGTGGATTTTGCAACGTCAGGATGATGCTTTTTGCATAACTCGAGGTAGCGTCGGCGGATCTCTTTTCGCGTTGCTGTGCCTGCCACACCCAACAGACGCTGATCTTTCAACCGAGATATTGACATTGGAAAGAAAGGAAAAAAAGAACACACAGACTACAAGGCCACGTCGGGAGCCGAATAAATTTTGAGTCTAGTGGGGGGGGGAGGTTTCCCGCGGAAGGAAGATGTTCAGGGACGTGTGTGAGAAAAAAAAAAAGAGAGGAAGCATTACCGCAAGTTTAAAAATAAATCATGCAATAAACACTGCCACACACACCTTTCTTTCCGCTCCCTCTCTTTCGTTTTCTTCCTTTCTTAAAAGCACTCCGAGCTTTCAAATGACTCAACAGCACGAATTCCGCACTGAAAAGGATACGTTTGGTGAGCTTCAAGTGCCATCGAACATGTACTGGGGTGCCCAGACACAAAGGTAGCACTTTACTGGGCACAGACGAGTTAAAAAACAAGCGGATGATTGAATTATCGCCCTTCCTCAAAAATTGTCAAGATCATTGCAAAATTTTAAGATTGGTGGTGAGCGGGAGCGTATGCCACCTGCTCTGATCAAGGCGTTTGGCATCTTAAAGAAGGCCGCTGCCAAGGCCAATATGGAATATGGCATTCTTGATGAAAAGATTGGAAACGCCATTGTCCAAGCCGCGGATGAGGTACCTGTCTTATGCATAATATTCTCATGGAATGCAGGAGGCGTGGCGTATTTTTTTTTTTTTTTTTTGCTGGGGGAGGGGAGGCAGAACATTTGCGGGTGAGGAAGCAAAGCGTAAGAGATATAGATCATTGACTCGGATGTGTAGGTCATTGCAGGAAAGCTCAATGATCATTTCCCACTGGTTGTTTGGCAAACTGGATCAGGGACACAGACACAGTACGTTCCCATGCACAACTTGTACAGATCTTGGGGAGGGAAATAGAAAAAGTAACGGAAACACACGTTTTTCTAGCATGAATGTCAACGAGGTCCTGTCAAATCGCGCTATTGAGATCCTGGGTGGCGTATTGGGCAGCAAGAACCCGGTCCACCCAAATGACCATGTCAATATGGGTCAGTCGTCAAATGATTCGTAAGTTAGCTGGACGATGCTCCTGGTTCTCTCACGGAGTACCATTATCGATACTCATGTCCTTCAAAGTTTCCCTACGGCCATGCATATCGCTGCTGTGGTCGAAATCAACGAACAACTTCTACCAAAGCTGGCCGACCTCCGGGACGCATTGGATTCAAAATCCCAGGCGTTTGCAGACATCATCAAGGCAAGAAATGGATGACCTCCCTGACACAGAGAGAGATATGAGGCTAACGATCGACCCTTCCGATGGGCAATACTCGGCGCTATTTCGTCCCCTTATTGCTTTGAAGTAGATTGGCCGCACGCATCTCCAGGATGCCACTCCTCTGACACTGGGCCAGGAATTCTCCGGTTATGTGCAGCAGCTGACGTATGGGCTGGAGCGCATCAAGGACACCTTGCCCCGTCTATCACGTCTTGCACAGGGTGGCACAGCAGTAGGTACTGGTCTAAACAGCCGCGTCGGATTTGATGTCAAGATAGCCGAGACAGTAAGCAAGGTGACCGGCTTCCACTTTGAGACCGCGCCCAACAAGTTTGAAGCCTTGGCAAGCAATGACGCCATCGTCGAATGCTCGGGTGCACTCAACACAGTAGCGGTGTCGCTCATGAAGATTGCGAATGATATTCGGTATCTTGGCTCTGGTCCGCGCTGTGGTCTCGGAGAGTTGAGTCTGCCCGAGAACGAGCCCGGCTCATCCATCATGCCTGGAAAAGTCAATCCTACACAGTGTGAGGCGATGACCATGGTGTGTGCGCAGGTCTTTGGGTAAGCAAACACACACACAGAGGGGGAGGATGGATGGTCGCCAGCAGATTGGTCCGCTCACTAGCATATCTAGCAACCACCAGGCTATCACTGTGGCCGGCAGTTACGGCCAATTTGAGCTGAACGTATTCAAGCCTGTGCTGATTTCAAACCTTCTGCGGTCCATCACCCTCCTCGCAGACGCATGCGATTCGTTCACCAAGAACTGCGTGGTCGGCATCCAGGCCAACCGTGAACGTATCAACCAAATCATGAAAGAATCACTCATGCTTGTCACCGCCCTGAACAGCAAGATCGGCTATGATAATGCGGCCAAATGTGCAAAGAAGGCGCACAAGGAAGGCACCACTTTAAAGGAATCGGCGATCGCGCTGGGTCTCTTGAATGCGGAACAATTTGACGAGTGGGTGCGTCCCGAAGAGATGATATCACCCAAATGATTGCATTTTTATATGGAAGGGGTGGTAGTGAAATGGGTAAGGCGAAACGATCAATGGAATTTTTTTTTTATTTTTTCTAGAAAAAATAAACAAATGCAGATGCCCTTTAAATTCAACTTGCGCTGCTACCGCGCGCGCGCAGCAACGCTGCTCCGTTCCATTTCCCAGTAACCTCTTTCACAAGCAACGAACACTCATAATAATAATGCCTCTTTCTCCCAATGATCGAAATCCAGAATCCGAACTTGACATGCTGGAGCATGCGCTGGGTAGCATGGTGCAAGGTGTCTTTTCTTCCATGTTCCGCTCCATATTTGAGCCAAGCGGCATAGTTGAGAATGGCCGCATCATTCAGCAAGAAGGTGCTACTACTACGGTCGAAGATGAGTTTGGCGGTAGCGATTTTCGACGTCTTGCCCAGAAATCGCGGCAGAACAGAGGACTATCACCCGAACCCGATAATGGTTCGACTGCCGTAAAGGACGGGAAGGATACTACACCAGCATTGACTTTGCTTCAGCATAACCAGCAGCAGCAGCAGCCAAGGAGTCTTTTGGATATTATACTCGGCGACGACGATCACCCCCAGAGCCAGCAACCCATACAGACAGGAACCATCCTCGATCTCTTATTGCCCGACCGTGATCGCTTCTTTCACCGTACCCTCGGGATGATGGATGAGCCAGAGGATGCCCATGGTGGCATGTCCAACCACGTAAGTGACCCCCAGCAACGATTCTCTCCCCCCACCCACCCCCCGAGTGGCCGTGCACTGTAGCCGGAAGGCAGACCCTTTCCAGCATCGATTAATCCTTTTTGGGCATCTAGTTTTCATTCACGTCGTCTTCCCAACGACGTGTTATTCGACCCGATGGAACCGAAGAATCGTACATCACGCGCACGCAGAACGGTGTGACAGAAACGATCAGACGCATCAAACACCCAGATGGCACCGTCGAAGAAACACACGAAAGCGGCGGCAAACGAAATCACAATCCCTTGCGAATCACCCATCCAAATAATAACATGTCCAGTCAGACGCCTTTATTCGAACAGCCACCAGAACAGCAAAGAGAGGGAGGCTTGCTCTTCAGGACCTGGAAGCGCATTTTCGGTTAACTTGTGTCAAAATAAATTTCATGCGAGTCTAGATACACGGGAGGCAACTGGACATCTCGCCATCCCTTTGCACATATTGTTAAAGCATAAGGCTATGTATGGGCGCGTGTGTGTGTTATTTAAAGCTATTAAATACGCAGCGATCACTACTCTCATTTGGGGGATATGGGAGACTTTTCTTCAATCTTTTGCCCGGAAGGGTGAACAACATCTGCAGCCATAGTTAAAATATGAAGATCCTATTGATCGTCCATTATATGGAAGCTTTCTTACCTGATCGGTCGTCATCATCCACATCAATAAGATCATCATCATCTGAATCGTCCTCGTCCCGGATCACATACGACTTTCTTTCCTCGGAGTGCACGCCAGCATCAGCAGCATGTTTGGTGTCAGGCGCACTCAAAAGGACGCTATCGCCTAAGTCAACCAACATGAGTGTCCAGGGCCATTTTATATACCAGTGTGTAACAAGTCTTCTACCTTCCAAGTCGGTGCCGATAGCGCTGTGTTGAGAGGCAAAAGGAGATGCTCGCCGCGTAGGCGTCTGTCCACCACGAGCCTCGGGAGAGGCTATAGATTTATCTGTTTAGCACGGATCGTACCAACCGAAAGAAAATGGGGTTACATTACCTTGGGCATTGCCGTCCCAGAACTGGTCATCCCTAGCTAGACGACGTGCAAGCTCCTCATCAGCAAGAATCTGCGCATTGACAGGACTGTTGCCAGAACGAGGATAGGGCGAATTCACACCGGCTTGATTGGAACGGGTCTGCGCATAGACATCATTATCGGAAAGATGCAACGCCGACACATCCCCGGCCAAGAGATCGTCACCGTCATCACTTGGAAGACCTCTTTTTGCCATTATCATTACCTGTGCATGAGTTTTCGGTACTGGTCGCCACCACCTATACACTACAGCCTCTTCTTACCTGTACTGGACATTGGTTGTAGGTATAGAAGTCTGCCCTGAGCCACTGACACCACCCCCGCTGTTGGCACGACTGGCTTTAAACTGACTATAAAGGTCTAACACCTTCTTCTTGGCGGCTAGCAACAAGTCAATAAAGGAAACAAGAGCGCGAACCGTCAATGTGTGCTTTCTCATCCTTTTCACCCAACTCTGCTTCCCAAATTTCCTTACCGTTTCCTGCTTCAATCACTCGCTCCTTAATCACCGGTAGATCCTCTACACGTTACGTTGACATTCCAATCTGTATTAGAGAGACTATCTAGTACCCCATTCCCAAATGAGCTCGTCAGGCCCGCTCATACCTTGAAAGTTGAAAAGGGGCCGATCATCCTCCTCCTGCTGCCTCTGGCCTGCAAAAAAAAAGGTGGTACGTTGATGAATATCGTGCAACCTTACTGTTACGTTCCGGATACATACGACGATATTGCTGAGCACGTGCACGCTCGTCTTCAAGCGCAAGCTGTCTCGCATAGGCTTCATCCATTGCCATCTGCTCCTCGACAGTACGTGGTACCGGTGGTTCCTGTGGTCGCGGTCGCGGTTGCTGCTGCTGCTGCTGTTGTTGTTGCTCCCAGAAGGAAAAAGGCATGCTGCTTGGAGGGCTTGCACGCGTGGGACGCGGCGGCATGGGTGGAGCAGGCATGTCATCCTCCTCAGCTTGCACTGCTTCGGGTGCACGACGATCGGTCGATTGATGTTGTTGTGGTCTTGGCGGCGCTTCAGGTGTATAGTTGGGATCCGACATGCCGAGAAGAACCTCAAAGGACCGCTCCATCTGTCCATTCTGACTTGCGAGGATGGCTTCAATAATTTCTATGTCGATATCAGGAAATGCTTCCTTGAGGGTGCGGATAGGCTCGGAGAGCTGGGGCTGTTGCTGCTCAGGTGGAGGTGGCTGGCTAATGGAGTGTGGCTCCTGCTCCTGCTGCTGCTGCTGCTGCTGCTGATCTTGAGTCAATTCGACATCGTGCGTACTACCACTTGTTTCATTGCCGCGTGGACTTGAAACATGAGAAGAAGGGGAGGCTATTTCAGAAACCTCCGGCGACGAGGAAGGAAATTGCTTTGGGGAAATGGGAGAGCCTTGTTCAGGCTGCTTATGCTCATCCATATTTGCTACTTCAATGAAAAAAAAAAAAAAGAGGAAGATGCCGGTTCCAATTCGAGCCGCGCTCTTTATGCGAAAAAATGAGTATTTCCGCAATTAATTATTAGAGCGGGATCACAACATTCAAATAAAAATATTACTTGGCGCAAAGGCAAGGCTGCCAAGAGTTTAAATATAGGCGGAAGCTTTACGCTATAGGACCTCATGTGTATAAAAGTTATTATGGACTAACGAAAAAAGTGGAGAGCAGGACTAAAAGAGCACGTAAGGGAAAAGAATATAGAGAAGTATTTCAAATAATGATCACGAGGACTAAGAGGACAATAAGAATAATAATAAGGCAGCATATGCAATATCCAGATTTCGAGTCTACGGAACGAGAAAATTGGGTTAATAACAAAAGTAGTTCTTCTTCTCGAGTCCAGCAGTCTTACCCTCCTCCCTCTTCAGAACGTCCGTTACTCGGTACATTGCTCGTTTCAGTCTGCCCTGAGACTTGTCCACGCGGTCGCCAAGATCATCAAGTATACTTCCCAGCGTAGTAACACATTAGCTAAAAACCAAATAATGAAGCATTGCCAAGATCTACTCACATGGCTTGGTCGTCCAGTTCAGTATTCATTGTGCCTGCGATTTCCTTGAGGTTAACCAGCGTGCCGGAGATGCTCTCCAAATGGGTATCCTGTTCTTGCATCAATATCTAAACCAAAGCAGGAAACAAAGATGGGGTTTAAGTCCCTGTAAATCTCACAGGCTTCATCCTTCAGCTATAATATAAGTACACGCGAGCATTACCATCTGCTGTTGACTCTCCTGTTCAATAAAACGATCATTTGGATGCTTTGAGGCGGATGATTCACCGGGCAAACCCTGCAAAGGAAGGTTTTCATTTCGTTCACTTTAATACGTTTCTCATCCATAGCAGCTCCATGTCGCCACTGGCTTCATACCTGCCACCTCTTTTTAGCAGGTGGATTTGCCATGGTATTGCGTATTGTTTGCAGCGTATTGCGTGATTCGGTCAAGAATGTGCGCCGGGAGTTGAGATCAGCTGCTGTGAGTCTAAACTTGCTGGGATTGGCCTGCGAAGCATCAAACGCAACATCCAAATCGTCCAAATCCTGCTCGATAGCTTCGAGAGCCGATGTCAATTCATCGGCTGCCCATAAAAGCTCTTGATTTTTCGGTGATGAGACTGTTTGCTGAATACGCTTCCAGGAATCGAACAATGAAGTCGCATTCTCGAGTGCATCTTCCACTTGACTGATAAAACGGTTTAAACATTAATTTCACAGCAGCGCCATGAGAAACTGAGCGAAGAGACAGCACCGCAGATCAGTGATCGACACCTTACCGCTTTACCAACAGAAAAGGATCGTCCTCCATAATTTATCAAAGGCAGAAAAGGAAAAAGGACGAATAATCCTTTTCTGGGCCAACGCGGTGGTTCCGCATCAAATTCATATAGGTGAAGGTCAGAGTCGCTACACACAATGCGTCATTAATCTAGCCTTGGGCCATCATATGTTCTTCTGCTAATCACATTTCACAATTCGACTCTAGTCTAACCTTTACCTCATCTTCAAGCCTTCATGCAGACAGGTCTATTCCACACTCCCTGTTTCACGATGGAAGTGAAACTTTTCTTGTTTGCTTTTATCTTCATGCGCCTTGAGGTTTTCATGATGAACATATTGATACCGGATTAGAAAACTATGAACGCCTCATTCCTGATCCTCTTTGCATCAATTATCGAGTAGAATCGATTATCATTATTCTTCAGTACAGCAGGGTCAAGGCGGGCTAACCTCGGTTTCGTTTCCGAGCCCCCGTCGCCACAATCTATTGAGCGTTTTGCATGGTTGATGAGAGTAGCTATGCTGAGCTTATGGTCGATCTATATCGTTCGTGGGTCAATGTATACTGTCCTCAAATCGCGTATCCTATCTTCCATATTCCTAGCCAAAAGTATACACGCAATCAGTTAAAAATACGGGTGTGGGTGGGTTCAAAGTTAAATTCTTCGCGCTGAAAAACTAGTCAATTCAGCATAATGGTTCTTCGTTGCAGCACACAAAGGGCACTGATAATCCTTTTAAGGAACATAGAACCACCGGTTGTTCACGCATTTTCAATGATCACCATGATATTCTTATTGGCCATGTAGTGAGATCGGTTTGTGGAAACTTTTGACCATCATATCTATTCTCACGATCCTACGACTTCAGGGTTTAAGCGGCGCGACATTAGTATTGGATGTGCCATAAAAACGATAGGAATGTATCTCCGAGTGTGATGAAACAGGACAACTGGATTAATCCCGGCTATTGGCAAGGTAAATCTCTAAAATATTCCAACTTGGCTCTTTTTACCAGAGGATGCGTTCAAAATTACAGACTTGTCATAAGTGATCTATTTCAAATCAGCGATAACTGGGGAATACCATATATTCTCCAATAGTATAGCAACGGAGTGCTCTTTTACCTGGCCCACTAAGCAAGGATATCATCATGGACGTCATCGAAGCGTATACGGATTTCTAACGACAGATAGCCAATGTAGACATTGACAGGCAGGTGATCTACCCTGTACAGCAGATGAGACCGTCCAAATAGATGACTCAAGTAGAAAACCACCAAAGCATTTCCCATACGCTGATATATTTGCATCTTCTGAATTACCCTTCTTGAATCTCGGGCGAGTCTCACAGTTCAGATAATGCTAGAGCTGTGCAGGCATGAATGAGTAATTGGGATGCTGGACATCCTTGTGTGGTGCGTCAGCGGCAGCGATGTCAGCGGAAGGGTGGGCTCTGATTTGGTAGTTGGCATAGCGGGCTCACCCAGCTTTGCTCATCCGACCCGCTCATCAGCCCGCTGTTTTCCATATGATTGTTATGCGCGTTCAAGCAGCATGTATGTGTCTTCGTCAATAATTCAACGACAAAAATGCTGTCGTGCTATTGAGGAAGATGACACATTGGGAGACATCGATCTTTATTATTTGGAAGATCCTACGGAAAGAGTTGTTCTTTGCAGTAGGTTCGATCAACACCAATCCCTCAAAGTATAAACGGTAGGCTATTGCGGTCACAGACGAGGATTCAAAGCATCAAAACGAAGTTCAATTTGTCGAAATATTCTTTGTATAAGGGAAAAGTCAGCTCCCTAAGATGCTGCCCTTTCTTCTGTAAAACCTTTACTAATCCTCTTGGTATAATAATGAAAATGAACATTGGTCAGAGACATTGTGATAACAAAGAACGTTTGCGCGATTCCAAGCCTTGGATGTAGTAGCTGTTACTCATTTATTTTGATATATGGTAGCTGCCTTTTCTGTAATCAAACGCCTCTAAAGTTTTATTTCCAACAATTCTTCTCGTTCAAAAACCTTGACCTCGTTCTCATAAGGTAAATGGTCGACTATGATTTTCTTCAGGCTTTCATGGTCGCTATAGTAATTCGTAGGATATGTTATATAAAATGAAGATTTCTTGGTTTCTTTTATCTTATAAAGTCATGTATATCTTGAACATTTGTGGACAATCCAGCATATCAACGACTAAAGCACATGGACGTATATCTGATCACTTGAATATACCTTGGGTCAATCTGCGAAGCCCCTCAAGGTCGCATCTTCTTCAGCTTTCAAGTAGCTGTCATTTTCACGAAGAGGTTGGTTTGATTTTGAGCAAGGCGAAAAAAGTCCTTGTCAGCTAGAGGTTGCCTTCGAAGACGATTGGTCATATATTGCATGCGTCGTTTGCTATCTGCTGTTCCATGATCTGATGACTTTCGATCATATCCAAATGTTTCATAACCTTCTTTTCATCGATCGGTCAGCTGTCTGGTAAGTCTCCAGTGATACAGCGATCTTATCAATTACGTTTTCCGCTATGCAAAGGTTTAGATACACCTCCCACTAAAGTCAATATAGCTTACCAATATGGTTTCCTTTCATTATATGCGATGATCAAAACGAGCATCCTAATCGTCTCTCTTGCGTTTTTGGGTGATTTTCATGAAATTGAGCTTCTTGTTGGATCCCATACACTAAAGACAACCGTACCTTTATCATCGAATAACGTGATGTATCGGCGGATGGTAGAAAGCATCAGGTCAGTGTCTCATTCGTAGTATTCACATACTTCGGTATTGAAGGGACTATATGATAGGAACACTTCATTAAATAATGAACGTCGTGTGGAATACAGTCTGAATTGCACAATAGGTTAGAAGCTCGTATGTTACAGCGAAGATCTTTATTTTACTTACTCAAGTGTTTCTTGATTATCCTCACGGTCGATTGTCCGCGGGTTGACATTTGTTCTGATTGTGACGCAAAAGGTAATGGTCTATTGCTTGTTGTTCTGACTGAAATGTGGATACAATACGGAGTTTTTAATAATAAGTTTGCCTCAAGGTTTAGTTGTTGGTGTAAGTCGTTTTTGCTTCAATTTCGAATTCAACTTTCAGTTTTTCGTCATTCTCGTTTCTTCAAGTTTTGAATGAAATATAAATGTATAGTCTCATAAAGGTGTTGTACGGAGTATAAAGAAAAGATAAAAAGATATTTTTATAGACTTGGGGAACAACTGAGCCTTTGGGGCAAACTTATTAAGAATTCTGTATAACGGTGATATCGAAACGGACAGCTGCGGATCTTTGGAAGAAAAGGAATGATTGGTTCGGTGGTGTCTTCTTTACAAAAATCAACATCGTCAATACAGTCGATCTTGTTCAGACCCTTATTTACCTTATGATCAGCGTGTTCTTGGCAGAAAACATGCACACCATTTGTCCTCTTGTCACGCCTATTGGACTAACAACCTTGGAGCACCCTTAGAACAAATACTCCGCTTTGTAATGCCTTGGAGCATGTCACTGCAAAGCTCAGTCCTCCTGTACAAGAGCTTGACCAATTGCCAACCATGGTAACCTCACACAAGGGACATTCCTCTGTTAATAAGCTTTTCTTGAGAGACGTGTAAGAATAATGAACTTGATTATTTCGTTTGATACAGCCTTTCGTGATGCTAGTCGCGTCTACAACAAAGATGACAACTGGCAGTTATCAATGAATATCACAAAATGCCGTGAGCATGACAACTCCCCAACATCATACCAAGGATGATGGGATACATCCATTCATACCATGTCTTTATACTTGTATGTATTACGTGGATGGCGACACAAAATCCTGTGTTTCCCACTCGACGCACAGCCACCTGCATACCTGATTACCATGTTCGCTAAGAGTTTACTTTCATTTCCAAGCGAAGATGAATCTCATTTTATATTTGCTAGTGTAACCTTTCTCTTTAATAACATCCTCTCTCTTTCTAGCTTACCTTCCTTGCAGATGTCATATGAGAATTCGCATTGCACGTTTTATAAGGACGCGCAGCGATCCGTACATCACCGTCGTTTCAGCTCGTTTTTTTCCCTTTGTTGTTTTGTTTAGCAGAAGAAATGGATTATCCGTTTTTCTCTGCAGCAGCTACTCGCAAGCCATCGCAATATCGGCAACTCCTGGCATTTTAGGAAAGTTTTGACTTGTATAGGGTGATACTATAAATATTCTATCCTCATTTGTGCTCAAAGAAGGCAATATGGTCCGCCTAGGATTTCTTTGACTTGCCATACTTAAATTCTTCAGAGTTGATGTGCTTCATAGATACAATCCAAAATTACTAGAGATAATCAGTACATATGGTTCTATACCTGCCGAGGGATGGTGCGACCTCCATGTTGAATTGAACCATGTCCTTCCGGAATGGTGATCTTCGTCCAGCATTATCGTCTACGTATCAACCAATAAGATATCTGTTCGCTCGAAGGCGAGTATTCTCCAAGCAATCCCCCCCCCGAAAAAAATAGGGAGAAAATGGTTATCCTTGAATATCTCCAAACAAATGGCGATTGTAGAAAAGGTGGATTATTTTCTTTCAGACAGAAGAGCATCCAGTTGCGTTCTATACATTGCATCAACGAAGAGAGATCCTCAATCTACCATAAATAGGAACATGGGATCTGTCATCAAGCAAGGAAAAATAAGGCTAGCGCCGAGCGTGTGATCTCTTTTTTATATATTTTATCCGATATGGATGAGTTATAGAACCGCTCGGCTTGGCATCTGTGTATTATATAGATCCGCATCAGAGTTTGAAAGCAAAAAAAAAGAAAGGATACATAGCTGGAAAAGATGCACAAGATTCCATTTGGAAGATTGTCCCCAGCAGCGGCAGCAGAGGCCAATTGCCACTTTTTTCTATTGAAGCAAGCCCGCCTAGCAGGGCCATGTGATGAGAATGATTAATCAGATGTGCACATGGTATAGGGAAGGGAGGGGGGTGGGACACTAAATATAATGGCTCCACTTTATCACAATGGTCTTTACGCTTACACAAAAATTATAAGACAAACGTATGGCAAGTGACCATGATTTGCTGTTTGCAAAGAAGAGTGAGAAAAAAGTCATCGCTATCCCCCCACATTACTTTTAAGCCGATCTTTGTTTTGTCAATTATCAAGCAGAAAACGTGTAATTGCAAGGGAACAAAGAGAGGAAACCTGTTTGCGGCGGCAGAGAGTAACAATACTGTCTGTGAGTTACGGTGGATTCTCGTCCTGGTGGAAGTCAAATGTGCATTTGATTCATATCTTGGTTCCTTATTACATCCACCTAGGCTGTGCATGAAAATAAAATGGTACTAGGCGAATTTCGCAGTCGGGAAAATGCGGGCACTGCCAGTAGGCTTTTCCGAATATCAGGGTCATATTGAACGTCTACTTTATCTCTAGCATAGAACATTTGGGGAGATATATCTGCATTTTCGCTTTGATTTGCTTGCACAGTAAGATGATAAGGTTACATTTAGAAGGAAACCTTATCATGTATCTGGACTGCTTGTCACCTCGTCTTTGTCGAGTTGGGGGGGGATGTACGCGCAGAGAGAGCGAGGAGGGAAGTCGGTTGGAAACCTTGATTCAAAACCCGCCAAGTCCGCGGATATTTTGACATATACTTGACTTAGCCGCTTCAATGCTTGATCGTCCACAAACCATATTGTGTGATTGTTTTGATGCGTCTGTGGAATCTATACATTTGTGGATATATAAACCTCCCGTACACTTCATTAAGCACAAATGAAGGAAGACAGCTGTTGAAGATTGCCCTAGAGGTGCATATATTTAAAGTGCTGCAGCATACTAAAACGAACAGAAAAGAAAAACAAAAGAATGCAAGGTAAGACTTGGTTTCGATAACAGCAGACCCCAGTTGAAAAAGTTACACAAGATGCGGAAAAATAGCGCCAAAAGATTACAAGACCGTGGGTACATGAAATATTATGACATCCTCCGTCAAAGCTCGCCATCAAAAGTGTCCTGGATGGTTATCCCCAATGGGCGGTGTTTTTTGGGAATGGCAATTTAACTCAAGCGAGCGGAGCAACCGTGCAGGAACCTACCGGGTGGTTTGCTTGGAAGAAGATTCCGCGAGTACCATGGATCTACAAAGATCAGGGACCCCTGGCATTATCACAGACGTTGTAGGAGTGACGGTATGTGAATCTATTAGCTGGGGGATAAGACTCGCATAGAATAGCGGGTACTTATCAAATTAATGATATGACAGATAGTGTGATATAAAAAAATAGAAGGGGTCGTGGGTAAGTATTATTTTCCCAGATTGCTGGTAGGAAGAGCGCGGGGCCCATGCGCGCGTTGACGAATATCATCTTGTGGCATATCCTTGTGAAAAGGATTTGGTGATTGGGAAAGACTGATGTCTAAGGGTCTCTTTTGATGATCCCCCCCCGAATAGTACATATTTGTTTCCAGGAAGAAAAGAGCAGATGACATGTGTGTGGGCTTGAGGCGGGATTTTCATCTGTATGTGTGTGCTACTATACTGCGCGGTAATCTTTTTGCAACCTTTGCGGAGAGGTAAAATATACAAGATGGGGGTGTGGGTTTGTTTGAATGTGGAAATGATTAGCAAATCTGTCAACAACCTGTCATGGTATATGCGGCCTGAATGCTGCGGCTCCACGATGACTATGCCCATATCGAGGGGGTGGTTCGCAAAGCTTAATCTTCCCATTCACCAAATCATGGCAAGTTATACAATGGCCCCTACAGCTTGGACAACAAGTCAAAATCGCCTCGATATATTTTACGCGGACGAGGTAGTTTTGAAAATGTCCGGGTGAACGTTACCTATTTCTGGAATACTGTGTAATGGAGCTACAACAGCCGCTAATCTTTCTCATCACCTTTACGGATCTAGTGGAATGCGTGGAGAGGGACATTCTCTGGAAAGGAAGACTTACCCACGCTAAGAGAGATATGTCAAAAGAGCACAGCTGCTATCCGTCAACGCCGGACACAAGAAATAAAAAGGGTGATATCTCTCGTTTTTTTCACCCTCTCTCTCCCCCCAAATGACCATCATCACCCTATGCATACATACTCTTTCTGTCAGTTGATCCTGCACACATGCTTAGATTTTGTTGAACAGTCCGGAAGAAAAAAATATCATTCCAAAGGTGGAGTAGATGACTAAAATGGGATCTTCTCCAGATGGTCAAAGCGTTGACCCTCCGACAGACCAAAACCAATAGAGAATTGACATGAGATAGCGATAATATCTGTAATCACACGCACTAAATAGCCGGACGTGAGCAAAATGACATGCAAATATGCGTACACACACACGCAGAGACAGTCGCACACATGTATACTCGCGCACGCATACACAGAAGGCGCATGAGACGGGTGCGGGTGCGGGAGAGAGAAAGTGGGAGGGAGAGAAAGAAAGCTGCTATGCTAGGGTTGGAAATATTCAGTGGGGCTTTTTTCCGCCATCATCCCATTGTCTGCTTAGAGGATTCTCACATGATCACGATTCAAATGTCACTTTCGGGTGTTTGTCGCTGGGTCACGCGTAGCACAGGTGACTTTTGTCATATAAAACCCTCTAATCTTGGGTCGCTCGGCTTTTCTCTTGTCTCTTCTCTGCCTCTTCCTGGCCTTACTTTGCGCTACTCGTATCATTGTCGCGTTCTCTGCTAGCATTTTGATGCAAAGAACTCCTCTACATAGCCACTCTGTGTTCCAACGTATACCTTTCATAACTCGTACATTACCCATCCTGTCAACGCCATGGCACATTGCATGACCACATCGTCAGAGAATAAGGTAGATGCAACCCTGCTCAGCATGTCTGTCACGGTGCTAACACGGTCTTAAGCTGCGTGTGTTCAGCCCAGTGATCCTCTTCCATGACCACCGGTTCGTTAAGGAAAGCACAGGCGGACTGGAACATGTCCACATCCCTTGCGGCGACCCTTACTACATAGAGCTTATTGAGACACACAAAAGACGCATCCAGCAAATGTTGAAAAACAATGGCCGATTCTGGTCCGATGTTCGAGGTAACAAAGGTGGAAAGCAGTCAGATCCATAATGCACATGCTGATTTTAATCTGTCCTCCCCGCGAGTAGACCAGCTTGAGCCTAAGCAAATGACATCACCTATTCCTTCATTGGCCTCATCACCAACACCACCTCTGCATTCCTATGATGAGCCACCATCACCATCGATACCAGGTCGCCGACACTATCACCCTTACCGACGATACCCAATCCCGACTACAACACGACGCCTTTCGTCTGCCTCTCACCATAGCCAACACCACATGACGATGCTTCCCACTGCTGCCGGCTCAGTGATGGGTGGCGATAACGCTTCAGTCTCTTCCTCCTCCTCCACCATCCCATCATTACCAGAATCCCCGCCACCGGTTGTCTCCGCGCCATCGACTAACGATATTCCTCGCCGTGCAAAACAGCAGCCTGCACCTCTAACTAAACGGCGGCGTGGCAACCTTCCCAAGGCTGTCACGGCCATATTGCGAGACTGGCTCTCGAGGCACAAGAAACACCCCTATCCTACTGAGGATGAGAAGCTTGCCTTAGCAAGACAGACAAATCTGACGCTCAACCAGATCAGCAATTGGTTTATCAACGCGCGCCGGAGAATCTTGCAGCCGATGCTCCAAAAAGAACAACAGGAGCGAATTCTTGGTCAACTCCACGAAGAGGAGGAGGACGAGGAAGACAATGATGAAGATGAGGAGCACAGCCTTGATGCTCACCTATATGGTAAGTACGACTTACTGAATGGCGACAAGGACTGGCCGATACGAGTACTGTAAAGCTTATATAAAACCTTGTATTGTCAAGATAATGCTCGTCGGCGACGCAAGCGTTCTGCTTCGACAGATAGGTATCTGCCCCCCAGTAGGCCACGACGCACTGGCCACACAGCAACGCTACGTCGAAGATAATCATGGATCTATTTTTACGTTCCCTCTACGTGTACCATTTTATATTATGTGCTAATTATTTGCTCCAACACGCACACACAGACACAGACACTTCATACACCGGCAGCCACTATGTAGTCTTTCCTTTCTTGTTATCCCCCCCACCATACTGTATCCAGTTATTTCATGTATAGTTACTTTTTTTATGTATGCGCTGTAAGTATATCGTCGATATAGAACAAAAAAGCCATGTATTATAGGATTTTACCCTTTTACCGTCCGTTATATCATCACCATGCTATTGCATTCTAGGATGTCCTCTTCCTGTGCTTGAGAACAAGATGCTGATCGTGTGTTACAGAATAAGTTGTGTCCTATGAAGCACAGTATCCGATCCTTTATGGGAAATGAATCTTTTGCGAAAGGGAAAAGCACCCGTCCGAAGAGGGAGGGGTGTGCTCAGTTTCCTAAAATGGACGAGGAGGATCAGGAAAGTGCTTGTATACGGGCGCAAGATAACGAGCTTATATGCAAAAGTGGCGAATGCGCATCCTGGCTCGAAGAATAGCTTGAGTCGCGATCCTGTAAGCAAAAAGGCTTCTGGACAAAGATGCATACATGCAGTATCATTTCTCCGCTTGTCTGCATGTCTGTAAAGGAGTAGGTGCGGGGTTGCCCGTTTTTTTTTTATTATTATGGTTGCAACCAACTTATCACCTTTCGTTCTTACTCCTGCTTCTCTTCCGCCCCCACCTCCTCTTTTTCCTTTCCTTCGGTTGTCATCATCGAATCAGGGTTGACCATCCTACTTCTGGCTTATGCCGCAATGATAGGATGTTCCAGAGGGGTTTAAGTAAGGGTGACTTGTCGGAAACAGGTGTACGTCACACGTGGGGCCCGTACTAGTAAGGAGGAGGAGCATCACCGATCAGCCTTTTTTTTTCCCTTTTTAACTCTTTTCAGACCTCTGCTATCCCCGACTAGCCTTTCCTTCGGTTTTTTTCTCCCTCTTCATACGTTTTCGTTTTTAAGAAAAAAAAAACAGAAGGTAGGAAAACGTTATCCGAGAATATAGAGAAGAAAGAGAGAGAGAGGCCGGCACAATAGTTGTCATGGGTGGATCAGCAAGAGTCCTCCAGGACAAAGAAATGCACACGCGCACGCACATGGACACGCACATTGCATATACACACATGCTCATTTAGCTAACGCACGCGAGCGCGTGTGTGTGCGTGTGTAACTGCCTGCAAATGTGTGTGTGCGCGCATGCTATGGATGACAGCAGTGTTTGATTCTGAGACTAATGATGCATCATCAATATTCATCACGTTCCACTTTAGAAGCACAATGTCTGATACTAAGGCCGTTATCAAAAGCGCTGACATGAGCGAAGAGATGCAGCAAGAGGCTATCGAGTGCAGCACCCAGGCACTTGAGAAATATAACATTGAGAAGGACATTGCCGCGCACATCAAGCGCGAATTCGACAAGAAGTATGGTATGTTTTGGAGGCAGAAAATTGCTGGACTGAATAAGCAGCAATGGATGTAACGGTCCAATGGCCTAACGACTGATCTTTTGTTCCGTTTTAGGCAACACCTGGCATTGTGTCGTTGGTCGCAATTTTGGTAGTTTTGTCACGCACGGTAAGCTGCGGTGTGCGGGTTGGGGGGTGTTTTGAGTGAGAGAGAGAGAGAGAGAGCCGAACTGGGCCTTGGAATGCATGTGCTAAGCACTTTCCCCCCTTTTAGAATCCAAACATTTTATCTACTTTTATCATGGCCAGATCGCCATCCTCCTCTTCAAATCTGCTTAGAGCTAAGATGATATGACGGCAATAGTAGCAACAGTAATGGCAGCAGTAGTAGACTGGTTGGCTTGTTTAGGTCTCTCCGCTTTCCTGCCCCCTCAATTCCAATCCATCTTTTCTATTTTATAAGCACCCAGCGTTATCTGTTATTGCTTCAGGCACTCGCTCAAACACACCCATTGACACACTCGCACAAATTCGCACATTTCTCCTGCTTTGACTGGCAAAGAAAGAACTTTCTTTTCTAAACATTACTGAACATGTGACTAGGGGGTGCAAGAGAGGAGGGGATTTGCCTTTGCGCGACACAAACAAGCCCAGCTTTCTAGAAGTGTTGAAGGTACAAAAGGCATCGGATGAAACAACAAATAAGAGCAATTTTATTGGCAGCACTATTTGCGCCGCTTTATCAGATATATAAAGTGCAGTATGCGAGCGACCGCATTCGAAGACACGCAACTTATCTTTCTTTCCACATCCATCTTATCATCTTCTAGCATGCTCATTCTCATCATATCGGCCATACAGGTTTTTGTTGGATGCCCTAGTTGTTACGTGCGCATTGGAAGCTTACATATTGATGGATCACCAGGCCGTATTACAAGTCATGGTGATTGTCTTCTTTGGATTTATCCTGACAAAAGCGGGTCTCTTCTCTACAGACAAGCAGAAGGTACATGGGATACATCTTAAAATCGTGTATGCATTGATCTCTAAGCTTTCCAACGCTGCAGTGGTTATCCAAGCTCAACTTGGTCTTTTTTACGCCGTGCCTGATGTTTAGCAACATTGCATCAACAATCTCTTTGGAGCGCCTGATGGCGTTTTGGCCCATTCCGATGTTCTTTGCCATTTATGCTCTACTCACGTTTTTGTTGGGTCATCTAATGAGTCGTGTGTTTGGCCTCAATGACGCCTATCGTCGCTTTGTCCTTGCATGTGCGATGTTCGGCAACACCAATTCGCTGCCGATTGCTATCATTTCCAGCCTGGCTGTGTCGGAAGCAGGAAAAATTCTATTTTGGGATGCCGATGATACTCAAGAACTCGTGGCTGCAAGGTAAGAAGAGACCGATGGAAGCTATAGAAACCCGGTAACCCGCGATAAAAAACGACAATGAACTAAACCAAATTCGTCTATTCAATCCCACACCATAGAGGTATTTCATATATCTTGTTCTTTGCCATCTTTGGCAATCTCCTTCGTTGGTCCTACGGCTACAGCCTGCTCCAGAAGCATCCCGAAGACGAGGATGCGATTGGAGATAACGCCTCGGGCAGATGCCTATCAGTGTCATCCTCATCGACTGCCGATTACGGCGCAGTCGCCGATCTAGAGCGGGGGCGGAGGATGCCAGACCGGACTTTGAGTTCTACAACCCTCACTGCTCAGCAGGACGATGCCAAGAAAGCTCTGCAACAAGAAACAACGGCCCTGTTACCCACGTTCCCGACCTCGCCAGCCGACAGAGCACCAGAGCAACAGACCAGAGTCTCGACCGCCCGTGCTGTCATCGTGCGAATTGCCAAACGGATCCATGGTTTCATGTCTCCACCCCTCTATGCAGCCTTCCTTGGCTTGCTGGTCGGACTTACGCCACTCAAGCCGCTCCTGTACGGTAAGGGTTCGCTTCTCTATCCATGCTTCACGAAAGCCATCGAGATCTGCGGTCGCGCCGCGGTCCCCATCATCCTCACCTGCCTCGGTGCGCAGCTCACCCATATCTCCGAGTCCCAGCAACCCACATCGCCAGAAATCCGCAAACCCGTATTTACCGCCATCTTGGTCCGCATGTTGATTATGCCCTTCTTTAGTGTCCCGATCTCTGCTGCATTCGTCATTTATGGAGCGGGGTGGTCCCTGCTGGCCAGCGATCCGGTATTTATCACCATGATGATCGTGCTCGGCTGTACGGCAACGGCCATCAACCTTGTCCAGATTACGCAGGTCAACGGTATATTCGAGGAGGAGATGCTCAGGATGCTGTTCTGGAGTTATGGCGTCGTTTGTGTTCCTGTTTGCACTGTTGTTGTGTTTGTCGCACTCAATGTGGTCGATAAGCTCCTCTAAAAAAGTTACGACGAGGGTAACTTCCCTCAATTTTTTGTGTCATTCATCCTGCATCCTTATGTATCTTATTACCCACATATACTATTGTGTACATAGATGAAATGTAGTAATTTCACACACTGCCCTTTCAAAAAGAAAACCTATACCATTCTTTTGTCAGCAAGAATCTCATTGTATTGGACTTTTTTTTTTAAAAAATGTCGAGCACATAAAACGCATTGAATATCCGGTGTAGCAAATCACACACATGTACCCATCAATACCCTAAGGAGAGATCAGGTGATATCCAGTCCAATCCGCCCATCATGTGCCCTGGTACATTTATTTATGCATTCCTTTCAATGCAACCATTCGAAACAAATGCGGTCTTTGCCACTGTTGGTTGGTGATGCCACCTTCCTGGGTTCTATTATTACCCATAGCGTGTTTTGCTTCAGCTACAGGAATTGACTTTATCCTCAGGACAGCCATATATTTTTTTTAGCATTTGATGTATGCGTGCATCTTTGTATAATGAAATAGAGGGAGTTATCACAGTCCATCACGGGAACTGCTCGAGTGAAAAAATAAAACTCCGGCGTACTAGCCTCGAATACACACACAAGGCTGCTTGATGGGGCCATCCTGAGCGATGCATTCCCAGGCTTCGTGGAATAAGGGCAGGGAGTGGGAATCGAACAATGAGTTAAAACTATATGCTATGGTTTTGTGTTTCAATTTATTGTTGTTGGCGTAGTTCGATGCATCTTCTCCTACACTTGGACTAGAGCGTTCATCCCTCACTCGGTAAACGCTATAATAGAGAAGAGACAATGGTGTCATCATTTTTTGCGTACTGTTTTATTAAGTGGGTCATATATCTTTCATCTAGAGCTTGACCGTGGTATTCAGTTGAGGTGCATGCTCTACCAGAAGAAACAAAAAGGTGCAAAGACTCGTTTGCGGATTTTTTTTTTTTGAGGGAAAACGCGAATAAATAGTAAACAAAATCACAAGACCACGAGAGTGTGTGTGGACTTTTGAAGCTTGCTTAATTAAAGTACATAAACAATCAAAACATGTCACGCTGCGTGCGATCTTTTTACACGCCACCCTACCCCAACGTCTTTTAACAAATGTCAAAACAAAAGAAGTAAAAAAACAGAGAAAAAGGGAGATACAGAGGGTTGACCAAGGTAACACACTTATAAAAGTATTTTTCCTTCATCGGACGGTCTACATAGCGGCCTCCAGAGTAAGAAAGGAGGTTCAGATCCTCGGGCCAGCCAATGCAAATTGGGGTGACATGCGGAACAGGTCACATGTTCTCAGCAGTTTGCCAATGCTGAAGTATTAGTGGCTTGTGGCAACAGAACCGCTTGCCTCACATGGCCTTTGACACCGCTATTTTACTATTGCGCGCAGTGTTCTTCTTCATTTGACGTACTCCATTAACCGTGGTCCACAAACCGGGTATCTATTACGTCAGTTTTATTATGCTGAAGTCTATATGATTTGCAATAAGGATCAGCAACCTCTTATCGCCACGGCAATTTGTTGTGTGTGTTGTACCTAAGTAAAGCTGCGATTGTCTAGTCCTGTCATTTACTACTGATAATGCACTGTGTTTTCGCTTGAAACGGGAAAAATGTGCCTGTTCCCATTGTTAATTGATAGTACAACATATGGTTTAGAAGTCACTGCATTGACCAGCAACTTTAGTAATTAATAATATAGGAACAAGGAATAGCATATGGGAACAGTATGCCATGTATGTGTAGCATGACTCCTCGCGAAATTTGTGCGCTCTTCACCCATTAAACCCGTCAACCACTAACTTGGCCCCTAGTAGGTTCACCCTCGTCCCTTCGCCCACCCAAATTATGACCTCCTGGATTTTTCCGGGCTATTCAACCTCGCCGAGCTGTCACCGATCTTCCTAGCGTACGACAACGCTTACGTGCCCGCAGAAAATGACATCTATGATGACGCCAGTGAACTCTGGAGATTTCTAACAGCGAAGGAGAGTCAAATTCAGCACGATGTTTTCCTCTTCAAGAGCTTCTTGCGTGCGGTGCCGCAGGCATTTGGACATGCGAATCTAGTTCAAAAGCTGACTCCCGCAATCCCAATAAAGAACTTTCCGTCCCTATTATTGCAGGGTTAAGATGCGATAAGCAAGATCGTTACGCCACTCTCCATCCGATGAATGGATGGGGAGGCATGCTAAAGACAAGTCCAATGGGCAGAGAGCATCGTTTAAGGAGTACAGCCTGCTCGGCGACAGCATAGTCATAGGCTCGATCTTTTTTGCCGCTTCAGTAAACATTCTCATTCAAATCCATACGTACACGTCTCGACTTATTACACGCATAAACTGCCTCTATCGAAACGCAAATAGCATACACTCTGTCATCATTGCACGACGCAAGCTTGATTGAAAATAAAGTATTTCGTTTTCAGCCCTCGGGGTGGAAGGGAATCAGCCCCAGCAATTAAGCTTATTCATATCTTTTTGAGTCATGGCGTGGGATTCGGTTCATATGAAGAACGTTCGCCGTTTGTTCTATATATACGTATAAACCTTTAGGCTGCTCCCAGCCTCTCTCTTCATTACCGACAAGCTCCTCTGTATCAAAGAACGCACAAGCACACAAAACGTCATGTCTGCTTCTGACAAGTACCAGCTCGAAAATGTCAAAGTCACCGTTCACCCTGACGGTGTTGCCCATGTCGAACTCAATCGCCCAAAGAATCTTAATACCTTCAGTGAAGGGTATAATCAAACTTCTTTACATTCTGTCGCATGCTGCGACTAACTGTAAGACTGAATTACGTCTAGATTGATCCGCGACATTTTAGCAGCATTCACTGCACTTTCGGATGATCAGGACGTTCGTGCCATTGTTCTCTCCGGGTCGGGTCGCATGTTTACTGCTGGTCTAGACTGTATGCCGTTGCTTTTTATATTATCGTCAGATCCGAGCTGACACTCGCACTTTTAACACAGTGAAGGAGTTGCGCGATAAACCTGAGGGTCTGGATCATGCCAGATTGACATACTCCACGCGTCATTTTCTCAAGGTAAAAAAAAAAAAAAACCACGTATGTTGGGCAAAAAAAAAGTTCGAGCTGACCGATTGTGTGTACAGTGGTTTCAAAGCTCCATTACTTCCCTCGAAGAGTGCACCAAGCCCATCATTAGCGTTATTCATAGCGGTTGCATTGGCGCAGGCGTCGATTTGATCACCGCATCTGATATCCGCTATGCCTCCAAGGATGCCGTCTTCTGCGTGAAAGAGGTCGACGTTGGCCTTGCAGCTGATGTCGGAACACTTCAGCGCCTTCCCAAAGTCATTGGTAATCAGAGCTTGGTTCGTGAACTCTGTCTGACTTCCCGCAAGTAAGCTAAGAGCAGAGCCATCCTGAGCTCCTGTCGTATGAACCGACTTTCTCTTCTTTTATCTGCTTTGTAGTATGTACGCCGATGAGGCGCTGCAGTGCGGCTTGGTGAACCGGGTGGAAGATACCAAGGAAAAGGCGTTGGGTAAGTTCTTTTCTGATCAAAACAGAGCGACGAATAACTCTTTACTCTTGCAGAGGAAGCATTCAAGGTTGCCCGCAATATCGCTTCCAAGTCCCCAGTTGCTGTCGTCGGAACAAAGTGCGTAGAATCCGTCTGTTCAGATTAGGATGGGCAAGCTAAACTTTATGATTTTCGCCTACCCGTAGACACCTGTTGAATTATTCTCGTGATCGCACCACCGCAGATGGTCTCGCCTATACCCTCACCTGGAATTCATCCATGCTGAATACGGATGTAAGAGTCCAGAATATATCTCACAATCTAACATGTCTACGTCGCTGCAGCAAGCTCATAAATGCTCTCCGTAGGACATCCCTATTTCTGTCAAGGCCTTCATGACCAAGAAGCCTCCAAAATATGCAAAGCTGTAAGGTACTCATCAGTCTTGGCATGTGTGAAGTAAACACATCACAGAGCCTGGGGCTGGAGAATTGCAATGTATCGGAATAATAATACAATGCGTTATTGTGAAGACTTTAAGACTCAATTTTTCTTTTTTACTGCATGAAGCGGATGCAGAAGCGGCCAGGGAGGAATTCCGAGACTTTCTGAATACTTAAAAGATACTGCAGAAGTCGTTCAGACCTCTTAGGTGCGATCCCCCAGAATGGCATGAAATTCCTGGGGTTTCAAATCATGTAAATAGTTCATGAAAAACAGGCAATGATTCCCAATAGACTATGCCATATGCAGCCTTTTTTTTCTTTTTTTAAAAAAAAAGGACCGGGTTCAACAGAGGCAAGCCATGAAAATGCACGCGCAGCAAGTCACGGTGTGTTGGAATATCAGTGGGGGCCTCAAAGCGGGGTTTGGGGGTTGTGGAAAGGGCAGTGGACGTACGGGCATGAGCTTTACTCAGTGCTCGGGTTTCCAGGCAAATCCTTGTCTGTGCTAGTTGCGTTTCTTTTCCTCTTCCTTCTTTGTACACTTCCATGTCGAATTCAAATACGGCGGATGCAACAATCACATTACCGTCGCGGTCAGCACCCCTCTCGACCGAGCAGCTCAAGACGTTTCTGGTTGAAGCACCTGCAATGTACAACTACCGTCTCAATCGAGCCGCTGAACAGCAAATCCTGACTAATTGCTACCGACTGCTCTGGGGAAATAATCCAGATCTAATGCAAAAATACTTTTTCAAGGAGGGGTTATCGGATCATGATAATCTCTCTGCATTGCTTCAAAAATATAACTTATTCGGACGCGAAAGCAAAAACAAAGCAGCGATGCCATCGAACCCAGAAAATGCTCTTGTCGATCCCACAGACGACGAACCCGAATACTGGGAAAGCCAACGTGGCAAACAATGTGGACATTTATTCAAGAAGGGCGAGAGTGTATATCGTTGCAGGTTAGAAGAGGAGACCGGGACAGTCGGGCTTTTGTTTACTAAAGCAATTACCGAAACGAGTAGGAACTGCGGACTTGATGACACCTGTGTGCTCTGCTCAAGGTGCTTTCACTCAACAAACCACGAAGGACATGACGTGAAGATATGGATCAGTCGAGGGTCAGGTGGCTGCTGCGATTGCGGTGATCCTGAAGCCTGGAAAACTCCATTGGAGTGCAAAATCCACTCTCTCTCCGCAGTGCCAGATATGCCTTCTTCGGACGCCTCACAAAAGCTTGAGCCCCGAAGCTCGGTGCCACCAGAGCTACTGCTGCAGATTAAAAATACCATTCGAACCGTCCTTGATTATATCCTCGAGACCTTTGCAGCTTCGCCTGAGAACTTCTCGTACGGTAATGCGCGAGAGATTCAGCATGAATGCGAGCTGGCAGATAAGGCACTGGGTATGCCTAGCAATGGCGACAATCTCTACGCATGCATTTTATGGAACGATGAGACACACACCTTTGATAAGGTAATCGAAGTCGTCAAACGTGCCATCGGATGTACGACCATTCAAGCCCAACGGGCAGCCGAGACAGTCGACGCATATGGACGCCATATAGTTGCCAGATCAGAGAACTTGGATGAGCTGATTCGTATTGCCGATATCATTTCCAGCATAAAACTTGCTGTCACCATTCGATCGTGTAAAGATACCGTTCGAGAAGAGATATGCGGGCTGTTGCTTGACTGGCTCAAGGAATTAATCAGTGGACGATACACGTTCTTTATGAACGTAGAGCGAGGGAATTGCGTCGTTCGTGACATCATTTGTGAGGTCCTTTGCGAAGGTTGGTCACTGAGTCCTGAACTCGCTGAGTTGTCCATGCGCTCGCGAAGGACAGCCATGTCCGATACAGGTTCGGAAGTTCCGGATGATGGGTACAATACCGCACAGGAGCTCGATAATGACGAGGAGGAAATGGAAGAAGTTGGTCTTACGGCAGCACATTTAATTGATATCGACGACGACTTGGATATCATCCACGCATTCGAACCTGCAAATGATGAAGACTGGATGGATCTGGAGGACGATGAAGAATTTGAGGAGGATGGTGTTAGTGAGGAGGATGACGATGATGACATAGATGATCCCACCTACAGCGAAGACGTTGTCATGGCATCGGTAGACGTTGAGACCCAGGAAAGCAGCCCAAGAAGACATGCGACTCACACGGAGCAACAAACACCGCATCGTCATGAAGATAATCCGGCGCCTGTGACAGCAGAGAGCAGCCAAACAAGCTTAGGCAACAACATGCATCGAAGACATTCCACCCAACGCACAGCAGACATCACTGATCTTAATTACGGTTTCTCAGAATGGCTTGGGTACACAGAAAAGCTAGAGGCCGAAGAATATAGCATCGCCGACTTCCTCGGATTTCCAATCGCACCACCGAATGTGTCTTGCGCAAACATCAACAAGAAAATCAGAAAGGAGTTTAATCGCAAACTTCGCCTTGACTATCTGATGCAGTTTGACCTACGTCTCTGGAAGTCAGCCCGTGCTAACATCAAGGATCTCTTTATCGGAACCGTCGTGTCTAATTTTGACTACCGCCCCACAATAGGCAAGTGACGGGGCACTGAAACTAATGTTACGATTATGTAATAACTCTGTTTTAGGTATCCGATTTGCACGCAATTATCCGGAGACTCTGGATGCCTTCTTCCTTAAAGATCGCGAACCCGAACACTCTATCAGTACACTTTCGGTTCAGCTACTTACGGTGCCGACTGTCGCTGCGTTGCTAGTTCGAGAATACAGATTTTTTGGCATGGTTTGCTCGATCCTTGCCAACTTTTTCTTGACAGATCGCATCAATCTGATGCTTACCGATAAATACCGAAACGTACAGGTTGACTGTGGATCTCGTGCTATCCGTCGTCCTAGATTTGCGTTCACCTTTTACGACCTGCGATATGTCCTGAACACCGACATGGTAAAACCGGATATCTGCCAAAGCCCGCTATATCTACGCCACTTTGTCGATCTGTTGTACCAATTCCAGGCCATGGATCCCATTGTTCGAAGCAGCAACGTCCATGTGGAATATGAGTCAACTACCTGGGTTGGTGCCTTCAACGCTACTCTGCAGATCTCAAAGCTATGTCGACTTTTTTCAGACTGTTACTCAAAGCTCTCGACAACAATTCCGCGTTCTGAGGCCTCGCGTGTCCTATGCCGATCGATCAGCCGAGTGCTGAAGGCCATTGTAGACTGGGCCCCGCATTTTGAAGACGATGATGATAATACCAACGGACAGCAGATAATCAAGGGTGTCAAGGACCAAAAAATTGAAACGGTGCACACATTGCACGCGGGCACATTCAATATCATCTCGTACGACATAGCAAAAGATCCAGTATCATTCCACCATCCTTATCACTGGCTATTGTCTGGGATGCTGGAGCATGTCGACCTTCTCACCGACGATGCTCTTGAACAGTTTGGCTATTCCAACGGTTTAAAGGGTCTAGTGCAACAGTTTGAAAACATTCATCCGATTAAGAACGTGTTTATGGCTATCGCAGAGTATCCTTTGCGCGTCCGAGCACTGCTGGCCCAGGTCAACTACGGTGTTTGGGTCAGGAACGGTTTTGGCATTCGAAACCAGGTATTGTTATCCGATGGCAAGGGGAGAAGGGGGCACCGTTTTAGCATACTGAATTGAGCCGTATCATTTAGGCACGGACATACCGTGATGTCAGCGTCCGCGAAAACACGTACGACTCGGACCTGTATATTCTCCAGACTGCCTTGACTGTGTCACAGCCAGATCAAATGTTGACGACTATGCTGGACCGATTCAGTATTAGGGACTGGTTCGACGGGCACCCGGATAAACCGCATGCCTACTATGATTCGACTCAGATGGCTCTCATCGTGGAGGAATTCCTCGATTTCCTCATTATATGTGCGACTGAGCGAGGATACGCTGCAGGAATGACCATAGATGCCAAGATTCGGAAAGCGATCATACAATACCTCGGTCTCTCAAGTATGGCCTACTCTGAACTTGTCAAGGTGTTACCGGACAGCTTAAGCGAGCACGAATCCTTTGAAAATCATTTGGGCGAGCTGTCGGTCTATAAAGCGCCTGCAGGTCTCAGCGATCATGGGCGATATGAACTGAAGGAGGAATATTATTCGGATATCGATCCCTATTTCTGGCATTTCTCGCGAAACCAGCGTGAGGAAGCGTTTGAGAAGCTTCGGGGGCGGGCGAAGAAACAAAAGACTGGGGACAAGAAACCCGAGACGGAGAGAGAGGAGTTCTTCTTCCAACCGAAGCTTACAAAGATCAAAAGTGGTCCTTTCAAACACATTGGCAATTTCCTCCATTCACATGTTCTCTGTCAGATTGTATTCTACGGTCTCTGGAACACAAGGACAGCGAAGACGTCGAGTGAGCTTATCATTGACCATTCGCTCTATTTGGCTATTATTGCTTTGACGGACGAGAACAACGAGATATATGAACGACAGCATTCTAAGCTAAAGGGCAAAGGACGTGCCGGTGCTCAGCAGTTGGAGCTCATCCATGGGTTTGTGCAGCATGCGACGGATGACAAGTATCCGATACTGAACGGGCCTGAGCGCGAACGCGTATCGCTTTTGACAATCTTGCTTCGTTTCCTCGGCGATCGTGACTATGCGCATACACATAAACGATGCAGCTTTATCGTTCGAAAGATTGAGGAATTAGGGTCTGCTGAGGCGAAGGAAACAATCTCGCAGTGGCGGCTAGCACACGAGAAGACGCAGGTTTTGGTTGCATCCGAAGAGAAACCCAGCTCAGTGTCGGAATACGAGCGCAAGAAGTCCGAAGCAAAGGCACGCCAGGCTGATATCATGGCCCAGTTTGCCAAGGCACAATCCCAGTTTATGTCCGCACACGCAGATCTGTATGATGATGATGGCATTCTCTCCGAAGGGGACGATCAGAACGGGATGGATGAAGCCAATGACGCCGGAGAAACAGATATTGTTCGTACTTGCCACTTCCCTTCGGGCACATGCATCGTTTGCCAAGAAGAGCTTGATCGATCCAAGCTGTACGGCATCCTAGGTCTTGTTCAGAAATCCAAAGAGCTTCGCAAGACGCCGCTGAGGAACAGCGACGTCTTGTGGGACGTCTTTGAGACAGCGCAAGGCAACGATACCTGGTCTGAGCACTTTGAAGCTTCGTCTGACAAAAAGTCACAGTACCGCGGATTCCCAATCGATGCTCATGTCGAAGGGCTCCATATATCCACCTGTGGTCATCTTATGCACGCCCACTGCTTCAATGGCTACCAGGAATCCGTCGATAATGATACTATCAATCCGATCCGTGTGCTGCTGCCCCAGTTGCGTCACAAACAGTTCTTGTGTCCACTGTGCAAGGCATTGGGGAATGTGCTCCTTCCGATCGTCTGGAAGAGCAAGAAAGAATCGTATCCTGGACCGGTAGCGACCAAGACGGATTACGATTCCATTGCACAAAATGCTAAATGTGCCATGGCGGATCTGGAAAGCAGCATTGGCCCTGCTGTTCGTATACCGGGATCGATGGAAGAAGAACTTGACATAAAGAATGATCCGGATGTAGAGCTGGAAGATGTGGATGGCTTGCGCCGGCTGTATAACCAGATTCGGAATGCGATGAAGAAGGGGCCCAACGAGATCATCCTAAACACTGCGCCGGTAACAGAGCTTCGCGCATCTATCGTCGACATGTACAACATGTATGCATATGCTATTGCTGTTATTGAAGTAGCACAACGAGGCGAGCACGGACTGCGTGCTAGAGATGTCACAGTCGAGCACACCGGTACCTTCCTAGACGATATTTCTTCACAAAGCCAGACGCTTCTGAAGATCTTGGCCAAGACAGGCGAGCTCATGCCTAAAGTCATGAACACAGAATGGGTTACGGACGATCGATACACCATGCAGCGTCTCAGCCTTTCTGTCCTTCGTCAGGTGTTCTATGACGAGACTGCTCCTGAACCGCTTGATTCCTACGATAGGACCGTTCTACGGAAACCGCTCCTACTCGATGACCCGTTCCAGACGCTTGCCAGGTTAAGCTTCATCACATCACAACAATCCGGCCAAGGAAAACTCGAAGCTCATCACCTTCTTCGGTTATTGTATATTGCGGAGATCACCAAGGCAACGATTGGTCTTTTGCAGGGTCTCGATGAAAGCGCATTTTCGGATGCCAAGACGGCCGAATCCTTTGAGCGACTGAAGCAGCGAACGGTGGGAAAAACCAAGAAGACAGAGAGCATGTGTGCATTTGTCCGCACAGTGGCAGGCCTGATCGGCATTCCGACAGCTACTGTTCAACGGTTCTTTGAGGTCATTCCACCGCATGTTTTTGCTACGCTCTTGCGTATCTTTACGTTACCGTACCTGCGACGGTCGCTCCTGCTTATGGTTGTGCACCATGGCTTCATTCCTCAGAGTCAAGACTACGCGGACGAGAACGTAACTGACAATGATGAGTATGAACGCATTGTCCGGATGCTCAACCTCCCGGAGTTCCCCCGGGTCTTTGACCTCGCGCCGATCGAGCAAGAGCTCGTCAGCAGATGGTGCGGTCAGTATGCGAAGCACAAGGTCGATGCTGGGCATCCCTTGCTAGGCTTACCTACGCCATTCTACATGGTGTCACTCCCATATCGCATGGACAAACTGTTTGATGACAGCGCGCGCCGCGTGTGCCGCAAGTGTGGTAATCTGCCAGAGTATCCTGCGCTCTGCCTTATCTGTGGTACCTTTGTCTGTGCCCGGCGATACTGTTGCACCGAGAACAATGTGGGTGAATGCAATACACATATGAAGAGGTAAGTCTGTTGCCTAGGATTTCAAACCTTGTTGCAGGCAATCCTCTAAAAAAAAAACTCCCTCCACCCGCTCGTTTCCTTCTTCTATAGCTGCAGCGGTGATGTCGGCATTTTTCTCGTTGTCAAAGAGTCCTTCGTTCTGCTTTTGCATGCAGACGGCGGATCCATCATGAGTGCGCCCTATCTCGATTCACACGGCGAGGTGGACATCTTCTTAAAGTAAGTTTGGTTTTCACCTTCTCTCTGTGTGTGTGTGAAGAAATGCCACGCTATCTAGATATCATGGCGTCTCATACCATGCGGGACTCTTATTAGACGTGGCACTCCTCAATTCCTCAACCCCCAACGTTATGAACAAATTCGACAAATGTGGCTCTCGCACGGTGTGCCTGCGTATGTTCGACGGAAGATGGAGTCTTCTTACTCATACACGCGGTGGGAATCCTGGTAAAAACAGTCCTTGTTGTATCATCAAAATCATTTTACATTTGCCATACTTTATTTTCAAAAATAAATGTCGTGCAAAATACAAGAAAAATGTCGTGCATAGAATTATATAAATGTGTCGTATCAATAGGTAAAAAGATTTCGCATCCATGGATTAAACCCTGTTAGTCAGCAGACTCCTCTAATCCCATTAATTTACAACACACCGTCCTTCCAAAGGAAGGGGGGCTTGCCCCGAAGGGCTATGGTTATCCTGGGTGCGTCATCGATAACTGACGCGGAAAATCCTTGGTTGGGGTTACGGTCGTCTCGACCCGCCAGAGCGTGCACCTCGTGGCCTTCCTGGCCTTGCCCGTCGTGGTCTCACGCTGCGCTGCTCTGGTCCAGGTGAGTGTGGCCTTCCAGCAGCTGCGGACGCTTATGCAGCATTTCTTCTCTGAAACCTTGCTGGGATGATACCATCTTCCCAAAGACCCCGGAGGATATATGATGCATGTTGAGAGTCGCCGCCAGAACCCGGTTCCATAACCTTGGTTGACGAGCACCCTCTGCCATGCCTGCTGTACAGTTTTGATTTGTGACATCCATTGAAACAATCAAAATATTAAAATCTTTTGGAAATATAACGCAACATGCCCGTCCTTCATATCGTAGCAGGCCATGGCAGATCGTGAGCGGATTGTCCGGTCGTCGATATGGATTAGGAACCATTTTAAAGGTAGCAAAGGCTTTCATTGTCACATACAGGGCAGCACTTGGTTGTCTTGTACTCGTCGATCAAATAAATATTGCAATTGGTCTTCTTCAACAGCCGCCGGAAGCCGACACCACGGATAGGCTCGTGATATCTTGTATGCGGCGCAGACCAATTTCCCATCACGAAAACGGACCTACTGCCAAACTTGCGCATTCATAGAGTCGAGAAGCTTTTCATCTGCTTGCTGCCTTGTTGTAAAATGCTGACAGGCAAAGTTTTCGGAAAAAGAAATTGCGGGTTCGGGTGGTTCGTAGTGCTTGTCGCGTAGAAAGACTTGAGAACTACAGAGTCCCGGTTCTTGGCGGCGAGGTATCCGTCGTAGTTGTGCACGGAAAAGCGCATGACTTTTTGAAATCGAGATAGATTCTGCTCAGCCAACGCGACCTCGGGTCGCTCCAACTTGAGCCGTTCTCGGAGTCTGCGGTACCGTTTGGTCTTGCGTGTATGATCTTGAATATCGGAAGGTCTGGTGGTTGTCGGGTGAAGAGTTCTCATGAACGCAATACAACACGTCCCTTCTGCCAGGATCATTGTCCTCTATAATCTTCGTTCCGGACTATCTGTGGGTTGAGGAACTCGATATCCTCGCTCTGGATGCCAAATCGCTGTCCGATTGAAGGCCATTTGTCTTCTTGAGCACAGTAACACCGACGCCGTCAGTGTGAATGGTCCCACGGAATTGGAGCAGCTCGGATTCTTGGGGTCTGAAAGCTCTTGATTTCAGGTTTACAACCCGTCTCCAGTACTCCATATTGCTTCTGTGGGATTCCATTTTGCAGCCAAGGATACCGAGGGTATCACTATAAGGGGCGGCCACTGTACCGACGTGAGGGCGGTCTGAAACCAACAATGAAATCCCAAACAATTCCAACAAGTAATTCCAAGAGACCATCTCAAGAATAATCCGATATATATCCGGCACTTGTGTAGTGTAGGAAGATTGTACTTCTTTTCGTATTCTCTCAGTTTCTTACAACACGACAAAACACGACACTGCTGTCATCCTTATCCATACGTTCAGAAAGTGTAGATACATGACGAAAATTTTCTCTGAATATTACAATGAGAACATTAGATTTCATAGTGGTCTCTTGAAAGCCATCACTTCAATATTCCATTTGATAACCAGCTTCGCAGTTGCAATCTCCTAGCTGAATGGCTCATTGACAAAGAGACAAGCACACTCCCAAGAATAAACTTACTCTTCTCGATATAGGATTCTTTTGAGTACGGCTATTTTTAGCGACAATTGCATTCTAGAACAATAAATGCTCTTCATTGAGAATACACGATCGGCCCTCTGCTTCTACGTTTCTTAAAAATGCTGTCAGGGTCCTTTTCTTACTGCAATCCCCATCGCTGTGCTAAGCGAACATGGTTTCCTAGCTGTTTTGCACTCAAGATCTTCTCAAATATCCGTTTGAAAAATCTGACCTTGCCTTGATCAGTGTATGCTGTGTAACTGCCCTTGATCCCCGCTTCTTTCATCCGAATGTCTGGATCCTTTCGTTTGGGAATGTGTGTGGTAGTAAGATCAGAGTTATCTCTGCAAGATAGACTCCGCAGATATTCAGTGTAAGAACAAACGGATTCAAGTGAGTACATTTCCTCATCAATGACATAGTCCATAGATTCAGGTCAGCTACGCTCATGAACGACATGACCTTGGCCATCGTTGTAAAATAATAGATTGTTCATTTCAGAATGTAAAAGTTTATAAAGAGAAAGAGTCATAAGGATGAGATGGATTTGCGACATCTTTCCGTGTATGTATGCGACATTTGCTTTGTCATCACGCGTAGAAGATTTCCAGGCAAAAATGCGACTTGTATTTTTGCGATCCTGCGACTTCAAAACTGGCAGGGTGCGACTTTGATTTTGAAAAATAGTGTATATATACATTTTCAAGTTTCAATTTTTTTTCCCTTTTTACCTCATTCGCTCAAGAGCAAAAAAGAAAAGAGAGGGTCTATATGTCGAGGATGTCTATGGAATGAATGGTCGGGAACGTGGCGGAAGGGAAGGGGAGGTGCGGCCGGCTGCAGGCAGGACGAGAAGTTATAACCGTTGCTTTGTCTCTACGGTCTGTATGCTCTGGATCATATCGCCCGCCTTGAATTTGGTAAACCCTTCGAATGACATGCCACACTCTAGACCCTTCTTCGCCTCGGTGATTTCCTTCTTCGCTTGCCGTAAAGCATCCAATTCACCTGTAGCGAAGTAAGGGATAGATGTTACATATGTCATACCGTTCCAAAACAACATCAGCGTTTCGCCATATGTTTTCAGTGATCTCTCTCCCACCCCCGCCACCCAAGTCCGCTTACCTTCCCAGATCGTTTCCTTATCTCGCAAAATGCGTACGCGGCCATTCTTTGCAATGGTGCCATTGGTCACGCGACAGCCGGCAACAGCCCGTGTTTCACGGCCCTTTGTGGTGATATCAAACACTTGAAGAATAGATGCTTCCCCTAATACTTGTGTAGAGAGGATGGGCGGAAGCATGTCGCTCAACTGGTCCTTGACCTCTTCGAGGAGCTTGTAGATCACCGAGTAGGATCGTACCTGCACACCGCGCTTACTCGCCTCAGCCTGGATCTTCTTATCCGCCTTGACGTTGAAGCCAATGACATGACCCTCACAGGCTGCTGCGAGCTGGACATCGCTTTCTGTGATATTGCCAACGCCACTCTCGACGATCTTGACTTGGATCTGCTTGTTCTTCAAACCTGCCAGAGAGTCGACAACAGCTTCAACGGTGCCACTTACATCGCCTTTTTTTTTGGTATAAAATGTTGTAGAAATTAAGCCCATCTATTTCTTCTCATCCCAGGGACGTCCAGGCCCTTTCCCCACTTCGCCCTTTCCTAACTCACCCTTGACAACCGCCTTAAATTCGAGTACTGCCTCCTTCGGGCCACCCTGCTGCTCTTCCTGAAGCGATGCCTGGATCGCGCTGAGACGCTTTCCAAGCGATTCCGGAGGCGTGTCGCGCATACCCTGCTGGAACATGTACATTTCCTTCTTGTATTCCTTCTCGATCATACGTTCCTGTTCCAGCAGCTCGCGTTGATGCCGACGCTTCTCGTTGATCACCTCGAGGTCCTGGAGCTGCTGCTCACGCTGGTGGCGGGCCCGGCGATTGTCCACGACCGTCTTGGCGGTAGCCTCGTCTGCTGCCTGGAGCATCTCGTCACCGGCCATGGGAACATCCTTCCAGCCAATCACCTTTACAGGTGTGCCAGGCAACGCTTCCTTGACAGTGCGACCCTGATGGTCGGTCATGGAGCGGATCTTGCACCACGTCTGGCCAGCAACCACAGTTCCACCAGGCTTGAGGGTTCCGCGACGGACAAGAACGGTGGCCACATTGCCGCGGCCCTTTTCGACCTGCGACTCAATCACAACGCCCTCAGCCGCGTTCACGCGCTCGGCCTTCAGCTCAAGGATCTCTGACAGCGTGGCAATCGTCTCCTCAAGCTGGTCGAGGTTCTTTCCCGTCAGACCCGAGACCTCGACCGCAGGGACATCGCCGCCAATCTCTTCGAGATGGACATTATATCGTGCCAGTTCCTGCTTCACACGTGTAGGGTCGACGCCAGGTTTGTCGCACTTGTTGATGGCTACCACGATAGGAACGCCTGCGCTCTGTGCGTGCTCAATAGCTTCCACCGTTTGTGGCATTACTCCATCATCCGCAGCAACAACAAGGACAACAATATCCGTCACCTGGGCTCCGCGAGCTCGCATGGACGAGAATGCCGCATGACCAGGGGTGTCAAGAAAAGTAATCTTTTTTTTGGAGGGCAGCGTCACTGAATTGAGCAGAAAAATTTAGTCCTTCTCCCCAGCTGAAAAAAATAGGACGGAGGCATTACCCGAAAAGGCGCCGATATGCTGTGTGATGCCGCCAGCCTCGCCTGACGCGACCGACGTCTTGCGGAGAGTGTCCAGCAATGTCGTTTTTCCGTGATCGACGTGACCCATGATGGTCACAACCGGCGGGCGGTCGGGAAGATTACTCGTATCCTCAGGGAGAGGTCTTGAACAACGGTTATTTATGACAGTAAGAAAGGAAATCTGTCAAAAACATACCTCGGATAAAGGTCAAGAGCTTGGCGCTCGTCCACAATAGGATTCATATTAAGTTGCATCGCAATCAGGCTCGACTCATCCGCCGAAAGCACTTTTTAGGGAGAATGTACCATCAAAGTATGAGATACAAGGTGCAACGCACAAGCTTGAGGTTACTCACTTCTGTCATGCGATACATTGCCCATCTCTAGCTCTTCCATTGTACGTATCGTTTGTTCTATGCATCGGCCACGCCAATGAGTACATGCATTGTTATTGAAATATCAATGTCATGCTCTGATACGATTTCTCTTTCCCCATACCTAATCGGATTCCCAGTAGACGTGAAAGGTTCGCGACGTTAATGACGTGCGGGATGTAAACATCCTGCATAGGCTTCTCTTCCACGACCTTTGTCTTTTTCTGCTTCATTTTTTTCATCTCGGCTTCCTGCTGTTTCATAAATAGCGCAACTTCTTCGTCACGTCTCTTGTTTCGCTCGTGATTTGACTCTGTTCTGCTGCGTGATTGCGCTAATGACGGTTGCTGTTGCTGCTGCTGCTGCTGCTGCTGCTGTCTCGACGGCATGTTCGCTGCTGGTGGTCGAGACCAGTCGCGTTGTGCAGGAACTCGTCGCGCGGTTTGGTTACTTCCACGATTCTTTCCCTGGCCTTGTTTTTGCTCGGCATGTTGAGGGCGGCTCCAGTCCGTTTTTGCAATCCTTTTTTTTTGGTTGCCGGCCTGGCTGAGAAGATTCGGCTCACCGAGAGAATGCCGCGCACTAGTATGGGTCAACCAGCGTCGACATTGCATTTGACCATGAAAGAGAAAGCGTTGGGCACTCATGGAGGGCGTCCGAGATATATAAAAAAAAATTAATAATATATGAAGGGGGTTAGGGGAAAGAGATACGACAGTAAAAAAAAAAAGAGGACAAAGCCTGAGCGGTGACTGGGTTCATCACTTGGAGCCATGTTTTTTGACTTTAACATACCCTATTCGCATAATGCAAGCGATCTCCCCCGATTAAGCAACATTTTGTCTCGGATACAGTCCAGTAAGTGGCCACCCTCTGAGCAGCAGCGCAGCATTCACCAATGTCCCGACCATGTGTTTTACAAGTGGGTAGGGCTACTGTTGCCTTGAATATAGAGACCCAAGACCCTTTCACGTCGAAAGCTGCCGAGGTAAGTTTTTTTTTAAAGAAAAAAGAGACGCAGACGCAGACGCACGCAAACAAAATGCTTCCTCGAGGCTCATTCATTGGTAACAGCCTATTCGGCCAATCGCACCCGATCGCTTTCCTGATATCCGTCAACTCAAACGAGTGACAGTAGCCATAGCGGAACCCAAGAAAAATCTTCAATTGGTAAATTTTGCAGTGCATACACACCACGATACCTTCGAAAGAGAGAGAGAAAGGGGAAAAAAAAAACTCAAGAAGGGCTGTGGGCCATGATCTTTTTCACAGGTAGCCTCTAACGTTGCAAATCAATCGGTGGACATCTTGGCAGCCAAGCCGTTGAACGGCGACGCCGCAAAACACGCATGCCAGACGTATGAAGTGGACATTATCTCGATCGACTGCATGGCCAAACGTATTGTACCCTCCCACGCTATCGCCCAGGTTGCGCTGGAGCGGGGCATCTTTTTTGAGATCTGCTACACAGGTGCCATGCCCAGTAGGTTCCAATAACCAGCCATGAAATGAAAAGGGGTACTGATAATAATACGTCTATATGCATCGGAAAGGCGCATCGGAAAAACAGCGATCGTTTTTCTTATCCAATATTCGACGTTTGGTCGAGGTCACGCGCGGCAACAATCTCATCTTCTCAAGTGAGGCTACGTCGGCTATGGATATACGAAGTTCAAACGATCTCAAGATGCTGTGAGTTTTTTTCCGTTTTGCTGGATGAAACAAAAAAAAAAAAAGATATTGATCACTGGAGGGTGAATACGGCGATGTTAGTGGTCTGCTTTTGGGAATGCGGAAGGATCAGGTGGAAGCCGCTCTTGGCCATAACTATCACCGTTTATTACTCAAAGCAGGTAAAAAAGTCGAACAAAAAGTGGATGGGATGGAATGAATGCTCATACATGTCCCACCCAGAAACGAGGCAACGGACAATTAATGCGGCTATTCGAGTGGACTATATCGTCCCAGAAGACGAGTCAAAGAAACGAAAGGAACCGGACACATCGGCCACGGTTAACGAATCAGCAAAGCAAAATAAGAAGAAGAAGAAGAACAAGCAACAGCAACAGCAGCAACAACAAAAATAAAAATAAAAATAATAAATTCATACAGGTTTTTTGCAAGTTTCGGTCTATTTAACCCAGGTGTCGTAAATGTGCTTGGCATAACGGACAAGATTCTCGTGTTTACGAACGAGCGCACGCAGCTCTCCTGCTTGCTTCTTTTCCTCGTCCCCTAATGTGCTACCGGGTTGTATGGGGAAAGACAGAATGCAGTGAAGATATGAAAAGATTACAGCGTCGATCCAGGTAGGTTCACTGACCGTGTATTAAGCCTGTTAGATGGATCACTTTACGACATACACGCACACTTCAACTTTTTACCTCGAGTTGAAGAAATATTCATCATCGCCTAACTTAATGGCCAATGCCTCCAATGCGGCGGCGGCATCATTGTAAATCTATGGGGAAAGCGGATGTCAAATGGACGCATGAATTCTGTCTCCCTATTATCACTCACTTCTTCGCGCACAAGGATATCGCGATCCGTCAGTAACGTCTTTGTAATTTCACTCTGTTTTTCATAGGCCAGGACGTGATTGATAGGCACGGGGACATGCTGAAAGTAGGCCTTTGATGTATATTGTGAATAGTTGAGGGGTTCAAGCCATGCGGAGAAGAGCTATGCCCAATCCATCTGCAGTTAGCGAATATATTCTGTGAAACAGGATCGATTTCTTACCAATGCAGCATGCAATTTTGAGCGGGCGAGTGCCACAAATGCTTTCGCTTGTTCACGATCTGCTGGCGTAGGTAAAACCTTTGCTTTGCCCTGTACGAAATCGAGGGCCCCCCGCGAGTAAGCATCGTTATTCCAAGTCGCACTCTTGGTACTTACACGCTCTTCAACCCATTGGATTATCCGATCGCTGTCGTAGACCGCACCTGTCACAGTCACCAGGAAGGGGAGTTTATCTAGATATGCGGCGACCATCGATGTTCAACCGCTGTCCGTTTTGCACGTATGAATGGTTAATTTATACCTGAAGGAGAAGCATGGGGTTCATTGCCATTGTACACGTCAAATTCGATTCCACAAAATTTGAGGTAGACCTTTGTGTATGTGTAAGTCTCAGCGCCGTCATTCCCATGGAAAATGAAATACTTCCTCGGTGTCAATGAGTTACCTGGATTTGTAGACATTCCGCGTCGAAACTGGCAACAGAATCCTTCCAGCCAGGACCATAAATATAAAGCGTATCTTGGGTCAATTTCGGGCGATCGTAAACAGAAGGGTAAATCTTGAGTGGGAAATTCTTGAGTTTGAGGAATTCAAGCGCTTGTGGCAACTCGATCGTCGGTAATGCTGGCCAGTTAGAAGGGGGGTAACTCTCGCGTGAAGTCATTGTGGAATGCAGACGTGAAGTGCGCAAAATAAAAATGGGGTTTTACTTTGGGATTGTCGGATTCAGTGACGTCTGAACGCATTTTTCCTTGGGGGCGGTGTTGGCGGGTTGAATGATTTGATCCTAGGCTTTATCATATTGATACACTCTTTAGGAAGATGGATAGCGTCCCGTTATTGATAAACATGGTTTTTCTAAGCCTATGGACTAATACCATTGATGTGGAGACATACTCTTTTCGATCTAGTACTCCTGCGCAGAGTATATAATCCATCTTGCAACCCTAGGTCTAAGCTTGTTGCCCAGCAAAAGAACTCAGGCATTCCGATAAAAGCTGGAAGTTCTGCAAGCAGTTATCGAACTTGCATTGACAAAGAAAGACAACGTCAGATTTTTTCAAGCTACTGTTTGAGGAGGGTTTTTTTTGGCCATATCAGCTCCAGGAAAACAGCTAAGAATCTATGTTCGTTCATGTCGCCTAATGTGCTCACATCTCTCTCCTCTCCTCTCCGTCTCAATTATCGCCAGGACTACCCAGAATAAACTCCTGTATCCCATGGGCTCCTTGGTCATAAGTTCAAAGGGTTACTTTTTTCAGCTGATTAATAAATGTCAATCCATCGATGCGACTTTGTTTTTGTATTTTATCCATTCTCATCTACGAAATTCATCATGGAGAATAAAATAAAATATACTATGCAAGTCTTTTGTACGATAACCAATCGTGGACTCTGCTCATCCTCTTATAGATAGAAATTATGTATTCTGGACTGCCAGTTGTATATTGAAGACCCAAAGACTGGTGTATTTTTAGAGGTGTGGTTTTCAGAGCAATCAGGACTTACCATTTTTGTGATCCTGGGACTCCCCAGTTGACTAGCGGCAAAGTATACCATATTGAAAAAAGCACCTTCTCTCCTTCTTATTTTTTTTCTGTGCATTATCTGCTCTCTAGCAAATGGTTTTTTGTCGATCGTTGCAATCTTATAGCTGAAGTGAAAGCGACTATGTAGCCACGTTAGGCTTCTCCTCTTGACCTACCTATTCACCCATTATTGGGTCGCGTGATGGCGCACATCCTTTTACTTTTGCAGCTGCATGCAGCAACATGGCATGAGACAGCAGCAATGTATGGTGACTGATATTCTATTGGATGCAATCAGCAACCAACCCTTACCACTAGGGGGGAGGGAAGGACAGGGATAAAGAAGACCATGTTTTCAGAACAATCATAGGAAGGTTGCAACGGCAGAAAACAGCAGCAAAAGCAGGGATTTCAATCATGACAGAGAAAGACAAACCTGCTGATATTTTACACCCTTTGGTGAGCATTTTCGGCCTTATTCCTTTTATAAGGAAGGATGCCATTATTAATATATTTAGCTTAATACCTCAACAAAGCACGCGTATCATGCATGACTTGCCCGCGCGCGCGCTATCTCTCTCTCTCTCTCTCTTTTTTTTTATCACACACACTCTCTGTCACCCTCTCTCTCTCGCTCTATCACTCTATGTCAGTTGCACTTCCAAGGATTCCGTCTGTCACACCCACCTGCGCCCGCCCGGACATGTGCATACACACAAACAGCATTATGCATTATCAAAATAATAATGACGTCCAAACCTCCTCTTTTTTTGACCTTTTCACACATATACATATTCTCTCTTTCTTTTATCTTGTTTCCTTCTCTGAATAAGCAACCTTTCAAATCACGAGAGAATAAAATATTTGTTTTTCCAAAAATGCGATTTTATCACTTTTGAAAACAACACAGGGTACTCGCTCACCAGGAGTTGTAATGAGAAACATGAGATAATAGAAAAGATTAATGTTCGTTTGAATGTTGCAATGATAAAATGCGCAGTTTTTGGTCCGAATATTCCGGGACTCGAATAGAGCATTTGATCTAGTAGAATGATGGGGGGAGGGGCAAAGTAGGTAAGTTTTTAACGCTTTTCTTAGGTAGGTAGGTAGAGCGATGGAGAGAGAGCATGTGTGTGTGTGTGTGTGTCTTTTACCTGCTGATATGGGCGAGTCCGCATATCCTTTCGCTGATGATGTACGGATATTTCGGTGTTGTATGGCGCATTGACGACAACGAGAACTTGTTTGGCCAATTTTTCTTGGTACCGAGATAGTTCATCAAATGTAAGGTAGCAGTGCTGTTTGTGTTTTTTCATCATAGATTCGATCTCGTCATCGACTTGTGATTTGATGCTACTGAGCCGATCATGCTCCTGTTCAAGTGACACGTTGTGTCGCCTGAGCATTGACAGGCGGTGTTCCAACTCGGCCACGTTGTTGTTTTGGTGGTGATAGCGATGGCCAGGTGATAGGGACGAGGGTGGTGACGCATCTGGCGATGAAGGAGCATGCTTGTTGGTCCCTCTACCATAGACCGAGTAGCATGTGAGTAAACATAAACATAAACATCGGCCACTAATCAAGCTGTGTGCTTACATCCACCGCACATGATTTTTCGAGTTTTTCTCAATTAGCCGGATGCCTTCGAGAACATTAGTGATATCATAGATCCGCCGCTTTTGCACCTTGAGTTGTGTCGCGGCCCTGTTAAGGTCTAGGTCGCCGTGCGAACTTGATCGAAGCAGCGCAATGAACTTTTTGGTCAGTAGCCCTAGCGATGAATCGTAACGACAGGATTGGGATCCGGGAGATGTCATCCCAGTCGAGGACGAATGGATTTGGAAGGGCGCTGAGAAAATAGAAGGGATGACCCCCATCGTGAGATTAACCGCCATTTATAATTTCTGAGCTGAAGAACATCGATTTTACCTGGATCGTGTCTTTCTCGTTGTGCTGGTAACTGATTTGCTGGCATGGTTTGGTGATTATAGGTGGAAACTGTTTAGATGGGTAAAAAAGAAGGGGGGGAAGAAAAATCGATTTTAGCTAAAGAATCCGGCTTTTATATATATATATATTGGTTCGCCATCAGGGTCAAGAAAAGCGCCAACATGCAATCTTGTCCTTTGTGTACCAAGAATCTGCACAGACCGACCGGAGAACCCTCCTAATTTAGGCTGAAGATTTCTACAGCTACTGGTCATGAACATATCCACATACACATAACACACACGTACCGCACTCCACAAAATCATCTCGTTTCCTCTCCCTTCCGACCGCTCTCCCCCTTTTTTTTTTTTCTTTGTTGTAGGTGCGGGAGAGTTGGGGAGGACAGGGAGGGGATAGAAAGAGGGGGTGGAGTCTTTGATGCACACAACTTTATTATAAAGAGATGGACTACACGCTAACTCCTCTCCCCCCATGTTAGTCTTCTTTTTTTTTTGAAAATTGATGATGGGCTTCAAATGTGCTACAATGTGCTCTCAATCGCTCTATATTTGTATTCGCGCGCAAATGGGAGTACGCCACATCAACAAATCATATTCGCCTATATCAATAGGAATGTCTTCTTTTACTTGTTCCTGCTCCTCTCCTAAAATACGAGAACGAAAAAAATAGGGCAGATTTACTTTATTGTACCATATGGAACGGGGAAGGAGTGGTGTTAGTACATTTTGTGGATGTGGCGCAAAAATATCTATTGTTTACGGACAGGTTGGTCGCGCGTGCGGACGAATGCACAAGTATGTGCCTTACATACACACCATCTGTTTGCATCTCGGTTTTTGCGCGCATCTAGTACAGAATACAACCCAAATGTGTTCTGCATTAGAGGATTTTTGGTGTAGCAGCAGCAGGTCACATGTTATGAACAAGTCTTTTTTATTGACACTGAGTGCTTGTGCTGTAATGTAGCATATGGATCGTGCAAAAATGAGAGATGGCTTGTATACGTACGTGCAGTGAACCAATAAGGTGGAAGATGTACAATTGCTTTTGCAAACCTGATCGCAAGACTTTTTCCTGTCCCTATGCACTTCTGAATCAAAAGAGCATTGCCCCCCCGCTACTGTCTTCAACTTGTTGCTCAAGTTCATATGCATGAACGTCCGTACCAGAGATGCTGCTGTTGTTGTTCCCTGTTCTTTGTTGGTCATGTATGTTGTTATATACGTCCAAAATGCGCGGGTATCTATTTTTAAGTTTCTCCTTCTGTGTATGTATGTGCGTCAGGATAAAAAAATCAAAAAATGGACCTCGAGGACCCTGTGATCCTGCAAGGCGGTTGCATATGCCCCGACTCTTGATCCTTGTTCTTACTGCTTTGTCTCAACGACAGCTGGATTCCTTCTTGGCCGGAACGAGCCGATGGTTTCAATCTCTCCATTTCGACACTATTGGCTTAACCCGTATCCTTCGTGCAGTCTGACGCACTGGTATTGCACCCGCTGAAAGGAATTTCCACTGACAGCTGCGGTGTCCTTGCCCTAAAATGACACAATCGCTTGGCATCATCACCTACAAAATCAAGCTGCAGATCCTCATATCGACTGATGGGCCTTAGTATGCAATAAATTCGTTCTTCGGCCCACCCATCCATTTTATCACTTGCCCGCTGCCGCGATTCCCCCCCCCACCGTTCCGGCTTCTATATAGCCTTGCTATGTCTTTCCGGTCTGTAAGCTTGCGGACACAGTCGATGGCTTCATTGGTCTTCTCAGGTGCTCCGCTCTTCAAGCAACCATTTTGTCTGGTGACTCTCAACGACTTTGTCTGGTAGCTCTTTCTCCTTGACGTACATCACAAGTGCCCCCATTATCGATTTTTGTTATTCTTTATCCGACACCAGGGTACAAAGTCTCCATGCTTTAATATTAGTGTCGAGCGCATCATTTCATATTATCCCAAGTGATATACGCCGTTTTTCCCAGAGTTGAGGTTCATGTTCTAGCAGTCGTGAAGTCGCGAAGTCACAAAAATAAAAGGTCGCGTTTTGCCCAGAAATCTTGATGAATATTGATATCGACTTTGCTTATTATTAGAATCTAACACCTTGTGTTCTTTGTAAATTGACTCATTGTACCCTTACTTGATGAGCCATGGAAGAGACGTCCAAAAAGAATATTGCATCATCCGGTCCGGTCGCGATTTGGCTGCCTTCCGGCAGGGCCCTTTTTTTTTTACTGTCCATCTTCCTTAGCTCCGCGCTCACCCGGTGTAATTTTCTGATGCCCCACGTCTTCATACGCCTGGTGTGAGCCAGGTTTGGTAAGAAAGTATAAAGGGCAATGTTTTCCGTTGACTAACGAAATCCTTTTGCCTATTGATACGACAATTTCTTATAATTTTATGGAAAATAAAGTACATGGAACGTCATTGTTCGTCACTTGACCTTAGCTACCCTTTCCAGAACTGACATGTCCCATCCTCCCCTTCCCTCCCCTCAGAATAATAATAATAATAAGCAAAAGGCCACCACCTTAAAGAATTGGTGCATTTGCCTCGCAGTGGCGCGCAAGAAAGGTTTTCTTCAAGTTGACCCCCCTATTCAGGTTATATAGGTAAATCGTATGGGCCGCCCTAACAGATACAAGCTTAAACCTGCCTAGATCGCGTAGACTGGTGGCTCCTACTTTCTCCCCAGATCAAATTCTCATGCCATATGCAGAGGGAATACTATATGTGTATACGGACAAGGAGAAGAAGAAGAAGAAGAAGGGATAGGAGGACGATTACAAAAAGAGCAGGTGAACGTATGTACGTGTGTGTGCGTAGTTGGACATTTATTTTTGCACTTTTCTTATGCTTTGGATGATCCTTGCCTTTTGTCTAAAGAAAGATGGGACCACCTGACTGGATATGTAAAAGAAAAGGGATTCGTTGCGGTTAAAATCCGCGCGCTCTTTCTTGTTTTCCCTAGAGTAAAAAAAAAAAAAAAACTTGGTTATCTCCTACATACACGCCACGCCTGCATGTACATCATGTACCCAAAGAGAAAAAAAAAACACAGAAAAGAAAAGCCCTCCTATCTCTATACAGCTTGACAATAATAAACGAGTTGATCCTCTAGATTTGATCCTCCTTGGATTTAGCCGTTGCTTCACCCCCTGTCTTCTTGACACTGATAAAAATCCATATTCAATTTTACGTAATCCTCCCCCTCTTCGGTTTCCACAAGCCAAAAAAGCAGCAACGCTCATGGGTGACAACAATATCTGTCATGATCATCACGTCGTCCTTGTGAAACACGAGTACATAGAACCAGCAAGAGGCTGCTATTAATATATCGAATCCTTTGAAAGTATCTTCTGATCGATGATCATCTACCAACCCTGAAAATAATATTGAGTCTTTGATTATCATTGGTACTGGATCTTCTGTTTACGTTGGACAAACAATTGCTAAAGGAACATCGGCTAATGCACTCATTACGTATTCTCTTGTCTCCTTTCTACAAAAGATCTCCTGTTCCTCTCCTTTCTGACTTCCAAGTCCACTTCATCATGCACCCATCCTCTAGGGCATCCATGGAGCAGCATTTGGGTTACATATCTTGATTGTTTTACAGTCACCCCTACAAAAATGATACGTTTAAAAGGATTTACGGATCCTAGCCTGCCTTATTTCCTTTTGTCATACGTAAGGGACAGCCAAACATGAAAGCGCAAAATATGCATGTGTATGTAAGCCAAATATATTCTGCGTGTTTCTCGCTAGATGGGATTCTGAGTTCGGAAACGCTTCAAAGTATTGACGTTGTGCTTGGTCGCATATCGTTGGTCTTCATACAGCTGAGCTGCGGCCGCCTGGACACCTTGGAACGTCTGTGCATGTTGTTCCTGCTGTTTCTGCTGTGCAGCGACATCAGTGATGGTCAGCTGGTGCGGATGGCGGCGTTCCCGCCGTGGTAGCGACGCGATCGCTGTGGTGGCATCCTCTTTCTCATCCTGTGTTTCTTTCTTTACCATGTGGTGATGTTGCTTGTAATGGTGCCTAAACGAACGTCTGCTACATATCCGTGTACCGTTTTCCAGCACTAGCTCGTCGCTGTGATACTCAGGGTCACCATTGTTGTTGTTGTTGTCGTGGCTCCTGGTCGATGTATCGTTGACGGCGCCAAAGTCGTAGTATCTCAGCAGTTCGTCGGGATCTTCACTTTCATCATAAGCCATTTTACAATGCCCAACAGCAATCTTATACGGTTGTACATGTGAGAACGAAAAGAATCAGTACTCGTACATTCTCGTCATCCATAAACCTCCCACCTACCATGTGGGCCCGGACAGCCTCTGCGCTCTTCCAATCCTTTCCTCGCTTATTGCAGTACAGGCAGATGGCGTCAGCAATCTTTTGAGTCAGATACTTTATCAGCCCCTCGGGGTCCTTTAGGTACTCCTTATCGGGTAAGAAAAATCCATGTGCCAGTCGCATATGATTCAGATTCGCATCAAAGTCTGCACTCAACTGAGAGCAAAAGAGGCACCCAACAAGCGGTTCCGTGCCGGTGATGCTTCGTGCTGGGGTGGTATTGGATCGTACAGCTCTCTCCCCCTCTTTCGCAGACTGCGATTCCTGGATATCCTTGTGTCTCCGTGACAGAAGATGGTTGTGAAATGCATTCTCGGAAGAGTACGACTTCCTGGTATCCAAAATTCGCCTCAGAACAAGAAAGGTCGATCTCTCTCTCTCTCTCTCTCCCGCCCCATACACACACACATATGCCACACTTTTCCTCATGTTGCACTTTACTCACCTGCACGTCGCGCATTCATATACAAGATTCGACCGGTTTTTTTCTTCTTGGCCCTTCATCTGTGCGGCTGAATGCATATCACATCAGCTACCCGCTCCAATGTCGGACCCACAAAAATTTCGCCAATGTACGTACCAAGCAGCTTCTCTGCAAACTCTTCGGCGCTCACCGGAGTCAGCTCAGCAATCTTGCGTTTCAAATTATACTTGTGCCAACTAAAAGGGAATTCCATGAGGAAGAAAGAAATAGAGACAACGGTGCATATGTATTAGAAGCCTGGGCTTTTGTGGCCGTGCATAAAGACGATCATACTCGGTATGGTAATGATCGCGTTGCAGCTCAGAGGTGGAGAAGACTACATGGCAAGCGAGGCAGGTGTAATGATTTTCTGAGGGAATCGATTGTTGTGGTTTCTCAATAATGGACGTCATCGTGTAATCAATGCAAGGTAATGAGGTGCTGTAGAGAACAAAAGGAGCCGGGATATATATATGGTTCTCGAAGTCGCCGCAGTAACCGCAGCATTGCGTATGCCGCAGCAGCAATACCATTCGGCGAACCAATTGCATAAACGCACCATTTTTTTTCAAATCACGCTAAACGGGGGATGAGTGGGGGTATTCTACATATCCATCCGCGTGAGACGACAAGAGCTCTAGCTAAAGACCTCAAAAAATGTAAGCAAGTCCGAATCATCATCATCTGTTCCAGTTTCGTATATAGCGCAAGAAGCAAAGGAGGCAGTGGATCTGTATCATACCAAACAAACAAACAAAAAGAATCCTGCGTGTCCGTTTGACAGCCATCCCAGGAGTCACATGCTGTTGGCTGATGGTTGAAAAGATTAAAAAAAAAAGGAGCAAGTATCACTTTTTTTTGGGGGGGGAGGAGTGTTTGGTTTGGAGAACAAGGGTAGGAAGGAAGTTAGAGATACATGGATTTTTCCGAGCTCGGGGTAGCGACGTGGGTGGCGTGCGACTGTGGATCTGAACCTGCCCAACTCAGCAGATTATATAGTCGATTTTTAATACTGCTGAATGGCAAACATGAAATAAAACATGTGCTCTTTGGATCTTCAGAATCAACGTGGCTATGTTTGGATGCTGCAGTCAGTTTTTCTTGCGTGCCCTCTAGTACCGGGGAAGACAAGTAGAAGTGACAATACCGTTGATCGTTGTGATAGAGCATGGCAATTAACGCGCCCCCCACGCTGCTGCCCTCCTTCGCCACATCGAGGCGTATGCGCCGCGCAACGGCGTCGCCGAACCAATCTCGCAAGGCTTGATGGATTCGTTCTGGCATGGCAGGATACTTTTCATAGGTTGAACCGGTGATGCCGATGATGATGGGTGTCTCGGTAGGCGACGATGCCAGGATGTCTTGCTGCTCTACGATGGCAGCCATCGCCGCAGCAGCCAGAACAGCTGCGCGGGATGATACAAGGGCACAAATACGCACAAACCGCCGGAGATCCTCCTCCGTAGATTCGCTCTCCATGCACCCGACCCACTGGTTAAACTCGGACAGCGCCATACTGTCACCTAGTCTGGGGACTCGTATATATAAGATTGGACAGATGTATCAAGAGAAATTAGAAATGGATTGGACAGGGAAACGAACCGCACCTTTCGATATTGCTCGCTGCTTCGGTTGTAAAGATCCATGGTTTTGAGAGTTGTTTCGGTACCTTTCCACAAAACATGTATTGGTGCTCGGTGGTTAATTCGACGGCAATGAGCCGGACAAGCTCGCCGAGGTAGGCGCCTGACATCATCTTCTCGTACGGCTGGAATTTCGGTTGCGAGTGCAGCTCGTCAAGCGCCCTGTCAAAACGTGTCAGAGGAAGGTAGGATTCGTTTCCAAAGATATCGATTTCAGTGTTGACCAGCATGATATCGTCCGGTGCTGATTCCGAACAGGTCAACTTGCCAAGCTTGCGGATCCGCGACACTCTTTCGGGGTAAGCTGCATTCACTCCCGTCCCATAAATAAAGCCGACGCTGGCACCAGGGTTGCTGTATGCGTGGGCTACCAAGGTACCGACAGTATCATTGAGCACTGCCGTGACAACAACATTGATTTTCTACCATCGATACGCAGAACAGGTCAGTATCAGGATTCGCACCAGGGGTGGTGTGGAGATCACCAAAGTTGTGTAGACTTTCAATAGGGAAGATGAAAAGGAGGAGGGAGGGGATATAGGTTAAAGACAAACGGTAACCAAGAGGATCAGAATTCCCGAATGGAAAGTATGAGAATACCGATCCTCTTGAAGTATAACAATAGGTCTGTATGGGCCATACCTTTCGATTGAAAGCCTCATGAAAAAGCGTCCTCAAGTTTTTCCCTTCGATCCCATCTAGAGTAAACCCTTTGCCCATGCGCAGGATTGTGCCAGAATCAATGGATGTTTGGCTAAGCGAACAAATGGTAAGTATTCTCAGCTCCCAGGCTTGGTCCCGACAGAAGTGATACCTACTCGAGTGGAAAGCTCCAGCAGATGCCCATGGCCAGTGGCTCTTTGCGATGGGTGTGCTTGCCAATGAGTTCCTCGACTGCCTCGGCTATCCAGTCGAAAAAGTGGGTGACGGTGCTGGTACGCTCGACATCTGTGATTGTCCGCTTCACCTCCGACACGGTCACCTGGCCATGGCCCAATAGATTCACGGCTGACACGCGCAGATTGCTTCCACCGAGATCGAGAGACAAGAAGGTACCTCTTTCTTCACCTGTCGGCATGCGAGTGACGTACGAAGGAATCATGGTTGACAGGCCCTTGGCGGATTCGGTCCTAAGGCCAGCTGTACATTCGCTTTTGAAGCCATCCACAATAGCCTCCATCTTGTCGCGAGTTATTCTGAAGGTGCTGGCAATCAGCTCGAGCGGGTCGTCCACAGCAGCAAGGTTGGTCATGATAAAGTTAAAAGTAAGGAGGGAAGAAGATGAGAAACGGATGGAGAGCAGAGGGAGAAGTCGTTTTTATTACGACGTGTGAACTTAGGTAAGCAGGGACGGAAATCTTTTGTCCTACAAATGAGAGCTAACACCAAAGACCCTGAAGTACCTGTATGTGCTCAAATGAGGGACTTCTATTGTCCATGCCATGCGTCACTTGGATTAACATCTCCATTTTGAAACAATAAAAAAAATATGCCTTTCTCTCTCACATAGACTGCAGCAACCCCCACCCCCGCCTCCCGGTTTGGTTCTCGTTCATGAGCATGCTTCTATGGATATCTATTTAGAGATACAAATACGTCGCTTCGTAATGGCTTTGATCCATTCTATCGTTACACTATCAGATTTTTCGTTACCTAAACCTGTCCCGGCACATATTACCTTATGTGCCTGAAAGTCCGCCGAGGTACAGACCCTTCTACGCTTCTATTCTGATCATCACATCCCTCAGCTTGATGTCCATTTCCTCTCCATCTTGAGCAAACGATGGCTTACCATTGACCTCTCTTTATACAGAATACAGTTGAAAAAGGAGGAGGACCATGGTTGGATGGATCGCATTCGTCATATGCATCGTATCTACAACGACTCAGCGTGTCAGGTGACAAATTCGAATGATTGCCAGGGCCTGCTCCCCAAGAGCATGGGAAAAAGAACCCTTAATATCTTTGCGTAAGGGACACATGGTGTTGCCTTTTAGGGTAGGGGTGTGATAGTGACACAAAGAATGGAAACCGACAAAAGGGGGCGGGCAACAGCCCCTGAATGGCTCAAAGAACAAACGGGTGACCCGCGGCCCACATTTACTGTTTGAGATGCCAAGCAGGTTACACAGGGGAGGTGGGAAAATCACCACGATTGTTTCAGCACGAGATTCATTTATTCAAACACCTATCGAGGATCTTCAATCCGCCCTCAACGTCAGCTGCTGACCTGATCAAGTGAGTAAACCCGACATAACCATCCGGTCGGATCACGACCATCGCTGCTGGTGGGCCATTCTTTGACTTTAATTCACTGGAGGTGAAGTACGTGCTCAAGCCAACTTTTTGTGCCACCGAATCCGCATTGCCATGATTATACTCGGTCCAAAAGGCATCTTCGGCGTCATCATCAGCATACGATGGCAATACGTTCTGAGTAACGTGCCACGATGAAAGGATAACATAGGGCCGGATTATCCCCTTCCATTTCTCGTTTGCCGCGGCCATCCTCCAGAAATCCTCAATCCAAGGACAAGGCGTCGAGCTTGCAGGGCGCGTGGCAACGAAAATAACTGCAAACCTGTCTGATATGCCCTTGAGGATCTGGTAAAGTGTTTTTAGTTCCAAGTCATCTCTTATGGCAAGTCTGCGTAATGAGGTCGTTTCAGGAATAAATCGACCGGCCTCAATCAAGTATGTGTTCGAAGGTATGACTAGCGGCGAGTCGGAACCCAGTCGTACAAGAACCTGAGACAAACACTTGGTAAGCTACAGCTTCATCTCGCCTATCCGTTTACAATTACCTGCATAACCGTATTTACAATCGTTCGCTGTATAGCCTCAATATTAGCTACTGTATGTATCGCAGTGTACAACAGCATATCTATACTGCACCATTAATCGCCGGCAGAGTGTTGATCATTGCTTTCTACCTGCGAAAAACCCGACCGAAAACATGGTCTTGGTCAATCCACCCGTCTTCGAAAGCGTAGACTTGACGATAGGCTCACGCTTTCGCCGTTAATTCATTCAAGTTAATCAACGCTTGTAGATTCCGTTTGCGCATTACCTCAGTGGTATACGTGTCTAGCAGCTGCTCAGGATCACTGACTTGCCCCTTCAAAACCAATGACAGTTTCCACGCTAGATTGTCGGCTGCATACGACATGTGAGCAAATATTCTCTCCTCGTACTGTAGTACACACATACCGTCCTGCAGACCCATATTGAGACCCTGACCACCGGCTGGAGAATGGCAATGCGCCGAATCTTTATGGAATATTATCATTAATGCTGAAAACTAGCGCAGCAGCTTTCTTCTTTGTTTTACCTCCAATCAAAAATGCCCGACCGCGACGGAAACCATTTGCTATGCGTTCATTGATACGGAAAATCGTAATCCAGCTTGGATCAATGGCTTTGACGTCGAGCGATGCCATATGTTTAGCAAGAAGTGTATTAAGCTGTTCAAGCGTAAAGGATTCATCGGACTTTGCAACCAAGCCATGAGTAACTCGATGTTTTTCTTCCCCAGAAACCTCATAGGGGCCGAGATTGCCGAAAAATCGAAAATACTTGTGTCCATCTCGCACGTCCACCGGAATGAGACCGCACGATCCTTGTTCGAGCATTCAGAAGCAAGCATCTTCACAATTTCTCCCTTATTTACCTTCAGGATCGATAAACATATTTGCCCTCGCAAAATCTATCTGGTCTGCATCCTTCCCTGCAAGCCTAATATCCGCAAGCGCAAACTTGGTCTTCACAGCGTATCCTTCATAGGTCCATCCTTCGGTCGCCTTGCGAACAGTCGAATGGGATCCATCCGCTCCAATGATATATTTGGCCCGGATTACCTCTTCCTTGTCACTGCCGTCGTTGTCTCGTCGCGATTTTGACGTGACGGTTACCTCCACATGGTTGTCTGTTTGCTTATAACCCGTCACTTTGGTGCCCCAATGAATGATACCAGACGGAAGCGACTCGACGAGACCGACAAGAATCTTTTCTGATTTGTGTTGCGATATCATCGTCATTTGAGGGAATGCGGTGGTGTCGCTTACGTCAACACTGAGCTTGGTAACGGGGGTGCCCTTGTAATGCACTTGCAGACCTTGCAAGATCACGGCAGCTTTCAAAAAATGATGGCTAATCCCGCGAATCGCAAGCACCTCTAATGTTCGAGGAGTAAGAAGCGCTGCTCTGCTCTCTATTGTCGGTCCTGATTTATAATCGCATATATACACACGGTGGCCGTTGCAAAGCATCTATAAGCAAGTTTCACCGGGATCAGCGAAAGGATATTGAACGCATTTTGATTGACGGGTTGTGGTTTGGTTTTCTCCGTCATGGGTGCGAATGCCTGTTACCTGATAAGCGAAGAACAGGCCCACTGGGCCAGCGCCGGATACAATCACATCGTATTCTTCTTGAGCCATGGTTCTGGAAGCGAGGAGTTGTAGACGAGAAATAGAAAGAGGAGAATAAAAGGGACTCTTGGGTTTGCCTACATTTTAAACCCTTTATTTTCAGATCCAGCGTCCATTGATCATGTTTTCGGCACGGCATCGGCTCATATTCGGATAAATTTGGCCTCCGTGTACACGATTATCATGTTACAGCAGCCCAAAAAATTGGATGCATCTGTGCTATGTCAGAGATGAGGGTAGTTGAGGCAGCTGCGGATACATCGGGTGCGCGTTTCGCAATTGACGAGCATTGCCCACAGCACGTCAAAGTTGCAACCAGCAAGACGGCGACGAGCTTGACTGCAAGAGGGAGGACAGGAAAACGGGGAGGTGGGCGGAGCAACGTTGGAAAAAAAATACAAGGGTTCTATATGACAAGAAGCATAGATGGTGTTCTATCTCGTCTTGTCTAAAAAAGAAGTCCATCAGTGCAGCACGGTCCCGATTTTTGCAGGTCTTTGGTTTTTCCGGGGGAGATCCGCTTACTACTTACGAAATTTTCAGTTGTAGCCACTGAAGCAGATCCAGCAATTTGATGCTTGAGGTGGCACGCGCGCATGGGATGTTAGTCTATGCCATATATGTACACCTCTTTTTGTATAAGAACATTTTATTGCTGAATATGTTTTGCCCGCCTGCGATGGATGAGGCGAGAGGATGCTTTTGTTTGACCTATTCTTGATGGTACGATAGGGACCCTTGAGTTCGGGGTCGTCACGTTTTATGATCGGACTACGTACGTGATTTAAGAGCAAGATGGTATGAGTGATATCGAAAGCGAGCTCATTCGATCACGGAGTTCGACTCTCCAATACCAGACGAGGTATTTTGCCAGCGTGTAAGATAATCGGGAAAGGAAAGCATGCCTTCCACGGCTTCATGTTCCTCATCGCACACTGGGTCAACATCTTAATAGCAGTGAAAATTGTATCAAGAGCATCAGCACCAATTTCCTTGTTTCTTACCACACATGCTCCCATTTTTCGGCCTGCTTGCACGCCAGTGAGTGATATCCGTCCCCACAGAAAAATGGTGCAGATGGTTTAGTTTGTAAGCAAAATGCTGGCCCACTGGTATGGCTCCAAGAATTACCACATTTCCAAATGTAGTATTGTGGGCAGTTTTGTTCAGATATGTGCCTATTATAAAAAGGTTATGTTATACTGTAGCGTGATGAAAATGATCATCATTGGGGCGGTAGTATTATTTATATATATGCCATCGATTGTCTATCTCGGGTTATAAATATATATATGTAGGTAGATAGTTTTTATTATCCCTTTCAGAAGGTAGTATATACTGGCTTCCAGTTACTATAGTTCTATAAGAAAGAGTCAAATTGTTATGATCCACGGGTCTCATGGCTATATCAATGGGCCTCTGCAAGCTGATTCCATGACAGTCGGTCGTGGTCGCCCAGCTTTCTATTTTTTTTTTTTAAAAAAAAAGAATGGCATGTAAATCCAATGATGATAAAAAACGCATCAAAATCCAACCTTGGTAGAAAGAAATGCCATGCAAGAAAGGCAAGCCCAAGAAAAGCACAGGCACATCCGGTCACAATGTATGCCAGCCCCATGAATGGATTGCGGTCGCCTAGGAAAGATGTGCCCGAGAGGATAATTGATTTTGTTCCACCATATGTTCGAATATCATAGTCTTGTATAGAAATACGCGTTCCATATCAAACAGCGTGTCCATCATGGATATAAAGGAATCAACTTACTCAGGTCCACCTGAATGGCATATGTCCCCGGCTGCAGAGATACATTTTCGTCATATCGGGAATAGAGCTTGCGAAAGGTAGGATACCAGCTAGTCCGCATCCACACCAAAAAATGTTCGTTCTGCGTTGGGTCAAACAAGTTCTCCTTGGTGTATCCATTTGGGTACCGTTTGTACCAATTTGGAGGAGGCGTAATCTGCTCAACAGGCATAGATGTCCTTTTGTACCGGGTCACATCCGTTCGCCATGCAATGCCATTTTCGCTCATTGAATATGTAATATTGTCTTTACTTCCTTGCGGATTAAGAAGCGTGAGGTTGGAGAAGGTATCTAGGATATGGAACGAAATGTATGATGTAGGAGGGTGAATCCTCGAAGATCCATAAAGCCGGTCTGTATCTTCTTACCGTTAAATATAGAATTAGCAATCAGTCCGCACGGATAGTATATTCTTCCTGCAGAATCCAACGCAATTGGATTGCATGAAGCCACAGCTTCGGACTGTGTGATATTATCTCCATTGAGCTGATTATAGCTCAAGCTTTTGACATATTTTCGGTGATTTTGGTAAAAATTTGTCAGTTGGTAGTAAAGGAAAAGCGGTGGCCGTAATTCCACAGGGATTGTGAACTGTACTGAGCACCGCGGAATAGTCTCGCCGGCGGGTGCTGTTTGACCTGTCAGATAACTAGATTCCTGGGATAGGCTATAGCTGGGTGCTCGGACCACTAAGAGAAATAGGGTGTCACGTGAACCAAGATTACTGAGACTAGAGCACCCTACACATACCCGTTTTATTATCCGACGTAAACGTGTATTTGTACAGATTGTCAGCAAGCACTTGTTGGGTGGCATTGGCGGTGATGCAGTTGGTATAATCAATTGCAATCTCAGTTACCTAATCTCTCTCACATAAAAACAGTTGTGTGCTCTGATCAGCCGTTTGGCATTCTTTTGTTGCGTGGTTTATTATACCGTATCGCTCTTGTACAGAAAAAGACCTCCGAAGGGTGCAAATACAAGACCAAATGCGAAAAGAACCGGCAAGACGGTCTTGGGCGTCAAAAGAGGCTGCCAGGCCTTTAAGCGCTGCTGTTTAAATGCCGTGTCTAATAGCGTGTATTCATGTACCACATAAAACTGGTGAGCCAGCCGCGTAGGTAGCACAAATGTCCATGTTTTGGAGGAGAGAGGTATGCGTACTCGCAGGTTTCTTGCTTTTGTACTCTGACATGGTGGATTGGGAAGGGAGTGTCGTAATGCTGTAATGGTGTGCCGGATGAGCAAAAGAAACAAAAAATTGTAAGGAAAAGAGCAAATATAATGCAGCTACAATGGTCTCTCCTTCTTTTGCTTCCCCCTTCCCCGAGTTTCCTTGCTTTTCATTTATTAACCGTGAATATGTCTATATCTTATTGAATGAACATGGTATGTAACTTGCTAGTAATATGCGGGTGGTAGAACAAGAGAATGCTTATTCTAGAAGATAGCGACACCGGATCTTCATGCTCTTCAATTCTCATCTATTTAAAGGGAAAACAATAACAACTATGGCTGATATGGTCTGCTAAATAAATCCCGCCTTCTGCCCCTCTCACTCTTTTCCTGACTATTTTGTACATGTCTTGATTTCCCTCATGTTGGACACCATCCCAGGCCGCGTCTACACAGCTGGAGTTTCTTTCCTTGTTGCCCTAATTGCATACCCATCGCAGTGTGTTTTTGCTCTGCCTCTACTGAAAGAATCTTCATGGTGGACATATATCAAAGTACTTGGTCCTCTCAACCTCTTGGTTATCATGGTGTACTACAATTATTATCTTACTGTCACCACCGATCCGGGCAGTATACCCAGTCAATGGGTGCGTTTAACTTTGATATTGCTAAGGAATTACCCGGGTCATGCTTTAAATCGGGTGTTCATGTGTATATATACGTGTGTGTATGTTTATGGGCGGCTGTGTCTCATTCTCGCCACGAATGTATATAGATTGACACAGTGCCACCAACTTTACTGGTGCCAGCAAACGAACAACGCCGGGCGGAAGGTATAACGGGGCCGCGGTTTTGCAAGACGTGTAATACATACAAGCCTCCTCGCAGCCACCACTGTCGCACTTGCCGCCGCTGCGTGCTTAAGATGGATCATCACTGCCCGTGGATCAATAATTGCGTTGGGCATTACAACCAAGGCCATTTCATCCGTTTTATCACCTACGTCACTTTTGCATGTTCATATGTTATGGGCTTGATCATCTGGCGAATCCGATCTATTATGAGCGCCATCCAGCGCTTCGAGGCAAGTGGGCCCAGATAACTCCATTCTCTTCTCTCTATTCTCTTGGGCATCCCTGTGTTCATGAATGATTCCTCTCTTAGTTTGATCTAGAACCTGACACATTCGAGGCTGTCGTTCTGATGATTGAATTTTTACTTACAAGTGTCATACTTTTTTCTGTGGGTGTGTTGAACCTGTACCAATTTTACTGTCTCGCCCGGAACCAGACAACCATCGAAGCATGGGAGCGCACTAAGGTGAATCGGCTTATACGTAAGGGCAAAATTTCGCTGGTAATTTGGAACGGGGTGATATGGGTTGCGCGTAAAACGATAATGTGCACCAACGATATCATAATTGCTGAGGTCGTAGGTGCATTATCCATTCGACATTGGCGTTTATCAGAATATCTGCTCGGTTCTTGGCTCCAATCCTTTGCTCTGGCTATGGCCACAGAAGGTACCCGGCAATGGCCTCTCCTTCCCAGTGAGACCGAACATAAACCCGGGCGCTCCTTATTACTGGCCACCACGAGATCCGGATGACTTGCAGCCGTCTATCTTTTCATCGAGATACAAAAACAAATCTCCAGATAGGGAGGAAGGCATCGGAGAGAATGAAACGATCGAATCAGACGACTATTATGATTCGGGAAGCCAAACAGACAGTAGCGAATACTCACTTGGAGACGAGGAACGGGTTTTAATGCGACCTCGGCTACATATAGCAAGAGCTCAACACCATCGTCGGCGGATGGATGCTAATGGGCTTCCCGTAGTCACAGCACATGCGGATAGTCGTACTACTAGTCCGCCTTTATGCAAAACCTCGAGTAGTAACAATAATAATAATGTCAAGAGCGATTGATCAGTACATCGATGCTTCTGTGAACCTAGCATACATACATGGGAATTCCTCATCAATAGTTTCATGAAAATAACGAGGAGATGTGTAAACGCTGTATGACAGCTCAACATTGGAAAGAAATGATCCTCTCCAACAGCAGCGGTGCCAACACTAATGCAAATTGCCTCTTGAAGAACGGGTACCTTCTCGGCGAATCAGGTTATGTCCTTGGAAGGGTAATATGCTTACGCCCTTCCGGAACAATCAGATACGCGACGACACTGACAGCGCGCTCAATAAGCACCATGCTGTTGCATGTACAGTACCACTGTCAAAGATACGATTGGTATTCTCAAGAACCGCTGGCAGATGTTTCAGCCTATACCACACGCCCCAACGATGGTATCGAGGTAAGCAGGCTTACCATTACTTGTGCAGTACTGCGCAACATAATGATCAAGGCTGGCGACGACTGGCCAGTAGCCCTCAATATGAAGCGCCCAGAGTCACCTAGTGGATCGCACTCGCTGGCTGACAAAGTATGCTGGATTCAAATCAAAGGAGCATTTGTTTCTTCAACAACTCGCTGTTATGACCCATGATGTGAAAATCATCCGGAAGGAGGGCTTGCTCATTTTCAGTGAGGAGGATATTCGCTGCAATATAGTTTTTTTTTTTTTCAATCCTCACCCTTCCCAGGAGGGGCTCTCTCACATGCATCCGCTTATCGAGCTTGGGTCGCTCTCTTGGCAACTCAAGATGCTGGTACGCGAGGACCTGCATATCAGCGGGCCGCCCTTCTTTGAAGGCATGGGCGGGTTTCAGCACTTCAAACTTCGCTCTCTTGTGCTTTAATGGCGCAGCAGCCATTTGATTCACTGCACGGTCTTCGTACATATTCGTGAGCCGTTTTACGGTCGATGTAAAAGCTTGGAAGGGCAGAACTAGAGGAAATGTTAATCGGAATCCGGATCATGCCAAAGGACACATGCGGGCACACTGAAACGGGCAGGCATAAACTGGAAGAGGCACTGGTAGGTAGGAAGTTTCTGGTGAGCAGCTTGCCAAAGGATTGTGCGGGCGCGGTGGGCGATTGAGGCCCGCCAGAAGGTCCTTCCAGGCAGGAAGGGGGATAGCTGAATCGCCCGAAATTCTTTGGACATCAGCGGATCCGGACGGATACCTGAACAGAGGAATCTTTGTGGGGATCAAACGTCACGTGTGGCTCTGAGGAAGGTAGCGTTCTGGGCGAGCCTCTGGGGTACCCTCTGGGGTGGCGCCGCGGGAGAAGAGAGAGCACCCACCGCAGTTGCAGGGCTGCGTGGTGTGTAAGCCGATCGAGGACTCCTAAACAGCCTCCTTGTCGTTGGCAGGTGCATGTGGCAAAGCTGTATGTGGGGAATGTCTTGTAAGCCAGAAGCTTGCTAATGAAGGATCGTACCCTGAGAAGAAACGTTTTGGAAACCAGCAGGATTCTAATGCAACTCAGCAAAGAGGGTTCGCTACCAGTCACCGAAAGGTTCCGACGAGACAGAAAATGGGCTTGGCGCTGGACAGTAGGGAGAGAGTAGCTGGAATGGGTAGCGGCCAGAGAAGAGGGCTGGATAGGTTAGAATTAACGTAGTTAGTGAAATAGCGAGGTATTGAGACGGGCGGGTAAATGTATGTGTGTGGAGAAAGTACTTTTAAACGGTGCAAGTGTTCTGCTACAAAGGTACGCAAGCCGACATGAAAACATGTTCCTAACAGTAGTGATGTTGTCTAAACCGCCCGATGGTTCTTCTTCAGTACGAAATCCATGTTCATCACCGAAGCCAGCGGCGTTGTATGTGAACACAATGATAATCTGATAATGCCTTTATTCACTGAACCACAGCAAATGTATATATATTTGCGTTCCGTCCTGTGTCAGCGTAGAACTGCACGACTTGCCTTTTTTGCTGCACGTCAATACCTATTGTCTTTTGATAATACGTTTCTTGTTGTCATTACCATGAAAATACGCGGTTAGAACTGAATTGATCATAGCAGACTATACTCCCGCCTAAGACGATAGCTATATCATGCTTTCTCTTAGAACTATGTACTAAATTCATGTGGGATAGAGAATCTTGTGCGCAGAAGAAGGAAAAGACATTGGCAAGCGCGCGGTCCATGTCTCTGAAGATCAACCTTTCAAAATCACTCAAACTTTAACCGAGCAGAGTTATTCGGTAGCTTTAAGAACGACCAGATGCATCACTCGGTTATTTCAGAGTGACCCAATCCGCCTCATTTATCAACCATCTCTCCCACTGCCTCGGTTTTGTGAACAGGACACACATTGGCTTTTCACAAGAGCCAAAGAAGGACGGGAAATACTTCTACTCCTTCAATGCTCAGGTTGTTTGTGATTATGTGAGAGTCATCCGCTTTCTGCAGGTCTTTCACACTGGATCAATGGTGGATTCGACAGTATTTAAATCATTACATATACACCAACACCGCTGCAGTCACATACTAATACGTAGTCGATACGCATACAGCTAATATCACCATGCGATGCATCATACTGAGACATAAAGTCGGGTGTCTTGGCATAGCTGTTGCTGTTGTCGCCGTAACTGTCCTAAAGACGCCTGGCCAGTAGCTGGGTACATGGGAATTGTCATAAGACTCAATGCTATTAGCGGCTTGGATTAAAAAACCAAAGATGCCCATATCATGCCTATAATTGGGACTCTCAGCCTGACTGTTCCCGCGAGCTAAAGCAGGAAAAGCACCTCCGCTGACAGTCACACAGATTTCACTGCTGCTCGGCGGAGATGGAGAAATTGGGGAATGGGGGATGGGCTGTGTGTGTGCTTGGTTGGAAAATTTCATATCTCTCTCACTGAAAGGTCTCTCCCTAGGTCTGCTTTCTTTCAGAAAGGGGCATAAAACTTTGTTTCATTTTCTCTTTTTTTTACGCCCAACATGTTTGCAAGATCCGTCCACTCCATCCCCCGGTCCATTGCACGAAACAATGTTATTCGCCGCGCGGCTGCCGTAAGCGCCATGCGATCATTTTCGCAGCACTTGATTACTAAACAAGGGAATGTCACTGCCCCAACAAGCGGTAAGGCCAAGTTGCTTTCATCCTATTCCATTTGCGAGCCTATCAAATGTTCATATTGTCTGTTCTAATGCCGTACAATCAGACTCGCTTGGCTTTGAAACAAATGTTGTCTCGCCAACTGGCCGTCCTATCTATCTGGATATGCAAGCGACTAGCCCTACAGACCCTCGTGTCCTGGATGCCATGTTGCCCTTCATGACTGAGAGCTATGGTAATCCTCACTCACGGACACATCAATATGGCTGGGAAACCGAGAAAGCAGTGGAGGTCGCTCGGAAGGTAAATCAATAACGTCACTTTGATTGATGATAAATGCAAACTGAAACTTTTTGCTTTGTCTTTAGCAAGTCGCAGACTTGATTGGCGCAGACCCTAAGGAGATTGTCTTCACTTCTGGTGCAACCGAGTCCAACAACATGAGCATCAAAGGTGTTGCGCGCTTTTACAAGAACAAGAAGCGACATATCATTACCACACAAACTGTAAAGTGACTGAATGTTCTTTTGTCGTCTTCAGCGACTGGTTTATTGATAGTTTATTTATTCTAGGAACACAAATGCATTTTGGACTCATGTCGAGTACTTCAAGACGAGGGCTTTGAAGTCACATATTTGCCTGTTCAGAGCAATGGCATAGTCGATCTCAAGCTGCTCGAGGAAACTATTCGCCCTGACACGGTCATGGTCTCTGTCATGACGGTGAACAATGAGATTGGAGTCATCCAGCCCATTGCTGAGATCGGGAAGATCTGCCGCGCTAAAAAGGTGTTTTTCCATACTGACTCTGCACAAGCCCTTGGCAAGATCCCGATCAATGTGAACGACATGAATGTCGATCTTATGAGCTTATCTGGTCATAAAATCTATGGTCCCAAAGGTATCGGTGCGCTATATGTCCGCCGTCGACCACGTGTTCGTCTTGAACCTATCCAGACGGGCGGTGGCCAGGAACGAGGTCTTCGTAGCGGTACCGCGCCTGCCCCGTTGATCGTTGGCATGGGCGAGGCATGCCGGGTTGCCAAGGAAGAAATGGATGTAAGTATTTGTACGCGCCCCCAAACTTTTTTCTTCTTCCTTTCGCCCTCTTCTCGCGGTGATGAACCGTGTCAGCAGAGCACGATAAATAAGCGCAACAAGGAGCGGTAGGCTGTGTTTTCTCTCTCTTGCTCTTCGTAGCGAAAGATGAGGATGTTGCTCAAGTTACTTGAGTAATAACAGGGTTACTGCGCTGAATCATAGTGCAGGGGTTCTGAGCGAGGTCCTAAGAGAATTAGGAGATGGCACTGAAAGAAAAAGGGAGAGATATATTTCGGAAACTCTGGAGCACCAAAGCTGACCATTCCTGTAGTACGACCACCAGCATGTTTCGAGGCTAGCAAAGCGATTGATCACTGGCATCACCTCTGAGGTTGAATGTGTTACTCAGAATGGCGATCCCGAGAAGTTTTACCCTGGCTGTGTTAATCTCTCGTTCGCCTATGTTGAGGGTGAATCCTTATTGATGGCTCTCAAGGATATTGCCGTATCCTCAGGCTCGGCCTGCACATCAGCTTCACTCGAACCATCCTATGTGCTTCGCGCCTTGGGTGCTGACGACGAGACCGCTCATAGCTCCATCCGATTCGGTATTGGGCGGTTCACAACTGAAGAAGAGATCGATTTCGTCATAAGTAAAGTTCGACACCACGTCCAAAGATTGCGTGATATGTCACCATTGTGGGAGATGGTAAGTCAGCAACAAAAGGAACGTAACGTGCGATTTCCGCTGACTATGCAACATAGGTCCAAGAAGGCATTGATCTCAAGTCCATTCAGTGGGCCCAGCATTAAAAAACCAACTTTCTGTATCGATAATAAAATAATAAATTGTAATATATGCATTTCCCGAAAAGAACAGCTCGTTGTAAATATTTACACCATTTGTATTGTCTAGTCTCTAATTAATCCATGTTTCCTGCTACATAGCTCTCTACTTTTTACTCTGCGTCATTTTCCATCATGTTATCATCCTATAGGGAGTGTTGAATGTCTTTTGTACACATTGATCTCATTCCATGCCGAGAAGATACCGATGTATTTTGATAATTCTGAATCTTCTGGGGGGGGCGGCGCGATCGGGATGTACTCATATATAGAGAGCGAGAGCGACAGCGGGAAGAAATACATACTGTACTGCACTGTACGGTGTTTCCGCCAAAACTGTCAAGTTCGTGGCCTAGCCGTAACTGACGAGTCGCCGTATCCAAGAAGCCGGGTTTTACCCAGAAATCTTTTATGCATGATGGCACATCCTTTTTCTTAGCGGACTAGAAGGAGAAAGATCAGTAATTAACGCTCGTGCTACTCACCAGAAATGTGCCAGATAGAAACAGACAAGTCCAAAAGCTAGCCTCGAGGAGAGGAACGCGAGTATTGGGTAACTTTTTGTTTTTTCCCCATTATCCGCAACATGCCCCGAGTCGGGTAAACTACAGTCCAGTATGTACCAAAATCAAAGTCGCACCCTGCCAGTTTTGAAGTCGCAGGATCGCAAAAATACAAATCGCATTTTTGCCCGGAAATATTTACGCGTGATGACAAAGCAAATGTCGCATACATACACGGAAAGATGTCGCAAATCCATCTCATCCTTATGACTATTTCTCTTTATAAACTTTTACATTCTGAAATGAGCAATATATTATTTTACAACGATGGCCAAGGTCATGTCATTGATGAGTGTGGCTGACCTGAATCTACGGACTATGTCATTGATGAGGAAATGTACTCACTTCAATCCGTTTGTTCTTACACTGAATATATGCGTAGCATATCGTGCAAAGATAACTCTGAGTTTACTGCCACGCACATACCCAAACGAAAGGATCCAGACATTCGGATGAAAGAAGCGGGGATCAGGCGCAGTTACATAGCATACACTGATTAAGGCAAGGTCAGATTTTTCAAACGGATGTTCGAGAAGATTTTGAGTGCATGAGCTGCAGCAAAACTGCTAGGAATCCATGTTCGTTCAGCACAGCGATGGGCATTACAGTAAGAAAAGAACCCTGACAGCATTTTAAGGAACGTAGAAGCAGAGAGCCGATCGTGTATTCTCAATGAAGAGCATTAGAAAGCTACAATACAGTTATTGTTCTAGAATGCAATTGTCGCTAAAAATAGCCGTACTCAAAAGAATCCTATATCGAGAAGAGTAAGTTTATTCTTGGGAGTGTGCTTGTCTCTTTGTCAATGAGCCATTCAGCTAGGAGATTGTAACTCTGAAGCTGGTTATCAAATGGAATAATGAAGTAATGGCTTTCAAGAGACCACTATGAAATCTAATGTTCTCATTGTAATATTCAGAGAAAATTTTCGTCATGTACCTACACTTCCTGAACGTATGGATAAGGATGACAGCAGTGTCGTGTTTTGTCGTGTTGTAAGAGACTGAGAGAATACGAAAAGAAGTACAATCTTCCTACACTACACAAGTGCCGGATATATATCGGATTATTCTTGAGATGGTCTCTTGGAATTACTTGTTGGAATTGTTTGGGATTTCATTGTTGGTTTCAGACCGCCCTCACGTCGGTACAGTGGCCGCCCCTTATAGTGATACCCTCGGTATCCTGGGCTGCAAAATGGAATCCCACACAAGCAATATGGAGTACTGGAGACGTGTTGTAAACCTGAAATCAAGAGCTTTCAAAACCCAAGAATCCGAGCTGCTCCAATTCCGTGGGACTATTCACACTGATGGCGTTGGTGTTACTGTGTTCAAGAAGACAAATGGCCTTCAATCGGGTTTCGGACAGAGAATTGGCATCCAGAGCGAAGATATCGAGTACGTCACCCCACAGATAGTCCGGAACGAAGACTATAGAGGACAATGGGTCACCATCGATCCTGGCAGAAGGGACCTGTTGTATTGCGTTCATGAAAACTCGTCACCCGACAACCACCAGGCCTTCCGATATTCAAGATCATACAAGCAAGACCAAACGGTACCGCAGACTCCGAGAACGGCTCAAGTTGGAGCGACCCGAGGTCGCGTTGGCTGAGCAGAATCTATCTCGATTTCAAAAAGTCATGCGCTTTTCCGTGCACAACTACGACGGATACCTCGCCGCCAAGAGCCGGGACTCTGTAGTTCTCAAGTCTTTCTACGCGACAAGCACTACGAACCACCCGAACCCGCAATTTCTTTTTCGAAAACTTTGCCTGTCAGCATTTTACAACAAGGCAGCAAGCAGATGAAAAGCTTCTCGACTCTATGAATGCGCAAGTTTGGCAGTAGGTCCGTTTTCGTGATGGGAAATTGGTCTGCGCCGCATACAAGATATCACGAGCCTATCCGTGGTGTCGGCTTCCGGCGGCTGTTGAAGAAGACCAATTGCAATATTTGTTTGATCGACGAGTACAAGACAAGCAAGTGCTGCCCTGTATGTGACAATGAAAGCCTTGCTATCTTTAAAATGGTTCCTAATCCACGCCCATATCGACGACCCGACAATCCGCTCACGATCTGCCGTGGCCTGCTACGGTATGAAGGACGGGCATGTTGTATTATATTTCCAAAAGATTTTAATATTTTGATGTTTCAATGGATGTCACAAATCAAAACTGTACAGCAGGCATGGCAGAGGGTGCTCGTCAACCAAGGTTATGGAACCGGGATCTGGCGGCGACTCTCAACATGCATCATATCCTCCGGGGTCTTTGGGAAGATGGTATCATCCCAGCAAGGTTTCAGAGAAGAAATGCTGCACAAGCGTCCGCAGCTGCTGGAAGGCCACACTCACCTGAACCAGAGCAGCGCAGCGTGAGACCACGACAGGCAAGGCCAGGAAGGCCACGAGGTGCACGCTCTGGCGGGTCGAGACGACCGTAAGCCCGACCAAGGATTTTCCGCGTCAGTTATCGATGACGCACCCAGGATAACCACAGCCCTTCGGGGCAAGCCCTCTTCCTTTGGAAGGACGGTGTGTTGTAAGTTACCGGGATTGGAGAAGGCATAGTGTTTTCTGCTGACTAACAGGGTTTCATCCATGGATGCGAAATCTTTTTACCTATTGATACGACAAATTTATATAATTCTATGCGACATTTTTCTTGTATTTTGCACGACATTATTTTATCTTGTTTACGACATTTATTTTTGAAAATAAAGTATACGCTGTCTGCTTCGAGCAACATTTCTTAAAAACACTGACAGGATCTTTTTGTAACGCCGTGCCCATCGTTTTGCTGGACAAACGAACGTGGATTCTTTTGCTAATTTGCAGTCGCTGATGCGTTTTAAACCCGTCTCCAAACATCAGCCTGAAAATCCGTCCTTGCCTTGGTTCAGTGCAAATTACGTATCCGCGCACGCACACACACACACACACACACACACGAGCATAGAACCTAGTTCTTCACCGGGGAATGCCTACATATGCAAGATAGGCTCCGCAAGTATTCTGTGTGCGACAAACAGATCGAAAAGAGTATATTTCCTCATCAATGACATGATTCGTAGGTTCATAGCACCCATGCTCATCAACAATATGGCCCTGTCCATCTTTCGTAAAGAAATTGAATGCTCATTGCAGAATGGTGAATGTGTATGCAAGGAAAAGGGATAGTAAGGTTAAAAAACTGACGTATTTTTATAGAGGAGAATTCGCCGAGTGTTTGAGCGACATCTGAATTGTCATCTTGCACAAAGATTTCTTGGCAAATGTGGCTTTTGAATCGGGAGGCATGCGACTTGGATTTCGATGTACAATAAAAAGCATGGGGTGAAAGTGCGAAAGTAAAGGGTTGGAGAGGAAAGGGGAATTGAAACGCATGATAAAAACCATCACATGGTTCCACCGGGGTGCATATATTGGTACGGGTTGCCTGTCATGCTTACGTTTGGAGGGAATACACCGTTGGAAGCTTGCTGCATCATCATTTGTTGCTGGGCATGGAAGCCAGTAACTGCCCCCATTGGCGGGCGCCCACCTGCCGCGACCATTTGCTGATAGTACATGGCCATATTTCCTACGGGTTGATGCGGTCCTGGCCCTTGCAGTGGGCGCCTATATGAACACCGAAGCCAGGTTGCTTCTTTAAGTATCAGTTGTTCTTTACATACTGCCTTTTCTTTTGCAACTTACGCAACGGATGACGGTAAGGAAGCTGCACCAGCGATCGGGGCGGCTGTTGCCGTTGAAATCTCCGGGGCCATAGCGTTGGCATGAGGAGTCATCGTAATATTTGATGCGTCTACTACTGCTGCTGTTGCTGCTGCTGCTGCTGCTTGCGCTGCCGCCACTGCCGCCGCTGCTGCCGCAGAAGAAGCAGGAATGGTACCAAGTGCGCCTGTAGCAGAGGGGCCATTGCTACCGCGACCAGCGTTGGAATGCGACGTTGATGAAATGTTAGAAGTGCCTAAAGTTGCTGCTCCGGCTTCAGAGGCCGATGAATGTTCTTCTTTGATTTTTTTCTTCGGTTTCTGGTCTGCCATATCGTGCAGTAATCGTAGAGGTTGCTTCGCCGCCGGTATCTGGTGCACATTGGTGTGGTAGTCAAAGAAAGACATATTATCTCGACGATAGTCACATAGTTGTGTGTTAAAATTGCGGAGCGAGAGGGCAGCATGTAGCATCCAATTAGTTTCGTTGAGGACTGGAAGAACGGCAGCCGTACTGGGACCGGTTGCTGACGCGGATATGGCAGCTGAAGCATTGGCACCTATTCCTCCGCCACTGGCGCCAACGTTGGTGCTCCCCGCCATAGTGGCGGCACCTGCTGCCGACCTACGGCTGGTGAGATTGTTGCGCCCACTCACTGCAAAGGGTGACCAATTTGACTTGTCTGACGCCTCCTTAGAATGGTCATCGTCACTATCCGCATCATCGCCCTCATCCACTTCGCCTGTGTAATAATAATCGTCGCGCCCGCGCCGTCCCTTCTTGAGAACCCGATGTCCAAACTGTTTGAATACTGAGCGGGCTGTCACCACTGACACTTCGCGGGTACGGAAGGTGGATCTGAGCATGCTATTCTGAACCAGGTGTCCTTTCTCGCTGTCTGTTATGTGAACTTTTTTCAGCTTGGGATTCTTTTTCAAAAATACGAAGCTATCTCTGAATCCAAGAAGCGCCGCTGGGTCTTTAGAGAACATGTAGAGCATATTGCCACGATTCGGCAGGTGGAACGTCGGTACCTTGTACTGCCGACCTATCAAAAACGCGTCCAGTCAGTATTGCTCAACTCTAGCACACGTTTCGCTCAAGCTCCTTTCTTCTTTTCTCCTCCACCCCACTTCCCCGCCCCATTTCCTTCCTTTCCAAGAAATAACAAAAAACTTGCCTCCCAGTAAATTGCCACCGCGATCTACTTTGGTCTCGCCAATCTCGTCGTAATCACTGTCTGGATCTTCAATCGATGGCTTACCCGGGGTAGGAGGCTTCGGTCGACTTCGTTTGTGGCCTCGCTGAAGAGAGTCACCTTCGCTCAGATTGCCATCTTCGCCAAATGAATGGTCACTGTCCTCGCCAAGGTAATCAAGGTCATCGCCTTCCCCAGCCGCGTCTTTCCTTTTTTTTAGGTATCGATTTTTGCGAAGCGATGCCGATGGCGAATGTCTTGATGCTAATGAGATGACGATCAGCTTCGAGAAAGATCAGAAAATATCAAACTGAATCTTAGAATCCACCTTTGGGCATTATTTTATGTGTGTGTGTGTGCGTATCTTGTTAGCTGTTTGACAACGTATATGAAAAGAGAAGGGGCCCGCGGAGTTCGCTGTCCAATGGGAATGAGTGAGACCATAGGTTAGAGAAAATAGATCTGAATGCCGCCCCTTTTCTGTCAACGTCAAATTGTTACAAAACAAAATATTGCATTGAATAGAGGACAAGCGTATGGGTGTCCAAATGTTGAAGCAATATGTAAGCAATTCCGTCCGCGTTGTATGCTAGTTCATTAATAATACAAGCGAGCAATAAATGCTTATTGTAAAACACTGTTGTATGTTGCTCATCCACCGGCGACGACCACTTGAAGGCCGAAAAGGACGCCGACTCGTGTTCTTTGGTCTTCAAGGTAAACCCAACCATCTTTAAGAGACCTTAATACATACATATGGTAAAGACAGTTGTGAGGATTACTCTTGACGATGAAGCTAGTGGTTGTTTTGTTGGGGACCACGGTTTGTTAGCAAGATCACGTGCTATAATGCTTCAATCCACAGTTCATTTAAGCAAAGAGAAGAAAATTGTCATCCTAAACGTACAGTATTTTCCAAAATTGACAAAATAAATGTCGCATACACGGTGGAATATGTCGCACAAAGAAGGCTTGTCAAATAGGCTCGACCTGCTAAAATCATCATGTCATTGTATATTCAGCGGTGCACACGCAAACCGCTCGACTTATTACACGCATAACTTGCCTTTATTGAATCGCAAATACTATCTACTGATAGCGTGATATACATGATTGCATAACACAAACTGGATTGAAAATAAAAGTGCTAAAGAGCGTTGTGATCAATGCCGGCAATCAGAGGAAATAAAAATTCGATCAGCATGTTGAAGAGCATCCAGGTCGAAACATACATGGACTGCAGTTCCCTACAAATACCAAACAATCGAAGGAGCATGTATTAAGATTACGCCTTCCCATAGATAATGGAACAACACATAGAACGCAGGGTACACAAAGAGTATCGAAAGCAAGGATGACCGCAAGCGTTCAATGTCAAAGCGTCCTCAGAAGTACCAGGGAGCACTCAGGTCCGTTCACGTCGGCGACCCTGTTTGAGGAAGGCAGGAAACATAACTGCGTGTTTGCTTTCACTTTGGTCTAAAGAATTCAATCTAGAGAAGTATGTATAAAGAGTACGTCTATCAATGGGTATGGGGGACGGTATATTGAATACTATACGAACCACTCCTTTGGCTGAAAGTTTGATATGGTTTTGAGCGAAAGGAAGGAGCCAGAAGCGCTCAGTGCTGCGATGGTAGCATAATAAAGCTACTCTGTTGCGGTGGCTTGAGGGTTTGGGTGTTACTGAAGTTGGCGGGGATGTCCAAGACTCGAAGTCAAGCCTATGGAGATTGATTTCTGATGGACAAGGTGGCGCCTGTGGGCCACGGTTTAGGATTGACCACTGACCACTGCTTTTTTGCCCTTCCGTGGATGATTGACCCGGAAGCCACTTGAACATACTGATGAAGATGTTGTTCACGGTGGTGGGTAGATGGGTGCTATGTGCCATGGATTTTTCAGGGAGATTGTAGCTGCAAATAGGACAGGATCAGTGGAAATTTTGAAAATGAAAAAAGGAGGTAAATGTAATTTTGCAGCTGAACACGTTTGTGAGAAACACTAACTACGCTTGTCGCGCTGGCGGGGGGGGGTGAAGTGTGGAAAACATGTAGGGTGGATCAGCTAAAAGACTGATAGAGACATTTATCATTTGCATTAAGGTTGTAGCTGCGCTCTGATACAGGTCCAAGCGATACATGGTGGATCCCATTTAGCAGAGCGTATCAATTTTATGGCATAACTGGAATCAATGATCATCAGAAAAATACAAGGTCTTCTAAGCCCATACTGAAAAATACGTCTTCCTGAGAATGTCATACACCGCGTTGTAGATACAACCCATCAGAGAAACGATATAGAGAACATCCGAGCGCTGAATACATTTGTAATATTCAGGGCTAGAGTATCTACCGCCTGGAAGTCCATGCTGACATATTGCTCTGATCCTTTTTCATGTAACTAGCGCAATAAAGGGGATCTCGCTTGCTGTTTCCTTAAAAAGCTGACCATAAAAGTAATATCAATCACGTACGAACATTACACACAGACTGTATATTATTGCTAGCTTGGCCTTGTTTCGTCCCAAGAACTAACCCAATGTTGATCTCGCCATGCGGTTCAATGGGATCCGGTTGGATCTGTAAAGTGCTGGAAATGCTAATATCGTTCCCGTCCTCAGGACCGAGATTTTCCACAGCGACCAATGCCGGCTATGTACCTTTGACGCATCATAATTCGTATCCATCGTCTGAGATTGTATTCATTTCTCATACATCAATTGGACATCGTTTTGGGTGACTTGAAGTCCACTTGACACTCCCATGTGAATAGCCCTCCAACGCTGCAAAGTCTCCTTTTCCCTCCGTTGTAACTTCCTCGCTCTTTTCGACCAGTTTTGGAAATTCACGACAAACAGCATGCCACAAGCTAGACATTGTATCAGCTTGATCTCTTGTTATTCGGCCTTGAAGCATCAATGTGAACTGATGCTATTGGCACCCTTTGGAAGAATAAATCGCTTCCCCTTACTAGGGTCCGCAACGATCGTCAGAAAACTAATTACGTACTACTGTAGCAGTGCCGCCAATCCAACACTTGCCAAGGTTAGGAGAACAGATAAATATTTACCACCACCACTGTATTTAAGCTACAAAAATACACCAGTGCTCTCCAAATCCAAACGTTAAATATCGTAGTAATAAAACCATGGCCTTCATTCGTAACAAGGACTTCCATCTCCCTTTGAGGCAAATCGAATAAACGCTTTCGCTTTAATTTTAGGCAAAGAATAACTTTGTAACCAATGAATCCATCCTACCGATGAACTTTAGAAACTCATCGGTAGGATGCCATTGATTTTCTCAACTTGTACATTCGTATCTCCAGGCGGCTGCGCAAAGTCATCATCTAGGTGATAATGCTTCCCTAGAACCTCAAAGTGCGATACATCCTATGCCTGATCGATAGAGGTTATACTTATTCCATAGCAATAAATATACATCTAGAGAAGTATCTGCATAAGAGCGGACCCATCATTACAGAATGGAAGGGCTATTAAAAATTAGTTATTTTCCTTGTCGGGCCTAGCCTGCCTAAAGGAACAAACCGCGCCATTAGCTTCCACTTCTTTGGAAACAACATCTTGCATTCCTTCGCTGTCTATCATGAGGGAATCCATGGCTCGTCGACGGTTTTCCGGGGGCCTGTGGTAGCCTGTGCGCTTCATGCCCGGTTGGCGTCCCAAGGGAATATCGGCTTTATAAAAGAGGATTGCTGAGAATAACTCAAATTGACATGGAGAAGGCACATTGTCGATAAATCATAATTATACTCTAGTACGTTATCCACGAATCTTATATAGATAAAGCCGTGAATGTGTCTTAATTCATGTAATAGAATGTTATTTGTATAGTGGCATAGAAGGAAAGCCTTTCTATCCATAATTTTCTAGGGTAGTTACTTGGAATGCAGAGCAAAACTTCTTGGTATTGCTATGAAACAGAAGCAATAATGGATGTATGGAGTTTGACCTTATCGAGTGCAAGAGTTTGCAAGGATCCGACTCTATTTTCCCTTTCTACCGCAACACCATCTACGATAGACTTAGTTTCGCATGTTGCTGCGGGAATTGTCAATCGTGGAATATTCGTTATGGCACTCATTTTTGTCCCCCGCTGTATTAGTCAGCCGACAATTTAATGGCATGGTAGAGACGCTGCATGTGCGCAGGACTACAGCGAATTTCTTCTGCCTACCGCGGTTGGGGGGAGGGGGGTAGCATTAATGGTGAATGAATCACAATAGACTTTATGATCACTGCATCTTGACGTCTGCACTTTGTGTTAGTACATGGCTCACACCGCTGTTGATGCGGGATTTGCGATTTTTTACGCGTGCGATATGCCACCAACTCCTTTATATACACAGAGTTCGATCCATAATATTATGTGGAGAATGACACTCGAATACAAGCTGGGTGAAATGGCAGCACGTGATTGTGGTTCTAGAGCAACACGATTGACGGGAGCTTATGTTATTCGTTTATCTTACAAAGCTATATTGATTTATTTTCTTTTTTGGGGGAGAAGCTAAGAGGGAGGGAGAGAGAGAGAGAGAGAGAGAGAAGCTGTTGCTGTTTACAATTTAGGGATGCGAAGGAGAGGTAAAAATAAAGGGCGAAGAGTGCGATGACGTTGGTGATGAGGTCGATGTGGATGCAAAGGATGGGAAGGAAGTATTCAGCGTTGGCAAAGCATTGTTGGCTGCGCGCCGGTTTAGCTCCATGTTTGCTCGGTTGGCTGTTGTACATAAAAAATCCTATGAAGGAGGTGAGAACGATATTCTTTCGACGTGCAACACCTTACTTTAAAAAAAAAGAGGGCCTTCAGCGTATCCAGAAACAGCCATAGACTCTCGCGGGTCTTTGGGTACAGCAGTTGCGATACTGGCTTTGCAATGTAGAAATCATCGTTGACAAGCTGGAGAGCATAGAGATACCCATTTGTACCTAAGCAAGTAAAGCATAATGAGTGACTTTGTAGGTATATAAAGCACATTCGCTCACCAATCAAGTCAATAGCCATAGTTGTGTCCAGCTCATGATTCAAGGGATACAGCACGTGTCGCAGTATGCTTGCATTTGTGCGCAAGTTTTTTGATTGCTGATCCAAAATAACAGAGTCGTCACTTGTATCCTTCTTGAATTCATTGGAGCAGATTTCGGTTCTATCGAGGGTGCACAAGATGAGATCGATTTTTCGTCCGTACCGGCTAAGGTCAATTTCAAAGTAGACGTTGTTGATTGTGTTGTTCATCTTGGTAGCCTTACAGGCTTTTTCACCGCTGGAATATATCAATGCATTTAGTTAAAAGCTCAACGCATGCACGCACAGACAGCAAAGCAAAAGGAATCGGTAAGAGGACCTACTCTATCATCGTTATGCCTGTGCCATCCAATAACACCTCCAGCAATGCTGCAAACCGGCGGTAGCAAGTAGCTTCCGAGTCGCTCTCTTGATGACGATTAAAATTTCTGACCCTGTTGAAATTGAATGCAATGGATTACATAAAGTTATCGATGTGTAACTTTAGTTCACTTACACCTGCTCCACAATCAGCAGTGCGGTGTATGCTTCGGTGTCTTCGTTATCAGAGCTGGACAGGAGATATTTCTTCTTGTCAATTAGTTTCAACATTGCTGTCGATGACTGCTGCTCCACAATTTCATCAAAGAGCTTGATGGTATCATCCGAAAGATGCCTTCCATCATCCAGGCACATCATCTTTTTGGCCTTATTCTCTACACTGGACCAGACCGTTGGTGGAACGTTGCTCTTATATATAACTTCAAATCGTGAGTCAATCAGGTTATATATCCTTGATACTGAGAGTCTATTGTCAGAAAGACAAGCAACATGAGCTAAGTACAAGCAGGCGGTGAAACAGAGAAAAAGATATAATACTTGATGATGGCTTGGGACACTGCTGTCTTCCTTTCTTTCAACATGTGTTTTGCTCCAAGTCGAATCAGTGCCAAGCTGCAATCAGCATCACCGCAATCCATGGCCATGATAGCCTGTAGCTCCCTTTGTCTCGCTTTAGTGATGCCTTTCCCAGAGAACTAAATAGATTAACAGCTATTGTTGTTAGGAACAAGCAAATAAAACATAAATCCCTTTCTTTTACTTCATACATAGTCATATGCAATTTCATGGACTTTTTGCTCTAGGTCTGGAAGGTCCAAAGATATGGTGATAACTTTTTTTGAGACTTCCTTTGATTTGACTGACGCATTCCTTGCGACTGCAGATGGATATCCCATAGTAGCTTCAGAGTCATCCCTTGCGATTGTAGAGTTGCTGCTAATGATTGTAGAAGCAGCGGCACAAACAGATGAGCTCGCTTCGCGTAGCAGTTTTGTCCCGCCGCAAATGTATTCCAAGTCAACATCGGTCTATGCGCATAACGTAAGTGAACTTGCAAAGAGCATCCATTGCGCGCTTACCAAATCGTTGGCAATTCTTGATATAGTTGTCCACCGTTCCTTGTCGAACTTGCAGTTACTCTCACTGAAAAAAAATCAAATGAGCATGGACAGCAACAAGAGCAAGTCAAATCCTTTACCTGAGCAATAAATGTTGTTTTTCGCACTTTATCAGTGCTTTGGCAAACCTACGGTTCCACCTGGAAAACAATTCTAAAGCGTCCAAATGTATGAGGTCGGTCGACCATTTTGGCAAATCCTTAAGATGTCGAGTCATGAATGCGCTGAAAGTTGGTTTGCGTCTTTTGGCAACAAAGTCGTTGAGTTCTACATTAGTTGGCAGTTAGAAATCAATTTGATTGCTGCTGGTTTGATTGTAAGCTCTCCCACCAACATTACCATCTTCACCATGAAATTTGCGTTTAGACATCTTGTGCAAAAGGAACAAAAGACCAGAAGAAAGAGCGAGGTGAAGCGATAAAAGGGAGTGGAGTGGGCGTGCGACTTGGTCTAGCCGATCCGAGAATGTTGCAGGAGACTAACCGGAGCGGGGACAAAAGCAGAACAGGTTTGCTGCACCAGCTATTCTCGGTTTTTTCTTCGTGAGGTGATTCGTTCCTTTTGCCCAACGCTTCATAGCTGCGGGAAAGCGGTTCATGTCACGAACAAACAAAGAATAAAGTATACAGGCTCGTGTGAAGCGGAGGTAGCTATACACCGTATAACAGCTTGGTATCGTCCAGAGCAAATGCTGCGGATGTACGTAACTGACATGTCCAACAGACGTGGTATACGCACACGAAATGTAGTCAATGTTCCCAAAGGAGCCTATCTGCAAATCGTATAGACGCTGGAAATGCTCTTTCTCCAAATTTCTAATGTCGTTCCCGTCCTCAGGACCGAGATTTTCCACAGCGACCCATGCCGGTTATGCACCTTTGATACATCATCATTCGCATCCATCGTCTGAGATGCCACTCATTTCTCATCCATCAATCCGACATCGTTTTGGGTGACTTGAAGTCCACTTGACACTCCCATGTGAATAGCCCTCCAACGATGCAAAGTCTCCTTTGAAAGAGAAAAGCGCTTCCGCCTACTAGGGTCCGCAGCGATCGTCAGAATAGCAATTATGTACTATTGTAGCAGTGCCGCCAATCCAATACTTGCCAAGGTTAGGAGAACCGATAAATATTTACCACCACCATTGTAGTCAGCGACAAAAATACACCAGTGCTCTCCGGAATCTGTGCGTCAACCGGTTTTCGGCTTACTTTATTTACCGATTCTGTTGCATTAAATATCAACTCGTACATTCGTATCTCCGGGCGGCTGCGCAAAACCATTATCCAGCTGACAGTGCTTCCTTAAAATCTCAACGTGCGATATATCCTATGGCTGATCGATACAGCTTATACTCATTCCATAGCAATAAATATACATCTGGACAAGAGTCTGCTTAAGCGAAGCCCCATCATTGCAGAATGCGAGGACTTTTAAAAATTCGTTCTTTTCCTTTTCGGGCCCAGCCTGCCCAAGAAACAAACAGCGACAACAGCCTTCAGTTGTTTGGAAACTCCTTCGCTGTCTATCATGAGGGAATCCATGGGTCGTCGATGATTTTCCGAGGGCCTGTGGTAGCCTGTGTGCTTAAAAACCCGGTTGGCGCCTCTCATGAGCGATGGTTTGTGCAATACTCTCTTGCTGTCCACCGATGTGGAAAGGTAGGTAGACTACGGTGCACAGCCATGCTACGATAGTTGCAAACATTATCAATCTAGGTTCAGCTGCCCTGCATTTGCACCACGACTATCAATCATGAGGGAATCCATGGGTCGTCGATGATTTTCCGAGGGCCTGTGGTAGCCTGTGTGCTTAAAAACCCGGTTGGCGCCTCTCATGAGCGATGGTTTGTGCAATGCTCTCTTGCTGTCCGCCGATGTGGAAAGGTAGGTAGACTACGGTGCACAGCCATGCGGCCATAGTTGCTAACATTATCAATCTAGGTTCAGCTGCCCTGCATTTGCACCACGACTATCAATCATGAGGGAATCCATGGGTCGTCGATGTTTTTCCGAGGGCCTGTGGTAGCCTGTGTGCTTAAAAACCCGGTTGGCGCCTCTCATGAGCGATGGTTTGTGCAATGCCATCTTGCTATACATTCGATGGGAAAGGTAGGTGGATTACAGAGCTCAGCCATGCTACGATAGTTGCTAACATTATTAATCTAGGTTCAGCTGCCCTGCATATGCACCACGACTATCAATCATGAGGGAATCCATGGGTCGTCGATGATTTTCCGAGGGCCTGTGGTAGCCTGTGTGCTTAAAAACCCGGTTGGCGCCTCTCATGAGCGATGGTTTGTGCAATGCTCTCTTGCTGTCCGCCGATGTGGAAAGGTAGGTAGACTACGGTGCACAGCCATGCGGCCATAGTTGCTAACATTATCAATCTAGGTTCAGCTGCCCTGCATATGCACCACGACTATCAATCATGAGGGAATCCATGGGTCGTCGATGATTTTCCGAGGGCCTGTGGTAGCCTGTGTGCTTAAAAACCCGGTTGGCGCCTCTCATGAGCGATGGTTTGTGCAATGCCATCTTGCTATACATTCGATGGGAAAGGTAGGTGGATTACAGAGCTCAGCCATGCTACGATAGTTGCTAACATTATTAATCTAGGTTCAGCTGCCGTGCATTTGCACCACGACTATCAATCATGAGGGAATCCATGGGTCGTCGATGTTTTTCCGAGGGCCTGTGGTAGCCTGTGTGCTTAAAAACCCGGTTGGCGCCTCTCATGAGCGATGGTTTGTGCAATGCCATCTTGCTATACATTCGATGGGAAAGGTAGGTGGATTACAGACCTCAGCCATGCTACGATAGTTGCTAACATTATCAATCTAGGTTCAGCTGCCCTGCATTTGCCTCATGACTGTCTATCATGAGGTAATCCGTGGGTCGTCGATGGTTTTCCGAGGGCCTGTGGTAGCCTGTGTGCTTCATGCCCGGTTGACGCCCAAAGGGAATAACGGCTTTGTAAAAACGGATTGCTGAGAATAACTCAGGTTAAATGGAGAGAACACATTGTCGATAAACCATGGCTCTAATCCAATATGTTTGTCCACGAATCTTAATATACATATAGTTATGAAATCGAGCTTGCAGTCTCTTTCGCCCATATACTGACTTAGCCGCTTCGCTGTGCTCCGTGTTAGTCGCTTCCTGGGCTACGGAGAATTCTGCTCGCTGGGGGTAAAACCCCCTAGACCCCCCGTGTGTTGTCGTGGGAGGATGGTCTTTTACTTTGTGGCGCATGTTGGTTAGTCGGCACAGGTCGTGGTTTTTATTGATGAAAATGGAAAGGAAATATAGAAGGCCATAGGGGAATGAGTGAAGGAAAAGTTGGCATCATAAACAGATGAACAATAGTAAAGGAAGGGTCATAAGTTAAAAGGAATGGTATGGGCGTAATTAATGTCTACGCAGAGGTCGACCGGCAGAGAACCTCTGGACACACCACATTCATTGTTGCGGAGTGGGTAGCCGTCATATCATCATATACTGCCACGTGCAGGTTGTCAGGGTTTGTTGGTCGTGACAGTGGGACATGTAACTGGCCCTGTGCGAATACTGGTTCGGGAAGGTGAATACCCATACGGGACAGTGTTTGGCCTTGTGCCTTATGGATGGCCATTGCAAACGCAGGACGAACAGGCAGTTGGCGACGGCACAGGACAAATGGCATCTCGCCCTCTTTGGTGCAGAGGTTGATTCGAGGAAGAATATGCTCCACGCCCTGTTGGCCATGGACAATGGATCTGACGGCAATGCAATGGTGCATAAGCCGCGTGAGGATGAGTTTGGTGCCATTGCAGAGGCATGCAGCGGGATCGAGATTTCGGAGCAGCACCAAAGGCATACCCACCTTTAGCCTCAAGCAGTGTGGGAGAACACCTGAGGAATTGAGGCTGTTGAGGAACTCTGGAGGGTAGCTTGATGCCGCTACAATCTGGGTCATCGGCGTCAATAATGCGCTCGTGGGAATGGTACTCTCTGCTTTCACCGGGAGAGAAATTGAAAGCCTTGTCGTTGATATCGTCAACGTCGGCGTTCTTGGTGGCAAGAATAGCACCATCTCAGAACTGAACCGATGGCTTGTTGGTGAGGCGGATCGAAGGGTAGATGACATGTATGGGATCCATGCTGTCGTTGGGATCGACACACCACTGTTGCGGAATCTCGAAATTCTCGTGGTACGGTGGCCTTCCATCACCAACAGCAAGGAGCAAGTCAGAAAAGGCAGCGGCTTGAGGCCCTGAGTTCTGCACCCGCATGTTGATGTTCAGATGCACAACACGAACATGGGGCCAAATCGTAGTGCTCTGGATGGTATTTGCGACGACCTCGGGGCGTGTGCCATTCTTGAGGACTGGAAGCAATTGGCGAAAGTCGCCACCGAAAACAACCACCTTGTCACCAAAAGGGGACGTGTTCGCATGCAGGGTCAACTGCGCCCATAATGTCCTTGAGTGCCTTGTCTACGGCCTCAAAAGAATACCTGCCGCCTATAATAAGCCTCATCCCAAACGATCAGGGAGGCATGTCGAATAAGATGGGCGTGTGCACTGGTCAAGCTGATGCTGCAGGTACTTGTTTCGTCGGGGACGAGCGGGGATCTTGAAGCGGCTGTGAGCCGTGCGGCCACCAGGAAGCAGGATGGCGGCAATGCCAGAAGAGGCAACAGGCAAAGCAATCTCCTGTTGAAAGCATACATGCGTCAGGAAAGTCTTGAACACTTGAGACTTTCCTGTAGCACCAGGGCCATTGATGAAGAATAGCCGGGATACATGAGGGTCGCTGGATTGCTCGGCAATTGACGTGATAATGGCATCACACGCAGCTCTCTGGTCATCATTGAGAGTGTGGACCAATTCGGTATCTTGGAGGGCTTGTTCATATTGGTCATACTGCGTGTGTTCGGCACGGATCAGAACCTGGGTTGGTGGCATGGACTCTTCGTGAGTGTCTCGGCATTCCTGGGGCAGGGTCGGAAAATCCGAGAGTCGACGGCCTGACGCTTGCATGATCGAATCAATGGCACCAAGGGTGCGCTGATAAATGGCATCTAGATCTTGCTGCTGCAGGTCCTGCTCATTGGGCATATTATGGATACGTCGGAACTCGAAGAAGTAATATTCTGCCCTTCTATCGCAATAGCATTTACCATAGCCTTAATTCCACATGCGGATGCGGGGATTGCCAGCTGTGGAATATTCGCTATGGCACTCGTACGGCCCGCGCTGTATTAGCCAGCCGACAATTGAATGGCAGGGTAGAAACGCTGCCTGTGAGCAAGACTACAGTATGCAATGCACCATATGCAGGGAATTTCTTCTGCCTACCGCGGTGGGGGGGGGAGAGGGTCGCATCATGGTGAATGAATCACAATAGTCCATGGCTCGCACCGTTGTTGTTGCGGGATTTGCGATTTTTTACGCGTGCGATATGCCACCAACTCCTTTATATACACAGAGTTCGATCCATAGTATTATGTGGAGAATGACACTCGAATACAAGCTGGGTGAAATGGCAGCACGTGATTGTGGTTCCAGAGCAACACGATTGACGGGAGCTTATGTTATTCGTTTATCTTACAAAGCTATATTGATTTATTTTCTTTTTTGGGGGAGAAGCTAAGAGGGAGGGAGAGAGAGAGAGAGAGAGAGAGAAGCTGTTGCTGTTTACAATTTAGGGATGCGAAGGAGAGGTAAAAATAAAGGGCGAAGAGTGCGATGACGTTGGTGATGAGGTCGATGTGGATGCAAAGGATGGGAAGGAAGTATTCAGCGTTGGCAAAGCATTGTTGGCTGCGCGCCGGTTTAGCTCCATGTTTGCTCGGTTGGCTGTTGTACATAAAAAATCCTATGAAGGAGGTGAGAACGATATTCTTTCGACGTGCAACACCTTACTTTAAAAAAAAAGAGGGCCTTCAGCGTATCCAGAAACAGCCATAGACTCTCGCGGGTCTTTGGGTACAGCAGTTGCGATACTGGCTTTGCAATGTAGAAATCATCGTTGACAAGCTGGAGAGCATAGAGATACCCATTTGTACCTAAGCAAGTAAAGCATAATGAGTGACTTTGTAGGTATATAAAGCACATTCGCTCACCAATCAAGTCAATAGCCATAGTTGTGTCCAGCTCATGATTCAAGGGATACAGCACGTGTCGCAGTATGCTTGCATTTGTGCGCAAGTTTTTTGATTGCTGATCCAAAATAACAGAGTCGTCACTTGTATCCTTCTTGAATTCATTGGAGCAGATTTCGGTTCTATCGAGGGTGCACAAGATGAGATCGATTTTTCGTCCGTACCGGCTGAGGTCAATTTCAAAGTAGGCGCTGTTGATTGCGTTATTCCTCTTGGTAGCCTTGCAGGTCTTTTCACCGCTGGAATATATCAATGCATTTAGTTAAAAGCTCAACGCATGCACGCACAGACAGCAAAGCAAAAGGAATCGGTAAGAGGACCTACTCTATCATCGTTATGCCTGTGCCATCCAATAACACCTCCAGCAATGCTGCAAACCGGCGGTAGCAAGTAGCTTCCGAGTCGCTCTCTTGATGACGATTAAAATTTCTGACCCTGTTGAAATTGAATGCAATGGATTACATAAAGTTATCGATGTGTAACTTTAATTCACTTACACCTGCTCCACAATCAGCAGCGCGGTGTATGCTTCGGTGTCTTCGTTATCAGAGCTGGACAGAAGATATTTCTTCTTGTCAATTAGTTTCAACATTGCTGTCGATGACTGCTGCTCCACAATTTCATCAAAGAGCTTGATGGTATCATCCGAAAGATGCCTTCCATCATCCAGGCACATCATCTTTTTGGCCTTATTCTCTACCCTGGACCAGACCATTGGTGGAACGTTGCTCTTATATATAACTTCAAATCGTGAGTCAATCAGGTTATATATCCTTGATAATGAGAGTCTATTGTCAGAAAGACAAGCAACATGAGCTAAGTACAAGCAGGCGGTGCAACAGAGAAAAAGATATAATACTTGATGATGGCTTGGGACACTGCTGTCTTCTTTTCTTTCAACATGTGCTTTGCTCCAAGTCGAATCAGTGCCAAGCTGCAATCAGCATCACCGCAATCCATGGCCATGATAGCCTGTAGCTCCCTTTCTCTCGCTTCAGTGATGCCTTTCCCAGAGAACTAAATAGATTAACAGCTATTGTTGTTAGGAACAAGCAAATAAAACATAAATCCCTTTCTTTTGATTCGTACGTAGTCATATGCAATTTCATGGACTTTTTGCTCTAGGTCCGGAAAGTCCAAAGATATGGTGATAACTTTTTTTGAGACTTCGTTTGACTTGACTGAAGCACTCCTTGCGATTGTAGAGTTGCTGCTAATCATTGTAGAAGCAGCGGCACAAACAGATGAGCTCGCTTCGCGTAGCAGTTTTGTCCCGCCGCAAATGTACTCCAATTCAACACCGGTCTATGCGCATAACGTAAGTGAACTTGCAAAGAGCATCCATTGCGCGCTTACCAAATCGTAGGCAATTCTTGATATAGTTGCCCACCGTTCCTTGTCGAACTTGCAGCTACTCTTACTGCAGAGAAATCGAATGAGTATGGACAACAACACGGGCAAGTCAAATCCTTTACCTGAGCACTAAATGTTGTTTTTCGCACTTTACCAGTGCTTTGGCAAACCTACGCTTCCACTCGGAAAACAAGTCTGAAGCGTCCAAATGTATGAGGCCGGTCGACCATCTTGGCAAATCCTTGAGATGTTGAACCATGAATGCGTTGAAAGTTGGTTTGCGTCTTTTGACGACAAAGTCGTCCAATTCTTCATTCGTTGGCCGTTAGAAATCAACTTGATTGCTGCTGGTTTGATTACAAGCTCTCCCACCAACGTTACCATCTTCACCATCGAATTTGCGTTTAGACATCTTGTGCAAAAGGAGCAAAAGACCAGAAGAAAGCGAGGTGAAACAATAAAAGGGAGTGGGGTGGGCGGATGACTTGTTTAAGGGATCCGAGGTTGTTGCAGGATACTAACCGAAGCGGGTCAAGAGCAGAACAGGTTTGCTGCACCAGCTATTTTCGGATTTTTCCTCGTGAGGTGATTCGTTCCTTTTGCTAGCGTTTCTCCACACAAATAAGATCATCTAAGCTCTATGTCCATAACTACTAAAGAAGGTCATGAAGCTAGATTATACAGGATCCCGTGAAGCGGAGGTAGCTATACATCGTATCATAACTTGGTATGCATTGCATTCGCTGGGGGTGGTCTAGAACAAATAGGTGTACGCAACTGACATGTCCACAAGAAGCGGTATGTCTAAAGAGGTGATATGCGCCCAAGCGAACCTATCTGCAAATCGTTTAGGTAACTTGAAGTCCACATATCTCTTGAGCAGTTGCTCCATAGATTGATCTAGAGCAATGGGTAGATTCTTGAGAATACGTAGGGACCCTCGATTCTACACTTATCAATGATGTTACATACCAGGGACACTATCATACTGGGATGGCCATCGGTGTCCTTAACACAGGGACTGATAGCGCATATTTCCTTATCAAGGACATTAGTCCGTAGGTTCAACGATAACCAGTCCCGCCATCAACGCGGGCATTGGTCATCTTTGTATGTGGGGGGTGAAGAATCCCCTCTGTTTATTTGCAGATATAGAAAGGTACGTACTGATATAAACACTAGAGATCTACGTAATGATAGAAAGGATATCAGTATATCCGACCGACCTCGAAGGATAAAAGCACACTTGTTAAAATTCCCAGACGTTTTTCGAGCCTCTTGACGAGATCAGCGTTGGCAAGGAATGTGCGATGAATAACAATGAGATTTTCTGTCTCGTCCGCAACTTTGGGGGCAAGTGCGGGTCTGGTTGTGTATCCGCCGGCGGATATGGAGGCACGAAAGGGATCGAGCGAATTAGGATTGTCGCTTTTCTTTGTCTTAGGTCCATACTTATCCCAAGATTTCGATCATGTGGATATATCCCGGGTCGGGATGGTTTGCCTGCAGCTGCTGGATGAGATATCTCCATGGCTCATAGGGTGAGTCGTCCTGCACACTCTGGAACTCAGGCCATGGCGAGAAGCGAATGGCCGTGCGCCCAAACGTCAAATAATCTCGAGAGGAAGTCAGACAGGGTTCTCGAACGATCCGTCATACACATCTGTGCGCTTGTTCGACGACACGTTGTTAAACATATCCGGGAGATAACCCATTTGCAGCGTGGATCTCGACGCCGTCAAATCCGGCTTTCATCCGCATTCTGGGCTGCCTTGACATGATTCTCGATCTCATCTACCGTCAGCGCGTGCGGCACCTCAAACGAAGTGCCAATAACGTGGTTCAATGCTGCCCCAGGTGGATGGCCATTAGCGAGACCAACACCGGTGCCGCGTTCCACATGCCAGAGATGAAGATAAATGACCGCGCTTTTCGCGTGCACCGCATCCACGAGCTTCTTCCATCCCTGAACATGGGCATCACTATGAATCGCAGGCGAGTACACGAAGCTGTAGCCCTTTGGCGAGATGACCGTCATCGCTTCGACCCTCCCCCCGGGGGGACCAGCGTGGCGCGCTGGACATAATACTTAATGTTGATATCTGTGGGATCGTAGTATGTAACGCATCGATTGCGGGTGAGAAGAGCCATATCACTTAATGAGGTCCCAGTGGTTAAAGCGGAAGAGGAAGAAACTTTGGTCAGTTCATGGAATGCCTGGCCCCATTTCCAAAAGGGTTTAATTTGTTTACACGCTATTTTATTCAATTGACGGAGCCAGAAATACAATGGATGGTGGGGTCAGGCTCATTCATATGGAGATGGCTGTGCTTGATAGCTTAATCTTATCACTTAAAAGTCCCGATGTACGAGGGATAGTCAATGAAGTTCGAAAAGGCTTAGTTCTGCTAACCAACCCCCCCAAAAAAAAAATTCATGCGTGGATGGGCCACTTTTATTCATATTACTGTTATTCAAATAGTCAGCAAGATGGGAATGAATATGCGCGCGCGCGAGAGAGAGAGAGACAACGAGAGTGCTGGAAAGTGAATCCGAGCAACGTCACTGTCTTGGACAAATACGTAGCAGCCCTTGCCCAAAGCGACCAGAGTGGGGAATGTTTGAGAACCCCAAAGGAATTTTTTTCTATCAAGGTAGTTCCCAAAACCGGAAACTGTGAAAATGCATAAAAACGCCTGGGGGTGCGGAGACCATTCCTATTCCTTCTTTTCCTTTCACTTGCGCCATCCCCTACCAGAAAGCAATAACTCACACGATGCCACGATCTATCTACGGAGGTGCTTTGTATTGGTAATTCGCGCAGTCAAGAAGTGGGGCCTACCGTACAATGATTCAAAACGATTTAAACCAATTTTTCCCCTTCATATCATCAGGAGTGTACCTTTGACACTCTTTTCAGCCACTGCGTTATATTCGATCAGTGCAAAAGCCAAGAATTCAACCGCACAGCCATTGAGGTTCGTCCCTTCTGGATCACCATCCCATGATTCGGAAAATATGGAACGTATCCGGGCAGATTGGCGTGAACGTAATCACGGTATCGGTCTTCGCGACGTGAGGTAAGATTTGATCGATATACAAATAGTTCGGATGGTCATACGATTCTTTTACCAGCCGAAGTGGAGGTGGCGTCTGAATTATGGCCTGTATACATCCGGATCCGTTCGCACACACAATACGCATAAAAATTTCATCCCATGTAGTTACCCATGTCATTCTCAAGTCCTCCCCCCCATTCCCTCTCTCTCTCTCTCTCTCTCTGTGCATCGACAAAAAAATTGTTCTTAACCAATGTTTTCGATGGATAATAAAACAATCATGCCATCAAGCTAAAACCCTTCGCAGCATGCGGTGATGGAGAGAATAAGCGCCTGTATGAGTTCGGAACGGGAGAATCCGGAACAAACCGTTTGCAATGGTACAGACGCAATTTACAAGTTTACGATCCGAGACCTAAAAAGAACGATGAAAAAAAAGAAGTCTCATAGACAGTCTAAAATGGTACTTGCCTATACTCTTCGATATTATCAAAATCCAGAATAACTGTAGCAGCGAGGTTTTGAGGATTGGGGTAACAAGGTAGTTATGTCAGCTGATCGCTCTTTTTCTCCCACAGGTTCTACTTTACCAAGATCGCGTTTTGTGAGGGGCTTCTTCGTCAATGGACAGACGTTTTGCTTGCCTTGCCAGCGGGTGAGGCATCGTACCCAGCTGTCATAGCTGGAACCGAAGAGAGAGATGGTGTTATTTGCCGTCAGCATGACCATATTCGTGTACAATATATACAACTCACCCCATCACATGACCATATTTTGAAATAGCGGGTTTGATGACTTCCTCCAGTGTGATTGGGTCGATGAATCCCGGAAGCGGATTTAGCGGATTATCATGCTGCTTATCATTACGAGTATTGGTGATTGACTGTAGCACGTCCTCGTCTGCCCCGGAGGTATTGCTCACGGTTTCACTCCAGGGCACAATGTCAGCATGAGCTACAGACGCGAGTCCTGCTTCAATAGCTGCGGCCGTAGGTCGGCGCTGGCGTTTGCTGCGCCGTCTTGTGTCTTCCTCCTGAGTACTCTCGATCCTTGATGTATAGTGCCCAGAGCGGTCCTCATTATCGTCAAATAGGTCGTCTGATGAATATACAAGCTCATCCTCCTCCCCATCGGATGAATGTGCTCGTCGACGCCGCCGCTGTTGTTGCTGAGGTGTTGGACGGCGTCGGGCTTTCTGTACTTCGTCTGCATTGGCGCTGGCCCTGGTTCTCGCCCGAGTGACGGTCGTCGAAGAGGTGGTGGTGTTTGCGGCCGCGGTGGATCTCACACTCGACGCGGCACGAGAGGAGCCAGTTCCGCTGCCACCTGCGCTACCACTGCTACTTGGTTCCCCAATAGGGATGGGTCTGTGCGTCCTGAACCCCTTCCGAACGTTGCCGTTTGCGTCCTTCTTGTCAAAAAGATAACGCGCCTTACCGCGCTCATCTAGTACATAGTTCGGGTCTGTGATCTGCTTGGTTTCCAAAAGCAGACGATAGAAATTAGAACATTGATAACCGACCCGCCCAGGTATTGTCATGCTGAAAATTCCCCACTGGCCGTTGGCTCCCACTTCCTCCAGACGATCGAAGAACTGCTGCTGCTCCTCCTGGAGTTATAAACGTTCGTTATATACACGTTAGACAAGGGCAATGGATGTACATCACTACCTTTGTCCATTGGCCGCGTCGCTGCACTTCGCCAGGCGCATTAAAGCGGTAAAAATAACTGTTTGGGTTCTCATTGATCATTTGATAGGCACGTATACGAGCCTGCGACCACCCTTCAAATGCCTTTTCAGGATCAACCTTGTGCTTCTGCACTTGTTGCAATGCCTCGTCAAGCCCAAGTCTTCCACCCATCCGGTATTGTCTAATAATGCAGAAAAAAATTGATGAGCAATGTGGGTGGGTGCTGTACCTTGGCCGATCAGCCTTGCAAACGAACTTTTTGGCTTCATCATTGGTCGTCTTTTTGAGTGTACCAGAGCGTTTCTTGAGGAGCTGAAGGTATGCCGCCTTTTGCGCGGCATCCATTGTTGTACCTTTGCAACAATATGAGCATATTAATCAATGAAATGTAGACTCAATACCTCTATTTCCGTAACGATCTTCGTGTTTGTATTTCGATGCAATCTGCTTTCGTATACCACTGAGGTAGCCTGGTTTTGTTAGTCGGTAAATAACCTCGTCCTACGCATTTTAAGTTATTTGAGTAATAATGTATCTCTGTGTATGTACCTCATCTTCTTCACAATCCAAAAGCATCTCCTCAATTTCCTCGTCGGTCACATGCTCAAACATGGCTCGGATCTTTTTAGATTTTCGTTTCTTCTCGCGTTTTTGATATTGCATGAACTGGCGTTGTTGCAGAGCGACGCGCTTTGCCACAATTTGCCGCTCATCCTCGGTGAGCTCTTCGCTAAAGAAACTCTCTTTCTGGACTGTCTCGATCTTTTGGCTACATATACAGTGGTCATCAATGAGCAGCGATGTAGAAAAGGGTGGGGGTGGAGGAGTTACCTTTCTAATAGAGTTTCCTTTAAATAGTCTTTGTCTTCGTCGTCACCTTCTTCCTCGGGTAGGAGTGGCTGTTCCGTAGCCATCCGTAACTGCGTCTATGCTGAAGAGTCAGACAGGAGGGCCGGTAGCCTTCATCTTTTTCTACCGAATTAAAAAGCTTGCCGTTATAGCAGACATTTCAAGCCCTATGGGTCTCGGTGCCGATTTCCATGTGAGTGAGACGTCAAACGTAGCAGCAGAGCCGTCTTCTCTTGACGGAGTAGGCAATGATCGTAACACAACGTCAACGACAGCCGACTCGGAGAAGAAGCGCGATTTGAGTGGTTTTTCGTCCACTGCTGGTGAAGACGCAGAATCCTGTCGCTTTATGGATTTTGTTTTCATTGGTAAAGAAAGAAGAAAGTAAAAGAAAACGGGTTGTGTTGGAAAAAGACTCTTGTTTTCTCTGTTTATGGTGTAACCAAACAGCTGTGGTGGGGGAAACTTGCCATTTTGAACCAACTTGAAACGCCACACACCACCAAACAGAAGCACGCAACTATCCTTTGTTCACGGATCTTTTTGGCTGTCTGGTATGATGATCGTGGCACCAGTCAATTCCGGCAGCTTCTTACCCTCATAAGAGACAACCATGCTATTTATTTTAATCTTGCAAGGATGCGGGGCACTGCCCATGCGCCCCCCCACCACCGCGCCCCGCATAAAATATCCCGGGCTTCATAGTTTGCTTGTGCGTGTGTATTTTTTATTGTCATTGCTCTTCTTCTTCGCTTTCCACAATGCCCACCTCTGAGCAACCCAGACTCTCTTCCATCAGGATCTATCCCATCAAATCCTGTCACGCCGTAACAGTAGAAGAATGCGAGGTCAATGAGCTCGGTCCAGCGAACGATCGCACCTTCATGATTATTGACAAGGCGACCAATCGATTCATCACGCAGCGGTAAGGTTCTGGGCGGGTAGCGATGATCTCCGTTACGACCACTCAAGCAATCCCGTAGTAAGTACGCGTGCATGGCGCTCCTTCAGCCGCTAGTGGACACCAAGAAAGGCACGCTAACCTTGACTTGTGGTGATATGCCTGCTTTGGAATTGCCATTGAACCCACCAAAGACGGCGGAAAACAAGCGGGAAGTAACTATCTGGAAGGACTCGGTGGTTGCATATGATTTGGGCGACGAGGCAGCCGACTGGCTCGATAACTTTTTCAAGAAGCACGTCCAACACAACCGTGAGAACCCACACGCGTACGATGGGGAAACAGTGGATGCAGAGGTGCCACCGTGTCGACTGGTCACACTCAACAGCCCGGTGTCCGGTGGTGATTACAGCAGACCTGCTCATGCCAAACTGCCGGGCGTGCATGCACCCTTTTCGGACTCTTCGCCCATCTCAATCGGAACGGAGTCAAGCCTTGAAGACGTCAATAATGGACTTAAGGAGACCGGCATCAGTAATGGCAAGACTATCACCGTTGACCGTTTTCGAAACAATCTCACTATCTCGGGTACTGTCCCTTGGGAGGAGGATGAATGGTTGGTAGTACAGTAAGTTGTTGCTTCGTATCACTGCTTCCCCCAACAGATAGCGAACCCGGCAACAGGTCATTGATGGGGAGAGATATATAATATATTTATTCATAGAATCGGGGAGGTAACCTTTTACGTGATGCGGCCAATTGCACGATGTCCAAGTAAACAAACGACAGCAGGATAATGTGCCGGGCTATGTTTCTCACTTGCCTGAGTTTAATGTAGTGCCTGGATTTGACCAAGATACGGGTATCAAGGATAACTGGGGTGTTTCCGGTGTCTTGGAATATCTCAAGATCAAACGCAACCTTTCTGCAGACCCTAAGCAAGGGTACTTTTGTGTGGATGCGGCACCGTTGACCAAAGGCACCATTCGTGTCGGAGACCCTGTCAAGGTCCTAGAGAGAATTCCTGCGGATAAGGTGGAGCGCGTTGTAGGAAAGATGCCGTGACGAATTGTGGTTACCTCGTGGCGATAGCGCTTCTTCTTTCTTTTAATGAAGACCCCTGTCCATTGGACAAAGGGGGCAAACTTTGAATACTACGGATCGTTCTATTTGGTCTATACGGTGTTTGAAGAAAAGAAAAAATGGGGTGGATTTATTGGAGAGATGACAGTTTAAGTGATGCTGCTGTACCGTATCAATATCTGCAGACATTCTTGGGTCTTAAAGATAAGCCAATCTATTTAAGCTTACGCTACAACGATGATGGCAGTTTCTGGAGACGACAATATAAAATCACAACGAAACTGGTCCAATCCGTACATGTGTATCTCGTACTTGACTATCAACTTAAGCAAGGATGTATTTCAATTAGGAATCTCCAGCAGGCGACGATGCGTTTCCCCCTTTTTTTGTTCTTGACAAGGTGCCGTCCATGCGAATAAAATTAAATAGAAGCATTTTATTCCATCGATGGATAACACGCGGGGTAGATAAGAGTAAATTAAATGAATCGGGAGCCATCTACTACATTAGTTTGAGCGAATCAGACTGAGTGGAAGAGGGAGGGGTGTGCAGTGTGTGAGTGAGATGTTGACATGATAAGGTGGGTGGGTATTGACTTGTATGAAGGAGCACAAAGGAAGCGGAGGACGTTGAGAATGTGTTGGAGAGAGAGAGAGAGAAGGATTTTAGTTGTCTTCCTGGTTCATGACCGTGCTTGAATGACCCTCCTGTCTTCCAGCAGCATTGATAGGGCCGTTTGCGGCCGAAACTGCAGCAAGACCGCCATCAGCAGGGGCGTGCGTACCAGCGCCTGCAGACTTCTGGACCTGCTGTGTGCTGAAGCTACCAGACGTCTGCTGGTTCATGGAGGTCTCGGACTCGCCCTTCTGATGACCAGCAACGTTGACGGGACCGTTAGCAGCCGATGCACCCACAAGACCGCCGTTAGCGGGTGCATTGGTGCCTTCGCCTCCTGCCTTCTGGATCTGTGACTTATTGCCACTGCCGGTGGCGATCTGGTTCAAGGACTTTCTGGAGGTGCCTTCCTGGTGACCGAGAGCATTGACGGGGCCGTTCACGGCTGAGGCAGCAATCTATGGGTATGAGGGTTAGGAAAGTGCTATGACCGAGGCGGTTGCAAAGAGATAACACTTACAGCTCCCGATGCAGGTGCGTTGACGCCTTCTCTACCCGTCTCCTGAGTCTGATGAGTCTTGCCATTACCTGCGGCGACCTGGTTCAACGTGCTGGACGAGTGGCCCTCCTGGTGACCAGCAACATTGACCGGGCCATTCACTGCAGAGGCGCCAACAAGGCCTCCATCGGCAGGGGCGTTAGTGCCACCCGAACCCTTCTGGACCTGCGTCGTTTGGCCATTGCCCGATGCAGCCTGGTTGAGGTTGTGTTCGCCCGGACCACCGCTACCACCTTGCACCTGGGTCTTTCGGCCGTTGCCTGTTGCTGCTTGTCGCAAGTTGTCGCTCGAGATGCTCTCCTGCTTGCCAAGGGCATTGACTGGACCATTCACTGCAGATGCAGCAATCTACAGTATACGTGTTCGTGAGGTAAGTATAGCAACCAAAACAACGCCAGTGCTTTTGCTCAACCAGCCTAATCATGACTACTTACAGCACCGGAGGCTGGCGCATCCGTGCCCGCATGGCCGTTGGTTTGAGTCTGGTGGATCTTGCCGTTGCCGCTGGCCTGTTGGTCGAAGGAGGCATCGTGCACATTTGTCTGCTTGCCGGCGGCATTGATGGGACCGTTCGCCGCCGACACGCCCGCAAGTCCGCCGGACGCGGCACCGTTGGTGCCGCTGGGGCCGCCCTTTTGAATCTGGACCTTGTTGCCGTTGCCTACTGCAGCTTGCTTATAAGAAGAGTGCGACTCGTTCTCTTGTTTGCCGAGCGCATTGACGGGGCCATTGGCAGCCGAAACACCAGCAAGACCACCAGAGGCAGAGCCGTCGGTACCACCGCCACTGCCCTTCTGGATTTGGGTCTTTGAACCACTCCCAGCAGCTTCTTGGTTGAAGGTACTGCTCGAGTGACCCTCCTGATGTCCGGCAACGTTGATGGGGCCGTTTGCAGCATTAACGGCCGCCTAATGGCATGCAATTTAGCTTTTGTTTTGAAATTGTGCAAGGCATAGGATGGAATCGTATTCCTCATACCAGACCACCATGGACACCTCCGTGGCCCCCGTCGTTACCGGAGCCAGCCTTCTGCACCTGCGTAGTAGACCCGCTACCGTTCTGTTTTTGATTCATGGTAGTGGTATGCGAACCCTCCTGGTGTCCGGCAACATTAACTGGACCGTTCAGAGCGCTGATTGGGATCTGCGCGCGTGACATTTAGGAGACCAGCTTTGGGAAGAATGGGGATCAGGAACTTACTGCGCTCGAACTTTCACCACCGTGACCAGATCCATTATCGCCTGTCGTCTGAACCTGAGTATGATCCGCATGGCCCCATGGAGCGGCAGTGGCCGTAGTAGCGGCATAGAGGGCAGCAATAGCAAAACTGATGGAGATCTTCATTGTAGTAAATAAAGGCGGATGGGGTTCGTCGTCCTTGTTGAGTAGGCAAAAGCGTGGTGTTCCAAAGAACCTCTCGAGAAAAGGAAAAGTTGAGGATGGAAAGCGTGTGGGGTATGTTTGAAAGGAGCTTTTATCTTGTTTTCTTTATATACCAAAAAGCGAGGGCTCCCGAGATGTCTCCGTTAGCTCGAAGTGAAAGCGGGCATTTAGTACCAATAAGCAGCAGCAAGAGAACGCGCGTCAAAGATGCCCACACACCCCTTCATTCTATTATGCTCTTTTGGCTCATAATATCGACAACTCTCTGGGTGGATATATCTCCCTGTCTTCCCCTCCCCCCACGGATAGACTATATTCTTTTTGGGTACCCTTCCCCCTTTTTTGGATTCACAGTTCGTTCTACTAACTGACCATGCCTGCCTTCCAAATTCGTCCATCTATTAGCTGCACCGACATAACCTTTTTTTCTCGCATGGTTAAAAATGATCAAGCTCCTTGATGATAGCAATAAATACCGACCGAGCATGTTTCAAATACCTAGCACTCTATCTCATTTCACCACCAACCCCCCCGCTATTTCATAATAACGATGTTACTGTCGTAATACGTCCATGTAGGATAGAATTGAAAGTTCAATGCAAGGGGGCAGAATATTCCCGTGATGACGTGCCGCAGCAGCAACATCAGCTTTAGTAATCTTGCCAGAAGCAAGTCAAGTAAAAAAAAAAAGCTTCGACTGAACCTAGAAAAGCAGTATAACAGGTGACGAGTCGAGGGAAATCTTATCATGTATGCAGTGTGTTTTTTCCTCTCATTTTTTCTTCCCTTGCGTCGACGCACTCCATTCCAGTGCGTACATCGAGTCTCCTAAATGGTTCATCCATGGGCTGCATTAAGCGAAAAGACCGACAGGTCTGGGCCGAATCGTTTTGCCCATGTATATCGACAAGCTTCCATACCTTCATAAAGGGGTGCGTGGTTGGAGGAGAACAACTGTGGGGGGGATGATGATGGGGTTAAGATGAAAGGGGTTATTGAAGAAAAAAAAAAAGAGATGCGAAATAAATGTGTCCCGCTTTACGAGTGTGCGTTGCAAGAGGAGAGATCATGCATTCGCCAGCATGAGCATGCACGTGTCCTCAATATTCAGTGTGGGGTTAATCTTGGGTGTTCAATCAATATTGCTACGTACAGTCTCCGATTCTTTCTACCGGACTTTGAGGGGGGGTGTAACAACCATTCTCGAGATGCTAAAAAACAAAAGAACATAACCTCGAATGCGCCGTCGACTTGTCAGTCTTTTGTCCCAAAGGAAGTTCTCTGCAGGACTGGCCGCCGTGGGCGGGGGTGGCAGTATTGGTTATTATTACTATTACCGTCAATGCTGTCAGGATGACACAGACAGCAATAGCGACGCGGTAACAATGAATGCACAACGGCATCTGCCACCGACGCAGGAATTAGAGGCGAGCATGGTTGGCGAAGTGTCACACGCGCCTATTCGAAAACCGCTCCTATTCCAATGGTCAAGTCTTCCGAGATTCATTGAGCGGCGGTTTGACCCCAATGCCGAATTGCTTGAAAATGATTTTCTTTGGCATGTTGGTAGTACGATAGTCATCGGGGCAGTGGGTATGGTTGCCAAGATCCTTTTAAAGTATATGGAGACTACCCGTGTCTATAACCTCGATGGCTTTACCGCAATGGTAAACGAAACTGATCGCGAGCGTGGTTTGATCACAGGTTGGTACATCCATTTCTTTATTGGCAGGATTGCGTGTGTGTATGAATCTCATATATAGACACAATTATATAGTCTCAAACCACGAATCCGTTTGGGATGACCCTATCATCTGGGGTGTTCTTCCGTCCAGCACGCTTTTTGATATCCACAAGATGCGGTGGGTCCTCGGCGCGGCCGACATCTGCTACACGACTCTCTTCCGATCCATCTTCTTCTCTCTCGGTCAGGCGATCCCAACGATCCGAGGCATGGGCATATACCAGCCAGCCGTTGATTTTGCGATCCGGAAGGCCAACGACGGCGATTGGATCCATATCTTTCCAGAGGCACGCGTCAACCAGACTGATTCCATGATCAGGTTCAAGTGGGGCGTCGGGCGGATCGTGATGGAGTCCAAAAAGTGCCCGATCGTCGTCCCTGTATGGCACAACGGTAAAGAGTTAGAACTTGTTGATGAGGGGGATAGAGCCCTTAACATTATTTCTTAAAAGGCATGGCCCACGTTCGCCCCTTGAAGGGGCCCTTTGTTCGGTTTTTTCAGCCCGTGACCATTGCGTTTGGCGAGCCCATTGATTTTCAGGATATTCTCGATGCCTGGCATGCCGGCGATATTTCGGAGACTGAGGCACGCATTAAGATCACGTCCACTATTTTTGATGCTCTAGCAGCGCTTAGGAGCAAGACGGAGGAGATGCAAGAAGATCTCGCGTCGGGTGCCGAATGCGAAGGAGCCATTAAACCATAACAGAGAAAGAGACCATCTCTCCTTCATCCAACGCCCGCCTACCCGCCAGAAAATAATCGCCTTGTATTCCATTCGCATTCATCATAGATATTAATTTATTCTCTAATCGTGCTCATAGATCCTGGATAATATTAAGGATTAAGTTTTTAAATGGGCTATTTATCCATATTGAATTGCTGCAATTACGGCCTTGTGGCACTGTTGTCGAATAATGTGGCTCTTGCATGGAAGGCTGCGAAGACGACAAACTTGCTTCAGAATAGCCCTCGCAAGCTATACGTCTTTACCTCATCAACACAACTGCTGTGTCCCACGACTAGGGGACACAATTCCCACCACGTGTACTGTAATAAAACATCAAGTACTGCTTTTAGACACTTGATTTTCCCGGGGCTTAGCGTTGCTTCTTCATCAGGACCGTTATCGGATACAGTGGCGGACTGAAGATAAAGGAAAAATAAAGGAACTACTGCTTTGCTTTGCGTTGCTTTGCAGCGCGCAAGGGGGCCAAGTAGGTCGAGAGCGTTTTTAAGAGAATGATCATCCAATCTCCTTTTCGTACATCCAAACCTCGTCCTAGAAGAAGTATCGATGCTTCCACGAAGAAGGGAGATGGCAGGTAATCACATGAATTTCAAGAGGAGGACATTGCAAACCCCTCCCTTGCTTTTATGCTCCCCCCCCTTTCCCCACTCTTCTCCTCTTTTTTTCCTCCTCTGGCTTGCATATATCGACTTGAAGACCTAGGCGATAGAACAGGTATTTGGTGCGTCAGAGAACGCCGAGATCCTCTACCTGTTGTGTCAAGGTTCGGTAATGCATTGTATAGAGAACTATCCTGTGTCCCAATGCTATAAGTAGTGTTGGACTACACATTCGGAAGCTTGTCCTCCCAATTCTTTTTTGTTCTTGTTGGGTGGCGCCATCCCTGTCAAAGGAGAGGGGAGAAAGGGAGAACTTATACAGCCACATTGTCCACGAACTCTAGAACGACCGGATGATGCTTTTTTTGTTTTCTGCAGGTCAGTTCCAGGACACAACTCGTAAATGTGCTTAAAGAAAACAAGGGAAGAATGGCTTCTAACGTCTTGCATATATCCTATCTCTTCAGGGCTTATCTCCATGAAGAGGCGGCATTTGTCGGAAGGGTATTACGGAGCCGTGCTTTTGTGACTCGGATTGCCTGTTTTGTGTCACTCGGCCCGGCTCCTGTCTTTTCTCCTTGTCTTCTCTCACACCAGCAAAACTATAAAATAACACTTCATCCACATCATGGGCGACTCGGATCCTTTTGAATGTCGCTTAAATTTTCTAAACTTGCTGGAGAAACTCAATGCCTCACAACAATCGATCCACAAGGTAGCATTATACGCGATACGGCATAAAAAAGTTGCCGAGGATCTATACAGATGTCTCGTGGATGCTTTGGAACAGGTAAATTGACTACCCAGTTTCTTTTCTTTTGGGGAGGGGAGTTGGCATTACGGGAAGTGGGAAATCTCTGTCTTTTTCTCCCTTCAATATTTTCTTTCTGCCATGTAAATTTTGCATCTTGGTTTGTAATGTCTTCCCTCTTTTCTACAATCAATGGGTATCTCTTTGCGTGGGGGTGGGGTCTGTTCGATTTGGGAATAGCAAGTACCCTGTATTAGAGCTGAAACACAAACCTGAACACACACACACCGAATATAAACGCACAGCACAGCACAACACAACATATAAAAAATACTTCTTAGCAACAAAACAGACACATGCACACTCCACATTAAAAAGAAATAATCACATTCCAATACGATTCTTTTCTTTGGCACTTTATTTAGGCGTCCATAAACACGCGGCTAAATATCGTGTATGTCCTCGATGCCATCTTTGCAAACAGCCAAAAAGCACGTTTCACGGGATATCAAGATCTCGCTCGGCGGGATTTGACACGCATAATTGAGGCTGTGGTGCCAAATGATCCCAAAGGCATTGTCAATGTGGGCAACACGCGAAAGGTAATGAAGGGCGAGGGAAGGGGAAATCGTGGCTAGAGGCAGAATTGACAGCTGGCTTCTCAGATTCTCAACAACTGGCGACGGCGAGGGTATTTTGATCCAAGCGAGCTAGACTTAGCAGAAAAACCTCTGCTGGAAAGGGAAGCAAGGTAGGTTATATGGAAGTTCAGGTGTGAATCACCCAACCCTTCTCTGACAATTGAAAAGCAATTCAGTGCAAACTGCTACACGAGGAGATGGTGGCGTGTTTTCCAAGGAAGACATGCTCCGAAGAATGGAGGAAGATCGGGAACGGGTAAAACGAGAGACACAGAGAGTTTTGGTTTTAATGGCGCTGGATTCTTCTCTCTCACACTTTGCGATTTTAGCATAAGCGGTTCAAGGAAGATCTTTGGATCCGATCATCGGACGAATATGGAGATGCCGAGTTCCAACAGATCTGGGAAAACACCGATGCTCTTGACCCCGAAACAGATTATGAAGTGATGATGCTCCAGAACATGCTCCGGCTTCCGCATTATGCTTGGCATATGATGCTTTCTCAACGGCCTGAAGTACCTTCGCCAGCAAATGGCACCGCCACAGCCACTCCCAATGCCACGACTCAACAATCCCCTCCGTCCTGATATTCCTTGTACAGTACTGCTTTCCAAACGAAATAAATCCTTCACGATCATCCACCAGCGGCGAAAACCCCTCGGCGGAGGGCGTCCGGAACAATGCATTTTCCGGTTTTAAATTGTTTTTTTAAACCCGTTTCTTTTTTCCTTCCCCTTTCATTTGTTTCTCTTCTTCGCACATGACACAATACAAGCAACCGGGCGATGGTCTGCGGATATGGCTGCCTGATAATGGTCAAATAATTAGCTATCAGGGCGAGACAATCCCATTCCAGGGGTCTGTGATTCTCGAGAACCGTGTCGCTCGTATCAAGAAAATTACAGTGAAGCTTGAGGGCAGAATGAAGGTTCACTTGCAAGGGACCGGTTATAAGAACGACAAACTTGTTTATGAGAAAACATGGCATCTTCTTCCACCCTCAAAATCCTACCGACGTTTTGAAAGCGGACAGGAATGGTAAATATAACGCCAGGTAGTCGCTTTAATATGTGTACCCACCCGAAGCAATAGGCACTTCTCAGGCGAGCTCCCGTCTAGCCTTCCACCAAGCATTATCGACCAAGACGGAGGCCAATACGCCATTGTGTATCAGCTCAAGGCAATCGCAGAACGCCCTCCATTTCAGCCCAACTTTAGCACCAAACGTCAGGTTCATATTTCACGCTACTTGCGGATGTCGGCAGCAACCACACGACTGCATCCGCAGGTATTTCGCGATCTTACAGACCTTATGGAATATGGTGTTGGGCTCCGTACAGGGTCCATATGGCGTCCAGGGAGCACGATCCCCATTGATATCCATGTGTTTCGAACGCGAGAAGATGTGGTCCGCCTGCGGTCTGTAAGGTGCCGACTCAATAGCTATGTCTTCCTGAGTTGCGAAAGCACGAAGGCCGGGAAAATAGGAAGCGCACAGCAAAAGCGGCAGGGCAGGACATTAGCCTACCTTCGAGATGATCACGTTGTCCGGCAGGGCATACCCTTGCCCTGGAAAAAGACAGAACTTCTCAAGATACCCAACCATGTCCCTGTTGACGTCAATACGGCCATGATTCATATCAAACACAAGCTTAAGGTTAGCATTGTCCTTCTAAGAGAGAGCGGTCAAACCGAAGGTAGGTAGGATGACACTGTGCATCTTGTGCATGGGAGATTGAGGCTTTTTTTTTGTGCAGAGATAATTACCTCTTTCCCAATCATCATCAACAACATGGATGAAGAAGTCGTGCGCGATGATAATAGCGAGGAGGACCGGCAACTACCTGCATACCATGAAACCCATTCCTCCACTTTGTGCGATCCTCTTACTTGCCGGCCTGTCATCCTTTCCACTTCCACGAACTCCTCCCATTCCTCATCCGATGCCTCCTCCCCATCTTCCAGCAACCCTGAAGCGAATGGCGAGCAATACGACCTGCAAGAGAATCGTTTTTTATTGGCGCGAGTACCTTCGTATAAGACGGTTGGTAGCAATCGGTGCTCGATCACACCATCGTTGCCCGCCTATGATTAGATTAAAATAATAATATCCTCTTCCACCACGATTTTGTTTTCTTCTTCTTTTCCGAGGGCTTTTGATGATCTGGCGCAGGGATCCATTCGTCAAACCAGACCCCAAAGACCCCGATCACTGGCATGTGGTCGCTGATACCGACAAGTGCTTGATCAAGTACAGCACCGTACCACCAGCACACAGTATCACGCGAAGGAGGACTCGTTCCGGAGGGGTTATTCGCCTCGGACCGCTTCAGTTTCCACCAAGGCTGTTTGACGACTCCCGTGGGACGGATACGGTCATGCCATAAAATGCGGTCTGTCCAGCTTGGAACGCGCTGTTTCGGGCTTGGATCGTAGCAGAGTTCTGCGGGTGATACGAGGCGCCGCTCTCTTGTCATGATCGGTGCAGAGAGCGATCGGTGCGGCTTGTGGTTGGTCCCGGGTGATGACGAGGCTGATAATAATGGCACATCCGCAACGCTGCCAGCAATGGTTGCAGCAGCAGTGACGGCATCGGCGACGGGTGTGATTGCTTCTGCTGTACTGGGGCTAGATAAAGTCGCAGCGGTTGGGGAGGTGATTGCTGTCGGGGTCGTGTGTGCAGTAGAGTGGCGGCGTGAGGAGCGGAACCAATCCGTGATGCCTCCGTCACTGTCGTCGTCGTCATCATCGTCTTCATCTTTGCTGCTGCTGCTGCTGGTATCGCTTTCTTCATCCCACTTTTTCGCATCAAGCTTATAAGTGGGAGGGAAATTAATGGGGTGTTCATTGAATGCTGCAATAGCGCTTTTGCCTTCTTGGCGCTCAATTGTCAGTTGATCATGCTGCAATAATGCCTGTATTTTGGCTTAGGGTAAGCGGTGGAACGGACCGTGTCTTTTTTTTTTTTTTTACCTTGAAGTCACTCTTCTTTGCACGGTCGATAACCCAGTGACGCTCTGCGTCGATGCGGTAGTTGGTGTCGCCAAATAAAAAGACGTGATCGAATCGATTGAGGAGGTTTGAATCGGCGTCATGGTTCTTGTTGTCATGAACACCACCATCTTTTTGCTGGCCTTTTAAAGCAAAATCACCTGTCACATTCCCCGATCGACGGCGTGGCGTATTGTTGTTGTTATTGCTAGGTGTCATGTCTGGTGACTTGGGCGAAGTTCTAGCCTTTATCTTTGTGTTCTTCTCCTTGGGTTGATCAAAGCCACGTATGCGCAACTCGTGGAGAATGCGCTCCACATTGGCGTTGCGTTCAGCTACTTTGGTCTGATGTGCTAATTCAGAATGCAGGCCCCAGGGAGTAGATGGGCCATAAAAGGTTAGCATGATTTCCCTGATGCTGGTCAATATGAGATATATACTGTACCTCGCAAATGACAATTGATAAAGAGAAACGATCGGGATCCGAACAAGACCGAAACGGCAACAGCTCCCTTATTACTATAGACGGAGTAAGACCCGTGTTTTTTCGGGGACAATGGAATAATTACCCAACCATATTGGCCCAGCCAGTCTTGATGCGGTCGCATTGAACGGCTTTGATATGATGGGCCACGGGCTTCCAAACAAATATGGCCAAATGCAGTGCTGCAAGTGTCTCGGTTTTTAGTAGTTCATAACTTGGTCCCAAAAAGTCCTGCAGCCGACGTTCCCAGACTTCCTTGGACGGGAAAATAAGGGCTTCCGAGATATCTCGTTCACCTAAGAAAACCATGCATTTAGCAGCGCTGATTACTAAACTGGGGCCATGCATCCTCCATACACTCTTGGGTGCCGATAGCAAGGAGGTGATACGGATGATTCGTGGTAGCGTTAAGATGCGGCACTAAAGGCCCCGGACCTTCATCGCGGATTGCCTCTGCATCCGTTAAGAACAAGCCCAAGTCGATGGGCAAGAGACGACCATACATGTTCCATGTCCCGATGAAGATCTTGAGACGGTCGGGAATAACGTCTGATGGTAATGATGATAACTGCTGCTGTTGCTTTTTGGGAGATGTTTTCTTCAATAGATTTACGATCGGGTTCTTCTTCTGGAGGGGTCGGTGTTGGATTGCGTCGACGGAGGCACCGTTACTTGTTGTGGAGAGGGGCTCATGGGTATCGTTGTTGCTGTTTTGGTCGTCGGTGCTGGTGGCTGTAGTAGGCGGGTGCGGGGTATCAGTTTGCGGATGGGCAGCGGCAGCACCCGCTATTAGATGGGAGGCGGCCTTGAGTTTAGGCCATTGAGAAGGCATGGCAAGATAAGAAAGTGGGGAGAAGAAAAGAAGAAGATCACCTTGTCAGTCCAAATGCAAAAAGGAACAGATGTAAGGGGGGGGGCTCGACAAACTGTGTCACACGCTCTCACCAAAAAAAAAAAATAAAAAAAAAATAGAGGGCCTACACTCACACTCTCTCTTTTATTTATTTTCCCCGCCCGCTCTCATACACCCTGCGCTGCATTCTACGTATACCTCCTCTCTCCCGCCCCTCCCCCCCCTTTCCGCACTCGCCCTTCCCCACTTTCATAATCATCTCATCGCCATGCTCATTGCCAAGCTAAACGCATGTTTTGCTGCGTTTGGCCGAGCAGCCGCCTCGCGCAAATATACACTCCTTTTCTTATCCTTGATAGCCGCGCTGTCTCTGTCCTGGCCAACAGCCCAGCGTCTCCGGCACTCTCTCTACACCGCGTCTATTACTGCTGATGCATCGAACGATCATTTCTGGCAATATTCCCCTCATGTCCAACCCAACATTAATCTCAACACCATGGACGACATGACTACCGCATACCAAATTCGTTTCGCCCACGCCAATCAGCAGCATCGCCGTCAGCAAGTGACCCAGCAACTTTTGACCCGGGCCCGGGCCTGGTACAGAGCATTCACGACACATAAAGTCGACATCGACGGTCAATCACTAGCATTGAGTGACATGCCATTTTTTATTTTTTACTCGCCATTTTCGTACTGGCATATGGACGAAGATATTCCTGACAATTGGGAAGCAAGCCTGGACCAGTCGCTAAAATTAAATGGCTCTTTGACCACCAGTCGCCTTGATCCCCTTTCCGTTTTTGACAACGTCACCCTCGATAAACATGGCCGCTTTGTCTCGGCGGATGCAATCGTACTCACAGTCATCCTTCTCCGTGATGATCCTGACAGAACCCATCAACGGGTCTTGGAATCCGCCCTCGATAGCTCTCGTTCGATGCTGACGTATCTGCATCAGCCCGATGCTCCCGTGCAGACGTGGCAGTACAAGGTATTTTCTCGTTTAGGACACGTCACGGCATCTCATGTGCTAATGAATGGTCTCATAAGCTCAAACTACTTGATTATAATGTGCCGCTCAATTATTATCTGTTTTCCTTTGCTCATGTGGTCATTTTCTTTTTGGTGTCCAAAACATTCGGCAATTCTCAACTCAAATCGCAATATGGTCTGGGTCTAGCTGCCATTTTCACCTCCATTTCTTGTGTTGCAGCCTCCCTCGGGATCCTCGACCTCATGGGGGCCGAATATAATGCGGTCCCTTGGTATTTGTTCCCCCTAGTCGCCAACGTGGCTTCTCTTGAGAACCTCTTTTTGCTGACTAATGCTGTGATAAATGCCGGCTGCGATATGCAGGTCAAGGAGAAAGTGGGCCGAGGTACTGTGTGTGTGTAACGTTGTCGAATCTCCACCAAACTCACTTCTTTTTTTATATCCCCTCCCCGTCGCAACAAGGTCTTCAAAGTGTAGGCATTCCCATGCTGGGCACTCTTGGGGCCGAACTTGTCATCCTCGGGATTGGCAGGGCGATGGATGTCACTATCATCAAACAGTTCTGCCTCTTTGCTCAGGTTGCTCTTGTCGTCGAATATTGTCTTGACATGACCTTCTTCATTGCCGTATTATCAATCGACATCAACCGCGCTGAAGTAAGTTTGGTATCCAAAAGGAAGAAAACACCCACGTGTTGCTAAAAATGTACGACCACGTTTCCCCGCCTCTTTTTATGGTCTCTGCGAATGACTAGCTCTCTGATCTCGATGATCGTCAAGTTTCTAAACGCCTGCGTGAGCTGGCCAAGTCCGGCATCGATCCAGATCAACGTGAGCCTGATTTTTGTCCCATAGGGGATTCAGGTGAAGGCTTGTCTTGCGGTGATTGCAAGGATTTTAAAACACATCGGGCAGTGAATGCTCTCATGGTAATTATTGGTATAGCAAACTTTTTTGTTTGATTCTCACATAAGATTTTCCGCCGCCTTCTATATCTCCCCCACGCCCCAACAGCTATGTCTTGTCATTCTCAGCATCTCATTCTTTCACACTGCGATCGAAAAATACATGCTCTCAGACACCACATCAGTCCTTCCCATATCCCGCCAATCATTACACCAACCGAACACTGTTCTTAAAGCGGAGCGTCTTCGAGCTTTGTCCACCCAGTATTGGGAGACAGTCAATCCTGGCCGACACACCCGATGGATTCGTGTGGAACCGCCATATCTGGCCACATTAGCCGAGGATGACATGCCTTTTGCGACACCCTGGGCAGAATTTGAAGATCGCTATATATTAAAATCGCTCCAGATGCAAGCTGTTCAGAATACAAGGCGACCGCCTTCACGACTTCGCAGCTTTATCATCTCCAGCGTACAACGCGTGGTTTTCCTTCTGTGGCACATCAACCTACCGATTTGTGCGCTGCTGACTGTCCTCGTGGGTATCCTGCTTTGGCTTAACCCAGCATGCAGGGACCGATGGCTTTTGCCATTGTTTAAGAAACTCGCAGTGAAGCTGGTGCCCCAGAATTTCATGAGCTCAAACATTGTCCGCCGCATACAAGAGTATCTAAAGGAAGATGATGTTGTCCATATGGGTGCCATTTCTGCTCAGGAACAGTACCAGCATAACAAGAGCCGTGTGGGCAATATTACGATCAAAACGCTTTCCGGTCAACATGTTGCTGACATCCGCCGTTTCGATGTCAATGCCAAGCACGGTATCGCCGTGTCATGCGGTCAAGACGATCGCATGATAGCTTGGGATATGGAAAAGGCGCGCTCGATCATGCGACTCGATGTGGCGCATGAATCGGTCTCGGCTAAGAATATTAAGATCGGTCAAGGCAATAAATGGATCGTGAGTCCACTGAGCAATGGCGTGATCCGGATATGGAGCGTCTGCACAAGTAAGATTGTCCGCGAACTCTTCGTTGAGCGTGATGAGCCGGCCACCGTTGTCTCGAGCACCATACGTAACCGCCGACAGAACGCAACGACGGCGGCTAAGCAGCCTCTTGCAGCGATCGATCGTGTTCTGGATGTTCAGTTCCTAGGTGCGGTGACGGAGTATTGTCACCCCGCCGTAGAAGAGGTTGCTGTGAAAACCCAAAGCAAAATGGTCAAATCGCAGAATTACCTTGTTTCTGTGCACAAAAGTGGGATGTTGCGCGAATGGGATATCGCGTCTGGCACTTGCCTCCAGACGATTCCATCGGGGCATTCTCGCGATGTCACTATTCTCCATGCAGTCGAATGCAAGCGCCTCCACCGTAAGCATGGTGTCTCGTGGATCTTCACGGCGTCTAAGGATGGGCGCGTGACGTGCTGGGAGCGAGAGCTTGTGAGAGACATCAGCACGAATGACGGGGACGTGAGCCAATGGACGTGTGCCTACAGTTTTGTGGGCCACGACGGTCATGCGATTACGGCCCTCGCAACAGAGCACCCAGTTGGTGGGATGGGTATACTGGTCACTGGCGCCAGCGATGGCTCGGTGAAGGTTTGGAATTTCGAGACGGGCAAGGCTGTATGCGAGCTAAAATCGAGGGCGGAGGACGAGAGACCCTATTCGATTGTTCAATTGGCGGTGACTAGATACTGCGAAGCAGAACTTAGCGATCAAAACATGTGCAGAGGATGCGATACATGCTTCGGCAATGGATTCTTAATTGCAGCATGCACGTCGAACGAGAAGGCGGATACATGGCGGCTCGAACGGGTTGGTGGCGGAGGAACCAACGGCAGCTGCACGCTTTGTAGCAAAGACTACCATAGAAATCAATACCGGCGAAGGGACAGCGATACGCGCCGGCAGACAGTACGACGGCAGCGCCAAGTACGTGGACCGAGGAAACCTGTAGTTCATCGGGTAGACAGGCAGGTTGATGACGACATCACGAGTCTCCTGGACATCGAGCAACTGGCGGGTGAAGGAGAGATCGAGTTGTCTGCAAGCTTCCTAGGCAGCATTGACCAGCCCGCTGGCCGGGGTCTGGCATTCTGCGGATCTAACAAGCTTCTGGCAGGCGTACGGCGCAAGTCGGATGGACAGCAGTGGGAAGTCTGGTTCGCATCGCTGCAATACCAAGACTCGGAAACAGCGGAAGAGGACGAGAACAACAGGAAGAGCAGTATACCCGTAGAAGCATTTGACCTTGACACAGTTGACGAGTTCCACCGGCAGCAGCAACAACAACAGCAAGCTGAGATCTGCGACTCAGTCTTTGGCATGTTTGGCTTAAGCAGCCAGCAAAAGACCCGGCAGACCAATGGTGCGGCGGCGAAGGATGAGGATGATGAAGCGAGCGAACTGCTGCCGTTTTCAATGGTGCGCCATGTCTTGCCGCTGGATGGCCTTGGTCTTAGCTGCGACTTTGGCAATTTCATCAAGCTCATTTACCTCGACAATGAGCAGGTTTTGCAGCAAAAGCAGCGCAAGCATGAAGCGTCATGTCGCTGCCCTGATTGTGTAAAGTCACGATTGAATCATCATCACCACCATCAGCAGCAGCAGCAGCAGCAGCAGCCGTGCACCGTTCAGCCCTCTGCGTGTTCTATCCTTCCTAATTGTCCAAAAGCATCTGAATGTCGAGCCATTGCAAGCAAAAAGCATATTTTCTAACAAAAAAAGTGAAGGACCCATTATTTTTCCTCTCTCGTGTGATGTGTACATATTCTTTCTTCTTTCATGAACAATAATAAAAAAAAATTGTGGGATGATATATCCACCACGCGACATTTTTTAGTTTTTCCACGCAAAGCATGATTGCGCAAAGGCAAAATGAATCGGGGCACTCCCCCCCCCTCATGGACCGGTACAACACCATGATGTTTTTCTCCTTTTTCTGTGAAAAAAATGATATTCAGCTGATGAAGAATGTGGGAGACAGCCATACATATCGATAGAGCGTTTGTTGTTTGGGTGGGGTAAGGCGAGGTGGGCGGAAGTATATTAAAAAGTAATGTTACAAGAGGTTGAGGAAATCTACCCCACCCCATAGTCCAAAGTTCTATCCACGTCGATCCAGCGACTGACGCAGCCACTGAAGATCCTTCTCTGGCATGGGCTCGCGCTGCTGATGCGATGATGATGATGCGGAATAAGACGAAGGCATCTGAGGGGGAGACGTTGGACGATAGTAAGAGGGGACATGGTAATCGACGGAGGGAGAGGAGGCCTGCGCGATGAGTTGTTGTTGAGGAAGCGGAGCGGCGGCGGGCGCAGCATCTGTCCCATTGTTGTAGCGCTTCGTCGCGTCATGCATGACAAACTTGGTGATTCGCCCATTCCGCGACACGAGTTCCTCTTCGTCGTTGGCAAGGTTCGATGTGTTGGTATCGCCTCCCGTAAACGTGCGTCGAGGATGGAAAATAGAAATCTACAGTGGGAGGAACGGATTGTTTCCTTCATCAGTCGATCTGTGCTTGTTTTCTCACTCTCTCTTTTTTACCAGAGCAATCCAGAGAAGGACAGAGCTCATATTGATATTGGCAATCAAGACGTCGGTTGCAAACTTGTTCGTGTTGATCACCATCTCGTCCGTCAAGCCGTCAATGCAAAGAATGACCAAGCATGCGCCGTAAATGTACAAGATCACAGTGAGGAGCACATTGACGTCTTTGAAGTAATCGAGGCGGGTAGCCACTTTCTTTGCTTGGGCCGAGTTGATGATGCGGCGGAAGCGAAAATGTGAGCGGATGCCGAGTGTGGCGGTGAGCAAGACTAAGCGGTGGTAGGGTTGATTTTAGAAAAAAAAAAAATCGAAGGTTGGTCCACGCGCCATCTCTATAATACCTTCGCAACCGTAAGCCAGCTGGGGCACAGCTTCGCTCTTGTAGATGTCATCGCGGTAATTCCACTGGAGAATAGGGAACATGGCCATACTTCCAATGGCCCAGATGATATAAAAGCGGAACTCCCAGGAGCTCATGAACGACCGGCGAGCGACACTGTTGCAGAGATAACTCCAGAAGCATTGGAGCAGGAAGAAGACGCCGGTCTGGAGTGCAAAGGCAATGCATTCTACGTAGTCGATAGGCTATGTGTGCGTGTGGATATATATGCATGCGTACAGTGGATGTTTTAATATGGCGGTGAATGATTGGGGGGGTTGCTTTTCCTATTGTTTGCTTGCTTGCCTTCACAAAGTCTTTGTGAGCTTGGGACCAATAAGCGAATGGCTTTGTGTGAATTTCTCCATTGAGCGGGTTATAGATGAACCCTTCCGAGTATTTTATCCATGCTGAGGTTATATCTATACGCACGCATAAGATGTCCCAGATTTTCCCAAATGATCGCATATATACGGCTGGCCATGGGCTTACGAACCGTAGACGGCTTGTAATATCATCATTAATATCATGAGATATGTGATCACGCTCTTCAACTCGCCCGCTGCCACCTTGGAGAACCGCAGACATCGGAAATTGTCGTGTTTCCAGATATTATGGATAAGATAGAGTGATATATAGACTTCGAGGCAGCATCGCTCTATAGTTTACGGTGAGCACAACTCGGTTTTGGCGACGTATTGGTGGCCGGAAAGAAAAAAAAAAACGTACGGAGATAGGAGAAATCACTGAGCGTCGCGAGGGATAAGATAGGGGCAAACGTCCATCATTAACGGATTGCAGCATGTCAGCTTGGAGGATAGATCCCTACCTCAGATGGGTCATTGCGTGGCCTCGGGAGGGAAAGGAAGAAGGAAAGAAAGAGTGGGGGAGACGAAGGAGAAGAGAAGACCAGTGAAACCTTGCATTAGCGACAACATTTGGGTTCGTATCGGTGAGCGAATACGTAGAGTGTGAGAATAATTAATCAGATCGGCCCTGGGGGTTCGTTGTACTCTTGTCTATACAACAACAGCCAATTGGGGGAGGGGTGTGTTCGTCTTGTGGGCCTGCGCCTCTCCTTGTCTTGTGTTTGACAAGACGTCCTTTCATATGATTGACACTAGAAAAATGCCAGTGTGCTTTGAAAAACCTGGGACTTTTGCCCCAAAAGCAAAAATTTCCGGTCGCCTCCAAGGAAGATGCATGGTCGGGCAGTGAATAGATTCATCGTGTTTTCCCTCGTATCACACGAATTAATTGCTTCCACGCCTAACGTGTCACAACCTTTCAATGCGTCGGTCCTCTTCCAGCTGCTAAATGACCATGAACAAACACAGCGCAGACAATAACCCGCCTCGCGGGACTTGTTGTTTTCCCTTCTTCTCAGCATATCGGGCCTCATCGACCCCCCAGGTAAATGGGTGGAGTGTATAGTTTTCACCCATACATAGTTGGACAAAGGCTTCTTCTTCTTCCAGTTCTCGAACATGCGGGCAGCATTGACTTGCCCAATGAACCGCGGGGGGAGGGGGTTTGGCAGGCGTTGCCGAATTCTGTTATTTGCTACGTCCTCTTGTCTCACCCAAGACATAACCTTGTACTATATGCTTAGTCTCCTTTGCCCTATTTTTATGATCAACTGCCTCCACTGCAGCCAGAACCGGGGCAAGTATTCTCTGATGGCTCAAAAGACAGGTCTGTACATAGGGACTGTAGCACATTGTTGTACGTCAATCATAGTACAACATTTGGGAGATGAATTAATGAAATTATCTCTTCTTGCGCACGGTGCTGCAAGCAGGGAGAAGAACAAGTTGATAGAGCACCCCTCCCCAACGAAGAGAGGGAAAAGTGCGTACGATGAAGCGACGCGTTGTTCCACACGCCCTCGCAGGATACCCAATCTTCCGGTATATTTTGGTGATGCGCTCTCCAGGATAAGCTCGTATTCAGTGTTACACAAAATAAGCTTAGGGTGGGTTATTGTTTCGGCTCCTTTGCTGCACTACTGTATGAATTCATGCAGTCGCACTCTTCTTTTCGGGATATAAGAGAAAAGATAATCGCTATATAGGTATTAATATCGACATTAAATAAAGAAGCTACAGTACTGTATTTGCGCAAGGGAAAGGGGATCTGCGCGATGTTAAGGCCGATCTGACGGTGGGCGAGGTTGTGCTGGTGAGGGTGTGATTGCGGACGACAACGACGACCAAACGCTCGCGAAGCGACGGTGCGTAAACGGCAACGCGTCGAAGAGGTGACTTGTGTCCGGCAGATTACCCAGCGTGTAGAGACGAGACGTCGTGCTGAAAGAAGCTGTGTCCTTACGTTTGATGCATGTCCTGATGTGAGCAGCCGCCTCGGCTCGCCTGGCGACGATGAATTCGGTCACCTGGGGTTCAAGCGGGACAGAGTAGGCCAACGCGTCGTGAATCGGCTGCAGTGCCTGGCAGATTTCGTTCGCGCTGGGTCGATTTTCGGGACGCGGCTCGAGACAAGATACATACAATCGCTCATACCACTCAGGCACGCCAGGCACAGGCTCAATCTTGTACGCATCGCCTCCTCCTTCTAACAACAGCAGTACCTCGGGCGACGGGAAAATAACTTTGCTCACCAGCTGCCAGATGATCACGCCTAGACTGAATATATCCGATTTCTCGCCGCACGCTGCCCGCCCCACCTCAGGTGCAATGTAAGGCAACCGTCCATAGACCGCCTTCGTGATGGCCGTCACCTGACTTGCCTCCTTGCTAGGCGTCGCAAAGCGATAATCCACGAGAAAATAGTCATCGTCCGTGCAGACAATGTTGCGCGGATGGACATTGCGATGGCACATGCCCACTTTGTGCAAATCCGCAAGATTGGCTGCTAGCCGCAGGATCGTGCCAAGGATTGTCTTGAGATCGAGATCGCCGAGCGGAAGATGATGCATGTGGTCTTCAAGGTTTCCGTCATTGCTCAGCTTCATCACCATAAGGAGATCGCCGGTTGTCTCACACATCGTCAGGCCTTGGAATAACACCGGCAGAAACACCTTCGATTGGACCGTAATCTACAAGACAGAAACAGCATGTTTTCAGGGCACAACACACATCCACGGATTGCAAGGGTGTTTTTATACCTCGTTCAGTAGCTTATCGTCTACGACTTTGAGCGCGATTTGCGTAGGCTCTAGTTCGTATGGCTGCGATACATAGGCCGCATAAACGGCTGAAAATCCGCCTGCTCCCACGAATTGCATGTTGGAGAACCACGACCACGGGAACCATTGCATAAAGGAGTCCAATCCTTCCGAGTAGATATGCATCACCGCCTTTCGCGCGCGCGGGTGGACCGAAGCCACCACAACGTCCCGACCGCCGTATCTTTGCGCCAATGCCGTATACGAGAGCTGCTGCCGCCAGACCAACGCCCAGTGCTAAATGACAGTGCAATTGCACACACATCCACACCGTCCCCCCCGTCCGGCATGATAAGGCTTTCTAATCCCGATACAGTACCATCCATTCCTACCACACGCACACACACATATGTATATATAGCACCAACCATCTTACGTACCCAAGCATGATCGAACTGCAGCGACGCGAGCATGCAGTACTCGTGCACCTCTTGGTACAACTGGGCAAGCTTCTCGGGTACTTCAGTTGATAATAAGGCTTTGTCTTTTTGGTCATCGATGGGAATCAGACGTTCTAATCCAAATTCCCAAGGAGAGACATTGATCAGACGAGCAATTGCCTTCTTTGTACGATGCTGTAAATCGTGCTGTGAATGCTTTGGGATTGAGGATAGGAACGCCGGTTCATTCATCAAGACCTTCCGGAATTACAAGCAAACACATTCAGAGATCGATACACGGGCACACCCACATACGTACAAATCCCCGAACTGTGGTACCCTGTGCGCCTTAGTTGCTTATTGTGGTACTCTGGCAGACGTCCCGACCGACCGACCTACCGATCGACCGATCGACTGGCCGGCCGGCTGGCTGGCGAGTGCACCTCTGTATGAGATGAACATATATACCTGTGGATCGTTAGGAACAATGTGCTTGATACATATGCAATGCTTGGTGGATCTGGTTCATCGAAGGTGCTAGTCGCATTCGATGGGCGGAAGGAAGAGAAGGACGCGGATAAGCGTGTGACGCTATGGATCATTAAACTATTTCGCTTGGAATTGACACAGCTTCTGGCGTAGGGACACTATCGTTTTCCATGCCAACATCGCCCTCCCTCCGACCCATACACGTGATCTTTAAAGTACTACTTATCGGATACCTACCTTATCTTCCAAAATAAATTTCCCATACGTGCAAGATCGGATAATATCATTCAAAATACAAAAGAAAGAGAGAGCACCTGGGGTGGAAGCAACGACAAAGCGACGGCAGGGACAGGCAGAGGCAATGCAAGACGCAAAAAAAAGAGGCGGGAAAGGCCATACCCGAAGGCAGCCAAATCGTGGCCCGACCGGATGATGCGATTTCGTTTTGGCCTCTCTTCCATGGCTCATCACGTACGGATACGATGGGTCATTCTACAAAGGATAGACAATGTTAGATTCAATCACAAGCAGGTCGGTATAAAGATGTATACCGGATAACCCATGGGAGAGAGGGCTAAGGAAGGATCTAATAGAGAGGAAATAGTGTGCTCAGAATGTCTATTACAGTATCAGAATGTGACAGACGAAGTGACATTGTTTGATTACAAGGCAGCAAGAGAGTCTGTGTTACTGTGCGTCACGGGCTACGTATTAAGCCCACGACTGCATCAAACTTCTTGTCTCACATCAATGAACATGTGTATACACTTATTATCAATGATAAAAAAGGTACGCTCCACAAAAAGAACTCACAGGCCTTCCTCTGCATAAAAAAGCTCTTTATCATCTGTTTCGCTGATGGGACATTCTATACAATCGGACAAGCAACCATCTACCCGTCAATATTTATAGAGTCTATATCTCGACAATCCTTTCAACATATCCAAAGAAATCTGGTATCCGACAGCTTCTTTTATTCACTTTTTTTTCTCCCTTTCCAAATGCATCCATATCGATATACATACTATGATGACCACTATAGAGTTATCACCAGTCGGGTCATAGGTTTCCCCTTTACGGCAGTTAACTAAGCGCCCGTAAGAATGAGAGAAGAGTCCTTCGAAATCGCTCAAAAACTTTAAGCTGTTCGATGCTTCCCTGATTCGGGTCATCCTATTTCGCTTTCCAACCTATTACGTTTTATCTGCTCTTGACCGACCATGAACTGTTCAATAGGATTGAGTTCAGACAAATAGGATGGAGATAGGCGCATCGATATCTTCGAGACTCAATGTATTTAGAGATGGGTTTGTGCGACATCTTTCGCCGTACATGCGACATTTGCTTTGTTATATCACGCGTAGGGCAGCCGGGAAAAAAAACGTAAGAAAGGCAATGAGCGGACGCTATACAACGGATAAGCATGATTCATGTAGCAGAAGAGACAAGTCCAACCGTTGTACTCACTCCTCTTCGGCAATGCTCGTGGACCCATCACTTTTCTCAGTTACTCATCCATTTTATAGATCTCATCTCAACTTGAACATCCATGCACAAACTGTACTAATCCATTGTTCTTCGCAGATCATCACGTTTTCTTTATTCATGAAACGGGAAAACTGTTCGCAGAGAACGGAAATATCAACCATCGCAGTGCACAAACGCCTGATTGAAAACAACCGGGGGGGGAGAGATCCTTTGTTTTTTCTTATTGACGTTCTATTACTCCTTCAGTATCCACCAATACCACCGGGTCCAAATCAAGCATATCGTAATAGGTTTTTTCTGGGTGGGGTATCTGTACTGAGTCTCTATATATCCAACGAAGGAAATGAACGGACAGGGCATAGCATCCAACATGAGGCAGTGGATGACAAAATGAGCAAGACCACCCTGGACAATGTTCCATAATGAGGAGGCCATTGGTAAAGCCCGTGTGATGGGCCTCTCACTCGGTGGTGGGGTGTGGCTGCCTACACCATTTTGTCAGTGTAATGGGGGCGAGAACCAGGAGTGCGGGTTGCTTTTCTCCCCCCCCCACATCTTGGCATCAGATTGAACAAAAACGGTACGTCTGCTAGAAGCCTGACATCCATGTGCCCCATGCTTGATTTTAGAGACAACTCTCTGCTCACTAGCGGTAGCCCTAGCGGTAACCATCTGTTTTCAACAGTAGACACAATGCCGACGCAATGGTACAGGACAGAGCCTAATGTATTTCCTTGATCACCTACCTGGAGCCCCCACCCATGTCATTTCGTGGTATCAACTTCAGGTACTATCGTCCTCAGCCTCACACGCGCATCTACACCATCGTCCCATCCCTTCGGCCCATTTGGATATAGCAGAGAACCACGTGATCAGCAACATCATGCGCCATCCCATTCGTGTGAGCCGAGACGAGGCGAGGCTTTGGGAGGATCACCTCGAAGCCACCCAGTACCGACTGGCCGTCGCTCAAAAACTCACAGCAATGCTCTCCTGAACATTCGAGGGCTGGAAGCTGCCAGGCGAACGCGAGTTGGGAGCCCTCGGCCGGACCGAGGAGGAAATCCCGCCAGAACATCTACGACACCATCCACTCGCCCAATGCCATAAACTTCAAGCTTGTCCTGCTTCAACAACAAAGCATCTACGTACTACGACGCCAAGTCAACCATTTTTGCGGCTTCATGGGGCCTGCCCGTGTCTTTACACAACCGCAATGGTCTTTTGCCGTCTTCCAATGTGTTTCTTGTTCGCCGATCCTATATGCAAATCGGCAGCGCAATTCTTGTCCAGCATATCGTAAAGAGGCCAAGGCACGGCATCAGCCAGAAGCGGGCTCTCTGGGGAGAGGGATCGGGACTTGAACTCGGGTACTTTCAGACCCCAAGAAGCCCGGAACGATCGGCTTCCATGGCACAGTGCGTACCGATGGAGTAGGCGTCACTGTTTTCAAGAGGACGAACAAGCAGCGACCATCCTACAGAGCAAAATACAGAGGAGACCAACAATACCAGCATGCTCACACCGCAGGAACACCAGAACATGGCTGGCAGGGTCGTCACCGTCGACCGTGGGAAGAGGGGCCTCCTTTTCTGTGTCTCGGAGAGTTCCAAGTTGTGCATGCGGCACACTTTTGGATATCTCTGGGGTGAGTTAAAGCGCTGGACCTTGACGGCGTAAATCTTCTCACTTGCGAAATTTATTTTGAAAATGCAGTGTACTATTATTTGCAACCAAGTTTGCGCCACGCGGTGATGAATATTACGCCAGCAGTGTGTAGTATTGCGTTTTGATAGAGGTAATTTATGCGTGAGAATGTTAGCAGAATGGCAAACCAATTACGAAGTTGTCTCACCTTTAGGGTGCCTCCCCTCCATTCGTCGAATGGAGAGTGGCCTGAGCATCTTGCTTTTAGCATCTTAATCCTGCGATAACAGGGCCGGAAAGTTCTTCTTGTCTGCTGCTGCTGCTGCTGCTGCTGCAGTGGCCTTGGGATGTCGGAATCGCTCTGGAATCTCCCGTTGGTCCGGAGGCTCAAGAGGATGTGCCGAAAGTTGAGTACCGCTGCTGTGTCTCGGTTCCAAAGCCGCGAGCGAGAGAATTCCATGGACTTCAAACAATTTAGGTTTGTACACCTTAGAAGCCCGTGGCATTTGATCTCAGGACGTTTTATTCGCTGACATGGTCGTGGATTGGGAATACGCTTGAAGGTCTTCAGGCGGTTCGAGCACTCGGGACAGGTCACGGAGGTGCGGTACTCGTCTATCAAATAAACTTTGAACCCATGACTCTTGAATATATCCCTCCAGCCCTTGCCGCGGATGGGCTCGTGGAAGCGGGCTATGGGTGCAGATCAGTTTCCCATGACAAGCACGGTGTCCTTTCCGAATCTTCGTCGTAGAGTGCGCACCAATCGAGCATCGGGCCTGCTTCCGGTTTACGTAGGCAGAGAGGCGTAATTTCCGATGGAGCGGATGATTGTGGGCCTCATGGTCTACATACGGATGCATCTTCCGGGCTCGACGCTTTCCCCAGTCGCTCTTTGCCGGCCCGTACTTGTTGTGTACGGAATGGGTCGATGTCGTGTGGGTTGTGGTGGTTCTGCTGTAAAAGCTGCTGAGCAGTGACCACTCCCTTGCGCGGGACTCGACGTAGAGCTTGTACCTGGCGGCATTGACGGTGCTGTGGCATATCTGTGCAAGCCTAGTCTCGGCCTCGCGGATGCTGTTTTTGTTATCATAGCGATCCTTGGCAGTGTCGCGTATCTGACGAAATCGCACCATCCGTGTTTCTCGGGCGCGCTGGTTGCGTGTATACCGGTGTATTTTAGGGAGCTCGGGCGTGCTCAACTCATGCATCCCATAATGATCGCGACGGCCTGGATCAATGAGAAGACACTTGTCCTCGGTCTCTTGCAGCTCGTCGTGTGGGATGTCATGAATGTAGGAACAGTCTGCGGAGTGATCGTTCTTGCTCTGATCCCTCCGAGCGCCCTTGTTCCTCATGCTGTCGGCAATGCGTAAGCATTCGGGCTCCAGAGCACTGTCATCGGTTATGATATCACCGGTATCAGTCCGGGTTCGCTTGCGATTAAGGTTCTTCTTTGCCTCAGGGGTCTTGAGTATGATTGATACAGACACTCCGTCTGTTTGTATTGCTCCAAAGAACCTCCTGTCATCCCTATCCTTGAATGCCTTGGACTTGAGGTCAAGTACCTTCCCCCATGTCTTCTCAATCGGTGGGTCTTTAGTGGATGCCTGCCTTGATATATGCTGGCAGAGGATTCGCGTGTCGATGTGGATGTGGCATGGAATCCAAGAAGTCCGGAGAGGAAAACACTGGACCGACTTTGCCTCCCTCGTCTCTAGGAACTTGCAGAGCTGATAAAAAGCATTGAGATGTTTTCCCGGAGATTTCTTCACATCATAGTAGATGTCATCTTTGGCGAACTTATATAAGTGTCGTCGTACGCTTGAAGGATCGGTGACAGTTCAGCGAGGATGAGATGGGCTTCCGGTGTGAGATTGCTGTGATCCGGGTTTCTGCGTCGCAGTGCCTCCTTGATTTGACGGGCTGGCTTCCAGATTCTCTCCTCACAGACCTGGCGGAACTTGTGTTCATCGCTGCTAACCATTTCTTTGCGTATAGCTTCCTTCCGCTGACGCACGTTCAACAGACTGTTGACAATGCGCCGTAAACATTCGCCAAACCGCTGCTGGACATTAACCTTGTAGGCAGTCATGATCTCGGTGCTGACATAGGCTGCGACCTGGGACATGTTGGGATGTTGTCCAGGCTCAATGTTGACAGTCTTCGAGTAGCCTTCGAGGTGTGTCTTTATGAGGGTCCTAATAGACTTGGTCGACGGCTTGACCTTCTCGCGCATGAACTTCCTACTGGCCAGACTGAGGAAAACCTCATAGAAGAATGCTTGACCGATGAGCTCGCAGGGGTTGAAGTCATGGTCGCGTTCCAGTTCGTGGAGGAGGATCCAGCGCGAGAGCTGGTATGTGTGAGTGGTGAGAAAGTGGGTAGTCCGGACCAGGTTCTCCAGGTACTGCTGCTTCCACCCAATAGACCTTAAAGAGGTCTTGATGACCATGGTCTTGGCGTCGGCCATGATCGGTACAAAGGAAAAGGAAGGGACACGTAATCTGAGACCGGTAGCCCATATATATAGTAAAACCTGAGTTGTCAATTGATCGGAAGATGACCAATGATCAGTCGCATTTATGCCGCGCGCACGGTTCTGTGGTATTTCTATCACAAATCTGCGCTTCTTGTGAGACCACAGCTCTGGCCTTCTGGAGTCGCTGCCCGTGCCACACTGAACATAGTCTGACTGGGTGACTGAGTCAGCCAACAGGCGTTTTACTAATAGATACTCCTGTATCGGCTCTGCAAAATCATCTTCAAGAATGTCAAATGATATTTGCTACCCAACCGCTAAACTATTTCCATAACCCGCAAACAAAAAGTTCAACTGGCTGAATGGGTGAAACGCGTACTTGAGGAAAAATAATCTGAGATACTCTGAAGCAAGTCTCATTGTGTCGAAGGTTCTATGATATTATTTGAAGGGGAAAAAACAGAAACAAAGCATGAGCAGAAAGGAATAGAGCATGGTACACTGACTGGGATAGGAGTAGTACGCACGCGCACAAGAGGAAGGAGGGAAGGACGACGGCGAAGAAAAAAGATGTAAATGATTGTCTACGCGGACAAGTGGTGTTGATCAGCAATCATGGCAATGATTGCAGCACCAAGACCCGAGCCGTCCTTGGCATGGTCAAATCTGATCTTCTCCACTGACGCTTGCCCAAACATCTCTTCCATGGCCTCGCGGGTGTAGGCCTCAAAGTGGGAATATTTCTCAAATAGGGATCCATCAATCGCAACGACGGTAGGCTGCCCAATCTGACCGCAGTGGGAGAGAACGCCAGATAGGCCACATGCGACGAGGCGCGCTGCGCGACGGCCGACAAAGCCGCACACGTGCTTAACAATCTGCCGGTCGGCGAGAGTAGTAAGAGGGATCCCCATGGTATTCTCGAGAATATCGCGGGTGCGAGAGAGGTCTTTTGAGGTGTCGCACTCAATTTGGGTGAGGTACGCAGTCTCAAAAGCCCACTGAGTATTCATGGACGGTGACGATTCTCCGCTGAAGAGGAGCATGTGGTCGATGAGGCTGATCATGGCATTCCGCGCAATTTCACCGAGGTACATGCCTGCCACCATCTTCTCGTACAGTTGCTGATGGACATTGCGGGACTCCCGGTTTAGCTTATTGTCATACTGCGTCATGGGTAGTACTCGGCGTTCGTTGTCAAAAGCTCCCCACTCCATATTGACCACCATCTCGTCATCCTCAATATTTTCGGGTCTCGTCCACTTCTGGATCTTGTCGATCTTCTCATAGTAGCCTATCCACCCACCCACCCGATCCCGTGTTCCGCATGAGAAACCTGTCCCACGTAGTGTCCAAATGACCACACAAACTTACAAGCGTTGGACCCAGTCCCCATAATAACGCCCATAGCCGTCTCCGGATGACGATAGGCATGTGCGAGGAGCGTGCCGACAGTATCATTTACAATCTATCAATGACATCAGCAGACGGTTAATCTACGGTGCTTTTTTTTTGGGTGGGGCGGATGGAGTGAGAGAGCGACTCGATTTGGATATGGCGGGAAATCACTGGAAAAATAAATAAATAAATAAATAACTTACGGCAGCAATGTGAACAGGCAAACCGCGACGGCTCAGTGCTTCTTGCAACAAAATCGCAACATCCTTTTCTACAGCGTTTTTGCAAGAAAATCCTTTGGTCCACTGCTTGAGAGTTCCGCGATTGATGGCGGTCTGAAGGATCGGGAAGGAAAATGTGTATGCAAGCTCAAGGTGCTTGCCCGTTAGGTGGGGTCGTTCCTGTAGAAAAGCATCGACAGAGCTCGCGATAAAGTCGCAAAGATCGACCATGTCGCCCGTCTTGAGACTATCCTCGACCTTGAATTTCGCTTGCTCGATTTCGTGGCTGCCGTTACCCTTCAGGGTGACCAGACAGACACGGAGGTTGGTGCCACCCAGATCTAGAGCAAGATAATCGCCTGTCTCTTTGCCGGTAGGACGACCTGTAACGTAGCTGGGGATCATAGCCACTAGAATCAAAATTCGCCTGAATCAGTCTACCCAGCGTATCCGTATTGGGGTTAAGACATACCCGTTGCACCCGGATGGTCCAGTCCCTTTCGCATCTCCGCAATAAACTGCTTTGTGATCAACTGAAGCCGTTCCGTGCTCACTTCAAACTCCTTGGCCATTTTGTGGATGGCCAGGATTTGCGCCTCTGACCCATCTACATGGTAGTGTTCGGATGCAACATCTCCGTCCAGGCGGGTCATAACGAACTATAAAAGTATCCAAAGGGGAAAAGAAAAAGAAAAGATAGCTGGAAGAGAAGCGGGAAAGACAACTAAAAAGAGGACCCCCCCTGTGTGCTCCGCTCGGGTTTTATACGCGGATGGCGGGCCGGGGAGTGGAGTGTAATCTGTTTCGTCATTTGCGCGATGTATTCGAAACACAGTTGCCCCGCCTCATTTTTTTCTTCCATCCATCCAAGATTATTGTTCCACTGTCCAATGCGACGGGCCAATATTACTTTTTATTTTATTTCGTTTTTGCCCACCAGGGACTCTACTCTCTTCTTTGCATACGCTTGAACCCAGACTACTGGACGGTGTGACCAACAAAGTTCATGGAGATGTAATTCGTCGCCGCTTCTTTTTTCTTGGCTGGGAAAACGCCACATATCAATCCGAATCTGGTCAGGTACTGCTGTGCCAGCATTTATACAGGGCAATCGGCTCGAGTTCTACTCATATCCTGCCCGGTGCCGCTTATCCTGGGTATATGGATTGGGATGACCGACAAAAAGTAATGACCCGATTTGTCCGATATAGAAAAAATTGCTGTGCCTCACAACCTAGGCAGCACTGCACACTATCGCGTTGCTATGTGACAGGATCATGATTTCCAAGACATACGCTATTTTCCAAAATCAAAGTCGCAGGATCATAAAAATATAATCGTAAATGTCACCTATATACACGGAAACGTGTCGCTTCCATCTCTTCCTTTTGACTCTTTCTCTTTTATACACTTTTACATTCTGCAACGAGCAGCTTATTTTTTTTTTTTACAAAGGCCAAGGTCATGTCGTTGATGAGCGTGGCTGTCCTGAACCTATGGACTATGCTGTTGATGAAGAAAATCACACTTGCAATCCGTTTGTTCTCGCATTGAATATCTGCTTAGCATATCTTGCAAAGATAACTCTGATCTTACTACCACACACATTCCTAAGCGAATAGGGTACATGCACTCGGATGAAAGAAGCAGGGATCAAGCGCAGTTACACTCGCACACTGACCAAGACAAGGTCGGATTTTTCAAACGGACGATTGAGAAGGTCCTGAGTGGATCAGCTGCTACAAAACAGCTAGGAATCCATTTTCGTTCAGCACAGCAATGGGCAATACAGTATGAGAAAAACCCTGACAGCATCTTTAAGAAACCTAAAGCGAGGGCTCGTTGGCGTATTCTCAATGAAGAGCATAACAGCGTTATTTTAGAATGCATGGATGAGAATCCATCCATTTTCCTGGAGCAGCTGAGGAGCAACTCCTCCAAAGATTTGAAGGTATCAAAGTATCTAAAGCGACGCTCCATCGATTTAGGAAATACGAATGCATCTTGTCATTGAAAACGGCTCGGTTTCAGCCTGTAGACAGGAATAGGCTGCAAAGATCCAAGAGCGCCTTGACTGGATGCGCAAATGGGAAAGGACCGACATTGACTTTAGAAAAAACTGCGTTTTCCTTGACGAATCTGGATTCCATATCAATATGAAACGCAGCATGACGTGGCCCAAGAAAGGGATTCCTGCAATGGTCACAACATCAAAGGCAACCACAATCTTGGGAACAATCTCAGCATTAAATGTAGCTTGAGGCTCCTGCAGCCCCCAATCAAGAAAAGAAAAGAGGACAGGTCAATCTGAAGTTACGAGCAGAGGAACTGTAACTGGGCATTATCTCATCTCCCTTAGGGCTATGATGGACGAGATGGATAAGTATGAACATATCAAGTGCCGTTATTTGGTAATGCATAACGCACCTATCCCTAAGGCTGAAGATATCGATGTGCTTGTCTTCCGCCATACTCGCCTGAACTCAACCCGATTTGGTCCGTTGTCAAGACCAAAGCAGAAGGCAATAGGTTGCCCTTGTTCCATTCTGCGATCTTCTAATATTCCGGACCCTCTGTAGATAACAATATCAGAGGAGAGGATTTGGCCTTTGGCTGCACCTTCGCAAGTCTCCCACCATGGCGTCGTCGAGGTGCTTTTGTCTTCGTCTGATTCCCCCGATGCTTCTGCCGCTGGTGTTGTCGTTGATCCGTCGTCGTCTCTCCTCGTTCTTTCCGCCAGCCCTTCCGCCGTCGCATCCACCGTCAGTGCTCAACAGCCCCGGCTCCTTTCTTTCCTCTCTCTTCCATCAATTTGTTGCTGCAGTGGCACACCTAGTTACCTTCGCGGTAAGTTGAAGAGTAAGAAGACGGACTGATATTTTCTGTTGATTAACGGGTATGTCCCCGGCCTTCTTTATCCATTACACTTTATATGCGTCATAACTTTCCTCCCTTGCGAAATTTATTTTGAAAATAGTGTTTCGAATTAACCAGGTATGTGCGTTGTAGATGTTTCGAATGAATAACTTGAGAGTAGTTTACATGATGAAAAAGGGGATGCGTATCTTTGCCTCTATGTGCGTGTGTATGGGTGTGGTTGGAGTAAGGCAGTTAACGGATTAATCACTCTTCGAGTCCTCCTCGTCTTCGCTTGAGCTGTCGTTCTTTTTCTCGGCAGCTTTCTTGGCCTGGCGCTCTGCTTTTCTGCGGGCCTTCTCGGCTTGCCATTCTTTCCAGCCCATCTTCTTTTTCGCGTCCCCCTTTTTCTTCTGTTGATCAGGCTGAGCCTTCTCCTGTTGAGCCACTTCACCGTTTTGCTGGCGCTCAAGGTGTCTCAGACGGCGCATGTGTCCCTGAGTCGGCATAAATTCATTAATTGTTCCTGTAGATCATCCCTTCCACACACCTCACCTTGCTCTCTAAGTGGACCTCTACTTGCTTCTCGGTTTTCAGTATTTTGTCGGGGCATATCTCGCAAGTGAAACGCGTGACATAGCCTTCCTCATCCTCATCCTCCTCATCCTCTTCTTCCTCATCGTCTTCCTCGGCTTCGTTTTCTTGTTCGCCCTTTTCATCGCCACTATCATCCTCATCGTCCTCCATCACCTCACCCCTCGCGTGCTCTTCGAGGCGTTCAAAGCGATTTTTACCAGCAACTTCGTCGTCATCTTCATCATCGTCATCGTCGTCGTCGTCGTCGTCGCTTTGTTCTTTTGGTACTGCCTCGTCTTCCTCCTCCTCAGGCTCAGATTCTTCAGCCGAATTTTCTTCGTCACTGCTCTCTTCACTTTCAGAGCTCTCCTCCTCCTTCTTTTGTCGCTTAGCGGTCACTTTCTCTTGTTGAACTGGGTGTCGGCGCTTGTTGCTGACAGTCCTTTGTTGCTGCTTCTGTTTGGGCTGAGGTTTATTTGCGTTCATACTCTTCTTCTGAGCCGCATGCGGACGTTTCGTAGTCAGATTCTTTTGAGCGGGCATGGTGAAGTCTATTGATTCAAACGATCAAAAAGAACGATGGTGGATTGTAGGGGAAAAAGGGAGGGTTTAATTTTTCTTTATTCTTGGGCGAGCGAGTGGCTGAGCGGGACATCTGTCTGGCCACCCGTCTCTTTCCCCTCTTCCCATAAATTATGCGTCCAACTTTCATAAATTACCCGTTGATCGGGAATGACCAAGTTGCAGATCGTTTAGATATTATTATTACGCGACTCATTAATCGCAACGCCAAGGTCGCGTTAAAAAGGTGTCACCACGTTAAAACCCCTCGTATTAAATAAACCCTTGCATTGTCGTCGTCTTTTTTTTTTTCGACGAAAGGGCTGCGGAAGACGCACATGCCTCCATCTCACTCGTCTTCGCCTTCAACATCTTTCAGAGAGAGCCCGTCATGGTGCAAATCACCGTTAAAGAGCTAGGCCACAAAATTGAAAGGGCCCACAAAGGTCAAAACACACCGCTCTTGAACGGGTTGTGTGAAGACTTGGCGTTGCCTGCACTTGCAAAAGACACTAAAGAGTCGGTACCCAAGCTATCTATCTAATATATGATCTGCGCAGAGCAAAATAAAGAGAGTTGACGCTTTGCATATTCACCATAGGCGGGTCAAAGACCTCCGAACGCATATTTATAATGTTGTGAACGAAGAAAACTATCTCACATCACTAGCCGTTTCGCAGGTAAGATCAAACCAGAGGGGAAGAGAACAGAGACAGACATGTCTAAAAGAAAGCCGCAGGATGATCCAGGCTGGATTGCAATGGGATCCGCTCAACGAAAAAAAGACGGCAAGTTTTATCTCTACTTCATCCTCGATGTTACTGCAGCCCAAATGGTCAACGAGACAGGACCACGGTTCAAGGTGAAAGGAAGAAAACCGTTCTTGTTGCTATATATATTAAAATGATCCAAGTTGCTTCGAATCGAGAAATTGGATATACCCATCTATTCCCTCGACTGGTCTGGACCCCATCTTTTGGTCGGATCGAATCATGGTCTCGTCAGACTTTATACACTCCGTCAAAAAGAAGATAAGCGGCCTTTTGTTCTTGCTGCAGAGTACAAGGCACCTGCTGATCAGGTCAGGACGGAAGACACACACACACACACACAGAGAGAGAGAGAGAGAGATTGGATTCATACGTCGATACGCACACGTAGATGGCATACATGGATGGTCCCTTGTATGTACAAGGAGAGTACCCAATGAACAGCAGGATTCAGCGCGTCCAATTTGCATACAACTACTCGGCCGATTATGTGTATCGGCGCTGGCAACCTCTGGGTGACATTCCCGTGCCAGACCGTCGTGATACACCAGATGTCTGCAGTCAATTTCTCAGCGTCTTTTGTAACCGGGTGAATATATGGGATGCAGTTGCTGAAGATGCACCGAGCAGTTCGATCAAGGTCAGTCAAGATCTCCTTCTTCTTTTTTTTTTAACTTTTTAGAAGCTAATGATCGTCTCGAAAGGTTCATCCGAGTCGGCTGAACTGCGCGAGCTGGTCGCCTCATGCGCCGTGTACGCTGATTGTTGCGGGAGGATGTGCAAAGACGTTGCATATCATCGACACTAGAGCGAATCGCACAGTATGGACGGCCTCCGAAGCCCACAGCCGACCGATCCGAGACGCAAAGTTCAGCACTTTTATTCCATATTGGCTCGCATCTGGTGGCGAGGACGGCGTTGTGAATATTTTTGACATTCGTGCTACAAACCATGCTGCGGTGGCCAAGATCAGTGGGCATGAAGGTGTCATTGAGTCGATCTCGTGGTCCAACATGCGACCCGAGAACTTGGCCACCACCTCTGCGGATGGCACGTTTCGGATGTGGATGTTGTGCAAGGACGCGGTTCCTGTTTCGGATACATTTTATAGGGCGAGGAAGTGGACTAAAGACGACACACCTCCCGCTTTCCTCCGTCCGGACGAACGATACATACGTCAGAACTGGTGCGGAAATGCCAAGGACCTTATTGTCCCATGGGCTGAGGCACATCCAAATTATTATTACGACGACTATGATGATCCCTGGGGACGGAGTCTGGACTTGGAACCACAGACCATGCTCTTGATGGGCGCAATTGGAGTAGGTGGATGGGGCCGTACCGATAAAGGTCCCGTGTATATTGGTGAAGATGTTGAAAAAAGCAAAGGCCCAGTAGTCGAAGGTAAAGTCGATATATAAGGATGGTACATTGGATATAGAATATCAACAGACGCACACTCTTCTTCAGTGAGAATGTCCAAAACAAGGTTAGCTGACTATTACTGCATAACAACAATGGGCCAGCTCTGTGTACAGAGTATCCGTCTAGAGGACAGAGACACCATCAAATATCAATACATGTGGGTGGCAAAGAGTCTATTCTGTCATTTGGGAGAAAACCAACTGTAATTGTGTATTAGATTCGACAAGGACCGAGACCCGATTGCGCATAAGATAGAATACTGCCTTTACGTACGAAAAATCACCCAAGCCCGAGAAGAACTTCAGAAGCTTAAGGACATCGTGGTTGAGGATGAGGAAAAAGAAATGTGCGTCACCTGTTCATTAACAGCTCCCCTCTCCATTCCATATTGTTCAAATACTCATAAACAGCATAGAGAAAGACAGAATCAGATCGCCTACTTCGAAGAGCGTCTAATGATCCGAGATGCAATTCAGCCGAATGCTTGGGGCTTTGATACAATCCCCACCGAGACGGAAAGCAAACAACGGTTATGGACGCCGCAGGATCGTTGGGACTTGGCAGTATCGGTCTTTCAGAAGGACGTTGAGTACTGGAGCCGTCGCCTCCCTCCCGGCTATGCTACGCACCATCATTTCGACCTCGATGCTCAGATCGATGCAACTGTCCTCTCCTCTGCCTCTCCGCTCTCAGATCAGGAAGATCTGTCTAATCTAACCCAGCTCGGGATACCAGTCCCACCATCCTCTTCGCCCATGCTCTCTTATCCAATTGTCGATGATGGGAGCATTTATCAAGAAGAGGATTTGAGCCCTCGACTCTCTGTGACTACCTCACGAAAAAGCCTCTCGCAGCTTAGCACACGAAGCTCTACAGCCGGTGACGGCGCGAGTGGAAGCTTCCTCAGTAGCCATAGCGGTCTGCCTGGAGTCGTTGGAAGAACTAAAAGCCTGCGGCGGATATTTAGCCGCAGCTCTATTGGGTCCTCCACCTCAACTGGTACAGACGAAAGAGAACAAAGAGAGAGCGATACGCTCATTACCGCGCCTCTTCCGTTGACCCGAAGAAAGTCGGCTCGACGAAATGCAGTCTTTAGGCCATCTTAAATATATCCCCCTTGGGTTTGACATTGAAAATCATCTTCAGCCTTCTTATCAAAGCAAAATTAATATGATGTCTAACCCTGAAGGAGACTGCAGCAATCGTTTCTTTAAATAAAGAGCTACATATCTGTGCGTCCATGTTGCTCAAAGCTATTACCTATTGAAGCGCCCCGACGAACTTTTCAGCGGGTCCGATATGTATTACTGCAGACTGCCAATCGAAAATGCATGAAAGCCTTTCCGCATTTGTTCGCTTGACTGAACATAGCGGCAGGTGGTACAGTATGTCTGCGTTTTCCGGCCTTTATGGCTCTATATGTATGTAAAGGAACGATCTAGGGCTGTATCCTTCTGAGCGTCAACGTGCTACTTCCAAAAGACCCTACCAATTGCTTAGGCATTGTGGAAGATCGATGGAATCGCTCCTCGCTAACATCAACGCGTTTGTTTCTTTCAAAGCTGTCAGACATCGAAGATCTGGACCTACCCAAGCACCAACGAGTGTGTTTTGTTCGAAACCATCAGTTGCTTTAGGCATCGGGAAAGATTGACCGGCCAGCAAGTTGAAGAGGAAAGAAAAAGAAAACGAAAAATCTCAATTTTTTATATCCCCTCGATAGCGCGAACCTCGGAGCTGATAACTGGTACATCAGTTCAAGGCGGTGCGTACTGAGGCCTGAAATCCGGTAAGAGGACAGAAAACGTCCTCAAACGCAGCCATTGGGATGCCTCGATGATGCTACTGGTGCTGGTGCTGCTACTTGAAGGAAGTCAGAATTCAACAATAACTGCGCAACAAACGCAATTTTCTTTGAGCTCGGTCTTGCGAATTCTCAACTGATTGTGGCTACCAGACGCACGCCGAGCCCTCTCCCTGCAATCCAGTGATTCTTATCAAACCTCCTGTTTAGTGCAGAAGCCTGAGATAGGTCAATAAGCCAAGATAAAAACATAATATTTGTTGACAATGTTGCATGAATGCATGCGTCCACCTTCAACGTGTCATAGACCACGGCCATGCTGTGTCACCTTGCACTCGGATACTGAACCTTGGTGACAGCAGCAATCACTTGAGTCGGGGATAGATTCTTCCTAGCTTCACCTGGTTTTACAAGCAACCATGGAAGAGGTCGATACGGAGATAGTAACGATGAATTTCAAAAATACGGAGGGTATATCAAGAATTAGTGAGCCCCAAACTTTCCCGAACGTGGAGAGCACAACTGAGCATTCGCATGCTTACTGTACAAGTGATGACATGGTGTACTAGAAAAAAAAACTATTACATAGCGTCTTTCAAATTGCAATTGTCCTGTTTACGTTAAAAGCTGTTGGAGCGTGGAAAGGACGTCTGCAACAGGTGTACAATGTATGTAGTCTTGGGTTCAAATAACATACGTATTGGTATGCGAAGGATTACATACTATACGGTTTCCAGATAGGTTCGCTTGTGAACATAGACTACATTTCGTGTGCGGATACCACTTCTGTTGAGCTTGTAAATTATGTACATCTGCAGCATTTGTTCTAGGCGATAGCAGTTGCTATCTCTGCTTCACATGAGCCTGTATATGTTATCTTCTTGACCTTCTTCAGTAGTTCTGGACATAAAGCTTAGATGATCTTATTTGTGTGGAGAAACGCTAGCAAAAGGAACGAATCACCTCACGAGGAAAAAGCCGAAAATAGCTGGTGCAGCAAACCTGTTCTGCTCTTGACCCGCTTCGGTTAGTATCATGCAACAACCTCGGATCACTAAAACAAGTCATCCGCCCACCCCACTCCCTTTTATTGTTTCACCTCGCTTTCTTCTGGTCTTTTGCTCCTTTTGCACAAGATGTCTAAACGCAAATTCGATGGTGAAGATGGTAACGTTGGTGGGAGAGCTTGTAATCAAACCAGCAGCAATCAAGTTGATTTCTAACGGCCAACTAATGAAGAATTGGACGACTTTGTCGTCAAAAGACGCAAACCAACTTTCAACGCATTCATGGTTCAACATCTCAAGGATTTGCCAAGATGGTCGACCGGCCTCATACATTTGGACGCTTCAGACTTGTTTTCCGAGTGGAAGCGTAGGTTTGCCAAAGCACTGGTAAAGTGCGAAAAACAACATTTAGTGCTCAGGTAAAGGATTTGACTTGCCCGTGTTGTTGTCCATACTCATTCGATTTCTCTGCAGTAAGAGTAGCTGCAAGTTCGACAAGGAACGGTGGGCAACTATATCAAGAATTGCCTACGATTTGGTAAGCGCGCAATGGATGCTCTTTGCAAGTTCACTTACGTTATGCGCATAGACCGGTGTTGAATTGGAGTACATTTGCGGCGGGACAAAACTGCTACGCGAAGCGAGCTCATCTGTTTGTGCCGCTGCTTCTACAATGATTAGCAGCAACTCTACAATCGCAAGGAGTGCTTCAGTCAAGTCAAACGAAGTCTCAAAAAAAGTTATCACCATATCTTTGGACTTTCCGGACCTAGAGCAAAAAGTCCATGAAATTGCATATGACTACGTACGAATCAAAAGAAAGGGATTTATGTTTTATTTGCTTGTTCCTAACAACAATAGCTGTTAATCTATTTAGTTCTCTGGGAAAGGCATCACTGAAGCGAGACAAAGGGAGCTACAGGCTATTATCGACATGGATTGCGGTGACGCTGACTGCAGCTTGGCACTGATTCGACTTGGAGCAAAGCACATGTTGAAAGAAAAGAAGACAGCAGTGACCCAAGCCATCATCAAGTATTATATCTTTTTCTCTGTTGCACCGCCTGCTTGTACTTAGCTCATGTTGCTTGTCTTTCTGACAATAGGCTCTCAATATCAAGGATATATAACCTGATTGACTCACGATTTGAAGTTATATATAAGAGCAACGTTCCACCAATGGCCTGGTCCAGTGTAGAGAATAAGGCGAAAAAGATGATGTGCCTGGATGATGGAAGGCATCTTTCGGATGATACCATCAAGCTCTTTGATGAAATTGTGGAGCAGCAGTCATCGACAGCAATGTTGAAACTAATTGACAAGAAGAAATATCTTCTGTCCAGCTCTGATAACGAAGACACCGAAGCATACACCGCGCTGCTGATTGTGGAGCAGGTGTAAGTGAATTAAAGTTACACATCGATAACTTTATGTAATCCATTGCATTCAATTTCAACAGGGTCAGAAATTTTAATCGTCATCAAGAGAGCGACTCGGAAGCTACTTGCTACCGCCGGTTTGCAGCATTGCTGGAGGTGTTATTGGATGGCACAGGCATAACGATGATAGAGTAGGTCCTCTTACCGATTCCTTTTGCTTTGCTGTCTGTGCGTGCATGCGTTGAGCTTTTAACTAAATGCATTGATATATTCCAGCGGTGAAAAGACCTGCAAGGCTACCAAGAGGAATAACGCAATCAACAGCGCCTACTTTGAAATTGACCTCAGCCGGTACGGACGAAATACAGATCTCATCTTGTGCACCCTCGATAGAACCGAAATCTGCTCCAATGCATTCAAGAAGGAGACAAGTGACGACTCTGTTATTTTGGATCAGCAATCAAAAAACTTGCGCACAAATGCAAGCATACTGCAACACGTGCTCTATCCCTTGAATCATGAGCTGGACACAACTATGGCTATTGACTTGATTGGTGAGCGAATGTGCTTTATATACCTACAAAGTCACTCATTATGCTTTACTTGCTTAGGTACAAATGGGTATCTCTATGCTCTCCAGCTTGTCAACGATGATTTCTACATTGCAAAGCCAGTATCGCAACTGCTGTACCCAAAGACCCGCGAGAGTCTATGGCTGTTTCTGGATACGCTGAAGGCCCTCTTTTTTTTTAAAGTAAGGTGTTGCACGTCGAAAGAATATCGTTCTCACCTCCTTCATAGGATTTTTTATGTACAACAGCCAACCGAGCAAAAATGGAGCTACACCGGCGCGCAGCCAACAATGCTTTGCCAACGCTGAATACTTCCTTCCTATCCTTTGCATCCACATCGACCTCATCACCAACGTCATCGCACTCTTCGCCCTTTATTTTTACCTCTCCTTCGCATCCCTAAAATTGTAACAGCAACAGCTTTTCTCTCTCTCTTTCTCTCTCTCTCTCTTTCTCTCTCTCTCTCTCTCTCTCTCCCCCTCCCTCTCTCACAGCTTCTCTCACAAAAAAGAAAATAAATCAATATAGCTTTGTAAGATAAACGAATAACATAAGCTCCCGTCAATCGTGTTGCTCTAGAACCACAATCACGTGCTGCCATTTCACCCAGCTTGTATTCGAGTGTCATTCTCCACATAATATTATGGATCGAACTCTGTGTATATAAAGGAGTTGGTGGCATATCGCACGCGTAAAAAATCGCAAATCCCGCAACAACAACGGTGCGAGCCATGGACTATTGTGATTCATTCACCATGATGCGACCCTCTCCCCCCCCACCGCGGTAGGCAGAAGAAATTCCCTGCATATGGTGCATTGCATACTGTAGTCTTGCTCACAGGCAGCGTTTCTACCCTGCCATTCAATTGTCGGCTGGCTAATACAGCGCGGGCCGTACGAGTGCCATAGCGAATATTCCACAGCTGGCAATCCCCGCATCCGCATGTGGAATTAAGGCTATGGTAAATGCTATTGCGATAGAAGGGCAGAATATTACTTTTTCGAGTTCCGACGTATCCATAATATGCCCAATAAGCAGGACCTGCAGCAGCAAGATCTAGATGCCATTTATCAGCGCACCCTTGGTGCCATTGATTCGATCATGCAAGCGTCAGGCCGCCGACTCTCGGATTTTCCGACCCTGCCCCAGGAATGCCGAGACACTCACGAAGAGTCCATGCCACCAACCCAGGTTCTGATCCGTGCCGAACACACGCAGTATGACCAATATGAACAAGCCCTCCAAGATACCGAATTGGTCCACACTCTCAATGATGACCAGAGAGCTGCGTGTGATGCCATTATCACGTCAATTGCCGAGCAATCCAGCGACCCTCATGTATCCCGGCTATTCTTCATCAATGGCCCTGGTGCTACAGGAAAGTCTCAAGTGTTCAAGACTCTCCTGACGCATGTATGCTTTCAACAGGAGATTGCTTTGCCTGTTGCCTCTTCTGGCATTGCCGCCATCCTGCTTCCTGGTGGCCGCACGGCTCACAGCCGCTTCAAGATCCCCGCTCGTCCCCGACGAAACAAGTACCTGCAGCATCAGCTTGACCAGTGCACACGCCCATCTTATTCGACATGCCTCCCTGATCGTTTGGGATGAGGCTTATTATAGGCGGCAGGTATTCTTTTGAGGCCGTAGACAAGGCACTCAAGGACATTATGGGCGCAGTTGACCCTGCATGCGAACACGTCCCCTTTTGGTGACAAGGTGGTTGTTTTCGGTGGCGACTTTCGCCAATTGCTTCCAGTCCTCAAGAATGGCACACGCCCCGAGGTCGTCGCAAATACCATCCAGAGCACTACGATTTGGCCCCATGTTCGTGTTGTGCATCTGAACATCAACATGCGGGTGCAGAACTCAGGGCCTCAAGCCGCTGCCTTTTCTGACTTGCTCCTTGCTGTTGGTGATGGAAGGCCACCGTACCACGAGAATTTCGAGATTCCGCAACAGTGGTGTGTCGATCCCAACGACAGCATGGATCCCATACATGTCATCTACCCTTCGATCCGCCTCACCAACAAGCCATCGGTTCAGTTCTGAGATGGTGCTATTCTTGCCACCAAGAACGCCGACGTTGACGATATCAACGACAAGGCTTTCAATTTCTCTCCCGGTGAAAGCAGAGAGTACCATTCCCACGAGCGCATTATTGACGCCGATGACCCAGATTGTAGCGGCATCAAGCTACCCTCCAGAGTTCCTCAACAGCCTCAATTCCTCAGGTGTTCTCCCACACTGCTTGAGGCTAAAGGTGGGTATGCCTTTGGTGCTGCTCCGAAATCTCGATCCCGCTGCATGCCTCTGCAATGGCACCAAACTCATCCTCACGCGGCTTATGCACATTGCATTGCCGTCAGATCCATTGTCCATGGCCAACAGGGCGTGGAGCATATTCTTCCTCGAATCAACCTCTGCACCAAAGAGGGCGAGATGCCATTTGTCCTGTGCCGTCGCCAACTGCCTGTTCGTCCTGCGTTTGCAATGGCCATCCATAAGGCACAAGGCCAAACACTGTCCCGTATGGGTATTCACCTTCCCGAACCAGTATTCGCACAGGGGCAGTTACATGTCCCACTGTCACGACCAACAAACCCTGACAACCTGCACGTGGCAGTATATGATGATATGACGGCTACCCACTCCGCAACAATGAATGTGGTGTGTCCAGAGGTTCTCTGCCAGTCGACCTCTGCGTAGACATTAATTACGCCCATACCATTCCTTTTAACTTATGACCCTTCCTTTACTATTGTTCATCTGTTTATGATGCCAACTTTTCCTTCACTCATTCCCCTATGGCCTTCTACATTTCCTTTCCATTTTCATCAATAAAAACCACGACCTGTGCCGACTAACCAACATGCGCCACAAAGTAAAAGACCATCCTCCCACGACAACGCACGGGGGGTCTAGGGGGTTTTACCCCCAGCGAGCAGAATTCTCCGTAGCCCACGAAGCGACTAACACGGAGCACAGCGCAGCGGCTAAGTCAGTATATGGGCGAAAGAGACTGCAAGCTCGATTTCATAACTATATGTATATTAAGCTTCGTGGACAAACATATTGGATTAGAGCCATGGTTTATCGACAATGTGTTCTCTCCATTTAATCTGAGTTATTCTCAGCAATCCGTTTTTACAAAGCCGTTATTCCCTTTGGGCGTCAACCGGGCATGAAGCACACAGGCTACCACAGGCCCTCGGAAAACCATCGACGACCCATGGATTACCTCATGATAGACAGTCATGAGGCAAATGCAGGGCAGCAGAACCTAGATTGATAATGTTAGCAACTATGGCAGCATGGCTGTGCACCGTAGTCTACCTACCTTTCCACATCGATGGACAGCAAGAGAGCATTGCACAAACCATCGCTCATGAGAGGCGCCAACCGGGGTTTTAAGCACACAGGCTACCACAGGCCCTCGGAAAATCATCGACGACCCATGGATTCCCTCATGATTGATAGTCGTGGTGCAAATGCAGGGCAGCTGAACCTAGATTAATAATGTTAGCAACTATCGTAGCATGGCTGAGCTCTGTAATCCACCTACCTTTCCCATCGAATGGATAGCAAGATGGCATTGCACAAACCATCGCTCATGAGAGGCGCCAACCGGGTTTTTAAGCACACAGGCTACCACAGGCCCTCGGAAAATCATCGACGATCCATGGATTCCCTCATGATTGATAGTCGTGGTGCAAATGCAGGGCAGCAGAACCTAGATTGATAATGTTAGCAACTATCGTAGCATGGCTGTGCACCGTAGTCTACCTACCTTTCCACATCGGTGGACAGCAAGAGAGCATTGCACAAACCATCGCTCATGAGAGGCGCCAACCGGGTTTTTAAGCACACAGGCTACCACAGGCCCTCGGAAAATCATCGACGACCCATGGATTCCCTCATGATTGATAGTCGTGGTGCATATGCAGGGCAGCAGAACCTAGATTGATAATGTTAGCAACTATGGCCGCATGGCTATGCACCGTAGTCTACCTACCTTTCCACATCGGTGGACAGCAAGAGAGCATTGCACAAACCATCGCTCATGAGAGGCGCCAACCGGGGTTTTAAGCACACAGGCTACCACAGGCCCTCGGAAAATCATCGACGACCCATGGATTCCCTCATGATTGATAGTCGTGGTGCAAATGCAGGGCAGCAGAACCTAGATTGATAATGTTAGCAACTATCGTAGCATGGCTGAGCTCTGTAATCCACCTACCTTTCCACATCGGTGGACAGCAAGAGAGCATTGCACAAACCATCGCTCATGAGAGGCGCCAACCGGGTTTTTAAGCACACAGGCTACCACAGGCCCTCGGAAAATCATCGACGACCCATGGATTCCCTCATGATTGATAGTCGTGGTGCATATGCAGGGCAGCTGAACCTAGATTGATAATGTTAGCAACTATCGTAGCATGGCTGAGGTCTGTAATCCACCTACCTTTCCCATCGAATGTATAGCAAGATGGCATTGCACAAACCAGCGCTCATGAGAGGCGCCAACCGGGTTTTTAAGCACACAGGCTACCACAGGCCCTCGGAAAAACATCGACGACCCATGGATTCCCTCATGATTGATAGTCGTGGTGCAAATGCAGGGCAGCTGAACCTAGATTGATAATGTTAGCAACTATGGCCGCATGGCTGTGCACCGTAGTCTACCTACCTTTCCACATCGGTGGACAGCAAGAGAGTATTGCACAAACCATCGCTCATGAGAGGCGCCAACCGGGTTTTTAAGCACACAGGCTACCACAGGCCCTCGGAAAATCATCGACGACCCATGGATTCCCTCATGATAGACAGCGAAGGAGTTTCCAAACAACTGAAGGCTGTTGTCGCTGTTTGTTTCTTGGGCAGGCTGGGCCCGAAAAGGAAAAGAACGAATTTTTAAAAGTCCTCGCATTCTGCAATGATGGGGCTTCGCTTAAGCAGACTCTTGTCCAGATGTATATTTATTGCTATGGAATGAGTATAAGCTGTATCGATCAGCCATAGGATATATCGCACGTTGAGATTTTAAGGAAGCACTGTCAGCTGGATAATGGTTTTGCGCAGCCGCCCGGAGATACGAATGTACGAGTTGATATTTAATGCAACAGAATCGGTAAATAAAGTAAGCCGAAAACCGGTTGACGCACAGATTCCGGAGAGCACTGGTGTATTTTTGTCGCTGACTACAATGGTGGTGGTAAATATTTATCGGTTCTCCTAACCTTGGCAAGTATTGGATTGGCGGCACTGCTACAATAGTACATAATTGCTATTCTGACGATCGCTGCGGACCCTAGTAGGCGGAAGCGCTTTTCTCTTTCAAAGGAGACTTTGCATCGTTGGAGGGCTATTCACATGGGAGTGTCAAGTGGACTTCAAGTCACCCAAAACGATGTCGGATTGATGGATGAGAAATGAGTGGCATCTCAGACGATGGATGCGAATGATGATGTATCAAAGGTGCATAACCGGCATGGGTCGCTGTGGAAAATCTCGGTCCTGAGGACGGGAACGACATTAGAAATTTGGAGAAAGAGCATTTCCAGCGTCTATACGATTTGCAGATAGGCTCCTTTGGGAACATTGACTACATTTCGTGTGCGTATACCACGTCTGTTGGACACGTCAGTTACGTACATCCGCAGCATTTGCTCTGGACGATACCAAGCTGTTATACGGTGTATAGCTACCTCCGCTTCACACGAGCCTGTATACTTTATTCTTTGTTTGTTCGTGACATGAACCGCTTTCCCGCAGCTATGAAGCGTTGAGCAAAAGGAACGAATCACCTCACGAAGAAAAAACCGAGAATAGCTGGTGCAGCAAACCTGTTCTGCTTTTGTCCCCGCTCCGGTTAGTCTCCTGCAACATTCTCGGATCGGCTAGACCAAGTCGCACGCCCACTCCACTCCCTTTTATCGCTTCACCTCGCTCTTTCTTCTGGTCTTTTGTTCCTTTTGCACAAGATGTCTAAACGCAAATTTCATGGTGAAGATGGTAATGTTGGTGGGAGAGCTTACAATCAAACCAGCAGCAATCAAATTGATTTCTAACGGCCAACTAATGTAGAACTCAACGACTTTGTTGCGAAAAGACGCAAACCAACTTTCAGCGCATTCATGACTCGACATCTTAAGGATTTGCCAAAATGGTCGACCGACCTCATACATTTGGACGCTTTAGAATTGTTTTCCAGGTGGAACCGTAGGTTTGCCAAAGCACTGATAAAGTGCGAAAAACAACATTTATTGCTCAGGTAAAGGATTTGACTTGCTCTTGTTGCTGTCCATGCTCATTTGATTTTTTTTCAGTGAGAGTAGCTGCAAGTTCGACAAGGAACGGTGGTCAACTATATCAAGAATTGCCAACGATTTGGTAAGCGCGCAATGGATGCTCTTTGCAAGTTCACTTACGTTATGCGCATAGACCGATGTTCAATTGGAGTACATTTGCGGCGGGACAAAACTGCTGCGCGAAGCGAGCTCATCTGTTTGTGCCGCTGCTTCTACAATGATTAGCAGCAACTCTACAATCGCAAGGGATGACTCTGAAGCTACTATGGGATATCCATCTGCAGTCGCAAGGAATGCGTCAGTCAAATCAAAGGAAGTCTCAAAAAAAGTTATCACCATATCTTTGGACCTTCCAGACCTAGAGCAAAAAGTACATGAAATTGCATATGACTATGTATGAAGTAAAAGAAAGGGATTTATGTTTTATTTGCTTGTTCCTAACAACAATAGCTGTTAATCTATTTAGTTCTCTGGGAAAGGCATCACTAAAGCGAGACAAAGGGAGCTACAGGCTATCATGGCCATGGATTGCGGTGATGCTGATTGCAGCTTGGCACTGATTCGACTTGGAGCAAAGCACATGTTGAAAGAAAAGAAGACAGCAGTGACCCAAGCCATCATCAAGTATTATATCTTTTTCTCTGTTGCACCGCCTGCTTGTACTTAGCTCATGTTGCTTGTCTTTCTGACAATAGACTCTCAATATCAAAGATATATAACCTGATTGACTCACGATTTGAAGTTATATATAAGAGCAACGTTCCACCAACGGTCTGGTCCAGTGTAGAGAATAAGGCGAAAAAGATGATGTGCCTGGATGATGGAAGGCATCTTTCGGATGATACCATCAAGCTCTTTGATGAAATTGTGGAGCAGCAGTCATCGACAGCAATGTTGAAACTAATTGACAAGAAGAAATATCTCCTGTCCAGCTCTGATAACGAAGACACCGAAGCATACACCGCGCTGCTGATTGTGGAGCAGGTGTAAGTGAATTAAAGTTACACATCGATAACTTTATGTAATCCATTGCATTCAATTTCAACAGGGTCAGAAATTTTAATCGTCATCAAGAGAGCGACTCGGAAGCTACTTGCTACCGCCGGTTTGCAGCATTGCTGGAGGTGTTATTGGATGGCACAGGCATAACGATGATAGAGTAGGTCCTCTTACCGATTCCTTTTGCTTTGCTGTCTGTGCGTGCATGCGTTGAGCTTTTAACTAAATGCATTGATATATTCCAGCGGTGAAAAAGCCTGTAAGGCTACCAAGATGAACAACACAATCAACAACGTCTACTTTGAAATTGACCTTAGCCGGTACGGACGAAAAATCGATCTCATCTTGTGCACCCTCGATAGAACCGAAATCTGCTCCAATGAATTCAAGAAGGAGACAAGTGACGACTCTGTTATTTTGGATCAGCAATCAAAAAACTTGCGCACAAATGCAAGCATACTGCAACACGTGCTGTATCCCTTGAATCATGAGCTGGACACAACTATGGCTATTGACTTGATTGGTGAGCGAATGTGCTTTATATACCTACAAAGTCACTCATTGTGCTTTACTTGCTTAGGTACAAATGGGTATCTCTATGCTCTCCAGCTTGTCAACGATGATTTCTACATTGCAAAGCCAGTATCGCAACTGCTGTACCCAAAGACCCGCGAGAGTCTATGGCTGTTTCTGGATACGCTGAAGGCCCTCTTTTTTTTTAAAGTAAGGTGTTGCACGTCGAAAGAATATCGTTCTCACCTCCTTCATAGGATTTTTTATGTACAACAGCCAACCGAGCAAAAATGGAGCTAAACCGGCGCGCAGCCAACAATGCTTTGCCAACGCTGAATACTTCCTTCCCATCCTTTGCATCCACATCGACCTCATCACCAACGTCATCGCACTCTTCGCCCTTTATTTTTACCTCTCCTTCGCATCCCTAAAATTGTAAACAGCAACAGCTTTTCTCTCTCTCTTTCTCTCTCTCTCTCTCTCTCTCTCTCTCTCTCTCCCTCTTAGCTTCTCTCCCAAAAAAGAAAATAAATCAATATAGCTTTGTAAGATAAACGAATAACATAAGCTCCCGTCAATCGTGTTGCTCTGGAACCACAATCACGTGCTGCCATTTCACCCAGCTTGTATTCGAGTGTCATTCTCCACATAATATTATGGATCGAACTCTGTGTATATAAAGGAGTTGGTGGCATATCGCACGCGTAAAAAATCGCAAATCCCGCATCAACAGCGGTGTGAGCCATGTACTAACACAAAGTGCAGACGTCAAGATGCAGTGATCATAAAGTCTATTGTGATTCATTCACCATTAATGCTACCCCCCTCCCCCCAACCGCGGTAGGCAGAAGAAATTCGCTGTAGTCCTGCGCACATGCAGCGTCTCTACCATGCCATTAAATTGTCGGCTGACTAATACAGCGGGGGACAAAAATGAGTGCCATAACGAATATTCCACGATTGACAATTCCCGCAGCAACATGCGAAACTAAGTCTATCGTAGATGGTGTTGCGGTAGAAACGGAAAATAGAGTCGGATCCTTGCAAACTCTTGCACTCGATAAGGTCAAACTCCATACATCCATTATTGCTTCTCTTTCATAGCAGTACCAAGAAGTTTTGCTCTGCATTCCAAGTAACTACCCTAGAAAATTATGGATAGAAAGGCTTTCCTTCTATGCCACTATACAAATAACATTCTATTACATGAATTAAGATACATTCACGGCTTTATCTATATAAGATTCGTGGATAACGTACTAGAGTATAATTATGATTTATCGACAATGTGCCGTCTCCATGTCAATTTGAGTTATTCTCAGCAATCGTCTTTTATAAAGCCGATATTCCCTTGGGACGCCAACCGGGCATGAAGCGCACAGGCTACCACAGCCCCCCCCGGAAAACCATCGACGAGCCATGGATTCCCTCATGATAGACAGCGAAGGAATGCAAGATGTAGTTTCCAAAGAAGTGGAAGCTAATGGCGCGGTTTGTTCCTTTAGGCAGGCTAGGCCCGAAAGGAAAATAACTAATTTTTAAATAGCCCTTCCATTCTGTAATGATGGGTCCGCTCTTATGCAGATACTTCTCTAGATGTATATTTATTGCTATGGAATAAGTATAACCTCTATCAATCAGGCATAGGATGTATCGCACTTTGAGGTTCTAGGGAAGCATTATCACCTAGATGATGACTTTGCGCAGCCGCCTGGAGATACGAATGTACAAGTTGAGAAAATCAATGGCATCCTACCGATGAACTTTAGAAATTCATCGGTAGGATGGATTCATTGGTTACAAAGTTATTCTTTGCCTAAAATTTAAAGCGAAAGCGTTTATTCGATTTGCCTCAAAGGGAGATGGAAGTCCTTGTTACGAATGAAGGCCATGGTTTTATTACTACGATATTTAACGTTTGGATTTGGAGAGCACTGGTGTATTTTTGTAGCTTAAATACAGTGGTGGTGGTAAATATTTATCTGTTCTCCTAACCTTGGCAAGTGTTGGATTGGCGGCACTGCTACAGTAGTACGTAATTAGTTTTCTGACAATCGTTGCGGACCCTAGTAAGGGGAAGCGATTTATTCTTCCAAAGGGTGCCAATAGCATCAGTTCACATTGATGCTTCAAGGCCGAATAACAAGAGATCAAGCTGATACAATGTCTAGCTTGTGGCATGCTGTTTGTCGTGAATTTCCAAAACTGGTCGAAAAGATCGAGGAAGTTACAACGGAGGGAAAAGGAGACTTTGCAGCGTTGGAGGGCTATTCACATGGGAGCGGCAAGTGGACTTCAAGTTACCCAAAACGATGTCCAATAGCTGTTCGGGGAGGCGGATAGAAGAACCATGTAGTTGGGCAACTAGGAGCTCCATCATTACGCATCTTTCTTATAAAAAGCTTCAGGCCATAAAAGACCTCAAACAACCTCCTCCTCCCGTAACCAATTACAATCTCCTCCCCCGGGTGCAGCCAAGAACCAACAACCAACAAAAGCCCACCCACTTCCCCAGATAGAGTTAACACCTTCCAGGTTAAGCCACCGACAACGGTGAACTACGCAGAACGCTCGCAGTCATTCTTTTATTTTTGCTCATATCCCCAGGCCTTTAAATCAAGATTAGCGGTCAGTATATAAAAGGTTCGACAGTTCCGTCGATATCAAAGTCCTTTAGAAACAAGACTATTACAATTAGTTGAGCTAGTTTTGCCGAAGCGACCGGTATGACAGGTTTGTTGGTCGCACAAACCACGACTCAGGACGGAGAGCAAAGACGCTTTTGCTTGTGCCCCGCACAAAGCTATCATCGTCTTCCTCTTGTTCTCGTTTCCGTTTAGGAGCACCATTAACATTATCACCGGTATCAACCTCAGCAGGCTCAGGAGTAGGGATGGTAGTAGCGGCAGCGGTGGCGGTGGCGGTGGCGGTGGCGGTAGTGGTAGTGGTAGTGGTAGTAGTAATAGTGGAAGTGGCGGTAGTAACGTCGATCGATGACGGGGCGACCGAAGCCGCTGATTCAAGATCGGTCGTAGCAGCGATAGAAGGGGCAACAATAGAAGCATCCTCGGTTTGAGTCTTGGCCGACTTTCTCATCTCATTGTCGTCCGATTCGTGTTCTCTCTTCCGCTTCAGAGAGGGATTAGCATCATCGGTATTAACTTCAAGTCTAGGAGTAGTGATAGCAGTAGTAGAGCTAGTCGTGGAGGTGGTGGAGGTGGTAGAAGTAACGCTGGTGGAGGAGGAGGAAGCGGCGGCGATGGGTGCATCAGATTTGGCAGCAGCAGCAGCAGCGGCAGCAGCAGCGGCAGCAGCAGCAGGGACAGAGCAAGCATCATTGGCGTAAAAAAGAATATATGCCTTCTGCTCAAACGCTTCTTTGATATTCACCCGTGATACGTCTTCATCGTCCATACGGTACCAGTTGCCATCCGAGTTCTTGATATAGGCAAAGTAGTGACCCGAATGGCAGCTGCTGCCGATATGAACCAGGACAGCATAAAGGTGGTACGAAGATTTGTTATTCGTGTTGGTTCTCTGCTCAGGGCTGATGAAGGGCGCCAGATCGAGGTATTCGGGGTATTTGATAAAGCGGGTGACCTTTGTCGAGCTACCGTATCGTAAATCAAACGCGAAGCGATTCAAGTGGATGGGTAGCATCATTGGAAGCTCGTTAATCGTCAGCTGTTTTTTCGCTTTCACCTTTTGCTTGCACCTACACGTTTGAGTGGGCAGTCATTCGATACGTGTGAGGATGGGCTCTTTCTTGACTTTTTCTTTTCTAAATAACCTTACCCTGAGCAGTAGTACTTGTTATCCGGGTCATCAAACCCAATCTTTTCGACACAGAAAAAGTTCTTCAATGCGTGCTCGAGTGTGCTGGCCTCGTGGACACCAATACTCAGATTAAGTAGCGGCTCAAAGGAGTTAGACTTATATTTGCAATTGAGGCAGCGCAGTTGAGACTGTAGACGACCACCGAAAACGCTGTGCAGCATGGTCAATTGTTGGGCGTTGGCCGGAAGATCCCTGTGGATGCAATGTCAGACAATGTAATCGTGAATAAAAAAAACATTACCTACTTCATGCCATATAGCAATGCATCCTGAAGCCTCGAGAACAAGAACATGAGAAATTCATGCGCATCCTCCTGGTGCCGTGGTTTGAGTGTTTTCGAGATAGCTGTCCATAGATCGTCAGTACCCGCTATTCCTTTCCCGAAACGATCTATGCGATCGCTAGTTCATTTCACCCCCCCCTAGTCGAACGGATGCAATTACCTCTTATGTTTGATGTGAAGCTTTTTGGGAAAATGGCCGAATGCTTGCCTTTGTTTTCAAAGACTCGGTGGACATGAGACTCCATTGCGCAAAGAGCACAGAAACCTGGAAACGAGCCTTTTTTTTTTTTACATATATCGGTTAGAACAGTGTCACCCCTCAGTTTCCCCCTAGTTTTTATCTCTTCTGTTCTTTGACACCTACAAGAGCTTCGATGGTCTCCTGTCAAAAGGTACTGTGCAAATGGGGCGGTGTAGGTCAGGCATTGAAGAACCGAGTTCAAGAAGCAGGTATTTATGCCATTCACCAAGCCCGGGCCCACTCGCCGGATCGTAGTCCATTTTGGTTTCAGTTGGCACCGATCGAACGGGATAAATGGAATATTGTTAGGGGTACGCTTCTGCACCTTTGCAGCAGGCTTTGGCTGGAATCGCGGGTGGTGGTGGTGGTCGTGATCATGGTGGTGGTGGTGGCGGTGGTGCTGCCACGGGCGCTGGTGCTTCTGTCGAGGTTGATCTCTGAGACTCTGGGTCATATGGCTAGAGTTGTTTGTTGCTCGGTGTGTGTATTCTTGCTTTTGTCGCTGTTGTTGCTTTGATTTATATTGGGAATGCCAATGATTGCGTTTGTCCGGTCTTGATCTAGCCATAGATCTTGGTAGTTTTTTTTTTTTTTCTGCAGAAAAGAAAAAAAATAAATGAAGACTCCCCATTTGGGGGGGGGCGCGGCGGGCAGCCACTCAAAATATCGCGCGGTCTTTCGTCCCGAACAGCTGCAGTGTTTGTCACTCAGACGGCGCGCGTTTGGGCAAAATAAATAAAAAAAAAAGTACTACTGACTGCTTTGTTGCTTGTCAAGCAGGGTTCAGCTGCTGGTTGTCGACAGGAAACCAAAGACAGTGGTTTGAACGCGTTTTAGTTGGCGGCCTAAAGGGCCCGGGAAATCGTTTGGCAATGAACCAGCAGGAGTGAGCCTTTGGTTTCCACGGATATTTCCGCAGAAACGGTTTCTAGCGGCAACGTCCTGATTTGACCTACGAATAGAGGTTCTTCAAGGAAACAAACACTGTCTCAGCGAACCGATTGGGGGATGACGAGATGGCTGATATTATCATGGAGCTACGTTCCCCACCCCCACCCCCGGGGGGGGGCGGGAGGGATCGATTGGGTGGATATCGCTCTGCTAATATACTCAGCATGCCGAGCACAGGTTCGCAGAGGCCTTGGCAAACGCTTCGACCGAACATGGGCAGGTTGTGAGGACGGAGCAGATGCTTCAAGAAGCCTTGTCTTGATACACCCATTGATGAAAGATTGATCGTATGTGGACTTTGTCGCGGGGTATCATCGTCACCATCCACCCAGTGGGCTCTAGCTCACAGTGGTGCTTATTTAGCCACCCATCCCGTTCGGTCATCGCCACAGCCTAGAAGTATGTGTACTGCACATAATGCAGAAATCAAAGGATATTTTCTCTCTGGAAAGAAAAAGAGAAGGACAATTTCCCGAGATGACTTGCTGAAAACCCAAAATTCCGGCGATTATCGCCGGGACAGACAGTTCTCTGCTGGCCTCCCCTTGGCTAGAAAAGCAAACGCTGACCATCGTGTCCTGGATTATACTAGATTGAGGATATGACGAGCATCGTCTGCGTTTGACAATTCCTCCCACCCAAGTCCATGCACCCTTTATTTTATCTGAAAAATTGATTTATCCGTATCAGCGTTAGTCGTCGTCAACGTCTTCGCGCTCCTGAGCCGGCATAAATTGGGTATCAGCAGTGACACAGCGGGAAAAGGCGGCTATGGCCTCTGCCGTGATTGCCTCGAAATCGAGGGAGCTATCTGGATCACTACAGGCAATAACGTTCGAGGGAAGACGCCAAGTCTGCATTTTACAGTCGACACGCCGTGCTCGTTGCTGATAAAAGACAGACAGGCGAATACATCCATCGTTGGGTAGCAGCATGTCAATGGCCTTCTGAAGCTCATCCTGGGCATCTTCTTCTCCTTCTTTCCAGAGATACGTGACATCTAGGAATAGCAAATATGAGCATGTTCGTGCTTGATTCGTTTTTATGGCATAGAAAAGTCTTTACATTCGCCTTTCGGGCACGCCATCGTCTCGGCACTTTGATGGATGCAAAAGATTGGCTTGTTCGTGTTGCCAGCCAAACTACCTGGCGGTAGCACGCTATAGCTCAGCGTCTCTTCCTCTGAGGAGACTAAGGGCTTGTTGCTCACAACGATTGCCCTCGAAACCCATGAGCTGTAATGGCAGAATCCATTAACCAAGCTTCCCTACTTCTTTGTCTTTCTGTTTTCTTTTTTACCCGACTATATCCTCGGTTGGTAGCCATGCTTCATCCAGATAATCAATGTTTGTCACGATCCAGTTACTTCTGAACGTCTGTCCGTCTGCAGAGGTGATGCCAGTGCACCTATCGCCCTCGACTGTGAATGCCTTCAGCGGATGATTCAGAATATAGACTCCTCCGAATACTGCACATACACTAAGCAATGGTAATTCGCAACATATGTAAGTTTCGCAGAGAACTGCATCCTATGTTCCAGTTTTCTGCTTTTACCGGCAAAATGCTTGGGCAATCTCACTCGCTCCGCCGTACAAGGGGCAGAGGTAGCCGCCTTTACTGAAACGACCCATTGATTGTATAAATGATCGGGTCTTTTCTAGACCGTCCCTAGTGGAAACTTTTCAAAAGTTGTGAAATTCATTCGGATATGTGCATGTGCGACTTACTGTCGCTTGAGTTAACCGTGGCAATCGCATAGACTACGGCCTCCTGCAGTTTGCCGGATATTTTGAATTTTTCATCCAAGAACTTGCTGTAGGGTTGATCCTCGTAGCCTGTAAAACTAAACCGCCTGAGTTATGGCTGACCCAACACATTGGATGAGTCCGGCGAACGTTTACCTTCCAGTATCTCTGCTTTCTCATCGAAATTCACAGCAAAGGTCAAGAAACGCATCAGCTTCCGCTTGTCAATTAAACTAATCGCCTGATTGTTGAACACGTCCTCCTTTGAGCTCGGCACACGCTCAAGTGCGCCATCCCAGAACAAACAGACGTCATCAACGCCTTTGAACTCAAGATACTTTCCCACTCCACTCCTGATCAACGTTTCGACGAGCTCGCCTCGACAAGATAGCAGTTTAGGCGTCAGATCGAGATTATACGATTTGGATCGCCTGAGTAGCTGGCTCAACATCGCCTTCGCAGCAGGATCAGCAGCAACGGCCTCGACACACCGGGCAGGTACAGACCCAAGGGCGGTTTCATCGACAGATATCTCCTCTTCTTTCTCCGAGCCGCTCGCGCCGTGAACGCGGACTGAGACATTACGAAAATTGGCACAGTAATGTTTTGCGTAATGAATCGCATGTTCGGTATTGTTCAATGTCACGTTAGAATTGGTGTCTGGAAAAAACAGATGAAGAATATGGAGTGAGCTGGTTGGAATTAGAACCTCAAAGAATGTCTCTGATTTAACCAGATTGATCCAATCGATTATCGAGCCAGTGGAGTAAGTCTTTGATGCTGAACACGCTCCAGTTACTGCCATAGAAATCGTTACTGTCGAGGTGGAGCACCTTCTTGCCGGCGCGTGCAAGGGCGCTAGAATAGATCGTTTCCACATTGTAGATTTTTCAATTGTTGGAGATCGCGTCGGGTTCCTTACCCTGCTGCAATCGACTCGGGAAACCCGGTACCGAGCACGATGATATCGAAGTTGGTGTCCTCGAGGATATCCATTCTGATAAAGTGGGTTTTTTGTGAGACCAACTCAACCTTGTCGAGTTCCTCAGGTAGGTAGGTCGGTCGGTCGGTCGGTCTTGCATGTGCGCTCTATGAAATTCAGCAGCCTACGTTTGTGTCATCATCCTTTTCTGGAAGAGCACAGAAATTGACACCTCTTTTGTCATATGGGTGTGCATGTAAGCCTTCCTGGAGGCGATGACCCGGGGCTGGAGAAGGCCCAAGTCGTACACGGTACCCGTGCTGGCGGATGCATGCAATTGTTGAAATCACAGGGGATATCACAACGGGCTTGGACGGAAGGAGACTTTTGTTCATAAAAACATACCCAATTCCTCACGTGAGTTCAAGATTGGCTTGATGGCGGTCGATGGAAGAGGAAAGAAGGAGGGAGCGATAAGGAGATAAGAGGGGACAGGGGCCTTGCAATTAGCCACTACAATGTCGGAGGCGTGCAGCGGCAATGACACGTACTGCACAATGACCCATTGGGAGACCCAAGGTGGTGTGGATGACGTAATGATGGAGATGCGATTTGGATTTATTTCTTTTTCTTCTATAGGAGAAAAAAGGAGGAGGAGAGGGTGGGATGTATTTAAACTGATATACGGAAAATGCGAGGATATTTGTTGTTATTGCAGTTGCTTGAAATGGAGGGGGGTTTGAATGATTTACACTTTGCTTGCCACGCACCGCTCACTCATCAACTTGCTGCTATTGCGCTCATGGGCTGCCTGCCGACAGCTCATGAGGTTTTCGCATACGTGATCTTCGGGCAGTCGATGTCTCGAGCAGAACTGGGACTGGCAGTACCGACAATCACCAATGATTTTGATAGCCTTGTCAGTGCAGTTTCGAAACGCACATTTCTTCTTCTTCACCGGCAGTCGCTGGCGTTGTTGCTGCTGCTGCTGCTGCTGTTGCTGCTGCTGGGTCTGTTCCATGTCCGATGGAGAGCCGCCACGTAAGCGCAATACCAAGTGAAGCGTAGACTCTTTTTGAATATTGTAATCTGAAAGAGTACGACCGTCCTCAAGCTGCTTTCCTGCAAAGATCAATCGCTGTTGATCCGGGGGAATGCCCTCCTTGTCTTGAATCTTTTGCTTGACATTGTCGATCGAGTCGGAGCTTTCAACTTCCAACGTAATGGTCTTTCCAGTCAGTGTCTTGACGAATATCTGCATACCACCACGCAAACGGAGCACCAGGTGCAGCGTAGATTCTTTCTGAATATTATAGTCGGAAAGAGTACGGCCATCTTCAAGCTGCTTTCCGGCAAAGATGAGGCGCTGCTGGTCGGGCGGGATACCTTCCTTGTCCTGGATTTTTTGCTTCACGTTCTCAATAGCATCGGAAGACTCTACTTCGAGAGTGATGGTTTTTCCAGTGAGGGTCTTGACAAAGATTTGCATGATGCTGTGTGCGTGGTATGTAAAATAAAATAAAAAATGTAGAAAGTAAAAGAAGAGTGTATTGATTACGATAATAGACACAGCTCCGGCTGCCCTTTTTATAAGTGAGGAGCGAAACCACAGCCCCCCCCTTTTTCTCTCCGAACGACCGTACCAATGCTCCCCCAAACCCGGGCTCCGCCGTGATATGGTGATTTCCAAATATGGCGCTGCACCGACGAAAGTTCCGCTCACAAATACAATGCGCTTAATTACCTTCTCTCTTTCTCGTGTCGCAGTCATACGCCTTTGTATCCACGTACTGCCTAAAAGAGGGAAGCTTCACTTTCAAACATAATCAGCTCTAGTGGCGCATGTGATCCCGGTAAGAGCAGATCAAACAAAAGGCTCAATGTCGAATCTTATGTTTGATGCCCCTTCTCCTCTCGATCATTCGTGTGCTGGGATTGAAAATGGTAGCTTGAGAAAAATGCCACGCCGCAGTAGCCACGTTTAAAGATTACCCTTACTCCGATACACCAATCGCATGAATGCTTCTCGTTGAGCACCAATCAAACACCTTTGTCTGCTTCTTTCTTTGTATTCAAATCTCTAATCGCTGTCTTCCTTTTCGCTTGCGCTGGTGGTCGTTTTCCGCAACCCCCCCATCAAGCGATAAGTGTATGTGTGCGTCCTTCAACAACTTGATCAGTTCAGACTTCCTCATCTGAACCGGAGTAACTATGATAATTATCTTAGGGCCCGCTCCATGCGAATGCTTGTATATTTTCTTTTTCTGGAAGACGCAACCTTGCATTCGATTGCTAAGCTAAGGGAGTAGGTGTATATGCCGACGCCTGTAATATAAACAGCTATGGGTTGCGTCGATCCGATGCAACAGACAATAGCCACTTTGAGCACTTTGTTGAGCTGACGGAACCTCAATTACAGTGGGGGTTGGTAGGCAGTCGATCGCTTCCAAAGTGTTATCACCCCTTTGTATTACTTCAAATTTTAAAGAGCATCCTGGACTGGAAGTTCTATCGAGTTTCCATATCCTTTTCGAAGGAGAGCTTAGTGCAGTAATAAGCTACGTATGTACTTCTTTATTCATGCGCATGACGTCCGGATGGTAGAGTATCAGGTTGTACAAAAGACGTCTTCATGTACGAATCATATGGTTCTGCTGCTGCTTGCTGACACTATACCATATTGCTTCGCAGGCAGGGGGCGTGCATGTTGTTGAGCACCTTTTAACTCGCCCAGCCCGATGACTTAACGCTTACCGAAGCTGTAAGACCTCGTTGAATGGTCCTAACCAACAAGAGCAATTGAATGCCAGAAACTTGGTCGTTCCCCAATAAACGTCTCTCTTGATACAACAAACATTGAGAAAGATGTTTGGTTGTTTCTTGTCCTATAATTAACTTGCTTTGTTGTTTGTGAGCTTCACTGTGATTGGATACACCGTCCGGCCCTGTTCCACAATGATCCACTCGAACGCTTTACAGGCTAAACAATATTCCTGTCAAGCCACGTGACACCGTCCGCATCCTAATTTTTCCCTTAATCATTCGATCCCTCCTCTTGGTTCAAAAATACACTTCATACACCAGACACCAAAACAAAAGCGCATGGTTATATATATTTACATCTATGTATGTCTCTCACGGGGCCTTTCTGGGCAACTGTACCGGGGGACAAAAGATGTCGTAAAGGTTTTGGTATACTCCTCGATCATAAATATTCTCCAGCTCTTCAAGACTTTCGACCTTGTGTCGGGTACGCTGATGAGGCTTATTGATAGGGGTACGTGTACGTTTCTTAATCCCAGCTGTGGCGCGGCCGTCGCTGTCGCACTCGCTTTTGACTGTTGCCTCAGATGCCTTTTCGAGCCACAGTTCGCCTCGATCAATCGAGTCCTCCACAAGCTCCCATTTGAACGCCTCATTCGTGGTTACTCCACGGCCGGCGAGGTAAAGCCTAAACATTTTATGTCTGTCTTAAGACCACGCTACTGATGGTGGTGGTGGTAGTGGGAAAGCTCCCTGTTTGTCTCTAGGAACTTACTGATACACTGTGAAAATAAACACTACAACCGTGACAACGCCTGCGAGAATACCAATGGCGCCAATCACTCGATCATGATGCAGAATATGCTATGGACCATCCATGCAATTCATATGCAATGAGTCGATCTCGTTTTGATCAACGGCAGCGTGTCCTGCCCTACCCTGCCCTGCCGAAGTACAACTTACCAGCATGGCCTTAACAAAGGTAATAGGCGTCTTCTCGCCCGTGCTTCGATCCACCACATATGCCCTGTCCAAACCCCACTCGATGATCATGCCCCGGTAGATCTGGAAGCAGAGATACGTGCCATAGGCACAAAACTGGATCAAGGTGAACAAGAAGTAAAAAAAGTATCGGTGGTTGTTGATGCCGACGCAACCATTGATCCAGAAACAATGGTGATCCAGACGTCCAATGCATGCCTTGCACATGGAGCAGTGCTTGGATCGCGCAGGTCTATCGAGCAAGGTTTTTAAGTTGGATGAATACTGTTTTGGTTGGTCGGGTCGACTATACTTTTGTAATTGACAGGTGGTGCATTTTTTGGGCTCGTAAAGGAGACCATCATACTTGAATATGCTGAGGGAGTGCTCGAGATTATCCTGGGTGATAACGCCTGGATCAGCCGTACACACGACATAGTAGGACGCATAGAGCGATACGATTTGGACTGGGATAATGAACCTATTATACACAATCCCGGGTGCGCGTGTGTGAGTCGAGTGGACCCCATTTCCCGTAACCGTAGCAGGTCGTCTTCTCATTACAGATGGATACGATGCAGGTAAATACCCGGTATGTGTTGGAGTGCGTTCGCCAGGAAGAGGTAGATCGAGCCGCTCGTGAGCACCATGAAGAATATCTAGCTATAATTATCAACCAAAAAAGGCTTGACGAGCCCCATCTCCGCCTGGACCCCTCTTTACCTGAAGGAAGGGGTTGCGAGACTCGAAGCTGTACTGCCACCCTCGAACAAACCAGCTCCATACTCTGTCTCCCACCGCCCATTTAATTGCTCGACTATAATAAAACATAATCAGGAACGTGACACTCCCGGCGCCATATAAGTGTATCCTTACAATGTACGCTGCGGTATCTGCACCGTCAGGACACGGTTTGCCTTACCGACAATACCATTCCTGCAGGCCCAGTTTTATTGGTAGATCCCATGCCCGAGATTTCAATCAGTTTTTTCTTTCTCCATTCATACAAGAGCAAAGACCACCTGCCTCAATTGTGGACTCTCGCCGAACAACAGAATGAACACAACGAGCCCAAAGACGAACAGGAATAAAACGCCCACAACCAGAAGATCCTGAGATAAGAGAGGGATGACAAGAACATCTCAGAGATCATGGAGTTGGGATGGGTATCGCCTGTTTTTACCATTGCTAGAAGGGAAAGGAGATTTAAAAATAAAGGCAGGCAATGTATTACAGAACGAGAGCGAGGAATTATTTACTTTATTTTCAGGCACGTTGCGTTCGCCGGCCGGGCCGTGTCCGATTGACCCGAATAAGAATGTCTGCAAATTCAGATGCTTCATCCATTTCGCTATAATCATCCTCGTCGCCCTGATGGCTCTGCGATCTCCCTAGAAAAAATAAAAGAGGGGGGACCCTTAACCTCTGATAATACTTTTTGCCTGTTGTTATGTAACTTACGGTCTGCATTACTCCCGAAGTCTCCATCATCATGCATAACAACCAAATGCAGATTGGTTTGCGAATTCTCGGCAAGGATACCCTACATAGCACTCTGCATCAATAGCACTTATATATATCCAGGTGTCATGGCTTTACCTTCTTGAATCGCTTTGTGTTCACTCCCCTCCCACAATCCATCTCCGATAATGGAGGTTCTGTTCGTTTAACAAGGCTCTCAGTGATTATAGTCATCCTCGGAGTCCGACCTGCTTGCTGTTTGTCTTCAACAGCATCATCCACCTGTACAGAACCAGAGGCATTCTCTTCTGTTGCTGACTCTACAGACACAGGACGATCCGCTTCTGCTGCTATCCGTACATGCATGTTGTCCTCGTCTGCAGCGTCTTCTGATGAATGTAATGCGGCGTCAGATACCGCCTCTGTTGATCGCTCTGGTTGTGGATTGGGCTGCCCAGATAGGTTTGCTGGTATAGAGTGTCGGGATGGTTCATTGATACTATCAAAATCAAACTCGACTTCAACAGGAGCCGATGGAGTGGCCGGTTGTCCTCTCTCTGTTTCTCCATGAGGAGCGTTATCGTCATCATCGTCATCGCCCAATATGTTGTCAAAAATGCTCTCGAGGGTGTTGCGGTCTGCGCGTGCAGATGGACTTTCCACTGGCGAGGGTGGATCTCCGGCAGGGATCGGAGACAACGATTGTGGTTGTTGTCTCTGTGTTTCTATCCCGGGAAATGAAACAGATATATTATCGTCTGAGTGCACTCGCGCCTGTGCCCATAGACCCTCCGTTGTGCATTTGACTATTGCCGTCCCAATATCCTGCCCTTCGACCCATTTGCGATTCCTGCAGAAACACATAGGCCAGGTGCTTCGAATTAACTACACGGGCATAGCAAACGATATTGCATTTTTCCTTACCGTTTCTGTAGCAGGTCTACAATCTTGCGGAAGCTCGCATTGTTCTCAAACGCAGGTGCGACTACTATTTTATTTTCGCTGGTCAAATCATCGGGCGAATAAGATGTTTTCAACGGTAACAAATTTGTTCGACCACTCGCTGCCTTGACGATGGGGTCGTAGATTTGATACTAAATTATGCAAAAAACATGAGTTGGCCTGGTCAGACTGTCTTAATGCAATTTTTCCACCTCACCAGTTGTGCATCGAAGAATAAAAAGTCAAGATCATTGAACAATGTCGACCTCCTCGGGTTGGGTTCACATTCTTCAGGTTGGATATCGTACCCACGTTTGATCACAGGCAGGTAGTCTCCGTTCGGCCATGTAAAGTCCTCTTCGGGGATACTGAGAATAGCATCAAACCACTTTTCGGATATAATGGGACGGGCATGTATGAGGCATAGAAAGAACTTGGCTGTGTCGTCAATCTCCTTCATATAAAGATGAGTGCAATGTTCGTCCCATTCTCTCTTCAAAAGAATGCCTAATGTAATTATAAGATGGTGGTTATATAATCATGGTCACAAGTTCGAATTTCAGGTTTACCCAACTGAGCTGCCCGTTCAGCGATAGACGTTTTGTCGGCCATCCTCATGGAAGACAGACAAACCACAACTGGTACCCATCGAAGTCTACAACCAAAGAAAATGAGACATAATAAGAGGTTAGTGATCTTCCGAAGGAGTCTGACTGCGGAAAACGAACTTCACAATACTGTTCATGGATCCAAAGCGAATGATGTCTCTGTCGTTCAAATAAAGCGCGTGTTCAAGCGGTTTTTCGTTGATGAACGTGCCGTATTTCGAATTCTGATCAGATAAGAGCAGTTTCGGTCGCGTATCTTTGAACTGAAATATTCACAAAACCCCAATCGAAAATTGTCAGGACTAAATCGCTTCTGTCTAGACATACGCGATCACTTACAACCGATCGAGTCGATAGACTATCGACCTTGATCACAGCATGCTTTCGGCTTACAGATTTGTCTAGAAACACAATGCTTGCATCTGTCAAAATATCCTTAAAATTAGCAACGATCCTGGAACCTGCCATTTTTCTAAATGAACCTTTTCGGCCGATCGTATATTCTTTTCCTGGGCGTAGCAGATATCGTTTGTTGGTCTCTACATCAGGCCAGTTAGCGTTTGTTTTAGCCAGAATCCCACTTGTAAAGGGCATGTCGTTGTGCAATATACATACCATGTTGTTGCTCATTTAGCAGAGAAAGTAGCCACATTGTTGATCTATCGATATGAAAGAGAGAGAAACCGAGGGCATGAAGACGGGGTTACTCTTCCACGAATTGATCCAAATTTGGGGATTATTAGAGTCCCACCCTTTCCGGAACTCCGGTCTTTCTCAACTTTTTTTCTTCTTCCCTTGTTAAAAGACATGGATTCAAAAGCGGAAGGGCAGCGACAAGCCATGCTTGAAAAAGCTCGGCGTAAGATATATGAAGAATCAGAACGCGAGCGTCAAAAGATCGCAAAGGTTACAATCGCCTCGAGCAAAATAATGATAATTAATGCGTTCCACACCTTGACTCACATACACATACACACCTGCATTCTTTTGATTCATCGATCTAGCAAAATGAAGTCCGTGTTGGCAGCGACAAATTTGTTGCTACGAAGACAGACATTGAGTCTCAGCTGAAGAGCAGCACAATCGGCTTAACGGAATTGCGAGATTACAGAAAGATCAAGGAGAATCTCCAAGAACAGCAGATGCGCGAAGCTGCAAATACGGCACCGCTCAGGTAAGCTGACTTGCTTCAACTGTTACTCTGGTTCTTTCTACTGCCGCTACAAGAAAACTAATATCGGTGACACGCTTGGAAATTTCAGCGAGGAACGTAAAAAGAAACGCAAGAAGAACAAGGCGACTGTCAAGTTATCCTTTGCAACCGAAGAGGACGGTGAAGAAGAGGCCGAGGGAGCAGCAGCAGCAGCAGCAGCTGCTGCTGCTGCCGCCGAAGAAGAAGCTGTGAGAGCAAAGAAGCGTAAGATGCAAAAGGATCCGACTGTGGATACCAGCTTCTTGCCGGATCGTGAAAGAGAAGAGCTGGAACGTCTGCAGCGCGAAGAGCTACGACAGGAATGGCTCAAAATGCAGGAAATTATGAAGAGTGAGTGAGCAATGAGTATGATCCACCGGTTTATTGATGGGCTCTAGTGCTTTTGAATATTAGACGAGAAGATCAGCATCACCTATTCGTATTGGGATGGCAGCGGTCATCGTAAGACGGTCCAGGTAGGAAATCCCTCGCCCCGCACAGACTAGGTTTGATTAGCATGTCTGACGCAAATGATTTAGTGCAAGAAAGGCGATAGCATTTCCCAGTTCTTAGATGCCTGCCGCCAACAATTTCCTCAACTACGTGGCGTAAACGTCGACAATTTATTATACGTCAAAGAAGATCTAATTATCCCACATGTAAGTACAAAGGTGAATTGTATTCAGGCACACGAACCTTTTTTTAATCTCCTCTCCCGTCCCCCCCACACCCGAAAGCACTATACATTTTATGACTTCATCATCAACAAGGCACGTGGCAAGTCAGGACCGCTGTTCAATTTTGATGTCCACGAAGATATTCGTCTTGTGAATGATGCAACCGTCGAAAAGGATGAGGTAGATCCAGTAACATTTTGATATACACATCCGCCCCTAACCGGAATGAACTTGCTCTGTTTATCTAATAGTCACATGCCGGAAAGGTCGTTGAGCGATCCTGGTATGAGAAGAACAAGCATATCTTTCCCGCAAGTCGATGGGAGGTATTTGATCCGGAGAAAGATGTAAGTGTAGGCGTGTTTTTTGGTGCCCGAGGGCCATAAAGAGAGTTCATCACCCCATTAATCGCATCCTCTTCAGTATGGCAAATACGCAATCAAGGATGCACGGAAGCCAAGCGCGCTGATTTAATCGGCCATGGCCCCGACTTTTTTTTTTTTTGGTTTTCCAAGTCCCCTCGTCGTTTTGCTCTTCATATATCATGCTTCCTTGGTCAAATAAAACAGGATCCTCGTCGGGTTCTTCAACTATTCAACGCGATGAAAGCATTGCAAATAGCAATCAGTATAAAACCCCCGAAAGCAATGAGACAGAGTCCAGTCGTTTTCGTTCCACCCCCGCTGCCCCTTCTTCGCATGACCATGCTTTTGATACATTCACCAATTCAGCGTCGCATCAAAGCCAGCATATTACAAGACCTTTTCATGACTCGCGCGAGCTCTCGCGGCAACAACAACAACACGCGCCACCAGCGGCGCCATTACAGCAGGCTGCGGATGGCGCAGACGTCCTGGACCTGTTAGGCTCTGCGGACTACGCAGATGCAGTGTACGGCGACGATCTCCTTCAGGACTCTTCTACATATCGATCGTACCATCACCAGCATGATCGCGAGCATAGCTTAGCGGAATATCAACAACAACAGCAACAGCGCCATGAATGGACCGAACTGCTGGCTACCGAAGATATTGTCGAGTATCTCCGGAATGTGAAATACACGGATGATATCTACGGCGCACCGCCGGCTGTCCAGGCATTGATTCGCGAGGCCCAGCAGGAAATCGCAGCAGCAACAGTACCAGAGAACCAGCATCAGCGTGTGAATGGCGCAGTGGCCCGCTTGACCATGGTCCGAGACCATCTCATGGGCCGTGCGCATGGCCAGGTAGACCTCGCCGCAAAACAGGCCCAGCAACTTCAAGACGGCGATTGGGATGCCATTTTCGCAAAAGGAACATCCCTGTAGTCGCAAACACGTCGTGTCTTTTTTTTTTTTTGTACACAATGCTAGGGAAAAGATAGATTGATTTTTTTTAAAGAAAAAGAGAAAGGAATGCTGATAGATATGATGGTAGACACATACATGTTAAAAAAGAAAAAGAAAAAGAAGCAAAAAGTTGTGAACGGAAGGGGGTTTACAGGATGAGTTGAAGAAGATATTTCTATTTCTTTGATTCTTTGATGGCCTTCTTTTTGCTCTCGAGCTTGGCGGCCTCGTCCGCCTTGCGCTTCTGAGTCGCTTTCATAATCTTGTAGAGCTTGCGCTGCTTATTCGACATCATAGACTGAGCCATTTCCTTTTGCTCAGCTTCTTCAATCTCGGCCGCAGAGCGTTTCTTGCCCTGACCACCGGCCTTCTCGTCACTCTTTGCCTCTCCCTGGTATTCGGAGAAGGTGACACCCGCAGCCTCGGCCTTCAGCTCTTGTTCATACACCTCATCTTCGTCCTCATCCACAGGCTGCTTCGTATCCGCAGCTGTATTTTCTTCGGTGTCCTCCTCCTCCTCAATATCATCAGGCACGTAGTCACCCTCCTTCACTTCAACGAATGGTGACAGATGTGGCGGGAGCACCTTTCCGGGTTCATAGAGACTTGCCTTGACGATGCGACGGCGATTGATGCAGTCCGCAACCCACTGGGGCTGAATGTAGGTGCGCGACAGAATACGGTCACGGACGACAGGTCGATCACAAATCTGATGAGTAATGCGTTCATCACTCTCAGAAAATGGCGGGTTTGGACCAACGGTTTCATCCCAGCTAACTCGACCACCACAAGAAGTGATCATGAACTCCAAAGCGTATCGTGGCGTCTCACGGGAAAGGAAGAATACACAATTCGAGAACAAATTCCGAAGTGACGATACCTCGTTCGAGTGCTCCTGGATCTGGCGTAGGGTTTCTGCACCTGCGTCCTCCTGTTCCTCTCCATCGCCCCCGCCGACTGTCTTGAATTCATCCAGCGCTTCTGCTTCTTCCGTTACACCATCAGCATCGCCACCATTTGCGTCGGCCTGCTTCAAACTCATAGGGATATCATCCAACTGAATGCCGCCTCCGTTTGTACTCTCCAGCTTAGGAGGGTAGTTAATGTTGAGCTCATTGTATAGACGATAGTTGACGAAGCCCATCAGGGTTATGTAGAACTCGAGGAAGGTCAACATCACCCGGAAATCGACGTCAGTCGGCACTGCTTGTGAGAATTGATATGGGACAACCCAGGTGATAGTCTGACCCTTGATTTCGGCCTGATAGTAGATACCCTTGATTGAGAAGAAGACCTTACGCAAACTGCGCGACTTCATGACATACGCCTGGAACTCGGCAACAAGGCGCTGACTGTCGTGCACGACCTGACTCTTGATCTTGTTATCTGCAGGCATTTTAGAGAACAAGAAAAGCATCGAAATCGCATCATCCAGGTCGCGTAGTGCATCCACGAAGCTTGGGTATCTGTAAACAACAGACAGTCAGCCTTCCATTTACTTTCTGTCATGTATTCATGCGTACCTCTCCTTCACAACGTGATCCAGAGTATACACAGGTTTATGATTCTCTTGAAGCGACTTGGCGCTGCTGTAATCGCCCTTGTGAAGCACTTTTTGGAGTTTTCGTGCAAATGTCTTGTACTGACGGAACTTCTCGAGAAGGGGTTCATGGAGAAGATATTGGATATCTTTCACGTAGTAAAAAGTTGCAGGTGCTGTGGAACCCTTGTTGGCTTTTTTATGATTCCTTGGCTGGCGAGGATAAATGCCCTTGAGGATACAAAGCCGTCTGTTGGTAGATCGGTCAAGAAGAAAAGAAAAAATAGATTAGATAATCATCGATCTCAAAACGAAATAAAAGCATCGCACCTAAAATCAGCAAGGGTGATCTGAAGCTTCTTTATTGCCTGCTGTCTCGTTATAAAGTTGGCGGCCGCTCCTTTCTTTCCCTTCTTCAAAAGCTTTCCCATGGCGAGCTATGCAGGTGTGTAAAATAAAGAGGAGGAAAAAAAAAAGAGGTCGGGTTGCTTGACAAGGAAATTGAATCCTCTTTTCGCGCAGGAGTGGCTTGGCTTGGTAATAATCTCGAAAGATACGCTCCGATGGAGCGGTCTCAAACTGACAACAAAAGGGCGGCATTTAAGCCGTATACCACAGTAGACATGCAGCACGATCTTCCATATCTTATAGCAGCATTGAAAAGTAATATAGCTGCAATGAGTTAGTAGTATTCAATATTGTTCTTAAGTCTTTGTAGATATTAACTCTTCTAGCTGACCAAATGTACGATCCGGATTTGGGAACCTTTCTTTCCTCCTGAGAGGTCCTGCAATCAGTCCGACTAACACAATTTTTTCTTTTTACCGAAACGCCGAATTTTTTTTTTTAAATAAACTTGATCGATCATGCCCGAAGCCATCAGTGTCGATTTTGATGCATTGTCCAAGAAGACACCCGAGGAAACTTCTTTTGCTGAATTGGTATAATAACAATAATAGCTTGCATTTTTTTAAATAAAAGAAGACTTGCTGACTACTATTGCATATATAGGGTGTGATTCCTCAGCTTTGTGAGGCATGCGAAAAGCTCAATTTCAAACACCCCACCGAGATTCAGAAGGAATCGATTCCATGGGCTCTCGAGGGCCGCGATATTATCGGATTAGCGCAAACGGGTTCCGGAAAGACGGCTGCATTTGCACTTCCGGTCATACAGAAACTGTGGGACAATCCTCAAGCATTTTTTGCGTGTGTGCTTGCGCCGACTCGCGAACTGGCCTTCCAAATATCCGAGACGTTTGAGGCTCTAGGATCGGTGATTGGCGTGCGCTGCGCTGTCATTGTGGGTGGTATGGATATGATGACCCAATCGATTGCGCTCGCGAAACGGCCGCACATCCTAGTATGCACGCCCGGTCGTCTTCAGGACCACCTTGAAAACACAAAGGGATTCAACTTGAGACAACTCAAATACCTCATTATGGACGAAGCTGACCGATTGCTGGACATGGACTTCGGACCCAAGATTGATCAGATCCTCAAAGTGATCCCGCGCGAACGCAACACATTTTTGTTCTCGGCTACAATGACAACCAAGGTCGCCAAATTGCAGCGCGCAAGTTTGTCCAAACCCGTCAAGGTCGAGGTCGCAACGAAATACTCGACTGTCAAGACTCTGTTACAGTATCTTCTCTTTTTCCCACTCAAGCATAAGGACTGCTACCTTGTCTATCTGCTTAATGAGTTTGCAGGCAATTCCACCATTATTTTCACTCGTACATGCAATGATACACAGAAGATCGCGCTCATGCTCCGTAACTTGGGCTTTGCGGCCATTCCACTCCATGGCCAGATGCAGCAATCCAAGCGTTTGGGGGCGCTCACAAAGTTTAAGGCTGGATCTCGAAATATCCTGGTAGCGACGGATGTGGCCAGCAGGTACGTAGAGGACGATGGTAGTCAAGGACTGCGATGCTAATGTAAACTCGTTACACAGAGGTCTGGATATCCCATTAGTGGATATTGTCATCAACTATGATGTCCCGCTCTCATCCAAAGATTATATCCATCGTGTCGGCCGTACGGCACGTGCAGGCCGGTCCGGCAAGTCTATGACCTTCACAACCCAATATGACGTCGAGTTGATCCAGCGCATCGAAAAAGATCTTGGTCGCAAATTAGATGTGTACCCTCTCCAGGCCAGCGACGTCATGCTGCTTCAGGAACGTGTCTCGGACGCACAGAGATTAGCAGCGCTTGAGATGAAGGAAAATGGTGGTGCCAGGGGCTCCTCGAAGCGTGACCGCAAGGATGATGACGACGATGACAATGCAGATCGAGAAGAGAAAATTGGCGGGTCCAAGGGAGGATACAAGGGGAAAAAGCATGTCGTGACCAAGAAGCATAAGATCAGAAAATAATAAATTCTTCCCCTCCCTTTTCGCTTGTCCCTATACCGTGAGAAAGTTTTATTAGTTTGCTTAAAAAGATTATTTCCGGTCTATCCGGTCTTTCTCCTCCTCTCTTTTTTTTTCCCTTCTCTCTGTGTGTGTGTTCGTGTTAAAAAATGCAGCGACTCACAACGCCGCTTTTGCGATCAGCGACCCGTGGTGTTCTGTTTAATCAGGCAAGTGAACGTCCAGTCCCGTGGTCATTGTGCGCGAGCCTGGCTGACAGATGCAATGAACAGCGTGCCGCATACTCGACACCTAGCAACTTTGTCAAGATTGTCGAGGTCGGACCCCGCGACGGTCTGCAGAACGAAAAGCAGGTGATCCCAACCCCGGTCAAGATCGAGCTGATTGAAAGACTGGCCGAAGCAGGCCTTCCCGTAGTCGAGGCGACTAGCTTTGTCAGCCCGAAATGGGTACCTCAGATGGGTGATCATGTCGACGTCTTGACCAAAATCGCAAAGAAGCCCGGTGTTTCTTACCCTGTTCTGGCGCCCAACGTCCGTGGTGTTGAAGGCGCCATCAAGGCCGGTGCGAAGGAAGTTGCCATGTTTGCAGCTGTCACGGAAACCTTCAATCAGAAGAACACCAATTGCTCTACGCAGGAGGCCATGCAACGACTCAAGGAGGTCACAAGTACAGCATTGGATAATGGCCTCAAGGTCAGAGGGTGAGTGAATCAAAGCCTCGAAGGAAATGATCCTGTTCTTATCGTTGAAAAAAAAAATAACAGGTACATCTCTTGTGTTCTTGGATGTCCGTACGAAGGTGCAGTGGACCCGCAAGCCGTAGCTGCAATGGCCAAAGAAATGTATGAGGTCGGTTGTTACGAAATTAGTCTCGGCGATACCATAGGCGTAGGCACCGCTGGATCAATGAGCAGAATGTTGGAGCAGGTGCTCAAGGTTGTTCCTGCTGAAGCCCTGGCTGTTCATTGCCATGATACTTACGGCCAGGCTCTTGCCAATATCCTCAAGGCACTGGATGTAAGGCTGAGATAAAACGATGGCATATTTAATACATAGTTCTGACATATAAGCGTGCGCCCGGCCGTTGTGGGTTGCAAAATAACGAAATATTAGTACGGCATCCGAGTGGTCGATAGCTCTGTTGCAGGCCTAGGTATATATATACATATAATGTCGCCTCAAGTTTGGAAGATTCATTCCCTTCGTGAATAGGTGGATGCCCTTACGCTCCCGGTGCAAAGGGCAATGTGGCTACGGAAGACGTTGTCTACATGCTGAACGGGTTAGGATACCAGACGAATGTAGACCTTGATTCGCTGGTTGAAATCGGCCGTTGGATTTCCGAGAAGCTAGGCCGAGAAACCAACTCTCGTGCAGCCGCTGCGCTCTTGGTCAGCAAAGCCAGAAAACTCCAGCAAGCCAAACTATAATAATACATGGCCTTCCAACAATTGAAATTCGTGTCCTAACAGTTCTCAAGTCGCAAGATCATTAAAAATAGAAGTCGCGCTTTGCCCCAGAAATCTTTACGCATCATGACAAAGCAAATATCGCATGCACGGCGAAAGATGTCGCACAGATCCATCTCTAAATACATCGAGTCTCGAGAATATCGATGCGCTTATCTTCGATCCTATTTGTTTGACCTCAATCCTACGAACAATCCTTTTGGTCGGTTATGAAGAGCAAAGTAAAACGTAATAGGTTCTTGGAAAGCAGGACATTGATGACCCGAATCAGTCTCTCATTCTTAAGGGTGTCTAGCTAACTGTTGTAATGCGGAAAGAATATGGTCCGACTTGCGATAATTCTACAGATATGAGCATGTTGAAAAAGGAATTATACGGGTGAATACGAGAAGATATCGGATCGCAGATTTCTTTTGATTTGTTGAAGGATTGTTGAGATAGAAAGAGTGTTACTCCTATATGCAATGATGCAGTATTAGATGGACCTCGGATAAAACGAAGAAATAGATACTATGAACATTGTCACTTGTCTGATTGTATAGAGCAATCCATCAGCGAAACAGATCATAAAGAGCTTTTTTATACTCAAGAAAAGTTGTGAGTTCTTTGTGGAGTGTACATTTGTTGATCATTGATAGTAAGTGTATACTCATGTTCATTGATATGAGAAAAGAAGTTTGATGCAGTATTGGTGCTATTACGCAGCCCGTGGCGCACAAGAACACAGACTTTCTTGCTGCCTCGTAATCCAACAATGTCACTTTGTCTGTCGCATTATGGTACTGTAATCGAGATTCTGAACAACTATTACCTCTTTATCAAATTCTCAGTCTCTCGTCCATGGGTTACCCGGTATGAATACATGCATCGACTTGCTAGCTATCATACCTAACACTTTCTCTCCTTCGTAGATTGACCAATCGCATCCGTACTTGATGTGCCATGGAAAAGAGGCCAAACGGAATCGCATCTTTCGGTAGGGCTGCAACTTGGCTGGCCTTTGGGCAGGGCCTTCCTCTGCCTGTGCCTACCCCCGTCGTCGCTTCGGCGTTGCTTCCACCCCAGGGTGTTCTCTTTTTTTTTTCTTGCTTCGTCTTCCTTGTCACCGCGCTCGCCTGGTGCGAAATGTCGTTGGCCCGCCTTTCGCCGGCTTTATCCCGCCATTGTGCCCTCCGTGTGCTTCTGGCATTGCCGGCCCTTGTTCCTACCCGCTGTACCTGGCGCATCACCAATCATCCACTCACGGTTATCACCATATGCGCACCTGGATACGCCTGGCGTGAGCCGGTTGGTAAGTCAAAGTGTGTAGAGGAGATGTTTTCTGCTGACTAACGAAATCGGAATATATTGCCACTTAGGGCTCTCACAGAGTCTTTTTCGTTGGAGAGGGGCGGCAGCATATGGATACATCCCAACGAAACGGCGCATAAATTTAAAAAGCCACCAGGCCTCAGCAGCAAAAGAAGGGCTGCATGGTTGTCAAATGTTGCTATTTGCTACGCAGCCTCAAAAAGGGACAGCGTAACAAAGTATACATCGGCACCACACCCAATCCTGTCCAGCGATTGCGGCAGCATAACGGCGAGATCACGCAGGGGGCCAAAAAGACCCAGCATTGCCGGCCTTGGTGAGATTCTGTTGCACGACATGCATTTGTCTTTTTGCTTACTTTGATCGGTTTTTCGAAAGGGAGATGGTCTTGCTAGTCCATGGCTTTCCTAGCAACCAGCATGCGCTGCAATTTGAATGGGCCTGGCAACATCCCTTAGAGTCACGCCATCGCAAACGCATGGCATTCTCCAGCCAGTCTGAGAATGGCGAGGATAATAATCCTGGAACATTGATCGGCTATCTTCAAAACCAACACGCCCGACACTTGCTCACGTTCAAGCTTCGAATACTTCACGACATGCTCGCTATTGCTCCCTATAAGACCTGGCCGCTAAAGCTCTACTTTGTCAGAAGCGATGTGCTTTCGCTTTTTCGGATTCTCGGAGACCTAGATCCTCGCAATATGAGTGTCTCTCTAGGCAGTCTCCAGGATTCTCCACCCATGATGAATATAGTTGGGGCAAGAGGATTGTCATTACCAACGGAGAAGACTGCTGCGCTTTCCGTCTGCGAGGGCAACTGCACCGTGTGTCTTGCGGAATTGAAAATGGAGGTAACTTTTATATCCTACGGATCCCCACCACCGTATCGATCTATCTATACAGGCAAAGCTCATCGACTTTTGAAAGAACGTAGTCTCCTACGTTGTTTGCGATGTATGCGACATGACCGCTCATCTTACATGTCTCGCCACCCTTTTTCTGGAAAAGTCAGACGACCGATCATCTTTAATACCTGTCAAAGGAGATTGCCCATGTTGCGCAAAGTCGTTAATATGGGGGGACCTTGTACAGGGCCTTGAGGAACGACGCAAGACAAAATAATGGACATGTTGACTCTGCGGTTAGCCGACTTGGTAAATACAGTGTTTTAACAAAAGGCCTCCGTCGGTGGTGTCGTTAACGGACTATCATACCTTCGAGACCTTTGATGCTTACATTACAAGCTATTGCTACAAGATCACCATTAGGACGGAATATGATTGATTGGTTGACCTGATACGTACCTGCCGAGCACATGCCCAACTTTGTTTTTTGTGATCGCGTTTCGGTTTGATCATCTCTCTCTTTCTGTCTGTATAAGGAAGCTGTATTGTGGTCGATCTTCAGCTCGTAATATAAAATCGGGGGCTTTGCGCAGCATACATACAATGAAGAATATTTGACGACGGTTGTTGCGGTGTATAGTACTCATCGCAGTATTTGAACACACGTACTAGTCGGGATGTAGGAAAAGGTTACATACTACGTCTCTATATATCGTAGTCAGTTTCGCCAAGCAATATCGATAAACTATATGTGATAAACCCTATTGCTTTGTACTTCGTATACATAGTGTGTTCACGTTTGATACTTCTACGTACTAGTTCTATCTGACAGATACCGTTTGTTTTCCAATCCTGTAAGTAGATGTTTGGATTGAAAGTTTATTGGAAAGCTAGGATGAACATTTTTTGCTTTTATATGTAGGTTACAAGATTGTATTGCGTGTTCGGGAAGGGGTGTGCGGGGGGAGGGAGGAGAAGGGGATACTGTGGATGTGCGTTGGAATTTTATATTACAAGGTAGCGACAATAACAGAATGCTGAGCGCCTGCAGCGACACGGAGTACCTTGTGTCCTTCAAGCTTCTGACCAGTCAGCTTGCATGGTTCGTTGCAATCTTCCTCGGTTCCATTACCGAGAGCAGCAGATTCTCCAAATCCCCAAGTATATGCTGTGCCGTCACTAGTTCTCACAATGGCATGGTTGCTGCCGCTAGCTATTTGGTCGACGTTCTCAAGGCCGGGGATCTTGGTAGGTAAGCCAACGGCACGTTTGAAGGCTGACTTCTCATTGTCCCCAAATGCTAGCTTGTCAACCAGTTCCTTAGGAAGACCCAGCTGGGACGAATCAGCCCGGCCAAACGAGTAAACTTCGCCGCTCTTCATCAGCACAAGCGAATGATGTTCACCAGCCACGACGGTCTTGATTTCACCCTTGCCCTTGAGCGCAGGCACAATAGTTGGTGTGGTGACTTCTGTCGGTGTTCTCCGATCCCCGTCCTCGCCGGACCAGAGACCACATTGCTCATAGTTGTTGAGACCCCAGACGTAGAGATCGTTGGTATGGCTGATAGCAAACGAGTGATAAGAACCAGTGCCAATAGCCTTAATATTGCGCAAGCTCAGTGGCTCGGGTTCAAGGCCATTCTTTTTCCGGCGCTCAATAACTCGACGTCCAAGTTGGAACTGTTGGCCATTACCCCAACTGTATACCTTGCCGTGGTTGGTCAGTGCGAGACAATGGTCAGACCCTGCCGCGATATCGACAATGGTCTCTTTTGCCAAGGGCTCGAAGATCCTAGGTTCGAATTGGACATCTTGACCTTTGGAAAAGCCAAGTTGACCTTCGGCTGACTACATGATCGATTATGAGAACCGTCGATATCCTCTTAGACGCGTGCTCTATTGTCCCTGTCACTTTGTTCTGAATTCCTTACCCGGAATGTTCCCCAGCAATATAAGTCACCCGAATCTGATAACGCCATCGAGACAGAGTCACCACAAGCAACCTTAGTGATATTGATCCCATGGAGACTTTCGATAGGTCCAGGCGTGTATTCATCGCCTTTACGACCAATAGCACCTTGGTCATTGCAACCCCAGCTCCAGAGCTACATAGTCAAGCGACGGCAACAATAATGTGAATTCCATTGGTCCTCTTTTCTGTTTCTGTTTGATCTTGCAATCTCTCTTTTACCCTGCCGCCCTTTGTAATGGCCACGGTATGTAACCCGCCGCAGACAACATCGCAGATTTCCTCGTCGTCGAGTTCCTTGAGGGGCATGGGCCGCTTGCGCGTCAACATTTCGTCACCGAGACCGAGCTGCCCAACATCGCCACTGCCAAACACAAGCACTTTTCCTGTCTCAGAGGGTTTGGTAGGCAACGGGTTGATGTCCATTAACTGGGAAGAACGGGATGAGTTCTGGCGCAGTAGCGGACGAGGGACATCCTCTTGGCTGCTAATGCGAGCACGCTTAGCCTTGGGTGAAGTGTCCATCCGTTCTTGGTCTGACATTGTGTATGACTTCTTTTTATGGAGTGTTCTTGTAGAAAAGCAAAAAAAAAAAAAAATAAGCGAGGGCGAAAATAAAAAGAGCCCGCGCATTGACATGATAAAAAAAAAAGTGACTCGGTCCATACTGCGCCAACACTAGTATCATTCCAGCCAACCCCTTTACCCATATTTCCTCGTGAAAGCGAATCAAGGTGCTCACGTACGCAGCATAAAAGGAAGCGTTTTGCTTTGAGCTAGGGGAGCACTGTTCCTATAGAAGGTCTATTTCATGATCCAAAGGCGAAAAACAAACATGTACCTTTCGACAACCAACATTTAAGGTTATACAAAGAGACACCGGACGGACCTTTATTTCCTTCCCTTTCAGCCATATATGGTGGCGGTGTCGTATAAAGATGACTCCATCCGAAGCATCAAAATCGAATGTAGCTGCAATCGCATCATTTATTCTGGGGATTGTTGGCTTGTACTATATACATCGAAAGCGGCGTGCACTCGCAATCGCATCACCCGAGGAAAAACTTGAACGCGAACTCTTAGAACAAGGTACAGCAAATTCGTTAACACATCCGTACGCTTGTTGAACCGCCCATTGCACTAGCTGAATCGGCTTTGCTGCGGGACCATTCGGAGATGGTACATGTGCGGGGCCACAACTTGCGTGCGGTTTACATTAGCTGCGGAAAGCCTCGCGCCCCTCTTGTCTATTTTATACACGGCTTGGGAGGACAAGTAAGTGTGTGTGTGTGTGCTTTTCGTTAGGCATACGAGTATGTGTGAGACGCTGATCTTCTGGTTTGCAAATATAAGCTTTCTCAGTGGGAGACTCAGATCGAATTTTTCAAAGGCTGCGGCACGGTTGATATCCTTGCTCTGGATAATTTAGGTTGCGGAAGGAGTGAAATGGCAAGCGAGTAAGTAGCTGCGGTTCGTGGGCGAGCATATTTTCCACAACGGATAGGATGATGATGCTCATCATGGCTCTTTCCCACCCGGAACAAAAAAAAAAAAAGCTGGGAATCCTATCATACAAAATCGCTTGCCCAGGATGCGGTCGAGGTCCTTGCAAAATATCGCAGTTGCCATGAGCAAGGTTTACAACCGGTGATGGTGGTCGGTCACTCATATGGATGTGCCATTGCGACGTACCTTTCGATGCAAGTGGACCTGGATGCGCTTGTGCTGATTTCGCCGAAAGTGGTGATGGACGACGGCCAGAAGAAAGCCAAACGAATTATCCGCTTTATTCCCGATTGGATATTCGATCGTGCGCGCAAGGCAGATCGTAAAGGCGGACTGTACAGCACGAGCGTGAATCGCTTTCTTCAAGAGAGCTCAGACGAAAAGACTCGGAGAAGGTATATGGAGCATGATATATATAAATGGCGTAGTACGATATATCAAGACGTGAAATGGTTCGCTGTAGACAGCTCCGATGGAACATCATGAGTCGAACGCCCATCTACAAACGTTACGTTTATGGCGCGGAATTCCCAGGGCTTGATGGCTATAAGCAGATGAGAGTGAAGACGCTGAAACTGATAGGAGGAGCAGAAGTGAGTTGACCCAACGGGGGAGCCATATAAAGAAGTGACAGAAGGATTAACGACTCTTTAGGACAAGATGGTCCCGCCGTCCGAAATGGAAATTATCCAGGCTCTTGTTGATCTGGATGCCCCTTTGCTGGTTCAAGGAGCTGGGCATATGCCGATGGTCACCCACGCTGACCTAGTCAACTCTACCCTGTTAACAACGCTTTTAGCCTCGTGTTGATCCGTTTGTTTTTAGCAGCCATCCACACCTCAGTCCCCTTCCCTCCTTTTTCTCGACTATTTATCACCCCTCATTTGCCCTCTCTTATTTATAACGAAGATCATCAACTCTATCTTTGTTCTTCTTTCAACTTCAATCCACTCGTCGCTATGCCGTGCTTTGGAAGCCGTAAGAAAAATAAGCGCAATAAAACTGAGGAGGACATACAACAGACTGCGGCAGTCGATCAAATTCGGCAAGAATACGATCAGTTAAAATTCAAGGTTCATATTGATATTGTTCATCCTCGTCCCAAATCTCATTGCTCCCATACTGTAATATAGCAATCCGAACACCTGGATGTGATCGCCCGTCAGTCTGCCGAGCTAGACGAGCTTCGTCGACGGGTCCAAGATGCAGCACCTCAAGATTCGAGCCTTCATCAGATACTTCAGGAACGCGAAAAAGAAATCAAGGATCTGATGCAAAAGATTGAAGAGAAGGAAAGACAGTTCCAGCTACAACAGCAGAACCAGCTATCTATGACCGATGTCAAGGATGAGCTAGAAGAAAAGGAGCGCATGATCCGTGACAAGGATAAACAGCTCGAGGAGCTGCAAGCAAAATGGAAAGAAGAGCAAGCAGCACTTGCTAAACCTGTTCTGGAACAGGTCACCGATCAGCTTGACGAACTCAAAAAAGCTGTAAGTTTGACACTCTTTTCTTCATTCCACAAACCTCTTTGAACGAACCCCCGCTACTCCTTCAACCTCCCTTCTTTCCGACTCCTCCTTCGACTTGCCTTTTTCTTTTTTCTACCTTCCCCTCCCGTCCCCTCCCCTTCCCTCCCCACATACCCTCTCCTTATACCTCGAGGTCTATACACTCATAGACACATTCCCTCTTGGTTTTTTCCTGGCATTCCTTGATACTCATATTCTTTCCCCTCCCAGAATGAAGAAGCGGTCGCTCGATTGGCAGAAAAAGAAAAGGAACTGGCTGTGCTACGCGCCCAGGTGAGACGTCGAGATCGCAGCCCAAAGAAAGGCGACGAGGATCAGAAGCGCTTGAACCGTCTGACTATGGATCTGGAGAGCGATCGACTGATGATCCAGAAACTTGAGGAGCTCAATCTGCAGCTTGAGGTTCGTTAATAGCACTTGCACCCTTCTGTTACTGTCGTCTCTTCCAGATGATGAGATTCGCAGCGCATGGATATAACTTGCATGTTATATGACCTTAGGCTCAGAAGCAAAAACACGAGGCCATCCTCCAATCCCACGCAGAGGAGATGGCCGAAAAAGATCGCGAACTTTGCATGAAACAAAAGTCGCTGGCGGATCTGAAGCTTGCGCAAGAGCGGGCAATCAAGAGTCTGGAGCAGGCACAGCAGCAGACGATTCGTGAGCTCAAGCTCAAGCACGACCAGGATACGCGGGGTCTCCAGGAGCGCCTGGACAACATTGAACGACGTGCAAAGAGCGACATGAATACCGAGGTCGAGAAGCTCCTCCAGGAGTTTGAGCAGTCTGAGCACGACCATTCTGTCCAGCTCGCCGACCTGCAAAAATCGCATCAGGAGCAAATGTCGGCCATGCGGCAAGGCCAACAGGCCGAGCTGATGAAGCTCACGCTCCGCAAGGCCGGCACCAACATCCAGTCGAGCAAGGTGGTCCGCTGGCCTGCGATGATGCAGCAGCAGCAGCAGGACATTGAGCTCGTCCCGCGGGATCCCTCAACCGTGCAGATCTACGTGTCCAGCGTTTCGGCCAACCCAACCATCAAGCGCAACGAAGACGCGCTTCAGAAAGCACTCAACGCGAAGCAGATCAAGTTCCAGGTCGTTGATGTTGCTCAGAGCGAACCGGCCCTACAGCACATGCGTCGCCAACAGCAGCAGGGCGCCAACAAGGGCTTGCCTCAGGTCTTTGTCGGTGGCGAATACAGAGGCGTAAGTCTTGATCCGCCATGCACACACCCATTCTTAGTACGTATGCATCATCTCACAATGAATTCAATAGCAATACGAAGACATCGCCAAGGCAATCGACACCAACACGCTTGCTGACCTCTTGCGTCCCCGTGAAAAACTGTCCGTCTCCACCACCACTACCACCAAAAAGCACCAGCTGCCGCGTAAGGCCTCTCATTCAGGCTCCATGTCCTCCAACGAGCCAGTGACACCAACCACGAATATCGCGCCCCCGGTCCCCATTCGCAAATCCTTAAAAGATGAAGATGAAGACCTCTTGCGAGAAATCGAGAAGGAGCTAGCTCAGTCAGACTTTGCAAAGGTTGATTTTAACTTTTAAGTCTGCTACGCTCGCACCCATCTATCCATACATGCCTCGTTGCTGTACAATGTACTTCCCTGTTTCCTCTCTCTCAACGCGAAACTATTCCCCCATCCCACACATCGGACATCCCTTCCCTCTAACACTACTAGTACTACATACGCATCAATACTTCGCATCAAATCGCTATCATCAGTTGGCTTTCAATCTGCATAAAAAAGACCATCGAACCATATTTTCTCGTTTCATAAGTTGATATGAATTTTATGTCAGAAGCAGAGAAAAGAAAAAAATATAAGGGCAGTCTAAGCCGAAGCAAAGCTAGAGCTGCGACGACCCTTGGTGTATACGCAGAAGCAAGTCTATGATAACGAAGCAGTAGAGAGAAGAGAAGGCGTGTGCGCGCGTGTGCGTGTGTGTTTTGCGAAATAGGGTAAGATGACAGAAAATGACGGTGACGAGATTTACAACTTGACATTCTTTCTGAGGGATTCCTTGTACTCCTGGATGGTGCCCTCAAATGGCATGACGTGGCCGTTCTCGCATCGCCAAATATCCTTGGCAACCTGAGAGATCAGTCTGAAGTCGTGGGAAACGAGCACGACACCGCCAGAGAACTGATTGATGGCTTGAGCAAGTGAATCGATGGACTCCATATCCAAGTGGTTAGTAGGTTCGTCCAAAAGAATGATGTGAGGATGCAAGACAGCCAACTCGCAGAAGACAAGGCGGGACTTGAGACCATCGGAAAGGTTGGCAATGGGGCCAGTCTGATGGGTACCGGAGAGACCGTAACGGCCAATTTGTTGGCGCCAGAAGCTGACATCAGTGCTAACCTCCGGGAACTTCTTACGCATGTAGTCGATGGGCGAGAGGTCGAGATCGAGCTGGTCCGCAGAGTGCTGTGAGTACTTGCCAAGCTTAAGTGATGTATGGCGTTGGACACGGCCATCGGTAGGCATCAGCTCACCGCTCATCAACTTCAGAAGGGTAGACTTGCCAGCACCATTGGGACCGACCAAAGCAATACGGGAGTCCATGTCGACACCCAACTCGATGTTCTTGTACAGCGCATTCGCAGGATTACCGTCGTAGGAGAATGTGACTTCCTGGAAGGCAAGGACAGGGGGAGGAAGCTTGGCAACATCGGTGAAGGTGAACTTGAACGCCATGGGCTTCTCGACCTTCTCAACAAGACCAGCAGCCTCCATCTTATCGATAATCTTTTGCTTCGACTTAGCCTGACGCACCAAATTGGCATAAGTACCGGCGGAAGCAATGAACTTCTTGATGTGCGCAATTTCATCTTGCTGTTTCTCGTAGGCCTTAGCCTGGTTGATCTCGTTTTCCTCCTTGGTCTTGACAAACATGTCGTAATTACCACCATAATACACCAGCTTACGCTTGTGGGTCAAGTGCATCATGTTGGTACACACACCATTCAAGAAATCTTGGGAGTGGGAGTTGACGACAAGGATACGGTCGTAGGTCTTGAGGTACTCTTCTAACCACACACAGGCTTCGAGATCCAAGTGGTTTGTGGGCTCATCGAGCAAGAGCAAGGTGGGACGGACGAAAAGAGCACGGGCAAGTGCGACACGCATACGCCAACCACCAGACATGTCCTTCGTCTTCTTGGCCATCTGCTTGGTTGAGAAGCCAAGACCGGCAAGAAGAGTGCATGCACGAGTTTCGAACGTGGCGGGGTCCATCTGCTCAATACGCTCGTACAAATCGTCCAACAATGGGTTGTCGGCACCATCTTCCTCACCAAGAATCTCCTCAACCTGCTTCTCGAGACGAGCAACTTCATTCTTGGCGTGTGAAGTAACGGCCTCCACAGCGTTCATGTCTGAGGGCTCAGCCTCCTGGTTAAGCAAGTACGTCTACACGAATGCCCGACGATGATCAGTTCTCCTATTCCAATCAAACCACACAATCCCTTTTTCCTTAAATACAGATAGGTTTATATCAAACCTTCTGGTATCAACTTACATCAATGTGGGGAGGGATTTCAATATCGCGATCAGCAAGAGAAGCGAGGAAAGTAGACTTGCCGGAGCCGTTAGCGCCAATCAAACCGTAGCGACGACCAAAGTTGAGCTCGATAGTGGCATTGTCGATCAGGACACGACCATGGTAGTTGAGAGAGTAAGACTCAATCTTGATATCTCTGCTACGTTCCTGAGAGGTGTAGACTCCGGTAGCAGTACGATCCACATTGATGCTAGCCTTGTTCATGTCGAGCTCATCAACTGCGCCATCGGCGGATCCATTAGTAGCACCGGCAGCCTCGGCAGCCTTGTCGGCACGCTTGCCACCCTTCTTAGCAGCTCTAGCTGCGAGACGCTTAGCCTTCGATGCTGAAACTTGTCCGCTCATTGTCGTAATATAGAGGGAGAGAAGGAGGGAAAGGGGATCAAAAGAGGTTGATATGAGGCAGAAAAAAAATGTTTCTTATCCGGGACCAAACGTGACTGAGTACCGGAGTTTGATGTGTTTTTGCTACGCAATATCGAATGAAGGGACACGGCCAGCGACCTATTCGGGGATTGACAACCCAAAGTAAGCCTACTTTCAATTTTTTTGGGGGGGGTTGGTAATCGGCATCGGGGTTGCTATTCATGGTGTTTTGTTTTCAACACCCACACAAATTGATCTGGATACTTCCAGAAACAAAATGAATAAAAGAAACCCAACTTTGGAATTTCTTTTTTGCTTGTGTTGAACCTACAAAGCTCGGGTTCGCTTTCATTCAAGGCCTGGGTCGTGGGGCCACAGCTCCGTCAGCTAAAGCTCAATGATGGGGCATTTGCTCTACCAAAACTGGTTAGCAAAGGGGGTGAAGGAGCAAAAAAATTTTTAGGCTGAAGTTAGTACATAGTGCCAGCTGTCGGCTGCTTATTCTGGGTTACGGTGATACAACTGACCTACACCACACGACAACCCTCCCTGCCTGCATGAGGTAGTCACACCAGCTTGCATATGTCGGAGCTCATACTTCTTACACAGCGCAGGTTTGCATACCGGTAGCTGTATGAGAGCCTATGATATGCCTTATGTTCAGGTCAAATAAGCGTATAAATGTAACATAAACAGATTGTGCACTAACTTGATCTCACGTTCTGTGATGCAGTTCCGTAAGTTATGAATATCTATAGCGAATATGCAGCCATTCTACTGTTTGTACATGGATCTGTGAGGCGAACACCTATGCTTAGAAGGAACGGTTATATCAAATAGGATATCTCTATGCTCTTTTTGGAAGCAACCTACCATCTCAACCTTTTTTTATCACAGATTGGTATCCCCAGGATCCCATGGCTGAATAACAGCGATGATGACCATATCTGCATTGCAGAAGCTATAAATCTGAAGATTTGCATCATGCATCAAGTCATGAGAAAGTTTTACACGGCTTTTGGCCTGAGTACCTTGTACGTATCATATATACTAGATCTAATATGAGTGCACCTTTCATCGCACAACGACGCAGAATGCGGTCGATTCATGATAGAACTGGTGTGCGTACCTAGGATGTATATAAGTCCAAATGATTGTATGCAGAACAAGATACAGCTTTCAGTGCACGTCCCTTCCCACCCTCCATCCCAACACTATATATATATACGCTCAACAAATCCTTTTCCTTCATAGTTTTTCACCACTCCTTTTCTTCTGCATGCTTTCCTCTTCTCAACGCGATCATCAACACCAGCCTTTCGATACCATCTACCAGGAGGTCTTTGAAAGCGGGCTTCCTCGACAAGTTCCCGATCATGAGCCGTTGCTAATCGATGCACTGAACACTGAACGCTTTTTGACATTTCAAGACCTAAAGAACAACGTGCGTGCAGTAGCCTCAGCGTTTCGCGGTCCGTCTTTGCAGTTGAAGGAAGGCGACATAGTGGCTATTTGCTCCGAAAACGATGTAGGACCGATATGCAAACGTTCGAGCTTGGGCTAATTGCAGCTTTGTGATAGGTCGAACTCGTTACTGCCATTCATGGAACAATGGCTGCCGGTATGTGGTCGCAACGCCATAAATCTACTAAATCAGCATTAACCGAGACCTAACCGAGGACAATCAGGATGCACGGCGTTAATGTTACCTGTCATCCTCTCTGATGATGAAGTGGAAGCCATTTTTACCGTTGCTCCACCCAAACTCCTCATAGTGCACGCTAAAATTCTCCATCGCTTCAAGACTACAGAAGGTGGATTCAAATCGTTTTTGGGCCTACCCACGTTGGTCATTGGTGTGGGTGGTCCACAGAGCGTGTATCGACATCTTTCTGAATACTACACATTTCACTCTCCATCTGATCTACCCGCTGTCCATCCAGACACATCAGCCTTTTTTGTATGCACTTCAGGGTCCACTGGGCCGCGCAAACTCATCGATATAACGTGTGTGGCATACAGTATTCTTCAATAATTGCTACTCTGGTCCGGAGATTAATATCCTGCATTGCATAGGAATCGCATTGGTGCATTTCGTATGCATGACATGTTCCTCTACTTGGAACACTCAGCCATCACGCCCAACAGCATTGTGTTGTCCAGCTCGTCGTTCTCATTTGTCTTTAGCATGATGGTTTATGTCCAACTGTATGTTCAGTATGGGGTTCGACAATATGTTCTTCCGTCCGATGACCTTGATGCCATTCTCGAAGCTATTCATCAGCATCGCGTGACTTTAACTAGTTTGATTTCGCCTAAGCACGTGGCAACGATTGCCGAAAGGCCGGGAGTGACTAAAAATTATGACTTGGCTTGCCTCAAGACTGTCCGTTCGGGAGGTCAAATGCTTGCTGAAGCCACCGTCCTGGCGGCTTCCAGAATACTTGGTGTTGATATCGAAAACCCATTTGGCACATCCGAGGTATCCGTTGTTTTCCAATCGGACAAAAGCGGGTGTCGATTCCTAAGTATGTATTCCAAAACCCCATGTATTTGCCAGTCTAATAATGAATTCTATCATTTTTTTTTAAAAAAAAAAAGGTTTCGACGGAAAGATACGCCTACATGACGACAGGTTCGTAGTGAAACTTATCGACGACGAGGGACAGCCAGTTCCGAAAGGACAGCTCGGTGAGCTTTGCGTCAAGTCTCCGGCTGTTGCGCGAGGCTACTTTAACAATCCAATCAAAACCGCCGAGGCATTTGATGACGATGGATTCTATCACACAGGAGACATTTTTTTCCTCAATGATGATGGGAATTATGTCATTCAGGGCAGAAAGTCTGATATTATCAAAACAGCTAAGAAATATGCAAGTGTAGTAATGGATTTTACTTGTCATTTTGATGTATTCACACGTATCTGGCCAGTGCTCGCCAGTTCCTATTGTCGATATATGCGCAAGTAGTTCACACATGATGCTGAAAACGACATTACGACTCTTAGTAACGCATGTTTTTTATTTTATTATAGATGTCTTTCGGTGGCATATCTCAATGTGCAGTGGTTGGGGCGTATGATGCGAAAGTTGCAAGTGAATTCCCGAGAGCCTATATCGTACCACACAATCTGGACGCCTTTCCGCCGTCGCGCCTCGAAGAATTCATACAATATGTTAATGAGCGTGTTCCGGACAAGGCGATGATGCTGACTGGCGGTGCGAACATTTTGCCGATGCTCCCTTATACAGCCTCCAATAAGCTAGACATGTTCAAGCTTCGTGGATTAGCGCAGAAAGAGCTGGAGGAGATGACAGGTCCATAGCACTGTATTGTATCACTGCAACAAGTGGTGACTTCAACTGATAGGTCTTTATCGCCATGCGGCAAAGAAAGTTATTGAGTTACAAAGGCAAAAACAACAACAACAACAAAAAACAGTAATTATAGTTTCATTACCCTATAATCCTTCCCTGGGATACCTTCGTTTCATGTTGAGCATGTCGACATGATCGGATTTCATGCAAATAAGTCGCTCAGCCACTGGTTGCAGCATGAGTTGGATGAATTTGTCGCGGAGGAACGCGTATTTTCTATTTCAGTCCCAAGACGCGTGCCTGTTCCTGTTCGTGTCTCCTTTTTTATTACCTTTTTTTTTCTTCTTCTTTCTCATACCGCTCTCATTCCCTTTTGCTCCTTCCATCCCCAACCACCCTCCCACCCTCTTCTCTCCTTCATGACACCCGACACGGTTGATACTGTATACCGAGCGGTCTATTCCGGAATCACCGTCTTTGAGATTATGCACCAAGGAATGCCGATTATGCGACGAAAGGGCGACTCATACCTTAATGCGACACAAATCCTAAAGTTAGCCGGCATTGATAAAGGAAAGCGTACGAAAATTCTTGAACGTGAAATCCTCATTGGCGAGCATGAGAAAGTACAAGGCGGCTATGGCAAATTCCAAGGCACCTGGTAAAGCACTCGAATGTCTAAACGGATATATATATATATATATATATATTACATTGCATTTGAAGCACTCGTTGATTTCTTTCCACTTAGGATCCCCCTTGAGAAAGGCAAAGAACTTGCTGAACGGTATGGCGTGCATCATCTTATGCGCCCTCTCCTAGAATTTGATCCCTCTCAACCTGAAGACGACATTCCCACCAAAGACGCCATGCTTGTGCCCAATCGCCGTGTGAATAGCAGCAGTAATAATAATAATAATAATAATAATAACTCACAGCAAAGCAGCCAACCACAACCATCGCACCAATCACCCCCGCCTTCTCCCAGTTCCTCCTCCAGCGTTGTCTATCCGTCACCCCGCAAGCGTATGCGTCTCACTTATGAAGGCGAGCGGAGTGTGCTCACAGCTTTATTTCTGAACGACGATTCAATCAGCGGATTACCGGAACTCGTTGATATCGACATAAATATGGTCATTGACGACCAAGGCCACACTGCTCTGCATTGGGCTGCATCGCTTGCACGGATAAAGATGCTCGAGGGCCTTGTGGCCCGTGGTGCCGATCGGACCCGAGTCAATTACCGGGGTGAGACCGCCCTCATGCGTAGTGTCTTGATGACGCACTGCTATGACAATGAATGTTTCCCCAGGCTGCTGGACATCCTGCACGATACGATATCAACAACCGATTACCAGCGGAGGACAGTGCTCCACCACGCCGTCCTTTCAGCAGCGACAGCAACATCGGCTTCATCATTCCCGGGATCCTCATCCTCCGCCGAACGCTGCGACGCCGCCCTGTTTTATATGCGCCATCTCCTTAATTACATCCAGACGTCAGACGAGGATAGATCCATATTCGATATTCGGGATGTCAACGGCGAAACCTGCCTGGCTATAGCAACAAGGCTTGGACTTGGTGAAATAGTGCTTGCATTGTCTGGACTTTCCGATTCGGAAGATGGTGATTTCGAAGAATCTGAGGGGGTAATAGATTGCATCGTACGGCGCAGCTTGACCCACTATCTAATCTGGGTGGTATGTGTGTAGTCAGTACGACCGGTCTTTTCCAAAAAAAGCTACTTGCCGAATCCTCGAGGCGCTGAACTTGTATCCAGTAAGTGAAATCCAGCAGTCATAGTCCTATGTCTTGGAGGGCATGGCATTCCTCGCGCTCACGCAAAGATCCATTATCCACCAAAAGCTGTTCAGAAGATCGTCGACGCACTCGATGAGGATTATACCACACAGCTGCAGGAACGAGACCGGGAGCTTGAACGGACGCAGAACAAACTTTGGAAGGCGACGATGGAACTCAATGAAGCACGGAGGAGACTTGAGGAGCACAAGTCCGAGACCAAACAGCTAGATGAAGCGCATCAAATTATCCGACAGCTTGAAGAGACCCTCAAAAGCACAGCATCGGGATCCATGAACGGCAAGGAAGAAGGTGGTATAAGCAACGGCAAGAGCGCGCGCGAGCGATGGTTGGAAGAAAAGGTCAAGATGCTACAGGCACAAGTGGACGCACAGACCCAGAATCACAGGGAGCTGGCAGCTCAGGTGGACTCACTCCAGACGCAATCAAGTGAAAAAGAGATGCAGTGCAAACGGCTGATCGCAGCATGCTGTAGCTTACCAGTGGAGCGGATTGATTCGCTGCTGGAACCGATGCTGGCGGCCGTGACAAGCGATCCACCGGACCTTGAGTTTAATCAGGTCATTCGGTTCATGGATAAACTACGGCACCAACAGAAGGGGGTTAATAGCATTGATAATAAACGAATGACTTTGGGATGAGAGAGCGATGCGGTTTGATCAGCATGATCCGAGTGCAACCGTTGGCTTCTAAAAACGGTAGTTGTTCTGGAAAAAAAGAGAATCCCGACATGGTGAATGTTTTCATTCCCCAAGCCAGCAAAACGAGCAGTGGTGTATATGCAAAGACTTGTTGGCAAAGTCAAGGAGGGGTTGAGTATAGGTAGGATATGTTCCGCAATCCTTCAAGGGCAATGTTGCGCGCGACTAGAGAAGGTGGGGAGGGGAAGGGGACAGCAAGCTCATGGAAAATCCTCGGGTGTTTTTATTACATGATCATTAATCTTTTCTTTTCTGAAAAACAATGATGGAATTGATGACCTCGTTGGTGGGATGGACCTCGACCAGAGGGTCGAGGTCATCCATGAAGATGTCCTGGGCGGGAGCGTAAAGGATGGTACGCAGTCTGTGCGTGCTCCTGACCATGAGATGTGCACCTTGCCGCATGGTGCTTGAGATCCTCCTGAGCATGGCCTCCTTCTCCTTGGGCGTGCTGCCCACCAGCGCAGCGAGGATGACGACGTCGGCATTTCCATAGTCGGGGTATTGCATCGCATCGCCTTGCCAAAACTGGATCTTGTCTTGCTCACCTAGCGCCTTGGTCAGCGCCCTGCTCAGGCAGATCGCCTCGCTGCTCCGGTCAATGTTGACCACCGCGTCCTCGATGTGGGTCGAAAACAGAAGCGAGGTGAGCGGAAGCGGTCCGCTGCCGACAAACACCAGCTTCCCCAGCTTCGCGCCGACGCCCCTGAGGCAGTTCGCCTCGAGTTTCACGAGGAGATCATAGTTCCGAAAGTTCGGAAAGTCCTGCAGCCTAGGCGACTCGATCAGACGTTCGGCCCAATAGACCTCCAGCAGGAATTCGCCCTCCGCGCAGAGCGCTCGAAGCGAGTGAAGGATACGCTCGATAACAGGGTTGGCGAGGATCTCGGTAGCATCCTGCTGCGTGCATTGGACAGTGCATGTGTGCACTAGGTCGGTGAATACCTTGTTTATAGAAGGTCCGGGCTTGCGCGACGGAGCATACACGAGGAGGTTATAGCAACGCTCTATGGCATGGATAACTTGAAGGTTTCTCGAAAGTACCATTTTGACTAGTACTGTAATAAGAAGGGATGAGGGAAAGCAATCTGCGTTCTCTTATCATAGAAAGTTGCAGGGCTTTTATATATACGTGTGGAGACACGTGTATGGCGTACCGTACGCGAAGGTCGTGTTTAATAATAATAATAATGATAAGAGTACGCTCTAGGATAATCACCTCTACTCCCAGCCATCAATCAGTCAAACCGAGTTGGTTTTGTATATGTTCTTTTTTTCTGATTGTTTAAAAAACAAAAGAAATTATTTCTGGTGTCACCGTTCGTCCTGTTGCTGTTGATTGGTGATGATGCTTCGCCTGTCACGTTCGCGTCGTTCGCGAAAGCTCTTTGTGCTCTGCTTTTTTCGGAGCCCCTGCAAGGAGATCGCATACTCTTCGCTCAGACTGCTCGATCCAACCGCCGCCGCGGCGTCTCCGGCACGAACCGCACCTAGACTCCTACGTTTCCAAGGCATGTCTTTCTCGTAGGCCGGCGACCCCGAAGTAACCATTCCTAGATTGCTCGCCGATGCCGAGCGGTTAGGGCCTTTGGGTGTTGGTGGTGGTGCGGATATCGGTGACGCAGCAAGCACCTCTTCCTGTTCTGGCGCTGTCATAACCGGTAACTCGGCGCCCTGAAACGCCGGCTTGACCCAGTCAGGCGGATCGCCCACCGTCATGCGCACCGGGTCCTTGAAACCCTCATATTTTTCAAACACGGTATAGTCAAAAAAAAGGAATTTTTCCTGAATCAATAAGAGGTCGCGTTCGCGCCGGGTATCTTCTGCCTTGGTCTGTCGACTACTTTGCTGCTGTTGTTGCTGCTGCAGTAGCGCCCGCCGTCGGTTCGACAGTGCGCTCTCGCCAAGGATAAGCTCTTCAAGGTCGTACGTGGGATCAAAGTTGTTGTGGTCAGTGGACGGTTGGAATGGTGGTATTAGCGACTTTGACTCAAGCTGGTTCCAGTCGATAGGTCGGAAAAACGGGTGCCTGACTAGGTTAGCCCAACCTACGTCGCCTTGGCCGAGCCTCTTTGCAGGATTCATTTCGAGAAACTAGTGGGGCCGATGAGACAATGGCCTGCGACACGAAAAACGCGGTGACTCACCCCCTGAATGACAGAAAGGCACTCGCCCGAGATGGGCACATCGTCGGGGTAGTTAATGACACCGCGACGCACGGCCATTTTCAATTCCTCGTTTGTATTGCATTCAAATGGCCGCTGGTTGGGGGAGTGGTGTTCCGGTGAGCACATAGCATAATGAGCTTACTGCGTGAGGAGAAAGGAACATGCACTCGTGCAATGGCCACCAAACTATACCTTCTTGTAGACGCACTCGTACAGGGTAACGCCCAAGCTCCACCAATCGACGGCCTCATTATATCCACCACCACGATAGACTTCAGGGGCTAGTTATATTACAAAGACCCGCAGACAGGCAAGGGCTTGGTTGGTCAGTGCTTTTTGGACGTAGATGCATATATGCAGGTTAATTAATGGGGTCGGCGTACAATACCCATATAGTAGCCTGTTCCTGAATTAGAGGTGAGGACGCGTTTGTTGCTGAGATAGGTAGCGATATTGAAGTCGGTAATATGGGCATGGCCTCGGTCGTCGAGCAGGATATTTTGCGGTTTAATATCCCTAAGAACGATTACTCAGATTGTCTCTTTTTCTTCCTTCTGCTGCTGACCTTACCGATGAACGACCCGTTTGCTATGCAAATACTTTATGCCTGTCGCAAGCTCTGCGAACCAGAACCGTAGCACGTCCTCCCCAAAATGCCCTCGCGTGATGTGGTAATGAAGATCACCGCCAAGCCTATCGATCAGTCAAGGAACATCAAATTGAGCCTTGTTGCATATGTACATCGATTCCAAATATAGACGTAGCCCCTATTATAGCTTACATGAGGTCTGTCACCATGTACATATAATCATTGTCCTGGAAGGCGAAGCGTAATCTCACAAGAAATGGATTGTCAAGCTGCTCAAGGATGGTGCGTTCCCGGATTACATTTCTGGCAGCGTCCATTCGAACACATGCTTCCTTGCTAATATACTTGAGGGCATAAAGCTGACGTGATTCCCTATGCTCAACAATCCGGACCTATTGGCTTGAAAACATTGGAATTAAAGCGGCCTTTCAAAGCTGCAATAGGTACAAAGCGTGCTTGGATGGGACCATCGATTTCATGGTTATGACTATATATACCTTGCCAAATGCTCCCCGGCCCACAATCCGCATGAGCTTAAAATGGGACAGGTCGACTATGTACAGAAAAAGAAAGGAACGGGGGGAGGGGAGGAAGAAGGTTTATTCTCTTGGAACATATTCTATTATTTTCTGTTTCTTTCTTTACATACTTTGGTTCTCGAGCTTATTGACGCCATTACCGTTAGCGCTGTTAGCGCTTGTGCCGAGCGCGGTCGCAATTAAGTCTGAAATGAACCGAATTTTGGAAGAAAGGCAAAAGAAAAAGAGATGAAGTGGGAAGAAAAGAGAGGGTCTTTTACCTTGACCCTACGCATTATAAACTCAGCCACATTCTAAGTTGTGCAAGAGAGGTGCCAAAGACGGACAGGGAAAGGGGAGAAGAGCCGAGGGAGGAGGGGGGTGGAGTTGAGAAACATTTTTATTTTTTCTTTATTACATACGCAATGCTGGCCGGCTGCAGTAGCAAACTTCGCCCATGCATGCGATCCATGCTACGCATGTATACCACACGGCAAGCACCCACTGTGCTTGGCGTCCGTGAGGCACCCGTCGTTGATCGCAGCGGCTGGTTTGAGCGAAGGAAGCAAAAGTTGCGCGACCTGACAGACTACGAAAAAGCGTTTGCTGCCCACGCTGCCGAACGCCGTCATTTGTAAGCAAATAGGGGGGGGATGCGGAAAGAGACGGCAAGAAGGCTATTATTAACGAGTATATTATTGCTATTATCCATATCAGGGTCGAAGAGGCAACCAAGTCATATTTTGCAGACGCACACGGTTTGGATGATTAACGATCAAACAAAAGGGAAAAACCCACTAAACGCACAGACTTGATCTGTTTAGAGATGCGACAGCATGGTGGTAAAATGTACACTGCATCGGATAAGCTGATAAAGGCAGAGGTTCGTTTTCGATCTGGTCAGCCGAAGTTCGGGGGTGATGCGCTATTAACAAGAAAGGTTTGCAAATGGGGGTTGAGATAGAAAGCTGGGTACATGCCCGACTTTGAAGGAATCAACTTGACCAAGGACCCCATCCACACGACTGATTTACTCGCTGGAAAGGTCTCGCTGATGTCTTTTGTCTATGCTAAATATGGCGAGGTAAGCGTTTGTTCTTCGAAGTAAAGGAAACAATAGAATTTTTTTGAACTCCTTTTTGCAACATTGACAGACGCACGTGAATTCTTTCATCGAGCCTTTCCTGAAGCATTTCAAGAATACCCCTGATGTCCAGCTTGTCGAGGTATAAAATTCGTGAGACATGGGCTATAAGTGGACCACACGTCACTTGAGCACTATTACATCAATCACGTCTTTTTGAATAGGTCAATGTTCAAGAGAACCTATTGAAGCAATGGCTTCTGAAAGCATTCATCCCTAGCATTCGCAAAAACCTGCCGGAGGATCGCCGGGTAAGTGTGCCGGCTATTCACTATTTATTCTAGACGAAACTCACAGAAAGAAACAGTCAAATTATGTGCTGCTCTTGAAGGATATTTCGCGAGTGCGAAAGATGCTTGATATGACGAACCAGCATATCGGCTACGTTTTTCTGGTCGATGAACAGTGCAAGGTTCGCTGGACCGCACATGGTGAGGCTACGCCAGAGGAGATATCAAATATGCTGGGAATGACGGAATATCTTCAAAAGAAAAATAAGAAATAATAAAATACGTCGGAACCGTCCAACTACTACAGCTGCTGTAATCAACATATTGCCCCCTCGGAAGAGCTTGTTTTCGCTGCTACGGGTTGATAGTCTTCACGCGATAAAATCCTTTGATATGCAGATGGTGCGCATTGATTAGTGTATTATTAATCAAAATAAAGCTTGGGTAGTAGAATGAGAGAGTAGCATGTAATAGGAAGCAAAGCATCTATGCTTCGGTTTCGTAGGTCGGGTAATCAGTGTAGCCTACAGGGCCAGGAGTGTAGAAGGTGTCACGGTTGTATTTGGTGAGGGGCCAGCCATTTTTCATACGTTCGACAATATCGGGATTAGCAATGAAAGCGCGGCCGATGGCAATGAGGTTGCCTGTTTCATCAGCGACTTTTGCGGCCAGGTCGGGGTGTGTGGTATAGCCACCTGCGGAGATGAAGGGGCCCTTCCAAATGGCCCGGAAGGGATCAAGTGAATTGACTGTGTCGTTCTTGGTCGTGCGGGAAAAGTCATCTCGTGGCTCGATCATGTGAATATAGGCCAAGTTTGGGTGTCTTTTCTGGAGCCGGTCGATCATATAACCCCAGGTTTCGTAGGGAGTGTCGTCTCTGACGTCCTGGAATTCGGACCATGGTGAGAAGCGGACGGCAGTACGCTCGTCGCCGATAGCGGCCGTGACAGCGTCGACAATCTCAAGCGTGAAACGAGTGCGGTTCTCGATCGTGCCACCATACTCGTCTGTACGTTTGTTAGACGCACTGTTAATAAATTGGTCGGGCAAATACCCATTAGCGCTATGAATTTCTACTCCATCGCAACCCGCAGCGACGGCATTTTTGGCAGCTTGGGCATAGTCCTGGACGATGGCTTTAATCTCATCGACAGTTAGCGGTTGAGGGATTTCATACGGTTTGCCGGTCAGAGGATGGTTTCCCGAGATCGCAATAGCAGAGGCTGACACCGGCCGATGGCCGTCGAGGAGCGCAGAGTCGCTCGCGCGACCCATGTGCCACAACTGCATGTAAAATACGCCACCCTTGGCATGCACAGCATCCGTGATCTTTTTCCAGCCCTGGATCTGGTCCTTGTTATAGATCCCTGGGACATGAGGATATCCGCCTGCAAGGAACGTAATGGGGGTAGCCTCGGAAATAAGAAGACCACCGTCGGTAGTGCGTTGTGAGTAATACTCGACCTGGAGATCAGTGGGGATGTAGTTCTCGTCGGCACGAAACCGCGTCAAGGGAGCAAGTACGATACGATGCTTAAGCTTTGCTTTGCCAACCTTGATGCTGCGAAAAAGAGACGATTCGGCAACCATTGTGTTTTCCCAAAGGTGTCTTATCGCTTAACCCCCAGAATGAGGTTCCCTTTATAAAGTTCTCCCCACCCCTAACCGACATATGTAGCTCCTTCTAAATTTTCTAAAATGTTTTAAATTAAATAATCAACAGCTTTCCATCTTTCTCTTCGCATTTCTTCAGGTTCCACGAGTAAGAAAATATACGATCTCTCTATGCTCTAGATGGAAGAAGGTGCTACTTCTGATACTTGATCACTTTATGCCATTGATTCCATCTTGTTTGCGTATCTTCTTCATGGATCGTCTCAAGAAACGGTGGTCAAGATAAAGAATGTTACCGATCCAAGCAAATTATTTTAAATGATCGCTCCAATTGCGCTCTTTGCTGACTACGTCATACCTGACACATGCTCTATCAGATCCCAACTATAGCTACGGCGTTTTGTTTCGGATGTTGCGGGGGCTGAAATACTCGAAAAAACATCCGTCCGCCTGAAGCTAAATTATGGCACTCATACGGCCCGCGCTGTATTAGTCAGCCGACAATTGAATGATTTGGAAAAACTCTGCACATGCGCAAGATTATCCAGTGCACCATCTACAGGGAACTTCTTCTGCCTATCGTGGTGGGGAGGGATCGCATCATGGTGACTGAATCACAATAGACTTTATGATCACTGCATCTTGATGCCTCGACTTAGTGTTAGTACATGGCTCGCACTGCTGTTGATGCGGGGTTTGCGATTTTTTACACGTGCGATATGCCACCAACTCGTTTATATACACAGAGTTCGATCCATAATATTATGCAGAGAATAGCACCCGAATACAAGCTGGGTGAAATGGCAGCACGTGATTGTGGTTCTAGAGCAACACGATTGACGGGAGCTTATGTTATTCGTTTATCTTACAAAGCTATATTGATTTATTTTCTTTTTTGTGAGAGAAGCTAAGAGGGGGTGAGAGAGAGAGAGAGAGAGAGAGAGAGAGAGAGAAGCTGTTGCTGTTTACAATTTTAGGGATGCGAAGGAGAGGAAAAAACAAAGGGCGAAGAGTGCGATGACGTTGGTGATGAGGTTGATGTGGATGCAAAGGATGGGAAGGAAGTATTCAGCGTTGGCAAAGCATTGTTGGCTGTGCGCCGGTTTAGCTCCATTTTTGCTCGGTTGGCTGTTGTACATAAAAAATCCTATGAAGGAGGTGAGAACGATATTCTTTCGACGTGCAACACCTTACTTTTAAAAAAGAGGGCTTTCAGCGTATCCAGAAAGATCCACGATAACGCAGTCGTCATTTGTCTCCTTCTTGAATTCATTGGAGCATACAGGATTTCCAAGAAGAAGTTTGCAACAAAACTTAGTTGTGGTATAGATCATCTAAGTTTGTCGTCGTTTTTGCTTGAGATTCGAATACAAATTCCAGCATTTCATTTCTCTTCTTTCTTTGAAACATAAACCTTTAATCTCCCAAAACCATTCCGGTGTAAAGAAGCGAAGAAAGACTCACATATAGCCTTGACTGAAGCCTTCTTGCTACTATTGCCTTTAAATTTTGACAAATGGATAGCAACGAAACACACCAACGACCAAACTTTGTGGCAAAATTCTCTGAAAATCCTGTATATATAACTTCAAATCGTGAGTCAATCAGGTTATATATCCTTGATATGGAGAGTCTATTTTTGGAGGCAAGCAAGATGAGATAAGTACAAGCAGCGATAGAACAGAGGAAAAGATATAATACTTGATGATGGTTCGGGTCACTGCAGTCTTCTTTACTTTCAACATGTGTTTTGGATCAAGTCAAATCAATGCCAAGCTGCAGTCAGCATCACCGCAATCCATGGCCATGATAGCCTGTAGCTCCCTCTGTTTCGCTTTAGTAATGCCTTTTCCAGAGAACTAAATATATTAACAGCTATTGTTGTTAGAAACAAGCAAATAAAACACAAATCCCTTTCTTTTGATTCGTACGTAGTCATATGCAATTTCATGGACTTTTTGCTCTAGGTCCGGAAAGTCCAAAGATATGGTGATCACTTTTTCTGAGAATTCGTGTGATTTGACTGAAGCACTCCTTGCGACTGCAGATGGATATCCCATAGTACCTTCAGAGTCATCCCATGCGATTGTAGAGTTGCTGCTAATCATTGTAGAAGCAGCGGCACAAACAGATGAGCTCGCTTCGCGTAGCAGTTTTGTCCCGCCGCAAATGTACTCCAATTCAACATCGGTCTATGCGCATAACGTAAGTGAACTTGCAAAGAGCATCCATTGCGCGCTTACCAAATCGTTGGCAATTCTTAATATAGTTGTCCACCGTTCCTTGCCGAACTTGCAGCTACTCTCACTGAAGAGAAATCAAATGAGTATGGACAACAACACGGGCAAGTCAAATCCTTTACCTGAGCAATAAATGTTGTTTTCGCACCTTATCGCTGCTTTGGAGGTCATTCAATGCTCGCTTACATTGCTCGCATTGGTCTAGATAGGGCTATACGCCTGGATATGTACAATCGGGTATATCATTGCAATTCCTTCTAGAATTTTATCCATCAAGTATTATCCCGTTTTTAAAAATCAGGGGTTACCATTTTTCTGGACAACGGCCAACATTCTGGACACCAGGTGTATGACCCTTATCCAGATCAATGCGAGCAATGTAAGTGAGCATTCGATGTCCTCCTTTGGCAAACATACACTTCCATTCGGAAAACAAGTCTGAAGCGTCCAAATGTATGAGGTCGGTCGACCATCTTGGCAAATCCTTAAGATGTTGAGCCATGAATGCGCGGAAAGTTGGTTTGTGTCTTTTGAGGACAAAGTCGTCCAGTTATACATTAGTTGGCCGTTAGAAATCAACTTGATTGCTGCTGGTTTGATTACAAGCTCTCCCACCAACGTTACCATCTTCACCATCGAATTTGCGTTTAGACATCTTGTGCAAAAGGAGCAAAAGACCAGAAGAAAGCGAGGTGAAACAATAAAAGGGAGTGGGGTGGGCGGATGACTTGTTTTAGTGATCCGAGGTTGTTGCAGGATACTAACCGAAGCGGGTCAAGAGCAGAACAGGTTTGCTGCACCAGCTATTTTCGGCTTTTTCCTCGTGAGGTGATTCGTTCCTTTTGCTAGCGTTTCTCCACACAAATAAGATCATCTAAGCTTTATGTCCAGAACTACTGAAGAAGGTCAAGAAGATAACATATACAGGCTCATGTGAAGCAGAGATAGCAACTGCTATCGCCTAGAACAAATGCTGCAGATGTACATAATTTACAAGCTCAACAGAAGTGGTATCCGCACACGAAATGTAGTCTATGTTCACAAGCGAACCTATCTGGAAACCGTATAGTGCTGGAAATGCTAATATCGTTCCCGTCCTCAGGACCGAGATTTTCCACAGCGACCAATGCCGGCTATGTACCTTTGACGCATCATAATTCGTATCCATCGTCTGAGATTGCATTCATTTCTCATACAGCTGCCCTGCCCAACTCCGCAATGATGCTATTCTTGCCCACCAAGCATGTCGAACGTCGATATTATCAACAACAAGGCTTTCAAATCTCTTTCCTGGTGGAAACCGAGAGAGTACCGTTCCCTCGACCGTATCATTGACGCGTGATGTAATTGCAACAAGCCCTCCCCCTCCAGCCGTTCCCCAACCGCCTTCATCCTCTGCAGGTAAGTCCCTCCACACTGCTTAAAGCTCAAGATGTCGGTAAGTATGCCTTTGATGCTGTTAGTTACGGAATCTCCACTCCCGGCTGCAAGCAGGCCTCTGCAATGGCGCCAAGCTCATCCTCGCAAGGCTTATGGATCATTGTCTTGCCCCGTCCGTCAGATCTCGTTTTGCCCACGGACAGCAGACTGTGGAGCATACTCCTCCTCGAATGAACCGCTGCCACCAAAGAAAGGGGGCGGCATACGGGGATGACACATGTTGCCATTGTCGTCGCCAAGCGCCTGCTCGTCGTTCTCCATTTGCAATGATCATCCATAAGGCACAGACACTTTTTCCCTTGTAGGCATCCACCTTCGATAACCCTGTGGGCAATTATAGGTCGCCACTTGTCATGAGTAACACACCCTAACAACCTGCACGTGGCAGTAGAGGATTTGATACCACGTCTACAGGCCAACTCCCACAATAGCCCTTGTGGTGTATCCCGAGATATTTTTTTTTTCATTCTCCTCTGCGTAAAACACTCTTACATTATGCCGTACCATCGTTTTATTCACTTTTAACGCCATCTTATTTCGCAACTTATTCCCCTCCCCCATGACCATACCATGTTTTCATCAACAAGCACACGATAACGGCCTCCTTGAAGGATGGCATTACGTGCTTTGTTAATAGCAATATTATCGCCACGTCATAAGGGCTGATCATCACACTTGGAGATACACTGTACCTTTCACGCCAGTGATAATGACCCCACAACAGTCTTGTATTTCGCAGCAAGCAGCGTCCTTGCTCCAGCAGCACGTGTGATGGACATGGAAGATTAATAACGAAAGAAGCTTCAGGCATATATGATTACCCCTTCATTTGGACATGGGATGCAGTTCATGGTCCTCAAGATGGCAAAACCCATTGGCTGCCCACCATGCTCACATGCATACAGACACTGACAAAGGGCCCTTTTCCTCCATGGATGATGCTAGACAGGAGTTGCAGCGCCGGAAGGTCTTTATCGCGTCATGTTTGCGGCTGTACATGTGATGGGTACGCGCTTCATCAGCAGCATATGCTTGATATGGGTCCAAGTCATACGCTTCTCAACTTTTTGATGGAAACCAGAGATTATGTACATCATGGTGGGAAAATGGTTCGCTGGAAGCGTCTTGAGTGGCAGGGTAAGGGATGTTGGGGAGGGCCCAGTTTTGTACCTCTTTATCGGCGTCCTTTGCTCTGATAGACGTCGAACAAACACTGCTTGCTATAGTCACACATCCTCGAGAATCGACATTGAAGCACTCTATGCGTTATATTGTATTTCAAGAAAGGGGATGATGGTGTCTTTGTTGATAATAAACCCCAAGTTTTAGATAAGAACGTTTAGCTGGAAGCCATAAAAAAAAAGGTCAGGAGTAGAGTGTAATCGTTTATCCAGCAGCAACAACAGCGTCGGTGGGAAGCGTCCGGCGCTGGACACTTCAAATTAACTGAAGATCCATCGCTAGGGACAGGCACTCGTCCCATGTCTCCATCTATCTAAACAGTACGTTCTTTCTCCTAAATATTTTCTTTTTTTCGGATCACGATGCTGACTAATGTCGCTGCTCTTGATGTCGTAGCTACGCCATCATTGTGTGGCGAGTAGAATCGAGATTAGTGTTACTGATGACGGAGGCATCTCATTTGACAATTCCCGGATGCCCTTTCATCCCGCACTGCTAGCAAGAGCAACAATGTCAGAGAAATGGCTACCTCGTTACACTTTCCACTGGTACATATCCATGGATAGCGGTGGAAGATTCGGCTATTAACAACTCCCATTTGTTCATGCAGACGGTTACCGCACTACCATCCGTCTCTTGAATATAACTAGCGTGGGGTTAAAGGTTTTATGGACAAAATATATATATACAGGAACTTGTGGGGTTTCCTTTCGTGTAACTACTGTACATCTTGTAATAAAACAACTTTTTTTTTTTTACCAGAGAACGTCACTGTCTTCTCCTACTAGGATCTCCCGATGGTGGTGGCATTGTTCCTTGTCCAAGGCGCGGATCGCGTGAGGCTATGGGACGCTGAGCAGACGTGGAGGGCGCTGGTGAAGGCGGCATATGGACCGGATCGCTTGAGATATGCATCAGATCATCCATATATGCGAATTCAGCCTCTTCAATGATCTTGAGTTTCTCGAGCAATAGCGAATCATATTCTTCATCATAAAGAGCCTATCATTCAACGAAGCGGAATAGGTATCCATGGAACCCACACCGTTGATAGCACATGAGAGGGTTTATAGAAAGCTAGATTAGATTTATCGTCCTTATCCACGTGCTTCATGCTTTATCTCTCTCTCTCTCTCTCTCTCGCTTATTGTATGTTCTCTATGACAACTACCTGCAAAGACGCCTTATAGGGACTCGGAGGTTGTTCTTCATTCTGCGGCACATGGGTTTTGGGTGCGACGTCGGGAGTGTTGCTAGCAATAATTTTCTGAGTCTGCTCAATCTTTTGAGCGAAGGATTTCCTATGCTTTCGAAGAAAGGCATCGCCCGGCACAGATTCAAAGTATTGTCCATGGTGCTGGCTTGGGAACAATTGATGATCGATCCGATCGGAAAATTCGTGGTGGAAATCTGTCAGTTGCGTTGCGATCCGACCCAGTACTTTTCCCATGCAATATTCATGGCGTTTCTTGAGCATCTCACAGCATTTTGCAATGTCAGCTTTTCCATCTTTATCAGTGAGAGTACAAGTTGCAAATAGGTCTTTCTCGTTTCTATATTAGGATGGGCCAAGCGTAAAAATAGGCGATTGAGATTGTGTTTTCTTTTTCCCTTCTTCTCGGTGCTTGACTATTACTAGGATCAGTGGAAGATGAAAGAAAAACATACACGTCATTCTTAGACGGGATCTGCTCGAGACTGTAAAGTTCATGGACGCTTGCCATACCGTGAGATGTCAAAGAGCGAAGAGCACTGAGCTACTAAGGCGGAGTCAAAAAAAAAAAAAAAGCGAGAGCGGAACCCTTTAGGGATATCCTTGGGATCATGCGATTTGTGTTTATTAAGCGTAACTGAGCCCACAACAACAAACGTGTGAAAAATGTCGCCAGTTTTTTTTTTTTCTTTAAGATATGGCTGCGTCTTCTATTTGCGTATGGCGCTAACCCTATTATCCGACCTGAAATGAACAGCACGATAAGATAGGAAAAAGAAGGAGACTGCTGCAACCCGTTGATGCATGCAACGCTTTGGTATCTTGCTTCGGTGCAAGCGCTAGTAGAATCTGTTACACCTCTTCTCTGTAAGACTCATACATTTGAGGAAAGAGAGATGGCGTGTGTGTGTGCGTGCGTATGTGTGTAAATCGTTGTTGATGTGTGATTTTCAATCAACGGCATGTGTCTGCCAAATTGAAAATTAGTAAAGCCTAGCGGTCAGCAGGGTTTTTAAAAAAATGAGACCATCTAGATAAGCCGGATTCTCTTGCTTGACCACGGTAATCATAGTGACAAAGTAGAGCTATATGAGTCAAGGTGATGGTCACATGGTTCCGTCACAGCAGACAGTTCCAGTGTCCTGATGTGCGGGAGGATGTCTCCGTGGGGACGGGCGTGAATGGATGAGGTGGTTGTGAGAACGTTCCGAAATGACACGTTGTTAAAGGGATGAAACACTCACTCACACTCATCCCGTCCTTTTCAAAACGGGGCGGATAGGGCTCTGCCGAAAACGAACATTTAATAAAGCGGTCAGGAGTTTTTTATTACTATTATTTACTCATCTTCTTCTCTTTCCCTTCCTCAACGCTCTTTTTCCATACAAACATATACATCGCTTTAAAGATAACACACCCATATTCACAAAATGGCGACAGAGCAACGCTGTGTCGATTACTTGGCACACGAATGGTATCCAACCGACTTGATCACTACCCACCGCGAAATCCGGCGTCAGGCACGCAGCGTGAATCCAAAAGAAACATATCGACTTGCCCGGTTCCAGAACGCTCTATGGAGACAAATGGCCCGGACGTTAACCACTCGCCTAGGCAAATTCAATGCAATGGTTGATCCAGCCACGGTCGACTGGTAAGTATCTTCAACGAGAGAGTGTTGATCCGTCTCCCTTCCCCGCTTTTTTTTTTTTGGATGCTTACGGACATATATTTTTTTGGTTCATGTCATTAGGCAAAAAGAATCTGACGTGACATGTACGTGTTTTTTTTCCATGCAACCACAAAATGGCTATTTAATTAATAAGTCGTTCTTTGTTCTTCGTTTTTTGGCTCTTGATCTAGGGTTATATGGACCTATCTACCATGAAAAAGAACGCCTGCAAGAGGCGATCACCGACTTCCCACTCCCCAATGAGCGGCAGCAGCAGCAGCAGCAACGCGTACACGATGAGGAAGAGGAGAAAAGAAGACGACGCGAAAAGAAACATAACACCGCAAAGGCGAGCCTCCATGTTCGCTTCAGCCCTGAGATCATCGAGTACGATGCGCCGCGGATAATCCCCGATCCTCCTTCTGTGCTTGAATCGGTCGTCACAGGACTGACGAATCATGTCAAGACATTCTTGTTCACGCCGCCAGTCGTAAGGCAGATGGCTGTCATGAGAAAACAGCAGCAGCCGACAGTCGAGCTGTCGATGCTCTGGGCAGCGACTGCAGTTTTGAAATCATTCACGTCGGTTGTAGCTACTTGGGTTCTGTATAGGGGATTTGGTAGGCTGATGCGACGCACGTGGCGCATACGACAACAGCAGCAAAGCTCAACACGCCGTCCCGGATGAAATGCTCGCATACGCCTAGGACTCCAAACACACACACACACACACACATACTCCATCCCATTTTCAAACTCTTGTATATCGCATCTATCCTCCCAATATTTACATATTTTTTGATACCACCGTTCATACTTGTGCTTACATCTTCGTTCCCAAAACAACGCGCGTGTATGGTTAAGATTGGTTGTTGACCCAAGCCAAATGGCCAGAGTACAGCATAATCATTCATATTTGAGCCGTAGACACATACTCGTAGATTGGTTTCAAACTGTATTACATGCGAGCTAGAAAATACTGCACAGGAGTAACAGAAGCTTGACCTGATGAGAAATACATTATACCCTATTCGTCCCGGAGGGCATTAGTCATCATATTTACTTCTGGAAGTAGCGTTCCTTAATCCGCCTTCACAAGGCTACTGTAAATATCAGAGTATATACCGCCTCAATACTTTCTGTAATCATAGTTTTAGGTCCGTTAAGGTAAAATTCGTCTGTTAACACAGACATCATCGCATCTGATGACTCATGAGAAGCCACAGCATAAAACAAGATGGAGCGCGCACACACAGTCGCTTGATCTTCATTTTCCAAAAGTAAATTCCGTACACAACGTAAAATAATGTCGTTCAAAATACATGGAAAAATGTCGCATAAAATTATATGAAAATGGCGTTATCAACAGATAAAAAAGATTCTCATCGTGGAGCGATCTCTGTATCTAATGCTTTTTAAAAATGCTGTCAGAGTCCTTTTCGTACAGTGATGCCTACCGCTGAGTTGACCTTGCATGGATTCCTAGCTGCTGCGCAGCAGTTGATGCACTCAAGACCTTCTCGAACATCAGTTTGAAAAATCTGAGCTTAATGTATCTATCCTTTCGCTTGGGAATATGCGTAACACCAAGGTTAGGGTTACCCCTGCAAGATAGGCTACGCAGATATCCTGTATGAGAAAAAAACGGATTGAAAAAAGTACATTTCCTCATCATCGACATAGTCCATAGGTTCAGGACACCCTTGTCATCAACGACATGACCTTGCCCATCTTCATAAAAAAAAAATAGATTGCTCATTTAAGAATGTAGAATGGATATAAAAAGATAAGTCAAAAAGCTGACTAACATTTATAGAGGAGGAGGCTTTTTTTTATGCGACATCTTCCGCCATGCATTGCGGCATTTGTTATCATGCATAAAGATTTCTGAACAAAACGCGACTTCTGTGTTTATGATCTTGCGACGTCGGAACGGCTAGGACACGACTTCAATTTTGGAGAACGGTGTGTAACACTTGACAGGATCATACCGTTGAGGTGCTTTTTTTTTTATTACAGAACCTATGGCCAGCTTTGTTAGTGAGAAGTGCGTTTTCTTTAATGTGATTGTTCACACGCTGATTCCCTTTATAGACGTATCTATGGTAGTAGGAATTATGCTGAAATTGGTGTGATGCACATCTCTTGGCAAGTAGCCACAGCAGTCAGGTGATATGGACTGCTCCAAGCAAGGTTTCTTTTTAAGCTGGCTAAAAAACCGACTACTGTAGGGTCTCGACCGGATGTACCACTGCGTCTAATAAGCAGCTAGAAATCCCCCCCCATCAAATGTTTACCATCATGGTTCCTTTAATAGAATCAGAGGAGGAGACTGGAGCAACAGAAGAAAAAACCTGTAGAGGCAGAAGGGTTCATATCTCCTCTTTTTTAATAATAAAAGAAAAGAGGTATATCATAGAGATTTATACTCGTTAAGGCCATAAAAAGATGGAATGGAAGAAGCTGTTCGTTCATAACCTCCATTTCCTCATATAAAGTCCTGAGCTTTCGATCCGTAGCATTGTAAATTTCTCTAATAATCAGTAGCTGGAAAACTTCAGAATGGTACTGCATACACCCTCAGCGCTGGCAACCGTGCACCCGTCCCGCCACCACCGACCTTTGGTGTTCTTTTCAGTGGGGCTTTTTGAGGCTTGGAGGTCATTCTTTGAAGAACAAGAGAACGCGTTGTTCGCTGTAGACGACTCAGAAGATAACTCCATAGTGAATACTGTGCACAGAAGGAAAAACAACGGGAAACGTCGACAGTCAGCTACAGAGTCACGAACACACGACGATGGAAGTGATTCATTGACAGCCACGTCCTTTTTTCTCTACGTGAACATTACAAAACCATGTATACGCCATCTTTAAATAAATCTTTGAGCTTGGATAACATCCGAGTGCTGATATTTCAGTGAGGCATTAAAGAAATCCTTCAAAAACACTCAACCCTATACTATTAAATGATTCCTTGGTTCAAGGCACACTTGGACGTTTAAGTCGCTCTTCGTGTGTACAAACCGATGAAACCCCCGTTTGAAAACGCTATGAAACTCGCCCCTCAAAACTCTGAAGTAGCTGCTCGGTCAGCCATTACAGGAACAATAGACGGATTCCCGTGACTCATTTTAAAATGACATTCTTACGCGCTCTATTGTGAATAGCACATGTTTGCCTCGCAGTTTCTTTCATCGGAATGCCTGCGTACCTATTACAAGCATACAGTTTCGTTTGCAAATGTGTGCATCCCATATATTCTGTGGCAAAAAAAAAGAAAAAAAAAGACAAGCCAGCTTGAAGAGTGTATGGCTCCTGATTAATAAATGTGGCAAGCTCTTTGTGCGGCGCCTCTTTTTGCCCATGTGCGTGTATTAGATATATTCATGGCATACTGCATTATGCGAATGATTCGGCCGTTACATGTCGAGCACCGGAAGGTCGCATTTCAATCGACCTCTTTGCCTAAAGGCAATCCAATCGGCCGCATGTATAGCACCGAAACACAGATCAGCACTCGGCCGGCTACATCGATCATGAAATTAAACGGGTTCCAGCCCTTCTTCAGATGCATAGAGTCTATCTTTCCTACAAGTTTTCCTTCTATTTCCCTAGCGCTACGTATTATTTAGGTCACATGGCGCATGTTGAGGGATGGCATACAATATAACCTCACCTGCCCCGCCCTCCGTCACAGGGTGCAGAAAAGATTGACAGTAAGAGCGTACCAGGTGTACTCATATCTATCCTGGGCCACCAGGGAATCGCACGTCAGCACTATACAAGGAGTCTCTACATACAGAAGGATTATATCACCGGTGGGGTTAGGTTTCACTTCCCAAAATCTTAGCACATGCTTCCTTCTTCCACGCTCGACTGCGATCAGATACGAACATAGCTGACGGAGTTGATACGGTTTTCAAGCCGGGAGACCAACAAAGTTGCTGTAGTACTGTGCGCTTAGTACAACGTGGATGAGCATCTTGGTATATATATATATATATCTACAATGGGAAAACACCCCTCCCCCGAACAGCCGCCATGGTTTCAATCATGGTCTGCAATCGTATGATGGACCATGATGCTATCATGTTCCTCTCGATGGATTTCGAGTTAAAACGAAGCGACGCGCAGTAGCAGGCATGGCTGAGGGTGTTCGTCAAACAAAAGATCGCGGGGGTCGGAATCTTTGAACTATGGGAAACGCCTCACTCAATCAGGCAGACGACCCCCATAATCCATAGCTTCCCAGAGTCAGCTTTCGCTGATGCACATACCATACGTAACAACAGCCCTTTAAGGTAGGCTTGTCCCGCCTCCCGTCTTTGGAAGAACGGTGCGATCCCATTTAAAGAGTATGGAGAAAACAAGATACATTGTATTAATTCCTGTACCACGTGTGCCAGACGCACTCTCATACGCCCAGATGAAAGAATTGCATGTCAGCAGGGCATTTTCGTGTATGTGAGCTTCTCTTTGATAGGGAAGCACATACACAAAACAACCAAACAAACAAACAAACATGTTAAACTTGTGTCCCCCTTTTTATCATATAAAGAAAAGCATGTTCTGCGACACAAAGGATGGGGACACCTGGGTGGGTTATTATGCACATCCTAAAGAAAATTCGATGACGCGTCCTCCATGTTGGCATTAGAATAAGAACAAGGAGGCAGAACGCGTGGGCATTACAGTGCTCGTTAATAACAAAGGAAATATATGACGGAGTAGGCAAGTCCACCAAGAGTGGATGAGTACGCATAGTGTATGTGTGTGGGTGGGTGTGAAAAGAGTGCGCGGATGAGAGTGAGGTGTGGGTGGGCGTGAATTAACCAAGGTCCGGATAAAATATACAAGACAAGAACGGAGCAATGTAATTCACAGAAAAAGGGATGGGTGGGAAGAATGTGTGCGAGTAAAGGAAATTATCGGGATCGTTTGGGCTCGGGTAGATCTTTTTCATCCACTGACACTCGCCTTTTTAGGCTGTGCTGCTGTTGTTCTTCGGCTCCCTCTGCTGTGTCTGCCGTGCTATCATCCTCTGGGATCTCTGGCATGAGGAGAGATCCATCTGCTAAAAACTTATAGATTTGTGGCAGAGCAGCTTCGGTCGACGTAGAGGATCCTTGCTAATTAATAGATGTGCGATAATCAATCATGTGAATATGTGGATATTCATGACCGCATACCTCACTCAATGCTGGTTTCTCCGTTGTGTCAAGAACCATATGAATGAATTCATTAATATTCCTCTCAAAGGTTTCCAATGGATAACGCTGTGCTAGTTTTTCGAAATGCGCAGTGAGGTCGTCGCCACTTTGGACAGCAAGGAACTGAATGTGCGTATCGTTTGTTTAATATAAAGGATCCGCACCAGCTTTCCCAGATTATTCCTCTGCTTTACCTCTTTCTCTCGCTCACGCCGCTGGGTCTTGAATAAGAACATCGTGCGAGTTTTAGGAAAGAGGAGATGATGATCTGCCGCGCTGACCCCCCATCCACCCTCCTCATCTTCGTTATCAGCGTCGTCTTCCTCTTCTTCGTCCTCATCATCGTCCTCTTCGTCCTGATCGTCGGGCTCATCCTCATCCTCCACATCGCCGAAGCTGAATATCTCAAATATCGGCTCCACTCCTGACTGGCCGTCGCATAAGTAACTCTCGATGGCTGCCTGGGTAAGAAGTTCTAGAAAGAGATCGTACCAACGGGGAGGCATACCGCCACCCATGACACGCTGACCGCCTAGGACCATGGGTGCAGCTTCCTCACCAGCATTATCGAGATTACGGCGCAATAAGTCAGCGCTGACCTTCAGAAAAGCTGGGATAGCATCTGTCAGGCCTGGTATGTTCGTCGGTGCGTTGCAGTGACTGTTACAAGAGCAAGATGCATCCTCTTGCTTTGCATTGGTTTGCCGTCGGCAGCGATGGCGACGACAAAAGGGTGGATGAATCGGATACGAAAACAGAGGATTGCCGTCACTTGCTGCTTGCTGATGGTGATGGTGATGTGTGTTCCGCCGTAGCGCAAATCGCCGGTATATAGTAGGTTGCTGTTGCTGTTGTTGCTGGGCAATAACATGCTCAGAGGCGTGGTGACTATCGAATCGACCAAATACGAGGTTGGCGAGCTGACAAAGATGTAACCGCTCATCCAGATCGCTGTACGGTGCTTTGTGGCTTGAAAGGATACCTAAAGATGCATCACTTAATAAAGTCGGTCGAATCGACAATGAGCGAAAAGGAGGAACACAGCCGGCATGTGACTTTTCGAGGAGGAGATGGGGGAGAAGGAAGAGGCTTGCCTTTCACGACGGATTCGACGGCATGCTTATCTCTCTCAGCTCTCGATGCGGCCTCTGTCCAGGCCGTCTCGGCATAGCTATCCTCCATCAACTCGACCTGAGCTTGTCGGAGACGTGACTGGATGGACAAGTATAGCAAATAGTCCAAAATTAGCTTATTGGTAGAAGGCGAGGTAGCATTTCTCGTCGTGGTAAGCTGGCTATGGGAAGCGCTTAGGGGTGCGGATATCGGTACGAGGCTGGATTTTCCTTCTGCGTGGGTGGCGCAAACAGGTACTGTTGCAGCGGCAGCATGAGGATCCAGTGGAGCTGTCGAATCAAGCACAGGATTAGCCGCCTGCGATCGCATCATAAGGGTCATGAAAAGAGGAAACGAGTTGTATGCAACTACGGAGAAGTTCGGTAAGCTTATCGGGAAGAAAGGAGGTGGGTGGTAAAGAGCGAAGAGAGAGAGAGAGAGAGAGAAGTAAGCCGCGGGGAGATTGCGCTTATGGATATACTTTTTAAGCTTTGCCTGACAGGGCCAAAAAGATAGGGCTTGTGACTTTGAGCGGGTGAATGATTTGGGGCCTCAAGACCTTATCTCGAATAAATAAAAAGTTTGAAGCTCCCTATTCCGGAGCGGACCGGGCGGCGGCTTTTGCCCCATTTTCGTCCAGCACTCCAAAGCCATGTGAGATATGCACGTACCACTACCATGCTGTTTGCCTCTCCTTTATTTTTTCCTACAGAGCAGCTTTCAATCTCACCTGCAAGTAATAAACAAAGCATCCTCTTCTCCCGTTTACACAATTTGGTGGTGGGTGAGTGACTGACTCGGAAAACCTGTGCCTGAACCAGTGATCGCTTCCTATACCGCACTAACTGCTGCGGCTTCAAACCCAACGAATGAAACCACGTCACTGTCAAGATTTTTTTTGGGCGGACATACTTAAAAAAGACAGTCTTCGTTTCGAACGCAGGTTTTCCTCTTTTCCCAAAAACACCTATTCCCCGTTTCTACCAGGACCTAGTTGGACAGATCGCAAATCTTTGCCTCTAATTGTCTCTTCTTTCTCCCGTTCAAACTGCCTTCAAAGCAACTACACGCTGTCCCAAAAAACAAAGTCGAAGCACTTGTTCATGTATTGTTCATCACTGGACTGGAACGAACACTCCCAGCAACAGCAACAGCAAATACAGCACTTTCTCAGAGTCAAAAAGAAGGCCTTTCAAACCATTTCCTAAGATCCTAACATCAATCACTACAACATGGCGACTCTCAACGTTAGACGTGACGTCAAGGACTCTTTCTACCGCTACAAGATGCCTAAACTCATCACGAAGGTAAATTGCGCATCTCTTCCCAAAGACATAGCTTTTTAACCTAATGTGACTATCTTAGGTTGAAGGCAGAGGTAATGGTATCAAGACAGTAATTCCCAATATGGCTGAAATCGCCCGCGCCTTGTCCCGCCCACCCGCCTACCCAACCAAGTTCTTCGGTAGCGAGTTAGGTGCGCAAGTGAAGTGCGACGATAAAAACGAACGTTACATTGTGAATGGCGAGCATAGCGCCGACAAACTTCAAGACATTCTCGACGGCTTCATTTCCAAGTTTGTTCTCTGCCCTTCTTGCCAGAACCCAGAGACGGATTTGGTAAGATTTTCTCTCGCCTTCTTTTTTTTTTACCCTATCTCCGACAGGCAGTCCAGACATGGTAAATCTCACATGCAATTTTTTTCGATACAGATCATTAAGGGAGACGAGATCCTCATGGACTGCAAGGCTTGTGGTGCCCGCAACAAGGGAGACAATCGTCACAAACTAGCCACCTTCATTGTCAAGAACCCACCTGCTCAGGCATCCAAGAACCAGCGTAAGCAGCGCAAGGCCGCCACCGCCCAGGCCAATGGCACAGACGATTCGGGCATGCCCGGATCTCCCGTGACGGAAGAGGCCGATGATGGCGAGGAGGAGGATATTATCACCAAGCGCATCAACAAGGAGGCTGATGGCCTTGTGATGGAGAGCAAGTTGGCCAACGAGGACTGGTCCGAGGACACCAGCGAGGCTGCAGTGGCCGCCCGATTGAAGGAGCTTACTGTTAAGGGTGTGGGTGCCTTTGGCGGCGACGATGACGATGACGAAGGCGGCGAGAACAAGTATGAAGTTTTCGGTAACTGGCTCGAGGAGAAGAAGGGCACTACGCTTTCAGACGATGATATTATCGAAAAGGCCCGTGAGCTTGGTGTTCTTGGCAAATACAAATCTGTTCAGGTGCTTGTGCAGTGCATCTTCACCGATGACATTGCCAGTCAGATTCCTGCCCGCCAAAAGCTGCTCTCTAAGTTCGTCACTGGCGAGAAGCATCAGAAGGCCCTACTCGGTGGTATTGAACGTCTCATCGGTTTAGAATATAAGGAGCAGCTTCTTAACAAGAAGAAGGTCTCATCTATCTTGATGAAGATCTACGAAACCGAACTTGTGGAGGATGAGGTGTACATTGCCTGGGGTGCCAAGCCCTCGAAGCGTTATGTTGACAAGGACATTTCCAAGCAAGTCAAGGCTGCTGCTGCGCCATTCTTGGAATGGGTTGAGAATGCGGAGGAAGAGTCCGATGAGTCTGACGAGGAGTAATAGTTTGACAAGATTAGTTTACCCCAGCCCGGCCACTTTGCTTTATTTGATATCAGTAAACAATAAATATCCAACTTGATTGGCTCAGAAATCGGATTGTTCCTCAGGAACGAGCAAAAAACATTTTTTTTTTCTTTCTTTTTTCCTTCCTTTCTTTTTTGAGATGACCATCCCTGTCGCTGAGCGAGTGACTTACCTTGTTGGTGGTGCTGCTGTAGGTGTGGTATCATATGCTGCCTACCAAAAGTTTACGCAGAAGCCTCGCCCTGCAGGTGCTATGGTGCCCTCTGTTGTTACCGCACCTGCAGCTACGCCTTCTCCCGGTGGCCCGGCCAGTGCACCTCCAGTGCGATCGTTGGATGCGATTGAGAAGGCAAAGACCATTCTCCCCTTTGGATTCCCAGGTGAGGAGGAGTTATTTGTGTTTGGGGGGGCGCAAATGTGCTTTTATCCCAGTTGGACTGATTTGATGTGCGTGGCAAAGGGCCTGTGAATGATCTTCTTTACCGGAATGCATATGTGGTGTCGTATAATCGGCGGGATCGTAATCCGAACTGGGTGGCGGAGCACTTGACGGCCGCGTCGCTGAAGCGCCAGGAAGGGGTCGAGCGAGGCAATTCGACGTTTGTGGAAGACAAGGCGATTCCGGAAAAGTTCCGGGCACGTCTGAGCGATTACTACCGCAGCGGGTTTGATCGGGGCCACATGGTGCCAGCGGCGGATGTCAAGTTTGATCAGACGGCGATGAATGAGACATTTATAATGTCGAACATTGCTCCCCAGGTCGGCGAGGGCTTCAACCGCGACTACTGGGCGCACGTCGAGACGTTCTGTCGATCGCTGACGCAAAAGTTCGAGGACGTCTATGTGTTCACTGGCCCATTGTACCTGCCCCACCAGGAGGCGGACGGCAAGTTCTACGTCAAGTACCAGGTGATCGGCAACCCGCCCAATGTCGCGGTCCCGACCCACTTTTACAAGGTCATCATGACCCGCAACAAGCAAGGCCACTACCACTCGGCCGCGTTCGTCCTGCCCAACGCGGTCATCCCAGACAGCACGCCCCTCGAGGCATTCCGCGTCCCTGTGGATGCTGTCGAGCGCGGCGCTGGCCTGACGTTCTTTGATCATCTCCGCGAGAAGGACAGCGTCGTCGGCGACCTGTGCCGTGAGACAAAGTGCCAGATTGTGCTTTCACGGTTCCATGAGGCAAAGAAGCTGTCGGATGGCAAGAAATGAAAAAAGTACTGTACATAAAAATCTGGTCATACACACACACACACATACATGCATACATACACAAGGAGAGGGAGGAGGGCAAGAGGTTTATTTGTGCGCGCGTGTGGGGGGGGTGGGAGTAGAGTAAACGACTAGGTTAGTAAAAAAAGGAGGGAGGGAAATTAAGCAAACAATAACAAAATGAGGGGGGGGAGGCGCTCGACGCCAACTAGAAGCACATGAATTTTGATTTTCGCTTGGAGGTCAAGAGTTCCTCCATCCGATTCTCGAGGATGTGTCGTGCTTTTTCGGCCTTGAGCTTGAGTTTACGTTCCTCCTCGAGCTGGTCCGCAAGAGACCTGGTCTCTGCCTGCGTCCGCCGCTGAAGATCGGCGAGGTCGTGCTCAAAGCGCTCTGCGGACTTCGCTGTCTCGAGCTTCTCACGCGTCAGGGTCTCGATCTGACGTTTCGACTCGCGCAGGGCATGCTCGGATCGCGAGAGCTGGAGCTCAAGCCGGGCAATAACGTCCTGATGGGCACGCACGTCGTTTTCGCACGTCTTCATCTTGCGCTGGAGGGTGCGAATCATGCGCTCGTATCGTTCGGAGGTCAGGTCGACTGTATTGTCGAGCGTGCTGACGGTTGTGGTCGAGTTCTCGCGCTGGAGGGGCGAAGAGGACGGCGTTGATGAAGAGGAGGATATGGTCGATGTCGACGGAACCGCCGGAAGACTGGTTGGAATAGGTGGCAGGGGATTGGAGGGTGGTGCCGAGGGCGGCGGCAGCATCAACGTCGCCGTCGTTGTTGTCGCGCGAACCATCTCGTTGCTGTCCAGCCGTGTCCGGCCAGAGAGGATCGAGTCCCGCACGGGCGAGAGCACACGGGGTGATGTGGGTGGCGAGAAATGGCTGTTGTTGCTACCGCCACCGCCGCCGCTCGACGCCATCGTCATTGTCGAGTTGCGCTGCGTGCCATGTTGCGACTGGATGCTGCTACGGTTGGTGGTGGCGATGGTCGTGGTGGGGCTACTCGTACTGAGCGAGTTATTCTCGAGCTCCTTTTCGAGTCGAGCGTTTTGCGATGAAAGGCGCATGATCTGCAGCTCCAGGTTCTTCTGCTCGAGGGACAGCTTGTTGCGTTGCAGGACGAGCTGGCCCTCAAGATCGTTGATCGTCGCAGCAAGCTGTTGATTCTCAGTCGTCAACTGCGCTATCCGATCCACCATCCCGTCCATGTCGCTGTTGCTCAATTCCAACGTCCGCCGTTTCTCCTCAGTGCGCTGAAGCATTGCCAACTGAGACTCTAGACCCTGGATAATTCTTTGGGCCTCTTCTGGTTGCTGCTGCTGCTGTTGTTGCTTTCGAGCAGCAGCCAACTCATCATCGAGCTTAATAATCTGGCATTCAAGGGCTTTTGTCCGCTGAATCTCGATGTCTGTCTCGTCCTTGTAACGCTCCATCTCATCCTTCGCTTTGCGAAGCATGTCCTCGAGCTCTGCAATCTGTCTGTCCCGCTCCGCAAGGAGTCTGGTCTGCCGAGCGAGAACCTGTTCCATCTCCAGGAGGGCCGTTGCGGTCGTGTCGCCCCGCGCGTCCTGTCGTCGCAGCCCACTGTGAACGAGGTCAACCATTTTCGTGATCTGGTATTTCTCGTGGTGCGTGTGCTCGATGTCTCGGCGTAAGCCAGCGATGGTCGCATTGGCCTCGGCGAGCATGGTCTCCTTGGTTTGTTTCTCATTCTCCAACAGATCAATCTCAGACTCGCGAGCGCGCAGCTCGTCCTGGATGGTCTCGATCATGGCGGACATGCTATCGAGTTTGCTGTTGAGACAGACGAGCATCTGATCCTGTGCGATGGCGACCGTGCTGACGGCGTCAAGCTGTCGCTTGGCACGCTCAAGCTCCTCGAGTCTGACGCGCAGCGTTGTCTGCGTGCCTTTTTCCTGGTCCCAGAGATGTTTATACAGCTGCCGATTCTGGACCTGAGCCGCATCGAGTGCATCAGCCTTGCGGCGGAGCTCATCCTCGAGGTGCGCGATCTGAGAAAGCTGATGCTCGGCCGTCTTCTCGAGCTGGGTGAGGTGCAGACGGTCCGACTGCGCGTTATGCTTCTCCTGGAGTTGTGCAAGAAGATCCAGCACAAGCTGCCGATCCGGGTTCCGCTCGACCTGCTGCTCCACGAGCTGCAGGTTGAGCGACTCATAGTCGTCAGGGACAATCAGACGAAAATTCGACGTGTCCACCGTGGCATATTTGGCCTGGAGGGCCACGTTCAGTGCAGCCGTCGGCAGCGGTGACGTCGCGTCACCTCGGATGCATGTGAGCAGGTTGATCCGGTATTTATTGCCCGGTGATGTTTTGAGTAGCAGCTCGACGAGGGCAGGCGGAAGCACGAGGGATTTATCGTGCGCAAATTCGCAAAAGTGGAAGGTCTGGGCGGTAACGACCCAATCGCCCTGCTCTTCCTCGTCCGCACTTGCCATTGCAGGCTCTTCGAGTTGTCTTGCCTGCTTTTCCATTTCGCCGATCATCGCCTTGACACTCCCGCCCCCACCGAGCGTTGTGCGGCGTTTGTTGATCGGCGTCGATCGGCTCAGCGCAGGACGGACCTTTTTGGGTAGGCTGTGTCGCACCCATTTTTCTTGCCGTAGCGTGATGGAAAACACGGCAATGTCGTTGTTCTTAGTCTCGGTCTTTGGTATTTCGAGATACTGGAGCACATCGCCCATGTTACGCACAAGCACCTGCTGAATCCCCATCGCCCCTGTCTCGTCGCTGCCGTGTGCGCTTCCATTGCTATTTCGCCTATTCGCAAGAAGATCGACCATTCCGCCGTCGCTGTTGAACACTGCGTATGACACACGAACCGTGTTCCGCGGTGCTTTGCTATTGATGTTGGGCGTCGATCCGCGTCGGGGAAGACCTATCAATGAAGTCGGGCGTACAAGGCGCGATGTGCTGGGTGATCGAAAGTTGGAAAAGGTGGTAGCTGGGCGAGGCTGGATTGGGCGTGTTTGACTGAGGCAATCGAAAATAGCAGCTACGGCACGGGGGATAATGCCTGTCCTCTTCTAAAGTTAATGGTACTCATTTTGGGGAGGGGGAAGGGGACTGGATTTACCTTCAAGTTCAAAAGCGGTTGAATCTAATGGACCCATTCCCAAGGAAAACGACTTTCCAGCACCAGGTGCACCCTAATAATCTAGACGCATGAGTCATCAGGGGGGGCGGGTGGTCTTTTTTTTTCTTCCCTACATTTATCAGCAACACCGCATTATAGCCTAGTTTGGGGAGGAAATAATCAACCTTGTCAGCCACGTGTTTTGAGCGGGGTTTATTTGGCTGATCATTACCTTCAATAAACCGGTCGACGAGACCGGAGGCAACGCCCCGGAATACTTGTTCCTGAGTGCTAGTGGGGCCAAAGACATGATCGAATGCATAGGATTTCTCGTTGAGGGTGATTATTTTGCCTAATGTATGGATATGGTGATATCGAGTAGTGGCGGCGGATGTGGTATTATCGTTATTATTGCTACTGATGCGGGGTCGAACCCTGACGGCTGCGCGAAGAAGAAATCACTTTATCAGAATGAAAGCTCAGAAAGGAAGACTGTAAAGTCACATACCCACTTGGATTGTGGTATTCGGCGCAGATTTAATCGTTGTGGCGAATGTGGATGATGTTGGTGTTATAGGTGCAATGATATTATTGATGGTCATTGTTGTATAGATGAACTAGAAGTTCATCGAGAAAGCATAGACAGATAGAGGAATAGAACGAGGTAACGGGATGGGCGGGGTGGAAGAGAGGGTTATTACTGGTTCGCTCGCGTTTTCTAATTTTTCTTTTTTTTGGGTTCGACGATACGTGCTGCTCGTTTGCTGGTAACGTTGACAGAAAAAAAAAAGAGAGAAAAAGGGAGAACGAGCGAAAAGCAGAGAGGAGGAATCGAGAGAGAGAAAAGAGAGAGAGGGTCAAGGGGAACTTCGCACTCGCAAGAGGACTAAGGAACGACTATGGAAGGAAGAGAAGGGAAAAAAAAGACCTCCAATCCGAACCATAAAAGATGTGTTTTGTACAACCTCAATTATCTCAAGGGTGGCGGCGATTGGAAGAGGAAATGTTTGTGTGCCCGCACGCGCACGCGCACGCACACGCACACGCACACGCACACGCACGTACATGGACAGCAAGAGAGAGAAGGAGACGGAAGGTTTAATTTAACCAATGTGAAGAGGGGTGTTCTATTCACCTTCGTGTATCATCTCTATCCATCCACCCCGCACCGCCCCCCCTCAGCCTCCGTAACTCTACCCAATATGACATGAAGAATATGGAGCATATATATTCGTATAGAGAGTGACGGACAGAGATGTGCACGATGAGAGCGTCCAGTGATATGAAGTACACCCTACCATTTATATTGATTCTTTGTCGGATCACAATGTTTAATATCTGCAATATGCTTTTGGATCAATCAGGTGCAGTGTGGTTTATTAAGACCTGCATTGACTCAAATAGGAAAATATGTTATTTGACCCTTTTGTGAGCGCGGAAGAGAGAGAGCGGGCGCGCGCGCCTTCCTAAGGGATCTCCTTCCCACCCCTTTTCAGAGTTCTTGTATAGAAAAACAGAACACAATCCACATACTGCATATGCAAGAGCAGTAACAATCCCTAGTAGAACGCAGGAGCACAAGTTCGATAACTGTTACCCTTTGATATCAATGGATGTTTTAACCGCGCATCAACTAAGCCGCTTTGAAGTTCGTCCCATTTTGTACAACGGGATCATGGTATGTAGGCCAGTGATCGGCGTACTGCTTTGCCGTGCGGTAGAATTATTTCCAGATGACGCGCGATGACAAAAATAGAAAAAAAAGGCTGTCGCACAAGGAGCTTTGCCAAATCCAACCACTATAAATACTCCTTTTCAAAATCAAAGTCGCACCCTGCCAGTTCTGAAGTCGCAGGATTGCAAAAATACAAAGCGCATTTTGCCCAGAAATCTTTACGCGTGATGACAAATCGAATGTCACACACATACACGGAAAGATGTCGCACAAAAAAAGAAGCTTTCTCTTTTATACATTTTAACATTCTGAAATGGGCAACCTAATTTTCTACCAAGATGGCCAAGGTCATGTCCTTGATGAGCGTGGCTGTTTTGAACATATGGACTATGCCATTGATGAGGAAATGTACTCACTTCAATCCGTTTGTTCTCACACTGAATATCTGCGTAGCATATTGTGCAAAGATAACCCTGAGCTTACTCCCACACACATTTCCCAGCGAAAGGATACAGACATTCGGATGAAAGAAGCTGGGATCAAGCGCAGTTACACAGCATAAACTGACCAAGACAAGGTCAGATTTTTCAAACGGATGTTTGAGAAGATCTTGAGTGCGTCAGCTGCTAGGTCTCTATATTCGTTCAGCCCAGCGATGGGCATTACAGTACAAGAAGGGCCCTGACAGCATCTTTAAGAAACCTAACACGGGGGGACCGTTCGCGTATTCTCAATGAAGAGCATAAGCGCATTATTTTAGAATGCGTTGATGAAGACCCTTCCATTGTTCTAGAGTAGCTGCTCCAACGATTTGAGGGTCTCAAAGCATCTAAAACGACGCTCCATCGATTTATGAAAACGTATGCAACTTGTCATTAAAAATGGTTCGGTTTCAGCCTATAGACAGGAATAATGCTGCGAAGATCCAAGAGCGCCTTGACTGAGTATGCAGATGGGATAGGACCGACATCGACTTCAAAAGCTGCGTTTTTTCTTTGATGAGTCTGGATTCCATATTAAGATGAAATGCAGCATGGTGTGGTCCAAGAAATGGACCCCTGCAGTGGTTACTGTACCAAAGGCAGCCACAATCGTGGGAGCAATCTCAGCATCAGGCATCATTCAATGTAGCTTGAGACTCCCGCAGCCACCAATCAAGAAAAGAAGAAGGCAGGTCAATCTGAAGTTGCGAGCAGAGGAACTGCAACTGAACATCAGCTCAACTTCCTTAAGGCAACAATGGACGAGATGGATAAGTATGTACATATGAAGGGCCATTAGTTGATAATGGATAATGCACCTATCCATACGGCTTAGGATATTTCTGAATACATCGAGTCTCGGGGATATCGATATGCTTATCTTCCACCATACTCGTCTAAACTCAATTCTATTGAGCAGTTTTGGTCAGTGGTCAAGGGCAAAGTTAAATGCAATAGGTTCTTGGAAAGCGAGACGTTGATAACATAGATCTGCGAGGCATCCAACAGCTTAAAGTTGAGCGATTTCGAACATTTCGTTTCTCATTCTCATATGTGCTTAGTTAACTGCCGGAATGGGAACAACTGTGATCCGACTGCTCCTCCAACTTGATAATGGAGACTCCTACGCCATCCGTTTCAAGTGTACCACGAAATCGAAGCACTCCATTCTCTGAAGACTTGAGAGCTTTCGAATAGAAATCGATGACTTTATCCCATCCGCCAGGATAAGGAAATTTTTTGGTCCATGAGCGACCCAGAATTTTTTGCCATATGATTTTTGCGTCAATCATTATGTATGACGGAGACCATGACCGACGAAGAGGGAAACAGGCAAATGCAGGCAGGCTGAAGTCACTCAAAAAGGAGAGCGAGCTGGTAAAAGGCTGCCATATGTTGGATTGGATGAGCATTTGCATCGTAGTAGATGCTATCGTTGTCAAAGGCGTGGGTACTGGTGTAGGCATCGAAAATTGGCCGGATGGCGTCGAAAACTTCCTCAAGATAAGCTGGGTTGTCGAGGATGTCATCTCTGGATACGTTTCGACGAGCTACAATCTGCTTAAATGTTGTTGCGGGTGTAATGATTGTCTCTCGGATGCGTTGACTGATTTGTGTCGGGTCCAGACCTTGGCCAATCAGCTGCTCTTCAAGCTCCTCTTTCCGCTGTCGAATATTCAGCAAGGCATTGATAGCCCGCCGAAAATGTTGGCCTAATCGCATTTGAATATTATTGGTGTAAGCAGCAACGATCTTGGCGCCTTCGTAATTTGCACATTGCTGGGAGTATGGAAAGGATGGTCGTTCATAATTTGTATATAAGAGATATGGCGTCGAGTATTCATCAATCAGATTCCGGTATCGAGTCGTTTCCTCGCCACAGCCAAGTCGTTTGTAATCGATCAATGCGAGCCAGACTTCAGCAAAGAATCTTTCGTTGATAAAAGCCCTCATGTCAAAATTTTCATTGGCTTGGAACTCGTGGAGAAAAATGTATTTTGATAGTGCGTATGCATGCATTGTCGTTATATTCACAAGGTCGACCAAATGGTTCAACTTTTCGCGGTACTCTTGTCTCCAGCCTATGATGTCAATGGATGCTTTCACAACCATGGTACGATCGCGGGTTTCGGGTCGATAAACGTTCATACTTAGAATGATTGTTTTAGTAATGGTAGGTTGTCGATGAAACGAGTGTATCAAAGAAAGAGTGAGAGTAAACAAGCGGTTTTCTACGCGAAAGTATATATTATCTATTCTTTCTTATTTGACTGGTCTCATACAAGCACTCAGATGGTAGGATTAACGGGAAATCAATTATGTACAGTGGCCACCCCTCATAGTGATATTCATTATGATGATAATTCATTGTAGCGATACACTTTACAGAACAAAATCACCAGGTAAGGCTTATTCCAATTCATTATAGTGATGCGATTTCCTGGAATCGAGTGTATCACTATAACAGGCGGCCACTATAACATAAATGCACATCCAATTCTTATCAAACCGACCTCTGAATACGCCCAATACAGTTTCGTTTCTAACAGCATCACGGACGGCATGTCGATTGCTAAAATACACTATGCGAACCGCCTAGGGCTAAAAACACCAAAATAAACAGTATCAATAAATGGTGGAAATCGTCAATGAAACGAGCATGTGACCCGCTGCTGTATTTACTGCGGCATCGCTCATCACAAAGAAATTATGCAAGTACTCTCCGAACGCAATAACAGGACGTTTCCATGCTTCTGTACCGATTAAAGGATCAGCGAGTGATGAAAAACGTGACCCGCCGCTGTATTTACTGCAGCATCGTTCATCACAAAGAAATTATGCAAGTACTCTCGAAATGCAATAACAGGACGTTTCCAAGCTCCTGTACCGATTAAAGGATCAGCGAGTCGATGAAAAGAGCATATGATCCGCCACTGTATCTACTGCAGCATGGTTTATCACAAAGAAATTTCTTCTGCTCCTCCTTGATTTTCCTATAAATAATGGACAACTGAGAAATCTCCTTTCTCCATCGACTTCATCCCGACCCTCTCTTCCATGGTCTTATCCGGTATGATCGCTACAATATCAAATTATTTTATTGCAACTAATATCCACTCTCCTTTATAGATTAACCAATCGTACCCGTGCTTGATGAGCCATGGAAGAGAGGAGTTCCTGAACACCCTTCCGCTCCTTCCGCTCTTTTTCGCTGCCACCGCAGGCCCCATTTCGCTCCTTCCCTCCGCCGCCGCCGCCTGTCTCTTCTGGTGTGCTGGCTCTCTCTTCCTGTCTCTCCGTCCCGGTTATCGCCGGGACTACCCAGGATAACTCCTGGGTCCTTCGGGGCCCTTGAGTGTAAGTTAAAGCGTATGGAGGAGTAATGTTTTTCTGTTGACTGACAGGTTTTAATCCATGGATGCGAAATCTTTTTGCCTATTGATACGACAAATATATAAAGTAGAATCTGTTGATGAGATCCTCCCATCTCCTCAAACTGTGTAACCATTTCAAAATGGATTGAATCTCAGGGAAACCAATGTGGGTACCGTTCTTCCTACCCGTCTGAATCCAATCTTAGTGGACTGTTTGGGTCAGCTGTGAAGTACAAATGAGAACGCAACCGAGCCGTACGCGACACCAATAAGTAATGCATCGACTAGCTTAAACCTGGGCGATGTCCAAGATTTTGACTCTCCCTTTATTAGTGTCTAGATAGCAGTTATTATAGAAGAATGGCATGTGATCAGGATTATGACGATTCTACACTGATTAATGTAGACAATATATATCTGTAACAAGTAGGAACAACGAGTAAATACGAGTATACATCGGATTCGACGGTGACTACAACTATGCCCATTGTCCTTGCCAACCTTTGGCAATCTCTGTGTAGCATAAGTATACTAAGTAGCTTGCTTTCTTGATGCTGCTAATGTTGAGGACAATCTTTATACGTCTGACCCGTATTCAAGTATATGATGGACCGTCGCTTCACCCAGTTTTCAACTTCATGTAGTACTGATCTGGTTTTCATTCACATCTGATACCTACTGTGGTTTGTAAAAAAGCCACCCTTCATATCCTAGTGTCATGAAATAGAGAAGATCCTCGATACTCTCCAGTTCCTTTCCGCTGCTGCTGCTGCTGCTACTACCACCACTACCACTCTCTCCCAGCATTGCTGCCACCCTTCTCCTCGTCATTCTGACCATCATCGGATCTATATAGGAGAACTCCTGAACCCTCGAGGCGTTTGAATTAAAGCATATAGAAAAGCGATAGCTTGTGTTCTATTGAGAAGGATAAATCCTGGAAACAGTCTGCTGTTCAGCAAGACTTCAAAAAGAAACCTCACGATACCCATTTCAACCGCCATTCAATCTCCATTTTCAGACTATGATCTATATTGTACGTTTGTATTAGATTTGTCGGCGGCGATAGGAAGCCCATAAGGACAGTGGCAGCTTCCAATCTTTACGGAGGAGTTTCGGGTCAAACAGATTAAAGTTGGTAGATTCTAATTTTTCTAGGAACCGAGCACTTGGTACCTATAGAAACGGATGCTGCTTAGAGCGCCATTCATTTTTACCTCGGAAGGAGAGATGGCTTCCACTTACCGCCGATAACAGGACCGGGAATGCTTCTGGTGGGATTTGTTTGAGCATAGATCTCGCCGTCAGCAAATGATCATTGGCTGCAGTAGCCACTTCAAAGACGGCATCCTCGAGTCCTTCTGCGCGACCGTTCCGGAATAGGTCTTCTTGAGAAAGATTGTACTATTATTCTGGTTACACATCCATTCACTTCCCTTTTCCATTTTGACTTGTTACTTTGGCTGTAATTTGTGCTGGGAGCACGAGGCGCTTTTGGCTCAAGTGAAATGGGAACGAGCGTAAAAACGTGGTGATGCCGATCATCTTGCCGATATGGCTGATGGCATGGTCAGCATTTACATCCTTAATTCCCAGCGATTCGAGTTGGAGATAGAGAAGCGCCGATGCCGTATTTTCGGAATAGGATTCCATGTCCTTAATGGTCATAAATTGATGATCATCGAGATTGGTTGTCTGCAAATATGGCGATATGAAACGTCAACATGGGTCAGCCCGTTCCTTCTTTCTCTACATTATCGAACATACGCGTTCTGTAATGATACGCTTAAACCACATGCGCGAGAGTGGACATTCTTTAAGAGCAGCTGCAACGGCCAGCGCAATCGGCTGCTGGGGCGGATTTCCCTTTATAGGATGTGTCAAATAGGTATTTTGATATTTCCTCTAATATACAAACATACCTTGAAGATATTATTGATAGCATCGCTCCAAAATTGCATGCGCATTTTGCCGATTGTCGGATTGGAAACGCTTTCTCGGATTGAAGCGAGCTCAACATTAAATGCTCGAATCGCATATTGTGCGTTCCGCAAATGCTTAGGATAGAATGGAATACAGAGGTAACCTTCGTAATCGCGTTGTCTGTCATGTTTTTTTATTTGGATCAGCCAGTTGCAGCGGCATTATGACACGATCTACTTCTTTTTACCTGACAGAATCTGCACAGTATTTAATGGCAGCAGGCAATTTATCGTCCGGGGTCGTTGGTGTGGTATATGCTCGTGAGTATAATGAAGCCCATGCAGAAGGCCGGGGTAACCCTATGCGGGATCGTGTGGACAACATAGCGTCTTCCCCAAATATAAAGAAGGAGAAATAGAAAATAAAGCGAGCACAGCAGCCGGTGTAAAAGCGAATTGGGAAAGTGGGTGTTTCTGTGACTATTGAATTAGCAAGGCCTGAATCGTTATAAACATCTCTCAAGAGGGAAAATACCAAACACGCGCGCTCTCAGAGAATTGCGTCAATGCATTAGATTGTATGCACCACAGCATCCGCCAAGTAGACCTATTATGCGGATGGATTCTTACTATGCCTACCTGTTCTCCACCGAAACCCTAATGTCACGGTCTCTTTTCAACTGCTGATAATGCTTTTCATGTGATGAAACGCCAATTAAGGGGCATGAGGCAAATCTAGAGAAGTAAAAATGCTTAAAATGTAGCACGGAAGTCATCGCATCTATTACTTCTTGGAAATCAAAACAGTACGAAAAGTATTTGCCCATTTGCTTTGAGTGTATGCCGGATCCGGTATAGCGCTATATTATATTTTGGCTCTCCATGCATGCATAACGCGGGCTGGATTCCTTTCCCCCTTTATAACCTTGATAGACGGACCAGCCACTTCTTTCATGGACTGCCTGTAACATCTTCCTCATTTTTTTTCTTTCTCTCCATCCATTGCGCTCTTTCTTTCTTTCTCCACACCGTTTACTTCTTCAATCTCGATGTGTATACTCCATGCGTCAATCCTATGGATGACCTTGGCTACATGCATGTGGCACTGCCTTTCCGGAACTAGCCATCCCTGCTTTGTTGATCCAAGACTGCGTACCAAGCTGCCACGCTTTTTCAACTGAGGCAGCCCGGAAGAACAACTCGGTCATACTCTACGGTAATTCTTCGATCATTCAAGAGGGCAATCAAGGGGATAATCTCTATCGGTTCACTCATCTGGATAATGGAAAGGCTACAGCTTTGAACAGTTTTACCGCAACAACCCGCCCTACAATCTGAAGGGACCGGGTAGAACTGTGTATTATTCCTAGACAGATGCTCTCTTTCTCCTGATCCGATCGATCGAAAACAACGCATATTATATCACCTCATTCAACATCACTCAACTTCAGGTGCTCCGTTACGACTTCTCAACTCAGGCATGATAGAGACACCAACCAAGTCTACCTATGCGGAGGAATAGCCACCGCGGCAAAACATCCTGAACCTCTCAATGACATGTGGCTAATGGATATAGACCAGGGAACTATTTCATTTGTACGACTGGAGGACATGACATGTCCTCGTGTTTAACATCAGTTGATGGATAAAATCTGTGACACACATACCCTTCCATTTTCTACGTTGCCTGGAAATGCTGATGTAACATTTGACTAGATCATGAGTTCCTTCTCACCGGCGGTACCGTAAGTTTAGCTCATTGATCTCGGAACAGCCGAAGTGTTTAACATTAGACACCAAGTGAATGAATCGGTCAGCTCTAACAGCGGCAGATGATGACGTACCCACTGTTTTGGCATTTCATGTTGCTGCTGCAGGTATGCCACCAAGAGTCAGCGTCAACTCCAAAATATAATATCCATCATAAACAGATCTAGCACGCAGCAGGGTATTTGTATTCTGTGGTATGGATTATTTTCTTCATTCTCCCCCTTTTTTCCTATGTTGCCGGCATGCATACTGATGGCTGTGTTATTGCTACGGTCAAAAAATTAAGGATACTCAATCGGAACCCAATATCTTATTCCGTGCGGTCTGCTAGCACTGAACATGAGCAACTGGGCGAGGAAGATGCCAAATACCGAAGAGCTGCGGCTATGATGCATAGCTTGGATCCTTCTTATTTGACAGTAGCGTAGAGTAGGTACACCTCATGGCATCAATTGCCACATGTTACCGATTAGTCGTTTGATTTGTCTAGGTGACACTTATCCGCATTTATACAATGATATTGATGCTTTGATTCTTGACAGCCTCAAATGGCTGGAGAGTTTCGATGCAGATGACATGACTGTAGAGAAGTTCCAGGATGACACCAATACGTTAATTACGTCTCTTGCTATTACTACCCCTTTTTTCATTTTTATCCTCTTCTTCATATGTCACAGATGCCGTGCAAGACCGACTATAGAGCGGATAGACAGCATTTATAAGATCGTTTGGAAGCCGAGATTATAACAAAAGGATTCATGAGATGTTCGCTATGCTTATTTAATGTGGACATACCCATACTACATCAACAGAAACGGGGCAGTCCACATGGGCAGAGATCGCTCGAACGTTATCTATCGCACTGTGCTGCATTATTTTCCTGTATATTTTTAACTTCGCTGTACCCCAAGCGTTGATGAGTCCTACTGTTACTCATTCTTGACAGAATCTTCCACGATAATGGAAGTCCACGCAAATGGAAATGGACTTGCGCGAAATGATTTTGGCAGCTTACCGCTAGTTGAACCATTAGACGTCCGATTTTACTACAAAAGTGAACACAATAATGATGCGTTGACCAGCGTGTAGATAAAATGCACCACATCCTTTGGAGACGAGTGCGGAAATTACGTCCACGACCTGGATTTGTCATTCTTCAATAGTTCTATCACTAACCGTACTATGCTAAATTGCAATCACTTCAGTGCCCCAAGCACCTCACGCTGTCAAAAACTGAAGAATTTCTCTACCGAACCAGCGTACGCTTTACAATCACATACAATCTCAGGAGTATGACGGACTTGGTCAACACGACGATGACGGAAATTCCAAAACTCTACGTTTCCTTGTATCCTTGGAAGAAAGATCCTAATATAATCTATCCCAACAATACGCGTGATACCGATCTGAGGCTCATAGAGATCGATGACTGGTTTGTTGATGATATTATGTGCAAGAACATATATGAAGTTGACCTGGACAAGCATAATACGATGAAGCTCTAAGTATATAATCCGCAAGACCATGACACCGACTGCGTGGAATCACATCGGCACTCTATCGAACGGCTGGAAGAGGCCTACCATAAGCACTCTGTCCATAGCGCCCAGCGTATGCTGGAAGACAACATCAACACGATAGTGAGCGTGGAGCTTGAAAGCTTTGAAAAGATCACTGAGCGCGAGTTCAAAGTCAATACGGTCGTCAACGTGTTCCGTATCGTTGGCGGTATCGCAGGGATCCTCGTCTCCATTCAAGCTTGCTTCTTTGACCGTCGGCTCAAGTCCCCTGGGGGATCATCCGGCGATTCTCGTTTGGCGCGATTCGTCGATCCCTGCTTCAGACACTGCAATCCAGATTTCAAATCAAGCATGAGCCGCTCGTCAGTCGCATCGAAGAGGTTTGCATGCATTCTGATCTTGCTTTCCAAGAGCGGGTTGATCATGTGGAAGAGCGCATGTCGGATGCTTGAAAGGGTGTTGGCAGCCTACTATCTGAATAGCGAGGTGTTGAGGCACTTGCGAGCAGCCGTTGCACGACGTCCATCCATTCCATAGTGGAGACGACACATCTCAATGAAAATAGCTCAAGGACATCACTGCAATAAAGCATTATTGTTGGGCGGATCAAAAACTCAAGATTCCAATTAATGCCAATACGACCCATTCCAGTAATCTGCATGTCTCGCATAATATCTGCTTGTGGAGATGCAGAGGTGCGATCCGAGACACGTAATTGGACATTCATGAGCCAATGCCTTCTTGCCATTGCCATGATAAATTCATACAGAGCACGCTTGTCCTTTTTGCTCTCGTAGTCTACAATTCCTTTGCCCTGGATAGGTGTCATTATGATCTGAGCCGGAGGCTTCCTGCGACAACGGGCGAGCAGGAAGCTAGAAAAGATTCATATATTCATTGTCTTTCCGACGATCCTGAGCCGCCCCCAACCCCCTTTTACATGTGTGATCAGCCGTTTATAAACACAAGTATTTCTCTCCTTCATTCCTTCCGATTCTTTTATTAATTTTTAATTTATCTACCGCCTTGCCTGTAGCCCTCCTCAATCTCGACAAGCACACATGCCACTAGAGACACTGGTAGCTCCCGGTGGTCATTTGCAACCGACTTTTTGCAGCGAGGAAACTGCTGTTGCAGGCCCTTTCGACAATGCCATTCCGTCTCCGAGAATCCAGCCGCAGCATTCGATTGTTATTATGCAGAGGGATCAGAGTATTGCGGATGAAAACGAGTTTTATCAGTCACTCCATAAGCATTCTGCGATGCATCGGATTGTCCTCAGCAGACCATTCACTCAAAAAATTACCTTGGGAAGCTGGGTTCGCCTCGATCTTGGTGTAGTGAATGAGCTTGGACTCACACTCAAAGGCGACAAGGCGCTTTCTTGTCGCTTGAGCTTGGACGCAAAACTGTTGCGGTACGCCCATTCTGGTGAACTTCAGGATGGTGTTATGATGAGTAGCCCCGAAGACGGTGACAGCAGCAGCAACAGCAGCATTAGTACTACGAGTAGCAGTAGCAATAGCAACAGCGGCAGCCGAACTAGTTTTGACGACGACAGCAGCAGCAGCAGCAGCAGCAGCAGCAGCAGGAATTGGTGCAGTAATAGCACGCTGAACGATAAGAGCGCATACAGTATTGAGATCCGCCCCCTTCAGCTTGATGCGTGGGATAGCAATAACAGTGACACGGATACCACTGTGACAACACCATCAAGGTACTGTCAAAACCCTGAAGTTCCCGGGTTCTTTTGTAGCGGGACAGGAGGCCTTGAATTTCGCGTTAGCGGCCACTATCAGGACACGACAAAAGCAAAATACTTTCTATACATTTCCCCTACGTTATCAGACTCGAACTCGCTTCAGGCGATGCCCTTGATTCTGGGTCCCATTGAGGTTGTGCAGGACTTGGGCGAGAGACGCAACGCTGGCTGGTTCACAGAACAAGACATACTCAATGAGATGTTCCGAGCCTATTCGCTAAACCGGCTCCTTTCGCAGAGCATTCCGCCTCCGAGATTACCCTGCGCCTTTGCTCTTAAAGACACCTATTTTTTGGTCAAGGAGAATTGGAAGATGGGAACGTGGGGTAAGGCTTGGGACTCGGCTCTTGTGCTCTCGGACATGTTTGCCCGCCAGATCTGGAGAGACCCCCAGTGGCTTGATGGTTGTCACATCGTTGATCTAAGTGCAGGGTAAATAAATATAGAAATGAATGATGCGCGTTTTGGACTGCTAACAACAGTTCCTATTCTTCCTCAGGACAGGGTGTATGGCCTTGCTACTTGGCTATATACTTGGCCATCTGGATCCGGATTACACGACGAAGTTCACGCTGACCGATCTTGAGGACGCACTCGAGCTCATTCGCTATAACTACCAGCTTAACTTTGGAAACAATCTCGAGCATGACAAAAACATATCCATACAACGGCTCCGCTGGGGAAGCTCGAAGGATGCCAAAGCCGTCTACCGCAATTCTGGCAAGCCAGATATTATTATTGCTTCAGATGTCCTGTACGAGCCGAACTGCTTTCCACTGCTTGTCCGATCGCTCGCTCTTCTGAGCGAACCGGGAAAGACAGTGATATATTTAGGCTACAAGAAACGCGGTCTGCAAGATAAGGACGAGCGTCTTTTCTTTGACATGGCGAAGAAACATTTCCATATGGAGAAGATTGGGAAAGAGGGTGAGCCACCCTTTGAATACACTGCTCCGGTTGCATGGGAGAAAAGGCATGGCTTTATCACTCGAAATGCAGGAGGTGAAACTGACGGTATGGGCTGGATCGACCGGTTGCCGGATATCAGTAACAGCAAATGGTCGAGTGGTCCAGGCTCGGGGGGTCCTGGGCAGTCCAACGTTCAAGTCTATAGGATGGTCCGCAAGTCCACACCCAACTAAAAGAGTGCTTCAATATTACCCGCCCTTTGCTCGTAGATCCTCCTACATTCATGCACATACGCGCATACAACTTACCCTCATCATTCAAAATAAGATTTTATACCTCTTTTTGCCTTTTAATACTAGTTCTTACAGTTTAATATCACGGCTCTTCCCATGTTATACACCTTTTCCAAAATTGAAGTCGCAAGATGGCAAAACAAATGTCGCATGCACGGCGAAAAATGTCACATAAAAAAGTTTGACAAATCCATCTCTATAAATGTTAGCCAGCTTTTGCCTTTTCTTTTCTACCCATTTTACGTTCTGAGCGATCTATTTCTTATTACGATGGCAAGGTCATGTCATTGATGAACGCGGCTGTCCTGAACATATGGACTATGTTGTTGATGAGGGAACATACGCGTTCCAATGCGTTTGTTCTCACACAGGATATCTGCGTAGCCTATCGTGCAGGGGGTAACCCTGACCTTGTTGCTAGGCATATTCCCAAGCGAAAGGATACAGACATAGATGAAAGAAGCAGACTGTAAGGGTGGCTACATAATGTGCACCGACAAAAACAAGGTCGGAATTTTCAAACTGATGCTCGAGAAGGTCCTGAGTGCATCAGCTGCTGCAAAATAGCTAGGAATCCATCTATTCGGTCAGCTCAGTGATGGGCATCACAGTACGAAAAGGACCCTGGCAGCGTTGTAATAAATGTAGACGCAGAGGACGTTCCACGACGAGAATCTTTTCACCTGTTGAGCAAATGTTTTGTCTCATTGGAGATGTGCCGGAAACGAAGGAATGAATGACAAGTATCTTACACTACTGTGGCTGCTACGCGGGTATCTAATGGTTTTAATACGTAACGGCATAGACGAGCCCTGTTCATCATTCGGAGAAGAGGCTGCGAGCTTCATAGCAGACTTCGTCTACTGTGTCTACCAGTTCATTCGCTACAGTTGTGCTGGGGAGAGGGAGGGAGAGAAGTCCCGAGCCGCCCGATGGCGCCTCTCTTCAATAATGAACTATTTTTCCTAGCAGGAAAATTAAGAAAGATGCTCTTCTGTCCTGCTCAGTAGTTATACAGGGCGTTCCGGTGGTATCGTTATGTATTTAGAATACTGTAGCGTTTCCTCGGTATTTACGTTACTAAGAGTAACGATATTTGCCGACAAACTGGTGAATAATAGAGATCACCTATGTAACATTAGTACGAGCAAATTGGCTATTATTCATTGCCGGCTGTCTGTATATTTTATCTCCACCTTCGGGATTGGGCCTTGCACAAGGTAAGAACCAAGTCTGTCCGGGTGTGAAATGCTACTATATGATGAGTGTTTAGTGAATGATGTCGCCAGAGCCAAAGACCGATGGAATTTTGTTTGTTGGCGGCAGAAACATCGTTATGATATGCAGTTTTTACGACGGTACGAAGATGTGTCCACGTGGACGCACGATAAGACCGGCCTCCGCGTTACCGAGAAGCCCCCACGTTGGGTTTGTACAACTTAGGTAACTTGCAGTCGCTTTGCAACACCTGGGGGGCTTTTCCTGTCCAGCAGCAACGGAGCTTCTTCCCCCGTCCCGTCATCTTGCGCAAGGTCCAGTTCTGCGCGTTGTTTCAGGTGGCCTGAGCTTAATATTCGAATATCCGGGGCCCACCCCTGGTTGTCTCACTATGGTCACCTTTATACGAAGGCGAACTACGCCCGATATGGACATTTCAAGTTGAAAGAGTGAGACGCCACAGCCTCTCGCCGTTGTCACACTGATGCTGAACAAGAGAGCCATGTCAAGGTACATGATTTATACAGGTGCCTTAGCCGGTCGCTGCCAACACCCACCGATACCCGCAGGGTATCCTGAAGAAGTGGAAAAAGGCTGGCTGCTCTCTCTTCTACTTCCTTGTTTATCGTAAAACATGCACCGAGCGAAACATATGCACAAATGAATATAACACCCACCAAGACATTTCAGCTCGTCTTTCAACTGTAACTCTCCAGATGATCGTTTACAATTAAGTACATTGTGAATGTGTACATCCTCGACAATCATAGGAGAAATTAACTTCAATCTCTCGCTCGCATACTCGCCCACCCCCTCTCCTCTTGTTATATATGGACGGATAAGAATGTGAGTGTGGTGCCGATAGCAAACGTGGAGGCCCGATGAAATCCGAGAGAAGTAGCGTGTGACAAACGCATACACACTTCAGCGCGAGCCAGAACAAACCTTTTCTTCCTTTTTCTCACTCCCACCGTTCTCTTTCTACTCTTCTCTTTTCTTTTCTCTCTCTTTCTCTCTCTCTCTCTCTTCTATTTCGGTCATCCTTTCTCGGTCCTTAATGTTGACGCTTTTACCATCTAAAGTACTTGAAGACATCATTTTTTATCTGAACCTGGAAGACGTAGTCGAGCTGTGTAGTGTCAACGCGGATCTCAAAGACCGCCTGTGTCAGGGGGTGTGGCGTCGAGATCTGTTGTTTCCGGCCGAGGACCGATCAGTGACAGACGATTTTGTTAAGCGGCTCGTGCGCAGGATCCCTCGATCTTATGCTGTCTTGGAAATGCGGCTGGTGAACCTGCCACTCAGCTGGCAAGGGCTGCTCTTGCTGTTTGACCATTTCGGACATTCTGTCGAAAGGATCCACCTAACAGCCTCCGCGGCCACATTGGCGGCACTAGCCAGGCATCTGTCCGTCTTTGCTGCCAATCTCGCACTTCTTCAGCATGAAAACAAGATCCCAATCACCTTCAGAGAGTACTGTGTGGACTATACCAATCTGGTGGCGGCTGGCCGTTCGCTTGATCGCTGGCTCGCTGACGACATTGTCCTTGACGATCCTCCCTTTGAGCGACTGGAGGAATTGACCATCGTGACCCTTGATTCGCCTCTTTCTTCTGCACTTGACCATGCCGATAATAGTAGTGGTGGTAGTGGTGGTAGCAGTAGTAACAGCAGCAATCATCGTCAAATTTATAGCATGGCCGACTTTTTGGCTGGCAGGCGGCTCTCCAAGATCAATAACCGCGCTTCAGCATCCAAGCGTAGACGACGTCTGTCTCATGACAACGATCTACCTCCACCGCCGCCGAAACATCCACGCTCAGCATCACCCCCCGCAACATCGGCTCCACCTTACCATCATCCTCCATCGGCGTCTGCCTTTTAGTTATCTTTCCACTCAGGCTTCTTGGTGATTGTCGCTGCATACCCTCATTTCAAGGCACAAAACATTGCATACTCTAAATCAGCAATGGAAAGAAACAAAAAACGCTCATCCACTCGTATAGCAAATTAGCATTATATATATATATATATATATATGTATGTATGTATGTACGTATGTATGTATGCATATATATTCAAAGACTTTCCTTCTCCATGTATACCTACACGTTCATTCGCACGTATGAATCGAGCTCCCATGGCGTCTATCATAATATTCTTCAAAAAGGAAGGCCTTGACTCAATGTTTGCGTTTGTATACTTCATTTGGTCAAAAACTTAGTGGGGTTCCTAAAAATAATAATTGTCTCTTGGATACACAGATACAAATGGGCGTCGTTGTATATGTGCAGATATTTCTACATGTGTGTGTATTTGTTTTTTAGAGTGGAGTAACTATCAGCCCCTATCATCTTGTTTTTTTTTTCATCAGGGTTATGTACGGTGTAGCCTTCGGCTCCCTTTTGAGGGAATAAGGGAAAGGGGTGAGATCTGCCGCTGGACTGTCAAAACATGACGCTCGTCTTTAGAGTGGAAGGGGTAGCACGCATCCTTTGAGAGATTATGCAGAATCAGTGCTTACAATTACTAACCTGCTGTCTTGGTATTTGGCTTCAGCGCCCAGAAGAGTCCAGACTGCCATGGAAGCCTTAGGTAGCAGAGGTATGTGCGCTTATTTTACTGACGCTGCGGCTGATTCCGCCATGCTGGCAGACGGAGATTGATGCACGGAGGTCCTTTCTCACACACAGCCCCCACTCCCGTAGAGACTTCCCCAGTTACTGAATATTTCGGGACCTGTTAGGCGAAGTATCAAAGGGGTAGTTGGAAAAAGAGCATGTTGTTGTACATATGTCAGCAAGTCTGACAGGTAGAAAAAGAAACATTGTCTATCCACATATAAATACACCCCTCATGAGCACATCATCAACTCATTAGAGACACCTACATACATACACACACCTTTTTCTCTTCCTTCTCTCTTTTCTCTGCTTCTCACTATAAGCGGCCTGTCTCGTTAAAACAGACAGACTTGGGACCATTTATCTATAATAAGCTTCTACTGCAACAATACACCTACGCCTATCATGCCTCCTCCAGAACCACCGCCTCTTAATCTAGAAGGTGGTCAATGGTATGTACCCACTCTCATCAAATGGCAGTTCTAGTAATCTTCTCATCCTTTTTCTAGCATCTGGTGTGGAAAATACGGCCATGGACGAGGAAGTTGCCCACTTCTCAAATGAATAGTACCTTCGACACACATCTCCTTTCCTTTTGATTCAATGGAAAGATTGACGACGTGGACCGTCATTAATCACCAACACGTAACTCCCTCCGAAAGGCTACACATATCAACAGTGACATTCCACAGCGCGCGCTCCCCTGTCTCTCTCTCTCCCCCTCTCTCTCCCTCTCTGTCTCTCTATTGTACTGTATATCCCTTTAGACCGTGCGGCATTTGACCATTTCTGTATGCATTCTCAGCTGTTCTTTTTTTGATTTTATATATGGTTCTCTTTCTCAGATATTCATTAATGGACTTCGTGTTCTCATGGATTGGCTTCTTTGGTTATAACATATAGGCTGCATTTTTGCTGAACTATGGTGTGTTATCTTGTTTCACTGTCAAAATAAATATATATAAAAAAAGCACAAACTGTTTTAACGCTGATAAACAGAACTGACTCGAGACTTACTTTGGTCATGGTAGGTTGGATGAGAGAAATGATTCAATGACTGTCTGGAAATTAAACATCCTGCTTTTCATATTGGGGTTCGGCTTTCTACTCTAGACCTGACCTTCTAACAAATTGTTCTAGCTCGCTTTGCTCTGGGGGACTGCAGCATTTTGACACCCCGTCCATTTGTTTTTTATTCTTGACGCCAAAGCTTGCACGTACAAGGAATAGTCTGCTTCGCTTTAACGTAAACAGGAGAGTGTACCCATACACAGAATACCTACAAAAGTAAAAAAAGGACGAGGTGAGGAGGAAGGTTGTCCTAAATTAGTAACAGAAGCATTTTTGTTCACATGGCAAAAATGCCCTGAAGGCGGTTGCTACACTCTTTCTTACAACACCTCGCCTCCGCACACACACGCGCACACACATCCCAAAGCTCAATCCTGTGTTATGCACATGCAATGCTGTTGTTGCTGCAATACATAACCATGAGACCCGACCCGACGGATCGGGTCTACCTATTTTTCTTGCTGCACTTGTGCAAACCGGATTGCAGCCGCACATAGTACTTATCCCTCCTCTCTCACTCTCTCTATCTCTCTCTGCGTGTTTGCGTCCGCGCGCATTTCGTTCAGAAAAGGATTAGTCACCGCATAATGGATTCCTTCTTATCCGTTCAATTGCATCGATCCGGTGCTTTTTCATCCATTAAATCGCAAACTTGACATGCTATGTATTTGTTTTAACTTATGCTAAAAGTATGTTGAGATAACTATATACAATGCATTTGCCACCACATCATTATTTGTCTATGCAATAATCTAACAAACATCTCCTCACTCACGCGATCATAAAGCAATAGTGGAAAATTACCTGAATAGGATATATGTATTTGAGACGAGAGCGAATCCTCCAGACTTCAATAACTTTAACTCGACTAAGACATGTTTAGAAAATGCGGCAGCAGATGCGGTAATAGCAGCAGTGAGAAAGAAAGGAAAAAAGAAGGTTTCATGCGCCACTGCTTTCGCCCATGTTCTCTCATACTCTCCTCTTTCCCAATCAAATCTACAGAAGAAAATGCAGAATACCATGCGCTTTTTTCCTTATTGAGAAAAGTGGACCTGTGAATACAGAAGAAGTATAGCGAATGGCGAAAGTAACAAAATATACTATACTTGTAGGCGAAGCTAAATTTGTACTCATACTCTGATCATCAGAAAGAAACGATGCTGCATGCACTGCACGACACTTGTGCGCGCGCGCGTATGTAAATACAAATCGCACTGTCGGAGCGAAGTGAAAAGAACATGTATGTACGCCAACCAAGCATATCCGGATAGAAAAAATCAGAAGGTCTTCCCTCTTCCTCCCTTGATCATGGGATTATGTATATATGCTAACCCTACGCATCAACTGTTCTATAACATAACGGTACCACTCAAAGACCTGAGGGAGACTTGAAATAACTTATCTCAACATTTGTATTATGACTGGTTATCCTGAGCCTTTATTTTCAAAGAGAATATCACAATGGTTATACGTCGTCGTATCAGTGGGTAGAAAGGTATGCCTTACCATCTGAATTAACACCAATCCCATCAATACGTGTACTTCATATGTTCATATTTTCCATTGCGCCTATTGTAGTTTATGAAAGCTAAGATAATACCTACTCAAAGCCCCCTTGCTTGCGTTCGATGTTAGTATGGATCATTCGGTTAAGTAATTCTTGGATTTTGTATGGCTCTTTCTGTGAACAGGTTCTTTTCAGCGACAGGCTGTGTTTGCTTTTCTTAAATCAATGGGGAAGGGTACCGTCATGAATATTTTACGTCCTGCAAACCTCATCGCCAATTGCCTCAGAAACATAGCTCGATGGACGATAGATCATTTTTAAAATGCTAACACCGTCCGCCTCATGTTGCCCTTTTTGCTGTAGCTGATGAAATCAAGACCTGCTCGACTTTAAAATCCTCCCTTTCCTTGATCGGTGTATGTTGCGATAATATACTTCGACCTCGTTCTCTTCATTCCTGCGCCTGGATCCTTCTCTTTTCGGGGCGAAAGATCAGTCACCTTCGCAAGATATATTGCGCAGGTATGCGGTATAGGAGCAAACAGATTGAAAGGAGCATCCTTCACCAACTACATCCCGTTGAATCTCGCTATCTTCGCCAAGAAATTAAATGCTTATTCCCGGATAGTGAAGTGTATAGACGAAACAGAATTGACAGACCCAAAGGTACATAAGGTGTTGACTACATAGGTGGATCTGACAAACATTTGGTATAGCACTTCACTGTCAGTACGTCGTCTCAGTTATGATTTTTGGAATAGTGGAAAGAATAAATTTCAAGGTTAAACATAGTTTTCTAGTATGACATCGTGCTCCTATATTATCACTTTGCGCTAACTACAATAATCTCGCATTCTAATAAAAATATAAGAAATGAATTTTACAACGCATTTCTCTTTTACCCCTTGAATTAGCGGTATTCCGGTGTCAGATCACCACTAAACTGGTAGTAAAGGCTGATCTGTATCTTGCTCTACCCATGCAATCATCTGGAATGACCTTTTCCATAATGAATAATATTACGGATAACCATTTCTGTTTTATGTAGATACGTCAGACACATCATTTTCTCTATTCAGTGCTTACAAATCGATGGGTAGTACTAGGCAGGGAAAAGCACAGGCAACGCAAGAAGGAAAAAAAGGAGAAGCTTCTACCCGAAGACAGCCAAATCACAACCCCACTAGGTGGTGCGATTCCATTTTGGCCTCTCTTCCATAGTTCATCAGGTACTGACACAATTGGGCAATCTACAATGGACAAAGGATGTTACATTCGAATAACTAGCAAGTCGATCTAAAGATACATACCGGATAACCCATGGAAGAGAGGCCAACGATTTGATAAAGAGGTAATAGTTTGCTCAGAATCTCTACTACAGTATCAGAATGTGACAGACAAAGTGACATTGTTTGATTATGAGACAGCAGGTGAATCTGTGCTACTGTGCGCGACGGGCTGCGTATTAAAACCAGTACTGCATCAAACTTCTCGTCTCATATCAATGAACATGTGTATACACTTATTATCAATGATAAGCAAACTTACACTCCACAAAGAACTCACAGCTCTTTCTCTGCATGAAAAAGCTCTTTATCTCTGTTTCGCTCATGGGTCGTTTCTACATAATCGTACAAGAGACATAGTTATAAAGTCTATTTCTTCGTTTTATGCAAGATCCATCACATCATCGTATATAGGAGTAGTGCTGTTTATATCTCAACAATCCTTCAACATACCCAAAGAAATCTGCGGTCCAATATCTTCTCATATTCACTCTTTTTCCTCTCTTTTTAACATATTCATATCCATATACATACCGTGATGGTTTCTGTAGAATTATCACAAGTCGGATCATAATTTTTCCAGATTGCGACAATTAATTAGACACCTGTATGAATGGGAGACGAATCCTTTGAAATCGTTCAACTTTAAGCTATTCGATGCTTCACTGACCCGGGTCATCAGTGTCATGCTTTCCAGGAACCTATTACTTTTTAATTTGCTTTTCACAACCGATCAAAACTGCTCAATGTGGTTGAGTTCAGGCAAATAGAATGGAAAATAGGCGCACCGATATCCTTGAGACTCGATGTATTTAGAGATGGATTTGTGCGACATCTTTCCCCGTGCATGCGTCATCATGCGTAAAAGATTTTTGGGCAAACCCGACTTCTATTTTGTGGCCTTGCGATTTCAGAACGGCAAGGGCGCGACTTCAATTTTGGAAAACGGTGTATAACACATATTGATGTTTCGAGAATGGTGTCCAGGTCCAAACTATTTGGGCGAAATGTTGACATCAAATTCTCAGGAGACGAGTTCCTGCGCCATAGATACGATTAACTTGCTCCTGACGTTCAATATTGTTAGCCAGATTCTTTTGTCCAATCGCCTGCGTCCAATTCGTCCTCCGTTGCGAACGTCATACACCGGCTTTCTCCCTTTATCTAAGCTGTTCTATTGGGTGAGCGGCGCTCGCTCAATGCCCGAACCTTATTTAGCGCGCGCGTGTGTGTGAGAGTGCGAGAGTGTGAGCGACTGTGTATGTGCTAATTACCTTTGTTTACAGAAAATATAAAAATAAAAATTCAGGTACAGGTGCACACATCGACACAGACACGGATATCCGCAGGTACACAAAAATGCTTGACATATCCTGCTGATATGCAGAAGCAGCAGTGTACGTGTGTTTGAAATACGTAATACTGAGCCCCTCCCGTTTAAATTCGTGTTCCGGTCCGCAGCTCCAATCCGCCTACGGATCGCATCCTTTTATAAAAGAAACCCCGAAAGAGAGAAAAAGGTGAGTGAAAGCTCATGGGTGGATACGTAGATGATTAAGAAAATGAAACCATATTCGATCTTAGATCATGGAGGTCAAGCGAGTGTGTCATTGAGGGATAACCCCGCTACGGCAATCAGTGGCAAAGCGATTTATTGCACCCAGCACATAATAATCGTGCTAGAGAAGAAAGAAGGAGAGCGGGGTATGGAATTACTTTCCAGCGATTTCTTCTTGATTCCAAACGCGTTGTGCTATTGCAAAATCTTTATTCGGTTATTTAAGCAACGGGGCCTTGCTTTTTTTTTTTTCTTTTCCTCTTGTTTCTTTTTACTTGAACAAAAAAAAAATGTCTGAGGGCAAATCTGGTAAGTAGATCATGTCACTGCCTGCTTCACAAGTATATATGTGCTTACTTGGCTGGTCATCCTACTTCTTTAGTTGGTATTGATTTGGGTACTACGTAAGTTGTCCTGGCGCGTAGCAAAGAAAAAGATCGTTATGATAACCCCTCTTTTGTCTACCCTTAGCTACTCATGCGTTGGTGTCTGGCAAAACGACCGTGTCGAAATCATTGCCAACGATCAGGTAAACCATACACTCACATATGCACCATGGCAGTAATAGCATAGACACTGAAGCTAAAGGGCTGGGTTGTTAGGGTAACCGCACTACCCCTTCGTACGTCGGTTTCACCGACAGCGAGCGTTTGATCGGTGATGCCGCCAAGAACCAGGTCGCCATGAACCCCTTCAACACCGTTTTCGATGCCAAGCGTTTGATCGGCCGTCGTTTCGCTGATTCTGAGGTCCAGGCTGATATGAAGCACTGGCCCTTCAAGATCATCGACAAGGCTGGTTTGCCCGTCATCCAGGTCGAGTACAAGGGTGAGACCAAGACCTTCACCCCCGAAGAAATCTCCTCCATGGTCCTTATCAAGATGAAGGAGGTTGCTGAGGGCTACCTTGGCACCACTGTCAAGAACGCCGTCATCACTGTCCCTGCCTACTTCAACGACAGTAAGTGCTGACTGGGTTTTAATCGAGCAACAACAAAAAATCTTTTTCTCATTTTCCCTTTCAAGGCCAGCGTCAGGCTACCAAGGATGCTGGTGCCATCGCCGGCTTGAACGTCCAGCGTATTATCAACGAGCCCACTGCTGCTGCCATTGCCTATGGTTTGGACAAGCAGGTTGAGGGTGAGGTATGTAAAAGCAAAGCAACGCGGGGTGAAGGGTAAACATGAAGAAAGTGGAGCTGACTCTTTTGGAATATTAGCGCAACGTCCTCATCTTCGATTTGGGTGGTGGTACCTTTGATGTGTCGCTCTTGACCATTGAGGATGGTATCTTCGAGGTTAAGGCTACTGCTGGTGACACTCACTTGGGTGGTGAGGATTTCGACAACCGTCTCGTCAACCACTTCATGCAGGAGTTCAAGCGCAAGTTCAAGAAGGATATCTCTGGCAATGCCCGTGCTGTCCGCCGTCTCCGCACTGCTTGCGAGCGTGCCAAGCGCACTCTCTCGTCGTCTGCCCAGACCTCCATTGAAATCGACTCTCTCTTCGAGGGTATCGATTTCTACACCTCGCTCACCCGCGCCCGCTTTGAGGAACTCAACCAGGACCTCTTCCGCAACACCATGGAACCTGTCGAGAAGGTCCTCCGCGATGCCAAGATTGACAAGGCCTCTGTCCACGATATCGTCTTGGTCGGTGGTTCCACCCGTATCCCCAAGGTCCAGAAGCTCGTCTCCGACTTCTTCAACGGCAAGGAGCCTAACAAATCCATCAACCCTGACGAGGCTGTTGCCTACGGTGCTGCCGTCCAGGCCGCTATCTTGTCCGGTGATACCTCCGAGAAGACCCAGGACCTTCTCCTTCTTGACGTTGCCCCTCTCTCCCTCGGTATCGAGACTGCTGGTGGTGTCATGACTGCCTTGATCAAGCGCAACACTACCGTCCCCACCAAGAAGTCTGAGACCTTCTCCACCTACGCTGACAACCAGCCTGGTGTGTTGATCCAGGTCTATGAGGGTGAGCGCGCTCGCACCAAGGACAACAACCTCCTCGGCAAGTTCGAGCTCACTGGCATTCCCCCCGCCCCCCGCGGTGTTCCCCAAATTGAGGTCACCTTCGATGTTGATGCCAACGGTATTTTGAACGTCTCTGCCCTTGACAAGACCACCGGCAAGTCCAACAAGATCACCATCACCAATGACAAGGGCCGTCTTTCCAAGGAGGACATTGAGCGCATGGTCGCCGATGCCGAGAAGTACAAGGCTGAGGATGAGGCTGCTGCTGCTCGCATCACCGCCAAGAACGGTTTGGAGTCCTATGCCTACAACCTCCGCAACACTCTCCAGGAGGAGAAGGTTGCTTCTGCCCTCGATGAGGCCGACAAGACCAAGCTCACCGCTGCCGTCGATGAGGCCATCAAGTGGCTCGACGACTCCCAGGAGGCTTCCAAGGAGGAGTATGAGAGCAAGCAGAAGGAGCTTGAGGAGATCGCCAACCCCATCATGATGAAGATGTACCAGCAGGCTGGCGGTGCTCCTGGTGCTGCTCCTGGTGGTTTCCCCGGTGCTGCTCCCGGCGGTTTCCCTGGCGCTGCCCCCGGTGGTGCTTCGGCTGCTGACAACGATGGTCCTTCTATTGAGGAGGTCGATTAAGCAACTCGCACTCCGAAAATTCATACAAACATACAAAAGTGGCCTAGCTAGTATTGCAACAACTTGTTTAGACTCTCACACTCACACACACTCACACACACTCACACCTTTTTCTTTTTCTTCCTCCAAAAATCCCCTCCAACAACCACTCTAAATTCTCTGAATTGTTATAATATGTGTATAAAGTGCTTCTAGTAAGAGAAAGATATATACAGCGACCGCTACAACTTTACTCGAGCGCAAGTGCAGCGATATTGGTTCTGATAGCCATATAGTGAAAAATGTTTGACCATAAGAATAGATATGCCTAGGCAGACTTCATACATGCCGAAGCCTGGCTGACTGTGCTGGACTAGGCAAATGCGGGCGTAACGTCATCAAAACAGTATGATGTTCCTTTTTCTCTTTTTTGGGGAGAAGAGGGCCGGTCCATCAACAATCCCAAGCAATTTTTCCAATGCGAAAGCAAGCGGTTTACCTGCTTGAGTATTTAACAGGCATTACCTGTTTCGCTAAATCGGGAGCCAGCAGTTTTTAACGTACATATTCGTTCGTCATGAATGGGTACTCTCCCTCCCTCTCTTGTATAACCCAGTCTGTCGCGCAAAGGATTCTATGTTCGACGATAACTGAAGTGCATACGCATTTTCCTTCATACAACTGATTTAATCCAGTTGTAACAATAATAATAAACAGAGTCTAAGAAAACCGGATCTACACCTACATGTTGCAGACTGTAAAAATAGATTCATTCTTGGCATAAATAATCTGGATCTGTTTAATGGTTGCAGCGATCGTGCTTTTTGGGTTTTTTCTTTTTTTCGTAAGACATACATTATCTGTCGCATTATATTATTTCGTTTACGATAAGCTATAATAAAACAGAAAAGGGCTGGCTCGAGCTTGTGACCGCTGCCCTTTTTGCTGCTCGAAGAAGTTCAAGGCGACCAAATGTTGGGTGTTTATTTGTAATCTATTTGTTGATAGGCCTACTAGCAACATAATCTTTTGTGTGGTCTTATGGGCTGCAGATACAACGTCGACCCATGACAAGACGAGTACCTGTCTTGAGCTGTCGATGTCCAATACGTATATAAAACCAATGTATCATGAACGAAGATGAAACCCTGTCCTCGCACACTTATATACACACAATGCGTCCAACTCTTTCTCTTTCTCTTGCAGCAGCTATGACGCTCGCCACGATGGCTCAGGCCAGCCCCCTGGTGGCCCGCAATGGTGACCACAGCAAGTCCAGTGAAGTGTCTGACCACTCCTACAATCCGTTCTCCATCTTCCGGTTTCCTTTCAAGAGCTTTAAGGACCTTCATCTCGAAGATGCCTATGTGCTCCCTGTTGTCGTAGAGGGTCCTTCTAGCGACGGTGATAGCTATAAGCATTCCGGTAGGAACTCCCACCATAACGACCATTACGACGGCAAGGATGGAAAGGATGGAAAGGATGACAAAGACGGCAAGGATGGAAAGGATGGAAAGGATGACAAAGACGGCAAGGATGGAAAGGATGACAAAGACGGCAAGGATGGAAAGGATGACAAAGACGGCAAGGATGGGAAGGATGGCAAGGATGGCAAGGATGACGGCCATGACAAGGACGGGAAGGATGACGGCCATGACAAGGACGGGAAGGATGACAACTATGATAAGGATGACAAGGACGGAAAATATGGTAAAGATGGAAGTTATGGAGATCATGGCAAGGATTACGACTATGGCAAGGATGACGGCTATGACAAGGACGGGAAGGATGACAGCTATGATAAGAATGGCAAGGACGACGGCTATGGCAAGGACGGAAAAGATGGTAAAGATGGAAGCTACGGAGAGCATGGCAAGGATGACGGCTATGGCAAGGATGACGGCTATGGCAAGGACGGAAAAGATGGTAAAGATGGAAGCTACGGAGAGCATGGGAAGGATGACGGCAATGGCAAGAATGACGGCTATGGCAAGGACGACGGCTATGGCAAGGACGACGGCTATGGCAAGGACGACGGCTATGGCAAGGACGGAAAAGATGGTAAAGATGGAAGCTACGGAGAGCATGGCAAGGATGACGGCTATGGTAAGGATGACGGCTATGGCAAGGATGACGGCTATGGAAAGAACGACGGCTATGGCAAGGACGGAAAAGATGGTAAAGATGGAAGCTACGGAGAGCATGGCAAGGATGACGGCTATGGCAAGGATGATGGCTATGGCAAGGATGACGGCTATGGCAAGGATGACGGCTATGGCAAGGATGATGGCTATGGCAAGGATGATGGCTATGGCAAGGATGATGGCTATGGCAAGGATGACGGTTATGGCAAGGATGACGGCTATGGAAAGAACGACGGCTATGGCAAGGACGGAAAAGATGGTAAAGATGGAAGCTACGGAGAGCATGGCAAGGATGACGGCTATGGCAAGGATGACGGCTATGGCAAGGATGACGGCTATGGCAAGGATGATGGCTATGGCAAGGATGATGGCTATGGCAAGAATGATGGCTATGGCAAGAATGACGGCTATGGCAAGGATGACGGCTATGGCAAGGATGACGGCTATGGCAAGGATGATGGCTATGGCAAGGATGATGGCTATGGCAAGGATGACGGCTATGGCAAGGATGATGGCTATGGCAAAGATGATGGCTATGGCAAGGATGATGGCTATGGCAAGGATGATGGCTATGGCAAGGATGATGGCTATGGCAAGGATGATGGCTATGGCAAGGATGATGGCTATGGCAAGTATGACGGCTACGACAAGGATGGTAGTTATGGCAAGGACGGCAAGGATCACAAAGATGGCTATGAAGCTGTTGGCGACGGGTCCGTGGGATATTCGTCCTAGATATGTCTCAATGAGTCTTTCCAAATTCCACACTCGTATGAATCAATAAAGAATTATTATAAAGACTACATTATCTTTTATACGGTAGCATCACATCGTTTTAATTTTATCTCGCCCTCTGACTCCGTGAATTGCGATAACGATGATTTTGATGGGAGAAATATCCTTGAACGTCTTGCAAAGGAAAAGACATGGGTAGGACGAGGTGTCCGCGGCTAAATGCAAGCCGCGGACACAAGGCCACCTTAGGACTCCCGTTTTTCGCTGAGCTTTTGATGCAAGCACCGGTATTTTCTTTCTCTTTTTCCCTTCCTTAGCACTCCCATACCCATACATTTTCTCTCATTCGTTGTGTCTCTTTTTCCATGCCGCAGAAATCTTGCAACTGCGCCATCGATCGCCTGCTCCGCCAAGACGTCGCTTATATATTCATTACTGGTGCGCAAAAGCAATCAGACACTCCTACCAGCAAGAATTATATCACATACACCATTCGTATCAATGTATTTTCCCTTTGCTTATATAGCATCGAATCAGCGATACAATAACTTTTACTCTATAGGATATCGAGACAAAGCGACGATACAGCGAATTCGAGTCGCTTCGTAAAGCGCTCTGTCACCTGCATCCCACGCTCATTGTTCCTCCCATTCCTGAAAAACATACGCTGAGTAAGCTCCCGTTTCGTTTCTTTGTGCTTGTCGCCGCTCGAATATATTACCTTCTAAATGCCATATAAATTGTAGTGGATTATGCCGCATTGCAGACACGAGTTAAGAATGACCTTGCCATGATAGAGAAGAGAAAGCGAATGCTACAGACGTTTCTAAACAGGGTCGCTGGGCACCCTGAGCTTGGCCGAGACCATGTTTTCCACCGGTTCTTGGAGAGCGGTGTTGTCTGGGTAAAGTATTACCGTATGCTAAAGATCAACTACCACTTTTCCCTTGACTAAAACTGCCTAGTCGGACGTTCTTCATTCGCCACCGTTGTCGGTGCTGCCTAAGAATCCGCTTCAAATGGTGGTCAGCAAAGACCCCAGCATCCAGTCCCGCAGCGCCGTCCTATCCGGCAATTTAATTCCTATCCCACCACCTGCTTATCCCTTGAAGTCGCCAGACCCACGCTTTGAAGAATCGGAAAAGTTTACCTTCCGAATCGCCAATTACATGAGCAATAACCTTGACAAGAGCCAGCGCAAGGTTATACGCCGACTTGGAGGTATGTTTTGGGATGCAAGGAAGCACATTGTTTAGATAATGCTGAGTTGATACGGTTTGAGTTGTCTATTCCTCATAGAGCTGGCGAACGATTATGCAGAATTGGGAGCGGTGTATAATGGATTTAGTTTGAATGAATCTGGCTCGCTAGCAAACGGGATCGAGAAAATCGGTCAGGCTGTCGATGCTTCTTACACTGAGACTGCCAATATGGTATGTAAAAGATTGCATCAAAGGCAGATATGCTTCTGATGCTCTTAGGTAGGTTACTTCTTTGGAGGGCGAATTTTCTGAGCCAATTCAGGAACATTCGCAATTCGCACACATCATAAAGGAAGTTCTGCGCTTTCGCCATCGCAAACACGCGCAGGTGGAGATGATTGAGGATATGCTTCAGAGTAAAATGGAGACTCTGGATATGCTTCAAGATATGGAAAGCGAAGCACGGCGTCTGGAACATGCCTTGAGCGGCAATGACGCCAGCACCAATGAAGTGGATGATTCTCAGCAAAGCGTAGACAATGACGATCCATTTGCGCGGAATGTCGATCACAGATCCCATCCCAGGAGAGCTGCAAAAACATGGTCCCGACCAATGCGAATGGTGAATGCTGTTGGACATTCGCTTCAGGGCATGATTGATGTCGATCCCGAAGCTACACGCCGCAACCAGATCGGAAAGACAAAAGATGCCATGGAAGTGGTAAGCCGCCGTTGTTATGATTTGAGTAGCATCTGCGGCCATACTCAGATATGCTGGTAGCTCCAAGAGGCGTTGGATATTGCCCGAAAAGATTTAGCTGGTGCCTCTTCAGAACTACAAGAAGAACTGGATCGATTTCAAAAGGAAAAGATCCGGGACCTAAGGGACATGCTGATTGCGTATGCAAAAATCCACATCCGCTATTGCCAAAAGGTAGGATACAAATATATTCGTGCTTTTGAGTTATGAATGCTTATATGGGCGGCTGTAGAATCTCGAATCATGGCAGGAGGCTCGCGCTGAAGTAGAAAAGATCCAGATCTGAAGCTTTAACCTCTTTCACCATATAGTTCTCATCCACGACATCCCTCACTCGACAAAGAAATTCATTTGTAATGTATACATATATTCCTCCATTCTTTGCATATAACCTTGTACTGTAGTCACGATCATACAAAATGCTCTGCACGTAAAGCCGACCCCTACAAAAATGGAGGAAGTAGTAAATATGAGGATCTTGCTTTTCAGATCCAGAGTTTTTGGAACGCTTCCTCGATCTTGAACTGTTTTTCTACATAGTCGACCATATCTAGTACAATAATTCAGTTATCAACCACACTAAAAGATCAGATATGTCCCTGATATATACGTATCTATACCTACCATCTCCATAATGCTGTCGAAGATCAATGTCCGAAGGAAGTTTGTCATGTGCGCGTGCCTCGTCACGGTTCATACACACCGCATTAAGATAGCTTAGAGGTTTGGTGCGATCCCACCGTGCCAAAGTTAGTCGATCCTGGGGCCCTGAGATGACGCTCTTGCCATGCCATATCTCTTCAATGATGTAGATGGCGTCGTGCACAGTAAATGGATATGTACTATATTGGTTACGGCACGTATATGAGTACGCAGGGATGCTCCTTTTTGCATGCTACGGTACCTGTTGTAGAACTTAGTTTCTCGTTCACTCGACTCATGTACGACACGATTGTAGAAATTATCCTTGATCCTGATGGGTTGGGCAGGCAAAGCAGCAAATTCTGCCAGATGAAGGAGAATATGCGTAGCAATAGCCATTCCGAACATACTACCGATAGGGCCGAGAGAGGGCAAATGCCGTGTGCGGAAATTGTCGATGAACCCATTCTTAATTCCCTCTGGTATGTCATCAGTAAAAAAGAAATCCCGGCTCTCTGATCTCTTTAATACCTGCTGCCAAGGGTTTCTCCATGCTAAAAGCGACAGGAATACCGCGATCAATCTTGAGCATCTTTAGACGCCTTCGGTATGCACGAGCCAATGGATCCTCTAACATGACACATTATTATGGCCAGCCGTAAACAATATTACACATTACCCAGCCTTACCTAATGTGTCGCTCACGTCAGCAATCTGAATACGGGTAGGATCTGCTTTCGCACCAGGACTCATACATGAAATCACCTTGATGTTATTGGCGTGACAATATTGGGCCAATTCCAGCTTGTCGTCTAAATTGCTGACGGTGTCAACAACATAGACGGGGTGACCTTTTTCTCGACATGATGAGAACACATGTTCCGGTATCTCAATCCATAGAAAAAAGGCTTACCATCTAGTAACCGGTTCATAGTGCCTGGTGCCAGTCTTTCTGTAAAGCATTCGACCTTTGTAAAAGGAGCAATTTCACGGAAATGCTTTTGAAGCACGTCGACCTTACTCAGGCCGATATCTTCCAGTTCAGCCACTGCATGGTTGGCCATGGTGCGACGGGTGAGTCTCGCCGGGTCAATGAGTCGCAGGTGTTGCACACCCGACCGGAGGAGCATGAGGGCTGCCCACGAGCCGACGCTTCCAGCGCCTACCACAATGACGAATGCTCGACGAACACGTGCGACACCGTCCTCGCCGAGAAACGCAATATTACGGGCCAATTGTTCTTGAATGAGTGTCTCGTCATAATCTATTGCCTGCTGCCGGATGGTTCCGAGTGGAGTGAGTTCGACATGGCGGAAGCTGGTGGCTTCTTCTTCCTTGAGCAGTGCATGTTTGAGCGCATTCGATTTTGAACGTCGCTGACGTGCTTGGTAACCGAGAATCGCAGCAGCGGTGATTGCTGAGGCGGCAGTGGCCGTTACAGTTAATCTCACAGCATCCTCATGTCGATCGATAAAGCGTGTAACAGACTGAGGTAATTCAATGGGCATAAGAAGTTGCTGAGGTAAAAAGGGTTATTGTAGGAAAAACATTTTGCATACATTTAACGGGCGGAATGATAATTGGGCGCCTTATGACAGTTTTTAACGTCTTCACTGCTCAAAGCAGCTGCGAACAACTACAGCAATTCATCATCATCACAAATACGTTTTGGCAGGACAAAGAATCGATGGATTATTCAGGAAGACCCTGTTTATTACAAAAAAATAAGTCGCTTCTTATCGTTGTTAGTAGTAAAGCCACCACTTTTAGGAGATTCATTGTTCTCCAAACGCTATTCGATTGTGATCGCCCATTTTTTGAGTTCATGGAAACAATTGACATGCCTAAATGCAGCAAGATATTTTTGGAATTCTTGCCTAAACAGTGCATAACTGTAGACAACATAGATTCGCGTATTGGTTTGGCTTCATAGTGTGGGTGATTGAGTTTCCGAAAGCGCGCGCTTGCGGCAAACTGAATTTCGTACTCTGTCACTCCCCAAAACGGCAAGTTGAGAGTTTCTCTATTTCCCCCATCTTGGTTCCTAACTTGTGTAAAAGTTAAGCGAATAGCCTTAACCAAAGTCCCCCTAACATCCTCGGACAACACAGTCTTTTTCAATTCCAACAACATCGACATTCCTTTTCCGGACGATCGTTGATTCACAATGAGCTACGTGAAACGAGACGAAAGTGCAGGTATGGGACATGACACGATGAAGAGCGATCGGAAGTCGTCTCGCTCACAATGCGTATCCGATTAGTTGGCAATGAACTTGGTCTTTCCTATCATCTGGATAAGACAACTGTCCTGCAGGAAGCTCGCGTATTCAATGAGTCCCACATCAATGTCAGGAAATGTCGTCTGCTCCTAACCAAGATCGTCTATTTGCTCTATCTAAGTGGACCTTTTGGAACGAAGGAAGCGACCGACCTTTTCTTCAACGTGATCAAACTCTTCCAATCCAAAGATGTATGTTCATGTGGATGTGGAGCAGTTTACTACTTTGACTTTTGCTTAGCACACTTATTTTCTCTGTTAGACCTCGTTGCGACAGATGATGTATCTTGTCATTAAAGAAATTGCTGACACAGCGGAAGATGTGATCATGGTCACTCAATCCCTCATCAAGGATATCCAATCGAAGCAAGATACGATCTATCGCGCCAATGCGATTCGTGCCTTGTGTCTCATCACGGATGTATGTTCAGAAGGATGACCGATCCCTCCCCCTTTCTTTCTCAAACAATCATTGTACGGGCGCGTATGCCCGCTCATATCTCTGCACTAGCGTATATGCACTCATGTTCAGCTTGTTACTCTTAGCCATCCATGATCCAAGGGATTGAACGTATTTTGAAGGCCTGTATTGTCGATAAAGTACCGTCTGTCTCATCAGCGGCCCTCGTGTCATCGTATCATATCTACGATGTTGCCAAGGATATTGTACGTCGCTGGTCAAATGAAATCCAAGAGGCCGTGCATGCACATTCGTCTTCTGGGCTATCGTCAAATTATATATCAAGCTTTGGTAACCAAGCCATGAGCCTGTCAGCGCCTGTGATCTCCAACAGCAATATTTCCCAGTACCACGCACTTGGCCTGCTTTATCTTGTTCGTCAGCATGATCGAATGGCCGTTGCAAAGTTAGTTCAGACCTTTTCTGGATCCCGGGGGGGAGGAGGAGGAGGTTTCTTTGGTAGTGGTAGTGGAGGAGGATCTCCGCTCAAGAACCCTGCAGCCGTGTGCTTGCTGATCCGCTGTGCATCCAAAGTAATGGAGGAGGATCCGAGGTAAAAAAAAAAAAATGGTAACTTCCAAGTAGAAAAATGTAATATGGAAAATGACAATAGTGCCACCCGCCGTATCTACGAGCTTTTGGACGGATATCTTAAGCACAAAAGTGATATGGTCAACTTGGAGGCAGCTCGAGCTATTTGCGAAATGCCCGATATGTCATCTAAGGAACTTCAGCCTGCTATCACAGGTAAGATGCAGCGTAGGATGACAACTAAAGAAAAAGGAAACCTGATCTTATATAATATATCAAGTCCTTCAATTATTCTTGTCATCACCCAAGCCAACACTTCGTTTCGCGGCCATTCGCATTCTCAGCAAGCTCTCACTCACCAATCCTGCTGCGGTAGCACCATGCAACATAGACATGGAAAACCTCATTACCGATCGCAACCGCAGCATCGCCACTTTTGCAATCACTACCCTCCTCAAAACGGGTAATGAGGCTTCAGTGGATCGATTAATGAAGCAAATTTCAAGCTTTATGAGCGAAATATCGGATGAATTTAAGGTGATTGTTGTGGACGCCATCCGTGCTTTATGCTTGAAATTCCCTACGAAGCAGGCAGTGATGCTCTCGTTCCTCAGCAGCATTCTGAGAGACGAGGGTGGTTATGATTTTAAAAAAGCAGTCGTTGAAGCTATTTTTGATATGGTCAAGTTCATAAGCGACTGCAAGGATATTGGTAAAGCAGACAAAGATTCGACTATTCGACGATGTAGCGGAAGAAGGCGTACTGACAAGATATGTATGAATAGCCCTTTCACATTTGTGTGAATTCATTGAGGATTGTGAATTTACGAAGCTGTCGGTACGCATTCTCCATCTCCTTGGTATCGAAGGTCCCAAAACGACGACGCCTACAAAGTACATCCGATATATATACAACAGGGTTATCCTTGAGAACTCCCTTGTCCGTGCTGCAGCTGTTAGTGCACTTGCAAAGTTCGGAGTCAACGTGGAGGATCCTCAGGTGAAAAACAGCATTCGTGTACTGCTCACCAGGTAAATTGGGGGAGGAATAATGAAGGTCAAAACAATGCGTTAATAGTCGAAACATTTAACTATTAAAAGATGTCTTGACGATGTTGACGACGAAGTACGCGATCGTGCAACATTTTATCTATCTCTCATGGAAAATAGCAGCCTTGCTGATGAGTATCTACAGGACGGTACGTAGTTTTGAGAAAACCAATTTTGTACGTAAGATAGGTGATGTTAATAGGGACACTTATTTGTGGAGCAACAGATGCTACCTTCGCACTTTCCTCTCTTGAACGCCAGCTCGTGGAATACGTCAACTCACCCCTGGGCAATGATCGAAGATTTGATTTAGAAGCTGTCCCTGTAATCAGCAAAGCTGACGAGGAAGAAGAAATTCGGCGTAAGTCATTAGTATGCAGAGAAGCCAAATTCAGTGCAGAATGTTAACATGGGCTGAATGCTAGGTGTGCGTGCGGGAGACATTCTACCAATTCCCGTGACGAACGGAACGACCTCATCCAGAAGTCACTTGGCAGGCAGCCCTGTTCCTAGTAGTGGAAAGGCAATTCCAGTGGCTCCTGCTGGTACTAGCGCTCTCGATCAGCAAGCAATTTACGCTGAGGAACTCTCCAAGATTCCCGAATTCAGCGCGTACGGCCCACTGTTCAAGAGCTCTATTAAGCCGATCGAGTTAACTGAGAGCGAGACGGAATACTGCGTACATTGCGTCAAGCATACATTTGCCAACCATGTTGTGTTCCAGTTCAATTGCACAAACACATTGAATGATCAGGTGCTTGAGAATGTGCAAATGGTCATGCAGCCCGAGGTGGATGATATGGGTCTAGTTCAAGTGGCTGAAATTCCAGCGGCAAAACTTGAATACGGTGTCAAGCAGTCGATCTACGTTGCCTTTGAACAACAAGATTACGCTATTGGTGGTTTCTCATGCACGCTCAAATTTTTGGTGAAGGATTGTGATCCTGTCACCGGCGAAGCTGATCCTGAGGGCTATGAAGATGAATACCAAGTTGAGGATACTGAGGTCATCATGGGCGATTATATACGACCAACGTATATTTCCAACTTTGCTGACGAATGGGAGAAACATGCGGCCAGTGAAGCCATAGAGACGTTTGCATTAGACAAGGAAAAGGCGGCCAGCTTGAAAGGTATGCGTCAAATTATAACCATGGATTCGAGTTTCTTACATGCAAAAAAGCTGCATGCATCTCCATCCGACAACTTCTGAGTATGCAAGCCCTGGAGGACAGCGCACTCCCGAAGAGCAACACCGTACACACCCTTGTTTTGGCGGGCATGTTTCTGGGTGGCATCAAGGTGCTTGCGCGCTGTAGAATGACCTTCGATGCAGTCAACGGAGTTGCTTTTGAACTAGCAATCCGAAATCAAGCCGATGATGACCAAGTGTCTAATTTGATTCTCGGCGCCATTGTCTAATTCTACCTACAAAGTAATTTTTAACACCCATTTAAAATGCATCCCGGGCACGTGCCCTTCCCATTTTAAGAAACACATTTAATTTTTACATTTCTTCATTTCTTTCTCCCATCCTGCATCCATTGATTGGCCCATGTCCACAACAATTTGCAATTCCTATAGCAGAGATCTTTTGTTTGAATACTCCACTACCGTCGGTACTCAGCAATCATTTTATTACCGCCAGCATTTGAGCAATTCAACCTCATCCTCCTACAAATTCAAAGAGCCAAAGCACATTGTTCCGACGGTTCCCCGTCAACGAACGTATGCATCCCGTCGGGGATCAAAATGGTCCCATGTATGGTGTCTCATGGATATGCCTATTCTCCTCTTGTAGACGAGCGCCTCCAGGGTCACCCCTAAGCTTTATTCGCCCTGAAAAGATCCCTGCTCGAACTTCTACGCCACAACAGTGCTTTCAATTGGAGCCGCAGTTTCAACAAAAGCAACAACCGTATCCACTCCTGGTGCCACCGCTACTGGAGTCGTCATCAAAAACTACCCTGCACAGGCCTTCTCCTTTAAAATCGACGCGATCATCACCAGCCTCCATTTCCACAGCACGTAGATCGACAAAGTGCGGAAGAAAGGTCAGTTTCAACGAGCAGGTTATCGTTGTACGCACGGTCTTTACGGACGACGATGACAGCGATGAGGAAGAGGAAGAGGAAGAGGAAGAAGGAAAGGATGTACACGATCAGAATTACGAAGGATGGATGCCCCAGCGCAGGCGATCAACAGGTTCTTCGCCAGACAAAGAGTTTTATCGACAAAGTGAGGAGCAAATCGCTACTACCAGGGAGCAACTACTTAAAACGTCAGTGTCCTTGAAGTGGCTAAGCCGACGTTTGCTTCGCTAATGTCTTCTACAATAAAATGAATGATGGACAACTCCATTGTTTCCCATTGTTTCTTTTCATTTTTCAAAGAAAAGAAAGGAAATAACGAATTCCTATTTGTGGCATGAGCGACTCTATCCGAGAAACATGGGCACGAAAAGTGGACACCATCCTTCTAACATCGATCCCTGAAAGACTGAAAGCCATCTCGTTCCACTTGGACAGGCATCGACAACAGCAGCATCAGTATGATGTTTCTGGTGATGGAAACAAAAGGCGACGATTAGATTCGAATGTTCTCGAGGAAGCAGTACTACAGGAAGTTGAATATCTTCTCCATTACACGAGCCGAGGTATTAAGCTCGCATTTAAAGTTTGCAAAGTCGGTCTTAGCATCATAAAGTAAAGGGCTGGGCTCGGCAAGAACTTCTTGAGCTAAGCTTCAAGAATGATGACGATGATGAAGCCGTGATCTGCTGCAAAGGTACGTTGTCCTGTTGCACATCGTACTGCGCGTTGGACTTCTTCTAATCATATTTCTGTAGTAGTTGTCAATACCGGTACTCAAGTAGGAGAAACATTGGGATCTCGTGTGCTCGATGCCTATGTAGAGCATCATGTCCGCCGTGCAGATTTATTGTGGTAAAGGTCGATCCTACCTGTCTGCGAAGATGTAGGTTCATCCATGCCGCGCATCTACTTTGTAGCAAGAGAAACGCTGCTTCCGCAGATAAATCTCTCGTAAACATATATGACATGTAAGAATATACACCTGTACAAAACGAATATCTTGTTTATTTTTATCAAGCAGGCCTTTGAAAGCGTTGGAAACTGTTCACACCATCCATCTTTCATGCTGGCTGCAAGACATTGAAAATGCCTGTATGTTCTATTTTCGTCTTCTCGCACTTCTGTATCAATCTAAACGTCACTTTATCTTCAGACATGGCCTTCTGGGGTGCTGCTTCTACGCTATACCGTCAAAGGCACGAGGAATGAACCTAGCAATACTGTCTGCATTGACGTGGTTTCAAAAGAGAAATTGATGTCCTTCCCCGACTTTCTCTACCTTTCCTTCCTTCCTTCCTTTCTACTTTAATGTTGCAATGAACACGATTCAAGCAGAACATATTGCTCAAAGAGTGAAAGCCGATCATTTTTCAGACAATTATGCATCCAAAAGGATCAACGCGCAAGTTGAAGAGGTGTGTGGGTAATCTTTTTATAAACCCCTCCATTGCCTGGCGGTGGGGTACACAACAACCCTCATTTTTGACGCTAAACGTGATTCAGCTTCGACAACAAGGACGAACACATTGGGAACGTCGAATTATACTTGAGGAAGTCCAGACACTCATGGACAACCCTAACCAGCTGACGGACGAGGTCTCAAAGAATGAAATAAGAACTGGAGACAAAATAATGGCGATTCCACACACACACAACTCATGCCATGATTCAGGAACACCATCACATTCGCAAAGTGTTGTATCCACCTAATGTTATTAATGGTTGTGCGTATGCGCGGACGATCCTGGATTGGACCGCCACCAAGCCACTGCAAAAGATCGCTAATGTAAAAGCAACGACGAGGTTAGCGGACAAATACTAAACTCCTGCCCTTTCCCCTTTTTTTCTGCTAGCCATTGAGCAACAAACTTGCTGATGCGGTGGATATGGGTCTGCAAGTAAAGCACAAAAGTATCGTTCGGATTATAGGGGAAAATATCAACGATGATCTTGTGGATTGGACCGAGACAAAGCAGAAAGAGCTTTATCAACTGCGATTAGCTGCGGTCGACACACGTATGCGATTAAGCAGACATGTTGATCACTACGTGAGGGCAAGTAAATGGAATATGTGTACATGCTCACTTGTCGCTTATAAGAGTCACCGGCAGGCTACACTCGAAATCCTGGATATCGTGTGGCTCATTCTGAAAGAATTCAAGTGTCACCTTGAAGAAGAGAAAAACAAAACATTTGATATTTACTATTGCACATTAGCTGAATCTCTTCTTTTAAGCATAAAGTAAGTTACTTTGATAATGTGGATGTGTATGGCCACTAAAATTCAGACAATAACTTATAGGATGCTCCATATCACTACGCTGATGACAACCTATGACCCACAGCTGACAGATGCATTGAAATCTCTAAGGTAGGATACAACAATTCGTGTGTGCTATACTCTTGGATAGGTATTCATATCCCATGTATAATTAGATCAATTCTCCAAGCACGTTTTAATGATACCCGGACGCAATTGTCCTTTGTGCAGAAACGTATCCTGGACTATCAAGACCTAGGTGCCGACTTTGTCACGCTTGTCAACTCATATTCAACTGTACTTCGTGATATTCAGGCAACTGAGGAAGATATTGGTCGGATACGCCTCCATCAGCCTTGATCTGCTCAATAAACCAAACTCACAAGCTGTCCCAATGCCTGCCAAATATAATTAAAAAGATGCTGTCTCGGATAGTGGTGGCTATTATGGATTTGCACGGTTTAACTATAATTCATGCCAAGTTTTTTGTTTGACGTTACAGTAAACATGGCTATGCAGCAAAGAGGACATGCTATTTGCGTTATTTGATGTACAATACGGTAACAAGTGTCGATTCTAGAATAGCTTCTTCTCATATTCGTTACTAGCACTACTACTACCAGCCAGTTCCTGGTCATTGCCTCCTCCCCTTCCTCCTCCTCTGTCCAAGCGCGAGTCCTGCTGGCTGGAACCTGTTTCCGACAACATGAAATCAGGGGATAACCTCATGGTGCTCGAAAACAAATGCGCTCAGTACGGCAGGCATTACTATAGGAGGATCTTCCACAACCCATCTGTCATTGAATATGTGAGATTGGCGTATAAAGATGTCCGAGAAACAATTGTTTACTGATGCCACTTACAATAAGAGCAAGCAATCTCCAGGATCTGGGTTAAAGTCGATGAGGCAGGCAAATGGGGCCAAGAGAGGTTTTTCGTCGCATATCTGAGGAGGAAGTTCCTGGAGATCGTATCGATTATTCCACAGATGCATGTTAGACGTTACATATTTGATTAAATGGATTATATAGTATTTATTAGTCTAACATAAAAACGTTGACTCGTTGGTGTAGACAAAACAGTTTATTTTGAAAGAGAAGGCGGTATGGAACGTGTGCTCAATAAAGCGGTCGCTCTCGCCAGATCGACAAGGTGGCTGCGGCATGAAAAACCCAGAGTGGCTGGGAAAAATGAGGGGGCAAGAAGAAAAAAGAAAAGAGAAAGAGATAAAAATGGGAACAATGGGGTCGACAAAAGTGGAGAAGAAGAAACTATCTAAAGGGGGAGTGGGAGTGACAACGAGAAAAGAGAGGGTTAGGGATCAAGAACGAAATCATCCAGAATTGCTTCGGTTGCATGAACAGGGACAGGACGCTCGAGCCACCGGAGAAGAGATCCGCCGAGGTCGGGGTCTTGCGAGGCGGAGAAATCCTCATCAAGGTGACACGCCATGTCGACCTCTAGGAGGATCTGGCACACCACTGGCCAGGTGCGTTGCCAGTATTTGATGCGGGAGGAGGAGGTGATCTCAGAGCATGGCAGCTGGTTGAGGACCAATGAGAGCGGATCGCGATGATCATCATCATTGGCGACCCTCAACCGAGCGTGCATGTTGAGGCAGAAAATGAGGTGACGGCGGCTTGTGTGATCATGCTTACACCAGCATGGTTTAGGGCGGCCAGGGAGCCAGCCCATACGCCAGCGGATGCAGCGGCTGCGTTCCTTGTTCGTCATTGGCAAGTACATGACCGGGTCAATGCCAAGGCGTGGACGGCATGCGCTTAGGAGGATGGCGCGGGAGGAAGCGAGCTGGTCGGCGAGGCGGTCTTGCAAACAGCTGCGGATGGCACCTTTCAAGTCCACTCTTGAGGCTTGATGCCTAGGACGAGAAAGGGCCACCCACACCGAAGAGCGATGCAACTTCGGCCAAAGGTGTCTGGGCTGCTTGATGGAAGGGAGGAGTGCGGAAAGGAGGGTGTCGTCAGGCAAGTTGTATGCACGGTGCACAAATTTGGCCTGGAGGATGGCAACTCGGTCGACCATGTGGGGAAGGCGGGTGAGGTGGCGGAAGACGGCAGTGGAGGCGGTCTTGTGTCCCCCAAATATCATGCGAAGGCATTGATCTTGGGCGCGCTCAAGAGTTTTGAGGTCTTGGCGGGTGAGGTTGATCAGCGCGAGGCCGTATTCCATCTTTGGCCGTATGAATTGCTGGTACATACGGGTGGCGAGGAGGCGAGGGAAGCCATACGGGCTGACGCCAATGGCGTGCAGCATCCGCATGCTCGTGAGGGCGGCAGTGGTATTGAGGTGAAGGAGGGCTTGGTGATCGATCTGGCCAGCAGATGAAAAGGGAATCCCAAGGTACTTGAAGGAGGGCGATTGCGGGAGGTCGGTGCCATACAAGCATAGGGATGGGCGTTGGGTTGGGGCGTGGGCAGAGTCGAACAGCACCGCGCACTTGGCGGGATTCCAGCGATACCCGAGCTGAATGCTGTGTCGCTCGCATGCAGACAGAAGAGCAGGCATGGTAGACCATGATCCAATGAGGACCACGTCATCAGCGTAGAGCAGGCAATTAATCCGTTCGCCACGCACCAAGAAGTTGGGGGGCTCCTGAAAATCGGCATATGCGTCGTCGGGAGGAATATCCTGTTCTGCAACACGAAGCAATCCTGGGAGGGAATTGATGTATATGGAGTAGAGGAAGGGGGAGAGAACAGAGCCTTGTAGCACACCTGTGACTGGTTCGAAGCGCCGTGACACAGTTCCTGTCAATAAAATCTCAATAGAAACATCATTAAACATGTGCTGTAAAAGAGTGAGGAGGGCAGGGGAGGCGTATGGTTCTAACTCATTCCAGACTACAGAACGGTCGACTGTGTCATAGGCGGACTTAATGTCGAGGAAGGCTAGGACGGGAGGCGTGCCGTGGGTGGTGGTGTGCATGGTGGATAGCTCGTGCAGGCAGAGGGCTTGGTCGAGTGTGCTGCGGTGGTGTCTAAACCCACCCTGGGCGATATCCAAGATAGGATATGCAGCCTCAAGGGGGTTCATGAGGCAAAGCTCGAGCAGTTTTCGGAGCACCGAAGTCAAGCAGATTGGTCGGAAGTTGGCGGGGTCTGTTGTGGGTCCCTTCTTGTAAACGGGGATGGCTTGAGCCAGACGCCAAGCAGCTGGAGTTGTACCCCATCGCCAACAAAGTTCAAAGAACAGTGTCAACGTGGGGACAAGGGCACCAGACAGAGGGACGAGCATCTCGGCGCGCAGATGGTCGGCACCAGGGGCTTTGCGGGGAGGTAGGCGGCCAATAGCGTCCTCGACAACAGGAATCGTGAACGGGCAATCGTCTGTAAATGGTGGAGTCACGGCCGCGGGCAAAAGATCTTCATCAATCGGCGGACCGAGAAGGTGACCAGCATAGACCTGACCAAGATGGTCGGCCATCCGATCGGCAGCCACCTGCGGACCGCGAGGATCCACAAAGGTGGGATTGAGCCGTCGGTTACGTCTGATTTTGGAGATGGTCGCGGTAGCTTTGCTGAAATCACCAGCAGCTAACCGGTCACAGAACTCGCGCCACGTCTGACGACGACGCTGCTGGATGGCGCGACGGGCAAGGGCAGCAGCTTCTTGATAGGCAACCCATCGCGAGAGCTTACTAACACCATCCCGAGCACGACGCCATTGGCGATAGCATTTCTCGCGGCGGTCGATGGCTTCTTCGAGAGCAGGGGACCAGAACCACTTGCAGGTGCGGCGGGGAGGCGGGCGGGATCCAAGGCTGCTATCCAGGGCTTGATAGATCGATTCGCACAGTTGGTCATGGAGTCGATCAAAATCGGGACGCGATTGATCTTCTCTAACTAGAGCCGTTAGAGAATCAAATAGGGGCTGGTTGAGCTCAGTGAAGAGCTGCACATACTGTGCAGTCTTCTCTGGGTCAGCCAGCTTACTTAATTTCCATAGGCGTCTAGTGTGCTTATTCGGCGGGGTTGGCTGGGTGGCGGGCGCAGCGAAGGTGAGATGCACCATCTTGTGATCGGAGCCGAGGGACAGATCGTCCCTGACTGTTAGTTGCGGGTCGACAAGAGGTGCAGAGCTCAGGAACCAGTCGATGATGCTAGTTCCCCGGAGTCGGACGTATGTGGGCATACCAAAGGCAAGGGAGGCATTCCAATGGTAGAGGCCGGTAGCTTGAATCCATTCGAGAAAGAGGGTGCCGCGTCGGGTGAGTACATGGTCACCAACAAATCGGCCAATGCGGGCATTGAAGTCGCCGCAGAAGATGGTGTTGGATGTGTTGGGCCATGTGAGTGGTAGGTTGGCAAGGACGTCGAGGGCTTCGTTATCTGGGAGGGAGGGCGGGAGGTAGAGACAATGGATGAGAGTATCACAAAAAAGACAGGAGAGTACATAAGGTGAGTCGGAAGGGATGGAAGTTACTTGGTAGGGGCAGTCGGGATTTACTAAAAGCGAAATACCCATGCTGCCTACGAATGCGTTTTCAAGGCGGCGACCATAGACATGGTGCTGTTGCCAGGATGTGGGATATGAATGAGGGGAAAGGAGCCAAGTTTCGGTGATAAAGAGAAGGGATGTAGAAGGAGTGTATGTTAGGATGTTTTCAATAAGATGCCGTTGTAAGCCATTGGCATTCCAAATAGTAATAGTTATGTTTTTTAACATAATTATTGACTATCGGCGTTGGGGGTGGTGCGAGATGAAGATGAGCCAGAGACAGACATGAGTTCGTCGTCAATGGGTGTGGAGCTGTTATGTGTGCCCTCGACGTCAACGTTCATCGGGGCTTCGGTGACAAAAGGATTGGCGGTGGTCGCGGCAGTGGTGCGTTTTGTGTTGGGGGCGGACAGGATTTCTTGAAGATCTACATTGGTAAACCATCCGTTAGCAGTGAAGGCTCTGGCAACGGCGTACTTAACTGGCGCGCGAATGAAATCGACGGCCTTAAGAAGCCGTTGCTTGTGTAGTTCGGCGGCCTTTTCGCGACGCTCCTCCTCAGAGAGTGCCGCAAATTTGGGGTCACGGAGGTGCTTTGGATCACGAGGATCAAAGTCCTCTATCACCGGGATCCGGTGCTTGGCCAGTAATGTGGTAAACTCCTTCACATAGTCATTATGAAGGAGGATAGCCACTACCTGTCGATCGGGGTAATGCACATCTAAAATCCGTGCATTGTCAAAGCCGAGTTTGCGCAGACGGGTACGGAGCTCCTTGGTCGGCAGGCGGAATTTGCTCGGAATGTATATATATTTGAAGCCTTGCTCGCCCGAAGCAAAGCTAAATACACGCGAGATGGCAGCAGCGCGGCGGGGGGACAGGATCCGTTTGTTCTTCGTTGTGTGTGGGGACTTGGCTTTTTGCACACGATCCGCCCAGGTGAGTGGCGCAGGGGCAGAGGTAGCTTCGGTGGTGGGCGCGGCGGTGGCGTACCGAGATGCCGCGGTGCCAGTCGGTGCATCCAAGGGGTTTTTGACGAGCATGTCATCATTGTCATTGGCCTGAGCGTCCAGTTTAAGCTGCAGTGCAGCTATCGTAGCCTCCGCATTGGCGAGTTGGTTCTTCAACTGCTGGTTCTCAGCAAGCAGGGATTCAAGCTGGTCCACCCGACGGCGGGTGGTATTAAGCTCCTCCATGATTTTTTGCATGAAGTCGGGGAGGGCTTCATGGTGCTCAAAGATGAGCGGGGCCGAGTTTGTGGCCGAGGTCTCCAAGGTGGATTCGATGGTATCCATCGCGTTGCTGGGAGGTGGGAGGGCAGGCGCGGGGGCCGGAATCGACTCCAACGAGGTGCAGGCTGGGGCAGACGTGGCATGGGCTGCAAGCAGCTTCTCCATAGCCTGGAACGTGTAGGTCGTGTTGCACTTACACTTGTACTGCGGCGCGGGGGAGTGGTTTTGCTGCTGCCGTTCTTCCGTATCCCATTGGGGAGGCGGCACACGGGGCAGACGAGTTCCTGGCGTATTTTTCGGAAAAGGGCCTCGTGTTCTACAACCATAGTTGCAGCGGGAGAAAAATTTTTGGCTTTTTGCACAGCCGTTGCAGTTACTTTTTCTTTTGACGCAGCCCCCATTTCAAAGGTAAACTGGAACTCGGTCTGGGACTGCAATGTCGGGGATCGAGTAGCCGAGACGCGGTTCTTTTTAATCTCGGGGAGATGTGAAGGGCGGACTGAGGTGGTCGACAAACGGCGTTTACTGATTCCGCTGGTGATGGGGATGCGCGATGTTCGGGAGTTGTGCAAAGTCGAAGGGGCGGCCGATTGGACTTGGGATGTTCCTTCTGGTGATCGCGATGGGGATTCCTGCGCTATGGGGTGCACGTTTGGAGGTGTTGGTGGTGGTGTTTGAGATGTTATTGTTGCTGACGTCAGGGGTAAACTATTAGCCGCCGTAAAAAAGTGTACGGCGAGTGATTCCTTGGTGTAGTTGGTTATCACGTGACACGTGCGGTACCTGAAGCCAACAGAAAGATGAACGAAAACAATAGTAGTGGGGAGGGATGTATACGTAGATCGATGATAAAAATACAAGGAGATAGATCGTCAATGTAATATGATGCTAAACTACAGGGAAGTACAATGAATGCAACGAGACAATAATAACAAATGGCTCCAAGCCTCACCAGTCAAGTGGATTCAGTGCACCTTCAGAATTAGCCCCCAAAATAGAAATAGACGAGAGGGTCCTCCTTTTATTGATTTCCCCTCGGAGGTCTTTTATATTTCGACTCCTTAAAATGATTGACGAATGATAAAAATTGCACATAAGGTTGATGGCATGTGAAGATAGACTGGAACGGTGATAACTCGGAATGATAGGGATGTAGATACAGGATTTTTACTTTCCTCTCGTACAGTAGTGGGGAAATAAAACCAAGGTGTAAGTAATTTTAAAAGCAGGAAGGTTGGTCTCAACATGTTTCATTTTAAATCCACGAAAAAATAAGGGAAGGGACAAGGTCCGCCGCTGAAAAGACGTAGGGAGAGTAAGTAAAGGTCAAAGTCTAAGTAGAAGACACAAGGCGCAGGATAAAAAGATTAATCGGAAAGTAACAAATAAAAGGTGTGATTTTCGAGGCACAACACAGTGCGTGGATAATACCAGATATTAAGTGGAAGTAGCAAAGTGTGAATAATATTAAACGCTAGAGTGACACACACGCACTCGGATATTTTTTTTGGTGGCACGGGAGCAATACCAAAGTGAGTGTTTATTAGTGCTGAGCAACATATAATCGGTCAAAGGAGAGTCAGAACACAAGCTACCATTAATATTTAATAAGGTATGGGACTTTGAACAAGTATTTGCTATTATGCACGTTGAGGCTGGCCAGCTTTTACTATAAAAGGAGAAGCAAAGAAGAGTACTCTAGTGAAGAGAAGTTCCGTTATAAAAGAAACTAAAGACAGCTGGCTGGGACTCCCACAAGAAAATTTTTATTGCTCTTCTTCCACGCTTTTTTTTTTACTGTGCGCATTCAAACGCAAAATCGGAAAATCGTCATGCTTCCCAAGCTGAGATTGGCGCCGAACACCCCGCAGACAACTCAAGGAAAGACGAATGCCCCACTTTTGACGCGTAAGATTGTAAAGCTCGCTTCTGTGGTAACTGCCATCGTCAGGTTCTTTAAGATGCTTTGTAAATCCGCTAGTGATTGGCTCTTGCAAAGATTACTATTGCTCTTCTTCCACGCTTTTTTTTTACTGTACGCATTCAAACGCAAAATCAGAAAACTGTGATGCTTCCGCTGCTCACGCTGAGATTGACGCTGAACACCCCGCAGACAACTCAAGGAAAGCCGAATGCCCCACTTTTGACGCGTAAGATTGTAAAGCTCGCTTTTGTGGTAACTGCCATCGTCAGGTTCTTTAAGATGCTTTGTAAATCCGCAAGTGATTGGCTCTTGCAAAGATTACAAAGCACATTCAGTTCTGCCGAAAAACGAATAAAGTACGAGGCCGTCGTCTTCAACACTTCGGACGTGGTGCAAAGAGCTTGTTGATTTTGCCAACAAACTTATATTTATATATCACAAACAACGCTCGCAGGCTAGCGAAGGAAACACGGAAAGGAAGGAATAATCAGTGAGGCTCTGTTGCAATCAGTCGAGTGCTTGCTGGAAATGAGTATGAGATCTGAGAAAGGATGTCGAGAGTTGCGGCAGCTGACTGAGAGTAGACTGGCGCAGGTTGTCAGTGCTTGTGAGGTTTCATTACTCGACGCAAGAGGTAATTAAAAGGTTGAATCGGGATCCATTGAGTTGCGAAAACCAAAAAGTGTGTTGCATTACGACTGTGTGTGTGCATAGATGGTCCTATCTACTCATGGTGGCCTCATTTGCAAGCTACTGTTCTTCAGCCCCGCGTTGATGCACAATCTGCACCATCCATCAATTTAGTAGATCACATATAGGTCTGAGCTGTCAACTCAAGAGAAAAAAGAAAATCTGGACGCATGCAGAAGATTACAGAGGAGGGACGTGCCTTCATTGATGATTTTATCGCCAAATACAATTCTGCGACTTTGGTACAAATCCAGACCGCTTAACTCACAAAACTTGATGTCCAACTCGGCTTGTCCACCATATACAAGTATTTGACGAGGCAGTGTCGACTGTCTCTTAAGCGTGCCATTTTTTACCTGGAGAAAAGGAATGCTGACGAAACCAAAGACAAGCGTTTGGCGTACGTCCAGGAATGGATCTCATCAGGAGCACTGGATTACGAGAAGAATTGCGTTTTCATTGTTGAGGCATCTTACAACCTCTCGATGAGCCGCAACTATGCGTGGTCTTTGGTTGGTGAGCCAGCTCGAGGCATGGTTAAGAAGATGCACACGCGACCCCGCACATTACTAGCTGCAATCTCCCATGAAGGGTTGATAGGTGCTTCCATTAAGGAAGGTAAAGGTGGCACCAAGAGCTCTGACTTTCTCGCCTTCCTGCAGGAGGTGATGGACGACATGGACCGCGATGGACGTCGAGGTTGGTACCTGGTTTGTGATAATGCGGCAATACACAAGACCAAGGCCGTCCGTGAGGCAGTGGAGGGCCGGGGGCACCATATGGTGTACTTACATACTTACCGTTCCTTAACCCAATTGAGGAATTCTTCTCAAAAGTGAAGACCGTTTTTCGACGAGTGGCGGTGGACGTCGATGGCCGAAAAGCCCATACCTTTCCCTTCCCACTCGTTATTACTTGCCATGAATAGCTACAACGCGACGGTGATGACGGTACGCTGCCCAGCAGCGAAGACAACCGAAGAGGATTTGCTCGCATTTGTGAGCAAAATCATCTCCCATTACAGGGAGATCCCATGTGAGAAGCCTCGACTGATGTTCGACGCAATGCCAGCTCGCTTTGAGTCGAGTATCACCACTTTGGCGAACCAAAACGGCTTTCTGGCGTTTTTCCTTCCTCCACTTCGGTCGGGCACATTAATCCCAACTGACGCAATCTTTGCCACGATCCAAGTGACACTTCCGAGGGGTAAAGAGATTGAAAACCGGGATAGGGTTGCCTGTCGCTTCGTCACCATAGCAAACGACTTGCCTCCGCAGGTTTTCCACGAGGCCATTTGCAACACATTAGGTCTCAGCATTCCTGTGTCTAATGCACAATAAAAGATGGTTAATTGCAGCAGAGCCTCACTGATTATTCCTTCCTTTCCGTGTTCCTTCGCTAGCCTGCGAGCGTTTGTTTGTGGTATATAAATATAAGTTTGTTGGCAAAATCAACAAGCTCTTTGCACACGTCCGAAGTGTTGAAGACGACGGCCTCGTACTTTATTCGTTTTTCGGCAGAACTGAATGTGCTTTGTAATCTTTGCAAGAGCCAATCACTTGCGGATTTACAAAGCATCTTAAAGAACCTGACGATGGCAGTTACCACAGAAGCGAGCTTTACAATCTTACGCGTCAAAGTGGGGCATTCGTCTTTCCTTGAGTTGTCTGCGGGGTGTTAGGCGCCAATCTCAGCTTGGGAAGCATGCCGATTTTCCGATTTTGCGTTTGAATGCGCACAGTAAAAAAAAAAAGCGTGGAAGAAGAGCAATAAAAATTTTCTTGTGGGAGTCCCAGCCAGCTGTCTTTAGTTTCTTTTATAACGGAACTTCTCTTCACTAGAGTACTCTTCTTTGCTTCTCCTTTTATAGTAAAAGCTGGCCGGCCTCAACGTGCATAATAGCAAATACTTGTTCAAAGTCCCATACCTTATTAAATATTAATGGTAGCTTGTGTTCTGACTCTCCTTTGACCGATTATATGTTGCTCAGCACTAATAAACACTCACTTTGGTATTGCTCCCGTGCCACCCAAAAAATATCCGAGTGCGTGTGTGTCACTCTAGCGTTTAATATTATTCACACTTTGCTACTTCCACTTAATATCTGGTATTATCCACGCACTGTGTTGTGCCTCGAAAATCACACCTTTTATTTGTTACTTTCCGATTAATCTTTTTATCCTGCGCCTTGTGTCTTCTACTTAGACTTTGGCCTTTACTTACTCCCCCTACGTCTTTTCAGCGGCGGACCTTGTCTCTTCCCTTATTTTTTTGTGGATTTAAAATGAAACATGTTGAGACCAACCTTCCTGCTTTTAAAATTACTTACACCTTGGTTTTATTTCCCCACTACTGTACGAGAGGAAAGTAAAAATCCTGTAACAGCAGGGACAATGATAACAGCGGGGACAATGATAACAGCAATAGGCATAAGATTTTCAGATAGAAGGGGGGGTGGCATGTGACGATAACGTATGAAAGATAAAGGTGATGATAACAGCAATGAATGACGCAACTTGAAGAGAAGATAAAAGATCACGTGATATGGAAGGACGAGTTCTGGTCATGTGATGGGGGAGATAGAATCGTGAGGGTCACGTGTGGCATAAGGAGGGAGACCGAGAAAAGGGCTAGACTTTAACCTTTCACCCAAAGATGGTAGGTGAGGCCTGTACATATTCCGACCGGACGTGTCACACGTCTGTCTGACTCGTTGGTGTAGTTGGTTATCACACCTGTCTCACACACAGGAGGTCACCAGTTCGAGCCTGGTGCGAGTCAGTTTTGGTACTCTGTTTTTTCGGAGATTTAAAATTTCGTACGTCGTGCATAAATTGGGTATTGAATCGACGCGCTGCTTCATGCACGAGTCGTTTGACTTCGGCGGATAATCTTGGATCAAAAAAATGACCAATTGCTGCCAGCGTTGAAGGTGAAAATACTGATCTATTGTATATGAGCTTCTTGATGCTTCTACTGTTTTTTTTTTTAATAATAATAGTTTAAGGGTGCTCAAGAGCAAAGTATTGACTGGGCTGGTGGGGATAAGAAGAAAGGATGTTTACTTTATATATGCTTTTCTTTTATTCGTGCAGCCAATTCCAATCTTGTCAGTAACGAAAGAACGTGTTCTATAGAGAGCTCGGTATAAAGCAAGGAGGAAGCGACGAAAGGAGCAAATGATTATATTACTACAAGGTTAGGATGTCTGACTTTAGAGAATATCCTTCATTGATCCATAGTTCGCGCATGATTACAAAAGTGGAAGTATGTTTCGCAAAAAATCGATGCCTATGATGACTTAACGGAGTCAAAGGGAAACAAAACAGGTAATCCTTCGCAGGCCATGCCATATGGAAAGAGAAGCCAGCTATATCAAAGATCAACCCTGAAATGGTCTTTCCCAACTTTTTCATTAGACTAATGGCCTCCGTTTATAGCAATAGCTGCGGGGAACGGGTCTCTCATTTCATCGACTACAAAGATAATGAGCATCATCAAAATGTAACTTCGGTGTAATTCCTTTACGATGATCTGTTGCATCCATCATTACTTATGCCCCATCACTGCTGCGATAACTGTCGGGGAACCCCCACGTTGCATTTATATATTCATCGTTCTTTTCGTCGCCTTCGGGTTTCTATGGTGTGCTATTCATGAGTGAATCTTTGTAAAATGTTGACACGAGCGTTGATGATTTCGTTGGAACTCTTCAAAGCCAATCGGATCGATATTCTAATCAATCATATCTATGAAACATTGGGTCATTGGTGATTGGCCCTAGTTCCTACATACTAGGAATGGCCGCGAGTATTTCCTCTTTCCTAGAGCATGATATATATATCATAGGATAGATATAAAGGAATTGTCATTTAAAAGATAAGACTCCCTTCGCTCCATATGTCTGCCTAACAACACCCCATGTCAATAGCATATATATAATATACCGTGGAAGTGTCCCGTGCGGGATGAGATGTTCGAAGGGAGCGCATATACCCAGAGTAGCCCTTGGACCTATGTTTTCGTGAAAAACTGCTTATGTCCTATTGAACACCGTCTATAGAAGGCTCAAAAGCTGATGCGCTTTTATAATGATGTGCCTTTGTGTAAGCATGATTTAATTTCTTATAATTCTGTGTAATTAGACAGTACGGCTGCTTTGTTAACGGTAGGGAGCGTATCATTGATTTCGTCTGTTTTGCATCAGCAGGTCGCTACAACAATTCTCTACCTTCAAAATTTGCATGAACGACTAAACCATATCGAAGACAAGCGTCTCAACCGGATGATGATGCAAGACCCGGTGACAAGCGACATATCATTGTGCGACCGAGCATTTAACGTAATCAAATTTAATGCGCATTTCGTGGAGACCTACATCGCTTTAAACTTGTATCCTCGAAAGAGTAAGCCGGACACTTTTTATCATAAAATATCATAGCGCCATTGAGTTCCATGCTTCCGTTAAAATGAAATGCCATGTGCCACCCGAAATTCCTTCTTTGATTCGGGCATCTAATAAATGTACAGCATAGTCATTTATTTAAGGTTGCATGTACCTACATGAATCCGTAGCAACGACAGTTGGATAGAGTTTCATATACTTGTACTACACGGTGCTGGCAGACATTATTTCCAGACCGAGATGATTCTATTATTTCAATCTTCTTAGTATCATACCTTACTAATGAATCTAAATACTTTGGAACTATCGAATCAATTAAAAAGCCAAGAACATAATGTATAGTCTTACAAATAGGTATGATAGCTTCACATAAAGCAGGAGGAAAAGATGAGCATAGTGTACACAGTTCCGCAGTAATATTCCTATTTTCTTTTAGCTAGAGAATGCCGACATATAAATAATGCAAGTGAATACAAAGAACAAAGTCTTTACACCATACTGGCTGATCATATACTGAATAATGAGCTATGACGATCATTACTGCGGACCAGGTGAGACACTTCGTGTCACGATATTGAGCTCTCAAATTCCGAGTCCGAATACCCACCGGTTTCATCATAGCGACGTCGTTAGCCTTGTTTCTTTTGATACATCATGGCTGCGACTGACGAAAAATCAGAAAAGTATGTCCGTGGTGTGTCATTCGACACCATGACAGACAAGGATCTCCCGAATTACTCGTTTACACTTCGTGGAAAAACTCCGGGATACAAGCGCAGCCGCCGCTCTCGTACATTCATGGTTGCTACCGATCTTGCGAATTATAGCGAATATGCTCTTAGCTGGGCGACCGAGGTAAAATTCGCCATAATCGATTCTTTTTCTTTTTTATTTTCTAGCAGGCTCTCATTGACTAATGGCATCCATTTAGGAAGTAATGGATGACGGTGACGAGATTATCGTGCTCCGTGTGGTCACTGTAGATATGAATGGTAACAGAAATAGAAGAAATATGCTACAGAAGAGAAAGCTCAAGCTTTTCGGACCGTGTGTTGTAGACAAGAAAGGAAATATCCAGAGCATATTGCAGCAAGAGGAGCGTATGTCTCGCGAAAATGCATCCAAAGTAATGGAGAAAATCATGACGAATACCAGTCCTGAAAAAAAGGTAAGTGCTTAATGCTTTTTCTTTTTTTTCGTCGAAGAGAAGACTTATACCTGTGTATACATTGTTGTACAGATTAGCGTGATTATTGAGTTTGTTATCGGGAAGGTGCAAGAGACCATTCAACATATGGTAAAACCAGATGTGTCATAAGGTGTAGCAATGGACCAGAACTAAAACACACACATGTAGATTGCTATGTACCAACCGTCGCTGCTCATTGTCGGTACGCGTGGTCTCTCCGAATTCAAGGGCATGCTCTTAGGCAGCGTGTCCAAGTATTGCTTGCAGCATTCGCCTGTACCCGTTGCAGTAGTCCGTCCGGATGACAAAATCAAAAAATATAAAGCCAAAAAGAACAGACTTAGCGGGCTAATGCGCCTCGGCAATAGCTCCCAGACCTCTACGAACGAATCATCAAGTGATGAAGAAAGTATCAGCGGCACACAACCAGTAGATAAGAAACTCAACAGACTCTCGTTGATGGGCCGTCGATCTCGTTCGCCCTCGCCTTCTCCCAGCAAGTCGAAATAGTTCGTCTTCCCCTACTGTTTCCCGCTTTTCTCTCTTTTTATGCCCAATCGTAACCTCTCCCCTTTATATTTATCAGACCTACATAAACATGTAATGAATGCGACGAAAAAAAAATAACTCTTTTGCCTTACGTTTTGTTTAACCCCCCCTTTTTTTCTAAATCCGGCCAACAACTATGTTAAAGTGGATACCGAACCTTTTGGTATTGGTATCGCTTTCACTCATCCGTGCAAAAGCGACCCCTCGCATCGTCGCCATGGGCGATCTTCATGGAGACCTGGCAAATACCATGTCCATCCTTCAGTTCAGCGGTATTGTCAACGAAGATGGTCATTGGGTAGGAGGCGACACCATCTTTGTTCAGACGGTAAGACGGTGCAGCTATCAAAAAGCGCGTAGAAACATCGCTTCTGCTTTATACTCATTATTTCGTTATTCCTAGGGTGACATTGTTGATCGTGGAGCAGATACCATCGCCTTATACCAGCTCATTCAGCGCCTGCAGATCGAAGCCCAGGCCGCGGGTGGTCTCGTTGTCAATACTCTTGGTAATCATGAAATCATGAACATGATTGGCGATTGGCGCTATGTCCATCCCAACGATATTGAATCATTTGGCGGTGTGGCGGCTCGCAAAGAGGCGTTTTCGACAGAGGGTTGGATTGGGTCTGAATTGATACACTGGAACCTCACAGCAAAGGTTGGTTCGTCGGTGTTTTGCCACGGAGGTATACATCCCTCCTTTGCTCATGATGGGACTGAGGGCATCAACAGGCGAACAAGAGAAACTCTCGACGCCTACGTCAAATTTCACCATGATCCGTATGCACTCTACGGTGGCCATGGTCCGACGTGGTACCGTGGGTATGCTCTGGACGACGGAGATATCTGCGATGTACTGGACAAAGCGCTCGAGCTATTGGAGGTAAGAGAAAAAAAGGATGGAGGAAGCGCAGCTGTGTGAAAGTTATGATCTGATGCGCAACCCCTTACTATCGGGTATCTTCTTGTAGGCTGAGAGGATGGTGATGGGTCACACAGTGCAACGTGACGGAAAAATCCGAACACGCTGTGGAGGCAAAGCAGTACTGATTGACATTGGCATATCCCACGTGTACGGTGGCCATGCAGGTGCTCTCGAAATATTGGGCGACGATATTTATGCCATTTACAAAGACGGGAAGGAAAAACTACCACAAGCAAAAAATCAGTCTTCTCATTTATATCGCCAGGAGCTCTGAAGATAGTTGAACCGCAAAAATATATTCGTGTCGCACTTTATCCTAGAAAAAGCATTGCAAACGTTCTCTGTTTTTTTTTTTTTAGTCGGGTCATTAGAGCAAGCCTTTAAATACATGCGCAGATATCCCTTTATATTTTTAGTACACGGAGACACCGTTTGGTTGACTTGTGCATTGATCGGGGATAAAGAGCTCTTGTATTAGACCATTCTGCATTTGCGGCATTGTCTCAAGCTACGAATACGGATCATCTCTCCATCACTATCAGCCCTCCTGTCATTACAATATCAGGACTTATAGGATAAGGCAAATTGCATGATATGACATGATCCGTCGTGGAAGATCGGAAGTCAAAGTATGATTTGTTATCATCAGTTCTCTTCCCAGTCGCTTATCTTACCAGCTTCGGAAGCAGTATCGATAGGAACAATGAGAGTGAACCTTGATATTTTTGAAGCACAACATCTTGGGTTAAATGACGCCTAGGAGCTGGATAGGCGTTTGCCCACGTAAATCCGCAGATCTTTGATATGCCTGGTTCGGCAAGCCCGCAAAAAACTAAGCTGACTGAATATTGAGAGCAATATTTATTTAAAAGCGATGTGAAATAAATAGGGATTGCTCATCGGGTTGGAGAGCATGATTCAGCTTCCACATTGCTACAAATATGGAAACTCGTGCCCGAACCCTGCGTTGAGATCATGAACGGTAATGTGGGATGTGGAATAAGCTGGATCATAAAAGATCTACATGAATATCATCAATAACTGTGGCTATCCGTGGCGATATTTTGTTTACTTGTCATTCTCTTGCTCTTCGCACGCGGTATCAATCTCAAATACAAGTTCCCCACTTTGTCTGGAAAAGAACTTGATTGTAGAGCCGTTCTCAAACCTGAGAACATGTGCATGACAATGGATAGAGTTAGTAATCCTCTCTCAATAGTTTGATCAATTAATATTACAAGTTATGACTGATAGGGCTGTCGGAATATTTGAACGAAGAAAGTTCAAAATACGGAGAATCAGGCTGCGACTCTGGAGTAGCTGGTAACATGAGCGAAAAATACCGCATCGCATTACCAATGCTTTTTGCGCCACGCAATACCGGTATTAATATCAATGAATATTTAGTATTTGGTTTGTGGGCACTTACTCTTTTCCTGCATCTTCAGACATAAGGCGGACTTGAGTATCCAGAACTCCGCGAGCGTAAACGCAATTACTTGGAGTCGAGTCAAAACATACTTCTCCAAACGGTGCCATTCCTCGTGCAATACTGTGGTCATATTCCTTCAAATTTTGCTCTACTTTTATACTGCTATTGTCGAAGACATCCTGAATGCTAGAGCTTCTCAAGTCATAGACGACAAATATAGCAGGAGTTTCATTCCACTGGGGTGGGCGCTATTGAAAAGGCGATGTCAAACGAGCATAAGGAGCTCGAAAGCCCAATTTATAAGCTTACCTGGAGTACATCATGGAATGCTGTGTACGGGATTAACTTTAGTAGGAGCATATCCTCACTGAGGAACTGCATCCTCCAAACCCGCAAGGCCTCGTACATCTTGAAGTTGCTGTAGAACCAATCTTTACCAAGGCAACTAATACTGGCATATTAACCTGCTGCGCTCATGGTGATCTAATCATCTTTTTGAGGTACCCAGACTCCTCTGCCTTTTTGTATAACCATATAAAAAGTCTATGTTGAAGACTTGTGTATGGAAGCTTCCCCTGTGGATAACGGATTATGAGTGGAGAACAGGCATATTGATATCTACAGAAAAAAATGAGAGACCTCTCTTGTGATGCGCTTAGATTCTCTGTCGCTGGGACAGAACATTTCAAATTCTCTGGCTGTCATAATCCCCCATCGGAAACTAAAGATCTAAAAAATTTGATAATACTAAAGATGAATTCCGTGGATAGGTAAAAAGATGCCACAAATATTCGAACATACCTGCTCTTCGACAGGGGGTGTCTCCATCGACATATACTCTTCTGGATGCTCATTCACTTGTTCGTCTTTTGTTGAAGTTTTACCCTGTGACTCGCTGTATATGATGGGCGGAGGCGGATTATATTTATATGAGTCATAGCCTTGGAGACAGGTCTCGTAAAGCCGAATTGTCCCAGTATTCTAGAAAGAAAAGATAACGGGCCTTTGCAGTCAACGCATTGTTCGTCTCTTGAGGTATTTTGCAGAGACTGTGACTTACAGGGCAAATATGAAAAATATAAATGACCTGATAGTAAAGTGACAGGAGTGCGATTAGATTTTTAAAGATACTAACACCTGCATGTCGAGTTAAACTAAAGTGATTGCGCGGGAAATCCTGGCGTGCAACAACCTACGAAGGCTACCAATAAGGCGCTCTATGATGAATATTATCCCTCCATGCTTCAAACACGTACAAGTCCGCTTTCGACTTCTACCACGAAGAGACAGTAGTCAAGAAGGTGTAATTCACTGACCACTTCGGGTGCATGCGCAGTTCTTATACTTCGACCAACGGCTGGAGGTCCTGAAGACGCCAGAAGGATCTGGAAAAAAGGTAAACGATTTGTCTTCAATGCAACTTTTGACAAACAATGATTCATACGTATCTACCAGCCCCAGTAAAAAGACAGAAGTCTTTTGAGAGAGTGTGATGTGGCGGTACTGGCAAGGTGGACTTGTACTCGAGGGTAAAGAAATCATGAAACATACAGCATTCTCCTCGGTTGCTGGTATGCCGATGCTGTAATCTATTCAACGCTTCGTCGCCAAGTGTCCCGCTGAATCGATAAAGCAGAACTTCTTGACGACATTTTGCAAGGCAAACAAGATACTGGGGAAAAGCAAATACATTGAGATGGAGTTCACCATTGATATGGTTTCACCATCACTGAGGGCGTTTATACCTTTCCGTCAGGTGTAAACCTTTTTAACATCCCACAACCGATCGGTACGGCTATATCACGTATCGTTCGATTCGGCTTGATAAGCGTACATACTTGCTTCACGCAGCCTCTTTTTGTACATTTTCGATTGCCGGTCTCCCTGGCTTTCAATTCATGATAAATATTGCAAGGGACAGTAGTCTTCTTTCTTCTATTAACCGTAAAACAGTCCATGGTAGATGTTATGTACGTGTGTATTTAAAAGTGAAGAGAAAAAGAAAGGAAGAGACAACGTTCCAATTTGCATTAGGCTTTTTAATCTGCGATAAAAATAGCACACATGCACCGAATGACAGGATGTCTTCGATGTTTTTAAAAGAAAGACGAGCACAGGTATTATTCCTTTAATCTGCAACATTCGTCCTTTGTTCATTTATCCAATTCGCATGGCGATATCCATAGAAAAAGGAAAAAAAGAAGTATCCATAGTGGTTATATTCACCATTTCCCAAAATCAAAGTCGCACGCCACCTAATTCTGAAGTCGTCAGATGGCAACAATAGAAGTCGCTTCTGCCAAAACGTATCTGCGTAAGATCACAAATATAATGTCGCATACACGGAAATGATATGTCGCAAACTCATCTCTTTAAAGGTACCCAGCTTCTCGGGATTTTGCTTGAAGTCGGAAACGATGGGCAGGGCCAAGTCATTGACGAGCATAGCTCTCCCAAATCTATCGACTATGTCGCCGATGAGGAAGTGTACTCTCCTCAAGCCGTCTGTTCTCAGACCGTATAATTACCTAATATATCTTGCTTGGGCAAGTCTGAGCTTGTTGCTGTGCATTCTCGAATTGCGACAATACAGTCAGCATTCGATTTACCGTTGATCTCTGACCGGCGCAAATGCCACCGGCAAACTGACTACCGATATTCATTGTAGTAGCCCAGAGTGGGTGATTATGATCCTTTTTGGCTATCATAGCATAGAAGTTCAATACATTATCCTATTCTAACTATTCAAATAATAGCTGTTTTTGTATACCGAGTCACCAATCTTGCAAGCAGTATATATTCATAATCGACGGCGTCAGTGTTACAGTGTTCAAGAAAACAAATGGCCTTCAATCTGGTTTTGAGCAGAGGTTTGGGATCCAGAAAGAAGATATCAAGTACATCAATGCACAGATGACCGTAATGAGGGCCATATAGGCTAGTGGGCTACCGTTGGTCCTGGAAGAAGGGACCTGTTATATTGCGCTTATGAAAACTCTTCATCCGATAACCACCAAATCTTGCGCTATATAAAGAAGCTTCAGGATCATACACGGTAGACCAAGTGATATCACAGATTGAGAGAACGAGTCAAGGTAGAGCGGTCTGAGGTGCAATTGGCCGAACAGCATCTATATCAGTTCCAAAAGTCGCGCACTTCCGTACTCGATTACTAGGGGTACCTCACTGACACGAACCAGTTCTTTAAGTTTCTCAACGCTTTCTACACAGCAACCACAGCGGACCACCCGAAACCTCAATTTTATCTCGAAAACTTCGCCTGTCCGCCTTTTACAAGAAGCAGCAAGCAGATGAAAAGCTCTTCGACTCTATGAACGCGAAATTTAGAAGTAAGGTCGTGTCCTTGATAGGAGGTTGGTCTGCGCCAAACACCAGATGCAACGAGTCTATCTGTGGTGTTGGCTTTCGGAAGCTGTTAAAGAAGAACAATTGCAATGTGTATTTAATCGAGAGTACAAAACCAGCAAGCGTTGCCCTACCTGCGTCAACGAGTCTCTCACTACCTTCAAAATGGTGCCTAACCCACGCCCATATCAACGACGCAGCAATCCAGCCATCTTCTGCAGCAGCCTGCTACGGTATGAAGGGCTATCAGAGTATTCCAAATTTTCTAATATATTGATGTGTCAATAGATGTTCAAATCAAAATTGTACAGCAGGCATGGCAGAGGGCGTTTGTCAACCAAGATTATGGAATCGGGATCTAGGGGCAGCTCCCAACATGCATCATACCCTCTGTAGTCTTCGGGAAGATGGCATCATCCGAGCAATGTTTCAGAGAGAAAGTATTTCACAAGCGTTTGCAGCTCGTGGAAGGCCACGCTCATATGAATTAGAGCAGCGGAACGTGAGACCATGGCGGACAGGGACAGGAAGACCATGACGTACATGCTCATGCCGATCGAGACGGCCATAACCCCGACCAATAATTTTCTGCATCAGTTATCGCTGACGCAACTCATGATAACACAGTCTTTCGCGGCAAGCCCTCTTCCCTTGGAAGAGTGGTGTGTTATAAGTTCACGGGGTTGGTAAGGAGTGAAGTTTTCTGTTGACTAACATACTTTAATCCATGAATACAAAATTTGTTATCTATTAGTACGTCTTTACGTATTTATACGCTATTGTTTCTACCTCGTGTACGAAATTTATTTGGAAACTGAAGTATATGCCAACTCCTTCCTAAGATGGAATAAATAACGCCGTGCACATGTTACGTTATCAGTCGCAAGTTCTGCTTATATATGGCTAAAGCAAGATATACCCTGGAGCAAGATCTTACTGATTTGTGTTTGCTGTCCTATATATGACTGACGTTGCCCATATGTAATACAGCACTGCAGCTAGCACATTGTGAGTGTTTTCAATTTGGACACCATATTAAAACGAAACAGAAACAATTTGGTGGATACTTCTCCGGTGATTTCCGGCACACAGCATGATACTATACAGAAGTACATTCTGATTGCCATTTAATTTAATATCTGTAAGTCTTTGCCGTTTCAGTAGCCAATCAGATTGGTATTCAAGCACTACAAATGACATGTCTCTTCCAACTTAATAAATATGTGCCCTCCTTATGATTAAAGCTTGAATCAAGGAAAGAACATAAGTTCATCGATGACAACGTTCCTTCATAATATAATGATCGTCCCCCTATTACGATACGCTTGGCTGAAGTGAAATCACGTCCGTAGAGTGAATTATTATTATCCAATCGGGTAATGTCAAAGACTTTGTATATCACTAAAAGATTTAATTGCTGAATCCCACGACCCAAATAACTGCCTTATATCAGTTCGTCTTTTTGCAGAATATGGGAAAATATGCTTTCTGTATTATCCTAAATTCATTCCCAATGGCATGGGACACAGCCAAACCTGAAGTGGCAGGTGACACAGACGCACGCACACAGCGGCGCCCGTCATATTCGTACGGTCGGATTTTTTGAGACAAAGTCAATTCTTTCTTTGTCACAACCTTCAGCGCAATTTCAGGAGATCCTATTTGACGAAGAACATTGAGCACACTACAAATAGACTGTGCTAAACCTTCTCTAATAAACGGTCCATAGAACAGCGCATTCGTAGGTGACACTTGAAAGCGTTAAGGTATGAGAAGAATACCCCAAATTGAATACAGTTATCCGGTATATGTGCATGCAAGCTAGCGCAGATGATCACTGTCGCCGTCGCTTTACACAATGACTTGAACGTAGTGGTAAGTGAAGGAAACAGTTGATAATATCGGAATTGATCCGACAGCAACGCGCGCCGTCAAGCTTATGACATAGAGTTCTACTGCTTGAATTTGGACATCCATCTCTTCATTCCATTAAGCCGGGTGTAGTCGTACACTCACATTCGCGCAACGCGCCCGCAAAGGAACGCCAGTACGAGCAGGCTTAGTTATATACGAATTAAATTTGCAAGTGGCTGATTTGAAAAGTTAAGAACTTCTTGTTGGAACAGGAAATATTCTCGGCAGCTATTGTGAAAACCCCGCAATTGAATACTAATCCAGGGAGCATTCATTTGAATACTTGATGCAAGAAATGATAGCTGAGTAGGTCTTTGATATTCTGCTAGTTTTGACCATTAAAGTCGAGGCTGAGACAGTGGAGTTATGAGCGGAAAACACATGGAGCAATGCCCATTTGTGTTCCTGAGCGTGGGGCGGGCTTTGGACAATGGAGTACAGATCAATTTGCAATCTAAAACTTCATTTGCCCGTGCTTCACTTGCCATTATGGGGCTTGGCTGAATGTGTCCGGGCCACCCCGCCAAGTTAAAATAGAATATACGCATGTTATCCTTATTTTTACATGATCAGCTTTTTTAAGGGGTGAAGGCAAATAGATGAGGTTGCACTTGGGGAACACAGCGCAATAGACATATAAACATAGGCATAGGCTTATACAGACTGTTTATAGACACACACACACACACACACATACGCAGTGTACATGCGCAGTGGACGTTGGAAAAAATATGTGCTTGTCATTCGTTGATTTGAAATATTGATTCCCGCCTTGGTGTAACCTTGTCGCTTACAGCTCGTATAAAAAAATGTCGTTGCTCATCAACGTACACTGCTTGCTTTCTCCTTTTACAGATTGGACTGCGTATGTAGTATTTGCTTCTTTGCCTTTCCCCCCTATCCATTATTATTCCTTCCCCTTCAATCACAGTGAGTGCTGATCGATTTGTCGTCTGATAGAAGCCTTCAAGGTTGATCCGGTATGTACCATTCTCCTTATGACAGCCCCAATAACGGCGGGTCCCCGGTGCCTCCTTACTCTGAGCAGTACCCGCTCCAGGACACATCCTTCTCACATCAACCTCCGATGGAGCGTGGTGACAATCGATTGAACTTCCATGATGATAACCCTCCGCAGAACCAGCCTCTGCTCGGAAGTCCAATGGGTCCTCCCTCTGTTCATGACCGCTCTCCTTTCTCGCGCGTTGTTGGCGGGGGTGGTGGAGTTCAATTCGTCGAGCCTACTTCTCCTGGCGGCGGTCCTCGCTATGGCGAGGCACCTCGGCGACAGCCACGTCGTTACAAGACAGGCAAGTGAAACATAGCTATTGCTGCTTATGTCAATAGCGGGCTTAAACTGATTTGGTCGGGCGGAGCACAGTGCGAAAGGTCAAGCTGACGGGCGGTAATCTTGTCCTCGATAACCCTGTCCCGACAAAGTACTTGGAACGAGTGGCCGACAAAAGCGCCCATGAGTTCACACATATGCGATATACCGCAGCGACTTGTGATCCCTCCGAATTCAAGGCACAGAACTACACCTTGCGCCAGGAAGCAATGAATCGTGAGACCGAGCTCTTTATTGTGTTGACAATGTACAACGTAAGGATATTGAGGAGGACCCCTATTTTAACGCATGAGACGCTAACCCGCTTCGGGCAGGAAGACGAGGTCTTGTTCTGCCGCACCCTTCATGGAGTAATGAAGAACATTGCGCATCTGTGTTCCCGTACCCGGTCGTCGACCTGGGGAGCGAGGGGCTGGGAAAAGGTGGTGGTATGTGTGGTTTCGGACGGCAGAACCAAGATCCATCCCCGCACTTTGTCTGTGCTGGCGGCGCTGGGCTGCTATCAAGAAGGTGTTGCTAAAAATATTGTTGAGGGCAAACCAGTCACGGCACATATTTACGAGGTAGATAATTAGAAGGGGTGCAGCCTCGTGGCATATTCATACACACTTCTGACGCACCCAGCGTAGCACACAACGCAGATCTCAGTTGACCCTGACATGAACTTCCGAGGAGCAGAGGCTGGCATTGTCCCCACCCAGATGCTCTTCTGCCTCAAGGAAAAGAATCAAAAGAAGATTAACTCGCACCGATGGTTCTTCCAAGCTTTTGGACCTGTCATTAAGCCCCATGTCTGTGTGCTCATTGATGTGGGTACTCGCCCAGGTCACACATCCATCTACCATCTTTGGAAGGCGTTTGATATAAACAAAAATGTTGCTGGCGCTTGTGGTGAAATCCGAGCCATGACAGGCAAGATGGGTGTCTACCTCCTCAACCCAGTCGTCGCCTCTCAGAATTTTGAGTACAAGATGTCCAACATTCTCGACAAGCCTCTTGAATCAGTATTTGGCTACATTTCCGTGCTTCCAGGTGCATTTTCTGCCTACCGCTTTGAGGCGCTGCAGAACGATGTAAACGGAGTTGGTCCCTTGGAGAAGTACTTTATGGGTGAAAAGATGCATGGTAGCGAGGCCGATATCTTCACCGCCAACATGTACCTCGCCGAGGATCGTATCTTGTGTTATGAATTGGTGGCCAAAAAAAATGCTGCATGGACACTCCACTATGTCTCAAGTGCCTATGGTGAAACCGATGTCCCCGATAATGTGCCTGAATTCATTTCCCAACGTCGTCGGTGGCTCAATGGTTCTTTCTTTGCAGGCGTCTACGCTCTCGCACATACCGGCAAGCTATGGCGTTCGGACCACTTTTTCCTGCGCAAGATCTTCTTCATGATCCAAGGTATTTACCAACTTTACAATCTAATCTTCTCTTGGTTCGCTATCGTAAGTTATCCATTTTCTGAGAAACAATACGGTGGAGACGTACACTTAACGTAACAATGTTGTGATATCCAGGGCAACTTTTACCTCACCTTCTATATCATGACTACCTCCATGATGTCTGACTACTTGGATCCCAAGCCTTTCTCTGCTGACGTCGCCTCATACCTACATATCAGTCTAAACTACGTCTATATTGTGCTGCTTGTCGTCCAATTTATCATTGCCATGGGTAATCGACCACAAGGCTTCAGATGGGCCTATATTCTAAGTATAGCCTTCTTCGCGCTGCTCATGGTGTACATCATGTTCTGTACAATTTGGATTACTGCTGTTGGCGTTGACACTGCTGTGGATAATGCGAGACAATCAGACGATATGTTTATGGCACTCATCAGACAAAGCGCCTTCCGCGATGTTATTGTGGCGATCTGCTCGACCTACGTGATCTACTTCGTTGCCAGTTTCATTTTCCTCGACCCCTGGCACATGTTCACAAGCTTCATTCAGTACATCTTCATGTCGCCTAGCTATATCAACGTCCTCAATATCTACGCATTCTGTAATACGCACGACGTATCCTGGGGTACCAAGGGCGACAATACGGTATCAACCGAGCTTGGTGTCGTCAAGGCAAAGAAAGGCAAGGACGGCGAATCGCACGTTGAAGTCGATGTGCCGACCGAAGAAAAGGACTTGAACGAGCAGTACGAGGAGGCCTGCTTGGAGCTGAAGCGTGTCATTGAGCCAGTTCATCAGAAGCGTGATGCAAAGACCAAACAAGAAGACTACTACAAGTCTTTCCGTACCCGCCTGGTGTTGTCCTGGGTCATTAGCAATATGGCCCTTGTCGCCGTCATCACAAATGGTCAGATTCTTCAATGGTTTGGAACCTACGAGGAACGGAGCACCGTCTATCTGGGCTTCATCCTATGGTCTGTTGCGGGTCTTTCAGCCATTCGTTTCGTCGGTTCATGTCTCTATCTTGTCATGAAAATCTTTACTGGTTAGATGGCCTTTATTGGAGTTTTCCTCCCTCTCCACTCCGAATATGCATACAGTATCTTCTAGGGCCTCATTGCCATTCGCCTATATCCCCCTTCTCTCTTTCCCTTATTTCTACATGTATAAATTCCTTTTCTACATAGCCGTACAAGACATCAGGTAAATGGTTTGCCCTATAACAGGCAGACGCGCTGGTACTTCACAGCTACAGTATCTCATAGTATTTTGTCACAACGCGTGGCGGTGGGTTTCATAAAATCCGGCACTCGTATTTCAAAACCATGACGATTCATTATTTTCACGTTGTGCATGCATTATTGTTGAACAGCGTGGACCATACACTATTTCCCGAAGTCGCAGGATCGGCAACAATAAAATCGGCGTTTTGCCCAGAATACGCATGATGACAAATCAAATGTCACATACATACATGGAAAGATATCGCTTCCACCTCTTTCTCTTTTATACACTTTTACATTCTTAAATGAGCAATCTATTTCTTTATGAAGATGGCCAAGGTCATGTGGTTGATGGGTGTTGCTGCCCTGAACATATGCAATCCATTTGTTCTCGCACTGAATATCTTCGTAGCATATCTTGCAGAGATAACTCTGATCTTATTACCACACACATTCCCGAGCGAAATGATAAAAATATTCGGATGAAAGAAGCAGGGATCAAGCGCACTTAACGTACACTAACCAAGACAAGGTCAGATTTTTCAAACGGATGTTTGAGAAGGTCTTGAGTGCATCAGCTACTAGGAATCCATGTTTGCTCATCCCAGTAATGACCATTACAGTACAAGAGGGACCATGACAGCATCTTTAAGAAACCTAACGCGAGGGGGGGGTTAGTGTATTCTCAATGAAGACATAAGAGTGTTATTTTAGAATGCGTTGGTAAGAATCCATCCATTGCCCTAGTTCCATTCTGCAATCTTCTAATACTTCGGATCCTCTGTAGATAACGATATCAGCCTAACTCAAGTGCCTCGAGATAAGAGGATATGGGCTTTGGGTGGGACTGTGGTTTGGTTGCACCCGCGCAGGTCCCCCACCCATGCTCTCGTCATAGTGCTTTCGTATTCGTCTGCTTCCTTCGTTGCTTCTGTCACAGGTGTTGTTGTTAGTCTGTCGTCGTCCCTCCGCGTTTTCTTTCCTCCAAGCTTTCCACCGTCGCATCCGCCGTCGATGCGCAACAGCTCCGGATCCTTCCTTTCCTCCCTCTTCCGCAATGGCACACCTAGCTATATTCAGTCTAAGTTAAAGAGTAAGAAGGGAGCTGATGTTTTCTGTTTAATAACGGGTAAGTCTCCATCCTTCTTTATCCATGCGACATATTTTATGTTTTTTTATGCGACATTGATTATATTTTTGTGCGACATCAAAGTATTTCTTTGCGTGCCCAGTGCTAAAGCACAGTCACATGGTCACGTGCAGCGAGTGGAGAGAGAGACGTGCTATTATTTATCAAATTGGATTACCCCACCGCTTAATATTCGTTCTGATTGGCCCCCTGCGGGGTTCCGCTTGAAAAAAAATGGAGCGAGTGCGCTTATCGGCTCCCTGTTCTTTATACATTACGGCTAGCTTTGCAGCAAGATAGTGCGTTTCGTCCTGTCTGATCACTCTTCCAATACACAAGATCGTCTTTTGACCAAGTCTAGAAGCATATTCCTGCGTTGCTGTTATCCTTACTACGACCCTCCATGAGCTTGGACAACGAGAACAACCGTAAACGCTCTTTCTCACCCGATTCTCTCTCTGGCACCAGTAGCAGGAAGAAGCAATCTAGGCTTTGTTCCAGCGCAGATCTTCTCGCTGAACTCACTAATGTTCTTTCGGAGATCCGGTCGACACCTTCCTCTGGCGAGATTAGCGCGGAACTGCTCGAGACATTCAAGATCGTGATGCTTCAAATCGAACACATGTCATCGGATAGCACAAACACCGAAGCAGCCCATATTAAGCATGAGAGCGGCCGTTGCCTTGATTCCTGGTTTGATGAATTATTAGCTCAGTGCGAGGCTGATGGCGAACTTGATCTAGACGAGCTTGAAGACGAGCTAGCGACAGCAGCGATAGCTGCAGGGAGCGACGACGATGAGGATATCCAAACCGCATTAAGGCTGGCATTTATGTTGACGAACGAAGATGGAGATGATGAAGAGGATATTAAAGATGAAGCCGATAGTCCGACCACTATCCAGCTTCTCGTGTAAAGATTTTTCTTCCCCCCCCTTTCTCATCTCCTCCTGCGTACGGAATCGCTTTTACAGTTGTACATAAACACATTTTACGACAAGCCATCTTTTCATGCCTTATGTGACCCACGAAATACAGCTATGCACCGGTACCATACTTGCTGCTTATCCCATGAAGAAACTCAGATACAATGCGGAATGGAAGAAAAGGGGATTTATGATGTCGATGAGATGAAATTTTGCTTAATGATGGAAGAGACGCAAGTTGGTATGTACAAGGACCATGTCGTTGGCGTCGGCAGCGGCAATAACAACGCTATCCTGGACAGAGCCAGAGGGAGCAGCGACGTATTTTACGCCAGAGCGGCGAGCGCGATAGATGTTGTCCGAGAAGGGGAAGAAAGCGTCGGAGGACACGACAGTATCCTTGAGCTCTGCCATCCACGCCTTGCGTTCTTCGGCAGTAAGAGGCTCAGGCAGCGTGTTGAAGTTGTTTTCCCAAGCCTTGCGTTCCTCACCCTCGCCAATCTGATCGATCACATACAAGTCAATGGCGTTGGACTTGTCAGCACGCTTGGTGGACTTCTTGAAATCGAAACCCAATACTTTGGGGTGATGGCGCATCCACCTAAGATGGTAATATCTCTCGCATTAACCATCTATCCCTACCATGTACCATCGTTCACACTCTGACTTGATTCTTACCAGTTGTCAGCCTTCTCGCCAGCGAGGCGGGTGCAGTGAATTCTGGACTGTTGACCAGCGCCAAGTCCGATAACCATACCATTCTTGGCATAGCAGACAGAGTTGGACTGAGTGTATTTCAAGGCAATGGTAGCGACGATCAAATCGCGGAGGGCGGATTCAGGGAGCTGCGGAAAGAAAAGAAGCGATCAATTAGGACGCCGAGATTCATCTACTAGGAATGTTCCTAACACCCTTACATTCTTGTTCTTGGTAACAACATTGGTGAAAAGGGAAGCATCGATCTTGATATCATTGCGTTTCTGCTCCATGTATAGACCGTAGACCTGGCGAGTCTCCTGCTGGGGGGCTCATAGGTAGGGTCCATTTGAAGGACGCAATACTTACCACCCTTTTTAGCCTTCAGGATTTCAAGAGCCTCAGGCTCAAAGTCGGGGGCAATGACGCCATCGGAGACCTCGCGAGAAATGATCTTGGCAGTGGCAACATCGCACTTGTCCGACAACGCAATGAAATCACCAAACGACGACATGCGATCAGCACCGCGGGCGCGGGCATAGGCAGTCGCAAGAGGTGTAAGTGGGGTCTTGAGATCATCGACCTGATAGACCTTCTTCTCAACTTCCGACAGCGGGACGCCAATAGCAGCACCGGCAGGTGAAACGTGCTTGAAGGAAGCAGCGGCAGGAAGACCAGTGGCCTCCTTGAGCTCCTTAACAAGAGCCCACGAGTTCAGAGCGTCTAAAAAGTTGATATAACCAGGAGAGCCAGAGACAGGAGTGACTGGCAACTTAGCATCCTTAGTGTAGATCTGGGCAGGTTTCTGGTGAGGATTAGCGCCATAGCGAAGAGGGAGCATGGATACACCCTCAGCATACTCCTTGCGGAAATAGTTCGAGATGGCTTCATCATAGTCAGATGTGTGATTAAACGCCTATGAAAACAAACAGCAGTGTTGAGATATACATGCGATGCGCTGATGTCTTATCCACAACGAGGCGCGTCTGCTCCTTTTTACCTTCAAAGCAAGCAAGTTACGCGTCTCCTGGGTAACATCGCCATTCTTCAGCTCGCAGATAACTTTGCTGTAGTCAGCGGGATCAGAGACAATCGAAACGCGGGCGTGGTTCTTGGCAGCGGCACGGAGCAAGGTAACACCGCCTAGGGGCGCATGTGAGTGAAACCAGTGCCTTCTGAAGATTCCATCAACGTACCAATATCAATCTCCTCAACGGCCTGGGGAATGGTCACGTCAGGCTTAGCAACGGTTTCCTTGAAAGGATAAAGGTTGCAGACGACAATGTCGATTTTGTCTATCTTTTGCTCGGCCAAATCCTTCTCGTCGCTCTCGATGTTGCGGGCCAAGATACCGCCATGGACAGCGGGGTGAAGTGTCTTGACACGGCCACCGAGCATCTCGGGTGCCTTTGTGATATCCGAAACATCACTCGAGGGAGTGTTAATAAACATGTCGTTCTTGATGACGACAGTTATTGAATCCTTCTCTTTTACCCAATAGGAATGCCAGCATTGCGAATGAGCTTGGCGGTGCCTCCAGAGCCGAGCAAGCGGACGTTCAGCGCGTGAAGCTCTTGGGCAAACTCAACCAAGCCGGTCTTGTCGTAAACAGACAGAATGGCTAAGCATAGACAAAACAATTAGGCGTCAATGGGGATGGGGACGCGTTTGACACGAACCAATTTTTTGCGACATGGTAGTGCAGTGGGGTGTGGGGTAGGAGAAAGAAATCGAGGTTTCTGTAAAGCCTTGCATGTCATACTTTATTTTTTTACTGCCCGCAACAGTGACTGCTGATCTACATCTTGTATCTCTTTGACAGCACTTTCACCTTGGCGTTGCAGGGAGAGGATAGCACTTGACTGCTACGAATGGATCATAAAGCTGTTCTTCACCAAATGCTTTTGTGGCAGTAATTGAGATTTCTGGTAGTACTCGTGATAGCATAAACCAGTCAGTATCTCCTCTCTTTTATTCAACAATGAGCAATGTCAAGCTCAGATCCAAGTGCCTCTGATATCTATTGCTATGTATATGAACAACTCCTTATGTGATGAGAACATTGTAAATAACAAGGGATATGCATAGCAAAACGTATACCTGGGTAAATCACAGTTTCGGAGTGTCGGCTTGTCAATTATGTACGAGGTGCAGCAATCTGGACAGGGGCGATTGGCTTCAGTATCTCATTATGACTAACGATGGGTGTTCTGGTAGCCGATTCAAAATTATGGCCCTCCGCGTAGTTTGTTTGGGGAGGAAACAGGAGAGACATAGTTCATAGTGGGACCAGCGCGACTTCTCGTTTATGTACAGGAGAAAAACGTTGTATGTAATATTTACAGGTTGGCGTGCATTCATTTCTAACTAATCCATATCCACATCCTCGTCCTTTTGTTGTTGTTGTTGTTGTTGTGCAAGTAGCTCTTGTTCAACAAGTCCGTTGTCATCATACACCAGGACGCCTTGCTTCCAAGTTCCATATTTAAGACCTATTTCCTTGTTGCGAGCATATTCGCGCGCGATATCGTCCGCGTTACCCTTCCAGCCACGGTAGAGCTGGAGATTTTGTCGTCCAATGAGACGAATGCACTTGATGCGTAGGTCATTCGTGGACTGGTTATATGGCGTTATGAATATAATCTACGTTTCATTTTCACCATTCTTTGCCATCTCCCAGGGATTCATCATTACCCATTTTGGTAGCAGTTCTTTTGAAACCTCACCAAAGTTGCCGATGCCGTATTTTTCAATGCCTTCAATAAGCAGAGCTTTCTCGACCTCGGTCCATTTACGGGCCTCCTCCACTTTAGCGCCAACTGGCGGGCGAAAGTAGCTATCAAAGTAAAGTCAACATGCTGATCGATTCTGCCTTTCTCAGAATCTTTACTCTTGGTTGAGCGTGCCATCAGGGTAAATCATATTCTTTGTGATCTCGAATTCAGGACGGATGCAGAACTTGAGCCGTATCTGCTTTACCCACTCTTGTTTGGCACGGATTCGTTCCTCAGCCGGGCTTAGCTCACGGAGCTGCTCTTGTTCGTCTTTGACTTCAGGAGAGTCAATGGTCATGGCCTCGGCCGTTGTCATTTGAATGTCTTCCATTGTCATACGAAAGGAGGTTGAAAAATAAGGGATGTTTCTTCGTGTCGCGTGTCTGTATTTTTTTTTTTTTTGGCGACGCGCGTGATTCCAGTTGCCCATGAGGAGAATGTCCCTGACCAATCGGAATGTTAAAAAGCAGAGCTTTCTCATTAATGGCATTCTCAAACACTTCATACTTTACGTCACGGACGATCAGCCTTTCTCTTTTGCATGCGCATCGGCCAGACCTACCGATTGCTTTGTCTACCGCGCCGTCGGTGGCGACCTTATCGTCTGAACGTATAGGTTTATTGATATTCTCAGTTCCATATTTTGCAAGACCTAATTGGTGTTTCATACAGTATTTAGGTCAGAAAATTCACGTGATTTAGTTGCGTATGTACCAAAAAATCCTGCGTGGTATTAGACATCCAAAAAAAAGGTATAGACCATTACTGTGGACGATGAGTCATCTTCTCTTGATTGTCTTTTATCCATCAGCTCGCTATTAGTTCCAGATAATTTATATGTTTTAGAGATATAGTAGATACTTATTTGTCTCTAGCTCTGTACTTTCCAGCCTTTCCCAGCGATCATGGCTGCTATGCAGATATTCTGTCATGGCAAGAAACCGAAAGGCATAATGCAAAAATATCCTGCTCTACAACACCCCGCAGATATCGGTTATTGATCCTCACAAGCTTCGATCAACCAGCGGGCAGGTCTTATGCATTCTTAGGGGTTGGAAAGGCGATGTATCCTCTTGCTTGATCTTTTGGAATCGACTATATACATAGGTAATCCCGGCTCTGTTCCTTCCTCATTCAAACACCCATAATCCATAGTTTGATTTGTTAAAACAATTCTAGAGAATAGTCGTATATGCGCTCTTGTAAATACATTAAAAGCTGAAGCGAGAAGAGTAATGCCCTGCTCCCATCCATATGTCTTCGAATTTGGAGGATGTGTGTTTGCAAAGCCAGACTTGAACGATGGACCATTCATTATCATTTGAACGCGAGGATCTTGAAAAAAAGATGTTATCTTATCTCTTGTTGCCATAAGTTTTGACATAACCTATGTGCGAACAGAATTGGGCCAATTGTGCAAATAAAAGACAGAGCATAATGTTATCAATGAGATTGGTGGATTGATCTACAGTGAATATTCAGGATTACCTTGAATTTGTACTTTGGTTTCTAGATAGAATAATAATACATTTAAAATAAAAATTTTTAATTATTCATCGATGTATCGATACTACAAGGCCTAACCATGCATACTGTACGTTCTAAGGAGAAGAAGGGATATTAGAGATGAGTCATGTAGAATGTATGCATGCGTGTGATAGGAATGTGTGCGCGCGTGCGCAGCATTGTTATTACTGTCCCGATAGCTGCCGCATACCGAAGCAAGTACGCCTCGAGAAATCCGGAGAGCTTTTACTCTCCGAATTGGACACACCTATCCGTTCTTCTACTGTAATATATAAATGCACGAATGTGCACAGCTTCATGAGTGATGGAAACTTATGCGTCCCTTTTCCTGTTTCTCTTCATCGTTTACGTTGATTTTCGATTATCATCAGTCGGAGGCGCAGTCAGGAAAATCATTTTAAGTCGTCCACGATGTCCTTTTCACTAACGATGGTGGTATAAGTTATATTATTTAGTTTCCGAAATAGAGACGTGAATCAATGTATTAGGGTTTCCATAACAGAAATTAGATGTGTGTACCATATTAATAGTGATAATTAAGGGAAAAAGGATAAAAGAGGTTGACGCACTAACTGAGAATGAAGTTTATAGAATGAGAGAGGGGGAGATATGTACATAGATTTACAGAGAGAGAGAGAGAGATTAGGAGGTGGGCCTCGTTCATAAGTGTAAAGAAAATTGACCGGACAGAGAGGGAAAACATAGAAAAGACATATCGAAGAACAAGCAAAAACGAAGAAGAAGAAGAAGAAGAGCAACATAGAAGAAAGGTTTTTTTTTGAAGCGGGACGTGGGAAGAGAAAGGAAAAAAGGGTTGAGTATTATGAAGTGATGAAGTGTGGGTGGCATACCTGACCTTTTTGCATTGTTTTTTATAGGTATTTTTTGTTTTGCGTGTATGTGTAGGAGGATGAAGTATAAGATGTACGTGTATGTGCCGAGGAAGATTAAGTACATATCTCTCTATGCGAGCCCATCATAATAGGATGGGACACAGCTCAAGAGGGTCAGGTCAAGGTCGGAAGTATTAAAGATGGGCTCCGAGAGTCGTCTTTGGTCCTACCATATTGCGAGTTTGGTGAGACGCATTCTCGGAAGCTTCTGGCATTAAAGATATATTTATACCTCGTTAAATACTCCCATTGGTGCCATCCACTGTGGAAAGGGTGCACCCCGACGGGTTTCATTGTTGTGGTCGCTGTTGCTGATATAAATGCCATGATTGATTTGCGGTGCAGGTGGGAAAAGGGTATTGAGCGCTGGCGCTGTAGTGGACACGGCATTAGCGGCGGGATCCATAGTCAACCAGCAGGGTCCTTCTTCCCAGACATTGAATGACCGCCGATATTGCATAGACTTGCAGCTCTCATCAGCCCAGAACGGGTTCATAGGGAAAGGTGGTGTGATAGGCTCAATGGATGATAAAACCGTGGTGGGTAAAAGTGGTGGCGGTGCTGTGACAACGGAAGCTAACCGGCTTATTGTGTCTTCAACCATACAATAATGTTGATCGTAATCCTCCCCCTCTGGTTGACCATGTTGATGTCGTTGTTGCTGCCGTTGTTGCTGTTGCTGTTGCTGCTGCTGCTGCTGCTGCTGCTGCTGCTGTTGTTGTTGTTGTTGTTGTTGCTGCTGCTGCTGCTGTTGTTGTTGTTGTTGCTGCTGCTGATGCTGCTGATGCTGCTGCTGCTGCTGTTGTTGTTTCTGCTGTTGGTCACGGCGCAATTGGGCCTTGGCCTTGGCACGTCGATTTTGGAACCAGACCTGGACACCCCGCGGTGTCATGCCTAATTTCTGAGCTAGCGCCCTGCGCTTTTGCGCGTTTGGTTTGGGTGTTTCCTCAAAAGTGCGCTCGAGGACTTTGAATTGCGCGCGCGAAGTTCGCCTGCGGTGCTTCACCTCAAAGGGGTTGTAGAATGAAGGCTTAAAGTCAGCTGAGGTAGCAGGATGGCAGCAGTCGCATTCAGAAGGTGTCGCGTTACTCATTAATCCTGTAGGCTCGTCAATGATGGATGCGGCTGTTGCTGGGTCCATGTATGGGCTTGCCAGTGTGTGATACGATGGTAATGAGGAATGCCAAACAGGATTTCCACTGCTACTTTCCGGGCTGGCAGCGGCAACGCAAGGTATCAGGCAATAGCACGGCTGAAGATGTTCTTGCTGATGCATTGGCGTTTGGCATACTGAGATGTAGTCGTCGCATTCGGGTGACGTTGCCACGGTTGTTGGGGTGGAGCTGCTGGTGGTATACTCGTCGTTGTTCATATTCTATCTCTTGATCATAAAAGGGCTTTTTCTTTTCTCAGGGCCTTAGTGATGCATATATATATATATATGTATATATGTATATATATACAGATATACAGCTTTTGCGTGTATATTTATATGGAGTATATGTATATATAAGAGATAGGTGTAAGCGCGACAGAGGGGCAGAAAAGAAAGGTCGAAGGGTTGATTGTGCGCGTCGATAAGTTTGTGCTGGTACGATATAGTCGGTTATATATCTATATATATCTGTTGTGTGATGTTGTAACTCTCAACTCAAATGAATTGTAGGAATGTAAGAGGAGCTGGGATAAAGAAGGGGGTATCGTGTTCTGAATATGAAGGTTCAGGGGGAAAAGAGCAAGAGCAAGAGGAAGGCCAAGAGAAAAAGAAAAGGAAAGGAAAGGAAAGGAAAGGAAAGGGTACACCAAGTTGAAAGTAAATAAAATTAGTGATCCCAGAATTCAGCAGCAGCAAAACATATCAACCAAAAGTGAATACCTGAAGTTTGGCGAATGCTCGACCATGGCGACATAAAAAACAACCGGATTTTAATGAACTCAAAGTTAACTGTAAAACAAAGACGAAGGCAGCGAATCTTTCAAATCCGATATGGTTTGCTAAGATTGCTCAGAGAGAAGGTGTCGAAATACACACGTAAAGGCAATAGGTAGAAGATGGAGAAAGAGAAAGAGAGAGGCAAAGAAAGAGGCAAATAACTGAGTGAAGATTGGTGCTGTTGCAACCGTTGACAAATCATTAAGTTTGATCAGTTATTCGTTTTATCTTAGCCTTGACCCGAATAGATGCGATGATCTCTGCTACTACATCAGAATGTTTCCTATGATGCCATTTCCCTTATAAACATAAACAAAACTGCGAAATGCCGACAGAGCAGCACTTGGTAAAACGAAAAGTTCAAATGACAGGTGTATTGCGTGTAGTGCAAAAGCACGTGGACCCTATTTGTTTATTAACCTGTAACGAAGTGAGTGCAAGAAAAGAGATAGAAAGTCAAGCCGTAACTATAGGTATAGATAGCATGGTCCGAACATAAACACATTTAAATATTCTCTCTTTGCAAGGTAAAAAGAAAATTTTAATGGGAGTATGACAGAAGAAGAGGAAATGTGAAAGTAATATCTGCCCGAGTGAAGAGGCAAGTCTACGCGAAAAAAACAGACAGGTGATGTTTGGGACAGCAAAGCATAACTGCAATGCTGGACGCTGAAGATTAATATGAACTTCAGGACCTGGTCATGTGCAGGGTTGCAACCCTACATAAGGGGGTTGGTGGTGAGAGGGGTCCAAGGAGCTGAAAGAGGAGGAGAAAAAGGGAGACCGCATAGGCCACTTGAAAAAAATACATATCTCATCAATGTGTGTTGACGACCCAGGCAATAGAAAACGCTCCTCCTGATGAAATCCGCGCGCAGCAAACCATAACTCAGCAGAGAATGATGAATACGGAGGAATGATCGAATTTGGCTATATCGTCCTTACCTCTTGTGTATTATCATTGTAGTAGAACAATGATGTTTGAATACTCATTTCTTTCTCTATTATCTTGTCTTGGCCCTCTGGTTAACTTTATAAGTAATATCTCACACTCGCGTGTTATCTGATGACGACCATAAAGCATTATGCTCTCTTGTGTATGCATGCGTGTGTTTGCTCGTGTGCATGTCCTCCTCCAGGGAATGTTCACCGTAAACGGCCCTTTCTGTTTTCCTTCCATATTCATTATCCTGTTAACTAGAAAAGTATGCGTATAATCAAAATTCCGACGAACAGCCAGGTGATACGTATGAAACAAGACCTGTAGCACCTGTGCATAAGCAGTGCGTGGCGCCACCATGGCTACAGCTCGTTTCAACGCATTTTCTTTTGTTGGCGTATAACCCGTTCCTTTTATTATATAGGGGTAACAGGTAATGTAATCTCCCCTTCCAGTGCGTGTTCTATCTTTTACAATGACGAATTGAGGAGAATTAGAGTCATTGAGGAAAAGGAGTCCGCGAATCATTGTCAATGGCCTTGCAGCATGGGGTTATTCAGACAAGAGGCACAGCAACGTAATACAACTCAGCCCGTCTTTTCCCTCTCCCTCTTTTATTTATCCATTCATTATGCATGCACGCTCCATATGGCTTTGGCTGTGTATATGCATTAAAGTTTCTGCATGCTCGTTTGCCTTTGTTTTAGAGACTACCAATGACAAAGAGACCTTCGATATCAAACACAGATGCACTTCAGTAAAAAATGACCCGGTATATCACGATTTTCATGTACGTATTTATGTACTGTAGATATATATGTATGTTTTACCGTATCCAAAATGTGGCGATAGTAGCATCAATATTTCGTCAATCAACAGTACGTAGGTGTATCGATATACATGGACGTAGGATAATGGCTGCTTGATTGAATATTCTATGCACATATTAGACTTACGAGAGGATGTTCGCTCTTATTGGGACAACACGAATTAGTAAGGGGCGGTCGTATAAACTGGATTATTTCAGGAACTTGATTCCTTTTATTTCTCTTATTTTGATCCTTCGATACGCTACTTGCGGTATTTGGTACTATTAGTAATGAGAGAAGAAGAAATCCAACTCGAAACGTGTATGGTAGCTTTTGATTGGATTGTCATTAGAAGAAGGCACTTTGTTTTTTTTTTAAATCTTCGTTTCTTTGATGAAGATAAAATTAAGCACTCACGCAGTCATCTTGTCGTGAGCAATTTCGACCTTCAATCTCTTTTGCTATCTTGTACACCATATATTTCAGCCGTCGATCATGACTTTGTTATTAAATGGGCAGAATACGCCATTATTTTTTACATTAAATGTGCCGTCTATATAAGCACATAGCATCGTCGGCAGAACGACATATGCGAGATCCATGAATGAAAGGATAAAAAATATAGCATTTGTTTAACGAGTAAATATGATACATTTCCATAAGAAATAACTACAGCGTCATCGACTTTACAGACATAGACTGGTATATTTGTGTAGGGAAAATGATGCAAAGTAATAATCTAACAATTGCATGATCAATTTCTATTTAGATACGAGGGAGTTGTATGTGTGTGGAAAGAGGGAAAGGGAAAATGATAGATACTGTGCCTTCCTGTTATAGGAGCTTAATGGTCTCCTATATGAGAAACGGTTGACAGTCGCAATTAAGATTACTTACGGCATTTGCCTTTTCGCTTCTTATCCATTTTTCATCCTTCTGCATCCTAGAAAAGGATTTGATTACGGAATTCAATTTACTTTAGCCGATTTATTCCTATTACATCAACCGATCCACTTTAATTGTAATAGTACTAGCTATACTAACAGCAGCAGCAACAGAAGCTGAAATATACGTCAGAAAACCGATATGCTAGTCTCTTCAACAGCATCCGCACCAATGCCGATCACGTCGTGCGGTGAAATTCGGAATAACACTGGTACCAATTCAATAGTGGGAACATTAGGATCCGTGTCAGCAGCAGCGGGAGGTCCGTCATCACCATTCAAAGATGAACAGGTGGCAATCGATTTCCTTAATCAAGTTCTTGATCATCATCCACCGTTGGAATACAATGCATTCCGAGAAGAGCTTAAAGATGGTGTTTTGTTATGCAAGTGAGTTGCGTGTGTATGCAGCGCATGCTCCTTCAATATCCAACTTAGCACCCCTGGTCACTCATATTAGTCTTATCAACAAGCTTCGGCCTGGTACTATCAAGCATGTCGGGCAACGTAACTTGACCTTTATCAAGGTATCACCGACCCTTAATAGGTCTCTCAACCTCGAAGGCTCATCCGATTTGGCCATAGATGGATAATATTACTCGGTTTTTACAAGGCGCTCGACAAGTAGGTATTGAACCGGGATGTTATAGAGAGTAAATGGGAAGAAATATGCAAGGCAAAAAGAAAAAAAAGCTAATACCTGTAAATTAGCTTGGCCTGGAGGATTCCCAGCTTTTTGAAACTAGTGACCTCTTTGAAGCAAGAAACATCCCAGCTGTATGTTTTTATTTTCAGATTCTGTCTCGTTGCATATCCATTCTATAACCGCTACACTATTTAACGATGATATCTTTAGGTGATTCACACTATCATGGCAATTGCACAGCTGCATAGCCGAACCGACAACGAAAATGAGGAGACTGGATCTCGTCGTATGAAATCTCAGGAGAACGGCGGAACGAAAAAGGAGTCAGGGATAAGCTCAACACTGGAAGGTAAAAACATAATAGGAAAAGAGCAGGAACTAAGGACATAGACAGGAGAGACGATACATACAAAACACCTCCCACCCACACACAAATGGACATGCACATATATACGTGACATAGATAGATAAAGCCGATACAACGAGGTTGATTTCTTATTTTTATCATTGTTGACATTAGAAAAACATCAGCTAGTGGTAGACACTGCCAACAAAGGAGTGTCTCCGGATCCATTTCCAGATAACAAACATGATAGCGATTCCCGTCATCGCGATGTTCGTGATATTTTCGGCGTGAACAACACAAACACAGCATTACTTACGCGACCCCCGAGATCGCCACTGCGGCCCTCCTCCACCCAGCGAAGCCCGCGCGGTCAGAATGTCATTGAAGTGGGGAACCGCAGGCGTATCAGCAAAGCCCAGGATTCGAATGGAGATCCTCCTACAAGCCCCCATGCAAAAGCCGTTCTTGCGGGTCAGCAGCAACGTCTGACCATGAGCAGAATGCCATCCTCGGATTTGCATGCCTCGTTTCTCTCATCAGCTCCTGACGTCATCGCCGATGTTGTTACTACCCCCATCATTCTCGGTCGGCGGCAAAGTGCATCTTTTCTTCGACCGTCCATTCATCAACAGCAGCAGCACAAGACCGAAAGTCTCGGACGAAAATTGGATCGTCATATGTTAAAGACGGTGGAGGTGCTAGCGTCAAATCGGGGGGAAACAGTAGCAGTAGCGGCTGAATCAGGTTCAAGAGCAGCTCAACAGCCACCCTACGAAAGACTGTCGCTCAAAAGCAAAGATGGACAAACACGCGCGCAATACCAGCTCGGAAATTGCATTGGTAAAGGCCAGTTTGGCTCAGTATACCGTGCATTGGATTTGAGCACGGGCGAGACGGTTGCAGTCAAGCGCCTGGATATGCAGGATATCGATCAGCAGGATATTCTCCAGGAAGCCAGCCTACTTAAATCGCTTAGCCACTCGAATGTGATCCAATACATTGGATTTGTGCCAAGCAAATATCACATGAACATCATTCTCGAGTGGGTAGTATACTAAATAAGATCATAAGCTTGTTAATGACCGAATACCTCCTAGGTATGCGGAAGGCGGATCGCTTATGTCTACACTCAAGGCCTTCGGTGCCTTCCCAGAGAAGCTGGTAGCATCGTTTTGCAAAAAGATTCTGTACGGACTCGAATACCTGCACGCGAATCAAGTAGTCCACTGCGATCTCAAAGCCGCCAACATCCTCACTACCAAGAAGGGCGACGTGAAGCTCTCTGATTTTGGTGTGTCGCTTAATCTCAAAAAGGCCCCAGCGGTCGACGCGAACGACGTCTCGGGCACGCCCAACTGGATGGCTCCTGAGGTCATCGAGCTCAAAGGCGCCTCGTCCAAATCCGACATATGGTCGCTGGGTTGTACGCTTATTGAGCTCATTACAGGCAAACCTCCTTATGCAGACCTGATTGCAATGTCGGTCATGTTCCGCATCGTTGAAGACAATCATCCCCCCTTGCCAGAGACCATTTCTGAACTCATGGCAGCGTTTCTGCTCTCCTGCTTCAAAAAAGATCCACAGGACAGACCGTCTGCCAGCGACTTAATGCAGCATCCTTGGTTAAAACAGCATGCCGACAGTCATCCTGGGCCTATGGCTGCGACAGCAGCGGCGGATAAATCATTACAGCACCCACTTGAGGTGCGAGAGTTTCGCTGTGATGATACCCAGTCTAGCATGTCCTACACGATTCCATTGACTATTGAACCGATTACCCACCGCTTTATCTCTATGTCTTTTGGGAAAGGTAAGGCGCACAATGTCAGAAACCCTTTGCAATCGTTCATTCCTATCCCGACATCACCCAGAAGACATGAGCGCTTTAACTCATGCTTACATATATCTTAGTGGTCGAATGTAAAGTATGCGGCGATACAATAGAAGTCCAGGCTAGTCTTTGCGAAGCCTGTGCACTTATCTGCCACGAAAACTGCAAAAGTCTTGCATTTTCATGTCCTCCCAAGGTCAATGACATACAACCATCCTACGATGTAAGTGAGGGAAGGTGAGAATGGAGTTCTGGGACAATAATATAGATGGTTATATATATATGTACTTGACAGCGGTTCTTTTCCGCCAAGGTCTACAACAGTACAAATGAGCGGCAACCGACGAGCCGTGGAAAAAGTCTTCCAGATTGGAGCAATCATTCTCCAGGAGTAACCAAAACCGCAGCAACTGGAGAGCACCATCGGCATTCGATGAGCAGGAGCGATGGGCATTCCTTCCAACTTGATGATATTCGAAAATATTCGCTTGCACTCGGTCTGACGCCGCGTGAAGAGCGAGCTCTATGCGAGAACAAGGCTCTCCTCTCCCATACATTTGCTCTGCAGAAAAGCGATCCAAATGTTGTAGAAGCGCTACTGAAGAGAGAGCCGAGTAGTAGGAAAAAGAGCTTGCGAGGCGCATTTGCCAAATTCACGATATAAGCAAAACTTTTGCTTTTCATTGTGCAGTAATTCCTTTCCCTATCACCTTTTTATTAGTCCTTTTGTATTTTCCAAACGTACATGATTATTTCCTTATTAATTAAGAGAAAACACCTATGCTGTTTTAAAAACAAATGAGTAGTGCTTCGCCTCCATTGATGTTGATTCTAAACATCTTTTTTGACGGGGCCTGATCCATCGACTCTTCTTTTTTTCTGTAAAGAGATGCTTCCATCTGACTTTGCTGAGGTGCCATGAGATCACATTTGCGCAATTGCAATGAATGCATCGTGTAGAATGCTCACCGGATCTGATGGCTATTATCGATACTTCAGTATCATCCCCTTCAAATATTTCCCATCTCTCGCATCACTATCTGATTTATCTCCCCACCAGTGCTCTTTATTAGGTTCATGCGATCATGATATCATGTCTTATCTCCTGCGCCTTTGACCGGCTTCCGATGAACAATTTTGTTGCTGCCACCCCCAATATCACTCTCGGCTTTTATTTTTCGGTATTTTGGATAAATTACCTAGTTTCAGTGGCGGGCCCAATTTGTACTTTTTATTTTAGATCAAGTTGTCATGGATATCACGCCATCAATGTATAGTATTTGCGTTTCAATACAGGTAGTTCATGTGTACAGTAATAAGCCGAGACGTTTGCGTGTGGGCCGATGAATATACCTATACGCCATCTGTTGGCGAACCCCAAGGCTATTACTGTGGTTGGTATTGGATTACATTGGCCTGAAAAGACACATTTACAAATGCGATAGTTGGTTGGTCATTCTGACACAGGGATTGTTGCTATTAACAAAGCAGATAACATCACCGTTTAAGGATATTGCTAATGCATCTTTAGATCCCCATAAACGCTGCTCCCGAGAAAGTCATTGAAGCTCATAGAAACTACCTGCTGACAATGATGCGGTGCTTGAGGCGCCCAATGATTTCTATGGCCTGTTCCGAGGAGTTTGATAGGGATGATCAGCGTAACAATGACGTAGCCAGAAACAGTTGAAGAGCAAGAAAAAACATGATGGCAAAGGGACTATTAGAATGAGCACTATGTGCATGCAGTTCAATTGCAGAACGTGCTTAACACCGCTAAGCTAATTTTCATATTCCCGCGTACAAAAAGATTTCCCACTGATGGATGAACATAGCCTCGAAAAGTTCAGTAGGTTATTATTGTCACGTGACATCCATCACGCGAACATTGACTTGGATCATGTGGGTGGCTGGGGCTAAGTAACCCGGGTTTAGTGATCTGGCGAGGGAGGAGGGGTAGAGCATTGTCTGCCTAATTGCGTGTCTCTTTTTGTTTATTGAAGGTTAGTCATGACAAACTGACAAGAAAGGGTAAGAGAAGTTAGGAGAGGAACGCCGGGCCGTGGGGATGATGGGACCATGGTTGTCGGTGGCCAGCTTATCTTGCCGCAACACTTTTGATCAGATAGTAGAAACCCATCCGTTCTACGCCACCCCCGCCGCAAGACGATCTGGGTATATTTAGCCCTTGTCTTTAATGACATCAATGACTTACAAGCGGGAAGAGGTAAGATCAGGTTGATACTGCGCGCTGAAGGTCAGATTTCTGCGATTTCATTGGTCGGATGGCATGGACCAAGGGGATTGGCGACACTGGCACCAGCATCAGCAAAAAATTTGCATGTGATAGACAACGTTCCACATAGTACAAATTTCGATTCCCGTTGCGCAGTTCTTCACCCCCCTTCTTCCCTCCTCTACAACCCCTCTCACTTTTGCATTTCCCTTCCTCTTCCTCCTTTCTTTCTTCACAGATGGCGCCGTCCCGTGTCAATGTAGCCTTCATTGTGCGGCACGGAGAACGACTGGGTATGTGTCTGCAATGTGATTTGTTCTGAGCGGTTTCGATCTATTGCTCTTTAGAGTTTGACAGCCGCATGCCATTAGATCATGTTTCGAGAATATGGGAGCCTGACCCCGCCCATGGTTTGCACGACCCACCGCTATCGGACAAGGTAATCAATCATACGTGCACCATGCCATCTGAAACATGCCGCTTCATTTTAACACCAAAAATCATCAGGGGTATGCCCAAGCTGAGCGGACAGGCAGTTATCTAGTCGACTTGATGCATGAGAGTGGAATCAATCCGGATACGGCCGCTATTGTCATTTATACGTCCCCATTCCAACGATGCATTGACACGGCCATTACCATGGCTCAGCATTTCCCGCCGCGTAATACGGTGCTTCGTCTCGAGATCGGGCTAGGAGAATGGATGTCGGACGAATTCTTCAGTGAGCCGCCATGTCCGGCCTCGCGCCTCATGGAGCGACATCATGAAGCGCTCGCTCGACGGCAGCTGGCGTCGTACAAGTCAGGCACCCCCATGCTACAGGTTGACTACGGCCACAAGTCGTCGTGCACAGACTTTAGTCAGTTTCCGGAAGAGTACAACAGCATGGTCCGTCGCTTGAACGATGCCCGGCTCCATTGTCTTAGTGATTCCGCAGAATTGACGAAGACATCTCCAGGCGATCACACAGAAACCGTCGTTATCTTTGTCACACACGCCATTTGCGTTAATGTGCTCCTTGACGGATTCCGCGCGAAGCTGACGCGGCCCAAACAGGCAGGTTACTGCACAGTCTCGCGCGTGCGGAGAAAATCGGCATGTCTCTCACCAGCGTCTTCAGCCGATGAAGAATCAAGCAGCTATACCCCTCTCTCCCTTTCGTCCTCACTCGCCAATGCTAATGGTGATAGTTGGATCATTGACCTTTTGCTTTCCGATACCCATCTTTCCTCTTGAAAGATCCATCATCCTTTTTGTGTTTAACTTTTGTCTCCCTTTTTTTCTTTGTTATTATCTTGGAACCTTCACTATGCAAGAGCGCGTGCGTATGAGTGATTGTAAATGTGAATGTGAGTATCTACATGAGGGTCATGGATTGAGCGTAATGTTGAAAGTGCAGGTGTGTGTGTGTGGCGTGTTTTTCTTTTTCAGGGGGGAATGGGTTAGTGACCAAGAGCGGCCAGGGTAGAGTTGATGTCCTTGACAACATCAGCCTTGGAGGCAATGGCCTTGTTCGCAAGGGCGGTCTTGCGTTGGTAGTAGGCCGCAAGTTTAGCCTTGCGCTTTTTCTCAAGCTTGGCAACGACATTCTGGTACTTCCAGCCGACCTCTTGGGAAATGCGGCCGAGTGTGGTGTACTTGCGGCTAGGCTTGAGACGTTGGACTCGGAGGCCATCGGGAATCTCCACGCGCTTGACCTTAGGGGAGGAACACCCTCGAACAACTTGATGCGATCCAACGCAGCCGCGCCACGAGCTGTCTTATGAGGGATCATGCCACGGATGGCACTTGTAAAGAAATGCGCGAGAGAGCGCGGAAGTGGAACGGACCACCCCGTCGAGGATTGACATGCTTCTGCTTGTGGAGGTACGCATGGTGCTTAGACTATAGAGCGGGCGGCCGCATCAGCACAAATCAATCAATGCACCCAAAAACTTTCGCTTGTTGCGGAAAAACTCGCCCGAAACGTTCAATTCCTCGCAGCGGACAATAACCACCTTTTAGCTGCTCAGAGCCTGCTTAGAAACGATCGACGCAAGACGGCCAAGGAGACGACCCTTTCCATCAATGACAATCACCTGATCGAATTACAACTTGTTATTTCAAGTTACCATTAGATCCCACATCCCTCCCCCAAAAAAAAAAAAAAACTATTCTTAAAATACCGGTGCTCATCCTGGGAAAGGGCCGTTGTGCTCATCGTACCTTTTCAATAGCACTCATATTCGGATCTAATGGATTTTTCTCGGCTATTCAGCAAGTGGAACTTTTTTGTTCGCGGAATCTGAAATTGCGCAACATCGCATTGTGCCTTGCCATCATCGCTGCCTGCCGCTGCAGGCATCGAAATCACTGCACGCCTCAGAACACATCATTGTCAGCAGCGATGACAGTGTTTCCTTGTGCTTCAATGACTTCCCATTGCATGAATTGTTAATAGGAACATTGTTGCTTGATGAAGTCAGAGACTACCGGTGGAATTTTCTCGCTGGCAACCTGTTGGCAGGGGAATCGAATTAAACACCAAAAATCGCAGGAGGAGTTGTTATTATTTGTCAAGTAGCTTCTGTTTTGAAGAGATACTCAGGCTGGACGCCAGCAGCATCGGTAGAAGCCAATACTACTGCGTTGTTTGATCCTCGATCCACCCAGCATACCTCGTGCGCCTTATTTACGTAATCTCAGCAATCTCTTCGCTAGGTTGCACAGAACCATTGTCAAACATTGACAAAGAAATACATAAAGAGATGAATGAATTTATCAGCTATCAACATAAATACAAGCTGTCTGACGTGCTCTTTCCTTTTTCTTCGAACTCGATACATCCCCGTCAGTGTACGTACATACTTGCCAAACCCACTATAAGATTGATAGTGGCCGAAGGCAAGGTCATCGTTATCAAGACCTCTTTGAGATCTTTTGGGTGGAAGCAGGAGTACCAGGAAACTCTGGAAAAGCTGGTGCAGACTGCCCACTTTCTTACCACTCACACATACTAGTTGTCGCGCTGGATCTTCCTCCATGAGCTGGAACGCGACCGCGACTTTTATTCCAGCGAGCTCCTCGGTCAAGCATTCTTTTATGAAGTATTCCTCAGTCTGGCCGGGAGAAAGGACATGCACAAGAAGATCAAACCGTCGATCAAGGCCATTATGACGATCATACAGAGACACCTTGAAGATTACACAAAGTTTGCCGACATTGAGCCTGGGCAACATATCCCAGGAGGTGGGCCTATGTCAGCACTGACATCATGACAGCCTACAAAGTTAATGCCCAGCTGCGGTTTGACGAGTGTTTCCGGCACGCTATCAGCACTCTGTTGAACGTACGACAGCGAAAGGAAGATCTACGCAAGGAAATGGTTATAAGGATGAACACAAGTTCTGCCAGATCTGTGAGGAGAGGATAGAGGAGGCCGGTGCGCCCAGTCAAGAAGGCACTGGGGCACAGATACTCGGATCCCAACAGCCTCCAGCCGGAAGGCCAGTCCATCCTCGCTGAGTTGTCACCGATCCTCCAAGCGTACAGCGACACTTGTGCGTTCGCAGAAAGATGAGATCTACTATGACGTTGAGAAATCTTCGGGGGAAACATCTCGATGCTTTCTATGAACTCTGCAAATTTTTAGAGGTAAGAGGGGCAAAATCGATCTAGTGCTTCCCTCTCCGAACTTCCCGGGCGCCATCCCACATCGACACGCGAATCCTCTGCCAGAATATATCAAGGCAGGCATGCACTAAAGCACCATCGATCGAGAAGACACGGGGGAAGGTACTTGACCTCAAGTCCAAGGCATTCAAGGATAGGCATGGAAGAAGATTCTTAGGATCGGTACAAACGGATGGAGTATCTGTATCAATCATACTCAAGACTCCTGACGCAAAGAGGAACCTTAGTCGCAAGCGGGATCGGTCCGATGACGACGGTAATGTCGCGTAGGTGATTACGGATTGAAGGATCCAAGACACCGCGTTATACCCAGATCCATTTCCCCTGTATTTTTCTCCCACTGGGTTTTTATGAGGTTTTACCGACGCGAGGATGGTCTGAAAGGAACAAGGACACACAATCTACGATAATGGTTATCTATACACACACGAGCACCTTATCTATAACGGTGCTACCTTCTCCAAGCACCCGCGTCAAGACAGGAGTATTCAGTTGACCTGATTAGGACCTCTTGCATAAATCATATAAATAGTAGCTAAATGTGTAGCGATGGAGGATCTTGATTCTGTTTTCATTTGAATAAAAGACATCAACGAGTCTCATTGTATCCTAACTGTCCAGCATAAAAACAACTAAAACACCACAAATGGTTGGCGAGAAATGCTCGAGAGGCAAGCGTTCAGGGTTTATTTGATTGACGAGTACCATACCTCTGTGGCCTGACCCGAGTACTCCAGCCGCCTGGAGTCCTTCAAGCATGCCCCCCAATCCGAGACCATGGCAGCGAGCAAAGCGTCCTGAAGTTAAATCCCATGTGCTTCCAAGGTGTACAAACCTAAATTGTTTAAAGTCCATGGAAGAGGTAACTGGATTGTTTCGGCCGCGGCTTTGGAACCGAGACACGGCGGCCGTGCTTAACTTCAGGCACAGCCTCCTGATTCTCTGGGTCAATGGCAAATTTCCAGAACGGTTCCGACGTGCCAAGTCCCAGGATGATGGCAAAACTGACCTGGCGCTTGCCAAGTCTGTAAAACGCGAGTGTAAACGTTCAGACAAACATACAATCACAAAATAGCCATTCATATAAATACCACAAATAAACAGCAGTTCTATTTTCATATACGTCCGTTACAGCAATATACAGTAACTGTTGCTTCTGACAGGAAGTCACGAGTGCATTACTAACGCAACGGCTGACTCCCGCAACCCACCCTAAAGAACTTCCCGGCCCTGTTATCGCAGGGTTAAGATGTGATAAGCCAGATACTTGGGCCACTCTCCATTTGATGACTGGAGAGGAGGCACACCCTATAGGTGAGCCGTGTGGGATGAAAGCAATGCAGTCTGCTATGTGACAGCAAAGAGGCTCGACGTGCTACCATCATCATTTCATTGTAAGTTCATCGGCGCACTCGCAAACCGCTCGGCTTATTACACGCATAAATCGGCTCTATTGAACCGCAAATACTATCTACTGATGTCGTGATATCCATGATCGCATGATGCAAACTTACTTGAAACTAAAAGTAAGCGCGTCATAGTTAAAGCAGAACAGATTAGCTAAGCAATCCATATGACTTTCTCCCGCGATGGAGATGCATTATTTGTCGTACTAGATGCGTTCTATTTTTGGAGAGAAGTAATGGTCCTTCACGCGCGCATATGTACATAATTCTATTGCTGTTGGTCTATAGGCAATAACATCCCATGATGTAACATCAAGGAAATTCAACCAGGACAGTGCGGCCATTGGGATAACAGAGGCGTGCATCATTGATTTTTTGAGCAGGTACCGTCCGTGCTTGTAGGATGGCTTAACGAATACATAAGACTCAGGTGAATAACAAAAGATGGATCGCTTCGTCTGCTCTTTTGGATTCCCCATGAAGGCTTGCAGAGAATATGAATTCTGTAGCATCGCCACTTTATCATCATTTCATCCATGAGAATATCTCTCCGCTTCAGACCAGAAGGGTCATTGACCTTCAGAGGAATATGAGAAGATCCACGTGATAAAGCAGCTGCGGGCAGAACACAGAGAGCAAATTAACCATCATATGACTGATGAGAAAATATCCATCACTAGGCCATACTGAGCAGTAGTGCCCCAGTACTGGACATGCAGATGGTGACATTCTTTTTCATCGTTTTGTTCATGCCATTGACGGGAAGATGTGGGGTGGAGTGGGGCGGGAAAAGAAAGGGACTCCGAATACTTTAGGGATTTCGGTATGAGGTTATTTAGTTAGCGTCATTGCGCAAGTTATCTTGAAATGGCAATCGCTGACGCAACGTAGTAGAAACAAGGAAAATTGTATTTAAAAGACCAAACACTATGGCACTTTAGTTTGCTTCTCTCAATCCGCTATGGCACGTTTTGTGGAGCTATCTATTACCGGAGACAAGATGCCACTTGTGGGCCTGGGAACCTGGAAGATAGCCGATGACCACAGCGAAGAGATCATTTACCAGGCAATCAAGGCCGGATACCGGTAATCCTGTATTCTGCGCGCGCGTGTACGCGCTTAAGTGTGCAAAAGAAGACGGGAGATGACCAAGGGCTCATCGTTCTTTTTGCTACTGGAACCAGATTAATTGATACAGCCTCGGTATACAAAAATGAAGGCGGTGTAGGCCGTGGTATTAGGAAGGCAATCAGTGAGGGCATCGTCACCCGCAAGGACATCTTTCGTAAGAGTAGACGTGTATGTGAATGAGTTCTTCCACTGCTCATCATCACGGATTGTGCTCTTTTTTTTCTACTGTAGTCGTCACCAAGTTATGGAATACCTTTCACGCGAAACAACACGTCCGGGCTGCCTGTGAACGTCAGCTGAAGGACCTTGGCGTTGATTATATTGACCTTTATCACGTCCATTGTAAATGAAGAAAAGTATAGCCCATAGGCTATGCAGGCACTAAGATATTGCTAGGGCCTCTCCCTCAGAAATATGTAGATCCCAGCCACCACTATCCTACTGCTTGGATGCACCCGGAATCGAATGAATTTGAAATGGAGCGTGCTCCGTTACATGAGTTATGGCCTGAAATGGAAAAACTTGTTGAAGCTGGCCTTGTCCGTAACCTTGGCGTTTCCAACTTTAATGTCATGCTCATGGTCGATTTGTTGACCTACGCCAAAATTCCACCTTCTGTGCTTCAGAGTGAGAATTGGATCCCCGATAAAAAAACAACGACGACAGAATCTTTCTCACACGTGATCATCGTCTTTAGTTGAACTCCATCCTTATCTTCAGCAGACCCGGCTCATCCAGTGGATGCAAAAGAAAGGCATTCAAGTGACCGCCTACTCATCTTTTGGACCGGCGGCTTTTGATACAATTGTGCCTGAAGCGAAAGATCTCGTCCCTCTTCTGGAGCATGACACGATCACAAGAATTGCACGCAAGCACGACAAAACAACGGCCCAAGTCGCTCTTCGATGGTCTATTGAGCGCAATGTGGCCGTGATTCCCAAGAGCGCAAACCTAGACCGAATGAAATCGAACCTTGAATTGTACTCGTGGTCACTTGACGAGCAGGATAGAGAGGACATTGCTGCCCTTGATCGCAACGTGCGCTATAACCGATTTGATGTTTACGGCATTGACCTTCCACTCTTTGAATAAACGAAGAGATATTTGAAGGTTCCCTTGCAGATGATGTCTTCTAAGATGTTTGCCAAAAAAAAAGTCTATATAGCGGTCGCAAAGAAATGAGCTGTGTTCTCATTCACTAGTGCCTTTCGAGTGAATACATTGTCAAACAAATTTTAATCAACGGAAAACATCCTCGGCTTACCAACAAGACTCATGCCAGGCGTATCTAAATGTGCGCATGGAAATAACCATGGCAGAAGATTGATGGTGCGCCAGGAGCAAGCACAGGCAGCGCAAGAAGCAAGAAAAAAATGAAGGAAAGGCCCTGCCAGAAGGCAGCAGCAAAATCGCAGCCCCACCGGATGATGCAACCGCGTTTTGACCTCTCATCCATGGCGCATCAAGTACAGGTACAATCTGTCAATCTACAAGGGACAGAAGGTCTTGGATTCGATATAAAGATTCACCATTTTTTGACGTGCACGCGACATTTGCTTTGTCATGATGTGTAAAGACGTCTGGGCTTCGACACGACCTAAATTTTGGAAATCGGTGTACAACATTGAGTGATGGAGTCGGGGATCCGCACTATGGAACCCTTTTCCCAGGAATCTGATAAAGGGATTTGTATGGATGACTTAGCTATCGATGGTTTTATTTGACTGAAGAGTTCCCTTTTATACTAAGTAGCTGAGATGAATGAGGTCAGTTCATTTATAAACACTGAATATTATATACAGTCATATACCACTCGTCAACTTTGCTAAAGAGTGCAATGCTGGTTGTCAGGTCAAGCTATTGCCACCAATGACATGATTATATTTTACGCGCGTCTTTGTACACAGTGGTGACATAGAAGGACCATGTATTAAAAGGCAACTATCGCTATAGTTGAACGTCATCCTTATTTTCAGCAGCCACGCCTCATCGACTGGGTTCAGAAGCAGCGGATCCACATGATGGCTTGTTCATCCTTTGGTCCAGTCTCCTACGCGGAAATGGCAGCGACGAGCAAGAACACCCCTCCCTGTCCATCTCGTGGGCAAGGTATAGATGTGTAGACGCCTTTTTTGACGGTAATGACGTCAGTTTTGATTTGTCGTTACACGCAGAAAAAAGTGTGTATCATTTATGACCTGAATGACATGACTTCCAACAGGCTACAGGGTGCATTGTAGAAGAAAGCATAATAAAAATAACGTGAGGCTTTTGTCCGATGTTCCTGGGTCTCAAGGCAACAGCATGCTCATCGTCAAATAGGCTAGATTTATCCATAATTTGTAGCTGTAACAATATCCATGACAGGCGTATTTGATGTGGAAAATGATCGTCGAGTCGAACGTAGAGAATAGAGAATTTTGTACCTGCGTGTTGCGGCTATAGTCGGCACGCAGCAACCCGGGCCTCTGGAGAATCGGATTGCTATTGATCAAAGTTGTATCTTAAAGTAGAATCCGTAACGGGTCATGGTCTAAGCCCGCAATTTTCCTTCCATTGCTCAATCCTTGATGGTAACAGGACGGATGTCACATGGCAAAAGCGATTCACTTTTGCTAAAAGCAGACGAGCAGAAAATATAAAAGTCTATAAATAGAACATGAGGCGATCATTTTTCAAACGATGGATCCGAATGTCGGCGGAGTTGGTGTCACCAGCAAAGATTTGCTTCTTCCTCCCTCGGAGATTGAGGGAGTGGGCGTAAAACTTTGGCCTCCAAAGGGCAACGGCAAAGCACGTCAGCATTCCACCATTTCTATTCTGCAAACGCAACGAAACCACCACCTCCCCTGATATCTCTCCCCACGAAGGGCATGGGATATTTTGGGACATTGGTTGCGCGTAGGACGTCAGATCGTATTAAAGAGCCATGCCCTCTGATTGGTGGGATAACAGAATAGAGAACGATTTCGGAGAGGGGGGTGGCGGCGGGACAAACGGTTGGGCGCGTGGGTCGTTTTCCGCTTGCCCTATTTTTCAGCGCTTTACCACCTTATTTTTTGTTCGTCGCCCTCACAAACACACACACTATATCATGACTCGCCAGGGGTGGTTACCGCTCGCAGCGCTCTTGTTGCTGCTGTATACTGGTTATGTACATGCACAGGACAATCCAGTAGAAGAGGTCAGTGAGCCATCGGCTTGACGGTGCGTGTATGATAGAGTGGAGTTGAGCTGATCTTGTAATAAGATGGTGGACGTCAAGGCATTGGAGCCGACTCTTGCAGAGACGGATCGGGGTGTTATGGTTGATCAAGACGAGAGCAATGATAACCTGAATGAACTTCAGCAGTCCTTGTTGATCTCGCTGCTGATGATCATTGTGTCTGAGATTGGCGACAAGACATTCTTGATTGCAGCCATTATGGCAATGAAGCATTCCCGATTGGTTGTATTTTCAGCAGCGTTTTCCTCCCTTGCGATCATGTCTGTGCTGTCAGCTTTCCTTGGCCACGTGGTGCCGAACTTGATTCCCAAGTCGTACACGGATGTCTTGGCGGCGCTGCTGTTCTTGTGCTTTGGAGTCCGGATGCTGTATGAAGGCTATCACATGAAGCCAGAAGATGGCCAGGAGGAGATGGCCGAGGTCGAGGAGGAACTCAAGGAAGTTGAGGATCGGGAACGAGCTAACAAATTTGAGGCAATGGAAGTCGGTGGCCTGGAGCCGGAGGAAAGACAACTTAACAAGACGCAACAACTTACGGAGGGCTTGATGAATCTCATGCAACTTGTGTTCTCGCCCGTGTTTGTGCAAACCTTTGTGTTAACCTTTTTAGGCGAGTGGGGCGATCGGTCTCAAATCTCGACGATTGCTTTGGCAGCTGCCAATGTAAGCTTATTTTCCTTTCTTTTTGTGTGTGCAAGAGGGCAGTAGGGTGGGGAGAGAGAGAGAGCTCGCGATTGATCATTTAAAGACTGGAAGAAAACTAGTAAAAGTATAGCTAATAATGTATACATGGGTGTGGGGTGGATCGATTCATCTGCTAGAACGTATATTGGGTTACGGCAGGTGTTATCGTGGGCCACGGTATGTGTACTGCAGTGGCAGTGATCGGCGGCCGCATGTTGGCGGCAAAGATCTCAGTACGAACAGGTAAGGTCCTGAAGTCCTTTAAAGGAATCCCCGCACGGACACGATTTGAACCTCCTTGCTCTGTCTCTTTCATATGCTTTAGTTACACTCTCCGGTGCTGTTCTGTTCTTGATCTTTGGAATTTATTACAGTTATCATGCATACAACGGGCAGTTAGAGTAGACAGCCGTTCTGTATTTCTGTTCTTCTCGCTTTCTGTTATGTTCAAGCTCCAGTTTGCTTTGATTTTGTTATTGTTGTTGTTATTCTTGTATTCACATATTTAGCTACAGAATGAATATCCCATTTCCAGCATAATTTTGTATGCCATTGAATTGAGCTCACCTCCTGTCTCTATCACGCGTCTCGTCCGAAAGAGCATTGTCGCATAAGATGATTCATCTGCAGAGCATGGCAAGAAACAGCGATATCCGTTACGCCCAGCAATACACATTTTACCTTGGAAACGCAAGCGGTCGGAGTCACTGAGGTCGAGTTTAACGGTTATGCATCTGTGCGTGACAAAGGCGACCATCGTTCAATATGCACAGGATGCGTATGCAATTCTGCACGGAAATTTCCCTAAGGGCAGGGTTCACTCAGTCAAAGACGATTCGTGTTCAAACAGATGTTGTCTGGTCATAGTGCGTCTTATGGGTGCCAGATAGAACATGAAAAGCTCTTACTGTAAGTATATTTTTCATCTTTTTGGCGGGGTGGGGGAGGGGTAAAAAAGCGTAGGGCTTTCGCGTTCCAAGGCCACGAAGGCCCGCCCACGGGCGGAGGTAGGGTGCCGAGCAATTGTGGTATTCCAAGTGATGGTAATGATAGGAATTCCAATTGCTCGACAGCGCGCGTAGTGGGTGGCGGGGGGACGCTTACGACTGATGAAAGAACAAGAAAAAAAGCCTCCTCGTCCTCCTCCCTTCCTACGCGTGCATGCATGCAGAAATGGAGGGTGTGTACCAGGTTACATATAGACAGACAGACAGACAGAGACACACATGCGGAAGGATGGTTTTCTGCAAGGAACCTTCCTACTCTTACTCTTTCCTCTTTTCTGTTTTCCCTTTCTCTCTTTGATGTTTCTCTTGTACTCCACATTTCGTGCGGCCAAGGACACCAGACAAAATTTCGCATGGTCGACATTCTGGACAGACTTGACAGCGTGGCTTTCTCGAAACCGCAGCGGCAATCCGGTCACTGCCGCCGCCGCCGCCGCCAGCAGCAACAGCACAGCGGCCGCGGCCGCCTTGATGGCCTCCTCCGAGCCTGCACACCAGGCCCGACTGCTGCTACTCAGCCCAGCATCTGACTTCCAACGAACCTACGTATCGTTTCCGGAATTTAAGGAAATGGGCATGTCTGCAGACGGAAAGCAGGAATGGATGACCAGCAGCGACAGGACCATTACCAGTTGACTCCGCACAATGTGTGATCTATGCCGTGACATGGAGTTTATTTGAATGAAATTGTGGAATTGAAATTGGAGTACGAGCGGTTGATGTCTTGGACAGGGAAGCGAAGGTGGTTTTTTTTTCCAGGAAAAAAAAAAGAGTACTTCACACAGAAGCCCTATCTGTTTTGTCCGTTGTGTGCGAATGTGTTCAAAATACAAGTGCAGTAAGAGGATGAATGTCGATATATATGGTAGCGGATGGGGAGATGTGGAAAGACATGGGACGGGAGGGGAAGTGTGCTATTACAAGTTGGCAATGACGGCTGCAGTGAATTCCTGGGTGGTGTTGGATCCTCCGAGATCAGCCGTTCTAACCTGTATACAGACAGCATGGGTTCACTATTGTTAGCAATATGCATGGCAAAGAGTTTTTTTAACTTGAATCCCTTGCTAACCTTTCGCTCAGCGATCGTCTGGTGAACAGCACTGGAGATCTGATCGGCATAACTGTCCAGGTTAAGGTGTCGAAGCATCAGCACTGCTGAAAGCAGCATGGCTGTGGGGTTAGCAATGTTCTTGTTTAGCAGCTCCAGGCCGACTTGGCGACAACCCTGCAAAGAGGAAAAAATCAGTCAATCTGAAAAATCATGCAAGATTCGAATCAACAAAGCGTACCGGCTCGAAAAGTGCATACTCGCGGCCAATCGTACAACCGGGCACTAAACCAGGGCCACCAATCAGACCAGCACCCTGTATTTACATTTAAGTTCGTCTTATGTCCATGCACATATATCATATCAGATCGAGTTTTACTTACAATATTGGAAACAATACTGCCGTACAAGTTGGGCATCACCATGACATCGAACTGCTGAGGTCGCGAAACAAGCTGCATACATGTGTTGTCGACAATCATGTCGTTGACCTGAATACCGTGGTGTTCATATTCCTTAGCAACGTCGCGGCATGTGCGCAGGAACAGACCGTCTGCTAATTTCCTAAAATATAAAACTTACACATCAGCTTGCGTTGCTTTTTTTTTTTTTGGCGCTAACTTACATGATGTTTGCCTTGTGAATGATGGTCACCTTCTTTCGGTTATTCTTGAGAGCAAAGTCGAATGCAAAACGTGCGATGCGCTCAGCACCCGCTCTGGTGATGACCTTGAGGGACTCGACGACACCCGGGACAGACTATATAATACAATGGACAAGAGATCAGCAAATCCTTTCTTTTTTTTTTTTTTTTTTAAAAAAAAAAGAAGTTACAAGAATTCACCTCGTGCTCAAGACCAGAGTATTCTCCTTCGGTATTTTCGCGAATGATGGCAATATCGACCGATTTCAGGCGCGAATCGACACCCTGGATATTCTTGCAGAGCGACAAAGAAGCGTACATCTCGAGATCCTTGCGCATGGTGACGCCCATGGACTCGGGCTCTGTGAGGGAAGTCTGGGTGTAGAGCGGGCCCTTGACGCCAACTTTGTTACGGCGCAAGGAGGCCATGGCCTCGACGAACAAATCGCTATCTTCGCTGGTCAGGCCCGAGACATTGTACTGCTCGAATTCAACAGGCACATTGGCGGCGCGGAACACCTCCTTGAGAGACTCGGCAATATCGGGGCCGATACCATCGCCGGGAATCAGCGTTACAGTATATTTGCCGCCGTATTTCTTTGGGAAGATCTGTGTCCACGCATGTCTCTGTCAGCCCTCTCTCTTTTTCATCCGATATTGGGGAAATGCATGAAATGTACCGTTTTTTGTTCGACGGGAGCAGGCGTAGGAATGGCCGTGCTTGCATACGAGGCAAACGAGCGAAACGCAGACTAGAAAGAAGTGGGGGGTAGGGACATCGGCTTAATGGTCTGTGATGAAGAGCGTTGCTGGTTTCTCGGAGTACCTGCTTATTGGAGGCCATTGTGTGGATGAAGTTCTACTGGGAGAGAGAGAGAGTGGTGAAGAAAGAAAGGAAGAGAGGGAAGTAAAAATTTGCTTGAAATAAGAAACAACGAAGCGGGTGGACCCGCCTGTCTGAAAAGATGTCATTCGGGGAAAACGTTTTGGAACCATTTAGGGCATCGCGGACATGGGTGACACAATCTCCCTCCACCCCCTTTTCGGAGAACAAACCCATAAGAAATCGTGAGGCACGCATTATCTCTCTCGACCCGATCTGTTGGGAGGATACCACACGAGTGCTTCGTGTGCATCCTACCTGAGGCGTGCGCAAAAAGGCTTTCGGAGAGCAGGTAATACACCGGGCTGCAGGACAGACCCACAATCCATTTTGACAGATTCCCAAGCCGTCATATTGGCTCATGCATCCATCCCATACTCGTCGTGGCGAATATCAATGGCTGATCTTGAAATGCCTCGAGTGGCGGAAATCTATCCGGTTGGGTTCTTTATCACATTGTCCTCTAGGGAATGAAATTCCCTATTTCCGAGTACGCCCGTTTAAACCCCACATTCTTATTTCTCGCCCCGACCGAATTAACAGGGTCTTTGATTCTGCAGTTTATGTGATGGAGTGAATGTTTCAAGGTATGTGCGAGTCCCCCAAAAAGAGGGCCACTCAAGTGGTCTGTGTGTTGTCAGCAATTTGGCTCCCCCTCCCTCGCTCATTCATCCATCCCCCTCTCTTCTCAATGCTCATTTGTCTCCCTTCCCATTTCATGTCGACGATTGCACAGACACATATGCAGCATATTTTAGGGCCCCAGTTCTTCGGACCAGGACGGTCCTGGGCCTTCCAACAAACACCGTTTTCTTTTCGTCCCCGTGCCTCCTTTTAGTAATTGAACCTGGGATTCGACTACGCGACAAGGACCTAAAAGAGAAGCGGGCGTGTTCGGATCTAGAAAAGATCACGGTAAAAATCGGACATCGTAAGTCCTTTGTGTGGAGTTGTCCTACCTGACCCTCCACTTGCACATGATTTTGAAACCGGCCTCCTTTATTTGAGCGACCGCCGCAGGACAGGGACAGCCCGATGAAGCCTTTGCCCTTGCCCGTCTCACCCGACTGCGGCGTGTATATATTTGTTCAGAACTTAGCCCAACCCCGCACCCGTCATTCTTTCTGTCCGGCATCATGGATGGAGAGGGGGCGGGCGTGCGGGCGTGCGGGCAGGACCGAATGACTGCTACTATTCCCCACCTTTGTTGCTATTGACATGTCCTACAGTAAGGCTTTGCCAGAACCATGTCTGACTCCCACATAGGGCAATCGGGGAGGCTGGGAGGGCGTTGTCTATCAAAGTTTGGCTTTTAATTACAGGGGATATAGTCGGAGGGTCTTTTTGCTTCTCCACTGATCACAGGAAAAACTTTGTCTTTTCGCCAGCTTTCCCACTGTCTTCGCCCGTTGGCCATGGTGATGCTGGCTTCGTAGATTCTATTTCGTCCGACATGGGTACAGCCTTTGACTGTTGTTGCTGTTGTTCATTGGATGCAAGGACTAATGCAAGAAAAAATAAAGTTAATGTACGAAGCTGCAGATGTTGTTGCCAAATCATAGTACTGACGCTGATCAAGGTAATCCTCCTCCATTGCATCCTCGTCATTGGGCTCATTACGTCCATGCATCAGCACCATCCGGATCTCTTGCCGGAAATCGTCCGTAAACTCCTGACCCTTTTCAATACGCTCGACAATCTCTTGGAGCAATTTAATCTTGTGCTGCGTCTTTTCTTGATATTCCTTATACTCCATTCTTAACCAGATGAGGTGCAAGGCTTCAGATCCAAACACGACCCACATCAGATACTCGAGAAAGTATGGTAGATGCTGCTGTCGTTTGAAGTGGTACACCATGGATGACAGGTTGCCTCTTGAATGTGAATCAGTCGCTGCAGTATTGATCATGCGCCGACAGAATGCGGGGCGTAGGGCAATAGTTGTTGGTTTTTGGCAGACTGTTGAAGCTGCTCTTACTGATTGAGCTAATATCCGGAATGATCCCTTGGTCATTATGTCCAGGTGTCTGTTGTTGCGGGAGAAGAGGGAAAGGCCCGGTAGCAAGTTTGGGCCAAAAGGGGAGGGGAAGGAATCCAGGCAGTCACTAGAGCTTACCCTAAATTTTTCTCTCTGACCCCCACACCTCCTCTTCTCTCCCCCCCCCAAACCCAACCCTTGCTCAATAACCCATCTCTCGCACGTGAGTTCTTCTGTAGACTATCTTTAAGCTTTTGTATGGAATGACGAAAAAGGAACGGTAGATGTAATGCTCATTGAATAAAATAAACAATGCTGCCATTGGTGGAAGCAGATGTGCATCATTACTTTCGGGCCGCGCGTTCTTCCGCTTGACATTGATCGGTTTTTGAGACGAAAGCCTGGTGGTTTTTTTTTCACGCATTTTTTCTCCTGAATTCGTGACTGGTCAAAACGAGATTGAACCCGCCCAGCAGCATTTCCGCGGTCTCTTCTGCCTTTAAAAGCATCGTTTTTTTTCTTTCAGGGAAACTGAAGGAAAATATAGAAAAAGGGGGAGCCGATCTTCAAATGACAAACAGCAGCAGCAGCAATGGCAGTGATGCAGTGAGCAACAATTTCGTCTTGCCGTCGGTCCAGGTTCCTTTGACAGCAACATATACGTACGCGAGTGCAATTCCCCAAGCCCTCATTGACTCTCAGGAACCGTGTGTTCTTGGTGTCGATGAGGCGGGCCGAGGTCCTTGCTTGGGTCAGTCACAAAAAGAGAAAAAGAGGAATTAGCCTAATATGTGTATATCTTTTTTTTTTTTTAAAAAAAAAAATGCAGGCCCGATGGTATATGCAGTGTGCTACTATCCGAAATCACGTCACGAGGAGTTCAAAGCTCTGGGTTTCGATGGTAATCAGGTCCCAGCGCGCCACGCGAACGCAAAAAGACGGAGATGGGACTGAAGATGAAGCCACACTATAGACTCGAAAAAATTAACGGAGGAGAAACGTGTGAGCCTTGCGGAAGTGATCCAAATGAATCTGGATTGGGTCGGATGGGCAGTGCGAGTCATTTCGCCCCAGGAGATTTCATACAATATGTTTTCTCGGTATATAAGATAGATAGATGACCTAGGGTAATAGATATTACTCATCGCGAAGAGACTCTCTTAGACCGGTCTATAATCTTAACGAAATGGCCCATGATGCAACCATGCATCTGATACAGCGTGTGCTCGATTCCAAGATTCGGGTGAACGAGGTAAATCTACGGCTAGCAAGAAGTGGCGACTTGAATGCCTCGCTCACATGTCGTACAAGATCTTTGTGGATCCGGTTGGACCTTCGGGGTCGTACAAGGCCAAGTTATCGCGATTCTTTCCCGGCATCGAATTCACCATTGAGCCTCATGCGGATGCCCTTTACCCTAGTGTCAGTGCAGCCAGTATTTGTGCAAAGGTGACGCGTGACCAGATCCTACAACTCTGGATATGGAATGAGCCTGGTCTGGACGGCAAGATCCCGTTGGAGTTTGGGTCAGGGTACCCTTCAGGTAAGAAAAGGGTGAGCGATGTGTGTGTGAGGGGGGGGAGAGCGATTCTGAAGCAGTTCGTAGATCCAAATACGGTCAGATGGCTCAATGAGAACGAAGACCCATTTTTCGGGTTCCCGAACCTTATCCGCTTCAGCTGGAAAACCATCTCGACTCGAATTGATGACACTCGCCTAGTCGAATGGTAAAAACAACTGTCTGGTTCTTTAACGCATGAAACAGCCAGAATCTCTAACCAGAATATAGGTCAGAAGATGAGGATGACGAGGGCAGGGTAACGAAGAAAAGAAAGCAGATTGTCGATCTTTTCAAGCCAGTTGCGGTGAAGCCGAAATACATGCGCAGTCGTCTTTGCAAGGCATATTCGCTCGAATCTGTTATGTCCATTTAAAATTTTGCTCTCTTCCTCTGCTTTGTGTACATAACTTTGTTTACCTACCATACCACCAATCTGTCATTTATTTTTATGCTATCTGTGCAACATATCGACAACGTGCCACGGAGTCTTTCTAGCGGATAACGTATGTCAGACATTAATTATTGTCTTTTTTTTTGGGGGGGTGGTGGGAGAAGAGGAGGAGAAGAAAGAAGAAGACAGTGAAGACATGAGCGATGAAATGACGGGCTTGCGTACCCAGAACATGAGTTTTGGCGGATATAAATATATATTGAATTTTCCTATTGGATTTCTGGTCATTATCTTTCTCTCTCACTTTCCTTTCCTCTCTCTTTCTCTCTCTTTCTCTTTCCTTTCGTTTCTGCACATGGCCAGTGGCGCAAAGAAGAAGATCGCCATTCAAGGTCTAAAAAATAAAGTCAAACAATGGATCGCCGGTCGACCATTCGAGCAAGAACAACAAAAGACCCCAGAAGAGGATTTTTCTGCACCTTCTTCTTCTCAACATTGTCGTCGTCGTCGTCGTCATCTGCGCTGGGCGACTGAACGTATTGTTGGATTGCGCAACACGATCTGGAGAAAACAAAAAGACGAGACAGTCGCGGTCTGTGGTTGCGGGCGTCCACTGAAAGCCGGCTGGCAGTGTTCCGGCTGTCGCCTTGAATGTCCAACGTGTCATCGAGCCCTCGGTGAGGGTGAGCAGTGCTCTCGATGTCATTTCCTCGAGGAGGCATGAATTTTGTGCCCAACGCACAACACACAATGCGCGAGCGCGGCACACGCCTTCTCTTGTCCATCCCTCTCTTCCCCACCCCCCACTTCTCTCTTCTGCGCGCGCCCTCCCCCCCAACGCTTTTCAACACCCGAATATTTCTTGTTTTATACTGTAACCGGCCCAATCTACCCCCCCACCAGGCCACCCTTTCTACTTCCCTCGTTTGTTTTTTACGCCGATCTATAATATCGTACCTAGTAGACCCCAATCATCCAACCAGACGAACGGTCTTTTTATCTTTGTATGTCTAGCATCTATCTATTACATATCATACGTACCCTTAATATAGTTTTTCGAAGTCATCTTTTTTTTTTCTGTCTTTCTTCTTCCATCACGAGGACCTAATTAAATTGTAGTGCCAAGAGACCGGGTTTTCTTTTTATGAAAGGAGAGGGGGTGGGTTCATTATTAGATATTTATTAGTTACTCGATGGCGTGGATGAAAAGGTTGCAGGTGGCAGCAGTAGTAGTAGTAGCAGCAGCAGCAGAAGCGACGGCGGCGGCGGTGACGGCGGGGCCGATAAGCAAACACGCCACTTTTTCTTGTTTCTTCCTTCAGAAGATAAATGATCTGTACAACATCAGCGCGAACCGACGCCAATTCTGTATATCTTTTGTGGATGAACCCCAAATAAAGAATGTTTTGATCACTCGCCTCCATCTCAATGAACCTGCGGGATGTGTGCGAGATATTCGGGTCTTTCAATTTCCTGCAAGAGATCATTCATTCGAAATACCTGGCTTCAATGAGGGCATGTGACAGGGAAGAAGAAGAAAAAAAAAACATAATTAACTATTTTCTGAGTCTCAAACTGATAGTCTTTTTTAGGCATCCAGCCCGAGTGAGGCGAGCACTTGATCTAACATTTCTAGCTTTTCATTGTAAAGCGCTTCTAGGTCAGTCCAATCATCGCGATATTCTTCGTCGATGCGTCCTTCCGGATTGAGCTCCTCTTGAAAAACGCAATACTTTTTACCCAACCAGTAGCGCAGCTCATCAATGAAAGGGATCGAATCTAAGAGAGGCTGAGCGAGTCAGCAAAAGAAAATAAAAGTCCCCAAGGGAGTAGTCAAAAACCTGCCTGTCTCCTGACGCCCGGCAATCGATTGGGCGCTCTCTCGGATCAACTCGTGAAACAGAGGATCCTGAATATAACGATCGAGATGGTCAGAAAAATAGCGTATGCACCACTGCTCGAGACGATCCACATTGAGCTCGACGGCTGTGCGTGTGAGTTGAAAGATATCCATGATGGGCTCGTCTGCGCTGGTAAGAGCAATGGACGCAATCGACTTGAGCCTATCCAGCATGAGCATATCAGCTACAAGCATCACATCAAACGCTTGGTCGGTTGGAATCGTGCACCGATCGGTATAAAGAAACTCGAGAACATAGACAAAGCTTTCGGCCGAAACACTGTGAAGCTCAATAACCGGTAAATGGAGTTCATAGTCCAACGAGCCCTGGTTGTACCGAACACAGGATGACTGCACGTTCGCTTCCGAGAACTCGCCTTGTAGCATGATGTCAAAGTACTCGCTCCGACATAGCACGGCTTTGTGGCAGGGAAAGACAACATCGTCTATAAAGATACCGACGTCCGCAAACGTCGATGACGGGTCTATCGGGGGCACTTCATCATCAAAAACCGACTGGATCGCTACATAGGTGCGTGGAATATCCGTCTTCGCGATATACATAGCTATGCCAAGAAGCTCACGCAAAAAGGCTTCATAGTCGCCACGAATCCTGGCCATTTCATTGGCATCCTGTGCCTTGAGCGCGTTCTTCGATGTTTTGACCTCCTCTTTGAGCAGCTCCTCACATCGAGCCTGCAGTTCTCGCATGTCAAGATGCTTGCACACAAACACCATGTTTTCAAGAACAGGTTTTTTAATGTTGACAAGCTGGCCCGTGTACAGGTATTTTAGAACGGACGAAAAGGCAGCCGCATCCACATGTTTTGATGAAAGCCGGACGATCGGCTGGTCTCGCCATCGCTTTGAGAGCTGTTCCCGAAAGTACTTTGACCGAGCTGCCATGACATATCGCTGCACACGGAACTCCTCGTCCTGACCGCCATCTTCATCGGCTGCTAGAGGCCGGCGGATGACAAACGTCAGGTCTGAATAATGATGTTTCGTATACAAGTCCGTCAGGAATTGTAGATAAGGCTATTGCAAAAAGTCATCATTAAGCCGCTCAATCTCATCGGGAGGGCATGGTTAAGATGCATGCCTGGTTCTCATTGATGGCTTTCGAAAATTTGTAAGAACGCAATAGCTTTCGGATCTATATAGGTCAAATGGATGGCTGTCAGGCTTGGTGCTTGTGCTAAAGGCTGCTTCTCTCTTTACCCTGTCGTTTAACGCGCCATATAGACATCGTTCTCTAATGCCAAATAGTCCATTAATTCGTGTCGATATACAGCGATATCCTTAAAAAAGGTCTAAATCTACCCAGTGAATGTGTTGGGATCACATTGGGCTATCGGGTTTGGCAAAATGGATTAGTTCGCAAGGCTCCGGTCTGGGCGTGAGAGGATGCAGGTCCCAAGCACACGATGCTTACCTCCGTTTTCCAGAAGGAATTGAACTACCTGTCATGACGTGATTAAGCATGAGCAATACAGGTGGCTCCTGATATGATGATACAAGAACCTCATAGTGTCCGCAAAGACCTGCACGTATCGATAAGCTTTGCGAATTTCTGCTTCTCACGAAGCCCACAGAAAATCCTTACATGCGTAAAAGAGAGGGTTGCACTGCCACCGATCGATCATGTTGATAGGCGCACCAAAGTTTGTAACAAGGCTTTTGGTCTTTTCTAAATCGCCTAATTGATGCATCGATGTTCGGTCAGCATATAGCACAACCATCGCTGCCTGTATCCATCCCGTCCTCCAGATCATTTCTCTGAGCGTTGCGACAGTCGGAGCGGGGAGGAGGTGATGTTTGCATGGACTGACCTTCTTTTGCTGCGGTGCACAGTTCCTCAAACAGGTTATCGGAATTCGCGTCTAATGTCGGCTCATTTTCGACCCATAGTTCCGTGACGATGCTTCTTTCACGATCCGACATTGCCTGCTCAGAAGCAAGCTTCATGATATGGCTCTTTGTAACCAGTGGTTTTTTACCCATCACAGAAGAGCTGAAAAGAGAAAACGGACGGAAAAAATCAGCACTGGTCAGCGGATATCTACAGCAACTGTAACTCAAAAATGACGTAGTTCTCAGCACTGGTGTATTGTCAAAGTATGTGCATGGATATATTTGGCGATTTGTACTGTTAGATCTCACTAATGCAATAGGACACACAACGAAGAAAGAGAGAGTGAGAGAGATGATATCTACATAAATGGGCATAAAGAAGGATGGGACGGAGGGCTTAGAAAGATGACGGTGGTGGAGCGTTTTGATGAGCTTGCATGAGGGATCTGCAGAGGCGCCTTAATGCGTCATTGTCCTCCAGTGCTTGCGTAAGTTGGCGCTGGAGGGCTGCGTTTTTCGACGACATTTGTGCGAGTTTAGCGGTCATGGAGCGTATGTTTTCTTGCTTCTTGGCGCGATACTTTGCCGAGGCAATTTTGTTTCGGTACCGCCTCTCGGCCGTGCTTGATGAAGAAGGTCGTTTCGTCTCCGCATGATGTTCCGTTATGATTGGCGACGGTGGCGGCGACGAGGGCGCGCCTGCAGTTGACTGGGGTGGGGTTGGCGGGGCTGCCTGTGAGCCGATGATGATTGCATCGATGGACATGCACCTTCGAGATGACATGATGTGTGTAAGGAAGATTTTGGCAAACAACGCATTGGAAGAAAACCAGCGCCCCTCCCCCTCCCCTTTTATATAGTTCGGTGTATGTCCAAGTCGTTGGTCCGAGAGGGACTGACAATGCCACCAATGACATCATCGATCTACTTAATCAGGAAGGTTATGCTGCATTGACAATGTTGGATGACGAAATTCATTTCATTTTGTTAAATCGGCCCAAAAGGTTGGCCGGGCGCCATGGAGACCAATGACTTGACTCGGCTCTGTCCTGTGTGTCCTTTTTAGTCCTTTAGGTATCGAAGGCAACCGAACCTTTCTCACGCGGTAAACAGTAAACGAGACACCTTCTTCACAGGAGCAAGGCTGTCGATAGTGATGCAATAGTGACTAGTGGTGTCATTATTCAACATAATATACTACATATATACTACGGTCAGGTGGAAAGATGATGATGCTACAGTGACAGCACCCAGAGAGAGACATGGAACACGTCCCTTTTTTCTCGTCGGGCAGTGTTGCAGAGTGTTTGGGCGGGTTTATCTCCATAGCGCTATGTTCAGAAAAGTTAAAACCAGTACGGAAAACGTCCTTTTCCTTGTTTGGACCCAAGTTCCCACTTTTTTATATATTCCCTGCTTTCCCCCGGTTTTGACCTTCGGCAAATTGAAAAGCTTATTCCTCTATTGCGTCAGTCCAGTGTCGGCAATTAAAACTCCATTCGTATCTTTCTTTCTTGCCCTCAATGCCGATCCTCACCGGCACCCCTAAAAGACTGTCATTTCGATCCTGATCAATAATCGCCACCCCGTTCTTCTTCTCTCTTTCCTTCCTCTCCCTTCCGCCGTCTATCACAAACAGACATCGGAAAAGGGAAAGAGAAACTATACTCGTTGGCTTTCCTACCGCTAGTTCTGATGTAGTACGATAACTCGGAGAGCAAAGACGCGTCAGCATCTCAGCGGATGAAACAAATACTTCATTTTCAAATATAAATTTCGTAAGGGAGGAAAATTATGACGCATATAAAGTAAAATAAAAATGTCGCACAAAATCATAAAGTCTGTCTCACGGATAAAGAAGGCTGGAGACATATCGGTCCGTCAACAGAAAATATCAGCGCCCCTTCTTACTCTTCAACTCACTCCGGAGGTAGCTAGGTGTGTCATTGCGATAACAATAGCGGAAGGGTTGGAGGCAGGAACGAGGAGGGGACGACGACGGATCAACGACATTACCAGCGGCAGAAGCAACGGAGGAAGCAGATACAGACAAAAGTATCTCGACGGAGCCATAGTGAAAAACCTGCGATGAGTGCTGCCAAACCACGGTCCATCCCCTCCAAAGCCCATATCCTCTCCTCTCGAGGCACTTGGGGGTTAAGCTGATATCGTTATTGACAGAGGATCCGGAATATTGGAAGACTGCAAATGGAAACAAGTCGGTATGATAGGGTTGTATACCGTTCAAGACTCTAATGCTTTAACCGAATACCAAGTATTGACATTAGGGCAATAGCGCTTTGTAAACAGTTCGGCCAACATCTATCATGGGACCTTAATTACCAAGCAACATATCAACAGGACCAATGAGATGGCTTGAGCAAACAACACGATAATAAACCAACTTGTCGACTAGAAATCATACACATATCTTTAACCATCCAAGTAGTATAATTATTCCATTAGCTAGCGATACAATAAAGATCAGTTCATGTTTATTCCCGTGTTACGACAAAGTCTTGTTCTTTATCAAGTATAACTTTAGTTTACAATATATACGATACCTTAAGTACTCAGTGTCGAAAAGCTATGATGTGATCAATAATTGGTGTCTCTTCCTGGTGTTGATTGCCCTTCTCTTGCCTTAAGATTTGTTCCTCGAAGGTATCCTTTTGTTGCCTTGATAATAAGAGATTATTTTTGTTTTCATAGTGACAGCAGGCTTTTTGATTGCTTCGTTTTCGCTACCTAACCCTTCTTGTACCCCCACTACATTTATATCGTCAAGCTGGTTTTAGAAAACTTCCATCCTGCTAGCCCGAACGCCACGTCAAAGCCTTTCAGAAACCTCCTTTCTGCATCATTAAAACAGACCATTCGACTCCGCTTTCCGACATTGATGAGAACATTCTTTCGTCAACTATCAGCCCCTGCAATCACGCTCCTTTGCGCCTTCGGATGGTATGGCTGTGTTGTGCATACCATCGACTCTCGTTAGTATTTATTGGTACACCACAACCACTTAATCCGCCTTCGTCCTCCATCAATACCATTGCACATGCTCGCAATAACCATCACCGAAAGCTAGCTCATTATTATGTCGCATGCTTTTACATTGTTCACGTCTTTATTTGGTACCATGTACGGAGATACCAGAGTGATAAGATTGTAAATCAACGTCACATATTCTACTTACTTTTGCTGTGTACCGGGGAAGGCACATCATAGTTGCTTTCTGTTACGACAGTTAGCTAAACACATATGAGAATGAGAAACGAAACCTTCGAAATCGCTCAGCTTTAAGATATTGGGTAGTTCATTGATTCGAGTCATCAACATCTCGCTTGCCAAGACCCTATTGCGTTTAACTTTGCTGTTGACGACTGACCAAAACTGCTCAATTGGATTCAAGTCAGGCGGATATGGGGGAAGATGACACATCAATATTCTCGAAGCTCGATGTATTTAGAGATATCCTCAGCTTATGGATAGGTTGCATTATCCATTACCAAATAATGGCCCTTCATATGTTCATACTTATCCATCTCATTCATTGTAGCCTAAAGGAAGCTGAGATACTGTCCAATTACAGTGCCTCTGCTCGTAACTTCAGATTGACCTGTCCTCTTTCTTTTCTTGATTGATGACTGTAGGAGTCTCAAGCTAGATTTAATGATGCCCTGATGCTGAGATTGCTCCCAAGATTGTGGTCGTCTTTGCTCATGTCTTTGGTACTGTGACCAGTGCAGGAGCCCTGTTCTTGGAGCATGCTATGCTGAGTTTCATATTAATATGGAATTCAGACTCACCAAGAAAAACGCAGTTTTTTCTAAAGTCGATGGAGTGCCGTTTTCGATACTTCGAGACCCTCCAATCTCTGGAGCAATTGCCCCATAGTTGCTCTAGGGCAACGGTTGGATTCGCATTAATCCATTCTAAAATAGCGCCCTTATGCTCTTCGTTGAGAATACGTGAACGATCTCTGTCTTTAGGTTTCTTAGAGATGCTGTCTGGGTCCTTTTCGTACTGTAATGTCCATCGCTGGGCTGAACGAAGATGATGGATTTCTAGCAGTTGATGCACTCGAGACCCTTCTCAACACCCATTTGAAAAATCTGACATTGTCTTGGTCAGCGTACGCTGTGTAACTGCGCGTGATGCCCGCTTTTTTCATCCGAATGTTTGCATCCTTTCGCTTGGGAATGTGTGCGGTAGTAAGATCAGAGTTATCTTTACAAGATATGCTACGTAGATATTCAGTGCGAGAACAAACAGATTGCAGAGGGTACATTTCTTCATCAACGACATAGTCCATTGGTTCAGAACAGCCACGTTCGTCAACGACATGACCTTGGCCATCTTTGTAAAAAAAAAAAGGTTGCTCATTTCAGACTGTAAAGTTTATAAAAGAGAAAGAGTCAAAAGGACGATTTTTAGAGAGATGAGAGCTTATTGATGCGACATCTTTCCGTGTATCATGGGACATCCGATTTGTCATCATGGATATTCTGGGCAAAACGCGATTTTATTTTTGTGATCCTTCAGAACTGGCAGGGTACGACCTTTTGATTTTGGAAAATAGTGTATGCAATGTAAAAGAAAAAAAAATTGAGTGCAATCTGCTCCGAGGCAACGCGTCGCCAACTTACAGCTGCTTTCACTTAGCAGCCCGATCTATTTCCCGTTTTTTGTTTCTAGTTGGGCGAGTGGGTCACCTTCCTTTTTTTTTCTTTTCAAAAAAAAGCCGTGTGTCTGTGCATAAAGCATACGCCCTACATATACACATCCATACACTCTCTTTTTCAAACTTACCTACATACCCGCCGTAATTCTTCTCCCACCCCCTCTTCGAAGCCTTCCCATGGATCGATTTTTTTCGTCTTCAGCAAACCCCGTTTATGGTGATTTCATTTTCTTATATTGAACATGACGACGACGATGGAGAAGAAAGAAAATGCATTAGGCTGACTTGGTTCTTACTCCCTCTTTTCCTTTACAACAACAACAACAAAAGATGACGATTCACAGGCATCCACCACAGGCAGTTCTCTTCAAAGCTGGATTAGCTGGTTCTGCTCATTATCGGGTCATGAATATTACGCTGAAGTGCCCGAAGATTATATCCAGGACGACTTTAATCTCACTGGCCTGTCGGCCATAGTCCCTTATTATAATGAGGCCCTGGAGATGATTCTCGACTTGGAGCCAGAGGACTATTCAGATGAGGACGACGACAGCCAGCCGCCCGACAGCAGCTGTGACAAGGGTGAGGATGAAGAGGACGATGGGTTCTGGAAGGAGCGTGCTATTGTGTCCCATCGGCGGGAGCGCGTTCACCCAAGCGTAGTTGAGCCCTATGCTGCAATGCTCTATGGCCTCATTCATCAACGCTACTTGCTCACACGGAATGGTCTGCGGGTCATGGCCGAACGCTATGCTGCCGAGCAGTTTGGCTACTGCCCGCGCGTGTATTGTGCTCGATGCCCCGTGATTCCGTGCGGTCGGTTTGATGAACCTGGCCACGAGGGCGTTCGTCTCTACTGCCCGCGGTGTATGGATCTTTATAACCCGCCCAACGCCATTTCACAGAGCGTGGACGGTAAGCATAACCGGAGGGAAGAGAGCGACAGAGAGTTGCAAATTCATCCCATTTGTGTACAGGCGCCCATTTTGGAACGACCTATGCCCATCTGCTGTTCCAGTCGTACTATGAACTCGTGCCATCACCACGCCCTCACATCTATCAGCCCCGTATATTCGGCTTCCGAGTGAACGAAAAATCACACGTGGGCCCAAGAATGCAGTGGCTTCGCATGAGACCACGCGAATACCTTGCAGCACCGGAGGATGATGACGACGACGAGTTTGAGGACGATGATCTTGCAGAAGCGGCTGAGGTCGAAGACGAAGATGAAGACGGGGATGAGAAAGATGTTCCACAATCCATGGTTGGTATGAACGTGGTGGGTAAGATAGCTGTAGTCTGGCAGAAAGAGCTCGCAGACCTGGTCTAACCGAATGCTCATAGCCGGCACCATCGCAGGCGGTGGAGCAACGTGAAGATGACCGACTAACCCGACTCACGCACCAAGTCGAAGGCTGGCGCATGAGAGACTCTGGGCTAAACAGCTTCCTTCGAAGGTGGATCTAGGAAACCAATTATGTTATATGAATCACTTTTGTCTTGCGCGCGCCTCTCTCACTCTCACCTCTTCCTTTCTCGCCCTCCTTAATTGCCTCTCACAGACTTAAACCTTCTATTTCTTCTTTATCAAAAGCGACCTCTTTCGCTTTTACCGTCTTATATAAACGCTCTTGTTGACTTTTTGAAATTCGAAATGTGGTATGCTATAAAGCCCATATCTGTATTCTTTTTCCACTTGTAATCCGTCGATCTTTGTTAGATAAAATAGCACTGTTTTGTAAGCGGGTTTGGTGGTGTTATCGTCTCGTCTTAAAAGAAGAATCTTGGAGCACTCTGTGTTTTCAATCCGGATGTTCACGAAAATCGTGGCGAGCGGTCAGCGATATTTTTTTTTAAGTGGAGGAGGGCGGGTGGGAAAGGCGGCGGGTGTATTCCCTTCAAGCCTGACGCATCGGAAGAATAATAGCTATTTAGACGTGAAGGAATGACGGTATGGTCATAATGAAAAAAAAAGAAAGGGTTTCTCTTGTGTATCCTTGATATTCAATTCTGCATATTATAATAGGACATCACAGATGACGATGCGTTATGGCAGCCACGAGCTAGATGGCAGACTTCTAAGGAACAAGTCGAATCTCAAAAGATAATCCGTGCATTAGGTAATGCAGGAGTAAGAAACGCATGTCGGTGGATGATTCTCACTTTACTTTGTCATCCTCGCAAGAGGCCAGGCTCGCCTGTGTTCAGGCACGGCATGTGCCGGCTGTCGACCTGGACACCAATAGCGATGACGATGACAATGTTGCTGAGCAAGAGGATCACGAAGGACTCCCGTTGCTTTGGCAGGGCGACCTGGACGATGCGCTGCGACATCAAAAATCAGAACGGGAATACACAACGTGGTTTTCCTGGTTAAGGCCACCCTGGTGTTTCTGCTGCTGCTGTTGCTGCTGCTGCTGATATCTTTTTTTCTTTCTTTCCCTCCTTTCTCTTTTTATTCTTGTTAACTGCTATGACGATGAAGCCGCCGATAAAACCATGGCATGTTTCCTCCGTCGGTTTGTGTTGGCCATGAGCGGCAGGAAACAAAGCAGGATCATCTATTGATGACATCCACACAAAACAACAGCAGAGTCGATCAGATCCCATTTTTTTTTCTCCCACCCCCCTATTTCCCCTACCACCACCACCACCACCACCTCATTTTCTTTATCCCACACGCGCATATATACCATTAAAAACATGGCTGCTAGGGAATGAGTCTTCTGCTGTTGTTCGAGGAGTTGCCGATTCTCCTCCAGGAGCCGCCGGTTTTGTTCTTCGAGCGCATTGACGTGCTCTCGTTTCCGTTTGCGCGATAGCAGAGCTGCTGCACGGTTTTTGATGAGTCGTTCCTGACGCTTAGCCGCGGCAGCGGCTTTGTCATCGTCGTCACTTTGAGGTTGAACTGCTGCTGTCGTTGTCGCTGTCCGTAGTTCCTTTTGATGTTGCTTCTGGGAAGGTAGGACAGGTTCGATCGCATTCTTTATAGGCGGAGCGGGTGCGATCATAGCGGGCAAGGCAGAAGGCGGGGAGAAGGAAGCTCCATCGCGCTTCTTGCGCCCTCTCTTTCGTTTTGGGAGGAGTTCTGAATCTTCGGAACACGAGGAAGGCGAAGGCGAAAGTGGGTGACGCTGATGACGATGGATGGGCAATGCTGGTGGCTGGATGGCTGGTAGTATGCGGTTAGAAAGGCGTCCTTCCGTGTAGCAGGGGAATGCGGCGACGGTCACTACTTGTGCTGATGCATCATCGCCTGCAGCGGTAACCGTATCCCTCGGTGACATGGTCCCGGACACATGGGTGGGAATAGCCGCTGCCGCCACTGCTGCTGCTGCTGCTGCTGCTGTTTCGGATGACGGCGAGTAAGGATGTAGGAACGGGTCCAGACCAGAGCTAAACGACGCCCATGATATGCAGGGCGGTGGCGTGTGTATGTTCAATTTTGGAGAAGGACTCGGCCATTGCGAGCTGGCGGAGAGGTAGTCTACATTGAGATAGGACATGAGCAAGTCATCGTCCTCTGGATCAGGTTTGACGCGTGGGGATGACGCCATTGGATGGAGAGAAAATATCTTATATTAGGCCGATATGGATCAATAAATGGGCGTTGAAAGAAAGAAGAAAGAAAAGAAACGCTATTAGAAAAAGAAAGAGGATGAATAGGAGACGACTGCTGAAGCCGTCTATGCAAAGAAAAACTTTCATGTAAATAATAACGTAGCGGAGTCCTCAGGCAAAGGAGAACTCCTTGAACGCGCCCCCATGAATATTGCCTTTTCTGAAACGAACAGACCGAAGGACAGACGAAAAAAAAAAGTAGGCATCAGGCATTTGCGTATATATATATATATATATATGTGTGTGTGTGTGTGTGTGTGGACAATTGAGGCTATTGCTATGCCCTCAAGATTCTGCTTGGAGGAGCATTTGCGAATATTTTTGGCAGATGGACCTGATTGATCGAAGGCAAGCCTTAATCTCTGTCAGCATGGGCGACTGTGTTTGTGTTCTGCATTGATCCACGATCCATGCGGTCTTGTCCTTATATGTCCTATGTTTTTTTTTTTGGCGAGTGGGGTTGGGTATCGGATGCAGTATTTTCCAAGACAAAATCGATTGCTTTCGTTAGCATCGTCGTAAGCTTACGATAAAGTTGAGTTTGAGTTCTGCTTACACGCAAGATGGGGAATCCGTATTATGAGGATTGTTCACTGCTGCTGCTGTTGCTGCTGCTGAATTAGATTTCCCGCCACGAAAGTCGAGAGAAAAGATTTTGCACACCAGATATACATCGTGAACACAAAACTCAATCACGACATCATCGCGAAGTGGCGGCATGAAATGCTATTTTGTTTCGTTTTATTTAGAACCTGTGGCGAGCCTAGCATTGATTTATTACCTTCGGATGGCAGATCTTATATGGAAAAAGATCGGCTGGATTTGGATACACGAACGCAAGCTCGGTACGATCGACATATTGACATAAATCCTCTAGCAGCTTGGAGATTGGACGTGTTACCGACGGTGCATGGGCAAACAAACGCCTTCTTCCCTCCTGCTATCCACTACTGAATGAAATCGCCAACACCGCCGTAGATACCTCAATTGTGTCGCGTTTCGTCACCTTTTTCTGCATTTCATCATTATTTTCCATAAAAAACGACATCCGCTCTGCAGCCAGTTTGAGGTAGTTTGCACCTTGCTGGATTTGCTCGAGAAAGTAGGGCATCGAAGACGTGATCGTTGTTTTGATCTGGCGCTCGTTGGCAAGACGAATCGATAGCTCCTAATATTCTCATCGTCACCATGATGCATTTCTCCCTTCATTTATTTTGTCCATCGACATACTGCCTTCGTAATGTAAGCGCCCTCAAGGGCAATAAAGCCTTTGAGGGCCTCGTTTCTTCAAACTGATTTAGTAACCGAGTGCAACTTAGCATTAACAAATAATTCACATACTGTGTAGACGAGAGTGGTAATGAGTCGGCTTTCCCTATGCTGAGCCTTTAGAATCAATCCCCTTACATAAAACACACACACACACACACGCGCGCGCGCGTGTGTGTGTGTGTGTGTGTGTGTGCGTCTTCTCGCCCAGGAAACCCCGGCTATGTGCTTAGTATAATTACTCACTGGTATGTTTAGAAAGAACTGCAAGTCCATTCTATAAGAATAAAGAGGGAATGGCAGAAGCAACCTTCCTCGCGTTAGTCATAAAAAAACCACATATAACATCCTTTTCCTTGAACGAAACCTCGAGCTCGGATTTTAGACGATTGAACGTTAAGGGAATGACAGACTCGAGTAGCCATTGTTCCTGTTGAATCTGATTATGCACTTCATTATTACCAAATGAACGCATGGGATGTCCGAAAAGCAATACCTACTGCTGTTGTGGCGTCATCGTCTTTTCGAGCCATACTCCTTATCCGAATCGACGACCACCGTAGGCTTGCTTTGTACGTGCGAAAGCGATAGAACAGAGACGTCTCGCGGGACGGACTTCTAATATCAAGCGGGGTAATTTTTGTGTTACCCCCGACGTATTATGCATCCCAGCGTGAGTTTCAGCAGACAATGTAACACGAGGAAAAGGGCAGATGTGCTATCAACTCACCCAACAAATAAGGCCATTCGGATACTTTATTGGCGTCTAAAGGAGACTAGCGTGTAATGTCAATTGACATGGATATACGGTCTATATGCGATAGAAGGTATACTGGGGCCAAGTTTGTCATTTGAAATCGACATTATTGACAGCGTATTTTCGTGTGCTCCTATGCTTTTCTGTGCGTGTTGTTCGTTCCTCGATATAGGTTTCAATGTTTAGCACATCTTGCATCACTCACAGCCTGCGTCTTTCGGGCTCAGATATCAACCAGAGAGAGATCGTTGTTCGTGGAGGGTGTCGACAGCCAACTACAGGGGGGAGAAGGTCACAAAACACACGATGATGGCAATGGTTCTTTGGTGGGCGCATTTTCTTCCTCTCTATAAATGTTCATCTACAAAACAGGAAAGAAACCTTCGCAAGCATATAGCTTTACGCTCGTGGGTGTCTCATTGACTCTGAGCGCTCTTGGTTCTTCGCTTCACTCTCTCTGTCTACAGATCGATCACGCGTCGCTTTCGATACTTTGAGGCCCACACATCTCTGGGTCAGTTTTCCACCCGTTGCTCTACGATAATAAATATACGACTTCAATTCTGGAGAATGGTGCATATGTTTTCCTAATTAACGTTGATAATAATGGAGTAACGGTAATAAGAACTGCCGGAACGTCGTACGGCTTCTGAGTGGACGAGAATAGCATGCATCAGCGGACAACCCACTCTTGGGGACAACCCATTGTTGAGGACAACCCACTGCTGCGGTAACGCGAATTTGAAGAGTACAAAAGCGACTGAAACTCTGCTGTGTAACTGTGATTTTCAATTCCCAACCATAAAAATCCAATGCTCTTTTTTCGCTGAAAGACAAATGACATCTCTCGAAGATTTATTTAGCAAGCTCGCTCTAAGCACGGTAAATACCGTGTCCCGTATTGCCATTAGCCATGCAACAAATGCAGCCATTGTAAGATTTGTCTCGCTCAGCGCGCACTTTTGCTTAATTGGTTCTACTGATCACTCACGAGACGTGTGTTAGCGCGGAGTGACAACATACATTGCGAAAGCTCCAATGAAAAGAACAAATCAAAGGAATTGGATGTACTTCAGCGGCAATTTGACCTTAAGATAAAAAATCTCAAGGTAAGGACAATCAGCTTTGGTTTTGTGTGTGTGTGTGTGAACTCTCGGAAAAAGTAAAAAAGGAAGGAACCTTCCCCGCTCACCAGACTGCTATTCTGGCTGTTGTTAGCCTACAATAGACATTATAGCCCACAGTGTAGCCGACGGAAACCGAGATCTCGAGCCTACGCTTGAGCTGTGCAATGACTTAGAACGCAATATTGACGAGTTTGCAGCCGAACTTGGCGACCCAAAGGCGACCAACACGGACGAATATGTCAGGCAGCGGCTCAAGACACTTCTACAAACCATCGATAACACCGTTCCGTCACTCCACTTGGCGTTGCGCAATTTGCCGGGAAAGTCGTCAGTGTCGCTGTCGCGGCTCCTCCAGGCATCCGCGATTCTCACCTCCTCTATCACAGCGCCGGATCCTTTTGTGCTCCGGATGTATTCGCTCTTTGCCGCCGGATCGGGAAATGTGTTGTCGTGGAAAGAAGAGTTTGCCAAATGCACCCTGGTACCTAAACAAAACAATGGATACCATAATGTTCTGGAAATTACCGAGGATCTCAATGACGGCCGATTTCATGAAGAAGGCGAGAAACCGCGAGTATTAACTATGGATCTAACGCAGCTCAAGCGGATGTACTATACCCGAAGCGGCACGCTCCTTAACCTGGACGATTCCAAAGAATCCGTGCTAGTAATCAAGGTCCTCAAAAAAAAAGAACGTCAACAATCAAAAGCGGATTCACCATCGTCACCTGCAGCCGGACAGATCAAAGCTAAGGAAGTGGATCCTGAGATTGAGCGGGATGAGCTATCAGAAGCAGATTGGTATGCACTGGAAATATGGAAGGATAACACTGAAGATGACAGCGATGAAGAAGAAAAAGAAGAAGGACAGCAAGTTACCGTGGAGGCAAAAGAATCGAAGCTCCAGACGAGCGGAACGGATGGCAAGTCGTTACTCCTTTTGGAAGCTGTCATCAGGCTCTCGCTCCTGGAGACAAGCGAGAAGATGAACCATCTCAACGCATCCGATGACCTGATTCGTCTTTACATGTCTGAGTAATAGCAATGACAACCTTGACATCATGGGACGATCTAAAAAAGGGGTGGATGGGTGCGTCTGTAAGGAGACACATTTCAAAAATGCAATAAAAAAGGTCCGCCTTGCACACCGTTCATTCCTTTTACATTTCTTTGTATTTTCAATGAGCACCAATGCCGAAGACAAAATTGTGAAAGCTTCTCCGAGCAGCGAAAATGACGAGAACGAACTTGTGTCAGTGTGCGAAAAACTGGATGCTCTTGCTCTGGAATACCTCGACAAAATGGAAGCGTACAGCCATATTCGGGATCGTGCGAGTGAACATTTTCAGCAGGTGGGGGGTGAACCTTTCGCAATCCTAGCTTCGAAGAGGTACCTTTTACTTACGCCTAACGAATGCAACCCGGTGTATGTTTGTGTGTATCTGTGCGTTCCTTTCTTTGCAAAACAAAAGGGTTTCCTTCATTTAGCCCATGCAAAATACGCCATGGGAACCAGCAAGATCTCATCTCTATCCTACGACGGACGAATGAAGGCCCAGATACGAGTGCAAGTAGAAGAGAGTTGTAGGGGAAGGAAAGAAAGAACGTGCAGGGTGGAACTGACGTTATACACACCCCCTAATAGATGCCATGACGACAAAACAGGTTTGATATCATTCATGGATGGGCCTCTTGAGGAAAGCAAAGATGACGAGGAACAAAAGATTGAATCGACGCCGGTAACCGCGACAGTCAGACCTCGACGTCGAAAGAATGTAGCGCAAAAGGATGTCGATGATAAAGAAAATGAACAACCTGGCACACCAACCCAGCCATCACCAGAGACGAAGAAGAAGACGACGACTAAAAACCCATTGCATTGGTTTGGGTTGTTCGTATCGCCCTCACTTCGGATATCACAAACACATTTTGTAAAAGGTGAGCTCCTATTGCCGTGTTGGATTTATTTTGAAAATGCTCATCTTTTTTTTTTTTTTTACAGCAACACATGAGTTACTGGACCACGTCAATTGCTTGAAAGACCTCGCTCAATTGGAGAAACAGTACCTTGCCTTGGCGGAGCAAAAGAAGTTACTTCTTAAGCAAGTTCAAGATCGTAAAGACTGACATACCAAAAGGGATTGCAGTTGCTGTCGTTGCTTAGCATGCACGCTTCCTTTGTATATAGTAGAATCTTTGCCTAACAAATAGAATGGACGCACTCACATTCTCCATTCAGTCCAGTGAGACGAGTGTTCGCCTCGGCGCGGTATATGCTCAAATGCACTGGCATCCACAAGCTATTTTAGAAAGATGAGATCCAGAGGACTGGCGGGGAGAAAGAAAGAATCGATAGATAGGCATACTCTGAGCTTCGGGTCATTGGAACCCGATTTCTTTTGCTGGTCTTGAAGAGCACTGAAAGAGATTGATCGTGCCGTCGATACGTGAGACGGCCCCATGCCAATGATCTATCATACTTATCCATTTCGCTTACTCATCGAGGTCAGCAAGCTGTTCTGAAAGGCGATCCAGGTAGTCGGCTCGATGGTGTGCTCGCTTGGATGTCACTGCTGTAGAGATGCTGGAGTCCGACGAATAGGCTTCAGCCCTGCTCGAGTGAGCAATAGACTCAAGATAAGCATGGATAGCTCTACCTTTCCTTTTGTTTCTCAGAGACATCTCGTTTCGTACGTGCCATGATAGTTTAGGGAAATAATCGAATAAAAAGAAAGTGCAAGGATAAAAAGGATGGGAACGGGGGGAAAAAATAGTGCCATTTTTAATGAACGATAATTTAGCGTAAGCAAATGATGGCGTGAACAATGCGCAGGGGTGGGTGGGCGTGCGTAAGGTGCCACCATCGCTACTGACTCTGTTTCTCTTACTCTCACTTGTTCTCTGATCATTGGGAGAAAAAGCCATCAAGACCTCGTTCTTTAGATAATTCAATGAGACATGGAGGAGTACATTACTGCCCCGAGGATATATCAACCCTTCTACTGCATGCTAGCTCGGCTAGTCATGGCAGGTAAGGAAATCGAAAACCGCTTCTTATTGTCGACGGGTTGCGGGGTAGGTTCGGCGAATCCGAGTTCTTCAGCCCGTGCCAAGACTAAACTCAACCGCTTATTGATGAAATAAACGTTAACAATGATTAGCCTTCCTCTACATGTATTTCGCTCACGTCTCTCTTTGCCAGCCAGCCAGCCAGTCGTCCTCACGAAGAGAGAGAAAGAGAGGGCACTATCGCAATAACAACTCACCACAGCCAACCGATATTCAAAATCGTATTTTGAATGCCCAAGTGCCATTTCCCACAGATATCGACTACGGTTCTTGTTATCAATCTGCCACGCTGTGACGCCCGCCTCCCAAAGAGCAAACGGCACAACCCAGCTGTCGGATACAAAACATTCTTTGTGGTCCACGATCCAGTTGAGCAGGATCGTGTTCTCCTCAGACAGCCCGGCCACGTTCTGAATACTTGATTTGATGAGAAGCAAGGTCGCGCGCTGGTCAAAGTGGTCTGGAGGCGGCGACTCGGGCGCTAGCTCCTGGCAGCGCAGATCGTACTGTTCCTGTTCCTCGATCTGGATCGCTTCCAGGGCCTTGTTGACAGCGCGGTGACATTGCTCTAGCTGAAGTCTGTCCATATAATGGAACAGGTTCCAGATGCACATAAATTCAAGCGCAGGTACGTAATAGTCCATGTCCTGGTATCCGCTCGTCTGGAACGCCTGCACCTTCCGCAACGCATAACTGTCCATCTCGCCCATCCGGTCGCCCATCTTCTTTACTACTAGCGAAGGCACCTGGGCAAATGCAAGGATCGCCTCGGGTCGCTTGCCTAGCATCTCCAGGCACGCGCCCTGCATGTACTTGCAAAACGCGCTCGACCAATATTTTTGATCGCAGAGAGATTCAAAACTGGACGCTGCATGCTCCCAATTCCCCGTGATCATATGATTCAATACAATCTCGTATTGACACGCGTTCGATACAGGCGCCTCCGCCCAGTCGTTGCGTGTCATATCGGCTGCATACAAAAAGGATCGCGTCGACAACGGAAGGTCAAGTCCGAGACGAGATATCCGGCCGGCAAGGAACAGATAGACCGCTGAGTTGGGGTAGTCTTGCTGGGCTTCGAGGAGGGTCTATCAGAAAAAGGAAAACGCATTGCGTGGTTGATACGAGTAATGGACCAAACACAAAAACTGGGTTACCTCCATGGCTGGCTTAATGTAAGTATCCGAGAGGATCTGTGGCGCAAAGGATGTTGTTGCAGAATAGTAGGCCAGAAGCCTAAAATAAACATAAACACTCGCTCGTGAGACATGCTCGGCATATGCAGCTCTAAAATACGCACATGACTGTCGCCATCGGTGACCTTATCCGCTTGTTTACCGCACATTCATTCAGCAGACTGAATCCCAGTTTCTTGTCAGGCTTCCATCCCAGCACTGAAATCGCTTTGAGGAGCTTTCCTGGCAATGCAGACATAACAAGATGGAGCGAACCAATGCTGTCAACATCCGCCCACAGTAAGCCAACGTCAGTGGTCCGCAAGTATGGCTCAGTAACCTTTTGCCTTACCCAAACTGAACGCCTGATACCGTGTCGCTATCCATGTATTTCTTGTAGCTTTCACCCATAGCCTTATACTGTTGCCACACAAAACTATAGCTCACATACGCTTGATCATTTCCGGTTAGCATAAGACAAGAAGATAAGCACAAGATAACTCACCTCGTCGGAGATTCACCCCGCACTTGACATAACTCATGACCGATTCTTGAAGTAACTGGATGACTGCTGTCAATAGACAGCTTTCGGCTTTGATCACATGAGCGCGCAAGATGCCGTTTGATGGAAACGGGCTAGGTAGCGGTGGTGCTATGTGTTCTGATGCAGGTGATGTGGGTGGCTTGTCATTACTACGTTTTTTTCCAAAGTAATGATAATAGCCCGGAAAGTAAACGCCTACATTGGGCGCCGTTTTGGGAGCGTTGATCTGTGCATTAGCCATATCGTATGTCGTGCTGAGGGCATCGAGTGCCATGGTCTGATCGCTCTCTTCCGAGGTCTATAGCTCGCAATGACGGCATAAGCATCTTTTTCACGTGATGTTCCTTTTTTTCTCTCTCTCTCTCTCACCATCGTAGCTAAATTGAAGAATTAGCAAGATAGCATTCGCGAAAGGCTCGTCCATATCTCGTCCTTTTTTATACGACTTACCTTTCAAAAATGCCATTGAGCTCAATGCAAGTGCATATAGTGGATCGCTAAATGTATATTGAGCTGATTTGAGGGATTTATGTTGCAAGATACCGGCTTAGACACATTCATAGTACCTATCCGAACGTTGCTCAAACAGTTTCTTTGCACTTGTGAATCGGTTATTGAATAGGTGGCGGAATCCACAGAGCACCGTTTCGTCTGTTATTATGCTTATGAGAGTTCTGTTTTTTCTCTCTCTCTCTCTCTCTCTCTCTCTTCAACTTTGACGACACGTGCTCTGGAAAAAAGTTATTTTTCTCACCCACCTTCTCGTTCTTGTTCCCGCGGATCGAGCGTGTTGGCTTGCACGTCCTTGGGATCTACAGGGCGAATCAAAATGACATTCGGCCCAGTAACGCCCTCAACTTGGCCAATGGACCCTGCATTGCCCAGAGTCGATGAGGTCGGCGGGACAACGTCGGAGCATTCTGCCCCTGAAGTGTAGCCATTCCTCAGGGCTGTGGACGCTAGTTGGACCGATGGGTGTGTGCGGTTCTCTTCGTCAATAAACACCATGGCATTTAACTTGTTGGTCACTTCTTGCATCGCTGCAGGCTGCGGCTCTTGTTTCTCAAGCACGTCCATCGTCAGCTCATCGGATCGCCTTGCTTCCATCATAATGCTGCTTTTAAATTAGCGTATAGTTCTCGTGAACAGTGAGAGAGAGAGAGAGAAAAAAAAAGAAGAGGAAGATAGAAGAAGTAAGAGCGGGAGGGAAATGGTCTGTCTTTTGTTATCCATATGAATCCATATTCACGAACGAAAAGACATTCGTGCAACGTTACCGCACATCAATTGAAGGCAGCAATGCTTGTGTCCAGCACTTTTTATTAGCTTCGTTCTTGAGTGATCATCCCGCCCTCCCCACCTCCTGTGGATTCAAAGCGCGCCCCATTTTGTGTATTAGTCTCTAGCTCCTAATCGAACACCACTGGAGTATTTTCATCCAGGACACACTCACTCTGCAAATTCAAGGAAAACGAGTCTTAGGCTTTTGCAACTTGTAATGATTTGTATGTTTTGTGAATATACACATGGAACGTTAGGTTCTTTCATATGGGTATCTATGTCCCCTGGACAACCATACCAATCCGCGCTTTTTTGGGCCAAGGAAATCGCTCTGCTGGAAGAAAAAGAGAAAAGAAGAAATACATAGAGAGATGGATTTATTATGCGTATCCGCCGTATCTGCGTCCTCGGTCTCTCGATCGATCTCTTCCGCCACGGTTGCCGCCGCCGCCACGGTCACCACCATAACGTTGCTCTCTGTAGCCACGAGGACTTCTAGACCGCATGCGTGGCCGCCGTCGGTCATCGTTGTACCTGCCTCCTCCTCCACCGCCGCCATATCCGCGATTGCTACCTTGGCTACGATATCCATTGTCATATCTTCCGCCGCCGCCACCAGGACCACCGTAACCGCCGCCTCCATAACCTCGGTCGCGACGTTCATTACTGTGAGACCCGTAACGGTCGGATGCGGGGGGCTTCTCAGGAGGTCCGGATCGAGCATTGCCCAGGCCACCTCCGAGGCGACGAGGCTTCCAGCCTTTGACAGTGCGCCCACGTTCGACATCCACAGTGATGCGTCGGCCTAAAATCTTGATACCATCCGCATCCTTGTACGCAGCTACATGAAGAAGCCGGGTAGCCTTGTTGAGCACATGCTCTTCGATGTTTCACCACCCATCTTCTCTGTTATCTGTATGGCATTACCTCGCATATCTTTTTCTCTCTCAAATTCTATAAACGCATATCCGCGAGACTTGTTTTCGAGGTCTCGGACGAGTCGAATCTGAAGAGAGGCGACGTATACGTGAGATTTCTGTAAACATAATGTCTCCAACTCCCCTCATATGAAGAGTAAAGATTTGTAGGACTAACGTTTTTGATCGGACCATACTGCTCAAATTCTCGCAGCAAGTCGCTCTCCTGCAGCTCATAGCTCAATCGCGCAACAAACAGCGTGTTGAAAGGGTTTCCTTGGATCTTTTCGTCCTTTTCCGGGTCGTCTACAATAAATGTACGATTATTAAAAATGTAAAGGACATGGGCAATGGATTTGTGATCTATTTACACTGTGCGATCGCCGCCGCAAGTTGCTCATCTGCCTCTTTCTTTTTCTTTTCCAACTAAAAAAGCAACGCAATAGTTTCAGTAATTCGTTAGCCATCGGAAGGGTAAAAGCTTTTTTCTTCTTTGAGAGGATAGGAGCATACTCGTTCTTTGCGTTTCTCTTCGACGGTCTTCCAAGGCACGTAATCGGGGTCGTAGTTTTTGAGCATAGGAAGGAAGGCGGCGATACCGGTGATGCGTGCGCCCACGCGCTTGCCAGGCTCTCTATCCAATGGCGGTGCGTACGGCAATGGCGGTCGTGGCGCAAAAAGTTTCAATAGATTGGGGGGTAATTTATCGGTCATTGCTGATCTGCTTCATATACAACAGAGGATTGAAATAAAACAATGACGTTAGCTTGTCAAAAAGAGAAAAAAAAAATGAAAGAGAAAGAGGGAAAAAATAAGACGTCCGCGGAGACGGGTCCTCGCTCCTCCTCCTCCTTCTCCCCCCAACAGCTTTCCTCTCCCAAGGAATTTTTTTTCTGCGCGCGCGCGGACCTCAGAATCCCATTAACAGACAACCTCATTCTCTTCATTCCCACCATTGTGAACTTATGCCAGTGCCTACCAACATTTCTACAGATAAAGGAGCGCTCCAAGCCATCGTCAGAGCTGCTGAGGAGTCGCATAATCTTCTCGTAAAATATATGAAACTCAAAGCAGCGGTAATGGAGCATTATACTCTTTATTCGAGCATTGTTTAACCACCAAAACCTTAGGGCGACCCTATACCGAATGACGGAGAAGACCTATCCACTCTGCTTGATTTCTTGTACGATCTTCATATGACGACGTTTAATGACGTTCGGGATAGCAAACAGGCAACAACTGATGCAAGAACAAACATGGATGAGCGTCTTGTGGGATTGCAAAATGTCATGTACGAGAAGCGCCATTTGTTGGAAGAAATTGTCAAGTGCAGAGCATTCCGGTAAGCTATCTCTCTTCGTTTCGAGCTGTTCCCATCTGTATGTGGGGTGACGGTGTCATTGGTCTGAAGACAGAGGCATTAGATCTGTATATCAAGACGTGGACCTTATTGATCTTGAGGAGTTTAAAGCACGCGCGCCAGAAGCGTACAGCCATGCCCAAGACAATCCGCATCAGCTCATGATTAACCGCTTAAAGTTTGAGCAAGAGCAACGCTTACTGTAAGTGCCTGCCGTCATGAAAGGCACTAAGGATGCACGGTTTTTATATTCTACTACTAGGTTGAAAGAAGAGCAAGAAAAACTGCAGGCAGAACGTGCCCTTCTAATTCGTGAGAATCGGAAAGCCCAGGAGAAACTTGACCGCTTTGATAAATGCCTTGATGACTTTGTTCAGGTAAAAGCATACGAGGCAATACGTGCCGTGGCTGCATATAACAGAATCCCATTCATCGAATGATCATTTTGTAGGCTGCCTCTCCGTTAGAAGAAGCACTAAAAGATGAAAGGGAAAAGAAAGCCACCTCCATGGAGTTGGACTAGACGGGGTCCTTGTCATCTCCTCATCCCCATCCATCCCTTAACGCTGACGAACAACCTTATATACATACACAAGAAAAGCGCACACGACTCACTACTCAGCGCTGATGCATATTACCAAGCTACGCCAATATATTTCTTTTACGGCCGCACTTCTATTCTTCTTCACATCTCTCAGGCTGCGCTTTTGCTCTTTTTTCTCCTCTGGCTCCGTGTTCGGACACCCAAATAAGTTTCTTCTTCCACCTCGATCTCTATTTCGGTTCGTGCCTCTGACTGGATCCTGCTTTCCTTTTTTCTCGACACCCTGCGGTCCATCTTCGTCTCCTTTTTGTATTTGCCGTCAGGAATCCACACATCATCATCGACCGGGTGTAGATTGTAAAGTTTGTAGAGCTTAAAAACGGCTTGTTCTTTTGTAAAAGAATACATATTGTCAATATGGTATTTCACATCATTTCCTATTACCTTTATCTTTTGCCTCGATCATTAAATCGACGTCATCGGTTGATGGTGGAAGGTGCTTGCAAAAAGAAGGTTTTGTTTAATACCACATTGACGCTAGAAGATCTTCAATATGCATCCATACCACAACTCTAAGCATGCGATATTAGCGCGTTAGGGCTTGCTATCTTTCCTATAGATAAGAGCTTCACCTGTCACTGTGCGCACGCCGCTCAACAATGGATATCGCACCAGGTCGAGACTCTGAGTAGTGTTGCTATAGATATCATTATATACCCATGACGACCTATAACTGAAGGCACCTTCTTTTCTTCTTTTACCTTTGGCTTCATACCGCGGTTCGTCCATAATTCGTTGATAGATGGTATGAGATCAAGCAGACGCGTGCCAGTAGCCTCACCAGGATTGATACTATGCATTATTCAATGAGAAAGTGGTGTCTACAGATCTTGCGAACCTGTTTATGATGATAAGATAGCGTTACATACTCGTGATGATGCCTAGAATCATATTACTGCTTAGCGCACTGCTTCCCCTATCCAGTCAATCCTTTACTCGTTTGCACAAGCCATTTACCAATCTAGAACCAAAGGTATACTCAATTTTTGACAAAGAGGAAGAAGGTCGGTTACCGAATAACCCAGTTCGTCGTTTTCGAGGACCTAGGGGACGGACAATGCTATCGATCTCTTGGGCGTCTTATCTCTCCCCACCCCAATTTGGCTTACCAGTCGACGCTTGATCGGCTCTGGTAGTGATTTGAAAGTCTCCTCGAACCGCTATTCGAAAATGGTCAGGGATAAATGAACGATGAGACAGTGCCTACCACTCAACAGACTATGCTTACTGCCAATGTCAATGGTTTGTTCCCTATTCGTCCAAAATAGGTATACATCAGCTCTGGTTGCCCTCGCTCTTACTGACCAGATGTGATCTATACATACCATAGACCCCACCCATATGGCTTTGTATTTATTTTATATTGTTTATTTTTTACCCAACGGACCATAACAAAAATCTGTTAGTTGCGCCCCAGAGTGTATCTGTAGCTTTGTGAGAGTTACTTACATGATCATTATTGAATCCGGCGGTAAGCCCATCAAGTCCAGCATCTCGGCGTGATCTAGTGAAGTGATAGTTAAAAGAGTGAATATTTCCTGTATCCTTCTCTTGATGATCGTACAGCTAAGGTCCTTGATTGTCTTTTCAACGACACTTGCGTTCGGGGATCCTAGCTGATTGTATTGGCCCGGGTGAACAGTCTATTAAAAACAAAAAATAGCAAGTTGATACATATTACAAGCCAGAGATCGCATTGTCTGATCTGGCTACATACCAATCGATGATTATACTTTGCAGCAAGATCGCCAACCCGCCTGAGTTCATCCTCTGCATACTCCAGAGAATAGCTGAAATCGAAATGGTCATCTTCTTTTCCTTTGTGAGAGACATCACTAATTACCCGTAATCAGGATGGCTTGCGAAGGGGAATATATCGCTCGAGATTCGCATAAATTTGATATTGTGAACTAGCGGCACATTCAGCTACCCAACTCACTCTCTCCATAACCCATGCATCAAACTTTTTTCCACTTGTACCTTCATTCCATTCGACGATCTCATACAGATCTCGGACATTCTAATGAGTTGCACCTGATGGATAAATTGATACACACTTGAAATTCTTTGTTCTGCTTGCCTGTAAACCGAGGTCTTTTGCAAATTCGAGCCCTTTCTGTCGAATCGTATCTGGGATATTTTGCTGTCATTACATGTTCGATTTTCAAGTATATAAGTGCGTACCCAATCGGCATGTTCTAGAACAAAATACAGGCGGCTTTTGGTTCCTCAAGATTGTGTTAAGACATCTAATATTCATATATCAAGTCATGGTGAAAAGAAACTGGTTAGCGAGAATAAGCACAGAGACGGATCTATGTATAGCATATCGGGGATCATTTACGCATAGCCCAAACGCCCTTTGTATTGATGGGGAGACGGATGGGTCAGTCGCTGCTGCAATTCTCCCTTCACTCTCAATGGTACGACAGGCTTCATTTAGTATTGTAGAAGAAGGAGAGGTGAAAATCAAACGATCGCCCATTGTGGTTTTGGGTCGTTTCACAGCGGAGATCAATCGTAATTTTTTGGGCCTGGATCGAGCGCATTGGTACGCATCGCCCGATGACTAAGGCATTGCAATTTGAAACATTTTGACGAATACGGTTGGGGGGGGATGCAAGGGGAAGGTTTCGAAGCATGCTACCCACAAAGCAGGAAGACCACGCAATAGTGTTGCTGTCAAACCCTGCCCCAACCCAACTTAAAACCATCTGGCTGCATCTTGGTTGTCAAACCTCCATACGTGGCATCTACTGAGGGTCCAGGCCAATGAAGTGGATGTCACAGTTTTCAAAAGGTCGAGAGCCCAACGACCGCTTTAGGGAGCAATACACGGAACGGTTGAAGACAAAAGTAACTACCTCAACATGGTTGGCACTGCAGGAATACCAGAGCATTTCCGGTGGTGCATGTGCATCCGGGTGCGAATGCAGTGCCGGCCAAAAAGTTCTGATACACTAACCTCACAGCAGGCTAAGGTTCGCAAGCCTCATCTGATGGTGTACTTCAACCAACGACCAGCCGACGAAAAGCTCATAGACGACTTGATTGAAGCGGCTGATTCGAATCCTAGCAGGTCGCCGAGAGAGGTGATTTTCGTGTCGGCACACTCGTATATCTTCGGGCTTAAGTTAAAAAGTAACATGTAGCTAAGAAATATCGAATACTATAGCTTTCTTTACCGATCTATGTGACAATATTTTTACGTTGTATGCGCCAAAATATGAAAATTACAGGGCTAAGGATAGAGTTTATTATCATAAACATCGGTTGCTTAGCTGAGATATATTGCATTAAACTGGGGAGCCTTGATATTCAGGAATCTTCTCTTTGAGCAGGTTTTCAGTATAGTCCCAGAGCTCTTTTGCATTTGCATCGGATTGGCAAAAGCGGCATGGCGTCGATAGTTTGGCTGTTGGGACCTAGAATAGAAAAGCAAAACAACAACATGAAGCTGCGCACGTATACACACACATACACATCTCCATTGGCAATGGCTTACATAATACTGGCCGGTGATGTGCCTTTGTTCGATCTCAGGGCTTGTGGCCAAGTAAAGATGGGTCAGGTTGCCTACTTGTGGTGAGACGAGTACTAGTCTGGCAAGGAAGCCCATAAGCGATTGGCTGCTTTCCGTCTTCACATTGCCAGGATGGTTTGTGTTTACATAGACCTATTCCACATGCACACACAAAATAGTATTAGCCACTAGTTTTCGTGCCCTTGATCTCCTTTAAGCAGCCTTTCTGCCTACCTCTTCGATCCCTTTAGCCTTGAGACGCTTTGCTAGCTCGCGTGTGAAAAGAATGTTCGCAGCCTACGATAGAAAGAGGGGGCTCAACGTTTGCGCCAGTCCATGATAGACGGTTTTCATTGCTTGCCTTCGATTTGCCATAGACAACCATCCTGTGATACGGTGTGTTCTTATTGTGAAGGGTGTTGTAGTTGATTCCTGTAAACGTGGTAACTTGATGTACCGTAGAGCTGACATTCACAATGCGACTTGGAGCCGATTCTTGAAGCAGAGGTAGAAGGAGGATCGTCAAATAATAATGCCCCACATGATTGATCCCAAATTGGCCCTCCAATCCTATCCAGTGGTGGTATCTTTTTAGGAAATCACCGCTGCTAAATAAGCGCAAGTTTATCACTGTACCGTCTTCCGTGGTCGTGAAGCTCGGAGACAGAAACACAGCATTATTCACCAAGATATGAAGACGTTTGTATTTCTGTGCAAACGTATCGGCGAACTGTTTGATGATCCTGAGGGACCCAAGGTCAAGGCGGATGTAATCGACTTTGGTATTGCCTGTTTTTGCCTTGATTTCTTCGACGGCTGCAGATGACTTTTCTCCGTTTCGAGCTGCAATGATCCTTGGGTTATACTAAGAGTGAGAATGATGCAAAAAGAATAAGCAACTGAAGGATTGTCAGAAGCCTACACTGTGCAGTTCTTTTGGGCCATTTCGCACGCGCATGCTTTGCCAATCTATTTGTTCATAAATCTTCGATGTCCATATGTCAAACCCCAGTATCAACATACACCCGTATTACTGCCCGTGATAATAGCGATTTTTCCAGTCAGATCTGGAACGTCAGAATGCTTAAAAGTGTTAGACGACCAAAACATGCTTTTTCATGGAAAAGTGAAGGCAACTTTTAAACTCATGGTTCTCTCTGTTTTGTATGGAAAATAAAGTTCAGTCCCGTCATCGTGATGCAATACGTAGGTGGATGCTCGTTCTTTTCCCATCCACTGGGAAGAGAAGGTGATGGAAAAATCCTCCCATTTTCTGTGTACCAAGAACAGACGCGTCTCTGCAATCGGATAAACAAGAGTTCTTCACCAAAATGCCACGGCAACGTCATTCCTTGCAAAGAATAGCAACGGTGACCGACATAGCGCTTTAAGCATTCTGTGAACAATCGTACATGACTCAATGTCTTCGTTCGCGTATCGGTACATTACGACACAGACAAAATCATCACAAAAGCACGAACAGCATGGAATACATTACCTACTTCCCATGTTCTTTTTTTTTCTGTCATGAGCATAACGGCGAAAGCACTACATTCCGATGCAGTACTTTGCGAACATGGCTTGATGGCAGAGTTTTAATGTTATAAAGCAACCTCTACACATCAAAAAACACTGGTCTTGGTATGTCATTGGTAGGTTTTTTCTTGCAGGATGAGTCGTAGCAGATAAGCTTGAGATGTATAAAAAAGTTGATTTTCCAAAATAAAGTTGTCGTATCCGTAGATAACAAAGGATTTTGCATTGATGCATTGACATTCCTTATCACATGTTGAAGGGTATGCGTGGTATTTTTTTTGCCAAGCATAGTGCAAATGAACGGAGGAGAGACCTCTGAGTCCACACAGAACGCCTACAGAGTTTGGATGTACATGGGCGGCGCTGTCATCACATCCGTATCACGGTGTACTTTATTCATAGAAGCAGTTTAAGGAACTCCAACAGGGTGGGGTCACATGACCGGAAGATGTTGAGATGCCGCATCCGAAACGGACAACATCTCACCGTCGTCAAGACTAGGCACAGCGCTGCTACGATAGGGCGATATTCCTCATGCACGCAAACAGAAACTGGACGAACCCTGTGTATCCGTGTTTGAAGGAGATCGTCGCTGAAATCAATGACATCGACTATAGAGACAATGAAGGCAATGGCGAGATGGGTGTACTGCAGGGACCATTGGAAATGGTTAGCTCCTTGCTGTATTTCGACATGACGGTTCAAGAATGCGGATTGTTTGCCATCGCATGTACATGCTTAAAAGTGGAGGATAGTTCAGTAAATTGCGAATGTGCAAGTGACGATCGCTTTACTAGCATGGACAAAAACTTTTTTACAATGATGATAACTATTAATCGGGGGACACGCGCTGCGAGGGATCAGTACGGAACACAACCGGCTATGTGCTCGCGTACCATGTCCTGAGTCCGCATCAGGTCGTGATACCCTTAATTGCCCCAGGCCAAAAGACGATACAGCCATGGCTTAAACTTTGCATTAAACCAGAATTATTGTTCAATAGACAATATGAACGGTGCAACAACGATGAAATACTTTATCTTCAAAATGAGTTTTGTGATGATGCATATCAATGTCGCATAAGATCATGAAATTTGTCTCACAGATAAAGAAGGCCGGAGACATATCGGTCAGTCAACAGAAAATATCAGCACCCCTTTTTACTCTTAAACTTACCCCGAATGTAGCTAGGTGTGTCATTGCGGTAGCAATAGCGGAAGGGTTGGAGGAAGGAACGAGGAGGGATGACGACGGACCAACGACATTACCAGCGGCAGAAACAACGGAGGAAGCAGATGAAGAAAAAAGTATCTCGACGAAGCCATGGTGGGAGACCTGCGATGGATGCAGCCAAACCACGGTCTATCCTCCCCAGAGCCAATATCCTCTCCTCTCGAGGCACTTGGGGGTTAAGCTGATATCGTTATCGACAGAGGATCCGGAATATTGGAAGATTGAGGAATGGAAACAAGTCGGTATGGTAGGCTTGTATACCGTTCAAGACACAAAAGAGGAGGAGGATAGAACTGCTAAAGAAAATCAGTTGCAAAAGTTCCGGTTATTTACCATAAATCTAGGTCCTGTTGATTCAGAATAATCATATACAGACACATTAAGGAGTGCACCTAAACACTTCGGTTTTAAAAGACTCTAATGCTTTAACCGAATACCAAGCATTCATTTAAGGCAATAGCGCTTTGTAGACAGTTCGGCCAACATCTATCATGCGACCTTGATTACCAAGCAACATATCAACAGGACTAATGAGAAATTCGATGGCTTGAACAAACAACACGATCCCCGAAACCAAGCTCACTTACAATTTATAAACCAACTTGTCGGCTATAAATCGTACACATATCTTCAACAATCCAAGGTAGTATAAATATTCCATTGGTTGGCAATACAATAAAGATCAGTTCCTGTTTATTCCCGTGTTGCAACGAAGTCCTGTTCTTTATCAAGTATAACATTATTTTACAATATATACGATACCTTAAGTACTCAGTATCTTCCTGGTATTGATTTGCCCTTCTCTTGCCTTAAGATTTGCTCTTCGAAAGTATCCTTTTGTTGGCTTCATAATAAGAGATTATTGTGTTTTCGTAGTGACAGCAGGCTTTTTGACTGCTTCGTTTTCGCTACCTAGCCCTCCTTGCACCACACTACATTAATATCGTCAAGCTGGTTTTAGAAAACTTCCATCCTGCTAGCCCAAACGCCACGTCAAAGCCTTTCAGAAATCTCCTTCCTGCATCGTTAAAACAGACCATTCGACTCCGCTTTCCGACATTGATGAGGACCTCTGAAATCATGCTCCTTTAAGCTTTCAGATGACATGGCTTTTGTGCATACTATCTATCACATAGGTGATTACAGATTGAAGGATCCATGACACTGCGTTATACCCCGATCCATTTCGACAGTATTTTTCCCTCTGTTTTTCTCCCACTGGGTTTTCATGAGGTTTTACCGGCGTGAGGATGGTCCGAAAGAAACAAGGACACATAGTCTATGATGTTGGTCCCCTACACATACACGAGCGCCTTATCTGTAATAGTGCTACCATCTCCGAGTACCTGCGTCAAGACGGAGTATCCAGTTGACCTAATTAGGACCTCTTCCATAAATCATATAAATAGTAGCTAAATGTGTAGCGATGGAGGATCTTGATTCCGGCTTCATTCGAATAAAAGACATTCACGAATCTCATCGTATTCTGACTGTCCGTCTTACTGAACAACTAAAACAGCATACTATCGACTCTTATTGGTATTCATTGGTACACCACAGTCACTTGATCCGCCTTCATCCTCCATCAATACCATACACATACTCGCAATAACCACCACCGAAAGCTAACTCATTAAATTCACTATTATGGTGCATTTCATTTATAATAGTCCCAAGTTCGACTTTGTTTCAATGTGCCGATGGCTCTTGTAGGTGCGCGATGAAAATTTCTGGACCTGCTCAGCTGCTGCATTTGCATCCAGATCTTGAGAATAAGCCTCTATGTACCGCCAGGCTCGGTTATAAAACCGGCGAATCATAGATGGCGTTTCTTTGGGATGTGATGCTGTGACTTCGATTTCGTAGATACTTGTCTGTGAGACAGATGTAACAACGTACTTTAGGGTTTTAGGAGTAATTATCAGTCGTTGAATGAAGGAAAGAAATAGAGGAATGGGAACGGTCTTATGGAGTTTTCCTCATTAGAAGGGAGGCACTGGTTATACCAATATGGCCCTTCGCTTAAAACTCGAAATCACAGCGTCACGTTTTTAATCGCTTTGCTTCAGGGAGGAGATATCGTGTCGAGGAAACTTGGAAGGTTTCCTTTCAAGCTTCTAAACGTGTAGTCACAGCGCACTCGAGCTTCACGTTTAGCAGCGCCCCAGTAGCGCTCAATCCAGTTGCATTCGCAGTGGATTTTTGGATAGAGCTCAAAGATATGGCCGCTATTCTCCACTGTTTCCTGCAAGGCTGTACCCTGTGAGCGGAAGTCAGGCTGCGCAGCAAGCAGTTGCTTCGCACAGCATTTGGTGTCTTCCGCCGCGTCGCCATTGCATTCCATTCTCCATGTCTTGCCAGGTCGATAAGGGTCTTTATCAAGCCAATGCCCACGTTCGCTAAGGATACCATCCTTCCCTTTGTAGGAAAAACAGGTTTAGAATTATAAAAGCGACATTCCTTTCTATATACAAAAAAGTACCTTTAAAATATAGGATGTCGCGCTTCTCACTGGTGACAATTGTATGGCCATGCTTGCGTTTCTTTATATTTTCCTGGCGTTTGATATACATGCTTTAAGGTACATGCATTTCTTCGCCATCATGGCCCTTTGCCGTAAAATAGCCGTTTCTGAAATGGTGCTTTTCTCCCTCCTCAACTCGTTTCTCGGGTCTTGTCATTCTCTGCACCAAAAGTGCGTCGGGAGCGAATGCATTGTGGTTGCTACTCTGATCAAACACAAAAAGAGCTTTACGACCAGGATGCAGCTTCTCAAAGAGCGGAATTACATCATTCTTCAATTGACATAGCATTTGCTCGCTAGTCCCAATATCCAGAACGTCCGACACCCGCCTCAAAAAACGCTCTGGAGATATTATTTCCATCCCTGATGGTTCCATGGCATGCGCGCTGAAACTCGCTGACCATGATAGACATTCCGGGGGATTTGTTTCGTAGTACTGTCTAACCCGCTACTAGCTAGTGAACTTGTTTACCGTCATTCGCATAAAATGTGGACTCGTCGTGGGTTACCATCACCAGCATTTTCTCTTTATCTCATAGTGTATGTTTGGTGACGTTGTCCATAAATTCCCCAGAGAAGCCCTCCATCATTGCTCGGTAGGCCACCATCCGCCGCGCCCGCTGCTGACGATATGCAACGACATCTTCACGCTCGTGGCCATCATAGAAACATATTTTACATGGGGACTATGGCGGAAGCCCCACTCATTCATATAGCCCCAGAGGGTTGTCTGGCTCACATTGCCCGGTGTACCAAGTGACTCTGGGATTGCAGTTTCATTAACGAACTTTAAAATGTTGATGATGCTTCGAGTCTCAGGTTTCTGGTCACGATTCCATGTGCAGATGGTGTCAGCAAGTAGTTCATCAGACAAGGCTGAGAGTCTTTTCGCATGTGCGCCTTGATAATGGGTAGAAACGTAGCCAAAGTCAAGGAATTCTTTTGCCCACTGACGAATAACCTTTGGGCGGTAGTGTTGCGATGGCGTAAGCCAAATATCGTTGGCAGCATGTTGAGAAGCAATGACAGAGTTCTTTCCTTCAAGACGACATAGATAAGGCACTTGTGTACTGCACGGAGTTTGTAAAGCTGGAACGGATTGGTATGTCGCCTGTTGTGATGGCAGAAAAGCGAGGCTTTATAAGTGCTTCAAGCCTCGCAGTGGCATTCCGGAACCCCTCCTTCTCGTCAGCTTCATCAGCTGCAGACATCGTTTTTATGGCATCTTCTGGTGTTGCTAAAGCCTGATGATGGGTGAACCCAAAAGCTGTGAGCTTCTGAGACATGTCTGCGGCAGCCTTTAGTGCTTTTTTGTTTCGCCAAGCAGTAGTCCGAGAATCTTTTGAATAAGAACCTCGCAGGTGGCTGTCAGCTTTTACAGTCCACGCCAATGGGAGTGCAATTATAGAGGCAATATCATCCCCTGAATGTTCAAGGATATCCGGATCTTCAATTATCTCGGGCACCTCGTCAACCATTTCAACTTCTTCCATGCAAGGGCAGTGGGAGACTTCTATCCCAGCCCTGAGCCTTTGTCTTTCTTTCATGAGCTTCTGTCGTTTTGATAGTGGTGGCATAATAAGAGGGGAGGGAGAAAGAGTCTGTAAAAAGGATGAAGTTTTTTTCTATGGCGCTGTGATGAGGTATCTATAAACTCAGACTACTTCTACAAAACTCCACTCTAGCTGCGAACGTGTTTTTATCCTTATAACTTCACAACAAAGACACAAAATATAATTCTAACAAAGTAGGTCTCTTCCTATCATATTATTAAAATTTTGACTTCTTTCAAAGTATAAAATACTTCATTGATCGGATTTTATCAGCTCCCAAAATGGTGGCAGTAAGGGGATCGGATAATATATTTGCCTTGCGTGGCGGTCGGTAGTTTATATACCCGGACAGATTTGGTTGGCGCGAAGCCCAATGGGAGGGAGCCTCACCTCATCCAAGTATTTATAAACTCAGACAACTGTTTCAATTTCCTGACTCCTGGCATAATCTGCGAGAATTTTGAATTCTAGAAAAGTAGTTTCACTCTTTACATCTCAAAGACCATATCTACTTTTTCGAAAATAAAAAAAATCTCTTTTGATTTTTTTATAAGCCTCTAAAATCCCAAAAGTTAGGGACTGTTATAAATGAAATGCACCATAAACAAAGAAATCATGAGTCCTCGTACTGCGATTTTCTTGGAAAACAACAAAGCACATATAGCTTTTAATTCCATTCCCCTGCCGACAGGTTGCCAGCGAGAAAATTCCACCGGTAGTCTCTGCCTTCATCAAGCAAAATGTTCCTATTAATAAAGCATACAATGAAAAGTCGTTGAAGCAAGGAAACACTGCCGTCGCTGCTGACATGATGTGTTCTGAGGCGTGCAGTGATTCGATGCCTCTCTTAATGTCAGGGATAACGACGACATAGCCTGCAGCGGCTGGCAGCAATGATGGCAAGGCACAATGCAAAATCATTTGCGATGTCGCGCAATTTCATATTCCGCGAACAAAAAAAAGTTCCACTTGCTGAATAGCCGAGAAAAATCCAATAGTTAGCAGAGAAATCAAAGGAGGAGGAAGGTACATGCATAGATGTTAACCTTACGTTGCGAGACGACAATCTCACAGCAACAAGCTGCCAGGAGCCCCGTTGTGGCACGCATTTTTGAGATCGGGCGGATTTCCTAATGGAAGTCTCCCCCCCCCATCGTATCAATAGACCTCCCCCCATTTAATGGTCCAGATTTGGGCATACGGGAAAAATCCGAAAACACTTGAACGCTCTGACACCATTTTTGCCTTCAACCTGACCCCCCCAAATAATCGCTGTGAACCGATTCCCGTTAATACCCGTATGCTTCTGGCTGGATTGAGTGGCACAATGTCGGTTTTGTATCTCACCACCCCAACTTAGTCTTATCAGTCTGCCATCTGGCTACGATTTGTGATAGAGCATTGATCGGCGATAATAGCAGACATTGCATTGCAATAATGGGAAGTGGAAGCGGTGCCTTTGTGGTTTTCATTGATTGCTGGAATGTGTCTTTTAATTTAGCAGTACCTTCTTTTAGCATGCTAAAAGATGTGATAACCACTCATGACAGATGTCCCGCTTTATATCATATGCCACGGGTGTTATCGTGGTATTCTAGAGCAGAACGAATGCTGACTTATATTTCATTATGCGAAACATTGGCAGTTCTTTCTTGGAAAGAAGGGGGCTCTTTTTGGCCAGTCGGTCATCTGTAAGGGGGGGATGATTACCCTTTATGGCAGTTGACTCTATGCCAAGAAGAGATAGCAACGATTCATTCCACAGCTGACACAGAGGCTCGTTGGGCAACATCGAGAATGGAAGGGCTGCTTTGTAAAGGCCAAAATGCGCACTCACTGTTTGATATTAGTTGGGGAGCTCCCCAAAGTACCGAGGTTGGGGCCAAAAACTTGCCATTGTCTGAGGGCCGAGGCGACCATTCCCAAAGGGAGAGAGGGTCCTCGGTAGAAAACCATAAAAGGCAATTGATCTCCGAAGGTTGTCCTTGTCGATCTGCAGTCACATTCATTTTCGTCTGTGTCAAACAGCGCGTATGACTTGTGAGGGAAGGTGCGTGCGTATGTGGATGCTGTCGCCATTATAAAAACTATTAAAGGGAGACGGCTTTGGCCCGATTTCATCTCTTCTCTCCTCCCCACCCACCCCTTCCATACATCGATTCATCATGTCTGCCAAGGCGATCCGCGAGTACGATGGCAAGCTGCTGTTGGCATACCACCTTCTCCGTGCTCCTTTGGTATCCCAGCATGAGACACCTTCCCTCTTCGCTCCCGCCGCCACCAAGCTGGCACAGATCAAGGTCGACACGTCCCTCGCATCGACCACAGACTTTAAGGCAGCCTTGAAGCAGCAGCTTGATATCCTCGAACAGACCCACCCCTGGCTGCTTACAGACAAGTTGGTTGCCAAGCCTGACCAGCTTATCAAGCGTCGCGGAAAGCATGGCCTCCTGACTCTCAACAAGACTTGGGCCGAGGCCAGAAAATGGATTGAGGAACGTGCGGGCAAGGAAGTTCAGGTAAATTGGGACAAACCGGGACGTTCGGGATAAGGAGATTTGGCGTTACTAATATCCCAGTTGATAATCAGATTGAGCGCACCTCCGGTATGATCAAGACTTTCTTAGTCGAGCCCTTCACCCCCCATCCCGCCAACACCGAGTACTACGTCTGCATCAACTCAGTCCGTGAGGGTGACTATATCCTCTTCACCCACGAAGGTGGTATTGATATCGGTGACGTGGACGCGAAGGCCCTCAAGCTCCTTGTCAAGGTCGACGAAGCCTTCCCCACCCCTGAGGAAATCAAAGAAACTCTCCTCAAAGACGTTCCCGTTTTCAAGCGTGATGTTCTCGTCGATTTTATCACTCGCCTCTATTCGGTCTACGTCGACCTTCACTTTACATATCTCGAGATCAACCCCTTGGTTGTCACCGATCCCTCAGAGGGCCAGACGCCCCAGGTCATGTATTTGGACTTGGCCGCCAAACTCGACCAAACAGCTGAGTTCGAAGCGGGCCCCAAGTGGGCTATCGCTCGCTCCGCTCAGAACGCTGGCTTGCCTGCGACTGGTCAGCAGCACGCGGACCAGGGTCCCCCAATGGAATTCCCTGCCCCCTTCGGCCGTGAGTTGAGCAAGGAAGAGGCATACATTCAGGAGCTTGACGGCAAGACGGGTGCATCCCTCAAGTTGACGATCCTCAACCGTAATGGTCGAGTGTGGACCATGGTCGCTGGCGGTGGTGCCTCTGTTGTTTACTCAGATGCTATCGCCGCATTGGGCTACGCCGATGAGCTTGCAAACTACGGTGAGTACTCCGGTGCGCCTACGGAGACGCAGACGTACGAATACGCCAAGACTATTCTCGACTTGATGACCCGTGGTGTGCCCAATCCAAAGGGCAAGATTCTCTTTATCGGTGGCGGTATTGCCAACTTCACCAACGTCGCCACCACCTTCAAGGGTATTATCCGCGCTCTTACCGACTTTAAACGGGCCTTGATCACCCACAAGGTTCGCATCTTCATCCGTCGTGGTGGTCCCAATTACCAGGAAGGTCTTCGTGCCATGCGTCAGCTTGGTGAGACCCTTGGTGTTGAGATACAGGTCTTTGGCCCTGAAACGCATATCACCGAGATCGTCCCTCTCGCCCTTCTCGGCCAGTCCTCGGGCCTCGCACATTCCAGCAACACCGGCTCATCGGGAAATCTCTTCCAGGACCAGATCTTCGGTACTGACAGCGGCGCCACTACACCCGCCGCTCCCCGCAGTCCCAAACTCAAGGTTGTCAACGACAACGACGATTCGACCAGCGATGCTCGTGGACGCATGGAGTACTTCAAGAACGCAGGTGCCCAGACTTCAGAGTGGTACCGCCCCTTCACTTCCCGTACCCGTGCCATTGTCTACGGCATGCAGCCCCGTGCTGTCCAGGGCATGCTTGACTTTGATTTCATGTGCAAGCGCGAGTCTCCCTCCGTTGCGGCCATGGTCTATCCCTTTGGCGGATCCCATGTTCAGAAGTTCTACTGGGGCACCAAGGAGACGCTTATCCCTGTATTCACCTCGCTGAAGGACGCTGCCGAAAAGTTCCCTGAGGCCGATGTCGTCGTCAACTTTGCATCGTGCCGCTCAGTCTTTGATTCGACTCGCGAGATCCTCACCTACTCCCAATTCAAGACCATCGCGATCATTGCCGAGGGTGTGCCCGAGCGCCGTGCTCGCCAGCTCTTGCACGAAGCTGAGCGTCGCAACGTCCTGGTCATCGGCCCCGCGACTGTTGGTGGCATCAAACCCGGCTGCTTCAAGATCGGTAACACAGGTGGTATGATGGATAACATCGTTGCCTCTAAGCTGTACCGTGCCGGTTCGGTCGGTTATGTCTCAAAGTCAGGTGGTATGTCCAACGAACTAAATAACATCATCTCCCGCACGACAGACGGTGTCTACGAGGGAGTTGCCATTGGCGGAGACCGTTACCCCGGCTCGACCTTTATTGATCACTTGATCCGCTACGAGAATGACCCCAACTGCAAGATGCTTGTCCTTCTAGGTGAAGTGGGTGGCGTTGAGGAATATCGTGTGATTGAGGCTGTCAAGAAGGGAACTATCAAAAAGCCCATCGTCGCCTGGTGTATCGGTACCTGCGCGAAGATGTTCACCACCGATGTCCAGTTCGGCCACGCCGGTGCTCTCGCCAACTCGGATCTGGAGACCGCCGATGCCAAAAACAAGGCAATGCGCGCTGCGGGTATCATTGTTCCCGAAACCTTTGAGAAGATGCCCTTAGCCCTTGCTGAGACATACGAGAAGCTTGTTAAGGACGGTGTCATTGTACCTTCTCCTGAGCCCGAGATCCCCAAGATCCCTATCGACTACTCCTGGGCTCAGGAACTGGGATTGGTCCGCAAACCTGCTAGCTTTGTCTCGACCATTGTGGATGATCGTGGTCAGGAACTTCTGTATGCTGGTATGCGTATTACAGATGTGTTCAAGGATCAGATCGGTATTGGTGGTGTCCTGTCCCTGCTTTGGTTCAAGCGTCGATTGCCCGACTATGCTTGCAAGTTCATTGAGATGGTCCTCATGTTGACCGCTGATCATGGTCCTGCTGTCTCTGGCGTAAGTAGTTGAGCAGTGGAAAAAGAGCTGTGTCTGAGCGAATCCTGTTTTCTCAAATGTGTTTGCTACATATAGGCCATGAACACTATCATTACCACCCGTGCCGGTAAGGACTTGATCTCCTCGTTGGTTGCTGGTCTTTTGACTATTGGTGAGCGCTTCGGTGGTGCACTTGACGGCGCTGCCAACAACTTCACCCGCGCCTACGACAGTGGGTTGACTCCTCGCGAGTTCGTCACTAGCATGCGCAAGGCCAACAAGCTGATCCCAGGTATCGGCCACAAGATCAAATCGCGCTCCAACCCTGATATGCGTGTTGAGCTCGTCAAGGACTATGTCAAGAAGAACTTCCCCTCTACCCCTATTCTTGACTTCGCCCTGAAGGTTGAGGAGATTACCACCAGCAAGAAGGACAACTTGATTCTTAATGTGGATGGTTGCATTGCCGTCTCCTTTGTCGACCTGCTCCGTGACTCGGGCGCCTTTACCCGTGAGGAGGCCGAAGAGTACATGAAGATTGGTACACTTAATGGTCTCTTTGTGCTTGGCCGCTCGCTCGGTTTCATTGGCCATCATCTCGATCAAAAGCGTCTTAAGCAAGGTCTTTATCGCCATCCTTGGGATGACATATCTTACCTCCTTCCCACCCTGGATCCCAACACCTTGGACCCTCGCCGTGTCACAGCTCGCGTCAATGTCCAGCCCAAATAAGTTAAAAAGAAAATAATCCTTCGTTCTTTTGTACAGAGCCACACACATATTACATTCCCCCTAATACTTTATCATCGCATCCTTTTTTTTTGTAATTCTCTCCTGCATTTCTTTTCTCTAAAAAAGAAGGAAAAAATATTGAAAAATAGCTGTTTAATACAAGGATTTCATCTTGTTATTTACTACTATGAAATTTGTACTGTACAAGATTCAGATAATCTCTTGGAGTTCCTTTTTGAATTCGGTGTTTCGCACTTTGATTTCCAAATTAACCACCTCGTCTTCCTTATTTGAACTAGGCCGTGGTCGATGGTCTTCAAGACCGGTCTTCTCCCCAAATTCAGCCAAGAGCCTCTCGATGGCTCCAATCTGTCTCTGAGCTTCTTCGGCCACATCATCATTGCTCCCGGTGGACTATTGCACAAAAGGGAAAAGGACGGATTGATACCTGCATACACCATTTATTTTCTATTTTTAGCTGCCTTTCATACCTTGCCAGCCTTTTGACGGGCCATCATGTCCTGCAATTTTGGGAACCCTGAGAAAACAGCTTGCATAGCCGCCTTATTGCTGATTTCTTCGTTAAATCCAGCCAACACAGTAGCATGCGAGTCCGCAATCTCAGAGATTCTCTGCTTGTGCTGCTCCTTCATTTGCTATATGCATACCCAACATGAAGAGTGGCTAACGGTGATAAGTAACAACCAATAAAAGGTGACTGTTGTGCCTTATACCTTGATCAACGCCTCATACTCTCTGTTTTTGTTTTGTGCTTGCTCCTTTTCAGCTTGAAGCACGGCAATGGTCTTTTGGTGCTCTTGTAGAGCAGCTGGTTGCGTAGAAAAAGGGGAAATTAGATTAGCTACTGTCATGGGGGTGGGGGGTAGTCTGGAGGATGTAATACCATTTTGCTCTTGGAGCCTAGCCAGTTCAGCAGCGTGCTTGGAGTCAATTGCTTGTATAATGGACTCGTGTTCACTCTGGGTGATAGTTGCCTAGGAAAAATGGTTATTGACACATCGCAACCCCATTCTCTCTTCTGCCATCTTATTTTACCTCAGTATTGCGCTGACGAGTTATATTAGCAGGATAAATGATAGATTAGTTCCCCATCGCTCTCCGTTTCTCTCCTCCAACACATACCTTTTTCAAGTTCGCGAGCTCTTCATTATGCGTTGCCCGTTCACGATCGCGCTGCAGGATATGCTGGCGCTTGAGCTCTTCCATTTCGGATTTGCTCTTTGTCTGTTGTGTCAAGAGCTCGGACTCGTGCTTTTCTTTTAACTCAGCCTTCCATTGATAGGAAAAATCAGAGTTATCCGTCGTAAATGAGCAAGAGCCATCTGTTATTACTTACAGCCACTTGACATCGTATGACGCTAATATCAGCCTCACGCTCGGCCTTCATTTTGCTAATTTCCTGCTGTTGCGCCTCCACTAATTTCTCTTCTTTTCCGCGTTGAACGGCAATATCAGCTTCGAGGCGGGCAACAATCGTTCTGTGTTCTTCCTGCAGTTTTTTGAGATTCTCATCGTATGTACCAATCAGCGTGCTCTTTTGCTCCTCCCAATAGTTCTGTAGCTCGCGTTCACACTCAGCCCGGGCAGCCGCTGCAGCTTGATCTTTGACCACGTCCAGGTTAGATGCATGAGCCTGCTCTAGTGCTTTCAACGCGGCCTCATGCTGCTCAATCATCGCGTCGACCTGCTTCTTGGACACTGCTGATTGCTTCTGTAGAGTTTCAGCGTGATCCTTTTCCATTTTATCTAATTTGATGGCATACGCGGCCTCCATTTGCTCCTAAAACATATGCATTCAGTTAAACCAACACGCATACCATAGAGACAAGAGTATCTACCCTTTCTTTCGCTAGTTGCTGACGCAGTGTCTCCTGGTACACGTGGTCCATCTCGGCCTTGTCCTGACTAGCCTTAGATTCAAGGGCTGAATACTTTTGCATAATGCGTGAATTGACCTCCTTGAGATTGTTAATCATGGTTTCGTGCTTTTGCCGTTCTGCGGCTATCTCTTGTTCAAATTTCGCATTGTATTTTTGCTATTTTCAGACGTATAGGTGAGATGAAGGTCAAGATAGTAATAGTTCTGCTGGACATACCTCAATTTCTAGTGCAAGATTTTCGACATCAGGCATACTCTGGCGGAGGGATTCCATCGCTTGTTGATGCGTATCTTGCAGCGACCGAAGGCGTGCGTCGTGCTCATTTGTGAGAGTGTCCATTTGTTCCTATTTACGATAGATATTGGTTACGCAGGGGTCAGGTGATGGTACACAACTTAAAAGCTATTTTTACCCGGTGATTGGTGAGGATGTCCTCAAGTTGCTTTTCATGATTCTCCTTTAATTTAATCAGTCGGTCTTCGGACTCGGACCGGAGCTGTTCCGTTTTCGATTGATACTCGAGTCTGAGCTCGGCTGACGCGTTTTCCGCATTCTACCGCAAATTAATTGATTTTTGTTTGGGGTGTGGATGGGTGGTGCGTTTTGTTTACCTGCAGCCGCTTCTTCAATTCCTCTCGCTGGGCTTCCATCGTCTCATGATCAGGTAGCTGCTTCTCTAGTTCTGCAAGCTTTTCCTTATAATCTTCATGCAGCTTGTCTAACTGGCTGGTGTGTTGGGTCCTGAGCTGATCCTGGATGGCCGCCACACGGTTTTCATGCAGGGATTTCATTTCCTGGTGTTTAATTTCCTTATTTTGAGTCCTATGCTCGTGCCCTTGGTAAGACCTAGTTTATACCTCGATATTCTGCTGTAGTATTTCCATATCTTGCTTTAGCTTGCTAATCTCCTTCTCCTTGGATGCAATCTGGTCTGTCAAGGCCATCTTGTCTCCTTCCAGATCCGTTCGAATGGACTGCATCTCAAGCTGCAGCCGTTCAACGGCCTGTGCATGCACTCGCTCCAGCTCGGCTTTGTCATCCTCGAGCTTGCGTCTTTCTTCCAACGTTGCTGAAAATTCATTATCCTGGCGTGTCTGAAACTCTGCCAGCTGGGCGCCCAGCTGCTCTTTCTCGGTCGCGTGCCGGACCGCCTGACTGTCGAGTTCTTTTTGGACACGTTCAAGTTCGGCCCTTATGTCAGTCAACTCTGATTCCCTGGATTCCAACTGCTTATGTTTCTCGTCCAATCGCTCTGCCACGTCTTGGCACTTTGTTGTGTACGTGCAAATAAAGAATCACATACGATAAAAGGAAGTGAGGAAAATCATCTAAAAAATTGAGTAGGTAAAGACACGGCAACAAACCTTGGCTGTAAGTGTTTCAATTTCTGCCTTGAGATCAGCCACTATTTTTGTCGGGGACGGACCGCGTTCCGGTGCGGGTACAGCCGTGCTCGCACGTCGGGTGGGCGCTGCACTAGCAACCGATGGGCGGCGGGAAGAAGGTGATGCAGGCATGTTGCGGGTGGATGGTGCAGCTGGCCTTGTGGTGGACGAAATCTGTCTTCCGATGGCGGTGGGTCTCGCTGTTGATGTGGCAGCGGCAGTTGGGCTTGTTGACTTCTTGCTTGGGACCGCGGCCGTCGATGGTCGCCTGACACCCGAGGTTGAAGATGCCCGGCCTGTCGGTGTAGCCTTCTTCTTGTCAGTAAAGAGTATATCTGCTGCAACAACTCGCCGCCAGATTGACAAGTGGACTTACTCTTTTTGATTTTGCAGCTTCAGCCATATTTAGTGCCTAAACTAGTTTTGATGAGGAGATAAACAAGGAAGAGTAAGGGTAAGAGAAACCGAGCATTTATATATGCAAAACCGTGACACGCGCGCTCGCGGAAGGAGGTCGCTGCAGTGGTTGAGGTGTAACGAGAAAATCATAGCTGTGCCACACTCACAAAGCAGCCCGATAGTACCCGGTCCAGCGGTTATTACTACCATTAAAAAGTGGCACTTACCGACAACGACGTGTCTGTTAAACACGTGGTCTGCAAAATACGCCGCTTGTGGCCTTCGATGGTTCGTCTTCTGATGCATCAAAAAGCTGTCTTTCTGGATCTATCTTGATTTGTGTAAGCTGCTTGATCAGTTAGATTATTCCAGTATAGACACCTCGCAACTCAGGCACAATTTCCTTTCAGTTTCCGGAGTCTCTTCCATTGATTTATCAGCAATACTGATGAGATCTGTGTTGTCGACTTGTTTCTTTCTACCCTTTCCAGGTTGGAAAGATATCCAAACCTACCATGTGATAGCATCTCATCAGTATGACTACTCTTCCTTCATAAACATACACGTATACTTTCTTTCTCCCCTTTTTCTCCTTTCCCTCTGGTCATGACCCCTGCTTCGTATCATTACTGTGCACATATACGCATACACACTCAAGCTCAGCTAGAGGAAGTGCTGGCGTACGCGCATGTTGATTCTGTAGCAAACAACACATGCACAACACTGTTAACATTTTATTTTGACGAATGAATTCTCTAAATAATAGCGTATCGCAGTCAAGACACTAGGCTGATTCTATCAACGTGCAGATATGCGCATGGCAGACTATCAGCAAGAATGGCACATATATAGGAAGGTTTGTGCATTGCCATTCCAACAAGACACTGCATTATACATCATCTACTGTCAACTATGGACTAGTGGATTCTGGTTTTCCTTCTTATCGTATGTCTGCTGCATTTCACCCATACTTTGTCTTCTTTAACATGTCAAATCCTGCCGTATTTTCCTTAGGACACTCCTGTGTTACCCTAAGTGGTTAAACGCGACTGGTGTCCATTGTTTTAAAGCATCTTGGTGCTATAGAAATCATTGCAAAACAGTGGAAATGATACTGCGTTCGGTACGCATCTATTTCTCTCATCCTGGAATTGTGATTAAAACATGTTTGGAGGGGTCTCAATACCCATCCATCATGGAACGCTTTTCATGCTGACTTGTACGGGTCTTTGTGTAATATGTACGACTTTAGCAATTGTTTTAGCTATAAAGTAGTGCGAATATCCAGAACGCATAATCTTAATGTCCATCTTGGTCTCTGGCATTGGTGCAGATTTGACAAGAATATGAGCCATCTACATGCTGGGAAGTGGGAGCAATAGACATGGATAGGAATGTGTGATATCATTAAAAAATCGTATTTAGCCTAAGAAACGGGAGGGTCGAGCTCAACGGAAGCCCAGTCGTCGGATGGAAAACGGTGTACACCACGTTAAGCAAAAAGGTCTCTTTGCCGCCCCTTAAATTTGGAAACGACACATACAACGCCAGGTGTCACAAATAGATTTTTTTCCCTTTTCTCTCTTCATTTCAACCCCCCCCAATTCGTAGTGTCTGCACGCACGCACCCACCTTCACCCCAACACCCTCCTCTCTTTCTCTCTCTTTCTCTCTCTTCCCCTTCTGCTCTCGTTCTCTCCCAGATTCGTATTTCTCGTCCGCACCCAAGCAGCATCTCATGGATACTGTACATCCTGACGATTCTTCTCGAGTCCTGCCCTCACCCCGGGCATTGCTACTTCATGGCCAAGATCGTCCTGCTGAAGACTACGACAAAATGCAGATTGATGATTCATCAGGTAAGTACATCCCATGACTTAAAATGTCAGCAAAGCAACACACTTGACAAGACAATGTTGATGCCTTAGAACTGAAGCCACGATTTTCGTCCATCACTCATGCACAGCCCTGTTCGCCTGTTCCGCACGCACCACAACCACCGACACCACAACAGCAACAACAGCTGCCACAATCAGATGAATATTTGCGATATCGGATGTCTGATATGAGCGTTTCCTCACCACCTTCATCTATCCCACAACAACAACCGGATGTGCACGAACCATCAGGATTTCGTACACTATCGCCTCTTGAGCCGAGCTCACAGCAGCACCATCCCTACGACACGTTCGCTCGACGAGGATCGATCACCGACCCGCTTTTATTTCGTCGACCGTCTATCACTGATATGAATAACCTTCCCCTCCCTTCGGCCCCTTCCAGTCGGCGTGGCTCCATGGCCACTACAGACTATGACTTCTCTTCACGATCCCCCTCTCCATCGCCTTTTAAGCCATCCCTTCCATCCGCCGAACGTTACGATCCCTACCAACGACGCCATTCGATTGCCACAGCTGAAGTTCCTCATGGAGGCCGCCTAGCAACGTCGAAACCACGAGGTATACTCACAATGATGGCAGAGAAGGACAGAGATAATGGTAGATCTGAACTCTGGGTATGTATACTGTGTAGCTGTATTCCGATTCCCTGCCACAATCCCAGAGGCGCCTGGTCCGTATTCCGCGCCATCGAGCCCACCCCACGAACAATCCTTGACAAGTGGTAATGGTGGTGGTAGCAGCAATAACGGCGGGCCCTCCTCACGACGGTCTTCCATTCAGCATCCTCCTCCTCAGCAGCAATCCCCGCATCATCACCTTCAACACCTACATCACCTTCCCCCTCATCGATCCTTGCTTGACCGCCGCCGCTCTATTCTTATGGACGAGGAGGGAGGCCCCATGATTTCGCGACGCGCGTCGATGCCGGTTGTTGGATTTGAGATGGACTCGAATTCCTCATCAGCCAGACATCAACGAGATGGGTCGCCGTCATCGCAAGACATACAACAGCGTAAATCCGAAACGCCTTATTCTCGCAGTCCTGAACTCCGTGTGAGTCATAAATTGGCAGAACGAAAGCGACGAAAGGAAATGAAAGAGCTATTTGATGAACTGCGCGATTCGCTTCCCGTCGAAAAGAACCTTAAGACGAGCAAGTGGGAGATCCTTAGTAAAGGCAAGTCTAACATCCGTAAGGGGAGAGATAAAGAGTGGTAGTTGAGGGATTTTCACAAAGGGAGTCTGGCTGACCAGTCTTTCATCCACCTACGCAATCTAGCTGTTGAATATATTTCGTTGCTAAAGCGTCGCGATTTTGAAATGGAGTCTGAGGTGAGCGCCTTGAGACGAGAGGTCAACATGCTACGGCGCGAGCGAGGGTAAGTTTGGGGTGAACGGACAAAAAGAACAAGAGACGATTCATCCCGGGATTCACAGTGCTCCTGCCTCTGGTGCTCCAGGATATCACGCAGCCACCCCACCACCACCACCACCCTATTAAAAAGTTAACGCATCAATAATGTCCTAGTAGTACTAGTAGTGATAGTCTTACATTTTCTACTTATTCACATCCTCTCACTCCTTTTTTTGCTCTGTCACTTGTCTTTCTTCCTTTTCTCTTTTACTAATACCCTGATGAACAAAATGTTATCTTTTCTCATCTCTTTCCTCTGCAAAAAGGAAAAAATACTTTTTATTATTTCGCGATTCCTGAAAGTAAACAATGTATATACTTGCGCCATGCTAGGAACTTGGTGAGGAATACCTATCAGGTTAGCTCGGAGAACCTTAATGACCAGAGAAGAGCGTTTATGCGAATGCATCAAGAACAAGCTAGGGACTCCTTCTTTTTATTGGGAAACATCGGTCTTTGAGCAAACAAGGAGGCCTGATGGGTGAGGGTGTTTAGAGTGTACCAGTACTACTGCGCTCGCTATAGAGTATAGGTTGTTGCATTGTGGATTATAGAGTATATTTTGTAGCGAATGTTATGTGTGTGTGTGCGTAATCGCGTCTACGCTTGATTTTATCACGTTACTCACAGAGTAAACTTGGCAGTCTGGCGGATATCGCGGCTGCTGGCACCAACATAGAGAGTAAATTCGCCCTTGGCCTGGACCCACTTTTGGGAATCAGCGTCAAAAGTGCTGAGATCGATCGCGGTGAAGTCAAAGGTGACGGTAGCCTTGTCGCCCCTCTTGATAAAGACCTTCTCGAAGCCACGGAGAATCTTGGGTGGCTCACCGGCGTTCTTGGGGAAACCGATGTAGGCCTGAGCGACCTCAGCACCGTCGCGGCGGCCAATGTTCGAAATAGTAACAGAAGCAGACACAGGTACTTCAGCATTGCCCTTGTTCACCTTGACCGAGAGCCTGGAGTAGCCAAATCGGGTGTAGGAGAGGCCGTGGCCGAAAGCAAAGAGAGGTTCAATGTTGTGCGCATCAAAGTGGCGATAGCCAACCTCAAGCTTCTCAGTGTACTCAATTGCGAACTCCTTGCCAATGGAAGCGCCGTAGTCTGACTCCTTCTTGGCGATGGTGTAGGGAAGACGGCCAGAGGGGTTGACGTCACCAAAGAGAACATCAGCAAGAGAGTTACCAGATTCCTGGCCCGGGAGGCCTGGCCAGACAACAGCCTTGATATTTGGGTGGTCGATCCAGGGCATCAAGACAGCACCAACGGAGTGGATAACGACAATGGTGTTCTTATTGACATCCGCAACAGCCTTGATCTATTTCCATTGCATGCATATACTGAAATTAATATCTCTGCTGTTCAGACACGCACTCACACGCTATGCGTGTCGTCTTTACCAAGTTGTCGCCATTGTGCCACAGCGTCAAGTTCTTGCGGTCACCGACGTTGCCATCCACATTGAGGTACTCTTCACCAGAGTCAGTGTTCGAAAAGACGATAGCAACATCAGCATCCCTGCTAATGTACTTGGCAGTATCAAGATCGTAGTCATCGTAGGTGTGAAGGAGCTGGACATGTTTGCCAGCGCGGTTCTTGATACCTTCTGCAGGCTATACAATCGCATGTTAAAAGGGGGATATGTCTTACTTTTCTTTCTTTTCTCTTACCGTAACAAGATAAGGGAAGTCAGCAGTTCCTGAACCCCAGCCCATGGCGAGCGTGCCAGCAGCGCAGGATTGATCAGCGCAGTTGTTGATTTGACTATAAGATAATATAGCAAATTTTCCGTTAGTCGCAGAGCACTTGGATCACATGATTTCTTTTCTTTTTTCTCTGGAGAACTTACTTGACCCACTGAGGAATCGGACCGGCGTCACTACCGACGAGCGCAATTCTTCTGAGTTTATTCGAGTTCAATGGAAGAATACCGTCGTTCTGAAGAACAGCGACGGCAGCAGCGCCAATGTCACGTACGACTTTGACGTGCTTGTCGGCCTCAGCGTCCACGTAGGGAGCAGTGTCACGAGCGAAGGCACGGATGCCGACCTCGGGGAAGTCCTTTGAGTCTTGACCGAACTAGAAAGGGGGAAGAGAAGCTGTGTGAGTTTCGTGCCCCGTTTACGCAACAAAGCAGATACGACGTGTGCATACCTTGTAGTAGGTGGCAGCAATACGGGTGACCATGTCATCGACCTATATTTTTCAACCGTTCTTAGTATCAATAGTAGCCATTCCAGCCAAGAGGGTGGGCAATTCTTGTGGCTTACGCGAGATTCGGGAACTCTGCCTTCTTCGACAGCAGCGGTCAGGTTGGCACCCCACCAGGAGTAACCGTCACCCATGACAATATCACCCTAACATTCGAAATTAATATTGGATCAGGTAAGGCAAGTCTATATTGGCTTGCTTACAGGCATGGTCATGTCAAGGCCGGCAAGGGCGGATGGATCGCCAGACATCTGAGCTCCCCAGTCAGTCATGACCAGGCCCTTGAAGCCGAGTTGCTCTTTAAGGACGCTGGTAATGATATACTCATTCTCGCATGCCCAGGTGCCATGGAGCTGGTTGTAGCTACACATAACGCCACCGAGACCTGCTTCGACGGCGCGTGCATAGGGCCAGATGTAAATCTCGTTGAGGGTACGATCATCAGCGTTGGAAGTAGACTAAAAGCATCGGCATGTATGCGGATATTAGCATTTTAAAGTCTGTTGCATGGTTGCGCTTGCTTACGTTTTTGCGGTTGGTTTCCTGATTGTTGAGAACAAAGTGCTTGGCAACAGCAATCTATCCAACGGAAAATGTGAAAGTCAGCGTATACGGTTTTCAGCTTGTCATTTTCCCCCCCCTTTCTTTTACAACGTACCACACCCTGATCCTGAATACCAGTGACAGTCTGCACAGCCGCCACACCCTGCAGGTAGGGATCCTCACCGAAACCCTCCCAGCCACGACCGGCTGCCGGAGCACGGTAGATATCGAGGCAAGGACCCAGGGCCATATGGATACCCTTGAGGTAGAATTCACGGCCCATATACGAACCACGCTGGTAAAGGAGTTCCTTGTCCCACGATTGAGCGGCAGTGATACCGGAAACGCCAGCAGTGACGTTGTCAGCCCATCGCACACCCAACGGACCATCCTGCAAGCAGAGGGAGGGGAATTCTGAATTCTCATAGGTGTTACCGACGCAGATGGTCTTCTCCCAGCCAATGCCAGTAACGATGCCAGCCTTTTCTTCGAGCGACAACTTCTTCACCAGGGCTTCTGACTTTTCGTAAGCCTTCTCCCAGCTGATTTCGTGCGGAGCAGCAGCCTGGGCCATCGAGGCGGATAGGACTGCGATGGCAGTCGTGATAGTAAGGAAACGCATTCTATTGGACTCAGGTGTATGAAGAGAAAAGATTGTTTGTCTTAGTTGCCTGGCTGTGAGTGTGCGGTCCTTTATATACCCAGGTCTGCATCACTGAGCGGAATGCTGAAAAAGGAAGACATGGCAAGGCAACACAAGGCTTCCCTTCCCTTCCCCTTCCCTCCATCCTTCTCTTGTTCTGGCTCTTGAGATTCAAAATTCCTTCTTCCCGCGGTTTAAGGGACGGAAAGCTTACAAGCTCACGCCGCGAAATACGGGCTCTTTGTCATGCCTAAAATAACATAGTGTGGAACAACCCCCGTCCTTTCTTTCATAACAGATAGCTTCTTTTTAAGAGTCTTTAATGCCATTCAAAAATATAGTCAGATCACATCGTTTTCCGAGTATGATATATCTGGCATATTGCAAAGTGTTTTTATTTGTTTATGTCTGTCCGCCCATCCATCCATCCACAGCGCACTGAAGCATTAGACGATCCAGACTTACATAATAAGTGTCCACAGTCAACTTTCCCATAGAGATTGCCATAAATAGACAATGAAGTTCCCGAAGGATGAATTTCAGTTACTGCCATATTCTGATTATAATAGTTCCCAGCGTTCGGGTGTTCTTTTGACGACTCGGTATCCCAGATCGCAGGTATCTAGGATATGCATATGACGAACAAGCTGTCTTTTCTCTCTATGGCGATTGTGGTCTATCATCCTTTTACCGTTACGTTTTTGATCTGTACTAGGGAAAATAACCTACGACTTTTCCGTCCCTCTCAAGGGTTTTCCTTTCCGCCCAGATCCTACCCAGAAGATGTCCTCTTTTGGAAACCCATGGGGATTTATATGCTCTCGCTGACCCTTTTTTTTCATGTGCAACGTCCCTTAGAACCATATTTATCAACAATCATCCTTCTTCATGACTATTCTTTCGTGATTGGATGGTATTCTAATCCGCTGCTTCCTGCTCTCCTCCCCAGAGCTTCCCAGCACATGATCATTGACATGCCCAAATTTCCGATGGAGACGTGTGGTCGGTTACACATGATCTAATATATCATACCAGTCAGGATGCGTACCTGTGTACGCACGCACCGACTGTTTTGTTGTGGGCCATGCAAAAGTCTGGAAGGTGACATGAATTGACTAAAAGAGCTCATACCCAAATTTCCCCAGTTTCTAATATATCATTTTCACTCATTCTCGGGAGGGAGGGCAGCAGCAAAAATACCCGCGTAACCTTCAAGCATCAGCAAAGAGCAGCATTATGCATGCCAAAAGGCAGTACGATGATGGTAATGTCCATCACTACATATCGATGGTCATCTTTCTCATCTATCTATTCGCCTTTCCGCTTTTCTGCGATCATCCTCACACTCTTCCCCGCTCGATCGCATTGTTACTAAGCAGTTTAGATTAACTTTTGCTAGGGGAGCACAATGGGAAGCAGGGATAGCACCCAGCTATTAGAAAAAAGACAACGTACTACGGGGCATTGGGGGAACAAACAAATCAGTCGATGGATCTTGCATAAAATAAAGTATTTTCTCAGAGCCGGGAATATATGCTTCCGCGCATTTCATGCGCAAATCTAGAAATAATGTTGCCATCCAAGCTCTCTTCTTCCGCAACCATCCCTACTGGATGGTAATACTTCATATTTCCACACACATGATCCATAAACGTTTTTCCATTGCTTCTGCTCCCAACCTCTCCCAAGAAGACAAATTAAGACGAATGACCAGACAAACCAGGTTCTCGTCCACGCGCAACCAGTATTCTTTTCGGTTTTCACTGTGCATATGGTCCATTTCACAAAAGTAAATACTATTCATTGGATTCTTTTCCTGCACACATTTTTTTACGCGTAAAGAAGGTTGCGGGAGGGGAGATATTGTTGCCTATGGCCGAGCGAAAGTTCAAAGTGCATGGTTGTCTTACTTTGAATTACGTAATATTCAGCAAAGTCATTTCCTTTCTCTCCGCGCAAAACGAGCATGTGACTTACTGGCTCGAAGAAAAATCTTATTAACACTGGTATGCAACTTGTACGACAGCAACGTTGCCCTGGGACCTTTTCACGCGGCATCAGAAACGGTGTACACGACTGACCTTTATTTGGCCATGAACTAAACCATTTTGTTAGATATTTCCCGAAGGCCGTATTACATATTCAAAAAACCCAGTACTATCCATCTCGTCCGGCTTGTTACCTTTCTGCATATCTCATGTTATAGCTTGGAAGCTATCCAATACCCCATCCTCTGGGTATTCTATACAAGGTTCTATGCGCATATGATTATATTCATAAACAAAGTTGGTAAAAAGGATATTAAAACCAACAACCGGGGTATTCATAGGAAAATTCTGGGATGGCTCTATGCGTTGCACAAATCCCCTTATTTGAAACCAAATAACAGTGCAACGCAATGACAGGGCATCTCACGGATAGATGTTCATCATTTAGGATGAGTTTACAGTTGGAAAGTTATGTGCTTCTCGCAAGGCAAGGATTATTGATGCAGAGTTAAACACTAGACCGTCCGTAAATCTATACCGTGCTGTTTCAGAAAAGCATCAGAGACGCATGTGATTACAAGTAACTTGTGAGAGATGGCTAAAAAACCTCTTCATTGCATAAATTGCTTTTCAATTCAGGGTGCTTGAATGCCAAAACTAAGCATATCAACTCATGGTGGTGAGATTAATAGTCATAGAAATCATCGTGATATTCGATAATATGATACCCGAACAATAGCTGCTTCAGTTGGTTTCCGCAGTAGCAGGTTTGCAGATAGTCGTTTTCTGCGCGCAAACGTCAGAGAGAATATACGGATTGCCTTCAGCTATCTGAGAGCTCTCCGTATGATAGTTCTCAATATGAAATCTCGCACTATGGGAAGTCTTATATTCCATTTGACAAGCAATTTCCTTCCTGCTAAAACTTAAGTTTTGTATCAATAAACCGAAACTCATCCATCAGTACACTGTAATTATTCTTTCTTTATCATTGCATTCGCGACCCGAGCATTGCTGCTCCCGTCTCCGCTTAGCAAAGATACCAATCACATTTGTTCCAGTCAATCCAATGAACATTCAAATAGCGAAACTTGCAAGTATTCAACCCATTTGACCATTCATCTCTCGTATCAAATCTAATTTTTCCTTACCTTGGTATTGAAGGTTTTAGATCCACAGAGAGAAGATTCTGATTATAAGGTAACACACATAGTGTTCTTCAAGAATGATTTTGGTTGGTAAAACCGGCGCTTTTCTTTCAGCAAATGGATGATTGTAAAGCACAAGAAACTACGAAGATGGAATCTACAGTAATATGTAATTGCGGATCAACAATTCCGTGTCCTACTGCGCTTGTAGGGTAAAAGTCACAGAACCGCGCAGATCACGACTGCTTGCACCGACATGGACTGAGAATTCGCCCTCAGGAACAACCCATGCATGGCGCTTGGTATCCCAGATACTAAGCTCGGTCTTCGTAAATTCAAAAGACACCTTGGCCGATTGCCCCTTCTTGAGATACACCTTTTCAAAGCCGCGAAGCTGTTTGGGTGGCTCACCAGCAGATTCGGGAAAAGTGACATAAGCTTGAGGGATCTCCGCACCATGCACTTCGCCAACATTCCTGACCTGGACCGTGACAGTCGCAAGGATTCCGTTTTTATGTTTGTGGTTGGTATTCAGCGTCACTTCTCCGTACTCAAACTGGGTGTATGACAGACCATAGCCAAATTCAAAAAGAGGGGTAATGCCCTTGGCATTAAAGTGTCTGTAGCCAACCTCGAGTCTCTCTGTGTATTCGAGCTGTATTTTAAAAGTGTGGCCGGTGTCACATAACAGATCAACCCATATCGATAGATAGGAAACACTTACTACAGTCTCGTTCTTGACAATGACATTATAGTCTTCGATGTTCCGAGCAATGGTGTAGGGCAATCTACCGGATGGGTTGACGTCCCCAAAAAGTACGTCACCAAGAGAGTTTCCGGTCTCTTGTCCAGGGATACCTGCCCATAGGACAGCCTTTACATTAGGATGTTCAATCCATGGCATCAGGACGGGGCCAACCGAGTGGATCACCACAACCACGTTTTCATGAACCTCCGCAACAGCCTCAATCTAAGTTCGAATGTGTAAGAGTTTTTCCTTTTTATGCCGTGGTTGTATTGAGAAGAGTCCATACCAAAGCGTCGCCGTTGTGCCAGAGTGTTAAATTATTTCTATGTTTAACGAAAATCCAACGTTAACCATCAAGTACCATCTATTGCGTGGATCTACTGACCTATCGCCAACATTGCCATCAACAATAATGTGCTCTTCCCCAGAGTCGGCGTTCGAAAACACGAGAGCAACATCAGAGCCCTTGGCCAACTCGGCCGCGGCAGCAGGATCCCAGTCCCAGAAGGTCGAGACGATCTCGACAGAACTATCAAGGCGAGCGCGGATACCATCATAAGGCTAGGCGGACCGTCAGCATACGATGCAAGGTCGAGTACATACGCATATGCGGTGCAGACCACTTACTGTAATAAGATATGGGAAATCAGCAGTGCCGGAACCCCAGGCCATTGCAAGTGTGCCATTGCTGCAACCTCGGCTTACGCAAGAATTGGGACCACTTCATACCAAAAAACAAAAATCAGATAAGTTTTCGTGTTATTTCTTCGCGCTCCACGAGTGTTGAGAATACTTTGGATCATCGCTTGCATCGCTTCCAATAATAGCGATTTTCTTGAGAGAATCGGCCGACAACGGAAGTGTGTTATCGTCATTCTTGAGTAATACGGCTGCTGCTGCTCCCATGGATCGCACATATTTTGCGTGGTCGCCAGCAACAAGAACCTCGGGTGCCGCGGTTCGGTTATTGATATCGACAGCAATAGGAGGATAGTCCTACCAAAGTACGTTAAATAGAACTTTGTTGGTCAGCGACATCGAGATGGACGAATTCGTATCTTACCTTATCTTGACCAAGCTTGTACCAAGCAGCAACAATACGGGTAGCCATATCAGTGACCTATGAGCGTACTAGCCACGTCAACAACAGGATCGTTCAAACGACACTCTGAAGCTCTCTTTTTTACTCTTGATTCCGGGACATCTCCGTGCTCCACAGCAGCAGTCAGGTTTGGGCCGAAATACGTGTAGTTATCACCCATAATGATATCGCCCTGGAAAACGATGCGCAAAAAATCCGTTAATTATCACGTATCAACAAGAGACCACTTGCTTAAAATTTCGCTGCTCACGGGCATTGTCATGTCAAGTCCACTATTCACAGCAAGAGCAGTGGAGTGGGTAGCACCCCAATCGGACTGAACAAATCCTTTGAAGCCAAGCTCCCCTTTGAGGACAGTGTTGAGAGTATACTCATTTTCACAAGCCCAGACGCTGTCGATCATATTGTAGCTGCACATAATTGACCCAACCCCGGCCTCAATCATACGTGCGTAAGGCCACAGGTAAATCTCGTGTAAAGTACGCTCATCCACATTGGAGGTAGACTATACAGCATCATTAGGTTGTTGGTGGTCAATGGACGATTGTTGAACAAATGTTCTCGGGTAATACCGCTTACATTTTTTCTCTGCGTCTCTTGGTTGTTGAGGATATAGTGTTTGGCAGTTGCGATCTTTGCATTGAAAGCGCATTTTAGGTTATTGATGACCTGGGCATAAATGCCAAGGTTACTTCTGTATGATCTACTTACTACACCTGCACTTTGGATTCCAATGACCGTCTCAGCGCCGGCGACGCCTTGCAGGTAAGGGTCCTCACCAAAGGCTTCCCAGATACGACCAGCATTGGGTGCCCGGAGAATATCTACACTAGGACCAAGCTGGACATGGATACCCTTCCCACGGAATTCGCGGCCCATGTATGCTCCTCTGTCTCGAATTGCTTTCTTGTCAAAGGAGCTGGCTGCTGTGATTCCGGCCACGCCAGCTGTAATATTGTCTCCCCATCGAACTCCCAAGGGACCATCCTGCAAGCACAAGGACGGGAACTCAGGTCCACCCGTAACCGCATACGTGTTACCGACACATTGTGTCCGCCGCCACTAGAAGATTGACTTGAGCATAATGCGGACTTCTCTAAAGAATGCTGTACATCGCATATACCTTTGTGCCTGTCGTAATATTGACCTTTTGTTCGAGGGACATTTGTCCCACAAGCCTACTAGCCTTCGTATATGCTTCCTCCCAGCTCAACACGCCGCCATTCTCAGCAGGTGCTGCGTCTGTTGTTGTCCAAATGCATCCGAGGACTAGCAGCGCAACTGTTGGGAGTTTGACAAGCATTTGGTAAAATATAAGAGAATGAACTGGACAAGCCAAACCTGATTCGATTTGTTTGCTTATTTATCCATTGCCAGATTTATGCTAACTTGTCTTAATTCTATATTCTAGGCTTTCTTTTTTTTTTTTACTTTCCCATTCTAACCATTGTTAGGTGTTAGAGAATCTCACACTCATTCGGATTTAGGTCGCGGTACGGAAATTATTACGCCAGGTACAGACGCGTGGGAGACACGAATACTCTTTTGAGATATCCATGTACGCAGTACGTCAAAGAAAGAAAAAGGGTGGTAGAAACCTGTCCTACCTACTAAGCCTAGGATTTTTTCATTTCCTCCTTGGAATGAAATATGTAGCACCGAAATCCACAACAATAGACCGACGCCGTTTAACTACGCTATGCCCTTACATATTTGAGTTGGTTAAAGACTGGCGGATCTATTGTTTTTCTATTCTGTGTTCTACTGCCATGTGCTCTAATGATACTTTGATTATGTCGGTTGGCCATTCTTTCATACCACATGCAGCGACATGCGGATTATGTACAGCAGAATTTTCGGGGTTAAATTAGCCGTGAAGATGAAAGCGTTGACAAGTATGCAGAACAATGTCATGAACTATGAAAGGAAGTACATATCCACTTCTCATTCCGGACCCGTCGGACGCACTTGATACTACTATAAAGAAAAGACGACGCATGCTTGACATAGACCATTAGACTTCTAACGTGTAGCGAATGTTTGGCCTTGCGCCTATGAGAACAACGACCTTATTAAGGGCATTTCATGGGAAAAAGCCGAGGCTGATGCGATCTGGTCAGGTGGAAAATACGGGAATACCCATCAGAAGCTCTCAGGGGAATATTCCACAGTATCCTAGGACCTCTGCGAAATAATCAGTCTGCTCAGTTGAATTTTTCATGGAAGCCCGATACAACTTTGGATTGTACTGTAAAAAGGCACCCTTTATGCTTGCGGACTTTTGAGAACAGGAATGAATATCCCGCTAATAACTATCCACATAGAAGTCAAATAAATAGGGAAATAAAATATGCTAATAAATAGAAGTCAACGGGGACGGCAGAAGCTTTACGAGCACGGAGTCCACGATACGGGTATACGTCCTGCATTGAAGTCACCGACTTCACCAAATACAGCTGGTGAAAGATCAAGCGATCCTAATTAGATATATATCGACAAGTCATTAGTCTATTATGTCTTTGGTTTGCAATTTAGCATACCTCGTCCACATCCAGGGCACTGATTTTGGACAATATGGAATGGACAGAAATGCCTATTATTTAGACAACTGTTTTTGTAGAATTCGATCTGTTTCTCACCTTGTCTTGAATCGTGGCTTTTGCTGAACCGAGAGGACCAGTTACAACAATGCAAGCGCCACATACAGGGCTGTCATTTGGATTGTCATATGCGCCATAATCAACGTAATTCTGAGAGAGAGAGAAAGAGAGCATGGCGTTGGTTGATCCAATCACCAATGACTTAAGAACCATCGTCCTTTTCCTTTTCTTACCAAAGCGACGACCATGTCCTGTGCTGTAAAAGATGTCCCGCATGCCAAAACGCCGATTCCAGGATCTAAATGGCATATTCAAGCAGGTCAGCAGTAGTTGACAGAAAAACACCGCATAAAACTAACCGTAATAAGTACCGTCCCCTTTCCCACTCAAGTTGAATTCATCCTCGGAGACAGTACCCCAGCTGTCTCCTTCGTATTTAGTCGTTCCTATGCTTACACCGAGTGTGTTTCGGTATCGATGATTATGAAAGACGTCGAGTGTGCCCAGCACGATCAACATAACAGCAATCACGCCAAATAGTCCGCTGCCGACCAGCAACAGCTTTCCAAATCGGTAGCGATCAACAATGCGGGTCCAGATCGTCACTGGTAATGCCGCATTCTTTTCAAGCTGCTGGTACGGCTGGATCGCTGGAATGGAGCTCGTTTGCCCAATGATCGCTTCTGCGCCTGGCGCAATGATGCTTCTTCTGTATTGCTGTTGGCTGTGACGAGGATTGTATTCAAAATTCGGATCGGACATATATATATGTACGTGCGTATATATCTTTGTTATGTGTGTATAGTTCTAAGCCGGGCAGTAACGAGAGAGATATAAGGAGCCTGAAACGGTATACCTGCAATAGTTTTGTTATTTAACAGCTCCTTAATTGCAACGCTTGTTGTTAATGTTACACACCATCATTTTTCACTGCTTGGTGTTACTCTCCTTAAAACCAAACCAATAGGTATGTGGAAGATCGACTTCCCTCTCCAATCCTTGTTGTACGAGCCTCTCCAAGATTAAACCAATGTCGCACGAATTATAGCCGTTCTTAGCATCTTTTGACTCACCGCCTGGTTCTATAGTACATTTAAGAGCTCCCGTTGCAAGATAGAATACGCAAGTATCCTGAGCGGTAACAAACAAGATGGAGACAATGCCTTTTCTGGTTAATAGTATAGCCTATTTTATTTCTTTTTTTTTTTAAGTTGAGCACCAAGTGATGTTCACCCCATTCTTTACTAGCTGCTAATGCGCGACGTTGTCATCAGAAAGGATAAATAATAAGTTTGAGATTAGTAGATCTACATGGCTGACACCAGCGATAGGGACAACAACCGGTCCTGTATCCCGCGGGGCCTTCGACGAATTCGATGGGTGGTCTAACAACCGAATAATAACGCAAGGCTACCTGTATGCCGTCCATTGTTGAAGGATCATCGATAACAATATGGGTGGACGCATCGGACAGCGGGTGGGGGATACGTCGACAGAGGTAACAACGCATGGGAATCGGCGACAAATACGAGGGAGCTAAAAGCACGTTACAGCTCCATGCACAAAATTCCGTAGAAAACCATTGAGGTGCAGTCCGATAGCATGGACACCTTCTCCAAGTACACTATTTTCCAAAATTGAAGTTGCAGGATTACAAAAAATTGAAATGACAATCTATTTTTTTATGAAGATGGGAAAGGTCTTGTCACTGATAAACGTGGCTGTCATGAATCATGAAAAGAGAATTATGTATTTTGGTTGCCTGCTCCTCTGGATGTGAATCCGCTTGCTTTCATCTAGTCAATCAATCGCAAAAATTACTACACGCGAACGAATAAAGGACTGGTCCAACGTGATGCCCCTCTGGTTTCATTCAGTTTGACAAATAAGAAAGCTTGGAAAAGATCTGTTTTTTTTTGGAGAGAACAGAAAGCATCGGTATACATTAAGGAGGTAATAGATTAACCAGAGCTCGGCTTGATTTCATACCGCAGCTGGACATTAACTTTGCGGGCTGTCATGATGTCAGTGTTGGCATAGGCCGCCACCTGGGACATTTTGCGGTGTTGCCCAGGCTCAATGTCAGCAGACTTCGTGTAATCTTCAGGGTGTCTCTTTATGATCGTCCTAATGGCCTTGGTCGACGGTTTAACCTTCTCGCGCATGACCTTTCTTCCGGCCAGACTGAGGAATACTTCATAAAAGAATGCTTGACCGAGGAGCTCGCTGGTATCGAAGTCGTGGTCGCGTTCCAGCTCGTGGAGGAGGCTGCACACTTCTCAGTCCCCCACCGCCCTGACTGCTACCGGGAGAACCTATGATCACACCTGAGTCCTTCGGGGACACTTGAATGCAAACTCAAGCATATGGTGGTTTCTGTTGAATAACAAACTTCAATCCATTGCTATGGAAATCTTATTCATGTGCTGACATGTCAACTTTTATGTAATCTATAGTGTTCACTCCCTAGGTCTCATTCGGTTCGCAGACGATAGAGCCATCAGCTAGGTTACCTTGATATCACACATCCGTTATCCAGTATGAATCTTTTTACGATTTGCTTTTTATTCAAACATACATAACAGCTTCTCTCCCTTGTAGATTGGCAATCCACCCGCACTTATAAAGCATAGAAGAGAGGTCAAAAAAGATACCGGGCTACCCGGTGGACCCGCGATTTGGCTGCCTTCGGACAGGGCCTTCTCTATTTTTTTTCGAAGAGTAGTTGCTTCTAGCGTTGCCTGTTCTTGCTCTTGCTACTGCTCCTGGTGCAGCACCCATGTCCCCGCCATGTGCACATTTGGAAACGCCTCGTGTGAGTCAGGTTGGTAAGTCAAAGTGGAAATGGCAGGGTTAACGAAATCTTTTTACGGGTTGATACGACGATTTCAGATAAGTTTATGCGTGTGGAGATTGACAATCACACGCCCTGCCTTTTCTATATGTGCTATCCTTAAGTTAATACATTTTCTAACCAAGTTTCTGCCTTTTTTTCAACAGTTACTTTAAAGGATCCACTCAGCACTGTATTAAAAATATTTTTCTAGCTTAAGTTTAATGGAAACAAAAGAAGGAGGGAGAACAGACAGGAAAAAGCTGTCACTTGTATTTGCTAGTCTTTTGTGCGATATTCTATTTCATTGATCTGCCATGCCACGATTTCTGAATTGAGTGGCACACTGCTTTGTTTTGCAGATGAAATTATTTGAGCAGAACAAGGACTGTACCTCGAGCTATTGGGTGATGCTACGGATAATCCCGCTTAGATAACAACCGCCCGCTCCAAGCAGTTGTGATGGTTGCAATGAAAATTCGCAGGTAACTCTTTTAACTCTTAGGGCGGAACCTTCTCTATCAGCAGCAACGTCAGCCGTTTGTTCTATTGCCAGCGAATGCACTATTCACAATCGAAGCATCCTTACGGAACTAAGGTTGGATCATCGGCTATATATAATAGAGGGCTCCTTATAACCGAACAATCGATGCAACCGCGCAAGAAGAACAATGAATGTATCTCTCGTTTCCTCAGTTTATAAATGAATGATGACGCAACATAATAATTCAGGAGAGACTTTAGGCCTCCAATGAGATTCGCTAATGCAACGCCAGCCAGCTGACTAATTGCGTCATGCCGAAAGAGCATTCGGAATAATAAAGATCTATGGTGATGCCTGAGATGGGATATAAGATGCTTGTCCTTCGGTACACTAGGCATTGAACAGAAGCAAAGAGTCTTCTGACTTCTTGTTCTTACAGAAAAACTCTTTTTGGCACTGGGGTGTATTAAGTACACAACATGTTGGATATGGGACTGCTATCAGGGTAATGTGAGAGGCTATTTCCTAGTTTCCCATCGGCCCCGATTTCTGAGACAAGGGAGATTCTTAAGCCTGAATCCCTCAGCTATGGAAATGAAAACAAGCTTGGTGATGATGTGGCACAAGATGGGTCTGTTGACTCATCGATGGCTCAGTAAATCGCTTACACAAGAGGATATTATTAAAATATTGCTGGCATATATAGATCATATTCAACTAAGCTTTCACGGATGCATCAGCAAAATCAAGAATCAGTGTTCCACATCATGACTTCTGGCTGGACTTCGATCATCTCTTTGCGGATTGATCCAGTGAAATTTGTGAACCCGATGGGGCCGCTGGACCAATGAGAAAACAGGGAAATTGTGTGCTTGTCCTTGCATATGAGATATGCCCAGAGCGGACTGGAATTTATTTTTTATGATTGCATCAAAAAGATTTCGGTTGCCATCTTCTTCTTCGGTTCATCTCTATTACGCCCCCCACTCTTCATCAACACATCTCTTTGTAATATAGCTGCATACCTCATAATGCCATCCTTTCACTGCGATAATCTTGATATCCGGCAACTCTCGTCCTCCTCACTTATAGCTGCCATACCACAGCTTTTCCAGCTCGCCAGCAGTCGGACAGCCGCTGTCATCAACGTCTCGGCTGACAAGAGCACAGATGCTATTGCCAAGGTCATGGCTGTCAGTCAAAGCGGCCTGTCCCTATTCGTTTCAACGACGGAACAAGAAGCACAGGATCTCGCCACCATTGCCGCCGTGGGCGCTATCAAGACCAGGACGCCGTTCCTTCATTTTTATGACAACCAAAAGCCTGTTGAAGCTGACGGAGCACTTGTGCAGAAGCTCGTCTCGGAGGAGGACCTCGACGCCTTAAAGACATCTTCCACCAACGCCACATCGACTACCACGGCATACCTCCGATACAAATCCGCAAAGCCAGAAGAACCTCTGGATGTAGCTTCCACCCTCAACAAAATCTTCGCCGAATTCGCAGCTCTAACCGGACGTGTATATACACCTTTCACCTATACTGGACCTGCTGATGCTGAGCAGATTGTCGTCTCCGTCGGTGCAGCTGCAGATGCTGTTGCAAAAGAGCTCAATTCAAGTGACAAGATTGGCGCGCTGAAGATCCGCGTTTACCGCCCCTTCTCCGGCGCCGAACTTCTGGCTCAGGTACCAAAATCTGTGAAACGATTGGCTGTCCTTGAATCCCAGGATTTCACGTCTTCGTGGAACCCAGTATTTCTGGAGATTGCTGCAGCTTACCAGGTTGCCGGAGACGACTCTGTTGAAATTGTAAGCGCACAGCATGCTTCTGCTGCCACCTCTGCCACCATCCGCGCCGTTTTCGAACAGCTTAAACAGATCGAGGTCCCCCGTCGCTTCGTCGTCGGTAGCGAGGCCAAGGAAACCTCTCCTGTGAGCGGCAAGTTCCAGGAGCCAGTCGAGACACCCTATATCCGCTTACTCGATGAGGTCTTCCAGGGCCGCCTCGAGATCGCCAACGCTGTCAACAGTGCCTCGATTTGGTCCCCAGACGCCTCGAAACCCGAGACCGCTACGCCCGAATACGGTTTTGGTAAGCTCCTCAGCAAGATCCAAGAGCGCTCTCGTTTCGTGGATGCCATTGAGAAGGCTTTGAAGGAGAGTGATTTATCGGCTGATGCTCAGAAGGCCCTGACTCAGTGGCTGTTGCTGATCAAATCGCCCAAACATCAGCCAAGCAAGATTGCCGATGCTGCCGATGCTGTTGAGAAGGCGCTCGACGCTGAGGCAGCTGGTAAGTCGCTCCTTGCCAACAAGGATCTTTTGCAGGACAAGTCCAACTGGCTCATCGGCTCTGACTCGTGGGCTTACGATCTTGGTCAATCCGGTGTTCACCATGTCATCACCTCAGGTGAGAATGTCAACATGCTCATCGTCGATACCACGCCCTATTCGTCGCCTGTTGAGCGCGAGAACCGCAAGAAGGACATCGGTTTGTACGCTATGAACTTTGGTTCGGTTTATGTTGCTTCCGTCGCCCTGTACTCCTCTTATACCGGCGTCTTGGCTGCTTTGATGGAGGCAGATGCCTACAAGGGTCCGTCGATCGTGTTGGCTTACCTCCCGCTAGCTGAGAACCGTGACGCGCTCGCCACTCTCAAGGAAACTAAGGTTTCTATCGATAATGGTTCTTGGCCCTTATACCGGTGGAATCCCGTCTTGGAGGCTGAGGGTAAGGAGCCTTTCACTCTGGACTCCCAGCGCATCAGAAAGGATCTGGAGAACTTCCTCAAGCGCGAGAACCACCTCACGCAACTGGTTGCTGGAAACCCCCATATTGCTGATGCTCTTGTGAGCTCTTTGGAATCGGTAAAGCATGAAATAGGAGATTTATAAGATAGATTTGGGAAACTAACGCATTTCGTCCTTTTTTTTTTTTAAAAAAAAAAAACATAGGATGTCAAGAAGCGCCACAATGCTCTGAAGGCCAAGGCACGTGATGACTACGCCAAATTGCTCGCTGGCCTTTCGGGTGGCGCTAACGGCCCTCCGCTCACTCTCCTCTTTGGTTCCGACAATGGCAATGCCGAGGCTCTTGCTAAAAAGATCGCCACCCGTGGCAAGACTCGTGGTCTCAAGGTGAAGCTGATGGCCATGGACGACTTTGGAGATGTTCAGGATCTTGCTGGCGAAACCAATGTTGTCTTCATTGTCTCTACGGCCGGTCAGGGCGAGATGCCGTCCAATGCCAGAGAATTGTGGAAGGCTCTCAACGCGCTCAATATTGGCGACATCAATCTCGGCGAGCTCAACTTTGCCGTTTTTGGACTCGGTGACAGCAACTACTGGCCCCGCGAAGAGGATGCCCTATTTTACAACCGACCTGGCAAGCAGATCGACGCTAAACTCGAGTTATTGGGCGCCAACCGCCTTTGTTCCCTTGGATTGGGCGATGACCAGGACGTTGACGGGTACGAAACCGGTTTCCAGGCCTGGCTTCCGGAGCTATGGAAGTCCTTGGGCGTCAAGGATGCTGGTGCCGAAGACGATGCCCCCAAGTATACCGATGATATGATGAAGATTGACTCCAACTATCTCCGTGGTACCATTGCCGAAGACCTGAAGGACGAGTCGACCGGTGCGGTTTCGGAGACAAATGGTAAGCTGCTCAAGTTCCACGGCTCGTATGGCCAGGACGACCGTGATATCCGTGAGGAGCGTAAGAAGATGGGTCTCGAGAAGGCGTACAGCTTCATGATCCGTGTCCGTATGCCCGGTGGTGTATCAACGCCTGAGCAATGGTTGGCTATCGACGATTTGGCGGACAAGTATGCTGGCAGCGCCATCAAGATGACTACGCGCCAGGCTTTCCAGCTTCATGGCATCTTAAAGCGTAACCTCCGTACCACCATCCGAGGCGTCAACCATTGCCTGTTGTCCACCTTGGCAGCCTGTGGTGATGTTAACCGTAATATTATGGTTACGCCCGTCACGGAGATCCCGGAGATCCACGAGCAGGTCCAAAAGTTTGCGGATGAGCTGATGCCCCGCTTGGCACCCAAGACGACTGCATATCACGAGATCTGGCTTGCTGATGAGCCTGTTGCTGGTAATGCTGTCCAGGACTTTGAGCCACTTTATGGTCCTACATACCTGCCCCGTAAGTTCAAGATTGTCATTGCCGTGCCGCCCAACAACGATGTCGACATCTATGCGCACGATCTCGGCTTCATTGCCATTGTAGAAGATAAAAAGGTGGTCGGTTACAACGTCACGGTGGGTGGTGGTATGGGTCAAACCCACGGCAACAAGAAGACCTATCCTCGCCCCGCATCGATGCTCGGCTTCGTCTCGCCGAAGGACGCCTTTGTTATCGCTGAGGCTGTGATGACCACGCAACGCGATTATGGAGACCGCACGAACCGCAAGCACGCCCGTCTCAAGTATACCATTGATGATCTTGGTCTTGAGTTCTTCAAGGCCGAGGTGGAGAAGCGCAGCGGTGTCACCTTTGAACCCGAGCGCGCTTTTGAGTTCCGTGACAATGCTGACCGTTATGGCTGGATCAAGGGTACCGGAGACAAGTGGCATTTTGGCATGTTTATCGAGAATGGTAAGGTCAAGGACTGGCCGGATTTCCCCTGCAAGACCGGTTTACGCGAGCTCGCAAAGTGGCATAAGGGCGAGTTCCGTCTCACACCGAACCAGCACTTGATCATCGCCAATGTTCCCGAGGCCGATCTTGAGAAGACCAAGGCTCATCTCGCAAAATACAAGATGGATAATGTTCAGTTCAGTGGTCTGCGTCTGAACGCGATGGCGTGCGTTGCCCTCCCCACCTGTGGACTTGCCATGGCTGAATCCGAACGGTACTTGCCCAAACTTGTGACCCTCCTCGAGGATGCTGTTGAGGAGGCCGGTCTCCGTGACGATGCCATTACGATCCGTATGACCGGTTGTCCAAATGGCTGCGCTCGTCCTTATCTGGCCGAGCTGGCATTCGTGGGCAAAGCCCCTGGGGCCTACAACGTCTATCTTGGTGGTGGTCACAAGGGTGAGCGTCTGAATAAGCTCTACAAGGAATCATTGCGTGAGGAGGAAATCTTGAAAGAGGTGAAGCCCATTATCAAGCGCTACGCCCTGGAACGTAATGCTGGCGAGCCTTTCGGTGACTGGGTCATCCGCGCCGGTTACGTGAAGAAGACCATCACTGGCAAGGATTTCCACGATTTGTAAAATAAGATTTCCCTCGGCCGCATAAGCAAGCACTCCCATATACACACGCACTATTTCTTCTCATTTGTTTTTCTTGTATATCTTCCCGCTAATGTTCATTTCAGTTACAAAAAATGCATAACATACAATATTTTCCAAAATTGAAGTCGCACTCGCCTAGAAATCTTTACGCATGATGACAAAGCAAATGTCGCATAAAAAAGCCCTTTATTTTATACCCATTTTGCATCCAGAAATGATGGCCAAGGTCATGTCGTTGAAAAGCTAGGACTCTATCGGTTGCCTGCTCGTCTATGTGTGGAACTGTTTGCTTTCCATCAAGTCAATCCATACGCGTGAATAAGCAAAGAATTGGTAGGTCGTGATTGCCATGTGTTTCGGTTTAGGCCGAAAAATAAGGCAGCAGTATCCATTAAGGATGTGGTGCTCTACTTGCTTTCATCAAGTCAAGCAATCACAAATATAGAATTGAACAGATGCGTGGCATCAGAAAGGAATTATGGATATGCGATCTACTTCTAGAAATACTGGGGAGTTGAGAAATCTGCTTTCTCATTAAACTCCAGTCTGACCCTCTTTCTCTTCTGGTATGACCAGAAGATCCTCCGGTTCCAACCCACAGTCAACATCACTATCATCGTCCTCACTTTAGTATTTGCCCTGATCAGCGACCAGAAGCGGTCCGTTCTGACAGCTGCTAAGCTGTACTCTGAGTGGATCGAAAATATTATGGATGCACCCACAGATTCACTGATTAATAGTACAATGTGGAAAAATGATCCTGGGGCAGGAGTTATTCCAGATTGCAGTAACAGTTGTGCTCATGTATGCTAACATCTGCGACCTTGCAGAGGGCGATACCACTCTGGGTACTGTTGTGTTTAACGCCTTTGTTTTGTGCCAGATATTTAATGAGATCCATTTAGCGCTGGTAACTTACTCCCATCTATTAACTCTATGTAGGTCTCCCTTCACACTCTACCGATCTTTACACATCAAGTTGAGTGCGGGTGAGATTTTCGGCTTTCAGGTACTGTATGCTCTTTTTGGCCTTTTGTCTCTCAGTGATTATCCACCTCACCATAATCCCTCTGGTCTTACCACAATCATGTTGTGCAGAAGCACACATTCCTTCATGATGTCGCCGACATCGTCCTCCTCCAACAGTCTCGCCGGCTGCTGGATGCTACCAAAACGAGATTACAGTACCCAAAACACTCTCTCGACGTCTTTCCTGGCTGATTTCTGGGCCTTGGCAAACATCTACATTAAAAAGAAGTATTAGTTATGACTTCGTCATAGATCATACCAAGTGCTTTCTCGCCTGCGGGTGGTGAATGGACGTCACGAGAGCGGCATAATTGGGATATACCGCCAGCAAGGTAGTAAGCAGTGTTGGAGGTGTGACCATCGACAACGAAGGATACGGGTGAGTTACCGCCTTGCAGAACCTCACTGAATGCCTGCGAACGATCCAGAGCATTGATATCGTTCAATGACCCATGAAGGTCATGATAATCGTGCCATATCCACAGGTCATGGAACGCCACGGCTTCCAGATCCGTTGTCTGGTCAAAGCACTGGTCATGGCGCTCCGAGTCACTGACGATGCATAGGGATAGGTCGCAGCTCATTCTAAACCTATGGCAGAAATGAGCTTCATCATAGACAGGCTCATCTGCGAAGTAGTTTTGGTGAAATACGTCGATGGCCCTGGATCCGTTTTCGGTTGATGACGCGATGCCTAACGACCGAGGCAATGTTGGCGTGTTTTTCTTAACAGGCATATTCCTCGGCATGCATAAGCTCAAGCAAGTGGATCTCGTTATCGTTTGGAATAAGAAGATCCGTTGTCGAAATAGCCAGATGCACTCATGTTTTGTTTCTAAAGCAGAAGAGGAAAGATTCGGTACCTGAGCAGCTGGTGGATCGGATCGCCACAAAGGAAACGGACAGGATGACGTTGATTAAAGAATCACTCCATTCACCTGTTTCAACACATTGAAAATAACAAAAAAGCAAGCACTGCGCATGTGTCTGATGTTCCTATTAAGGGTACGTACACTAGTTAAGAGCAGCGCCGTTTCGAAGGTCTGTTCTTGTGTTCACCACCATCTCGCCCATCTCCACATGCAACGCCCCCCCCCAAATCCTTCCCCCCCATTTACCCCGCAACTGAATTTAAAAATAAAGTAATAGAAAGCATGATCATTGGGTGTTTTTGAACACAATCAGAACTTCGTGACCAAAGACCGCGCGCGCGGCGTATGCTGAGGTTATTTCAGTTTGCTTGAACCTGAGGACAGGGATGCAAAAAAATAGGGGGGGTTGGGAGAGGAACTGTATGGGCGTGTGTTTGCATAGGCGTAGATTTATATAATTGTACAAAGAACAAGAGACACAGCACCTATTAGCTCGAGCGCACTTTGATAAATATATCATTCATCCCAGAGTAGCAGGAAGAAAAGAGAACGGCGCAGTATGTCGCCTTCATCCGCCCAACACCCCCCAAGAAAACAAACTAACCCCTTTCTCTCAGCTCTCATACAAACAGGCGCACATGCACAAACACACACGCTTCCTGTTTAATAGTGAATTCCAATTTTTTTATATGTGTGAGTGTGAGAGAAAGAAAAAAAATGTCCAACTTGGGCCCAAAAAATTGTTGCGAGAGAAAGAAAGAGAGAGAAAAGGGCCTTTTTTATTTTCACTGCTTCTCTTTTTTTGCTTTACACTTGACTTGGACAAGGATATACTTGAGGCGTGAACGTTTGTCTTTTCACAAGCCTTTGAGAGCGAGCGAGCGAGCGTCCGAGAGAGAGAGAGCGTGAGAGAGCGAGAAGAAAAGAAAGGCGGAACCATACAACAGAATCGCAACCCGCTCACTAGTCATTGGTACGTTATCATCAATGGGTATTGGGATCGGTCGAGAGAAGCGAGAAAGATGCAGAGGCGGATGGTGTCATACCCTGAAGATTCTCCATGCGAGCCTTGCTTATCTCACGACAAGCTTCTTGCTGCGCAAACTAACCGTGTAACATGAGCAATGGTGATGGCAGTGTCAGCAGCAGCAAGAGGGGAAAAGAAAGGCAAAAAGGGAGGAATGGGACACGGGGCTCGCATGGAGGGAAGATTAAGGGTGGGAAATGGCGTAAAAAGAGACGAGCTGAGGCGGAGCGGAGCGTGGGCCGAAGAGGTGTGGGACATGAGCAACAGAAATCAGAAGACACGGCAATTACGCTACGCGATTAATAAACTGGAGACTCACGCATTGCACACAGTATTTGCAGATACAACCCTGGTTAGACAGCTTCTTCCTCGTAAGACATGGCACATCCTCGAGATACGTTTCAGAAATACTTGTCTTCGCCGGGATATCCGGTGGCTGAACAGCCACTTTTGTCTCTACAACAACAACAAAATCCATCGTCGCATCAGCAACAACAGCAGCAGCAACAGACACATCCGATATTTACTTCGCGTCAGGCACAACAGCACCAGATACATCCTGGACTCGTTAATATGCAGCAACAATCACCAACTTTCGCGCCCGTCGACCCAAGGTTTCCAGTCCAAATGTATTCCCCAATGTTTCAGCAGCACCCTCAGCCGCCTTCCCCTTCCCCTATGAACTTCTCTCCACAGCCAATACACTTCTACCACAATCAACAGCAGCAATTCACATCGCAAGGCCAAATTGTATTCCAGCAGCCAACGGCTCAACAACAGTTCATGGATAGCGGTGTGGGTCATCCTAACATGGTATATACAAATCCCGCCGCAATTAATGCTTTTATGCAGCAGCAACATCACCCACAGCAACAGCATCAGACGATGCAACAGCGAATGCATTCTATTCCAGACCCTCAATTTATTAACAGCTTTTCGCAATCCATTAACAGTTTCCCTATGGCTGCTGCATCTCCTCTTCCACAAAATCCGGTGTCCCTATATCAACAGCACGTACAGCAACAACGCCAACAACAGATATTTCAGCATCGGCATAGGTTAATTCAGCAACAGCAGCAGCAGGAGCACTTCCAACAGCAACAATCACAGCAGTCGCAACAATTCGCTCAGCAACCGCGGGTATTGAAACACCACCCTCAAATTCAGTTCTTTCACCCCCAACAGGAACAAAAGAAGCACCAGCACCAGGACCACCAGCAACAACAGACTCCTCCGCGGTCACGCCGCCCGGCTCGTAATACAAGGAAGAGGGTAACATATGAGGAATCTTCAGAGGATGATGAAGACTTGGTATGTGACATAGATCCGACCTGTCCGCGGTCCTTATACTCATTTGTGACATGTTTAATATTTTAGGTCTTTATCGAGGAGTCTGATCACGGTGACAGTGAATTTGAGGACAGCGATGGAGACATTAAGAAGAAGCGGAAAAAAAATGTTCCCGCCCAAGCTTTATCTAAGGCAGAGGAAGCCGTTGTCATTCCAATTGGAACAAAGGTGGGTCAAGGGCAGCGATCGGATAAAGCCGTTGACGTACGACTGACTGAGCTATATTAGGTCTTTGAAAAGATCCTCGACTACCGCCAGAATGATAATACCCAAGAGAAAGAGCTTCTTGTAAAATACAAAGTATGTCCCGCTGTCGGTTATGTAGTCAGGAAATCTGATATTAACTTCAATACTAGAATATGAGCTACCATCACGTAGAATGGGTTCCTTTAAAACAAATCGAAGGAGAGCATCTAGGCAAACATCGTGTCAAGAAGTTTATGAAAAAGTGGCATGAGGATGGCCAGAGAGGGGAAGACTTTCGCGACTATCTCAAGGTGCGCATTGTTATTGTCGAGCCATGGCGGAGCCTAATTGAGCTTCTTCCTTAGGTCGATCGAGTCATTGATGAAGGTGAATTGACCGACCCGGTGACGGGGGAGAGTAGTGTTCTTTTCCTTGTCAAATGGAGCGGGCTGTTCTATGATGCTGCTACATGGGAAACTGAAGGGGATCTTCGAAATGTAAATAACAACAAGCGCAAACTTCTGCACAAAACTAATATACATTCGCCTCTTTTTTTATAGATCGATGCTACAAAAATTGACGAATTCCATGAACGTCGACAAATACCACAGATAAAACTTGCTCCTGCCGCGCAACGACCCATCCCTACGATCAAGCCGTTCATCCATTACGACAAAACCCCAATGTAAGAGAGGTTAAGAGGATTGAGTCAGTCTGTATACCTTATCGAGTAACATAACTATATGAACAGCTATCGTTACGGTAACGATCTACGCTCTTATCAGCTGGAAGGTCTCAATTGGTTGAGGTTTTGTTATTACAACTACCGTTCTTGTATTCTGGCCGATGAAATGGGGTTAGGCAAGACCGTGCAGTCGGTTGCTTTTTTGAACGACATTTACTTTGATCTTCACATACATGGGCCGTTCATAATTGTTGCTCCCTTATCGAGTACGATACTCCGCCTGCCAATATCTATATGAGTTCCTATTACTCATAGTCTCTTTTCCCTTATGCTCGTAGCTGTCCCTCACTGGATGCGCGCGTTCAATGCCTGGACATACTTGAATGCGATCGACTTTCGCGGAAGCACTCAAGCACGCAATCTCATAGTTGAGACAGAGTTTTACTACAAGGATATGCAGGGCAATATTATTCCTAATCGGTACAAATTTGACGTACTGATCACAACCTATGAGATGGTGAGTTCATCGAACAAGCATAATCCCACCTGTTGGGTGAATTAATTGCTTCATGACATTGAACAATCGTACTATAGGCTTTAGCAAGCGCATCATTGCTTAAAGAAATCCAATGGGCATGTGGTGTATTTGACGAGGCCCATCGGTTGAAAAACAAGGTTTGATTTTGCCATTACATTGACATCTGCTTATTGTATGTTACTTACAGCCATTTATAGCAATCAAAGGTTCTCGAAGTTTTAAAAACCTTTATCATTGAGCACAAGCTTCTGCTGACAGGCACTCCATTGCAAAACAACCTCGATGAGCTCTACAGTCTGCTGAATTTTATGCAGCCCGAATACTTCAAGTATGTCTGAACGTCTTAACCTAAACTTCATGCGCACGGATTTATGGAGTCGCTCTGCTGTAGTGATGAAAAGCTCTTCTTTTCCGAATTCGGATCGCTTCAAACCGCAGCTCAAGTTGAGCGCCTCCAGGATTTGCTCAAACCTATCATGTTGCGACGTTTCAAGGAAGATGTCGAAAAGACCATTCCGGTCAAGGAAGAAACTGTTATTGAGGTTGAGCTTACGAACCCCCAGAAGAAATGGTATCGCGCTATCCTCGAGAAGAACTTTAGTTTCTTGAAAAAGAATTCAAAGAGTAAGTTATCTCAAGATCAAGCATGAACGGCCATTGTGCTAATCGTTTTTCTTTCGTCCTGCGAAGCCAACAAGGAAATGCCACATCTTCGTAACATCATGATGCAGCTTCGGAAATGCTGCATCCACCCCTACTTACTAGAAGGGGCCGAAGAAGTCATATTATCTGAATGTCACGCGAACGGTCCTCGAGAGCAGTTTAACTGCCTCGTCCAATCGTCGGGCAAGCTGGTACTTTGGAATTTCCTACGAGTCAGTTCACATATTGACAATGATATGTCTAGGTCTTGATTGATAAGTTGCTGAAGAAGTTGATTACTGGCAACCACAAAGTCCTGATATTTTCACAGTTCACGAGGTAATATAATGTATTGTAACATCAATCGATGCTGACCATATGAGAGTACTTAAATAGCTGCTTGGATATTCTGGCAGACTATCTGCGAGGCCGAAATTATGCCTATGAGCGAATCGATGGCAGCGTGCCTGGTGACCAACGCCAAGCTGCTATTGACCGTTTTACGACACTTCCAATCCAAGAGTCCTTTGTTTTTCTGTTATGTACAAGAGCTGGTGGTGTGGGGATCAACTTGACAGTACGTTCATGAAAATCCTGACTGGTTCATACTAAACACTAATCTACCATCCTCTTTGCGTTATTACATCTAGGCAGCGGATACATGTATCATTTTTGACAGCGATTGGAACCCGCAAAACGATCTCCAGGCGCAGGCGCGTTGCCACCGCATTGGTCAAACAAAGCCAGTCCAGATTTACCGATTGATATGCCGCAACACTTATGAAAAAGAGATGTTTGATCGTGCAGGTATTAAACTTGGTTTGGACAAGGCAGTCATGCAGCGCTCGGGGCCTACATCCAATGACGATGGCGCTGGAAAATACGAGCTCTCGAAAAAGGAGATCGAAGATCTGCTGAAGAAGGGAGCATACGGAGCAATGATGGATGATGAAGCAAGTACTCAGTTCTGTGAGGAAGACATTGATCAGATTCTCGAGCGCCGTACGCGCGTTATCCGTCATGACGGTAATGAAAAGGGTTCGGTGTTCTCAAAGGCTACATTTTCTGCAGGCGAAGAAAACACCGGAGTTGAGATCGATGATCCTGATTTTTGGGAGAAATGGGCGGCCAAGGCCAATATTGATGCCACTGAAGAGATCGATGATGAAAGCAATCTGATAGTCTTTCAACCTCGTCGGAGGCGTACTGTTCAGCGGTTTGGTAGTCGATCAGCAGACGGATCATACTCATCTAATGATAATGCGGAGGATTCAGATGCATACGAAGAGGAGCATGATCGCTCTCGTAGAAAGGATCAAGTCCGTTTGTGGAGCTTGTCTGAGAAGACAAAATATGAACGCAAGCTCATGATTTACGGATATGGTCGTTGGGACCTGATGAAAAACCATTTTCCACGTCGCAGCGAAAAGGATCTGAAGGCTGTCACGCGAGCACTCATGCGGAAGGTAGTTCCGACCATCGAGAAAAGCAACGAGGAGGATCGCAAGCTTGTGGAGGACATAGAGTATATTCTGGAAAATGACTGCCGCGATGAAGTGCGTGGTGACCACACCATTCCTTATACAGGCTCAAATAAGAAGCAGATCGCCGAATTTCAGTCATTCCTCCACACCGCTCCTGCGGATTATATCGATCATATCGAGCGTAAGGGACGCAACTTTTTGCTTCGCATCCAGATGTTGTACTTGATCCGTAATAAGATCGTCCCGAAAAAATGGGAAGATGCCAAAAAGCTCATCATTCCAAACGTGACCGGCTCTTTACCCTGTCCCTGGTGGGGTCCAAACGAGGATCGTAGTCTTCTCTTGGGTATCTGCAAACATGGATATCAACAATATCTGGCAATGCGCAACGACCCTGAGTTCAGCTTTTATGGCAAGAAGTATGACGACAGCCATGCTGGATCGCTGGACGATGACGATGGACCTCCTGTGCCCACCCATAATGGGAAGAAGGGGGATTCTACAGAGGACGATGATGATGACAAAGACTACACTCCAGATGTAGATGGTGAAAATCAAGTGCTTGTATGGCCTTCCAAGGCAGATATTGGCATGCGCCTGCGTCGGATTATTGCAGCATTCTTGCGAGAGCAAGCTAATGATGCACGAAAGCGGAAATTGCATGAGAAGGAGCAGAAGAAAGTTCTTGAGCGCAAATCAAAGGCGCGCGAGCGAGAATCACGACTCGTTCAGCGACAGCGGGCAAAACAGCAGGAAGCCGCGAATCGCTGGTCAAAAAAGAATAGAGGTGATTTCTTGCGCACCATCCTCTCGTTTGGGATCGAGACACATCCGGATAAACCACAAGTCCAGTGGGCACGTTTCAAGGAGCTTTCCGGGTTAGAAAAAAAGACCGACGAGTCATTAGAGATATTCCTCAACAAGTTCATGATCGCGTGCGAGCAAGCGGTAAAGCGCCATGATCAGGAACAGGAAATGAAAAAGCAAACAGCAGCAACAAACGAGAACGAGACGATGCAGAGTCGAGAATCCAGCTCCGAGTCGGTGCAATCGCCCCATGCCCAGGATGAAACCGGTCCAGACAATGACAATGATGGTGCTGTGGATGCTGAACTTATTCCGTACGATAAGGCTGTACGTGCAATGAAGCGCATCTCTCAAATGAAAATCCTCCGAGAGCAGATAATGGTTCATGAAAACTTGGATTCGCTATTGCAGAACGCGCGCAAAACATCGGGTCTACCAATGCAAGTAAACTGTGTTCGATTGGATAAAATTATCATACATAACCTCTTTAATACTGTAGGTGGTGGGAAGTTCCGCTGCATGACAAAGGTCTTTTGCAGGGCATATGTAAACATGGTTTTAGTAGATACGATCTACTGATCAATGACCCCGAGCTCCCTTTCCACGTCGTCAGGGAACGCATGCTCCGGGAGGACAAAAATGAACCACAAGAAGATGAAGGATCCGGTGCTCTTTTAGAGAAGCTGCTATGGCCAAAAGATCTGGTGATTGCAAGACGTATCAAGGCTCTTTGCGACCTTGTACTTAATCCAAAGCCGGCGCCAAGGAGATCCGCTTCCAGTAGGAAACCCAGAACAACGGAGAAGTCCAGAAAAGATAAGATGTCCTTCGGCGAGCCGAGAGTGAGTGGACAGAGTAAACATCACTCGCACCCGCTCAAAGGGGCAGGAGAAGGAGGCTATCACAGTAATAACGACGACAGCGATGAAAAGCCGCCGATCTATGACCATTTCAGTGACAGCGGCGAGGATACCGACACCATTCTTGAAGAAGCCTTACGACGGGCAAGCAAGCGTCAGAAACACAACACGGATAATGCGTCAATCTCTGGGCCGCTGCAGTCAGACGTCAGTGCAGTCAATGTCAGCTTAGCTTCACGATCCTATTCGGAGAGGGCGTTGTCATCCATGCAAATGACGGATATACCATCAGACACTGCGTATTTTACTGATTTGAACAATCAATACTCGGATGACGGCAGTGAAGAAGATGGACTGACGAACGCAAATCAAGTCGGCCATTTCTGAAAATGGCCCTAGAAGAAGGCTTTGAAGTGTTGTGTATTATAGACCGTACTCCATTTCCACTAGCGCTACTGCTGCTGCTGCCATGTTTCCTCCTTTGTTTTTTCTTCTAAATGTTTTATCATTTATTCTCGTAACACACACACAAACATTTATATAAATATATATTATCATTATAATCTTTCACTTGTCATTGCCTCCCACGTGGATAGGTTGGGGGGGAGGGAAACGGCACGAAGCGCAATTGTTTACAAAACATAGCGGAAATCCGGATGTCTATCGCCAGCCATGTCGGGGCCGCCATATTTCTGGATCTCGAGGACATATGTGTCCGAGTCAAGTTTATCCCGTCGACGATTCTCGTACATGAATGCGAAGCGTAGGAGCAGGACGATGACGGACTGGGCTGCGAGACAGGCCAGAGCGATCTGATTTCCGTGCTGATACTGGGGCGGGTCGTAATAGATCTGGCCGCCGAGCGCGCCGCCCACCATGCCTACGGAGACGATGGCTGCGGATGCGATGGCGCGGCGGGTGAGGCCGCCAAAGTTGTTGTTGAACCAGGCGACCTTGGGGGCGACGTTGCCGTAGACGGATCCGACGACGATGCAGGCGCCAAAGTAGCGGAGGGCTACGCGGTCGACGTCGACGAGGAGGAGGATGGCAAAGCCGGCAATGCCGACGAGGTTGGTGAGGATCATATGCCACGACCGCTCAAAGAGACGGTCGGAGCTGTACGCGATGGCGAGCGTGGCCACGAAGGCAACGCAGTACGGCGGCGTCGTCAGCGCCTGGGCCTCGACGGGTGACCAGGTGCCCATGCCGGCCACAATGGACGGCAAGAAGAGCGTGACGCCCTGCAGCGAGCACGTGCCTAGAAAGTAGATCAGCATGTACACGTACAGCTTCCAATCGCTGAACACCGAGAGCACGGCTGCCCATGAAAAATGATCCCCGGCGGCTTCTTGTTCTTCCTGGTGCGGGTGGCCACCCTTTGCGTCTGCCGCGAGCCGGCGGATCTCGAGCGCTCGCTCGTCCTCGCTAAGAAATCGACACGTTTCGGGACTGTTGGGCAAGTACCACGCCGCAAAGCCAGCCAACGCAACAGACGGCGCACCTTCGATTATAAAGAGCCTAGGCACACACACATGGGGACCCGGCTGGTATTAATGGCTCTGACAATTGCTGTGTATACCCTCAAAACAAAAAGGTTGGGGGGGAGGGCTCCTTTATGTCCTGCCTATGGCACTTACCACTGCCATGATGCTAGACGATGATCGGGAATCTGACTGATACTATGTGCGTACCTAATAAAAGTTAGCCATATCTTGGATTGATTTCCCTCCCCCCCCCCCGGAACACACAAAAAAACCAACTTGCGCATATGCGAAAAGTCCGCCAAAGGCACCCGCCAACGATCCGAACGACCAAAAGAGGCCCATTCTCCGGCCATACTCCTTGCGTGTGTACCAGACACTGAGGACTATCCAACATAAAAATATCAACGCCGTTAGCCGACATTGGGGGCGACGTGCTTATCCGTATGATAGAGATAAAGAAGAAGGAGGAGAGGTCAACTTGCAGTAGATCACGCCGGGGAAGAAGCCTGCTTCACATGCGCCCAGCAGAAATCGACAGATGGCAAGACCCGCAAAGGTGCGACAGGCTGCCATTGCTGTCGCGATGATCCCCCACGATCTACGTACACCAAACATAAGCATGCTCAAATCGTTTGTTTTGCCTCTAGGTATCCTCCTTGCCCCCCCCCTTACCCCATCAGCAGACCCAGCCAGTTGGAAGGTCGCCACCGGCGCATCACAATATTCGAAGGGATCTCAAAGATGATATAGCCAAAGAAGAAGATCGACAGGCACCACTGGTACTCTTGGTGTGTCAGACCAAGGTCGCGCTGAAGCCCGCCCAGACTGGCATTGCCGATATTCGACCTAGGACGGAGCGGGTGTGTTGCTATGTCTCAATGGTCTGCGGGGCCGATAAGATTGCTTTTCATGGTCTCTCACCTATCAATATAACTCAGCAGGTACAGAACCGAAAGGAGCGGAATGAGCCTCAGATCGAGTTTCCTGGTCGGTGATACCTATCCATCAGCCTTCTGTACCGACCGTACCCTTGCGCCAATAGATATACCTCAACAGTGCGACCTCGAGTTTGTCCTTAGTTTCTCTCCCTTTTTCCAGCATTTTGCGGCGGCGGATGCGAATGACAATGTGCTGATACGGAACGCAATGGAGAGAGAAAGAGAGAGAGTGTGTGTTTGTGTGTATGTGAAAAATTAAAAAGACAGGCGTTGTTCGTGTCAGATCTTGCTTGTTTATTCCGTGGTTTCTGTCATTTATATACTGTATGCGAATTGGGAGGGGTGTGTGTGTGTGTGTCAAAAGCATTGAATTTGATACACTACCGTGCGCGCGCGTGATGTGCAGCAATGGCTGGCTCAGCATATAGGTACAGTACATCCATCCATCCAGGACACGTAGGCAGGGCCCACACTTCCAAATAAGGCCCATGCATGCAGAGTTCATTTTATCACTTCCTTTTCAAGCCACAAACCCTATTTCCCGGGAATCCTTGATTACTTTCCTAAACGACACTCATATGCATTGGCGGAAACATACAAAAGTGTGGCTCGAATGAAATACGGTACGCAAACGCATCGCAATGATCACCTTTTATTTCACTCACACACATACACACACACTTGGCTTTCAATTTGAGGCAGGTGTGCGGTAGAAGGGTTGGGTAGCCGTCCGGACACACAAAGAAGATAATAGGCTGATTAGTACGCAGACGAACCTCGGGACCAAAACCCCGTATGACCTGGGAAACAGGCACGCGGTAATGTGCTCATACAGGTACAAATAAACCGAGTTTATATCGAATGCAGTGCAATACTAAAATGGTCCCTCTCATTTTCATTGAACAGACAACGCATATCTAACGCAAGAATGATCATGTATCCGGCGGACAGTCCTGCATCTAACCAGCAGGCATTATCTTTATTGGGTATCACTGTCTCTCCTTTTTTGAGGTGGAGCTGCTACTGCAGCTTCGTCTTCTACTGGCCGCTTCTGTCCTGCATGCATATTTTCTTGATTTTTTCTCTCAACTTCGCTGAGTTGCTCTGCAAGCTCAATCTAGACAAAAACACATAGACGCATACGCCGGTTAATTTTCGCATGCTCTTTTACATCGATATGCATTCATACCTTTTCATCGCGCAGTTGCTTAGCCTTATCAAGCAGGGAGTTGTATTTTGGCTAAGAGTGACATAGTCAGCTGGCGTCCATGTTATATTCACATTATTTTTACCTTAAGCTTTAGGTACAATAAGTGACTTCGTTCATATTCTGCTACTTTGTCAGATGTCTCTTTCAACGCAGCTTCGAGTCGTTCAATCTCTTCTTGCTTCTCCTTTAGGATATCAGATGATAGTGTTGCTGCTTGCGCCGTCACTGTTGGTGATCGTACGGATGCTGTTGTATCAGGAGCTGCTGCTGCTGCTGCTGTCTTCTTAAACTAGAATAATAAAAGACAAGTTGTTTTAGCAAGTACGTACATAGCCTATATTGAAAGAATGATCACTACCTCCTCAAATGCTGCAATTTGCTCGTTCAATTTCTCCTCCGCTTCTTCTCGCCGCTTCTTCAATGAGCTTGCTATCGCTTGGTACCGCTTGCTCTATTTAGAATTTGGAAAGGATATGAGAATAAGCACGATGCAGGTCATATTGGGGCATTACTCGAATATTGGCCTGCGTCAATTCTTCTGTTTGTTTGGCAAGTTCAGCAGTAACATCTTGTAACTTTTGCACCAACTCCTGGTTCTTCTTGTCGTATTCGGCTTGCTTCTCTTTTACTTCTTCGATCAACTTGGCGTTTTCTTCTTTTTCGCTGGCAGCCTATCAAAAATACATATATAAGATGAAGATTGTTCTCTTGCTTTTTATCTTCCTCTTTATCAATTTACCTCATCCCACCGCTTTTTATGATTAGCGTAGTCATTCTTCAATTCATCCAAAAGCATGCGCAGCTGAGCATTGCTATTCTTGTATGCCTCTGCCTCGGTTTTGACTAGCTCAAGTCCGTCCTTCATTCTTTTCTGAACATCACTTGTGTCTCCGTTCATCTGGTCGATGGTATTTTCCAAGTACGCGGCTTTTTCGTTGGCTTTCTCAAGCTGCTGTTCAAGTGTATCACGGTCTCGCGTTAAGCCATCATTCAGAGCCTTGATCTCGTTATATTTATGCTGCAATGAAGCAGCCAATTTGCGCAGTTCATCTTCTGGGGCATCAAACGAAAGTTCTTCATGCTGGTCAAGGGACAAGGAAGCCACATTGATTAAGCGTTCGCTCAGTTTAGCAATCTCCTCTTGTTTAGCCTGGAGTCTATATAGCATACATCAGCATTACGCTCGAGTTACACCACTCCTTTAAACCTTTTTTTTTGAAGAAAATACTTACTCGGCTCGTAAGCTGCTAAATTCAGTGTCCCATTCAGACTCACGAGCTTCGAATTGGGTTTGGACAGTCTCTAGTTGAGTCTTGGTAGTGGCAAGATCGCCTTGTGCCTCAGAGAGATCCTTCTTAAGCTGCTCGATCTCTTGTTTGAGGTTCTCTGTCTGATCGTTCGCCTCACGCTCGTCAAGCTCATGTCGCAAACGCGCAAGCTGTTCCTTGGATTCCCTTGCCAAGCTGACATAGGACTCAATTTCTTGAAGTAATGCCTGATTTTTGATTTCCTGCGCATCGTGCTTTTCCTGCAGAGCCTGAAGCTCAGCAGCATGCGCGGTCTTTTCGTTTTGCCATCCTAACTCCACCTGAACCTTTTCGTTCCTAATCTTTTCGATTTCCTTGGCTGCCGTTTCCATTGTCTTTTCTCGCTCACGGTAGCTTTCCAGCGCTCCTTGAAGCTCCTTGAACTTAGCCTCCACGTTAAGTGCAAATTTATGGCGATCTTGGTTGATCTTGTTTATGGTATCCTCGTTCTCCTGGAGTTTCTTGTTATACTCAATCGCTTGGGACTGCAATGCTTCTAACTCGACCTGAGCAGCAGCCAGATCGTCCGCTACTTTTTGATTATGCGTCAAGCGCTCTGGCGTCAGTTCTTCTTCATACTTGAGGACCTTGAGCTCGAGGATGGCCTTCGCCTCCTTCAATGAAGCTTCCTCATAAAGGACGCGGGCATTTTCTTCCTTAAGACGCGAATTTTCAGTCTGGAGCGCCTCAAGTCGCTGAGCGTAGATCTCGTTTGAATGATTAAGCTCTTCCAAGTCGGCTTTTGCTGTTCTCAATTCAGCATCCAGGCTGTCAATTTCGACTTGCTGGGACTTTGCCAGTTGCTTGTGATAGTCAATCACCTCAAGTGAGCTCTTGTTGTTGATATCCATTTTCGATGTTCGTTCTCGAATCAAGGCAGCCATTTGATCGATATGCGCTTCCCGTGCGTTCTTTATCGTCATCGATTCTTGGTATAATTGTTCTGAAGCGGTCACCTGCACTTGCAGTTTATTGTTCTCCTCAGTGAGAGCAAGTTTTTCGGTTTGAAGAATGGCCAAATCATTCTTGCATAGTTGAAGTGCATTCTTTGAGTCATTCAATTCGATCTGAAGATCTCCGTTAGCTATATGGAGCTTTTTCAGCTCCTGGAGGCGGGATTCCGATGTCTGTTCTAGTAGCTTGTATTGATCCTTGCAGAGATCAAGTTCTTCGTGGAGGTTTTGAGCTTTTATTGCGGACGCATTAGCAGCCGCACGCGCATCGTCAAGTTCCTTTTCGAGTGCTTCCAGCTCGGCGCCAAATTTGACACGATGCATTGGTATATCCTTCGGAAGACGCTCTGGAAGAAGTGTGGCATATCCTTCAGACAATCTATAAATGTCGTGAGTATCCGATCTGGTCTGTTAGTCAGGATGACCTACCGCTCTTTAAGTGTATCGATTGTTAACTGCGACTGACATATGTGTGTACATGCCTCTTGCAGTTTATTCGTCAGCATCTTGGTTTCGGCTTTATGTTGCCTTTTAAGGGCGGCTATTTCGGACGCTTTCGCCTTCAGCGTATGGTTGAGTCCTCGTACTTCCTGCACAAGTTCGGCATTTCGCTGCTGAAGTTCATCCACGCTTTGAAAGGCCAGCAAGTCATGATCAACGTCTGTAACAAGCGTTGCTCGTTCTAATAGATCAGCTGTTTTCTGAATATCCAAAGGTAGTAGTTTCTTCTCCAACTCAGTGTGCCGTAATGTTTCGCGAAGCTGATATGACGTGGCATTAAGCGCGCCATGGAGCTCTTCTATTTGCTGCTGTTTCCTTGCTATAGTCTTGTTTTGTTCCTCCACCTGTATCCGTAGACAATATTTAGATCGCTGCAGTAATTTCTTTTGGGGTCAGAGCATACCTTATTCTTGGACCCATTGTTTTCCACCTGGAGCGTCTCGTTCTCCTTTTTGGTTTTGGCAAGCTCGGCTTGCAAGGTTGCCATGTCATTTTCTCTCTGTGATAGATTCCGCTGAATATGCTTCATGTCATCCAAGAGCTTTTGATAGACTGCATGGAGATTTTCTTTCTGAGTGAGAACGTTGACATGCGCCTCTCGCAGATTAAAGAGCTCGCTGAAGACATTGAACCATTCTTTGCCCTCATCCTCATACGCTAGGATGAATTTGGCAAGACTGTAGTTCGATTCTGATGGGGCTGTGAGTGTGCATACGGGATCACCCTGTTGTACCGATCCGATGGCTACATTGTCGTTAGCAGAGCTACCGTCGCGGCGCTGTTGCTGCTGTTTTTTCAACGCGATGAGTTGGATCTCGGATTTGTTCAATGCTTTACGCATACGATCCGTTAGCTCCCGCAGAGACTCAATTTCGGCCTGGGATTGCGAATCAAGGGCGATTGCCTCCTCGACCTGTCGCTGGCATGCGGCTCCTTGCTTCTCATAAACCTGGATTATTTCTTCGTAAGCTTTGCCTGAGCTGCAGCGCGCCAATTCGAGAAGGTTATTGCGCGCTTGCAACGTCTGGGCCTTATTCTCAGCAGCAGCATAAGCATCCTGTGCCTTGGAGAGTCTGCATTGCAGCTGTGCATTCTGGTTGAGCAGCTGATCGATTTGTTGCTGCATGTAATCTTTAGGGTCTTTCATGCTGTCGCACCGGCGATTGACTACAGAAATCAAATTTTCAGTCCGTCAGAGCTTGTTGTCTGATCCTGCACATGCACACACGCGCGCCTGCGTTTCCGAGGGTGGGTGAAGGAATGTACATGTGAGATTGAAACATACGTTAAATGAGAGTAGGGTGGACAATGCTTCAGAATGCTGAGAGATATGGGCAAGCGAAGAGATGCCTTTCATCCCCGACTTTTGCAGCTACGCTCGAAAAAGGGGCGGTCATTCAAATTAAGAACGCGATAGCGCATGCACAGAGCGGGCCGATGGCTGTCGTAGAGGTAGTTCATGATCTCCAGTGGCGTTTGAAAGCTACACGCACACATGCGCGACATCCATTCGAACAGTAGGTGTTCTATTGCCTATTTATGCTCGGGCGACATGTGCGCAGAAATATCCTGAGATGCTTGGTCCAGGTAATGGAGGTGTATCTTTTTAAATAATAAAATAACTGATGGACACACTAATTCATTTTGAAACAACCCTCATGGGATTAAAAGGGTTTTCTTTTTTACAGATTTTTCTGATTATCCAGTTGATAGAAAAAGTGGGTGGATGAAGGAATTGTAAAACAATACCAAGCGTTTAGAGCTTGTCGTAGTACTTGTCAAGACCAGGGATATCTTCAACAAGGCCCTTTCTCTTGCGGACAGCACGGATGATATCATAGACCTTGTTACCGGGTTCCAAGGGATCGCCGGACATGGCCTGCCAGTGGTCAAAGACGGCCTGAGGGAACGCCTGACCAGCTGTGGCAGCACGTAGGTCGGCAGTGAAGCCGAAGGACTCGTTGACGGGCATGTGTGCTTTCATGGTCATCATCGGCGTGCCCGGACGCTGTTCCTCCGAGAAAACAACACCGCGACGACGATTGAGCACACTATATACACCCCCCATTGCCGACTCGGGACACTGAATCTCGACGAGGTACACTGGCTCTTGAATGCCTGGTGAAGCAGTAAGGATCGAGGCATACACAACGCGACGGAAGGTGGGAATGATCTGACCGCCACCACGGTGAATGGCGTCGGCGTGGAGTGTGACATCAAGGATATTGAAGCGACAACCACGGAGGTTCTCGTCCGCAAGGGGACCTTCCTTGGTGGCCCACTGGAACGCGGCGACGCATGAGTCCTTGATTTCATTGAGATACTGGACGGCCTTCGTCACGTCGACAACGACATTGGCGCCAGTGCCATCGGGGCCGAAGCACCAGATCTTACGGGCCTCGGTGACATCCCAGTTATAGGTTTCCGCGAGAATACGCGCCCGGGCCTTAAAATCGTCCTTTGGCCCGACTTTACCACTCTCAATGTCATTGGAGAGCTCATCGTCCAAAGGCATGGCGCGCATAAAGACACGATTGTGCTTGTTCGGCGACTTTGAGAGACAGTCGATGGATGACAAGGCAGTGACTGTTTCACGGTATTGGACGACCGGATCACCGGTTCGGATGGGAACCTGTGCATGGTCTTCCTCAAGATCCTTTAAGATGATTTCCAGATGAAGCTCGCCTGCACCTGCAACAATGTGCTCTCCCGAATCAGAGGTGTAGGTTAACACGCAAGGGTCTGATTTTGAGAGGCGTTTGAGACCTTCAACGAGCTTGGGCAGATCGTTTGCGTTCTTGACGTCCACTGCGACCTGCACGACGGGCGAGACAGAGAACTTCATGACCTTCATGTTATGGGCCGTCTCGGAGGTGGTGATGGTACCAGACTTGACCAAAAACTGGTCTACACCGACCAGACCGATAATATTACCAGCTGGGCAGTCATCAATGGCCTCGACATTACGTCCCATCATGAGCACAGTACGCTGGATCGACTTAATATGCAAGTCGTTCTTCGTTCCGGGTTCGTAGTTCGGACCCTGGATGCGGACCTTGAGACCAGCACGGACAGTGCCAGAGAAGACACGACCAAAGGCATAGAAGCGGCCCTTGTCCGAAGTAGGGACCATCTTGGATACATACAGCATGAGCGGCCCGTTGGGATCGCAGTCGCGGATACTAATAGCGCATTCGTCATCCAGGGGTCCCTCGTAAAGGTTTGCGACACGGTAACGTTGGGCGGTGACAGGCGAAGGGAGATGGATACAGATCATCTCAAGCAAAGCATCACCGGCGGGCAAGAACTTGCGCATGACAACCTTGAGCAGGGGCTTGCCCTCGAGATCTCTCTCTTCCTGGCTAAGTTTGATCTCGAGCTTTTCAAGCAAAACCGCGACCTGGTCCTTCTTGAAGTTCATGATCGAGTCGAAGATCTTGTAAATCGGGTCCAAGACAAACATGTTGAAGGCACGTTCAGTCTTGCCGTCGTCCTTGGTGCTCCATTTTTTGGTCTTGGGATTGAAGTAATTCTCGCCCCACAGGCGCTGCATCATCTTCTCTTTGTCGACTCCAAACTTCTTAGAATACTTGACGGCAAATTGGCGAAGGGTGAAGCCCCAGCCGTGGAGACCCGAAGCAAAAGCGACAGTGCCCTTCTCAGGATAGACCTGCACATCACCGAGGGCCTCATCAAAGTAGGTGGCGATAATCACGTTAGCAGACTCGATAGTACGCGAGAACGCCTAGCGTAATATGTCGTTAGGTTGATTTCGTATTGGGCTAATTTTCCAAACCTACGTTGTACAGCTCCTCCTTATCCAACTGCAGCTCGAGAAGAGCACGATCAATCTTATTGATGACGAGGACGGGCTTGATGCGCTCACCAAGAGCTTGGCGCAAAACAGTTTCTGTCTGGACACAGACGCCTTCAATACAATCAACGACGACGAGAGCACCATCAGTGACACGGAGGGCGGCAGTGACTTCGGATGAGAAATCAACGTGACCTGGGGAATCAATCAAGTTGATCAGGAAATCGTGGCCTAAGAAACATAGAGGGATTCAGTACGTGTCCCATGTTCATTACACAGTATTTGTTTGTTATAATGGCACACACGATAGAGCGACCCTAAAAAAGCCCTTTACCTTCGACCTTTTGGCCCTTGATTTCTTGGACATCGTCAGGGTTCTCCATTTGGAAGTACATGGAAATTGCTGTGGACTTGATGGTAATACCACGCTCCTGCTCGTCTTTGCGCGTATCCATAAAACGGGTTTCGCCAGCGCGACCTGCTGAGATGATACCAGCCTTGGATACCAAGGAGTCGGTTAATGTAGACTTTCCATGGTCGACGTGGGCAATGACAGACATGTTACGAACGTTCGTAACTTTGTCCTATAAGCGCGTACCAATGAGTTAAGTGATTAGTTTGTCCCGGCCATAACTTTAGCGAAGACAGGAGCATACCATCAAACCGCGGATTTCCTCAACAGTAAAGTTCTAACATTCAAAACAAACCACGAGACGCCATCAGATGAGAAAATGTTAAAAAAAAACGATGGTAAAACAGAGCATATGAAAGCATACCACTACAAAGTCATGATGGCCGGGGCAACAGAGAGAGCGCGCGCGCGCGAGAAAGAGAGAGGTAGGATGTACACCCATATGTTAGCAACAGAAAGTGGACAACGCCAGACGTGTTTTCCCACGTAGGCGATGTTGATCCCTGTCAAGGACGGACGCGACGGTACGCCATATCCTTTCTCTAGTCAACCACCACCCCCTCACGGACTTATGCGTACCCATCTTATTTTGACTCTCTAAAAGGTATGTGGCTTGAGGGGATAATGGAAAGGGAGGACCAGGTGAAGGAAGAAGAAAAAGGGATGGGAAAACAGGCTTCCCCCATCGATTATGGAACAGGCTGGTTTTTGGTTCCGATTGCGCGTTTTGGTTTGCATGACAGTTGCATTACCCAATCAAAACTCAGACGCGGCAGGCAACTAAACCTTTTAGTATGAAACATCCTTTGCAACACGGGCGGGGCGGAAATCCCCACTCTTTTATTATCTTTTGGCGTAGAAAGAGATCGTATGTATTTTTAGTTTACGTTAATGACAGGCCTTTCCAAGCGCCTTGAGACGCCAGTAGTTAAAAGGCAGTGGGACAAGGTAACCAGCACCGGCGCTAGCCAGGGCGGCCATCCAAAACTGGGGATCGTCAAAGGCAACTTTGCCACCCATCAGATGCCAGTCCACCGCGTTTTCGGCCAGTTCCATGGCCAGCATGCTTGCGAAACTCATCCCCATCGCTGTCTTGAATGCTTCCTTGTACGTCACGCCCAGCGATCGCCGCAGCAACACGGTCTCTAGCGCCAGAGAGGTCGAGATGCCCGCTGCCTTTTTATTTGTTTGTTTGTTTGTTTGCTTGCTCGTTCAATATCTGCAAAAATTTTCCTCTCCCAGCCCTTATTCCCCCCTTTTGTTACTTCACCATGGCGGCGGCAGTCATGGACACTGGAGACATGTCAGGTTGCGTCGCTTGCAAATACCACATGGTTGAAAAGTCGCCTGTGGTGCATCCAATGAGGCACCTGCGCATACCACAGTTTTAATTTTCTTTATTTTATTTTATCTCCCTCTCTCTCATTCCTTTTCGTTTTCTCTGTATACCAATGTGTCTTTGCTTTTAGTTGCCCTCCCCGGCTAGCTACTTACCGAAAAGTGTTGAGCCGAGTACGCTGCCAAGTCGTAGGATCGGACCAAAACTTGAGGCTCGTCACGGACGGAGGCGGTTCAGGTTTTTCTTTGCCACGATGACAACATGACGACGATCGCACTTGCGAAGGGCCTCGTCGAAATGTAGGACCATGCCAAACCAGCGATGATCTAAATGGTAAGTTGGTGCGTAGACCAGCCAATGTCCTCATGAGTTTGTTTGAAGAAAACAAAAATTCCAAAGGCAGCAGCAACGAAAGCTGCGTTTACGAGGGGAGAATCCAGGGGGAATTGATTCCTTCGGTCCGACTCAATAGGCCGATCCGAAAATCTTTGCTGTGCATGAAAAAATGATTCTTTCTCACAGACAACGCACACACACAGGATATTGCTTTTAGTATCCATAGTCCTCTTGTTCGATGGTCTATTGCATGTGCATGCAAAAGAAACAAAAAATAAATAAATAAATAAATAACGCCGGGGTACATATCGAGATGTTATTTATTTATTTGATTACTAATACATAGGTTATTGAGAGAAAGAAAGAGAGAGAGAAAGCCAACGAATGCCTATTTCATTGGCTTATAATTGTACTTCTTTTGCCAGAACTTGCAGACCTTGGTATCATTGCCAAGGCCCGAATTACGTTTGAAGGTGGCCTCCTCATCAAGCAAACCGTTGGATTCGTATTGGCGACTGGCCTCGTTCGTGAGTTCCAAGAACATATGGAGCCAGGACATACTGTTCCAGACAGTAAAGAACTCTTCAGTAACGAGTTCTTTAGCCTTCTTGCTCATAGTTGCGTGGAGGTCATTGTCCGTTATAAGGCGGAAAAGCCGGTCCGCGACGCCCTCCACATCTCCGATCGGCACCAGGAATCCATCAGCATTGTTCACAATCTGAAGTGGGATACCGCCAGCTTGGTAGGCGACGACAGGGATGCCCTTGTGCAAGGCTTCGGTGACTTTGACTTCAAAGCCCTCGCGATGCGATAACTGAAGGGCCACGAGTGCATTGCTCATGACCAAGTTCAGCAGTTGGTCTGAGGGTGGAAGGCGAGCCACGATGATATCGGCAGCGATATCAGCAAATTCGGGACGCTGCAGCATTCGGTGCGTCTGCTCATATATCACCGTGCCGTCTGGATCATCAATGCTGCCGTGGCCGCATACCACGAGCTGAGGAACCTCAAAGTCATCCATACCATGCTCGGTAAGCTTCTTTCGGAGTATGCGATACGATTCGAGCACATCCGGAATGCCTGCGGTTTCGAAGAAGGCAGATGAGCTGATGAAGAGATAGATCGTGCATCATTGATAGTTTTACCTTTGGATGGGTCAAAGCGGGCGACCTGGACAATATAGCGCCTGGACCATTCAATTTCATTGGAGCCCTGATCGATACAGACACGGTTGAAAACCGACTGGTAGTATCCCGTGACCCATGGGTCCAAAGGCTTGTTCAAACCATCGAGAAGATCCGTTGTGGCTGGAAGAAGAACCACATTTTTTCGAGGCACCACGTCGGGGACGAAGTTGGTCATGGGATGGGCGATAAAAATATCCGCATGCTGAATGAATTGCCAGAGAAAGCTAAGACGAGCGAATAGTGAGAATGGATGGGCCACACGCAAAGATCTGAACCATTCATGCTTACTTCCACGTCTCGGCCTGGGGCCCATCTGGGTTTTCTCGAATTAAATCGGCACGCATCTCTATGTGCGATCGGAATATGATCCGTGCTTCTGGTGCGTGCTTTTTGATATGCGGAATGATACCAACCACTGTATGTAGAGGTCAGCAATACATACACATACGCTCAACCCAGTAATGCTAGTAATTACATTGAGGATCATCAATCACTATCACGTCTGAAGTCTTGATAGGTCCATTCGCATCGAGCCAGAATCGCTCGGCATTTTCGTTCGACCAATCAATAAATATTTGCTTGTCATGTTCCTTAAGTCGCACATCTGGGGGCGCCACGCCCTGCAGCACATTGTGGAACTTGCGCTTGGTAATGTCAAACACCTCTGGCTTGGGGCGCGCCACATACCCTATTGCATTAAGGCTGAGTACTTCCTTATCCTCATCCGCTCAGTCGCTATGTTTGACTGACTTACAATGTGCATCTATCTTCAGATGCCTGAAGAATCGAAGCAACGCATGCCGCATCAGCGCCACTTTGTAGGCTGTTCAGTAGCATTCATTTTTGGGGTGCATATGTTTCCCAAGCAATTGACTTACCACCACCACCCTGAGGCGTGGAATTGAAGAACGCAACACGCAGCTTGCGTTCGCGAAATTCTTTGGCCATCTCGTTGACGACGCGCCATGTTTCGTCGCATACGGTGTTGCGATAATCGTCGATGTCGCATATGTGGATCAGCCCGTCAAAATCAACTGAAACCCACAAATTTTGCATAGAACGTTAGATTTTCCAGCACACACACATACAGATAAACATTTTTTTGGGGGGTGGGGTGGAATTCCCCAAATACCTTCTACTTCGTGGCGATAGCCAACTGAAATGCGCGGCAGGTTACCTGGGTACTGTGGAGACATCCTAGATTTTTTTCCCGCATTCCCCCAGTCAAGATTGATTCCAAACAGGAGCGATATTTGCATCCTTCTCTTACCACATAACTGCTTTGCGCACCGCTGCACTCGCCAATTCGTCTGGTGTTTCCCCGTTAACATGCACATGAAAGGGGATTGCGTCGAGCTCGCTCCAAAAGCGAGAGGCTGCACTGGGCCCTTCAATCCCGTCGCACTTGAGCAGCGCCTCGGCAATGGTTCGTGAAATGGCAACAATCTGGACCTTGTAATGCTGTGCCAGCGAGAAAAGACGGACCACCTCGAGTAGCTTTTCGAGACCATAGTGGAGCCGCATGCGCCTAAAGTCTGGTGTGCCTGGCTCGACATCGGGGGTATCGACAGTAAATTCGCCCGAGTAGTAATCGGTAGTATAGGATCCATCATGTACAGATACCGAGTAGCCGACCTTGCCGGTGTCGGCATTCACGTGGACATCGAGGCCAAGGTAAACAGGCAATGGAATATAGAATTGCGAGAACCGACGGGACGTCGGGACCACGGGTACAGTGGAAGAATTAGGGGGCATGGCTTATTTCCCAATAAACGATAAAGAAGTAGAAGAGCAGGGTATGTGCTGCGTTTGGCGCTCGTTCAAATGCGGTTGTATATCAGCATGTCCGCGTTTGTATCTGCGCAATAAGCTCAAGACGGGGTTTGCTTATCTCCCTGGGGTTTCCAAAGGGTTCCCACCAAAAAAAAAAAAAAAGGTGAGACCCCAGCGGATAACGCTGTTTGTTCAATTCGAGATTGACATTTGCAGGAGCACGGTTTCGAAGAGGGGAATGGGTATTTGGGTGTGCCCAACCCACCCAATCTCACCCATCCTTCAGCAATAATTAGCAGCACTATTCAGCTGTTCGACCGATAAACAATAAAATCCTACAAACAGCATTCCCCTTCCATTTCTCTACTTTACTCCTCCTCTCATGGGGAATCAACAGTCGCAGACAACCGAACCGCCGAAACAACCACAGTCGCCGCAGCTTAAGAAGTTCTGCCATCACAGTCCCAAGAAGATTAAGCGAATTCAGCGTGCATTGTCTTTTCTTAGTAGTGAAGCGTCATCACCCCCATTGAAGCAGGATGATCCCGAAAGCCCGCGGGATCAACAGAGGTTGCGAGATAAATACTGTCTACCACATAACGAACAAGAGCAGGACAGACTGACTCAGCTGGTAAGCAGTCATGACTACTGGGGGTGGGGGAGAAATAACCGTGCATAGAAAAAAAAAAAAAGAAACAAAGTCCGTGCTCCCGTATACAATTTAACGCCGGGCTTACCCCATTTGCAGCACTTTCTGTCCAAGCATTGTTTCGGCGGCAACTGCGTCGCACCTGTCCGTAGCATTCTCCAGCAGCCTCGCTCCAGCAAAGGTCAGCCGCACGTTCTGGACATTGCTTGCGGAGCAGGAACATGGATCCTAGAGATGGCCTGTGAGTTCCCGAACGCTCAGTTCTACGGCATCGATTGCGCAGCCATGTTCCCCTCGGATATCAAACCGGCCAATGTGTATTTTGCCCAGGGCGATGTCCGTACTGGACTCCATTTCCAAGACAACTTTTTTGATTTTATTCACATGAGTTATGTGTATAACTGTTTTTCACGGGTGGAACGCGAGGCAAGCTCATACACATGGCACATTCGCATGCATAGGGGCTCTAAATCATGGAATGGGGTAGGCGCTGCTGAAGGAAATCAAGCGGGTGCTCAAACCGGGCGGCTTTGTTGAATTCCGTGATGCGGAGAACATTATCAAGAATGCTGGACCCATTACTGGAGAATATCAACAGAAATGTATGCGTCAAAAGGATTTGCTCAAGAGAGAGAGAGAGAGGCAGGCGGACGTGGGGTGGTGGTAAAGAAGAAGGGCGGTTACGAAAACTACACGGGAGAAAAAAAAAGGGAAAAGAGAAAGAAAAAGAAACCGACGCCTTCATGCCTAATAGTCAAAAAAGTGATGGAGGAGAGACAAGACATTGACATCACCTGGGCATCCCAAATGGCAGAGCAATTGCAATCAGTGGTGGGACTGACAGATATTCACCAAAAGGTTGTCTCAATCAACTTTTTGAGCAGCTCGAAATTGAGCAGCACCTTCATGATGGTTGTCCGAGGCGAGATTCAAGGCTACTTTGATTATTTCACGCCTCTGATCGCCGATGTTCCTGTTGACCGAATGAACGAACACATTGATAGGATTCTTGAAGAGTGCAGGCGGCACAGGTCGTTCCTGAACCATGTGCTCGTCTGGGGCCGTAAAAGGCTCATTGATGACACCTCACATCCCGTCGACGGGCTGTCGTCAACAGCAGACGGCTCGTATGAGATCACTGCCGAGCCCACACCGATTGTTTCGGCCATACCCAACCTTAGATTGAATTCGCTCACCAGGACTGATGATATCTATCAATTCTCACATGGCTTCACCGAATGATTGCGGGTCGTTACCTGGGCAAAGGAAAAGAGCATCGCCCATCTATGCAACGTGAGGGGGAGAGGCGGTGCAGACATACGTATAGCAACCCTCAAGCATGATTGTTTACAGATGTTACAAAACATTAGTACCTGAAACTCCCGTTCGCTGCGGTTGACGTGATTTTCAGCCCATGCGACTATCCTATCGTTAACATCGAAACCGGTCTGTCAATAACATGTATCTCATTATCAGTTTGCTCCACTCTCCCCCCCCCCACTCCCCAAGCCATGGGAAGGGGACTATGTTTGACGAAAAAGAGATGGCAGTTATTAACGTAATTAGAGGCAGGCAGGTTTCTAAATAAACAAAAAAAATAATAACCAGCATTGCAAATATGTCCCTTTGCTTCGTTCCCCTCCAGCTGCGTGATACCTTTATGACCACTGCTGATGCATCACGTGAGCCCAATAGGACTGTTCTGATTTGACAATCCACCGGGATGGGAGTGAAGGTTGGATCCGCAAATAAAGCATTAAGGCAGAAATAGCCTGTCTCTGAGCAACGAAACAAATAAAATATTTTAATCTGTAGACCCGTTCAATTTCTTCATCAAACGACCCCTTCCCCCTCCCTCCTCCCCTCCCCCCCGGAACCAAATACACGTATCAACCCCTACAGTGCATGGCATCGTGCGTCCTACGAACGGGGTCGATTACCAGCCGGACCAGCCCATGCTTACCAATGAGGGCAGTCCAACCACACGCATGAGCGCGATGAGTGGCCACGAGGGTGCAGCCTTCATCCCAAAAAGCCGGCCATCCCCCCTTAATTTTCTTTTCGAAACGGATGTTGTATCGAACCAAAAGCTATAAAACCAAGCCGAGCCTTACTTTATTTATTTCTTTCCCTTCCCTTCCCTTCCCTCCCCTCCCCTCATGTACGTCCCGTCTCCCGTTGTACGTGTTGTCCTCTACGCCGTCTATTGTGCCAGCCTTGCATTCATCATTTCTCTTTTTGCTGTCTGGCCATCCGACCGTCAATACAGCGATACCCAAGACTGGAGTCAGTCCACCCTGCAGCAGATTGTAGCGTGGACTTGGCGATCCTGGACAGGTCGAGCTCATCCTCTCTTTGACCAACCCAAACGACATGGTTATTTTTTGCACATCACAGACTTTCATGTACGCTCCAGCTGTGTTGCTATTCTTGGGGGAGAAGGCGAACTCTGCTAACCAGCCTTCCCAATGTGCGGGCATATATATATAGATCGACGAAGAGTATCTGCCAGGAAGTTCTGTCAACACTGACTGCCATCGATACTCCGTTTTTGGCGACAGTGCAGCTGCCGGTATTCTTGGATCGCCGGGTCAGAAATGTGATGCGCCTGTTGCACTTGCCGAGAAGACACTAGATTACATTGCGCGCGAGCTGCGGGAGAAGATCGACTTTGTCATTTGGACGGGCGACAATGCTCGGTATATATATCTCTATATATATATATAAGCCCAATAGCCTTTTCCTTCTTGTTCTCTGACATTGGTCATATAGCCACGACTGGGACAAGAAGCTTCGGCCCCGCTACCGCAACACCATCTATCACCTGAACAACCGGGTGGCCAGTCTGATGCAAGAAGCCTTCTGGCCAACCGCACGTGATCCGCGCCATATCCCGGTTGTACCCACTCTGGGAAATAACGATGTGTTTCCGCACAATACCATGGCGGATCCGGAGAGCGAATCGGATCTTCTTTCCTTTTACGCGTCCGTCTGGCGCGAGTGGATTCCTACGGACCAACGTGCGCTGTTCCGTCGGGGCGGGTACTTCACGGTCCAGGTTGCGCCTCGTCTCTGGGTCATTTCGCTCAACACAATGTATTTTTATCACAAGAATGACGCCGTCAAGTCCTGCAAAAAAAAGAAATCGCCGGCCTATTCGCAGATGGTGTGGTTTTCGAACCAGCTTGAAAAGGCGAAGCAGAGTCGTGTCAAAGTCTATGTGATCGGCCATGTCCCGCCTTCGCTGAAGCACTATCGGGATAGCTGTTATAACAGCTACCTCGAGATCGCTGCTGCTTACCAGGATGTACTCATGGGTCATTTCTTCGGCCACCTCAACATGGATCATTTTCTAATGCTCGATCGCCGCAGCAACGGCGGCCTTGTGGGTGCAGCGGGCGGCCAACAGGAAGAAAAAGAGGAAGGCCATATGCATACTGAGCGTGACATCCCGAAATACCTAGGTTGGCTCAGGGGCATGTATGATGCCATGGACCCCATTGACCCGAGCGGCATGGGCGACCTGCCTGTGGTGGCCGTCCAGGTCGCGCCGTCGGTCTTGCCAGTCTATTACCCGTCCATTCGCGTCTACCGCTACGAGATCCACGAAGACGACGACCGTATCCAGTGCAACCACGCCAAGGCAACAAAAAAGCCCCACGGCACCCTGCTGAGCTATGACCAGTACGTCGCTAATATCACCCAGTGGGAACATGATCTCGACCGCCCTTGGCAGGAAGTTCCTCTCAATTACAACTTTGTGTATAACTCGGAGGAGGAATATAATCTTCCTGACTTGACCGCCTCAAGTTACTACGACCTTGCCAAGCGGATGACCAAGGACGATGATCAGGGCCGCGACCTCTGGTCGAGATATGTCAGCAACATGTTCGTCCGCTCCCTCAACGACACAAGTTTTCCCCAACCACCCGCATCCGTTCACTAGCAGTATCCGTCATCCCTCTCTTCTTCACAAGTTAACTATCATGTATGGTATTAGACCTCCATCTTTCTGCTACTCTGTATACACTTTTTTTTATATCCCAAACATTCCCCCCTCCCATATTATACTTCTTTACTTCAAGATGGCTTTGATTATTTTCAACCCTATCGTTTTAAACCTTCCCTCCCTATCCTCTGCCTCTTCAACACTAATGTAGACCCCATCAAAGTAATAATGGGGGAAAAAAACCGTTATTCACGATAATCACCTGCAGCGAGCGCGCACAATGCGTATCGTGTTCTGTTCTGTTACCTGACAATCGGCTTATAGTAGAGAAACTTGCCATCTCCTTCACGATGACACGCCTTTGCGATCGCCTGCGTGATATCATCGACCTGGTCCTTGCAGGTCTTGACTTGCTCATCCGTCAATTCACCGAGCACGTTGTAGCGCACGGCTTTGAATGCCATGAACATCTTGCCTTTTCCTTCACTCTCTTCGCTACTACTGCTATCGCTCTCGCTATCGCTATCGCTGCTGCTGCTGCTGCCGGTACTCGATGATGGAGTCATCACTACAGCTTCACCCCCGAGATCGCATCCCTCGGTAAGATCTGACAAGCTTTGATTGAGGATACTGCCGGTGTTTGTACGAGTAAGCTCGTGCTGTGGATCGTAATAGATAAGGAAGCCATAGTTTTGGTTCACATCGCGTGCTGAAGGGGTCGAGGACGATAGAATATACTCGCCTGTTTGAATCGACAGAAGCGTATGCAGCTCGATGCGTTTGAACTGGATCACCTTCTCAAGCTTGTAGTTGAAACTGCACACATAAAGCGCCTCGGCAGTCAACAAAACAACCTTTTCTTCAAAGGTTTTCCCGTGCCTATACGAATAGGATCCTACCCGTCAACCTCTCTGCCGCACAATAAAAGACAAACATGGACAGTGACGTACCGCTTCTGGGGTTCGTCAGGTGACAAAAGAGTCCATCCTGCTAATTTCGTTTCCTCGTCAGAGATTGTGATCGCAGCACTCGTCTCGACTAAGAGCACACATAGCATTAGATGGACCGATAACTCCAATACAACACGGGAGCATTTGTGGAGGAGAATCTATCCTTACCAGCCTGTGTCCTGATCTTAGCCCATCGCCGCTCGATACCCGGTTCAGCAGACATGACCGCACTTTCGGGCACATGGCGGAAAATCTCGATCTTGTGGTAGCCTATCGATGCGTTTTGGTCAGCCCAAACACTTGCATGATTCAAAAATATTGTACCCAAAATATAATCGATCGTTGCTTGACGCCAAAAATCCTTGACAGTGTTGAGATACATGCGCGTCAAGGAATTCGATGCATCGTTCATCAGGCCAGTGAAATTTCGCTTGCCGGTTCTTATACCATACATATCATGAACACACACATCACCACAGATACGCCAATGTTATTCGAGGTCTTGCGTCCATCATACCTTGTAAAATCGCCTTTAAGCGCACTCGTGCCAGCATACATTCGGGAGATCATATCACCGTTGTTGGCCCACACTATGTACGTAGAATGACGGCATGTGTCAATAGGGAGCGCACCGTTTTTTGTACATATTGTATATATATACCATGATTGAATTTACGCTCGAAATCCTGGTAGTATTTGAGGCCTCGTTCAGGGTACTCATTGATCCCAAGCCGCATAAGCTGCAGATTCAGGACAACCCGGCCAAACGCGCTCTGTACCACGTTCGTGCGGTCGAGACAGTCCATGCAGTTCTGTAGATAAACATTGCATCAGCAACCTAGGCTTCCGTACCTCATGGTTCGGTTGATTTCCAGCGTGCTCATTTTATCAATTACCGTACGGAATACACCGTTCTGTTTGCAGTAGGCCGTTTGATCACCTGCCTGCCAAAAGTATCTAAGTATTTCAGAGTGAGGAAAAAGCGAGCGATAGGTGTGTGGCTGAATGTTAGGGAAAGTATCCATCTATCGAGATGGGTCCATACTCTATTTTCTCCAGATCATTCCGGAGGCTCGTGCTGAGCTTTCTGATGTTTTCGAACTTCATCCCCTTCGTTTCTCGATGGAAATCAAACTCAACATATCTGCGAGCATGTGTTGACATATAAGCTTTTTCACGCAAATCCCAAGTGATGTACGTACTTAATATGGGGATCCCCTAGGTGTTCCACATGACGTCGATATTCAGACCCTACTATTGCTTCCCGACCGGACAGTTCGGTCAGATTCACAGCTACCTGGCGGCCATACAGCTTTTCCTGATCCACAAAATGCTTAGCAAACGCTTGGTTGTTCTCTTCCTCAGTTCGCTCGAGTACTGGGACGGGGTGTAGACTGTAGGGTGACTGGCTCCAAAAAATGGGAACTAGGTCACATTCAGCTCTCTGCCGCGGAAAAGACGCCCTGGCCATCTATATACACGCTAACTAACTTACTTGATCCTCGCGTTTGAACAAACGACGCTACATGGGGCGTCTGGTCTCTCTGCAAACGAAGAAAAGGGCGCGCGCTTTAATTGTACTGTAGATTTACTGAGACAAAGTTACTCACGTAGAACACCACAATCTGCTCTGTCTATAAACATTCATCGCTGTTTGTTAATATCGAAACAAAAACTATGTGCAATGCGTTCACCTCGACAAAATTAGCCACCTCGCCTTGCTCGTTGACACCGCGCCGTTGATATCGCATTCCTTTATTTTGTGCATACGAAAAGGAAAAAAATGAGTATTTTGCCTTTTTTCATGCTACGCTATTTTTTTCCTGAACACATGCCTGCGCGCTCACGGCTTCGTCGCGATATCAAGATGAAATCAAATTGATATCCTTCGATATCACATGTCTCAATTTGCATCGTGCCTTGCATCACCGGGATAACCCAATCATCGAGCTACATACCAATTTCAAAAAAGAAACGTAAGGATATCGCATCCAGCCTTCTTTCCCTAGAAGGTACTCTACGTTTGCTTTCTTGAAGCGCCCTAGCAAATGTTCATTCCACCAGAAACGTTTGTCCACCTAGGCAAATCATTTGTATGAATGAGCTGGGATATTATGTTCAGTGCTGGTTAATTTGCATGCAAACCTTCTTCCACAAAGGACCGACTGTCATCTTTTCTGATGCTGCCTCAAACGAATGCTGAAAACTGTTTGTGATATCTTGATAGTCTCATTAGAAACGATGGAGGCAGTGCTTGGGAGTGTTTTTCTTTCCGGTTCCTGTAAACCTACGTACCATATCCAGGCGAATAGATGAACATGGATCGGCTAAACAACTCGTTTACTTGCCGCACAATCTTTTTGTCCAGTGCAATTTCTTCGTTTAACGGGAACGTGGAGTTGTTATTATTGTTCGTTGCTTTAGGCGTGAGTGACTTGAGAAGCGATGCAAGTGTATTGGCATTGGTGATGACAGGTGCAGTAGCGTCCTTTTCATATGGCGTCATCATCGGTTGCTCCTGCTGCTCCTCAGTAGAATTCTTCTTTGCCGAAGAAGGCGGAGAGACCGATGTGTTCTGTGCTGCAACAGCCGAAGCAATCCGATCGGTAGCTTCGTCTTCTGAATCGCTTTCTTCGCTGTCGGATGGATCCGTCGATCGGTTGACTACTGCCTTGACCTATTGCCAAAAGGAAGAAATATTTTTTCTTTCAATACAAAGATGGCTACCTGCTAGTTCTCACTCGCTCTTTATTCGGTAATTTCTGTACCTTCGCATCCAATATCTCTTGTGCTTTTCGTGCATCAAAACGGATACAAGCGACTTGATTGATCACGCTCACAGGATGTCCGAAAATCTTTCCCAACACCTGTACTCGTGTGATGACAATCAGATAGTTCTCTACAGAGCATTTCATTACGATTCAGCCAAACGCAACCATGCGCTCCGTCCTTTTTTTTCTTCCTTCCCTCACCACTCCCACCCCTTTAGCCATTCATCCAAGTGTTTTGATCAACGTTTCTACCTCGCACTCCCTCAAGAATACCGACCACGCCGTAGAGTTGATAAGATCGTGCATCTTTGGGCACCTCGAACGGTGTTTCTTCCTCAGGGAAAAAAGTTAAGGGGAAAAGATATGAGCCCAAACATCGCTCTCTTTTCCATTTCCGAAATGCTCACTGATCGGCGTCAAAACGTTGCCACCATCGGCAAAAGGCAAACATAGGGCATGTCCTTGAGGATCAACCAGGATGAAGGCATCCTCAAGGACATGTAGACTGATACAGTACATGTCTATGGCTTGAATGTCGGTTCTGGAAGGCGGTATTTTCATTTTCAGATGGAGATGAGAGTCGTTTTGGGATTACTCACACCCCGCACACACATAGACAAAGGCTCACACACACACACACACACACACACACACACAGGGGGCGAATCGTGGAGTGGCGTTCTTTTTTTAGAAAGAGAATTGGGGGGATGGAAGAGAAGTGCGGGGAGTTAAAGTTGCATGACGATGATGCCTTTTCCCAATCTTCCGTCCCTCCCCCCAATTTAAAGACAAGGGATCCTGTGGTCGTTTTTGAACCCCACCGACTAGTACGTATGTACCAGAGAAATTCAACTGTTCATCGTATACTTTAACTTTCACCAGAGGATACATAGGCAAGACCCGATGGAATAGGCCAGAATATAATAGGTACGAGGTATCAATCTATAGTGTTATACGGAATATTTGCCCAAGGGGAGGCGAAATTAACGTAGAAGACATTTATTCCGAATAGTTTAGTTAAAGAGAATAAAAAAAAAAGCGATCCTCTGACTCTCCCACCGACGTTTTACGCAAATGGATTGGCAGCCAAGACACGCAGGGTAGGTGGCGATTTGCTCATCTCAACGATAACCACGACTTTGATCTGATCGAGGGCCTTAAGGGTCTGTGAGGCCTGCTCAACACTGTATGCTGTACTATCCGACAATCGCGCGCGAAGGACTGATGCGCGTCGTGTAGTGGGAGCCACACGTCGAGACACAGTGACCGCCGAATGGTGATGTTGGAAAGTTTGCTTCAATGGGACGCCATGAGCCGCTTCAGTTGGTTCGCCTTCCTTCATCTCCTCAGCCAGTGCGTCCTCATCCACCACCCCATCATCATCCTCATAGTCAAAATCCTGCTGTAAATGTGTGATGCAGTTACCCGTCGGCGTCGGAACACCCTTCCTCCAGTGGATCGTGAGCGCACCATGCTCATACGTGTGGTGATAAACCGGCAAGTGTGCCAGATGGATACGCTTCTCGATATTGTATTCAGGAATTATCACATCAAAGTATTGCGCCTGCACAGCCACCACTGTCGCGTCCCTAAAAAGGACAGCTGATGATTGCGATGCAGTAGACTGGGGTTGCTTCGCACACAAAAAGTGCGCCATGAACAGCAGATCATTCTGTTCCCGCGCTGCTTGCGCGGCTTCCTTCTTGACATTGCAATGCTGGGATAGCTTCTGTACAGTGTCACGATCGAGATAAAATTCGTTATCTGGACAGAAAAAAAAGGCTCAGCGCAAACATGATCAAAGTAGTCCCATCAAATAAGACTTTCTTACCATTTGCGAAAACTGCATGCAGCTGCCGAAGAACAATGATATCAGCGTAGCGGCGCGACGGGGCAGTAAAGTGGGTAAAGAGTGGCACGTTAAGCGCATAATGGGAATATTTGAGGATATTGAGTGTGCCTGAACAAAAGTACTTGGGCGGTTGGAATGTTTTGAGGACTAATACACTCATCAGGTGGCGGAGGTGGGGGTCGGAGATAGACTTGATGGAAAGCTCAATGGCGCCTGCATTCGTAGAGTCTAGGTCAACTCCTAAATAGGTCGACGCGTAGAGCTGGAGCTCTTGCTGTATGCGTGTGCGTGTAAGAAAGTAGTAGAAACTACTTCGTCAGCCATCCACTTACCATCTTGCGATCATGGGGTGGCGCTTGGCGGCGTAGCATGGCGTGTTCTGGGAAATGGCTAGAGATCTTCTGCGCTGCCAATGTGTTTGCCTTGAATAGAAATTCCTTGACGGCCATTTGCGAATCTAACTTTCTCTTCTTGGAAACAGCGACAGGAGCAACTTGATTTTGATCATCGAAGACAAAGCATAAATTATCACGCATAATTGTCATGACGTTGCCCTGGCGAAGTCGGGCTTCACGCAAACGCGACCCGATTGTAAGAAGAGTCTGGATATCGCGTTCGAGGACATCATCGGTGGTGGGATTTTCAAGAATTGCTTGAGCTTCTTCGTAGGTAAATTTGGCATTCGATCTGTATTACCGTACAGTAATTAGTACGCTATGGTCTTTCTTAATCATTGTTTGTTCCCTTGCTTACCGAACAACGGATTTGCCAATCCAGGTATCAAAAATATGCCCGGACAAGTCGATTGTCCAGATGACCGAGATAGCCATCCGAGTTGCATCTGGTTCGAGATTGGTCACTTGCTCGGTTAACATAGTAGGGAGCATAGGGACAAATGTGTTGGTCAAGTCAACACGGACAGCACGTGCACGTGCCTCCTTGTCCAAAGGGGAATGGGGTTGAATGTAATACGATACGTCGGTTACATGGACACCGATCTCAAACGTAGTATTCCCCAATTTGCGAATCGAGAGAGCATCGTCAAGAACTGTGAGACAGATTAGTTTTTACATTCGTTCTTCCTCTATCACATGAAACCATCTCAGTGCTGCTGCATACCGTTTGAACCTTCAGGATCAATTGTAAATGTCGGTACATTAGTAAAATCACGTCGGTCTGCAGTGTTGGGGAGTGCAAGAGACGAGGCAGGTGGCAAACATCCGAGCACAGCATCGCTGAATTCATTATCTGTTACGTTATTGTCTGCAAGGATGGCCATGATTTGCACATCCACGTCAGAGACCTGCCCAAGTTCGCGCTCTAGATAGCCAAAGGGATGCAAAGATGTGATTGGCCAACGTTTGATTGAACCCTAGGGATCATGCCCAATGCATCTAAGTAATTATTCCCTCTTTTGGTCGGGAAGGGGAATGTTGCACTTACCACAAATAAGCGTGATGCATAATTTTCGCTGTTTTCCACAAAGTCTGCAGGGGCCTGCTCGATCGGGATGGCAATAAGAGGTACGCGTTTATCGGTCGCTTTGAACCACACAATACGAGGCGCCTCCTTGCGAGCGGGTTCGCCCTCTGCAAGACGAGCCTCTTCGGCTGCCTTCTCCTCCTGCGCACGCTTATTATTAGGTCGCATCAAGGTAAGCGAGCTAAGTGAATAAAAGGGGGTGCATGTGTTTATGAAATGAGGCGCCGTTGCCGAAACTCTCCATCTCCACCCAGAGCGCGTTCTTTACCCAGAGAAGACCTGATTCTGAGCACGTTCGAGGACGGCAACAACGATACCACAGTACTTTGGCTTGACTGTTTCAACGTCTTCGTCACCGCCGAAAATAATTTCATTCTCATCCTCCTCGTCCGGCATGCGTGCGCGCGCCTGGCCGCCATTGCGGGCAACCTTGGCCTCCTCCTTTTCCTTTTTTTCCCTGAGAACCTTATCGACATCCACAAGCTTGACGGCCACTACGTCTCCCTCGAGCGCACGATTGCGGTCACGAGACCCGCAGATATAGATGTCTGCACCTAGTTCTTCACAGGACACATAGGCGTCGCTGCGATTGCGCTTATTGACTCGCAAAGTGCCTCGAGCCAGCTGGCGGGAACGAAATAGGGGCGGGAGGGCTGAGAAAGGGAAGTGGGCAGTAAAGAGTGGGCGGCGTTGGTGTGGGTTGGCGTCATCTTTGGCAAAACTGACACGTGTGGGCGTGAAGGGGACGAGATTAAAGGACTGAAGTGCGGAAGCTGGCGCTAGAATGGGACCCTGACCTTTTTGTACGCATGTGTGTGATAAGGAATTTGCTCCCCCCAATTTTCAGCAGCAGTGAAAAAAAAAGAAAGCTTACTAGATCGCCAGTCATAATCAAGGTTACGCGAGGATCGACGGCTGTGTCCCCCCATTTTCTTATTACTTTCCTCGAGCGTCAAAGGCTTGTTGAACGTGAGACGTCTGCTAGACTTGAGCGCCGCTTCAGGATTTTCTGCGAGCGTGGGCAGCTGCTGAAGGGACATACGTTTTGGCCCATTACTCGTGCCATTCAATGTAGCCAGATCAAATCCACTTGAGGACTCGGAGTAGCGACGTATGGGCCGAATGATGGGGTCTTCGATGGAAGGGCGGGATGCCGAGTGTCGGCGAGGGATTAGGGGCATGGGTTTGTCGTTGTTCAGGTCATCCTCATCAATTCTTGCGAATGTGCCAGACAATTTGGCCTCCGCCTCGGCCAGTGCAGAATCTCGCAAGAAGATGGAGGATTCAACAGTCCCGGTCATGCTGCTGGCGCGCCTACTGCGTCGACGGGCATGCTTGTCGATATTGCGGAGCTCTTGAACTGTGTTCTGCACGATGCTCTGCATGGTATCCGCACCCGTGAGTGGGCGGCGCTGGGGTTCTGGCTGTTGCGGTTGCGGTTGTGTGGGCGGCAATTGTTCCTTAATAGTGACAGGTGGCAACGACTTGAGTGTGTTGATCATGTCCTGGAGTGAATCTACCGTGACACGCTTCTCATCAGCTCCTTCCTCCGCCAGCGTCTGCAGGCCAGACGTGCGCCGAGTCTGGATATTGGAGAGCATGACTGCTGAGCGAGATCGCTGGTGGCCGCGGGCAAACACTGTTGACACTTGCGGGCTCCCCAAACTGTCGGGTACAGGACTAAAAGTATTAAAGGAACGTCGCTTATCAAAACCGCCTGTGAGCGGCTGTCAATAAACAAAAGATGCATCAGTTCAGCGAGAGACGGGCAGCTGTATGTAATTTATTATTGTACCTTGTTTTCAGGGGGGTCAAAGAGACCGCGAGTGCTCTCTGGAGCAGTCTGGTGCTCCAACTGGATCGGGTCGTTCTCCATCAGCAACTGAAAAGGAATGAGATTTGGGAAACAGTATGGAGGCCGAGATGTCGGCAAAAGGAGAGAGGGAAGGAGAAAGAGAAAGAGAAAAGACACGTTGTATCACCCCATGCTCTGCAGAAGCAATCCAATTTCGGTTTGCGCGGATTTGTGTGACCTCGCGCGCACACACACGCACACATGCACCACTTGAGCTGACAACGGCGACTTTTCCAGTTTGAAACCACCACTTCAAAACCTTTTTGGGCTTTATCTTTTCATAAGAAAACTAATGTACATGTCATCCCATTCCACAAAGCGTTTCCCTACTGCATGTCGTTTTTTCTCTCAGGGAAATTGCAGAGCAGGCGACAACTGTCTCTTCGCCCACATTCTACCGATCAAGGGTACACCGAGTAACACAGCGCATGCCGTCGTGTTTGGGGATGCGTTGGACGAATCGCCCGTGCCATTGCAGAAAGCGATCTGCGATATTGAGTTGGATCAACTAGAAAAGAAGTACAATGTCACAGTCCACCATTCCAGGCAAGTGTGTGTTGACGACAGCCAGAATATAAAAAGGGGGCTGGGGCAGATTTTTGATGGACTATTTTATTATCTTTAGTAAACCGCATGACACCCATTCGGTAGTCACCATCAATATGCCATTACAAGACACGCAGAGCGGCATATTCGCCCTTCATCTCGATCTATTTATTCCCATCAACTACCCTGACTCGCAATGCACCATCCGAATATTGAACCCGGATCTTGCGGAGGATCAAAAACGGTAAGATGGGTCACAGTATGGGGGATATACGTGTGTTCATGAAAACGTACAGGTCGATCGAGAAGGAGTTTCAGGCACAATCATCGCATCAACAACGACGCATTCCTCTTGTTCAGCAGCTGGACTGGCTGAGCTCGCGCATCGCCGATCTTGCATCAAAATAAATCGATATCACTTGCGTACATGCGATAGACGTTATACATATCTCTTGCCTTAGGATTTGGGACCATACCATCTGGTCCTAGAATCACATAGCGAATCGATCTAGTAGAGTTAGAAGAGAGGAATGGGTGCGCTGGAATAAGCGGCTGCAAAGAAACACTCCAATAAGGTACAGTGAATACTACCTATCAATACTACTTGGGACGTAGCATAAATCAAATGATTACACCAAACTGGAAGGCGGAGATTAAATCGTTATCGCATCTTTTCTGAAGAAAATAAAGGTTCTCGCACCTTGGATAGCAAATCGCTAGCCAATGAAAAATATTGATCCTTCCTCATGCACTTTTAACTGAAAACAACGTCCACGGGATTCGCCAGATATGTACTGGGATAACCAGCACGGAGTAATCGGCTGGGGTTGGGACCAGCAAAGGCAATTCGGCCACAAGGAAAATTAACCCCGTAGGGACAACGGTAAGCATGGTGGACATGTCGGTCATCAAGAAACAAAAGCTTTGTACTCGCTGCTCGAATCCTATCCTGATTCTCTTATTTGACGGCCCCGGAAGCAGTATGTCCCTCTGTCCGACTGGAACAGTGAGCGATGATCCAAAGGCTATGACAAAAGCTTCGATTTCATCCTAACACCCGATGTTATGATCTCTTCGGTTGGAAGTGTACAATTTGCAAAAATACTTGGTTCAACTCGATGACGGATTGAATGTGTTTCTCACTTTGATAACCCGATCTTTATGAAAAGTTTCAAGTATTTGAGGAAAGAAACGATCGGATGCGAGCACCTCGGAAGTCACGCATAAGAAGTTGGATGAATCCACTTGCAAGCAGGTTATTGTTTGGCAGCCCTTACCATGAGAGCAGGGTTGCCAAAAAATAAGGAAATGGCTACGCCAATGCTGTATTCGTTATGGTTATCCTGCTGCGTCTGTGCGTGAGAAAGAATGAGTATACTAGGAGCCAGCACAATAATCAATATAAAATAAAATAACCTAAGACTTCTTAGAGTCAATCAGGTATTGACCTCCATGAACAAAGATATAAACGGGATAGGACAGGGGGCAGTGCACGTGCCGGCTGTTTAATAGATGATTATCCCTAATGCTGCCCGGCAAACATAGTATAAATCGACCTCTCTGATGGGTCAAAGACTAGCCGTGGTAGAACATTGTGTGGATGTCTCACTGTTAGACAATGTCAGCGGATAATGGATTATATTTGGAGAGGGATTTCGGATAGCATCATGGATCTTCATATTAGCTTGTCACAAGAGACCTTTGGCAATCTCTTGTTATCATTTTTATTGCTGACCATGTTGAATGAATCATACCTTAAGGAGCATCGTTATAAGCATTGAGTATACGTTGTAAAAAAGGGATTTTATAGCTGGTAATTGTATTTATTGGCAGGAGGCTGGCCATAACGCTGCTACTATTACAGGTAGGCGACCAATCTGATCCATATTACTTGGACTTGTACAGAAGTATGATCTGCCTGAGCAAGGCAACGGCGACTTGCGAGAGCCATATTCAAGGTGGTGATGTGCGATACGTAACAAGGGGATGACAGAGCGAAAAACAGTAGCAATGCATTTTGAATCGTATTAATAAACGACCATTGCTCCTATATTGGATACAGAAGCTTCTCACGGAATTTCTGCTAGATAGGGAGAGGCTGAATTAAATTGCTTCGCAACAGTTTTGAACGCGGCGTCTGTGGTGTGGTTACTTCCAGATGCCTCACGGTTCCAGTGAATTTTAAGCAATACCGCGTGAAGGTTTAATATCAACGAAGTTGGTGAATAACAGATGATTATGCTTTTTGAGTCAGGCACTCATAACATACTCTTTCCTGTCCCAATAATGCTCTCATGAAACACATTGTACATTTCTGACCAATTCACCTCGGTATAGCTCTGATGTGAATAAGCCAGCATGCCACTGCAGCAGGATATGCGCTATCTTCAGACCGAAAAGGCTAATCTTACCGTCGACCCAGAAAAACATAACCATATTTTATTATTGACTTGTCCATACGAGTAGCTTCCTCTTTTGGCTATATGGCCAGCATTAGAAAACTAAGGGAGGATTTTTTTGGAGTCTCTGCTTCCGAGAAATCGGTGTGGATAAGCAGCCATTCAACAGTGGATTAACTCGGGTCATAGATGTAATCTACTCCATACCCTGAGGGACCACCATTCTCGTCAATGGCGGCAAAGCGGTATTATGCCCGGTTGAAAGCAAAAAGCAGAGCCTAGATTTCAACATCACAAGCAAGTATACAAAAGAATAGGCGTTATGTCTGTTTATTTCTAGTTATCAGGGACAACCTTGCCGACGATATCGTACTTCTTCTCAAAAAAGGAATACCACTGATTCAAGGTTTCTAACTCCTTCTCGGTCAGTTCGCTTGTATCAGGAATACAGTCTTCTGGTTTCAGGGATGACTTAGCAAGTGCCTAAGAGTGTTTAATTGGAAGCATAAAATACACGCGTATGTATAGATCAGTCCCTTGTTCAGTTCCTCCCACATTTCCACACATGTCTACCTTGGAGGAGTCTTTGCCGGTAAATACATTATATCCATTACCAGGGCCATATGCATCCTTGTTCTTTGTCACATCAAAAACATCACCTTTGATGGCGACATAAATGGGAAGAGCAGGGTCGCTACCATCGTGCTTGGCGAGCTCCGAAACAGTAATAGGATCGTCTTTGCGGGAGCTATACGGACGTCGCGCCAAGATGTACAAATTCAGAGGAAAAATGACGGGGGCTAGTTAGACTTTGAAATGAAACGCGGGAATGCAACGCATGGACAACTTACGGCATGGTATGTTATGTATACAGGAAAAGGGTAAGAAGCTTTTGTGCCGAGCCTCAGCAGGGAGAATCGCCCCACACCACAAGGGTGCGTGAATTTTGTAAGCGAAATTGAGTTTGGCCTAGCCCACTCTTTAAATCGCCGCAGTAGGGAACCATTCTCGGGAAGACTGGCCTTTGCAAGTGAGTGCAACGGCAGGAAGGAAGAACAAACATTCATTTCTTCCATTTGTGGTTGCATTTTACCACTAAGTCCTGTCTATTTAACACCATCACTCCTCTACGGACGGCTCGGCAGTCCCGTGGGTGCAGGATCTTTTGAAAATACGCTTCGAGGTTGCTAGCAACACACGTTGATAAATATTCTTCCACAACCCAGCGGGAAGTAGCTATATATATCCATATAATTACCATCGTTTCTAACTCTTTGTTGGCTGCAGTTTATTCTATGTGATTGTTGTTTGAGGGCAATGGTACTTGGCCAACGTGGGTATGTCTAACATGAGGTTCAGCAGATGTCAGAGGACGGTCACACTGAGTTTCAATCGTGCAATGTGCGATTAAAAACAAGCCGTTATGCGCGCGTCGCAGTCAGGGCAAAGGCTTGCACCACAATGGCTCCACAATCGGATCAGCTCGATGAGCGATTTGCTGGGTAGGCATAAAAAGCATTAAAAGAGTTAACCTGTGTCAGACACTAATGCTGATAACAATAATATTTATTCCATAGTACATACCGAAAGCTCTTTGACACGATTGAACGCGGCGGTGATCAATGTTCTATCGATCGGTTACAGACCCTTCTCGAAGAAAAGACCCCAAATCTATCCTTGGGACTAGAGGCATTTGGCACACCCTCTTCTCAGAGCCGTACGAAAGTATCCAATGGCTCGACCGTGTCTGTAGATGGCAAGACGATCAAACTTGTACAAGCTGAAAAAGAACTTGTCATTAAGCTTGCCGACTTTCTAAACTTGAATGAGCTCCAGTGTGTTTCACTCTGGACTGCTTTCAAGAACCAAGAGAAACCTAATGTTGGTGATTCCATGGATAAAGACGAGCAACTTATTCGAAGCATCACCACTTTCTACTACGAAGATCGCCTGGCGCTGCTAGGATGCATTTCTTCTCTCCTCCGGATTGAACGCGTTGAGGGTCACCCATTTTCGGCGATTGCAAGTGACACGATCAAGCGTATTGTTAAAGACGAATTCTTGGACAAAATCCTCTCTCAGCTCAAGTCGCATGTGAGAAGCTCAATTCCGTCACAATTCCATTCGTCAAAGCAGCTTGCCGCTGTGTGGGGCAGGCAGAATCTCCGAGAACAACGCGGTCTTCTCGACATCTTGTTCCTCATCAATCTTAACGACTCTGCACCAAAGCGTGTTTTGGCCATAGTCAAGGAATTTGAAGCCAGTAGCTTTGGTATGCATCAGGCGTTCGGCTATGTCTTGGACAAAGAGGACGATTTGCTGCGCAGCCAGGTATCACACCTCTGCGTATTGATCACCATCCAGTCACTTCATCTTTTACAGATTCGGAATAGCGGGACGTCGAAGCTCATAGAGTCTCCAGAAACGATTGTCAAGCTCGGTCAGGTGTTCATGTTCCTAGGAACCCAGCCCGAGCATGCTGCGCCACTGCTTGCCTGGTCATGCTTCCTGTTCTATTTGAATCAGCTCCTCCCAGATGACAGAGCATTACCAGCCGCCTACGCAGGTGTTCGAAAGCTGATAGACGGTCAGTTTGATATTTCACCATCGGAACTTCTATCTCACCGGCCGCCTACACGGGGTGTCCAAGTCGCACCTGAGCCTTCGATCAGCCCGGCGCCTCAAATGTATCGTATTTTTGCGGGACGCGCGATCAAACTTAACGTGTTTGATCATTTCACCGACGTTCTAGAAAACCCCGTTTGCAACGACGATGAGCCCAATAGCGATGGCTATCGATATACCATTAAGAACTTGTTAAGTTCCTTCCTTTACATGACTCAGCCATGCTTCATTCCCGCCGAGAGTTATGCCAGCCTAGTAAGATCCACGTGTCTTCTCTTCAACAATCAAACGGATCTATGTATCGGATTCTGGGAGAAAGACTTTGACGAGAATGATATATCATCGTTAATCACAACGTCACGCGGCCGTTTCCCTGTGTCCTTCTTGGACCTCACGCAGCTTTTGACATCGATGGCAGGCGCTCGAGACGGGACATTGGCTTCGCAACAACCGGCCAACCATGTCTTTGATTACCTTCGAGAAGCACCTTCCATGACGGTGATGCTCAGAGATACAGTCAATCTTGCGGTGCGTAACAGCGGAAAAGAAATCATAGTTATGTCGGAGCATCCAATTCGTGTTACGGGGGATCACGGTCTGGTTAAAGGCGTTGTCATACCTTCAGGAATGAAGGGATCGCTTATTTCAGCACCTGGACAGAAGCGCATCGTTCAATGGCGGATCGATTACTCATGCTGGCATCTTTTGGTCGGTGTGTTGGCTGGATTTATTGATAGGAGCAACGTTTTACCCTCAGTTGATGTTGAAGAACTGGACAAAGAACTGAGCGGAAAAAACATTGATGTCGTTAATTCTATCTTGGAACTCATTTACAAAGTGCTGCACACGAACCCGTCCCTCGGCCCTCGACTTGTTGACCATATCGATGAGATGTGCAGAAGCGCACCAGCACCTCCTGGAGAACCGAAGCTCCTCGTACTCCTCCTTTGCGAGATCTTATCCTTTGGAAGTACGATTGTTGAGCCAGCACCAATCCGCACAGTTACCTATGCTCTACAATGTATAACCAGCCTTCTGCCATATTATCGCAACGAGATATGGTCATATCTGGAGACCGCGCCAATCTTTCCCCGCCCGAACGCTAATATCCATTACCCGTCTTGGCTTTCAAAAAGCAGGTCTACGGATCCCGCTTGCCAGATCCAGCATATTGTGTCAAAAGTGGAGTGTCAGAACGGCGAATACACTCTGTTGCTAGCCTTTTTAGATATCGTGTTGGCATTAATTGAGGACATCCAATATACGTGGTGGAGCGACGACCAGACGACAACAAGCCAGCAATGCAAAATAGAAACACTTTTCATGTGTCTCCACTACCTAATGCTCGATGTCTTTCCAAACTATGCTGGCTGGCGGTACAAGAAGGTGTCTGATCGGTTTATGATTGGTACCAAGGTCCTCAAGATCTTTATCAATGTCGTCCACTACTTTAGAGATGCCGAGACAACACAAGGCTTGTCTCTTCATCGTCTGCGGACTGGAGTTATCAACAACTTTTTATATGACGGAGGTGTATATCATGTCGCACCATTGCTGGATACCGTGTCGAATGGTGCATGGATCGCTGATAAGCTCTACCATAACAACCGCCCGAAAGAAGCCAAACGAGCTGAAAAAATGACTGAGCTTACTATGGTATTCATCAAGCTGCTATTGCAACAACGTTTGGAGGCTATCGAGAAGGGTGCTAGCGTCCAAGAAAGCACGCTGGAACGATTGATGCTAGAACGCACGACGTCCACTAAAGGCCCCGACTTTTTGCTTCGGCTGACGAAGCATATTTATTACCGACACAACACCATGCTGCAGATCCTAGCGACGAACATTGTAACGCTTTTGTGTCGGACACTGTCTGCGTGGAGCACACCTCCCAACTTTGTCCGCCATCTTGGTGACAAGGACCAAGCACAAGAAATTATCCGTACCTACCTGAGCATCGCTCAGGACAAGTTCCAAAATGAGCGACTTTTGGCATCCATCTGGCAAATGATGGCGCTTATTATGGAGACTCAGCCAAGCCTTGCTATCTTGTTCCTTGAATGTGGTGATTATATCATGCCAAGTCCTAAGTCTGCTGTGAGGCTCCTGCAAGAGCAGAAAAATAACGGCGCCAGTAGCAGTACTGTATCAGTCACAGCAGGATCAGCACCAGCATCTACGACTACTGATTCGGCTGCCCGTGCCGCAGTCGACCTCTTGGCCAGCTGGGAGGAACTATCTGTTGAGAAGCCTACGGTCCTGTCAAGCATTCTTCGGTTCGTTGCAACGTTCTGGCAGACGGCGTTTGACCATTTTCTTATGGTGCAGCGCATACGAAGCGACAGCGCTCTATGGGATGCATTGGGCAAGATCCTACTGAATCCCAGTATTATAGAACCGCCACGACATACCGTCTTTGCTCTTGAAGATATGGACAGAATCTTTGATGATAACGAAGACCTATCGCCTGTCATGACATCCGAAAGCGACGATTCTGTTCGAAGGATATGCTGCCTCAATCTTAGCAAAGCCTTTGTAATGCGGATTATGGCGTTCGAGATTCATCTTACAGCTGGCCAGAATAAGGGTAGCATCACTGATAAACTTCCTGCGGGTCTAAAGAACCAGCTTACCAAGATAAATGATGTCAACAAGCTCGTACTCTTGCGCCAGTCCTTCGTCAAGAATAGCTTCAACGAAAAACTGGCTGCAAATGTCCAGCAAGACGCGTTAGCGTTACTTCAGCTTATCCATTCCTCCAAAACAGTGTCAGAACTCTTGTATACCGCTGGATCGGTTGGTTTCGGTGATGATGATGCGCCTGGCGAACCCAAACAATATGGTGATTCGTACTTATTTGACCTTCGGATAGCCGAAGCTCGGGTGCATGCCGTTGTCAAAGCGATGTCGAGAATATACAATGTGATAGACGGCAAAGACATCATTGTGACCCCAGAGGTTGTCGCGCTACGAAAGGTCAAGAATGCCGCCACCAAACTTTTGACGGATATCTGCGTCGCCAACCACAACTTATCGATTGTCGACACAGAGATTCTTGCTCTTCGATCATTCAAGGCGTTTATCGAGACGTGTTCGTGCCACGTGGGCGATATCATTTGGAACAATAGGCCAAGTGGTGTGCGAGCGAGCAATTTGTTTGACTTTGTAGGTGGGCTAACACAAGATGCCCTCAGTGAGACACGCAAAGACAACGTAAGCTTGACGATGTATAGCGAGCTGGTCGGATTGATTCGCGGGTTGACCGAAGACTGGATCCGTGCGAACTGTAACACGCCCCTGGACCGTCCTGTGAAACTTCAATTTGCAGACAAGTGCTTCTCATTGCTGGAGACATTCTCCGAGCTTTTGCGACGCGAAAACTTCACAGTGGCAAGCAGTTTCGGTGGATATACCAGTGTCGCCTACCACCGTCCTGTGCTCGAGTCCATCCTTCTACCATTGCGATCTCTGCGTGAGTCGTTTGATCCTCTAAACGACTTTAAGGATCGTGACTCGGATCGACTCAAGAAGTGCTTGTCAAATCTGCTGGACGTGACCTGCGAATGCTTCCAGATGACTATGGACAAGATCACAGCGTGCGGGGCGAGTGACGAAGAGTGTGCAAAAGACATGACCGTGGTGATTGGGCTACTTATCGAGCTAATCCACCCAAGCTACCAACGCAGTGTGGATAAGTGGCAAGTGGCATTTGAAAAGTACAAGACGATCCCCACACTTTTGAAATTTGTTCATGGCGGTATCGATCTGATGGTTACCGAGATCAACAGGTAAAAAAAACGGACCAAAGAACGAAAGAAGTGTAATAACATAATTTTTTAAGTCAATACAATGGACGCGATTGTACTTCCGTCTCACCCTATGCTGATGATGGCTTCTACTTGCTCCTTGTCCTGTCGGCAATGCCAGAAGCGGCTATCGAACTTGTGGAGAGCGGGTTAATTGAGATGATGCGCAATAATGCACTAACACCATCTCTACAAAGCGGCAAGGTAGACATGTTCCTTCGGTTTGGCGAGCCCGGTAGTACCAGTAGATACGTTGAGCGAAACCCTCTGCATATTATTTGGTGCCACATGCTGTGCGTCCTCAACAATATCTTGCGTACATTAAGCAATAACGAACGGGTATTAGACAAGGTGCTACGAAGCGTGATTGGATTTCTCCAGGTGTATGGATCACAAGTGGATGCGGCATTCAGCCTAGCGAATGGTGCAAATGACTCCCTCTTTGGACTGGCACCTTCTGAATCGCTGTCTACATGTCTTCTTGAAGAGGTGGACCGACTTTCAATGATCATGTATGGTTTGGCCAAACAGTCGGATCGTGTCATCTCGTACGCAACCAGCATATTCGTGGCATACAAAGACTACTCTTTGGCACTTCTGCAACGCTTCTCCTACTTTTTCACACACCCCACACACCTTCAAGCCCAACTGTATCCGATCAATAACAGCGAAAAAGATCTTGTTGAAAGTGTCGTCGCATCCCAGCAGCCGAGCCACCTAAGCAGCAATGAAGTTAAGACAAGCGGATTGATGCTAGTTGTTATTGAGAAGGCAGTTCGAATCGACCGTAACATCCTCGCCACTCTTATCCAGCTGACGAACGTAGAAAAAATTGTTCTTGGGCCTGATATGGACTGGCCTTACGGTAATACGATATTACATCCAAACCTGCGGATTGCAATGGGCGAACCCCCTTCTTTTGGCACACTGACGGAGTGTGCCAATGCGGCGCTGGGATATATCAAAGAATTCCAAGAGGGCAAGATGCAGGAGTCAGCACTGCGAGACCTGATGAGTGTGTTGGAAGGGTCGCTTGTCTTGTTGGGGACGCAGGTGGCTCTGTGGATCGGCAAGCCCGGGATTGAAGAAGAGGAACGACGGGAGATTGCAGAAGATACATTGGTAGATATTGTGACCACGCTCAGCCGGGTGCACGCATCGCTCAATAAGCTTGACCTTCAGCCGCCGCTAAAAGAACAAAAAGAGCGAGCACAACTGCAAGTCGCACAACTCAAACGATTCCTTTCCGACAAATACTTTAATACGTAGTGGTTAGTTGCAGAAATAAGAGAACTATTACAAGTCTTGCTGTTTTTATTTTTCCTTATCCTACTTGTAATAAAAAAATGTGATGCATATAGTGTACAATGGATGAAGCGATATGGTGATTGGATGGGAGATAGGGCAATCATGGAGGAAGATACTCTAATATTGGGTGCGTGTGTGTGTATGTGCGTTATGTGCGTATGCGTGTGCGCGCGTAATGGTAGACACAGAATTAAGACGATGGAGATGCTGCCAAAAACCATTTGAAATACTCGTAAACGCTCCAGCTGATGGCAGTACTTGGCATGTGGGTCAATATCCGGGGCCTAAACCCACGAAAGAAACCTTTGGCGCCGTACCGATCGCTGATAATCTTCGCAGCCTCCCAGAGACCCGAGCACTGTCGTATCCGCGGGTCAGAGGAAGAGCCACGCGTCTGTAGAAGTGTCTTTATGACATCCAGTGGGGTTGTAATGGAAGATGCAGCCATGCCTGCCAGGGCGCCCGCAAGCATATGGGATTTTGGATTGTAGTCGTTGGTAGGATTTAAGTACGACAGGCTTAGGTCATACATGGCAAACTGCACCGACTGGAATGGAATGGACATGGACAATGTGGTGGGAAACGAAATGTAGAATGCCTTAAGACCCTCATTTGCATACACCTTTCGCGCACATTCTCGGACAGACCGGTACGTGGATTCTCGAAGCTGCATTCGCTGCTTGATCACTAACACACAACTTATCAGAAAAACGCTGTCTTTCCTTTTTCTCTAGTACTTGTTCGAATCTTTACCATCGAATGGAGTCATCAAGGCATCATGGGCAAGGGTTGCACACGCACCAGCAGCACCCGATGCCAACAGATCATGCGTTGAAGTTGCAAATTTCGACCGGCAATATTCAAATGTAGCAAAATGGAGAGCGTGGGCAGGCCCTGCTCCCATAATGACCGAGTACACACCACGCCACGAGTTCTTGAGTGATGCACTGCTGGATGTAAGCACCTGGACGCGTGTCTACATGGTGCAAGTAGAAACGCCAAACCCCACCCGCGTCCCCACATTCGCCATTCCGATCAGGTTATTATTATTATTTCTTTCGAAATGGGTAAATCATTTATTTATTTTTTTATTTTTTTACCTTGTATGAATCAATCGGATACATTAAGCAGTGTTCGCCGATACCCGCCAAAGCACCGGCAATCGCATTCTGAGTCATGGTGGCATTTGTCCCGAGCGATTCATACTCGTCTTCCATTATAACGTGAAGAATGAGTGGCTGCGGGGGGACTGAAGATGGTGGAAAAGAGAGTAAATAGGAAGAAAAATGAAACCAAGCACACGCGACCGCACGCGCAAAAATGAAAAAATAAAAAATGGATGGACTAATACAACCGACACGATATACACGCGCGGAGACGCTTTTCGTTCACACATTACATATACATTATATACATGATTATTCTCTACATAACAACAGATGATGAAAGCCATGATATGAATGTGAGCCAGCATCGAGAATCATATCGGCGGCTTGTTCGCATGTAAGTCTCCGAAGATAAGAATAACAAGAGAAATCATGTTTTGCGGACAGGATTCTTCATTGTTAAATTTACCATAGAGAACGCTGCTTCTCGAATGCGCCCCGCCGAACCTGCGAACTTCCTTTTTTCTCTCACATCCTATCACAAGATATGCTTCGCCCGGATGGCCCTCCAGTGCGTATTATCCAGCGGAACCGGCATATTGATTTTCAGAAACAGTTATGTACTTAGCACCGGCACTGAAGAAATAGACCGGTTGTATTTTCAGGCGAAATAATTGAGCTTCCCCCCATTTTGCATAAAGACACTTTTGGAAGGAACTGTATGTCGTGTCAGAAACACGTCGGCGGCAAGAGACGACGCCTACGCTATATATTCACGACTTCACAAAAATCAAAACTGCATACCATCTAATTGTAAACCCACCCGATATTGCCAAATCAAACACTAGAAAGTATGTCAGTTTTTTATCTTAGCCTGTAGACTCCTCTCTTTAATATACATCCAAATATTTGGAAACGAGCAATCAATTTCTTTAGGATTGTCTGGGCCATGCTGTTGATGAGCATGAGCCTATGGGCTATGTCGTTGGTGAGGAAGTGCGTCTGCAACATTTAGATTATTGATATCCATAACCCAGCATGAATGTATACAAACATTCTCTTGAACGAAGCAGATTATGTACATGCGCACTTTAGCCCTTACGCTGGTTGAGTTGATTTTCGACTACGAATAGGGCTCTGACCGAATTACTTTTTTAAAGAAAAAGTGGGTAGAAGCATGGCTGATCTGCGCTGAAGCCATCCGTTGCCCTCCTAGAGTAAATTTTTGAAGAAAGTGCTCCAGAGATTAGAGCGACCTTTCGGTGGTTGGTATTAAGGAAAAGGTGTCTGTTGACATATCTGAGATCCCGTTTCCTTGAGGAGGCTGAATTCTATATTAACATGGAAGTCAGTATGGCATGCTCGAAGACTGGGACTTCCGCAGCGGTTAGAGCACGGACAAGGAACGATCGTGGGAGCAACCCCAAAATCATAATAATGCACCTATGCATAGGGCTGAGTGTACATGTGAGTTGCACAAGAAGGTTGGCAGCTACCAAAAGCCTACAATAATGAGAATGCTACAAGTTTAATTAAACTGAAACCGCTGAGAAACAAAGACAGTTGATAATATCACAATAAACGATGAAGGGTAAATGATACAAATGAGGAATTTTGTAAATGTTTACTTTCGGCCTTTTCCCTTCTTCTTGGACGATGCATTTGACTCGGAATTACAGGCCTTGATCCTGGATTCATAATATTTGATTGAGCGCTGGATGATTTGTTTCTCGCTGATGCGACATGTCAAAGCGTAATATTCCCGCTTGTTGGTGAGCTATTATCCAAAATGGGGCAACAATGTTAAAAAACAAAGGAAAAAAGAATTTGTCTATGATATACCTGGTCACGCTTTGCAATATCATCCTCAACTGGAATCCATCGACCATTGGGATCCAAGTACTGGTGACGTCTGATCTCCGTCAGGCTTCGGCAGGCAAGGTACACAAGTTTTTTGGAAAGATTCAGTTCAGGTGCGATCTTCTTGAGTTTTCTGGCGTCTTCCGGGTTTCTTTCATTGGCAAGAGCATGGAAGTACTCAACCGCAACCGACACATCTTGCTCGAATTTCTCAAACAATTTGTCTCCTGCAAAAACTGTGTGTAGAAGACACATGACATTGTCTTCCCATTCACCTTCGGAATTGCAGTAGTATGGCTGTGGTACATCATCCTCCCCTTCGCCGCTGCAGCAGCCATCGTCATCACAGCACCCATCGTGCTCGTGCTCTTCTTCTTCACCATCGCTATGCCCGTGTCCATGTTCATGGTCGTGATCGTGATCGTCCCCACAGCAACCGTTGTGTTCGTCATCGTCGTGGTCATCCTCCTCCTCTTCGTCATCAGAGCCACATAGGATCTCTTCGTTTGCGTAGAAAAATTCGAACCGGCTGCGGACACGCTCAAATGACTCTTCAGTCGCTTTATCGGACGTATCATTGTCTCCAAATAGCAAGCCGCGGGTTGTTTCCACGCAAACCGAAAAGACAATGTCTTGGGTGGTTGAGATATAGTCATTCTCATTATTGTCATGACAAAAGCCGTACTTGCTTAACAGCGCTACATTTGGCAATGGACCATACGTGTTGAATATTTCCATGCCCTTCTCAACGTCGCGCTCGAGCACTAGATCGCAAGTGTCCTTCTCATCATCTTCATCCTCATCCTTCCAAAAATCGACTTTCTTGGCCTCTAGTTCGTCAAGATCTTTGAGCGGCCCTTCCTCTTCATCATCCTCGATATCCTCATCTTCTTCTTCCGCTTCTTCATGTTCTCCTTCATCCTCCACATCGCTCCACTCGTCGTCTTCGTCCCCGTTCTCTTCGCCATGCTCGATGTATTCCAAATACCGGTGCTCACAATAGTCTAGCGCACCGCAGGCCTCACACACTTCAAAGGTACTCTCGAAATGCACGTCCTCATCTCCACTGCGGTGGTTGAAGATATCAGCCAACGGCACCATCGCCATTTCATGGTATGCATCGACTTCGAACGCTCGTGAGGATACGAGTGTTGAGATGCGGCAAAACTGCTCGAGGGTAAACGTGTCCTTCTTGAAAACCGATGGGTATTTTTCAACGAGAGGCATCACTACTTCGATATAGTCGTCCTGGAGTTCTTTCTATTATAAAGCATCAAAACGTCCATCCTGTTCCGCCAGCTCTGCTGATGCCATGCATTATACTTACCATTTCGCGGTGCACATAACCCTCCATTTCTGACCCTTTGAACATTTCTTTTTCGGCCTCGGTCCAGAAAATCGGAAGATCCTCCGAGGATGGCAATGCCTGAAGATAACCAAACCATGGCGACTCAGAGCCCTGTGAAAGCTCGTACATTACAGCAATGGCGAGGGCGCATCCTCCCTCGATCTCCTCATCGTCAAAGATATTTGCTGCACCCGAGTTCTTCGGGGAGAGAATACAGGTCTTGGGGATCTTTACCACTGCGATCGTGTACCAGGCACAGATAGAAGGCCCACGGATCAGATTTTTAACGCTTGTAATGAGGCATATAGCTTAAACTTGGCTTACAGGTCTCGTGTTTGGCGCAATGCCGAAGGGCGAAAACACCAAAACCATTGCCGACAGCCCGGATTTCAATGGCTTCCTTATCCCAGTAAATTTCGTTCTCCTTAAACCAGTCGATGAGCGTCTTGATCTTCTCGTCTGCCATAATTGTTTAACCAAGCAAAGAAGGAAAAACCAAAAAAAATTCTCGGAGACGGATATCGAATTTCTATTTTAGGAAAGAAAAGCTTTACCGTACAAATAATAAGGCTTCCCGTCCTTTGCTGCTTCATTTTGGTGTTTAGTATCTGATACTGTCTTCCCAGGTACATATATTGAGTATTATTGGATATTAGGGCTCATATATATATCTTGGCTTGCGAGTAAGCGTAACAAAGGCACTGGCTTCATTCCTTTGATGAGTATTTTGAGCATCGTCCCCGCGCCCTAGAAAAGACGACTAGGTCTTTCTCCTCGTTTGCCTCTTTCAACTGAATTTCTAAAAGATACTCGGGTATATCAGTTCTTTTCCTCGTTAGTTCAGAGGAAATGCTAGACACAAGGGCTTCACAGCCGCACATGCAGATCCGCAGGAATTAAAGAAAGAGTTTAATAGCCATCTTGTAGACTTCCAGCTTTATTGAGTTTCTTGCAGACTCAAAAGCTATTACATTCATGAATTGGCATGTTTCTGCATATAAAAATCGCCGGGTGTCATTGTATTCATTTTAAAACATACTGCTGGCTATATGAGGCAATGCTCATCTTCGGTTCAACCAGAACAAATGGTCTCGGAGGTCTGTTTTATAGAACCGGGTCGGCCGACAACCCGTTACAACAGTAGGTAATAAAATGGTTGCAACCAGCTATAATCGTGCTATTGATTCATTCAATGAATGAATGACATATACTCAGTGACGTACGTATTCGTTCCTGCAGAGATATTCCGCCTTTTTTTGACGCGAACTCTCTAACATCGATTATTATATGAATATCTCTTGTTAGGATGGCCATAATGTTTAATCAAAACAGCGCAAACAGATGCTTGGTGGAGAAGAACTTATTATCATTCCAGAGTCTCTTTATACCAATAACTCTCTGCTCTATGTCAGAAATAACGGGTTTTCTATATGCTACTGCTCTCGAAGAAGCGAATGAAACGATTTGGACGAAAAGTTAAATGGGGCATCCTATCAAATCTCCGCTTAGATTGACGCGCTCTCTGCAACCCACGTAGTGTGGGTGTGAATGTATCTTAACCCTCTTTCTCTCCTTTTTCTTTGAGATCCGGTCGTTCATGTACTATCCGAATAACTATCAGCATAATCCGCACGGGTCCCCTCCCATAAATACCCGGACGCCGCCACCCTTGCAGCATCCAATCCCTCAGCATCCAATTCCCAACTTTAATCAGGCGGTCCATCAACCTTCGGGCTCACCAGGAATTGCTCAGCAATATCAACCGCAACCGCAACAGTACCAGCCCATTCCACAGCAACAGCCCCAAGGGGGATATTCGCCGGGCATGGGTGGGCCTATTCCAACAGGAGGCAACATGTACCAGCAATTTGGATTTAACGATCCTGCCGCTCAGCTCGGTATGCAATTCGCAGGCAACGCTGTCGCGCAAGGCACTGCCTACGTAGAAAAGAATGTAAGCATCATCCAAATATTTGCAATGTAAATGCTCTGGAATGCTGATGAAGTTGTTTTTTGCCATCTTGCAGTTCAATCGATGGGTGGATATGCGGGCTCTTAGACACTATTTCAACGTGAATAACCTCTATGTGATTTCAAAGATCAAATTGATCCTGTTCCCCTGGAGACACTCGGTTAGCTATAGTAAACTACAAAGATCTCAGCGAACGGGACAGTACTGATGAATGTAAATGATTTGTTAGCCCTGGACTCGGTCTATAAGACGAACAGAGACGGGACAAATGGAAGGATTTAAGCCTCCCAGAGATGATCTCAATTCACCCGATTTGTATATACCAGGTTCGTACCCTGGATGGATGGTAATCAATGACATCTTGAACTAAGTACTTTTTATTGCTTTAGTCATGGCTATCGTGACATATATTCTATTTTGCGGTCTTGCAGCAGGACAACAGGGATCGTAAGTTGGACAAAGACAGTGAGAGAAAGAAGGTCGAGACGGTATTCATGGCTCTCCTCATGTTCCATAATCTGTAGCTTCCATCCAGAGCAGCTGTATATGGCAGGATGGTCATCTATTGCTGTCATATTTTCGGAACTGGTGTTCACACGGCTTGGTTGTTACTTCCTCAATATACCATTTGAGGCATCAATGCTGGACTTAGTCGCCTATTCTGGTTACAAATATGTGTGTATCATTGTGACTGATCTCGTCAAGTTACTCGGTGCTGGCAAATGGCTATCTTGGATGGTCTTTTTGTACACGTCTCTTAGCGTTGGATTTTTCTTGGTAGGTGTAAATGAGGGAAGGGCTTGGACAATACATTTAGGTGAGGAATTCTGATTTGTGATTTATAATAGTTGCGTTCCATGCGCTATGTGATCCTTCCCGATGCGGCTGCTGGCCCCTCAACTCTTAATCCCCAACGCAAGCGACGCATGTGGTTTCTCCTAATGATTGCAAGTTTGCAGATAGTCTTCATGTTTGCTCTTGCTAACTGAAGCATGATTTTGAATGATGGATAATAAGAAAAGAGTTTCTGTTGTCCCGGCGTACGATTATTATGCTGTACATACTGTATCTTCAAGCTTGAGTTACGCAAAAAAAAACAAAGGAACTAATGACACACACAGGTCTCGTACGCAAGATAGGGAAAGAGTTCCCAACCTACCATTTTTGTTATTTGCTTTGTGGATTTCATGTCAAAAAAGCTCTTTGATTTCATAGAGGATATAGGTGTAAAAAGGAAGACCGATCGCATTGTAAAGTCTTGTCGTTTGGTTTATCCTTCGTGAGCTCCCACAATGACTGTTCGCATATGTGCGAAGCTCGTGGCAGCTGATGTTTACAACAAGAACCTCGTACCTAGTGCATCTTCAATGGCAATTGTCCCGTTTCTTTCTAGGCTGCTGGAGTATGAAATGGACTTCTGCAACTCGTATATATGCAGTTTGCGTGCAATGCTCCTATGTAAATTGACTATTGCTTTAATGACCAGATCTTCAAGTGCAACAGCAAGCGAGATCTCTTTATCGCGCTATATACATGAAAAGGAATCAGGGCAGTATGTCAGCATGGGCTTCCAGGCGGTAGATACTCCAGCTCTGAGTATTGCATATGCATTTTCGCCGCTTGATCATGCTCTATACCGTTTTCCCGGTGGGTCGTGGCTACCGCATCGCATTTGATGTTCTCAGCAAGACGAATTTTTTCAGTATCGGCCTAGAAAATGACAATTATGTCATACACTGGATACACTCATGGTAAAAAGGGTCCGTCATGTATCGCTTGGACTCGCTTCAGTGAGAAGATACTATCAACCGCTGTGCGTCTCCCACGTTCCTTGCTTTCCAATTAAACGAGAGGTTTGTACAGTCAGCGTCGGATATACCAAAAGATTCTATGGGAGCAGATACTATTCGGTATAATGACTTAACGTCCAATAGACATGCGTAATAAACAGCGATAGAAATTACATTGACAGCGTTATGCTGCATCTGAAGATACGGTTTACCTTTTTTCTCAACTTTATTATACCAGGACTCTTAATAACCAATGCTGAGGTGAAGTAGATATGTGTTTATGCAGAGGCACTACCCAACAAAAGAACAAGCTCGAAATTCTTGTCAGCTGGTCCAAGGCGCTAAGGTGTGTTTACGCATTTTTATTGGTTATTTCCTATATAGGAAAGGGTCGAAAACAGAATTACTGAAAAATTGCCTGCCCACGAAATATGTAGCGAATTTTCGTTATAAAGAACGCTCAATGTAAGTCCTGAAGATTCTTTGTCTTCGCTGTAGTTTCCTCTAACGACCAGTATATTCGGCTCCCTCGCGACCGCTGCATTTGTGGAAAGGACATCATAAATACCAATTACGTCATTCTACCGGAAATATTGCATCCGCCCCACGTACAACGCGAGTGTATATACGTGGAGAGCCATCTTAGCGACGACCAACGATATCGTCGATCGCATTAGTGACGCTGCTATATCATGATTTGCAAAACTCGAAAAGAACTTACCTTCCTACTGATTCTACATATGATCCTGATCAAAACAATGAGATCTCCGTCGAGTATTTAATCTCATTGATCCCTTCAGTTTCTATATTATAGAGTCGGTTCCACTCTTGATTATCTGCTAACCCACTATATTACTAAGAATGGCCTCGCATCGTCTGATTCAAAAAGTTTAGATATCAGTAATTCATGATGTTTTCCCATGGGCTCCATGTGAGTCATCGCTACAGTGGTTAAAAAAACTTTTTCTCTCGTATGGGGATACTGCGAGCAGGACCAAACTACTGCCTACTCCTAAATTGTCGCCATTGCTGGCAGACATGTGGAATGAACTTCTCCATCTGAACTTTAAGAGGAATAATTATTCCTTTCGGCGATCATAGTGCAAGACAGACTACGCGAGTATATTATGGGGGAACGAACAAACTTGAAGGGAGAATATCAACTCATCAATGACATAGTCCATGGGCTCAGGGCAGCTATGTCCATCAATATGACTTCCCATTGTCATTTCACAATGATCTCGGCAACGGCTCTGTTTGACTCGGGCGGTATTCGATTTCCATTTTGGGAAAAAACCTTATTTCCTGAGTGAGGAGAACATGCGCTCCCGATGCTGACAGTTCTCTATGAGCATAAGGCTAAGCCAAAGAATAAGTAGATTGAGTTGATTCTTTTAAGCTTATGGATATGGGACAAGACTAATATTCACAAGTATGTGTATGTCTGCATGAGAAAACGTTTTCCGATGTTTTCCAAAAGAGGATGGAATGCGATTTACCTACTCTGAGCCTGAAAATTATCTTTAGAAAAGTAGGGACATTTTGCGTTTTCGATATTTTCTCTTTCTCTTTCTCTTTTAGCCTGCACCCATCTTCCCTTTTTTTTATTTTACTGTTGGTTAGTTCTCCATCCTTTCGAGCTTATGTACAGTATCATGAAACTACCCACTTCGTCACGGACCATTCTCTTCTCCTGTTCTACTTTATGAGGAGACTATTCACCCCTGTATGCTGACAAAAACGCCGAGCCGGTGTTTTTTCTCCTTTATAGCAAGAAGAGAGAAGAAACGCCGACTTAACTTGGACCTTACAACGCCAGAAAGATAAAAAAAGGCAGCAAAAAGAAAGAGTCACAACACTCAATCTAAAAAACGTTTATCAACCGGTAAAAGAAAAAACACTTACTGTTTTTGGTGCTTCGCGCCAATCTATACACACATGCCTGTGATTGCACAATCTATCCGTCTATCAACATAGTCCAACGGCTGTGTGTGTATATACCACTGCTGCACGAAGCTCCAGTTACAGCCCAGCGTCGAGCTTTTTTAACAAAATGTGTGCTATTTTTTTTTTTTTTTGTATCCTATTTCTATCTACTCTCCTCCTCTGCTACTGCTCCTATCGTTGCTACTGCTATTGCTATTGCTGTTGCTTTTGCTATTGCTATTGCTACATCCACGTGCTATCTATGTACATGTACGTACAAAATCGCGTGTTTCTTACGTTTCCAAATGGAAATCTTTTTGTGCCCATAGCACGAAGAGACCTCTGCAAAACTTTATGCCTCGCCCTTCTGGCCCTTCGCCCAAGGTGACGATACCCATGACAGTTGGCAAAAAAAGGGGCTATCCCCAAAATTATCGGAGCTCCCTTGAGCCATCTTCTGTTGCTGCTAAAGCATCACAGCCACGCAGCGAAAAAAGGCGTTTCATCGCAACGACAACAACCATAGCAGGACAAACTGTAGCCGCGAGCTATGGTAACAGCGATGATAACGAAAAGGCCGATAATGGCTTTACAGGCGAGGATAGAAACATCGCTTTTCTAAACCAATTGTCGCAAAGCTCGACTTCAGCCACATCGAACAGCAACGGGTCTCAGACAGGGCCTCTGCATCGTAGCGTTCCTGCTTTCTTGAATAAGCTTTATAGGTATACAGCTGTCAATCTATAGGTTTAACAACGATAAGGACTTAAGCCACTACTTACACTAGTATGGTCGATGAATCCGCCACAGATGATTACATCCACTGGTCGCAAAACGGCAAATCCTTCATCGGTAGCATAAGGATATTCCTGCAGCTTGGTCTATCGTTTCACTCACATTTCTTTATGCATATAGTCAAGGATCATAAGGAGTTTGCAAAGATTGTTCTACCGCGCTACTATAAACACAACACGTTTGCGTCATTTGTGCGGCAACTCAACATGTATAACTTCCACAAGATACCAGCCGTCCATCAAGGTGCATTGCTTTTAGAAACCCAACGCGAACATTGGGAGTTCTCCAATGAACACTTTCGACGCGGCTCCTTGGACAGACTTGCTCTAGCCACTCGCAAGCGAAACAAGGAACATGAAAAAAAATCGGACTCATCGTCAGTTTCACTGGCAAAATTGATCCGTGACATTACTGTGATTCGTCAGCAACAGGAGGACATAAGCACGGAATTATCCAGCCTCCAAAAAGATAACTCTATTCTCTGGCAAGAGTCCCTCGCGGCTCGCGAAAAACATCAACAACACAAAGAGGTCATTGCAAGGATCCTCCATTTTCTTACTTCAGTATTTTCCGGCCATAATATCACCCCCGCTGCAAACTCACAGCAGATAAATGGCCCATTCATGCTTGGTAAGAATAATGAATATATCAGCTTGCTGGATGACGCCGTAGGTATGAGTATATCGCTTGTTCCTATTTTCCTTTTGCTTTTTACAAAGTTTCTTTACTCTCTGTCGTTGCGTTGAGAGTACTCTGTTCCTTATCATTTACTCATTTACTTTGAATTTTTATATTACTTACCACAATGCGCGCGCCATGGTCCAAACAGGTGTTTTACGTGATGGGAAGACCCCCACAGCAAAGATTGAGGAAGCGGCAGGTAACATGGACGTAAAAGAAAAGGGTGCTCCGGGTAGGTTTGAAGCCGATGAGAACTTGCGGCTCCTTAAAGCGTTATCGTCAGCATTGCAGACGTCATACTCAATAACATCACCTGGGTTGAGTACAACAGATTCTACCTCATCGTCTGCAGCGATACGCTATTCAACAGATTCTCAGTCATCTGCATCGAAGTTTTCGAGTTCAGCCCATACCTTGCCTGTATGTACTCCTGATCATCCTGCAGCAGCAGCAACAGCAACAGCGGCAAGAGAACCGGTGAATATAGCGTCATTTTCGAACACACTTGACAGTGCTTCGCGTTCAGCTGAAGCAATCACCCAGAATATCGAGGATCTCGAGGCGGATATCACGGCGCTTGCAGAGCACATCGGCATTGATACCGCGAACTTGGGTGATCTCTTTGATAACGAGGATCGTCTTGGTGATTTTGTGGATGGCTATGGCTTCATGATTTCAAAGGCGTCGCGGATGGATAAGATAAAGCTTTTCGAATTAGCAGGAGGTTCTCACATCAAGAACAGATACGATGAGTCCAAAACTCCTCAACCGTTTTATGATGTACGCGATAGGTCAAGCACGAAGAGCACATTTGCAGACGCACCTTCTGACCCGTTGTTGGTCACTGATCGTCATCCCCAACAGAGCCATGGTTCAGCTCAACATCATCGACAAAATCTGATGCATCAGGTACCGGCGCACGCACACCAATTACCATCTGTGACGACAGCTTATACATCGCCGGCGATTTCACACTCAACGGGGACAAATGTTCAGGTGGTGCTATTTGCCAATGAAATGTTGACGACGTTTAACACTTTCTTGTTATCCTGTAGGCACCCTTACCGAGCTCGATGAGCCCTCGGGCACATCATGAACCGCATACACAACAGCAGCAAAAACAGCAGAATACAGTTGTTGCTGATAATAACGACCTGCACAACACGAATTTTCCGCCCTCGTTCTTTGAGGGTGGATTTCCACCCAACCTGTTGCAGCCTTTCTATCCGGTTATCTCGTTCCCCTCGGTTGCTCAAGGCGAACAGCATCAATTTGTGGCTGTGCCAGTTCCTGTTCCAGTACCCTACCCGATCCAGCATTATAATTTTCCGAATCCGGTTCCAGGTCAGCAACCTGCAGGCCCTTCAGCAGTGGGCGGTATCATGGATGGCTCTCATGCTCCCATGAATTATCTTTATGGTAACTTCTTTGGTATTCAGCCCAGCTTCTACCCATCTTACCAACACACTGCACAAGCAACAGCAGCACAGGCAACTTCGACATCAGAAGAGGCCTCTCAAGGACTACCAGAATCAACGTCTGATCCGCTCGCCTCGAAAGCACCAAGACAATGAACGGCGTTTTGCAAGGCGATTGAACAAGCTCTTTGTCAACAGCAACAAAAGCGTTCTGGGAATAGCAAACTCATGCAGAACAAGAGTCCGGACGGTCAACGTTTATGGAAAGACATATATATATATTATAAGTTCATATATCATATGCCCCTTATATTCTCAATTGACATAAAAACGTAAGCAACACTGCTTAACGGAAAAAATGCGTAAGCGCATATCTTCACTGAGATGCCCGCCTCTTAAACACAGTGCAACAACGCAAATAGGGGTTTCTAGTGCACAGCCCATGGTTCACATCGTTGATTCTCTTGCTACCTCGAAATATCTTCACAATCTTAGTGCTATAAATAATGGGTGCTCTGCGCAGATGATTTCTTTTCTATCAAATCCATCCTATTTAGCCTCTCCTCCATAAGCTTACCCGATATGGATCTTTACGATATTGGCTCGATTTTATTCTTTGTCTGATACCTATTGCTGTCTCTAGACTGACTAGTCTTACCGTAGCCAAGATCATGGGAATGCAAGGATACCGGGTCCGTCGATCAGGCCGCGGTTTGGCTGCCTTGCGGCATGGCCCCTCTTCGTCGTTGTTTCCGTGGGTGTGCACCTGCAGTTGTTCCTCGTTGGGTCCACCTGCTCTTCTTTTTGGGTTCCCCCATAGCGTCCTTCGTTCTTTCTCTTATTTCTCTGGGGGTTCGTTTGCCGTGCCGACCGAATATCCAGCTTCTGCGCGTTTTCTTTCTCTCTGCTCCTGCCGCTGCTTCCTCTCGCCAGCACATACTGGCTAACCCCGTGAGCGTGGGTGTAAGTTAAAAATGTATGAGGAAGGATTAATACTTTTTTGCTGGCTAACGATTTGTTGTCCCCGGTGCGAAATCCTTTTGCTAACTAGAGCATTACGGTAGCTTTCTACAATTTAGGCCGATAGTATTTCATGTCGAATACGAAGCTTTTTTTTTTCAAGTGATAAATTACAGTCTATGGTAAAGCTATATCTTTTCCGACATGAAAACTGAAAGTGTATGGCTGCAGCAGCTCTAGCAAAGTAGATGGACATTTATCGTCAAGCAGCCTAGAGATGGGTTAGCCAGTAATTTTGAGAACTACAAAAAATGCAAATCGTAGGTGCATTTAGGTGAAGAGCATAAAACGGGTTGTTATCAATTTCATTGATCCTAATCCTTCTGTTGCCTTGTCGAACTGACCAAGCATTTGGTAAAGCGATTCATGATCTTAAACCATGCAACACTGCTAATAATGTTATGAGACATAAGTGCAATCTTTTATTAAAAAAGCATATTTTCATTTTATTAAGATAAACACTCCAGCAAAGGTTGACGAGCGGTGCAATTGATTTGTAAATAGGAAAATACCGACACGAACTTTCTGATGAATTACATGTTTCTTGACAAATCTGCTCGTGGTATCAATATGAAACGTTCCAGGCATTCGTCAACAAAAAAGTACGCATATCATTGTCACCAGACCTATTACAAGAGCAAACACAACGTCGACGTATATTGGGCACTATCTCTGCCGCAGATTTGGTTGCACTCGGTGTAAGAAAATCGAAACTACGAAGAAAAGCAAGGCAGGCGGACACAGATGTTCAGCAGGTCATTTCGCCGGTTTCTTAAAAATGACACTAGATGGAATGGATAAGTACATACTCTACCCACATATGGGTGGTCATCATATAGCCATGGATAATGCGCCCATCTATACACTAGAAAGCAGAAGGAAGTATATCGAAGATAAATCTGTTGTACCTTACGAATTCCCCAGAGTTTTATCCAATTCTCGGCAGTGACAAAAAGTATCATAAGATAAACGTCATAAATTTTTGCAAGGCACATTGTCAAAACGAATCACGGGAATTTGCAGCAGCATGAGAAAATATATTTCGACATCTTTACAAGTGCTGGGAAAGATGTCGAACAAAAAGTCCATGTAATATCCGCAATACATAATACAGCAATAAGAAACAGGACATTGGTATGCAATAAGCGGCACGACGACGCAGTACAGAATAAATAAAAGGGTTCACGCTGAAGTGGGTCAAATGGATACTTCTCCTTTCATTATTCTCAGCCATCTTCTCGGTCGGACGGGTGTTCAGAAAAAGCTCGCCAAAATGAGAACCGTTATAACATCGTCTACACGCTCATACAGTGCTTAGCTGGGCCCTAAAATAAGTCGTGCATTGGGTCAATTATTATACACCGGACGACGTGAAAGTGTTGGAGGCGATGAAACTCTGGCCACCGAACGCCATTCTGTCGCTTGAGCTTCGTACGAGCATCAAGCACCTGCATCTGTCGCCATTGCTCGGCATGCACTTAGCTGCTTCCGTTAGTTTTGATCTTTGAATTTTCGAACAATCGCTATGGCATCGTCAGAAATGACTTCTGACAAATGCGATCAACCTTAACTGGTCATGAAAGGCACTTTTACTGCGAGGATATCAGAGATACATTTGCAAAATCAATGTTGGCTTATTTCATGTTTGTAATAAGAAGTTTTAACTCTTTTTACAAAGAATCCTGTGCAACATGCTTTAACGCGTAAGTAGTAAAGATAACAAGTCTCGTTGCCCTTTTGCAATGATGTTTGAGAAAGTCTAATTAGTGCACATAAGTCATATTCAACGGCCACCGAGGGAATTGCAACCATGTTTGCGGTATTGAGAAAAGGACATACGCGAATGGGAATGATTGATAAAGATTCAATCAATGACGCAACCAAAGGTCAGCATATTTACTTCAATGATGTATTTTTTATTGCAAAGGAAACTGATGAATCAGTTGGTAAAGTTGAATCTTCCCAGATCCCAAATGTATGAATTGTCACCACTTATAAGATGCCGTTAAATACAAATATTGCAGATGATGCCGACAGCATCTTGCTTAAACAGTGTACGCCGCAATTATTCTCGAGCCATTATCTATGCATGCCCCTGGATGAACGCTGAGAAAGATGAAATAGGTAAAAACGGCATACATCATCGAGAAAATGAAGTTGGAACCATTTTTTTTATTTCCCTTGGGTCCCGATGGGCAGCCAATAGCTGATGGACACTCAGTGGAATTAAACGGCCTTGTACATCGGAACAACATCTACGAACTGGCTGATAAAGCCGTCATCTGCAAACCAATATTATCTATAAAGCAAAAGCGTGGGGCTGATGCCTCCGTATCGTATGTGCTCCAGAATCAATTTGGATAAAAGTACAATGCATTGATTGAACACTGACTGGACTACGGAACCGCAGATGAAATACATTCGTACGCAAGTTCTGGCAGATGCGTTCTTACTGAACATGCATAACAATGAAGCAATCGTCATCAATACAATCCAAGTTGATGGTGACAGGAAACTGTGAATATTCATCATAAATTATCAATACCTTCCGATGATTTATATGATGTTACGTACGCCAACCAAGTACTCTGGTGTTTGACCAAGGATCCGCAATACCAGAGATGGACGAAAATCGTCAATCAACTCACACCCCTGCTCTGGCTTAATGACTTCAAGTATACGACCTGATATCCGAGAAAATCCTAACATTGGAACTTCTTCAATCGACTTTTCTGTCTCGGCGAAGCCGATGAGAATTTTTATTGATGAGAAGAGTTGGACTAAATTTCGATGCTTAGTGTTAGATACAACTACGCGATTAATAAATTTATCAAGCGCGCTCTCATTTCCTAATATAGGATTGACACGCTCATTAACATGATCTTTCATATCTTCATAAATAAATCGGCTGCTCGTTAGGAGTCGACGGATCCTCCGAGAAAAGTTGGCGCACTTTTTAGTACGTAGAGATAGGATTACCAAAGACTTTTTGCGACATTTTTGTCTGATATAGCGACTCCTGGTTTGGGTGGCATGTGACTTTGAGGTTTTGCTCCCCTTTTTTTTGCAAACGCTCCCTTAAAGCGTCGTTGTTTTCTTGTCAAACAAGATATCCCAATGTTCGTGTCGTACCATTGGACCTGAGGATGGTATCCACCTGAGGTGATTTCGTATACCAGATAATAATTCTGTCGAAGAGGGGTAACTTGCGTTTTTCCTCTCATAGGCGATGCAACCAGTAATTTTTTTATATTTTTTTTTTGCCCTGCGAGTGGATCTTGAACATTTTTTCAGACCCGCTTTGTAATTTTGTTTCAAACGCGCTTCTGGACATAAAAAAATCCTGCTATTGATTATTGTCTAACAGTATCATGGAACAACATGAGTCCCCGCATGCCGGTGCTACTGATGCTGCTGGTACTGCTGGTACTGCTTGTGCTTTTCGCGATACCACAAAGGACGGGGCTCTTGTCAGGGAATCAACTCCATTGCAAGCTCGTGCAACTAATCTACACCGTCCCTCCCGGATGGAAACCGCACGACAAAAAATAAGCGAGTGTCGATTTTACCTTGACAGCATGGATGAACAGCTAGAAAAAGGGATTAAGAATCGACTCAAACTTTTGGGCTCAGTAAGTATTATAAGAAAGAGAGAGATGAACGAAACTACCACCTGCAAACCAACTTCTCCTCAAGCATTGTTAATTGTAAACGACTCACTCGTACTTCCCCCCCTCTTTCCAGTCGTACGATGCCTTTTTTTCAAACAAATGCACCCATTTAATCACAACCAAGCCGCATACCGATCAAGCATTGGGATCCAGTAAACCCGATCCGATCGTTGCGAAGGCGCTCCAGTGGAAACTCAAGATTATGGCACCAGAAAGTAAGGAAGAAGCACTACCAGCCGATGGCATTATTTATTGATCGTTGTTACAGAATTATCACGACTGCTCCAACAGATTGTGAACAGCCATACTAGCGGACATCGCAGCAATCGTCTACAACAACACCAGCAACACGCCGCAGAGGCGGCGGTGGCAGCGGCAGCCGTAGGAAGCGTTCTTAATGGACCGGCCAATCTAGCTGCGCTAATGGAGCATGAGAAACGGTATGGCGTAGGGACGAGTCGAGGCGGTTCGATTGAACGGCCTCCACCGCAGTTTATCCCTTTCAAGCATCGATATCTGTTGGTCGAAGACGCGACGCAAGTCCACAGACCCTTGGTTATTAAAGAGTACATGGCGGTCAATGATGTTTGCTACTGGCCATATATAAAAAATACGCCTGCTCATAAGTCGCCGTTTGCTGCGATGCCAGCAGTATCGTCCGAGAAAATGGCTGAACAAAGGTTGCAAAAGCATAAGCAAGAGATCAAAATAGCGACAGGAGAAACAACACCAGCCGCGCCAACAGGAGCACCAGCAGCAGGACCAGGACCAGCAGCGCCAGCATCAGCACCGGCACCGGCAACTATCGCAACAAAAGCAGTAGCAGCAGCACCCATAATAGAGACAAAATCACCTTTCCATTCGTCTAATTTTAAACCTTCAGGAATCCAACCCTCCATGACAACAACCCCGCAAACTATAGCTACCACGGCCTTGACGCCCACCACAACGACTAATATCACTATTCCAACATCTCGGCTATCCAAAGCCGGCCTTGAACGCGTCCCACCCGATGAAAATGTGGCACGCCTAGACCGACGAATGGTGGATAGTTCTGCGCCACGGCTTCGATCCACCGCGACGCTGAATAACATTAACAAAAGACAGACAAGGGATGTATCTGCTAAGCTTCAGGATGATGCGGCTCGAATGCACGCTTATTATGCAAGGAAAAAGGCCGAGCAAGAAATGAGATGGTGTGAAATTTGCAACAAACGATATAACGACTTGAAAGACGTGAGCGCTATAAAAGATGTAGAAAGTTTGCAAATAGTGAGTGAGACTGACATTGGATCCAAATATTTAATAATAGCACGTCCAGGAGAAAGGGCATCAGGCGTATGTCAAAGACAAGAATAATTTTAACGGCCTTGATTCCATCTTAATGACGGTCCGTCGGAAGTACAAGTCGCCTCTTCCCCTGTACATGAAGAATACTATTGATCCGGATATTGATGGTAGCGACGTACAGTTTGAAAACAATACCAAAATCAAGAATCCCGTCAAACGCCCGATTGAATACATGGACATTGATGAAGATCTACCTGCGAAAAGACACACAACACCATCATCACTTGCTTACCGTTAGCGAGTATCATACCCATCACCATCACCAGCTTCTTCCTCCTTTCATCGGCATTAAATTTTTTTGTTGTCTTGAGCATTCCTTTCTCTTTCTCCCTCACACATTTTCCTACATGTACTTTATTACAGACATAAACTCTTATTTGTTTCTGATTAAAAAGATTGCCAAGGGCAACGGACGTCATGATTTCCATAAAAGGCGAAGCTTTCCCAGGACTAGACCCCCACCTTTCTTAACCCAGTCACAATCACCGACAGATTGATGATGACAAGGGCCGTCCTTTTGGGAGTTTCTGCAACCTTCTCTTCCTTTTCACCTTACGCTAGAGGCGATGTCTGACAATACCACTCGCGCCGAGATCGACCGCTTGAACCGATTTGTTGAGGCAGCCCCGCAGTATAGCTATAACATCGATCAATACAAGGGCCAATTATGTCGTCAGTTACCTGGTGGTAAGGAAGAATGTCTTAAGCTCAGCCTCGAGTGTAAGTGAATCAGAGCAAACACGGAGGAATTGGTTAAAAGAAGGACAAAAGATGCGGGGGAAGAAGAAGAGAAGATAAAGAGACTGATATAGGCGTATGTAGACACCAAAATGTTTGAGCAGATGCAAAAGTTGGGCTTCTTTTGCGCTTTGCCCATGGATCCGACAAAGACCCATATGGAGTGCACCCGGATATAAAAAAAAAACCACCTTTCATTCCCGTCCCCGCCCTTCCGCTTGCATGCGAGCTGCGCGCATAAACATTACCTCCACGGTCTTTATAAAAGGCCATTTCGATTTTCGCCTTTAGACAAGAAAATGATATACACAATACATGCAACAGTACACAGGTCAAGAGCAACCGCAAGACTTTGTTACGCGTGCAGCGAGTAGAAATTTTTCAAACTGAACGTGGGGTGGGGGGGTTTTGATTCAAATACTCCGCGTCTAGAAAATTGTGTGCTACCCCACCCGGTCCAATCAATTTATTCGGTTGCAAGCATCGTAAAGTGATCAATAATGGAACGAAATATCTCTCTGCGCCACTGATCCTTGCAAGCCTTGCGCGATCGGCCCACCTTGAATGCAACAGTGTTCCAGTCGAACGCAGCCATATCGTCGAGCTGCTTATCCTCGACAACGGCCAAGAGCAAGTTTAGCCGTTCTCGCGGTTGCCACCGTGGCCGAACCAGCCTGGCGATGGTTGAGGAACGGCTTTGGACGGCGACGCTACTGCAGGCGCTGATGTCGCTGGTGTTGCTATGGCTCGACCCGGTACTCTGTCGCACCGCGCAGCGTCGTTTGGTGATCCTTTGCTTGTTGCTGCCGCTCTCCTGGGCTGCTGTCGGCGACGCTTTCCTCGCCCGTGATCGTTCTAAAGGTTCCCGATCTGTCATATGGGTGATCATGCCAATGTTCATCACCGTTGCTCGTGTAGGATGCGGACTTGGCACGGGCTGCTGCTGCTGCTGCTGCTGCCGCCGCCGCCGCGGAAGACTGTGTCGAAGAAGCGTGTGGATCGAAGGAAGGACAATGGACGGCCGCAGCGCCTGTGCCAGTGTCTGTGCCTCTGGTGCTTTGGCGTTGTTCTTATTATCCATTTGAAGGTTAAATGGATCTGGTCCGTCGTCACTATCGCTCTCTGCTACTGCTGCTGAAAATGTCATCTGCTCAAATGGGGAAGCCTGGTGGGTCGGAAACTCCAGATGGCAAGTGCAAGCGAGGAAAAAGAACTTCAAACTTGCTTCGTAGCGTCTTTATATTCGTCTCTTTTGCAAAAAAAAAAGAATGTGCATATGTGGGCCACGCAATAGAGAGAAAGTTCCACCGTTCATTTGCTCTTGCCCATTATGCCACCTCGCCCTTTTAAACGTCTTTGTTATGATTGCATACGTATATGGCTCACTTCTGCGAAGGACCCCCTCTATCGGCCTATCAAATGCTCAAACACCCCGCCCGCCCTCACCTCAGATGTTCTTTGTTGTTAATGGTTTTTACACTTGCATCCTTTTTAGGGTAAACTTTTGTTCTGAACAATCGTTCTGTTTTTATTATCATCATGCACGCAGACCAGGGGGTTGGGGTGCGGTAATTGTTCTATGACTGGATCAAACGCGCAACATTGAAGGCTAGGCAGATGCACATGACAAGCACGCCGTACACTGCGAGACCCACGGCGCTGATCTTACCGGCCTTCCAGGGGTCGTTCTCATGGATCTTGTAGTAAAAGATACCGGGCAGAATGAACGAAATGGTCGTCGATCCTGTTGACCCCACAAAAGCGAGTACCTAGCACGCACATGGGTCAGCATCCTCTTGCTTCTCGCCTCCTTTGCTCTTACCAGATCCAACTCGCTAACTGTAATGGCAATAAGATAACTCGACACAAGAATAAAGGTAGTCATGATAAAGTACTTGATAGCGGATGGCGGTGGCGGTACCTTGAGCCCGCGTGCTTCTGGAGATCGCCAAGCAAGCACCTTGTCAAGGGACGCGCGGCATGGGTGGGCTTGAAGCGGGTAGCTGAATACTACTAGCACCACAATGGCCAGGCGTCCACCTGCGACAAATTTGCTTTGAGGGTCTATTTTTTTTTTTTTTTTGTTGGCTATGGTAAGAGCGGACTTTTCTCTCTTTTTCACTTTATACTTGCATTCAAGAATGATGTTGCCAAGCACCTTCTTTCCGAACGTTAGATAGCCAAGGATACCGATGGCTTCGTAGATAATGCATGCGGTACCAATGGACAGTTTGATCACGTTGGTTATGACCCGCTTGCTGTTATCCTTGATTTCGTTATACACCGAAAAGATCTAAAGTAACAGATGTGGGTACATGAAACTCTGCAGCATTCTCTCCACTTTACATTCTGGTGGCACGTGAACGCAAACACAAACACCGGGAGTCTGCTGAAGAACCGAGCCGAAAACGTGGCAAATTCGACGGTGGGAGGCGGCCGGGCGGGGGAAGGTTCGAAAAAGTGATACACGACAATGGCACAGAGGTAGACGACGGCTATCAAGGCGATTACACTGGTATACTTGAGAGAGTCCAGCTTCCTCAAGAAGCTCAGGGGAAGGATTGCGCTTCCCATAAACACAGTGATCCAGAACCGACGGTCCATCAAGATCACGTCTTCTGCGTAGTCGGAAAACGAACCCACCACCTACACACGTATTCTTTCTTCTTCAACAACCCGCGCCCCCTTTTTCTCCAGATGCGTTGCATGTGTATGCGTTACATACCTGAGGCATTAAATCACCAATGATAATCAGATAACTGATACCAACACCAAAACATTTTATGGCGATGGCCAAGTCAAAGAAGACAGCCATATGTGGCCACGTGAGCTTAGAGACAGCAAAGAACGATGCGTGGCGTCCATCTGTGCGTGCCGCACAGCGTGAGAGGAAAAAGAGGCCCATGCCTGAAGCAAGGGCTGAAAGGATAATGACGACGATGCCTGGAATCAGCCCGATCGACGCCAATGCAGCAGGCTATGCCAACATTTTTTTTTTAAAAAAAAAAAAAAGTAGTACAGCATAAAAGGTGAAGGGGGAAAACGAGGGAGGGAAGCAAAAAAAAATCAAAATGCGTAAGGAATCCTATTCAGTCTTCAGTGTTTCAGTCTTTCTGTTCATAGCTTTACCATGGCTAATAAACCAGTGCCCAGAATGGTATTAAGTAGATTGATGCTGCAGCTGAAAGGAGAAGCTGTTGGCGGGCGTTCTACAAATTCTATGACGGCATCATCACCTTGCGAGACAGAAGTAGCAGCGGACGACAGGAGCGGTTGCTGATCTTCAAGGTAAGCACTGGCATTATCAGTTGATGTGTAAATCGAAGGTGTAGCGCGGAAGGAGGAAATGGAGGAAGCGGTTTCATTGCTTTCTATGGGCTGATATCTAGTAGACATATTAAAGAGGAAAGGAAGAGAGGAAAGAGAGAGAGAGAGAGAGAGAGAGCGAAAGAGAGAAGCAGGAGGTGGGCGTTTGACTGTACGGCTTTGTGTGGTGGGGAAGGAGAGGGGAAAAAAAGACGATGGCATAAATTGTGCACATTTTTTTTTTCTTTCCGAGGTGAGGCATCGTTTCTTGGGGCAATAGATGATAGCCTTTCTGCCTCTTTTCTCCGGTCTTTAATTAATGTACAGCAACAACCAAACGCTGTCTTTCGGCTTGGTTTAGAGCACCCGCTTCTGATCTCGTTCCTGTCATCAACAACCTCCCCCTTTTCCTTCTACTGCCTGGGTCAGCCTTGCCGCCAGCCTTATGCCGTTTCGAAGTCCTCTGTCTTCCCGGCAAGATCATTGGTTTATTGTCAAGCTTCTTATCCCGTGACTGGATCAATAAGCCTTGGCTGCTTCATCTCCGACTCGTCAAACGACAATTGACCCACAACAAAACGGCCACCATGGCTGGAGAGTCCCACGAATCTGATTGGTGTACCTCCAGATCACCATAAATAGCGCACGAAATTCTGCCCTTATCATCCGCGTGCTAGTTATTTTTACTTGGATGCAAAGGATTGTCTGTGGATTAATCTTTATTACTTGATTCGCAGAACAGCGCGGACATTGATCAGGAATTCGAAAAGGGCCGCCTTGAACCCTGCCACGTTGCGAGTCGGCGGAAGTATTCCTGGTAATTCACGAGGCGTTGCTGTGTCTAATTTCTCAAAGGCATGAAGAAGTCGTGGCTGGATTTCACTTGACTGTTGCGAAATGATCTGGTTCACCATCACAAGATATGCTTCCTATAGATCCAGCGCATTGTTTTTTAGTTCAAACTATCAGCCTCCCTCCCACTTTTGGCTATAGAAGCCGTTTCGTACCCTTTCAGCGCAAATCAGGAAGAGGAGTGCCTCCGAAGCGGCATCCACCACAGACGAATCCAGATTATCAAACAAAAGCAGGCGGATCAACTGTTCCAGGAACTTGTTAAACGCAGGTTTTAGAAAGTCAATGTTACCTACACCGTTAAAGTTTTATTGTCAGAGATTGCTCAAAAGCGGGATCCCTCAGCTGACTTACTGGCATGAGAAAGCATCTGGTGATGGGCCCACAGCGCAAGTGGAGCAACAGCCTGGAGTGCAAGGATGCTGACATCTACGATATCATGCCCAACACCAAACTCGAGGCTTGCCATGAGGTTATTGAATAGGTCAGTTGGAAGTCCAACTAGCTTGTCGGGGAAGAATTCAATGAGGTTGGAAATCAATTTGATATATTGTTGGCAAAGAGAGGGAATCTTGAGCATCTCGAGATCAATCATAGGGATTATCACATTGACACCGAAAAGCACCACATCCGCAACGTCTGCATTCCCGGGTGGCACAGGGGCTGCATTCTCTGTTCGGTCTATACAACGTTTTGTTTAGTTTATATCGCAGTGCGCTCTTCTAACATCGATTAGCCAAGACACTTACTAAAGTCTTCGAATTCAGACGCCATGATATTCGTCAGCAATGAAAGCGAAACTGCAATGTCTGGGTAGGGTCGATCCGCTTCTTCCTCCTGGGAATGCATTCTCTTTTTGCCTTGATATTTTTTAAAGAAAAAAAATAAGACGCTGCCTTCTGTTGATGAAGCCATCCATCATAAACATTACCTCGGTTACTTGCTCCGTAGCTCTTGAGCACCTCTACAATGATTCTAAAGAGCATCTGTTTCTGCGTCATCTCAAGTAGTCCGAAATCCAAACGACCCGCAAGATCAGAAAGGAACTGGAGGATCAGGACCTGCATTTCGTTTACGGTCTTGTACATGTCCATCAGCTGTAGGATACTCTCAAAGAAACGAGAGCCAAAGTTGAAGATGATCTGCGTATTGCTATATTCGCTTGCAAGCGCAAGGCCATCGAGCATCTGTCACGGACATGTGGGTGAATATTTTCCGACCTTATTCTCTCTCTCTCCCGATCGATCTTTATACAGTACCTCCAGCGCATTCATCACATCATTCATCACATCAGCTCGCTGGTAATTTTGCATGAAATCGGGCCGATGGAGTACAGACCCTAAGCGTTTCTACGTAATGAAATAATAAGGCCGATGTTCCTAGCAAACACTCACTGCGCCCCCACTCACCTCGATCATGCCAAAGATCATGCCAAGATATCTTTCGCGGACTCCTGGATCGTTAGCGCCGCTCGACATGGTGGTAATCGTCTGAATAAGGGAACTATAGCCAGTGTCGTTGATACTTGCTTCACATCAAGTTAGCGTCGAAGTGACCTACTTGTGAACAACTTCCGGCAATTGCTGTACATTCTCAGTGATGAACTGAACCAGGTCCGGGAATTTGCCTGCAAATAGCACAGTTATCAGACCATACGGGATTCCATATGGAACACGTAATGACTTTTTTTTTACCAGACTGTAAAAATCCGGTCTTGAGATTCACAGAAATACCGCATGTGTTGAGCCAACGGATAATCTAATTTTTAACATCAATGCAAACGGCTCCTTTCTTATATTCGCACCCCACACTTCATTCTCCGATATGTACCTGAACGAGGACATCCGGATCCGCGTTCCACAGAATGAAGTTTGCTTTGATTTGGTCAATGTAAAAATCGACTATTTCCAAGCCTTGACCATCCGACGGACCAGGTCGCCCAAAAACATGGGCAATATTTGGACTACAAAGTAGTAGCGTTCGCAATGTCAGGCATTGACGCTATTCCTTGTGGTGTCATTTACCTCATGTAACCGTAATCATTTTCATTGACAAGAAGATAAGATTTACTCCAGCGTTCGTTGAACCAAATGAGTGTTTCCGCAACCTGTGGACTACAGTACGATGCCTAATATGTAATGTCGATGCCATATGTAAGAGTGCCCCGTTGAAACTACACATCGGTTCTATAATGGAACATACCTCCACTGAATTGGTGCTAAAGCCAGACAGGAAGCGGAATATCTCTAGGATCAGTCGTGAGATGGAAGTAATCTGGTCTTGCTCTACGCTCTAGGACACCCAACCAAACTCAGTCAGCCATCGTTTCGACTGGTCCTCTTCGTATCCGTTCTTACCTGTGATCCAGAAAGCTGCATCAATGACTCGGGAATCATGGGCTGTTCGCCGTTACCAGCATCAGCGAGGATATGTGCAATGATTAAGATAATCCAATGCATATGCTCCTGGAGGAAGGTGATGTATTGACCTGGTCCATTCATCCACGAAGAATCCGCCGATCTTAATAAAACTCATCACCCACCATCCAACAATAAAAAGATGCCTACCGCTACTCTCTCCTGAATTTTTTGCAAAATATTCCTTGAGACGGTTGAACCGGTCTGTTAAGAGCTGTTGCAGATATAGAAGCGACTTGTGTGGGTCAAGTCGCCCAAGCGTACCGATACAAGTCAATTGATCCGCAAAGGTATCCTAGTTGCAGCAGCATATAAGGTCTTGGCATGATCTTCCCCCACACACACTCTCTCTTTTCCGTGATAATCCTAGAGTGCATTACCCAGTCTTTGAAGCCTCCGTCAATCTCCTCTTCGTCTTCGTCGTCCATGATGGACTGCTTTGACTGTTCCAGCTTGGCATCCACATACGTCTCAACAATCTGGAATGCCACATTACGAAGATACTGAGCCAGGTTTTCACGATCGACAGGACTTAGGCCGCTCATTACTGCCTGATCCGCTCCACGACCATCCGTCGGTTGCACAAGGTCAGCTAGACGGACCCAAGTCTCTAGGCATTCGTCGCTTGCTTCGCCGATCCAGCCTTCGTCAATGTCCTGGGCTGTCATACCTCGAAGAGAGGCAATGGTCATCTTGCCGAAATCGTTTAAGAACTGGAAAAATTCGGGGATGCTGCAAAGGATGGCAAGCGGCACATTTTCAAAGAGTCGGCGAATCATTTGGATGGTGCCCAGCATTTGAGGACCGTGCTCCGACAGATTGCTCGGATCACTTCCGGCTTGCAGAAGGCTGTGTTACATACACGGATGTCAATAATCTATCATAAGATATGGATAATAGAGAAATGTGCTTACTCGGACATCAGCCGCAAAATGCCTTGGACCATTGTTGTGGCATACAGCTTTGTTGTGTTCGGATCATTATTAAAAAACTCATGGGTGAATCCCGCCAGCTGCACGAGGCATTGGCGACATCGATGGCCAAGCACATCGTCGTTTTGAACAAGCCCGTACGTCTAAGCATATACGGATCGATTGCAAGTCAGACCATCCATCCCCTTCGCGGGCCACTGTACATCACCAACATACCATAAAGAACAGCCAAAGCACTTCTGTGTTCGCAACAACAGGCCGCCATGTTTTTGGAAATATGGTGTATGTCTTTTTGACAGCACCCGGCCCATTTTCTCTGTCGACGTAGTCGTCTTCTCGATCTGTCTTTGCAAATGTGCCCGGTAAGACGACTGTTTTGCTTGTCGATTCAAATTCCCATTGTAAAATCTTTTCGAGAAGTGTCACAAGCTCATTTATCAACTCGTCTGGCTGTTGTTGTTGCCGCTGCTGTGAGACCACCGCATGAAGCCGTGTCACCGACTGCTCAAATAAACCAAGCAAGACATGATCCTATTTCATTCCCACCGCCGCAGCCCACTTCTGCATGAGACAGCCACACTCGATCTTTTAAGGTTCTCAGCCCTTTACCTCAAAAAACACCTTAGCCTTGTGATGGAATTCCCAGCTCAAGCCAGTTGCGGTGGCCTTTGTGCTTGAGAAATGGTCCAGGAGTGCGCTCGCCAACGTAATACCGATCAACTAATAAATATCGTTAGCTTTTAAGAAAAAAGAAAAAGAAATTCCCCCATAGATTCATTTCTTACCGACTCATGACCCTGCATCGAGATCAATTGCTTGACTGAGCCACAGAGAGCATCGCGATCGCCACCCGAAATATCAAATAGGCTACGTTTTGTGATCAACGCGGCATCCGAAAGCAGCTGCAGACGCACATATTTCATAAGACTAAACGAAATTAGCATCCCTTCTATCATTCACTACTATGACTTCCCCCCCCGCGAAAAAAGAACACTTTACTCGGGACGTTTCAAGCAATAATCGACAAGGTAGTTCTTGAGCTGAACAATATCCGAAAGTGCATAAAGTGTATAGTCACGGACCGCTACTTCGCCGGTTGCCAATGCCACTTGGAATTGCGCCATAGGGCTTTGGGCATGTTCTAATATCGAGAGACGCGAGAGCAAAATAAGTTTTTGAACCCGTTTCTTTTTTTTTTGCGGGGAAGGTGGAGGGGAGAATGGATAGCATGCCTAGAATGTATTGGCATATCGGAAGCACTTCGGGGATCTGTCGGAATGAGGAAAGAATGTGTTCGGCAGCAGCTCGAGTGGCAGGCACCTAATTTTGTACATTGGTCGATCGCATGAGCATAGATTGTCCCCCTTCTCTCTTTTTCAGTCCTGGCAATCGGGGAGCCATTGACCAGCAATGCGCACCTGAAAATCTGAACAAGCTTCTTCAAACTGAGCGCAGATGGCTGCAGTATCATGCGTGGATTGCGCCATTGGAGAAAAGACAGAAAATGATCTTATTTTTTATATTGGTGTATCACTTTCTAGATTTTTTTTTTTAAAAAAAAAAAGGACGGGATCAAGTCGGCGTTCGGACATGATTACCCCTTCCCCATACTCGATATTCAAAAATCAAAGTCGCACCCTGCCAGTTCTGAAGTCGCAGCATCGCATTTTGCCCAGAAATCTTTACGCGTGATGACAAATCGAATGTGACATATATACACGGAAAATGTCGCTTGGCAAATCCATCTCCTCCTTATGACTCTTTCTCTTTTTTACACTTTTACATTCTGAAATGAACAATCTATTTTTTTACTACGATGGCTACGGTTATATCGTTGATGAGTATGGCTGTCCTGAATCGATGGATTATGCCATTGATGAGGAAATATACTCACCTCAATCCGTTTGTTCTCACACTGAATATCTGCGTAGCATATCGTGCAAAGATCACCCTGAGCTTACTGCCACGCGAAAGGATACAGACATTCGGATGAAAGAAGCGGGGATCAAGTGCAGTTACACAGCGTACACTGATCAAGACAACGTCGGATTTTGCAAACTGACGCTTGAGAAGGTCTTGAGTACATCAATTGCTGCAAAACAGTTAGGAATCCACGCTCGTTCAGCCGAATGATGGGCATTAAAGTACGAGAAGGACCCTGATAGCATCTTCAAGGAATGAAGAAGCAGAGATCGTTGACGCATTCTCAGTGAATAGCATAAGAATGTTATTTTTGAATGCATTGATGAGAGTCCATCCATTGTCCTCGAGCAGCTGATGTATCAACTACTCCAGAGATTCGAGGGTCTCAAAATATGCAAAACGACGCTCCAACGATTTATGAAAACCGAATGCAACTTGTCATTGAAAATGGCTCGGTTTCAGCCTGTAGACAGGAATAGCGAAGCAAAAATCCAAGAGCGCCTTGACTGGGTGCGCAGATGGGACATGACCAACATCGACTTTAGAAAAAACTGCGTTTTTCTTAGTAGGTCTGGATTCCATATGAATATGAAACGCAGCATGGCATGGTCCAAGAAAGGGACTCCTGCAGTGGTTACTCCTTAAGGCAACAATGGACAAGATGGATAAGTATGGACATATGAAGGGCCATTATTTGGTAATGTATAATGCACCTATCCAGAAGGCTCAGAATATCTCTAAATACATCGAGTCTCGAGGATATCGATATGCTTATCTTCCACCATACTCGTCTAAACTCAATCCTATTGAGCATTTTGGGTCGGTGGTCAATAGCAAAGTTAAACGGAATAGGTTCTTGGAAAGCGAGATGTTGATGACACGAATCAGCGAACCATCCGATAGCTTAAAGCTGAGAGATTTCGAAGGGTTCGTTTCTCATTCTCATATGTGCTTAGTTAACTGCCGTAATGGGAACGACAATGATCCGACGGCTCCTCCACCTTCGGAGCTGCACCGGGTCTTGGGGGTGCGTCCCTGTCCCTTCTCTTCTTGATAATGGAGACTCCTATGCCATCCGTTTCAAGTGTACCACGAAATCGAAGTACTCCATTCTCTGCAGGCTTGAGAGCTTTCGAATGGACATCGATGACCTCGTCTCATCCGCCAGGATAAGGAATTTTTTTGACTCATGAGCGATCCAGAATGTTTTGTCATATCATTTTTGCGTCAATCATTATGTATGACGGAGACCAGAACCGAAGAAGAGGGAAAATGGCAAATGCAGGCAATTGAAGTCGTTCGAGGAGGAGAGCGAGCAGGTAAAAGCCTGCCATATGTTGGATTGGATGAACCTTTGCATCTAGTAGATGCTATCGTTGTCAAGGGCGTGAGTACTGGTGTAGGCGTCGAACATTGGCCGGAAGAGGTCGAAACTTCCTGAAGATAAAGGGTCTTTGGGGACGTTTCGACGAGCTACCATCTGTTTGAATATTGTTGCGGGTGTAATAATTACTCTCGGGTGCGTTGGCTGATTTGTGTCGCGTCCAGATCTTGGCCAATCATCTACTTATCAAGTTCCTCTTTCCGCTGTCGAATATTCAACAAGATATTGATAGCCTGCCGAAAGTGTTGGCCGAATCGTATTTGAATGTTATTGGTGTAAGCAACAACCATCTTGGCGTCTTCGTAATTTGCACATTTCTGGGAGTATGGAAAGGATGGTCGTTCATAACTTGTGTATAAGAGGTATGGAGTCGAATATTCATCAACTCAGGTTCCTGTATCGAGTCGTTTCCTCGCCACAACCACGTCGTTTGTAATCGATCAATGCGAGCCAGACTTCAGCAAAGAATCTTCTTTTGTTGATAAAAATCATGATGTCAAAATTTTGACAGTGCGTATACATGCATTGTCGTTATATTCACAAAGTCGACCAAATGGTCCAACTTTTCGCGGTACTCTTGTCTCCAGCCTATGCTTCCACAACCATGGTACGATCGCGGTTTTAGATCAATGAACGTTCATACTTGGAAGAATTGTTTTAGTGCGGTAGGTTGTCGGTGAAACGAGTATATCAAAGAAAAAGAAAGAATGAGAGTAAACAAGCGGTTTTCTTCGCGGAAGTACATATTATCTATTCTTTCTTATTTGACTAGTCTCATACAAGCATTCAGAAGGTAGGATTAACGGGAAACCAATTACTAACATAAATGCACATGCAATTCTTATCACACCGACCCCTGAATATGCCCGTTTCTAACAGCATCAGTAAATGATGAAAATCGTCGATGAAAAGAGCATGTGATCCGCCACTATATTTACTGCAGCATCGTTTATCACAAAGATTTCCTATAAATAATGGACAGCCGAGAAATCTCCTTTCTCCATCAACTTCATCCTGACGCTTTCTTCCGTGGTCTTATCCGGTATGATCGCTATAATACCAAATTATTTTAGTGCAACTAACATCCACTGTCCTTTATAGATTAACCAATCGTACCCGTGCTCTATGAGCCATGAAAGAGAGGAGATCCTGAACACTCTTCCTGTCTCTCCGTCCCGGTTATCGCCGGGACTACCCGCGATAACTATTGGGTCCTTCGGGGCCCTTGATTGCAAGTTAAAGCGTATGGGGGAGTTGTGTTTTCTGTTGACTACCAGGTTTTAATCCATGGATGCGAAATCTTTTTACCTACTCATACGACAACTTTATACAATTCTATGCGATCTTGTTTACGACATTTATATTTGAAGATAAAGTATTTACGTACACTCAACCCCCTAGATTACTAGTAGAAATGCCTGTTCAATGAAGCAATAATATTAGATGCAAGTATGGATGTGCAACGATATGGATATGTACAAGTAGATGGGGTGTCTGACGCTGCAGGTGGTCTTGTTTAGACAAAACCCGATTCTTCGAGCATGCGCGTCACCATTTGATCTTCGCGTTCTCTACACATTCCCGATGAATAATGAGACATACGCAAAGAGCGAGAAACAAAGGTCTCTTACTTTGGTTCTATGGCAAGGCTGTCACGATATATCCTTTCCTCGTCCCGGTTACTTTGGAGTTGAGCCGTAATAAAAGTTTGGAGGGGCGCGACACTCTGCAACGAGTAGGCGACGTTTTGGAACTGCTGAAGTTCCCGGATGACCCGACCTATCTTGTCGAGTTTAGAAAAGTTAATGTGGACTTGATGACCTTGATTATTGATGACGTTGGGATTGCCATCTTCAATGAATGTGAGGTCCTGCAAATATATGCCGAGGAATGGAATGCAGGGCGGATTGACCGAATGGACGTGGGTCCGATACTCTATGAAGTTGCGGTTTGGCGAAAAGAGCGATCGTAGACACGCAAGCGAGGAAAGGTGGCGTTGCCCGATACCATCCCAGGTGCGGCGCAGGCGACCGATGGAGCTGCTGTCAAAGGCGGATAGGATCGCCATGCAAGTGTTAAAGTTGTTGAGCTCATTGCACTTCTCCGAGACCTGAATCCAGTATTTCACAATCTCACTGCGCTTTTTCGCGTCCCGTGAACTGAGGATAGAACCGCACACCCACAGCGTCACCCGATTGTTGTAGTCAATCGTTTTGCGCACATTAGGGCTGCTCTGGCTCCCGTCATCGGCCCCCGACCAGCCTTTGTGGAGGCATTCCGACGGTTTGATCGATCGATATAGATCAAAGTTCATAATAGCCATCTGGCGCGCAAGCTCGAGCGGCGGAATATCCAGCAGTCGAAACTTGGTCATGTTCCGCGGTAGCATCGGTTCGGGGGCATCGCGAGGCATCGAGACCATCTTGCGCACGGGGTTGTCGCTGTCGTTCTGAAGCTGCTGAATAACGCGTTCAAGCTGGTTCTTTGCAAAAAAGTCGGGCGTAGCATGGATAAACTGGAGCACATCATCTAGCAAGTTCTGATCCTCCTCCGTGCTAAAATAGTATTCGATCCACATCTTGAATACATTGAACACCCGCAGTTGGATCACCTTCTGCTTCCTTTCTCGCCAATCTTCGAACTCGGCCGCCGTCAGGCCGTCTGGCACGGGCTGGTTGAATCGTGCCACCAGCAACTCAAACAGTTGACGGGCCATGCAGAATGACCGGTAAGTCAGCAAAAATGTTCGAATAAAATTCATGTCAAGCTGATCGTGAGGCGTCAGTCGCTCCACCAGCGCTGCCAACGTGCCACTCTTGACGTTGCCGTCCCCGGTCATCTGTAACGTCTCCTCAGTGTAGTCGTGGCCCATGTACCATCTTTCATTGGATGATTTGGACGGTGCAGTGGCCGTGCAGTCGGATGTTCCAGTATTACTGTTATCCTCAGGCTCTGTCATCACTGCTGGTACGTTATCACCTTCCAGGTCATCTTCTTTTTCCTCCTCTTCTTCCTGTAATGCAGCTGCTATCGACTCAACGCAGTCCAGTATGGATGCAATCGGTTTCTTGGTACTTTGAATCGCATCCCGTATTTTGGGCATCAGTGTTTGGAAGTCCGTATGTTCGCCCGTCGCCAACTGGAGATTGCAGAAAATTCGACCGAATCCGTCCAATAAGGCCTGCTTACTGATGGACATCTGCATCTCTGCCTCTTTCTCAATATATATGGACTCAATCGCTAGGATCAGCTGGGAAGTGCGGCTGCTGAGGTGATCAAGGCGGGTAAACAAAAGCCCGACCAGGGCCGTCAGTTGTTGTTGATTTTCCCATTCGAAGTTGTCGAGGAGTCCGAGCATGGAATCAATCGAACGCTGGAGGTTGTGACCATGGGTGCGAATAAGGCTGAGATCGCTTTCGTCTCCATTGGTACCTTCTGTGCTAGTATCGCTAAAGATGCTTGTGCCCGTTGTCGAGTTGCTCCTAGCCGTCGAACTCGTGAGATGCGTTGACGTCGAATTTGCCCGTAAAATACGTGTGCCGCTGCTGCTAGTACTGGTGTTGGTGCGACCAAAGGCTGACTTGGTTGCTGAAGAAAATTTGGTGTGCATTCTGCGGGTCATCGGGTCGTGGCTTTGATCGGCATCGTCCTGCGTGCCCTCTTCGAATATCGTGGTAATTGGGGACGTCATGTTATTCGTACTATCGCTACTTGTAGCTACAATGATGGGCGATGATTCAAGACCGGGGTCGGGTCGCATAAGTTTGATGGAAATGGCCTGGCAGGCAGTAACGAAGGTGCGCAAGGCAACCAGCAAATCCCGGACGTTGGTAGTAAGACCTTGCTTATCGACGACACTGGCCCAGTCTCTCATAAGATCGTTTTGTCGAATCTTTTCGAGAAACAAAGTGGATAGCCTTAATCTTGCAAGGATTGCAATGAGTGTCCGATGAGGTGCTTGGAGCGATTTATGAAACTGCTCTTTGTCCGTGCAACCTGCGGTGACCAGCATAAGCCGGACAACGTTGACAGCGGCAAGCGTGTATGGATAATAGAGGTCTTTCTTGCTGTATCGAATCGCGCTGTCAAGATTGTGGATAGTAATGGCGATGCAAGATGAGAGGGCCTCCCACGTCAGAACTGCATTACTGGATTCCATCTTGATTGCCTATGGTTGATACCCGCCTAAAATCAATGGCCTGTTTCTCTACTGTATGTGTATATTTAAAGCAAATTAGGCCCAACCTCTAATGCCTCCGGAAACAAGCTCATGTATTCTTTTGGGACAATATACTTTGCCCATGGCAATGGTATCTAACACACAAGCGCTGCATTCAGTTTTGCGAAATCCCGCACTTGCATATCGTACCTTATCGGCGCTAAAGACATTTTCTTCATAGTCGTCGTGGCCATCATCATCGTCTCGTATCCATGTACCTTCGTCTCTGTGCGTTGGGAATGGGTCCTCCTCGTCGAGGAACAATGTGTCGTTTGTGGTCATATGCGTCTCCCCTGTGGTTGAATTAAACTGATAATGCTTGTCGTTCGATGCTGTTGTGTGTAAAGGGTTTAGGATCATCTCGTCCGTCCTGTCCTGCTTTGCAGGGTGTACGGATGCGGGGCTGAAGTGTGTATTATTCTTATTTCAACGAAGTAGAGAAGGTTGGCGTTGTCACTTTTTTGGACCCAGGAAAAGGAATAACAAAATGATTTACCATTTGTGGCACGAAATCATCCAGGACAATGACTTCCACATAATCTTTAGGGAACCACTTTGGTAGGCCATTGCCGTTCCCTTCTCTGCTGACAACACTATCGTAGCAATAACGGGATGTTCAACCACTGCACGAACTTAAAAGACCCGGCACATGAAGCTACCTTCCGAGCCACCATCCCGAATCGAGCTTCGAGAGGACATTGATTACGTCGCCAGGGCGGAAGTCCAGAGAGGTTGATTCGCTAGATTGATAGGGATAAAGTGCGCGAGCGACGCACGATCCGGGTGGCAAGATAGTTGGCTGGCCAGGTGGCATCGATGAAAGAGAAAAATAAAGGAAAGGCCAGCTTATGGAGCAAGGGGAAAAGGAAGAAGAGAAGTAAAAAAGAAAGTTCAATTTTTTTCTTTTACCGCGCTCGGTTCTCTTTTGTATGTACGACCACGGTCCTCATGCTCTTTTTAATGCAACTTGTCTAACCAAGCCGAGGTGTCTAGAAGGAAGAAGGAAAAAAACCGCATTCTGACATAGGGCATCGCTTTTACACGTGTCGCCTTGTCTCCAATGCTGGCATGGGGGTGAAATCATATTGGGGGAGTTGTAATTGTGGAAAACGCCCGTGTAAAAAGTGGTTGCACAGTGCGTGTGTTTGAGAGCCTTTATTGGAGTTATGAAAGGCGGGCCGACGTCAACTAACATTGAAGAAATGCTCGATGGTAGTCTATTGACAGGAAATCCAACCCCCTCTACCCCATCGACCCCACATTGGATAGGAATTTATATTTCTTTACACGGCTGCCATCCAGCAAAGCCATGGATAAGTTCCTTTCCAGAATATCAGCCATCTAAAAACGTGAGAAATATGGTACCACGGTAAGACTGTTCCACGGAATTTAGCATGTAGACAGTGGCACGCTTGCTACTGTTACCATCGTTTTGTTATTGCGTACCCTTGCCTTCTACTCATGCATGGGAATGGTTATATTTCTGAGGAATTAGAAGTTTCTGTCTGCTCTTAGCTTCCATCGACCGTTCTTTATAGCTACAACTGTTGATTCGAGTCAAATCACATCATTGAAATGAGCTATCGGTTAGAAGAAAAACGATATCCAGCTGCTTACGGATTTGTTCTCAAGAATGAAATATTATCATGATGGGCAGCCAATGGACAAAAGTGCAAACAAATTTAATCCCATCTTCTCGTATCACTTGAAGCAAAGGGTGTTTATCTCTCGCTCTAAGTCCATGAGAGGATGCACTATGTATGCTTTCCTTCGTTTAGCACACGCATTAGTCACATCTATATTACTTCCAACGGTCAGATATCCGTTAGCTTTTGCTACCTCATTTTCTATACTTAAAAGAGTAAAATCCGCAGGTTTTTTTTTTTTATTTTGGTTGAAAACGCACAATCATATTGCTGTGCAACGTGGTACCAAAAGGAATGTACCATTACTCAACAATCACAATGAGAATTTCGAGAGCTAGTTGGGTCAGTGACATATTCAAACATACACTATTTTCCAACATCATAAGTCGTATCCTGCCAGTTCTGAAGTCGCAGGATCACAAAAATAAATCGCGGTTTGCTCAGGATACGCATGATGACAAATCGAATGTAACATGTCTCCACGGAAAGGCTTCGTTTGGCAAATCCATCTCTTCCATACACTTTTACATTCTGAAATGAGCAATTTATTCTTTTACGAAGGTGACCAAGGACATGCCGTTGATGAGCATGGTTGTCCTGAACCTATGGACTATGTTGTTGAAGACAAAATTCACTCTCTGCAATCCGGTTGTTCTCGCACTGAACATCTGCGTAGCATATCTTGCAAACTGATGTTGGAGAAGGACTTCAGTGCATCAGCTGCTGTAAAACAGCTAGGAATCCATGTCCATTCAGTCCAGCGATGGGCATTACAGTACGAGAAGGACCCTGGCAGCATCTCTAAGAAACCTAACGGGAGGGGTCGTTCGTATATTCTCAAAGAAGAGCATAAGAGTTTTATTTTAGAATGTGTTGATGAGGATCCATCCATTTCCTAGTTTCATCTGCAATCTTCTAATATTGCGGATCCTCCGTAGATGCCGATATCAGCCTAACTCAAGTACCTCGAGAGGAGAAGCTATGGGCAGATCCCTCACTATGGCTTCGACGAGGTACAGTACTTTTGTCTTCGTCTGCTTCTTTCAGTCCTTCCGTCGTCGATGCTCAACAGCTCCGGATCCTTCCTTTCTTTCCTTTTACCGCTATGGCACACCTAGCTATCCTCGGGGTAAGTTAAAAGAATAAGAAGGGAGCTGATATTTTCTGTTGACTAACGGCATGTCTCCAGCCTTCTTTCTCCACGCGACATTTTATTTTACTTTATATGCGTCATAATTCCCCTCGCTTGCGAAATTTGTTTTTGAAGAGTCTTTGTCCATTGCATGTACATCAGAGGTGATAATGACGAGATTTCTATTTACAGTATCTTAGACCAATCAACGGCCTTGCTCGCATCTTCAATCGCATCAAGTAGACCCGCCAGGTCGCGGTACACATTCACGGTCGGTGCGTTAATGACGATACGGAAAAAGTGAGCTTGTCCACTCAGAGGCGCATGGTCTACCAAAAAGTCACCGGTGTGATTGACTTCCTGATGAAGCACTTGGACAATGCGGGAAAGGTTCTCCCTGCGGACCCCCTCGGACCACCCATCTATCTGAGGCGCTAAGACCGGAGGTATGTACCGGAAACAGACTTGGCAGAACGCGCTCGGGTCGGCAACAAGCTCAAAACCTGGTCGACTACGGACGAGATCCGTAAACCTGGCAGCCGCCTCAATGGCACGGTCAACACGAGCTCCCAATCCGTTTTCGCCATAAAACTTCCATGCCAGAAAGAATTTCAGCGCGTCTGGCCGACGCCCGCAACCCATTGTGCCGGGACCCAAATCGTACGGGTTGCCATGGAAAAGATAGTCTGCCTGCAAGGTGTTGGTTGTAGCGAATAAGAGATGGCCTTTATGCGGCGTAATCAACATTGAACATTGCAGCGGAACACCGAGCAGTTTGTGGGGATTGAGGGTAAAAGTATCCGCCTGGTGGAGAGGTACGTAATGACGGTGAGTACAAGAGCGAGCATGCGGTACGTCTGGCCTTACCAAACCTGAGCCGTCCAGGAGCCCAAGTTTCTCGCGAACTTTGCGTGAGAAGATGGCAGAGCCACCCCAAGAACCGTCTACATGGAGCCAACAATTGTATTTTTTTGCAACAGCGGAAATGCTTTGAATAGGATCAAAGGCGCCCATGACGGTCGTACCGGCCGTTGCATTGATAAAGAAGGGAGTCTCATCTCGGGCAATACTTTCCTGAATCAATTGCTCTTTACAATGCCGAAGTTAGGTTTCTATTCACCTATCTCACTCCCTCTCTCTGAAGCTTGATATACCCAACAAATCGACCCGCATCCGGTGCTGATCATCTGTAGGCACCTTGATAATGCTGTCAAGACCTAGCCCGAGCACTAATGCCGCTTTATCAATGCTATAATGACAGTGTGTTGATGCGAAAATTTTGAGTTTGCCATACGCGGCATGTGCTCTGTAAGGCCTCGGGATATAGCCTTCGGTCTTGATGCTCGGGAAGAGCTTATTGCGTGCGGTCACCATCGCAAGCATATTGGATGCAGAGCCGCCCGCGCAAAACAGACCACCTGATTCCTACCATACACCTCAGGACGTAGCTCCATGCGTCTCTTTTGCCTTTAGCACACACATACACACAAGAATTCTCATACCTCCCCCATGCCAAGCAATCGACCTGTCGCCTTCGTCACTTCGATCTCCATGAGTGTCAACACAGGCGATACATGGTACACATGGCAGTTTCCATTCAACACCCCGAGCAAAAATTCCGAAATCACGCCAATAGGATTAGTTCCCGCGTACAATTTATCCATGAATCTCGGATTCCAAGAGTTGACGCTGTAGTCAAGTGTGTTCTTGATCAATTGAAATGTTCCTAGGATCAAAGCGGACAGACAACATTAGAGCTTTCTTTAGTCTCCCATTATGGTTCACGGAGCCGCGGCAAGGGTCAGCTCGCGCCACACACACACACGCATATATATATATCTATTCCCGATGAGTGGAAGGGAATCAATTAGAATGGGTTACCTTCGATCCCTGCGCCTTGTTTAGGGAGAGTGAGATCAATCGCCTTGTACAATTCATCAGGAGGGAGATAGTTGACCACAGGGTTGATACCGTTCTGGCCCTCTTTGACATCTATATAAGGGCAATATTTTCCAAATGAAGTGTTGGAGCAGAGGAAACAGGCAAGGGGTAGGAGAAGGCGATGACGCCCGAAAAGTACGTGAGCTATTCAAGTGATGCGCTTATTTGTTTGTCAACCACACTTGCGTTTGAGCACAAGCTTGTGCATGCGATGGAGCATTTCATCGAGCTCAGCAACAGCATCGGTCTGCTTTTGGGATACCATGGTTTCGTATGCAAACAAGAGCTCAAAGGGCTCGCTCGTATATTCTTGCTTTGTCAACTGAAATCGGTAACCTGTCAAACAATATGAATCCTCCGCACATGCCCTGATTGGTTGTTAAGCAATTGCTACGGCTTCTATTTTTTCGAAAATAAATAAAAAAGGGGCCAAGTCACTGTCTTGAACGGTATCTCAAAGTGCAGAACCTCGTCTCTCTCTCCCCCAAAGTTACTGGAGGATGATTACATTTGCTCCTCGTGGCTTAGTACCACCCGTCTGTATTATGCTGGTGGAAGTTAACATGCTATAGATTATCTAAAAGCACAGGACTACGATATGGTCAGTCGACTAACTAGTTCATAAGTGAAACAACACCAAGGGCAACAGATTTGTCCGGTGATAAAATTGAGATGATCTCAAGAGAGGTGAATTGTCGTTCAACTTTACTGAATTTCACTATTGGTGAGTGATTACAGGGAACAAAACGATGGCCCCTCGCCATATCATCCAAAATAAGATAGGCTATTAATCAGAAGTACTGCTTGGATTTGAGCAGTTTTCCATATTTCTGCAGATCCTGAACAAATATTTCAGGCACTTCCAAGGCAGGAAAATGACCGCCCTAATTTGAAGCTCTCAGCACCATCGGTGTAATAGTTGAGAATATGGAAAAAAGGCTTACAATATCATATTCAATCCATTGCTGCAAGTTAGCTTCAGCTTGCGCCCACTCGCGAGGAATCTTGAACAGTAGGTAAGATAAACAGAAAAACGTATAACATTAAACTTGACCTACCTTTAACATTTCACCGGCGTAGATTGCGGCACCCATCGGGACATCGATATAAACACGTTGATTATTATTAAATTCATGGATGGCATCATGGTAAAGTCTGATTGACGTCGAGATAGAGTTGGTCAACCAGTAGATGGTAACCTGTGTCAGAAAATCTTCTGTGGTGACAGTGTCTGGAAGAATCTGGTCTTCTGACGCGCGATGGGTCCAATTGTGGTATTTCTCAAGGATCCATGCTTTTGGAATATCGGTAAATAATCCTCTCCTCCTTCCTTCCATCAAGCACGCACAAACACACACACACGCACACACACACACACACACACACATATATATATATATATATATATATATACGCTATACAGTTATTACCCATTAATCCGACTGGGCTGTCTGAAAGACCATGTGCCAGCGTGTAGGGCTTTGTCGCCTGGATGCAGCGATAGCCTGCGTCGGAGTCGTTCACTGCGTCCATCCAGCCTCGACCGACTATCCTCACATTATTGCCATACACAGCCTCCAATCCCATGGCGATGCTGGCAATAAACTTTGCGACTTGGATGGGGCGCGTTGCGAGGTTAGTGAGCGTAGGAAGAGGTGGCAAAAAGAAGGCCATAGACGTGTGGTAAGCCCGACAATGCTGCTTATACTTTGTAGCAAGCAAAGCCGCAATTCCCGAACCGAAATCGGAGCCGTGAGCAACTATCAGTTGACCCAATTTTAGTTTCTTGGATATCTAGCTTTGTTTCACTTGCCATATTTAGTATAGCCGAGTAGAGACATGAGCTCGCTCACAACTCGGGCAATACCCGTTGTTCCAAAGTTGATCTGCTTAGGTCCGTCGGAGAAGCCAAACCCAGGCAAACTTGGAATGACAACATGAAATGCCTTGGGGAAAGGAGGTGATGCGAGGTGAGAACATAGTTGGAGAGCGGTAGGTCACGGTAAAATATCTCTTCTCACCTGGCCGCCATTCACCCCGTCCCGGAGAGTCTCAATCACTTTGTGATACTCATAGCATGTGGAGGGCCATCCGTTCAACAGCACAAGAGGGATGGCGTCTGGATTTGCTGATGGCTCATGGATGAAGTGAATCTTGAGACCTTCGATGGTGACACGATAATTGTGCCAGCGGTTCATCTTGGCGCGCACAGCTTCCCAGTCGTACGTGTGAAGCCAAGCATGAGCGATACTTTTGACTGCGGATTTGGGTGCGCCAAGCTTCCATCCAATATCTTGCTCGAGCTCCTGTGGTTCCACAATATGCTCTAGCTTTTGCTTCAGGAGATCAAGCTGCTTTGTAGAAAAGGTTGGGATGGTAAATGGCTCAATGCTCATAATGGAAAGAAAGATGCAGAAGAGATGGGAAAAAAAGAAATACTTTTTATAGCTCTTCATCTAAGCGCGTGACCCAGTGCTTAGGAAGAAATCCGGCATTAGAACGCGCAGAATTGTGTTAGACATGTGACCTGCCAGGATCGATGCCTCTCTCCTATACTTTATTTCCAAAATAAATTTCGTACAAGATAAAATAATGGCGTATAAAATACGAAAAGATGTATCAATAGGTAAAAGCTTTCGCATTCATGGATTAAAGTATGTCAGCCAACAATAATATTTACTCCTTCATCACACCCGTGAATTTACAGCATACCATTTTTCAAAGGAAGAGGGCTTACCCCCCCCCAAGGGCTGTGGTTATCCTGAGTGCGTCAGCGATAACTGACGCGGAGAATTATTGGTCGGGCTCATGGCCCTCTCGATCGGCATGAGCGTGCACGTCTTGGTCTTCCTGGCCTTGCCCACCGTGGCCACACGTTCCATTGCTCTGATTCATGGTGAGCGTGGCCTTCCACGAGCCGCAGACGCTCGTACAGCAGTTGTTCTCTGAAAGCTTGCTGGGATGATGTCATCTTCAGGAAGACCACGGAGGATATGATGCATGTTAAGAGCCGACGACAGATCCCGACTCCATAACCATGCTTGACGAATGCATTCTGCCTATGTCTGCTGTACATTTTTGATTTGAACACCTACCGAAACATCAATGTTAGAAAATTTTGGAATATATATACACTCTGATAGCCCTTTGTACCGTAGCAGGCCATGGCAGATGGTGACTGCATTGTTCGGTCGTTGATACAAGCATGGATTAGGCACCATTTTGAACGTAGTGAGAGACACGTTCCCGCAGGTGTGGCAGCACATGCTCGTTTTGTACTCGTCGATTAAATATACATTGTTCTTATTCAACAGCTTCCAACACTACACAGCGGATAGGTTCCTGGTATCAGGTAAATAGCGAAGGCACATCCCATCACAAACACACCATTACTTTCAAACTTCCCGTTTCGTAGAGTCGAGGAGTTTTTCATCAGGTTGCTCCTTCTTGTAAAATGTGGACAAACGAAGTTTTCGAAAAAAAAAAGTGGGGCATCAGGTGGAACGATACGGTTGTTGCGGAAAACGACTTGAGAAGCATACCGACTTGATTCTTGGCAGTGCGGCGTCCCTCATAGCCGAATACGGAAAGTGTAAGACTTTGGAAATAAGATAAATGCTGCTCGGACAACGCCGCATCACACGCCCTATCACAAGGCCCATGCTACGGCTTCGAGGTCGGAGCATCATTAGAAATGCAAGCCGCACCCAAGCATCTCTACATCCACTGCCGTCCTCGAAGCAACTGGAACCTTGATCGTTTATAGGCCCTGCTTACTGACACCACTTTAATCTATAAAGGACGAACATGCAGTAAGAATGCGACTATGGACCAATCGAGAAACGATACATTGAACATCTGATATAAATGCACCGTCTATCGCACGATACGCCTTCAAGGAAGGAGCGTCATTAGAAATGCTAGACAGCACCCAAGCATCTCCAAATCCATTGCCGACCTCGAAGTACCGAGAATCTTGATTGTCTATGTATGGACCTTGATTGTACATCCAGGCCAACCTACAAAGGGAGAGCTGTAGTAAGAATGCGACGATATCATTAATCGAGAGACAATACATTGAACACCTGATATAAATTCACCGCTCTGCCTTGACTCGTTCTCTCAACCTACGGTACCACTTGGTCTTCTGTGTATGATCCTTAAGCTGCTCATAATAGCGGAAGATTTAGTGGTTATCGGATGAAGGGCTCTCATGAACGCAGTATAACGAATCCCTTCTGCCAGGAAACGGTGATCCACTGGCCTATATGGTCTTCATTCCGGGTTATCTGTGGATTGATTTACTTGATTTCTTCTTTCTGGATTCCAAATCTCTGTCCAAAACCAGATTGAAGGTCGTTTGTTTTCTTGAACACTGTAACACCGACGCCGTCGGTATGAATAGTCCCACGACATTGGAAGCGTTTGGACTCTTGCAGTTTGAAAGCTTTAGACTTCAGATTTACAACCCGTCTCCAGTACTCCATATTACTTATGTAAGACTCCATTTTGCACTCGAGGATATGGTAGCAGAGGATTTTGGTATCGATCTCCTTGTAATATGGTGACCATGACCGATGAAATGGGAAACAGTTGAAATCGCGTATCGCATTCTCTTCACAGACGCGAGCGAGCTGAAAAGAAAGCGCTGAAATGTTCATCGGGACGGGCCTTGGCGTCGTAATAGATATTCTGGTGCTGGAATTGCTAGTACCAAGTGCATGAGTTCAAAACAGGTTGCATTATATCGTATGCTTCCCGACAAAACACAGGATCGGCAGGTATATCTTCACTCACAACATCTCAACGGGCAATGGCCAGTTTGAATCCTGTGGTATGCCGGGTGATGGTTTCATAAAGGTCCTGGCGCCCTTAATCAGGGGTTAGGTCTTGCGCGATCAACTTCCGTTTACAGTCGGCTTTTCGCTGACGAAGATTTAGGACGACATTGATAATACGCCGAAGCTGTTGCTTAAAGCACATGTGAACGTTGTTCATGTAGGCAGGATAGATCTTGGTGCCTTCGTAAAATGAGCATTGCTGAGAATAAGGAAATATCGGCCTTTCGTATCCGGATATCCGAAGATATTCATTCTTGTGATGATTATTTAACTCTCTCGGATATGGGCAGTTTCACCTTGGGTGCGACGTTCGGCTTTTTTAACCATGGAAAGCCGAACTTCAGAAAATAATTTCTCCGTCATTTTTTCATGGATGTTAAAATTTGAATTGTGCGCCGCCTCGTTGATGAAAATGCATTTGGCAAAGGTATATGCCTGCGTGATGGTGGCGTGGACAATATCAACCAACTTGTACAGACACTCTCGATACTGCTCTCTGCACCCGGTGCCCCGTATTTTGACCTCCATAACGGACTTAGTGTTGACACCTGGGAGCCGGACCCAGCCTCTTTGTTATCAGCATGCTACCCATATCATGCCTTACAAACCTTGCCTGCCAACCATACTCTATTTGACATACACCGAGCCTATAATGTGCGACATTCTCGATGAATAGGAAAGTATCCTGTACCCTGAATACCATCGCCTGTCCATCTACAATACGGCGGCCCTAAGAAACGATCTCGTTGAATGACTATAACAATTTACATCGCTACTCTCGCTGCTCTCCCTGCCCTCTCAGTCAACTTTCTCTTCATTCCGCTTTCCATCTCCCTAATCAGCTATTAGATAAAACCCGCCCAGATACCTTTTTTATTTTATTGCTGGATATGCCTAACTTCCTGCTTCTTTCTTTGTTCCCTGCGATCTCAATCTTACTATCCTTGCCAGTCCCTCTTTTCCCCATATGCCCTTGGAGCTGCTTAGTGCCCTTCCTTTCAGAATCACGCGAGAATAGAGGAGCTGCGAGCAGCTAGCGTTCAAAAATGTCATGAAATAAATATCATCTTTGTCTGTTCCAAAAGCTCGCGAAGATGCGAGAGAGCGGATAGAGACGCGAGGATTTATGGAAGAGAGCTTGACATGTCCATGATGGAGTCAGGATGACAAGATATGCGTTGCTAAAGTTTATGGATGTTGTTAGACTTATGTAACAAAGAGTTGAGATTCTACCGCATTGAAGCATACCCGCCGGAGACAACGGACAATTGCTATCTCAGCTATTAACAAAACCGTTCTATTTAGCCTACTGTAGACTTCCAAAGCCCTATTACTTGCAAGATTGCTGGTTCAATAGACAAACAGCTATTATTTGAACAGTTAGAGAATAGGATAATGTACCTAACCTCTACTCTTGGATAGCCGAAGAGGATCACAATCATCCAATCTGGATCACTACTACGAATATCCGTAGCCAGTCTGCCGATGGCGTTTGCGCCTGACAGAGCTCAACGGTGAATTGGATGTTGACTGCATTCCCTCAATTCGGGATATGCGCAGCAACAAGCGCAGATTTCCTCATGTAAGATATACTAGGTAAATATCCATGTGAGAATAGACGGTTGAGAAAAGTACATTTTCTCATCGGCAACATAGTCGATAAATCTAGGACAGCTATGCTCGTCATTGATATTGCCCTGGCTGTCGTTTCCGTCATCTTGTTTAGGGTATACAACATTAGATTTGTTAGCATGCGACTTTGATTTTCGGTCCTCTCGGAAAAAAATATTCATACTGCACACCCCCCCCATGGTTCGTCAACCAGTTAACATCGTTGTCGGTCACTAAAAGCTGCCAGTGCTCACGGCTTAAGGATGACTCTCTATGTGTAACCACAATCGACAACTTTTGATGGAGAGTAAATGGGAGGCGGACGTCAGATCTCGGCTTGTATCCACTGATATGAACATCTTTTCGGGCGACGTTATCAATGCTCCTGCGTGTGTGCGTGCGCAAGTGATGGTCTTAAGCTAACTCATAAAACTTTCTTGCACTTTTTATTCGAGATGTATTTCTATAAAATTGGTAAAGGCTATGCCCACTCATCAGCCGACAAATGTGACAGGACTAGTGCTTCGCCAATGTCTGACAAAGACATCGCTCGACGATGGTGAGCAAGTGCGGCGCTACATCCCGGTATAAAACTCCCGAATTTAGCTTGATCGCTTTGGCGGGATGACTGTTGCAAAGAGGAGGTGTCTTTTGTACTTTTGCCGGTGACGCTGCTACCGTTATTGCTACTACTACTACACCCTACATGTCCTGGATTGCTTGTTCGTTCAGTAAAAGGGGTGACCATATACACAGTTCTCTCCTGTCGCCATTGATACGGGTCATTCTGATAACAGCTGTCATAGTAACCGGGTGGCGGGCGGGCATTCACACAGTCTCCGTTCGAACTTTTGTGCAGAAATATCGGCATCATTTTGCTCTTAGTATAATGCTCTATCTGGGAGAGGTCTATCCCGGATGGCGCCTCCCCGTTCGCCATGGTCGCAAGCTGAACAGGAATAGTAAGCTCGCTCTCGGTGGTGTTTGTTCGTTTCAGAAATTGGGTTTCTTCACACGTAACTTGAAGGAGCAAGTCGTAAGTTGTCCGAATGTGGCGGGATGCAAATGTAGGCGACACGTTAAGGGTAGGGACAGTGAAACGGGAAGCGTATATTTTTGTTGTTGACTGAAAATGGGCATGTTCATCCTCGGACTGTATCTCGATAAGAGAGGTGCCGTATAATTCATGGGTACGCATGGAGGTGGCTAGTCCTCGCTGCGTCGCGAGGCGACCCTGGTGATGCTGGCGGAAGTAACATCTGATTTGCACGATTTTGTGATTGGGCTGGAGTGAAGTTGCACTGAGTTGAATTTCAAGCAATTGACCTAACGAGAAGGGACAACCCAACAGGAGAATAAGTAAAAAGCAATAATGGACAGCCATCAGCAATCACTTTTACCTGGACAATAGCATTGCCTGTTGAGCCTTGCCTGAACTTGAGCAATTTGTATTTGTTTTTTGTGGCTGGTATCCCTCGTCAATACCGCTCGAAATACCCACTCCTTATCTGTCAATAGACGGTGAAAACCCGAATCATAGACCGGTGGAATGCGGATATACCTGGGGTTGAGACGACTATCGGGCGATATGGAGTTATGTACTTCCTACTGTTGAGATCAGCTTGTCCTGCGGGGCCATCCACATGTGCAGTCCAGATATAGTGGACTGCAAATCCAGGGGGATCAGCAATAGAAGGAGGATAATTTACGTTCGGGAACTGCATAATTGTGAGGATTGCAACATTCAATTCTCATTATCTGCTTTACTCGCCTTCATTTCAAACGGGAATTCGTGATCCCCCACCCCTAGCTCTTCCCAGGGTGACTGCATCCACGCTTTCAATAATATCATATATAATCAGATTAACCACGGTTATCACGAAAGACATCGCTTTTACTTTTCACAGAGTCACCCCAAAGGGTATGATCAGTCTCAAAGAATGTCGTTACCGCCTGATGGCTTGATCCATCGTCTAATTTAACAGTAGCCACTTCCTCGGCATAGAACTAGCAGGGTAGGTACACATTATCGTCTGTTACGCACTACCCTATCTGAATTGAAGTCTCACTCACTTTGATACGAATACGAGTCACATATAAACGCTCGTGTACATGCAGAATGACTCTGCCTACGAGGAAAGATAATTCATCAAGGATCGCTGAGAGGTCAGATATTTGGCTGACAAATAGGAAGGGGATTGCCTCACCCTGTACATATTGGTTTGGTCGTAAGACGAGGACTCCCTGCTGTTGGTCACTGCTGTCAAATTCAATCGAAATAGCGGTGGCTGGCAGCTTTGGTGGAAGCGATACTGGGGACAATGAATATTCTGAAAAAAAGCTGGCTGCGCTGCCGATGGACAGACTATGATGATGATGTCGCTGGTGTTTTAATGGCACTTGTGGAGAAGACAATTGCTGCGATCGTGAGTGGTAATGCCGCGAACGTGAATGGGCATTGCTACGGGCCGGAGAGATGGTGCTACTGGCAGAAGTAGACGGTAAGATTGTTGGAAGCAATGGGGAAGAACTAGGATCGACCGACATGGGCTGTGCTACTATCAAGAAGACAGAGAAAGAGAAGGGGGTGGTAGGAAGAGGAATACTGCATGCATGTGTCCACGTAGACGGATTGATCCCTTTATTATATCACTATTTTTCTGTGCAGTATACGGAGGCTACGTTTTCAATCGCTGCTGCTCTTTCCAATAGTGAATTCGCCGTCATTTCTGTACAGCGCCTGGTCAAAATAGTATAGACCTAGGCCTTCACCCTTGCAGCGCTGAAGCTGCCTTAATCCCTTGGCCACTTTTTCAATCTCTTTAACAAGGCTTGATAAATGTCGACTCCTGCCGAATGTCGATATAAGAGCGTGTCAGCCGCCAGAAAAGCTCCTGTGCTTGTCTGAACTTACTTAAGGTGGTGTTTTAACTCGCTATCTTTGCAATTCACTGCAAGGTACGTCAGATTGAGCAACGATTGGTTGACTTGCTTTTCGAGTTCTAGGCTGGCCTCTAACACACGCCATAAATTAAGAGTTCAATGGAAAATTCGTTCCGTATTTTTTATCTGCGTTTGCTGTACCAACAGCAGCGTTCGCCGTCGCGTATTCGGACTATAAACATGTGTATTGACATAAGAACCCGGCTCTTTACCCCTGTCTTCTCCCCACGCCATCTCCGGAGCACATTACTCTGGGCTTATCCAAGTCTTCGATAATCACCCAGCCGCCGCGCGTCGCAAGATAGTCGATAAGAAGCTGAATGCGTTCGTTTTGACGTTCAACTTGTTCATGAAAATGTCTCTCTAAACCCTGAAAATACGCTTCCGATGAGTGCGTGTATCTCAAGGGACGATCGGTGAGTTTACAGGGAGAGCAACGTCTGCACGTCCAAAATATGATGCAGCAGAGAGATACTGTTGACGCGCTAGTTGTTCGACCCGAATTTGATGGTTGACCGCATCCTCAGCCTCGGTTGCAAAGTTTTGTTTAGCAATAGAGATGGAAACCATCACGCTATGTGTTTCAGTTTCGTAAAAAAAAAAAAATAGGGATGAAGACGTGGAAGAGAGACGGGATATTACACGCGATTTTATGTACTCTTAGCCATATGAAACTCTCCGGTATACCATTCGTTTTGTACAACCACAAAATGTAAATAGTAAACAATAAATAAGGAGACAAATGGCAAGCTGGGGCGTTTACCGTGAGAGTCTCACCCTTTGACTGCTGCAATAGGTACAGGGTCGATAAGCCGGATTAACCATGTAGAAGACAGAGAGTATGTAAATGTGAGCATCTTTTTGCATTCACTGTGTCTGACGATTAGCTCAGTTTCATTTTAGATTTTAGAATACATTTTTTCTACTGTATTTCCGGTACATATGTGGGTCATGTATAGCGTATTGACGACGAGATCCATAGGATCTAATACTGTTGGATACAGAATTGGCGCTGGGAACTGATGAACCGAGAAACTTCTCATTCCTTGCCTGCCTTGAATTAGTAGTATACCCTCCCTGTCACCGATTTCCTTGAAGCAAGAACACTCTTCACCATGGCAGCTTGTGGTTTATGAATGAGACTCAAGAGAAAAATAAGTTATCCAGATGAGCTGCAAAATAACAAACTTCGGGACTTTGCAGACTCTTGATTCTAGGATCTCTGCATTGGAAGTGAGGAGTAATTTCTATACGGAAGTGGAAGATGGCTTTTTGGGGACCACGACCGCCTGAGGCTATGGACCATACCTTTTATAAGGGAATCTACTGTACTCTTATCAATATGTTTTTTATCATACAAAATACATTGTAGTATATACAGCTACGGTGTCTTCGAATTTGTAGTTGCACAGATCTTCCGATGAAAGAAGTGAAATTCAAGTACACTTACATAGCATACACGAACCAGTACAAAGTGATATTTGAAAGCTTTGGGTACAAGTATTTCTGCAAAGCATCTCGGAATACAGGTCCTTCCAGCGCAGCAATAGGCGCTTCATTGTGAATTCGATTCTGACGATGTATTTAAAGGGAAATCGGCGGCCATCCCTATTTTCTCAATACCAAACATGGGAGTTTTATTTTCTAGCGCGCTGATGAGAATCCATGTACACCAGCCTTAGAGAGAATTATGGAATAATTACTCAAGAAACTTCGAGATCTTAAAGTATCAAGATCCGACGTCAACCTGTAAATCAGTAAAAAATCTTACATCTCTCTTGCATAGAGACATGCTAGTCAACAGAAAACACTGTCCTTATCTATGTATGATTTAACTTACACTAAGGACCCTGGAGGACCCAACAGCTCTTCTGATTACTGTACTAATCCGTCCGAGAAGACAAAGTAGGACCATATTTTTATAAGCATCACAATGAATTGGGAAGAAAAAAGCGAAGAATATTCGGTAGCGGTATTCTTATCGCACCACTCTTGTATAATGTGGCGGTGAATCCATACGCATATATACTAGCATTTCATGTGCTTCTTTTTACTGGGTTAGGAGGTGAAATGAGACCTGGTAAATGAAACGAGATCGGAAGAGTATCGTTGCTGGTCTCTAATAAAAGAATTAACGCGCGACCATAAAAAGTTGAGTATCAATATCAAGACGAGAACCACATTGGGGAGAGGAGTACCAATGGGTCATGTATTTTATCTGGCCTCATTACAACCGAAGTTCTTTTATGAATACCAAATTTGACATCTCTTCTATTTATGTCTTTTTTTTTGAACACTTAATTCCGATGGGAGCTGTCGTAGCCTTGCTGCTCATGGCACTGCACTTTCACCAGTAATAGTGCCGGGGGAGGTTACTAACTTGCTATGTAGGAGCACTTACTAATACAACCAGGACACTTCTCAGTTTTTATAGAGACCTAGCTCACCAACACACACTACATTTTTTCTTTAAGATCGTTTAAGATCATAAGAGCGTTATTTTAGAATGCGTTGATGAGAATCCACCCATTGTCCTAGAGCAGCTGACGGAGCAATTACTTCAGAGATAAGAAGGTATTAAAGTATGAAAAACGAATGCAACTTGTCATTGAAAATGGCTCGGTTTCAGCCTGTAGACAGGAATAGTGCTGCAAAGATCCAAGAACACCTTGACTGGGTGCGCATATGGAACAGGACCGACATCGATTTCAGAAAAATCTGCATTTTCCTTGATGAGCCTGGATTTCCATATTAACATGAAACGCAGCACGGCATGGTCCAAAAGGGGGTTCCAGCAGCGGTTACAATACCAAAGACAAGGGCAAAGACAACTACCGTCCTAGGAGCAATATCAGCATCAGGCATCATTAAATACATCTTGAGACTCCCCACAACCACCAATAAAGAAAAGAAAGAGGGAAGGCCAATCTGAAGTTACAAACAGCGGAATGTAACTGGGCATTATCTCAGCTTCCTTAAGGCTACGATAAACGAGATGAATAAGTACGAACATATGAAGGGCCATTATTTGGCAATGGATAATGCGCCTATCCATAAGGCTGAGGATATCTCTAAATACATCGAGTGTCGAGGATATCGATGTGCTTATCCTCTACCCTACTCGCCTGAACTCAATCCGAGTGAGTAGCTTCAGTCAGTCGTCAAGTGTAAAGTAAAAGGCAATAGGTTACCATTGTTCCATTCTGCAATCTTCTAATATTCGGATCGTCTGAAAATAACATATCAGCCTAACTCAAGTGCCTTGAGAGGAGAGGATATGGGCTTTCGTGGGACCGTGATTTGGCTGCTCCTGCGCAGGTCTCCCACCATGGCTTCGTCGAGGTCCTTTTGTCTTCGTCTACTTCCTCCGTTGCCTGCCCCGATGCTTCTGCCGCTGGTGTTGTCGTTGGTCCGTCATCATCGCTCCTCGTCCTTTCCTCCAACCCTTCCGCCGTCGCATCCTCCGTCGACGCTCAACAGCTCCGGATCCTTCCTTTCCTCCCTGTTCCGCAATTGTACACCTAGCTACCTTCGGGGTAAGTTGAAGAGTAAGAAGGGGGCTGATGTTTTCTGCTGACTGACGGATATGTCTCCGGTCTTCTTTACCCACGCGACAAATTATGTTTTTATGCGATATTGATAATTTTTTTATGCAACATTTTATTTGAAAATGAAGTATGAAGCAACTTGGATGTAATGATGTTAGTAGGGAGGTTTGGATGGTCAACCCATGTCTCACAAGCAGAACCACATCCCCATCTGGATTGCGAGCGAGTAATTTGATAGCTGCGTACTCAAAATGGCCGTGAGTTGCAGTTCATTTGTTGCTTCCACTCGCTGCTCTTTCTAGAGTAACCAATATTCCCCATACTCAAAGTCATCGAAGTGAGCGCGATGGATACCGGATCCCCAAGCCGGGTCATAATTTGGCTGCCCTGTGCAGGGGCATTTCTTCCTTTTTTTTCCAGGCCCAGGAGCCTTTGCTTCTGGAACTACTTTCATCCTAGATGATCCGTGTCCTTATTTTTTTACTGCCTCCGCCTGTGGTTCAGTGCTTGTTCTCTTGATATGTCCACGGTCCCTCTCCATTTGCTTCTGTCGCTGTTCCGTTCTCTCCGTGTCCTTCATACGGATTGTCGCCAGGCCCAACTTAGTACTTTTTTCGTTGGCTAACCGTTTTTCTTTGTTGCTACGAATTTTTTTTTGAATTTCGTACGATATTATTTTATCTTGAATAGGAACTTTGTTTGAAATGAAGTATATAATTATTATCTGCTGCACGACGCTGCATATACGCGTCACATGTGGTGGATTATGTGGATAAGGAGGCATATGTCGCTGAAAGTACGGAGCAAAGCTGAAAATCTATACCTACTGGTAAGGCCTAGTTACGCACATTAGACTTGTCACTCCTTCTGAATAAATGCACATCTTTCGCCGTGTTGTTCTGCTTATGTGCAGTAGATCATAGATCATATCTCCTGATTATTTATATGCAATGTGTATCAGAATCTTTTTCGTGTCTCTAAGTCACCTCGCCGTGTCAATTTTCTCACACATCCACCACCGACTGTGGCTGAGGAGGATGATAGTAACAAGAATAGATATTTGATTTATGAATTCTAATATAATGCTTTGCAAATGCCTTTTCCATCACTTCCTTTTATGTCCCAGCCACAAAGAGGACCCGGAACTGGGTACAATTCGTGAATATATATTAAATTAGATTGCGATGTGGAATCGATCTTTCTATCGTAAAGCATCCGAGGTTCCTTTGCTCTTTATTAGCATGGTTTTATTGTCTTACTGTCTTTTTTTTATAATTGCTTTTTTTTACCCCAAGTGATATTTTCTTTGGCTCGTGTGCATCCTAAATATGGAGAAAGTGCTCCTGCTAGGTTTTCCATGGCACTCTTTTATGGTGTATTTATCAGCGTGGACCTTTGATGATGACAGTCTCGCCCTTCTATAGCTATAGTGGCCAGCACTGTATGCTCCAATGCCGTTTGTGAAACAAAGGGCCAGTTGTCATAAGTGTCTTTAATTGACCTATACAGCTTAAGAGTGTAACTTACATAAGAGTATGGGAAGAGGAAGAAAAAGTATCGGATTTTTTGTAATTATTGAGAAAGGATTATCTCGATCCTTTGCTTAGTCGAGGTAAGGGCAGTAAATTTGAAAGGACAATGAATTATGCAGTAGTCAGGATTGTCGTATACTTAGGGTCCCGCGTTTCTTTCTATTCGCAAATTAAGAAACACCTTCTATGGCAAACCGTGGACAATGCATATTGCCCCAGAAAGGAAAGGATGCCCAGTATCGGATCAAACGCTGAAATTGGAATATCCGTTTCTTCTCGGGCCGTAGTTTCGGTATCATTTAGATTGGATGAACTTTCGCGCCGAAATCGTCCTAATTGTGCTTCAAACTAACTGTCTCCTTTTCAGATAAGTGGCAATTGCTTTTAACTTACGTCTGCTGAGCGATATTGGATGTTGTTCTGCAAGACTATGGGCACAGTATCTCACGTACTAATTTCTAGGCAAGAACCTCAAAGCATAGTAACGTTTTGAGCGTACGGTGATGATGAGCCATACTGCAAAAACAATAATTGCACCAGGCCTCTTTTCTTTTATACATCATTTCTATACGTAAATGGGACTTGTCGCCTACTTCTATGCCCAAAACGGTGGGCACAAAGAGTCACGTGTGCGCTCTGGCCATTCTTTTTTTTCTTTTCGGGCTGTACTACTGTGTGGGAGAACACCATCTGTTGTGAGGTAGTTGGCGAAAACAGCGTAAGGGGCTTTTTTTCTTTCTCTAGTACCCTACCTACTGGCTTCTGTCTATGTATATTTATGTCAAGAATGGGATAGTATTCTCTACATACAAAAATGACTCTATCTCTCTTCCAAATGAATACAGGCTATCGTCAAGACTATAAATTATTGGTTACACACAGACATGGATCAATCTTTCTGTTAAACTTCCATGTAGTGTATCAATCCACGTAGAATCGAATCGTTCCACTGAGTTCAAAAAGGTCCAACTCTGGTACATGAACTTAACATGCTATGGCCATATTTCTTTGACTGTAAAACTCTGGCGCCGCGATATTTGACAAGAGCTTAATCAAATTCCGCACGAAAACCAGTTGTGGTTTTAGCCAATGAATATCTTTTATGAAAAGCGTTGTGCCACCATACATGCATGATCATGTTGAAAAACAGATCACCGGCTTATTAGTTCCTTTCTCAGGTTTATCTATTTGTCCAGTTCTCCTGATAATCCCTTCTCCTTTCACTTGACATGGATCCAGACCTCATTTATGGAGCAAAGTCTATGTTTAGACGATGGATAAATGATCTACGGTGTAAATGATAGAAGACTTCTGTAAACTGTATGCATATCAGATGCATGGAATAGAACCGAGTTGATATAAGGGATTAATGCATTTAGATATAGGTAAAGCAATTAGTGTGTGTTAATAGTAGTAGTTTGATGTATTTTTAACTATACTCAGGTACAAATGAAGCAGCATGAATTGCTGGTGTGTCCCTATAGTGAGTCGTTATACGGAATGTTCTCTGTAATAGAACGTGCAAAAAGAAGAGAGACTATGGATAAAATAAAGTATCGCAAGCATCTCATTAAGCGCGCAACGGCGGACTTTAACATATCTCTCCGATGGAAAAGATGGTCTTTTTGTGGGACCTCTCATAATTTTTTGGGCTAACAAAACTATCCATGAGACCGCAGCGAATTGTGTGCGTGTGTGCGCGGACTGTTAGTAGATATTCCTAACGGAAACAGGCGGGTGGGAATCTGAAAATGAAAAGCCCTTACTGGGAAGTGGGATACATCTGCGATGGGTTTAAAGAAATAAGCAAGCGAGGACTGCGGGAGAGGGTAAAGGGGAATGATGAAAAGTAGGAGGAACAAGGGATGTACGTAGTTACAAGGCACACGCAGAAACGATAGTAGCAGCAGGCGGTAATAGAATGATGCTGCTCGCTTGCTGCGCTAGCCTACTTAGCTGCATCTTTCCAGGGCAACTTTGGAACGAGAGATGGATGTTCTGGTCTGTACGACCAAACTGAAAAAACATGTCCTTGTGCCGTACTTGCTTCGTTATCCTTTTCAGCTTTTCCCTTCTTCCCTCTCCACTTACAGTCATTTAGACCTCTCGCTCGCTCGCTCGCTCGCCCACACCACACATTCCCTTACCTTTCAACGACAGCCTCCACTCTTTATACGTTGTCTGTTTTCCCTACTCCCTCCTCATATCATCCTTTCTCTCTTGAAGAAGCACTTCCCGCAACACACACACACACTCACACTCACACACATACACACACATACTCTCCCTCCCTCTTTTCGCTCGCCCGCACATACTTTCCACCTAATCTCGACTTCAAAAAAAAACGATGGAATCTGATTTTGGATTTGACGAGTACATCATGCCGACGACATACACCGATGCCCCCAAGCTCGAGTCGTACGATGCCCAGCTTTATCCTTCAGGTATATTTTTGTACAACGGCAATGGACATGTTTTTTTAAGTATGCAAAATTGTAGATGGTCTAGGTTATGTCTGCGAACCTTCAGCAGCAGCTGTGGTAGCAGCAGCAGCAGCAGCTCTTGGCCCAGTTCCCATTTCGGCACATGCGTTGGATCATCAACACCCTCCCTTTTTGCCGTCGAGTCCAGACGGCTCGGTGCAGTCGCCCCCCGTCACGACGCCTCCGCTTTTGTCTTGTTCTCCGACGACGCCCGGCCAAGTCATTTCGGAGAAACTTGCGCAAGTGAACAAACTGCCTGAGTCGTTTTTGCCCGAGTTCCATCAATACTCTAAGGAGATATATGAGAACGGCTCATCAAACAGCAAGAAACGACGACGCCCGCACAAGGAAGACGAAAGCAACGAGAATTCATCTGATCAGGAAAATGACGCTGACAGCGTCTCCGCTGCAGAAGTCCGTCGGCAGATCCACATCCAGTCCGAGCAGAAACGACGCGCCCAGATTAAAGATGGCTTTGACGAGCTACGCCAGCACTTGCCGGGCTGTGGAAACAAAAAGATGAGCAAGGCCACATTGCTGCACCGAAGTAAGAAGGAAGATTATGAGGATAAAAAACGCGCGAGGCAAATAATGTGAACATATTTTTCTTATCTTCTCCGGTGGATGATATTAGCTGTTCAGCATCTGCAACATCTCAAAAGTACGCAGGCAACATTGCTCTCCGAGCTTGAACGACTAGTGAATGAGAATGAGCAATTGCGAAAGTATGTAGGAACGAGAGAAAAAGGGCAGAATATGTACTCTTCTGCTGTCTGTGTGTTAGATTAACTGTGCGTTTGCGAACCCATTGAACCCCTTGTTTTACTAACGACCGTAACGGATTGCTAGGTTCCAGGACTCTGTGCTCCAGAAGCAGGCACTCGACAGAATGTACCAGATGGGTGCTATGTAAACGACCAAAACCATTTTTCCATGATTCCCATCCACTCAATTCCAACTCTACCATCATCCTCCTTTCAAATTTCCTCTTCCCTTTTTTCTTCAAGAATCCATCCACCTTCTTCTCTATCGCTTCCGCCCATGTATTTTGGGGGGCGGACCCCTATTTTTTTTTGAATGGCGTCATCCAACCCATTCTCTATGGCAGTCTACTTGATAAATTTAATTAAGCATTTGAGCATGTCTTTTTCTTTTTCTCATTAATACAGCCTGACAATAGTTTTCATTTCTACCCATTAGATGCTATGTGACCACATCTGATTTTGACATAATCTTTCCATGGACCTAGCGATGGCAACGTGACTCTGTTCTCGCTCTCGATACTGGGGAGGCGGGCGCTATTTTCGGATCAAATAGATCCGTATAAAGGCAACTTGACATGTGGATCCGACCCATTGTCTATCGGACCGTGGCATAAGCCCTCCATGTGCGACCCATTTAGGGCATTATTCACATTTTCATGTAAAGGTGCACAGACGATCTTCTTTTACGGACTTGTATACGTGAGCGCGCGCTATTAGCATCTTCGGTGTTGTAGGTGAACATTTTAATTATCAAGTCCTCCGTACAAAAAAGGCTACCATGATCCATCTCTGATTCTATTTTCACTTTGGATGGTTTCTCCAATTATGTCATAACTCTTATTCTATATTCTGTGTGCCGTATCACATACCTACACAGCCGAGCAGCTGTAATATTGACGGAGAAATGTTTGCTTCAGCTGGGGTTTTCTCTTTGCAAGAATCTCTCGGGCTTGCTCCCGCAGTGCAGAAACCGACGTAATGCCTAAGTTGGGAGAAGGGCCCCGATATACCGAGGTATATAATTGCTAATGTCTACCAAATCGATAGATGGCCTGATTGTTTGATGCATTTTACGATCAAATTAAACAATTCTCATATCTTCTGACATGTCAATGTTAAGGGACCCTGGTGCAATTTGAATGATCTGATTGAAAGAAGTCGCACACACACGCAAAAAAGAATATATTAGACACCGTAAATAAAAATGCCCAGCTTTTTTAAAAACGAGTGCCCGCAATACACAACTATATTAACGAACGAACCAATGAGTTTGTGGCGTTCTATTTTTTACTTTTGCTCTCGCTTTGTTACTGCGCAACGGTGCGAAAACTGTCTTTATAATGTCTGTCACCGGGTAATATAAGCTTTACGCCATTTATCATTCATGAGCTATCTACCGGGTAAAATATTGGTGTAATTCCATCCCGTTTTTATCTAGATACTGACTCGAATTGCGAATCCATGATAGCAATTCTTATTATGCAGAATCCGTGGTCATTTGATATCTGTGTAAAGGATTCCAGATCGGGACATGATGGCATCAGCGCCAAAAGAAAAAATAAAGTAACTCAGTCGGGTACTTGCGGGCGGTATGTGTACAAGCAAGTAATCGGTTTCCAGGGGTATTATGGAGAAGGAAAAGATTCCCAGGCATCATGATGCGAGTCAAAGCCATTTAAGCTCTCCATAGGACCGAGATTAGAATAGAACTTTTGTGGCACGCGTGGGTCATGAAAATAAAAGGGCCAATCCTATTTTTATTTAAAGTTTGTTGCGAGGGATCGCGCGAGAAAGAGGAAAACAGGTCCGCATTTGTCATATGGAAAGCACGTAATAAATGGAGCTATAAGCCACACTGAATAATTTAACATTTATAAAATATGCATATGCCGTCTCAGTAGACATTCCTCATGGAGCCACACTCACATATATCTATCTGTATACGTTGTTATTTACACAATCATAAACGGACCGCCCTTGGCAATGATGGCATGCAATAGCGCAGCAAGTAATGGCTTTCTGTTTATTTTTTTTCATGTTAATTAAATCATTTTGACCGATCATCTCATGCCTGGTCGTTTCCGAGTCAGCTGCTTGCAATAAGTAATTTCAATTGTGCCATGCTGGACAATGCGGGTTATGAACCTAATGATTCTTACTTGTATATGCGTGGCCAGAGCCTCTCCCCCCATAATGAGCCACAAAAAGAGCAAATGATGGACTTTTGGCTCTGCCTCCATGTATACGTGTTCTTAAAAACAAAATACAGTTTTCCCCCAAATGCCCGTGCGTTTTGACATGTGGTTGGCTTGATCCTTCTATGTATAAATTAAGCGCGTAGCTGTCTAATCTTTAATTTATCCTTGATGATATGGGCAAGTTTCTTCAAGGCACAGAACAAAACGGAGTCTGGCTTTACGACTTACCCGAAATCAAGAGCAGAAAAATAGCGAGCAAGAAATAAGCGAATGGGGTGTGTTACAATAAAGCAAGTATTTTTGGCACTTGTCTGTGTGACGTCAAAGGAGCAAGAAAGATAAAAAAAGTGAGGGGACATGCAGCGCTGGAAGAATTGGGGGAGGGAGGGTACATTACAAAACAATGTAGCATCAATTGAAGTCATTGCACTCACGCAACGCACACTCACATACTCTTTCTGTCTCCTCTCACCTCTGCCAATTGTTTGCTGCGGTTCAAAATATAAATAGTTAAGATTCTTCTCCAGCCCTTTCCCTCAAACGCTCTTTTTCTCCCTTTCATTCATTTTTTTTTTACCTCACCTGACCATGGGTCGCAAGAAAATTAAAATTCAACCAATTCAAGACGATCGAAATCGCCAGGTTTGTCATTAATGCTCTCTCGCACCAGCAGCCATTCACATTCTATTGTAGGTCACATTCCTTAAGCGAAAGTATGGCTTGATGAAGAAAGCCTACGAATTGAGCGTGCTTTGCAACTGCGAGGTTGCTCTCATTATCTTCAATGCGCATGGGAAGCTTGTTCAGTACTCAAGCTCTCAGGTTGAGAAAATATTAATGAAATATACGGAGGTAATGCAACAGTTGTTTCTCTTTCTTTATCCTTCAGTTCTCACCAGCATCCTTTTCTTATGCAGTACGACAAACCCTTTGAAAGCAAATCGAACAAAGATGCAAGTTACATGCTTCTCGATCTAATTCCATTTCCCGATCCTTACTAACTTGTGTTGGGAATATATAGTTCATCGAGGCTGCTAAAAAGAAAGAAAGACAAAAGGCTGCAAAAGAATCCGCTGCGGCCGCAACAACAACAGACCACCGTGTGATCAACGACGATGGCGAAGAAGAAGAAGATGACGACGATAATGGTGATGGCGATGACAGTGATGTGTCAACTCTCCAAAGGATTGATTTGCAGGCACCAGAGCAGCCTCCAGGAATATATGCTATGCACGACTATCAACGCCCCATCGTTACTGATACGGCACATAATCTGCCACCACCTCCACCGATTTCTTCTGCTCACCACCATCAGCAGCAGCAAATGGTCCCATCGCACCATGATCTGTTCCGAGACCATATTTCGAACCCGATGACGCACCCTTACCGACCTTTATACACGCCTGAAGTAAGTAGAGGAGGAAAGGGCCAAGACTAAATAACAGACAGACAGAGAAAGAGAGAGAGAGAGAGAGAAATTTATTGATATTTTGTGTATATTCGCCTGTCAAATAAATTGATAGAATCACAACTCGCAGATGCCTCCTACGCCCATTCCCCAATTGGGTGGAAGAGGAAGTGGTCCACCTTCCCGACACTCTTCTGCTGCTGCTACTGTTCCTCCTCTTTCTCACTCACTGCCGCCACCCATGGATTACTCAACGTCATACACGCAAGCTCCAAGTGTTCCGTCATCGCCGATGTATTATTATCCAAATTACTACCAGCATCAACTCCCAAATCCTTCAGTTCCAAGTCATATTCCTTCTCAATATGGTGCATCGCCAGTAACGGGGAGCTCTGGCAGTAGCCCTGCAACGGCTTCGGGGGGAGTGTATTCGCCTTGGCAACCTATCTCGTCACAACAGCAACATCCCCATCATCAACAGAAAGGGCTTGCGCCTCCAGCAGCCCCCAATGCTATCCTGAGCCCTAAGTAAGTATCGAGACGGAAAGGCAAAAAAGGACAACGTGAGAAAAAGGAAGAGGATTATGAAAGGTCACCATGTACATGAGGACACTCGGAAGGCGTCGTGAGGGGGGCGATGACTAAGGATCAGAAAGGAAAACCCAATATAATAATTTACAGTTTTGTATTGTCCTATTGCTAGCACAAGCATGCAACAACCAGCGGAGATCAGTCCGCCGCCAATATCCAGATGCTGATTGTTCTCTTTGTACATACAGGCCTACACCGTCGCAGCTGCAGCCACGTCACCCAGTTCCTTTCTTTCTCTTGCTTTTGCCCGGGGCATACTCATATTTATGCATTCTTTTAGATTATTGCTTATGCCCATTGACCTTCTTGTTTTATTTCCTTCTGTCCTTGCTTTCAACTGGTTTTATGTAAGGGGTATTATATGCAACAGTTAACAATATCAGTGTCTTGCGCCGGCATGGGTGCAAAAGAATTCTCATATAACGTCAAAGACAAGCATGTTCATTCATTTTAATCCCAAATACATACATACATATGTACCTTTAAAGCAGATGCCTGCGAATGCTATAGCTCATTTTATATTTTGCAGTTCATAGCGCACATACACTATTTTCCAAAATCAAATCGCATCCCTGCCAGTTCTGAAGTCGCAGGATCACAAAAATAAAATTGCGTTTTGCCCAGAAGACGCATGATGATAATCGACTGTCACATGCCTCCACGGGAAAATGTCATTTGGCAAATCCATCTCGTCCTTTTGAATCTTTCTTTTTTATACACTTTTACATTCTGAAATAGCAATCTTTTCCTTTACGAAGATGGCCAAGGTCATGTCTTTGATGAAGAAATGTACTCTTTGCAATCCGTTTGTTCTCACACTGAATTTATGCGTAGCATATCTTGCAGAGATAACTCTGATCTTACTATCATACACATTCCCAAGCGAAAGGATATAAACATTCGGATGAAAGAAGCGGGGATCAAGGACAGTTACACAGCATACACTGACCTTGTCTTGGTCAGTGTTTGCAAACTGTTCCATCTGCGCATCCAGTCAAGTTGCTCTTAGATCTTTGCAGCACTATTCCTGTCTACAAGCTGAAACCGAGCCATTTTCAATGGCAAGTTGCATTCGTTTTTCATAAATCGATGGAGCGTCGTTTTAGATACTTTGAGACCTTCAAATCTTTGAAGCAGTTGCTCCGTCAGCTGCTCTAGGACAATGGATCATCAATGCATTCTAAAATAACGCTCTTATGGTCTTCATTGAGAATACGCGAACGTCCCCTCACGCTAGGTTTCTTAAAATACCGTCAAGGTCTTTCTCGTACTTTAATGTCCAACGCTGTGCTGAACGAGCGTGGATTCCTAACTGTTTTGCAGCAATTGATGCATTCAAGTCCTTCTCAAGCATCAGGTCCGACATCGACTTTAGAAAAATCTGCATTTTCCTTGATGAGTCTGGACTTCCATATTAACATGAAACGCAGCACGGCATGGTCCAAAAGGGGGTTCCAGAAGCGGTTACAATACCAAAGACAAGGGCAAAGACAACCACCGTCCTGGGGAGAAATCTCAGCATCAGGCACAATTAAATGCAGCTTGAGACTCCCCACAACCACCAATCAAGAAAAGAAAGAGGGCAGGCCAATCTGAAGTTGCGAGCAGAGTAACTGTAACGGCACGTTATGTCAGCTTCCTTAAGGCTATTGGACGAGGTGGATAAGTATGAACATATGAAGGGCCATTATTGGCAATACCTCTAAATACATCGAGTCTCGAGGATGTCGACGTGCTTATCTTCCACCATACTCGCCTGAACTCAATCCGATTAAGCAATGTTGATCAGTTGACAAGTGAAAAGTAAAAGGCAACAGGTTACCCTTGATCCATTCTGCAATCTTCTATAATTCCGGATCCTCTGTAGATAACGATGTCAGCCTAACTCATATGCCTTGAGAGGAGAGGATATGAGCTTTCGTAGGACTGTGATTTGGCTGTACCTGCGTAGGTCTCCCACCATGGTTTCGTCGAGGTGCTTTTGTCTTCGTCCGCTTCCTCTATTGCCCTCCCACGATGCTTCTGCCGCTGGTGTCGTTGTTGGTCCGTCATCGTCCATCCACATTCCTTCCTCCAAGCCTTCCGCCGTCGCATCCTCCGTCAACGCTCAACAGCTCCGGGCCTTCTTTTCCTCTATGTTCCGCCATTGTTATCGGAATGGTACACCTAGCTACCTTCGGGGTAAGTTAAAGAATAAGGGAGCTGATTTGTTTTTTCTGTTGACTAACTGGTATGTCTCCGGCCTTCTTTATCCATGCGACAGTAATGACATGTATCATCAGATACTTTATAGTATAAGGTATACGCATTTAAATATGGAAACACCCTAGAAGGAAAAAAAGAAAACTCTCTCCCACTGATTAAATGCTTATAAGACGCGCTGCATCAGGGTTTGCGTGGCCCCATGGCTTTTACTATGAGAAAATCGGATCGGAACACAAGGGTCAGGAACAGCTCAGGTATCACAACTCAAGTCCTTGACTGCTTTTAGACAAGATGACACCATTTTGAACAGAGAGCATAAACAAGAAAACTCCTTGTTTCAAATAAAGTTAGGCTCTATGGCGGAGTGGCATAACCAAACCATTTTGGAAAGGGCTACCTTATGGGACCTCACACAAGCGCCGTGTACGCCCTCTCCTGCTGACTTTTTGGAGTAGCGGGTACATGAAAGACGTGCCTCTTTATGCTTGCATTTGAATGAAGGCATATGATTTATTGTAGATAGACAAATACGTCTGGAGAATGATGCGCGGTAGCGATGAATTTGATCATGTGTCTGTCGAAGAATTGGGTTCCTGGGCAACAACGGGGATGGCTATTGTACTAAACCAACGTTTTGTCGTTGCTGAATAATCAAATGATCACATGGTAATCGGTGGAGTTTTATTGCACGGATTACACAGTACATTATGCCGCCTTTTGGTTTTATAAAGCTCCATTTATCACTATATAATATTAGAAGTGGCTATCACGACAGAGGAATTAATGCGGCGGTGTTAGTTGGTTCGCTCGTGGGAAAGATGTATCAGTGCAAGGCGGTGTATAAGCTATTGATCAGTCACATAGTAAATTACCTCCGTCTATAGGCAATGTATTTCTGTGTCACTAAGAAAAAGAGGGGCCACAGCCACAGCAATCGAGTACGAGAATATATTTTTTTTTTTGGGGGGGGGAAAGGTGCAAGGTTGCTGGCAGCGGGGTTTCGTTTATTCAAGGACCTTCAGGAAAGGTACTATTTTGGGAGAGAAAAAAAAACAAATAAATTAAACGAGCCTATGGGAGGAAGTTGATAGTTGCGATAGCTGTTATCCCAGGGGTGGAGGCGCGGACCGAAGCCTAGCGGGAACGCCAGATAATCATGATGCCATAAGCACGGAAAGTCGCGGAGGTGAGCGTAAGAACGTCCTTAAACTGGAGCTGGGATGGGTCCAGCACGAGAAATGTGTGTAGCCGAAGTCATCCGGAGACGTGAGGAATCGCTTTGTAAGTTCGGTCCTCAAGGAAGGAAGTACTGGGCGCTGTTGAGTTGGTCACATACAGCGCGCCTTCATGCGATAAACCTCGGTTCCTTGTTGTATTAGCTCCGCACAAACATCTGCCATCCATTCGGGGAAATGGTAAATAATGGTAGAGATTCTCGATCATTCATCGTCATGGTCATCTATTTCTGCTCAAATTCTGAGGAAAATAATAACATCTTTGTTTTTAACTTCGTCTATTCCATTGTGTGCGCGGTACTATGAAAAATAACCGTTGCAAGACGAAATCAGACCCTAGACGTAAAAGCACTAGCGCGGAGCTTGAAGTCCTCTTTTATTGGCTGGCGCTTCAAATCAGAGCCACTGTACGTGTAACTTTGTATAAATAGCACCATTGCAAGACATACCGAATATCAGCAGTGGTAATCAATGCAAACCATAGCAAAAAGGAATTCTACTGTAGCAGGGCGGGTATCCGACTAAAGTACTCTAGATTTCTTATCATTAATTTGGAAACAGCTTCCGAAACAAACAGCTTCTCGCTTTCTATCTTACTGCAGCTGAGGCTTGACAAAGCACTCTTGCGAAATGGCAGTATTGTGTTGTGCAACGACAGTTCTTTATGATCGCTGTACTCCCGTTTTGTCCGCGTTTTAAGGAGATTGCTGCTGATATCAATGATCCCAATAGTAGCGGTGATGACATGAAAGCACCGCTGGAAAGGTCTAAAATGACTTCCTCCTAATCGTGTTTCGACAACGCAATGCCTGAATATAGAGTGGAAAAAAAAGCACATCGATATCATCGAGACTCGATGTATTTAGAGGTATTGCCAATTAATGGCCCTTCATATGCTCATACTTATCCATCTCGTCCAATAGCCTTAAGGAAGCTGACATAACGTCCCGTTACAATTACTCTGCTCGCAACTCCAGATTGGCCTGCCCTCTTTCTTTTCTTGATTGGTGGTTGTGGGGAGTCTCAAGCTGCATTTAATTGTGCCTGATGCTGAGATTGCTCACAGGACGGTGGTTGTCTTTGCCCTTGTCTTTGGTATTGTAACCGCTGCTGGAGTCCCTTTTGGACCATGCCGTGCTGCGTTTCATGTTAATATGGAAGTCCAGACATTTTCAAGGACAAGTTGCATTCGTTTCTCACAAATCGATGGAATGTCGTTTTAGATACTTTAAGACCCTCAAATCTTTGAAGCAGTTGCTCCGTCAGCTGCTCTAGGACAATGGGTGGATTCTCATCAATGCATTCTAAAATAACGCGCTTATGGTCTTCATTGAGAATACGCGAACGATCCCTCACGTTAGGTTTCTTAAAGATGCTGTCAGGGTCTTTCTCGTACTTTAATGCCCATCGCTGGGGTGAACGAGCGTGGTTCCAAACTGTTTTGCACTAATTGATGCGCTCAAGACCTTCTCAAGCATCAGTTTGCAAAATCTGACCTTATCTTTGTCGGTGTAGACGTGTTTAAAGTCTGCTGCTTTCATCTGAATGTCCGTATCCTTTCGCTTGGGGATATGCGTAGCAACAAGGCCATGGTTACCCTTGCAATATAGACTATGCAGATATTTTGTGTGAGAGACAACCGGGTTGAAGTGAGTGCATTTCCTTATCAACGACGTTGTCCATAGGTTCAACTCATTTCAAAATGTAAAATGGATTGGCCATGCGAAATCTTTTGCATGCAACATTTGCTTGTCAGGACACATAAAGATTTCTGGGTAAAACCCGATATCAATTTTTGTGATTTCAGAACTGCTCGGTACAATTTCATTTTTGGAAAACGATGTATGGTAAACACTGTAAATAAGGCATAAAGTTGACCGGTCAACAAGATTAACAAAATGCGGACTGTGCTGAAAAAAGGAAATAGACTGCATAAAAGCAGTTGAGTTGTCCGGTATATTTTGATCTTCTCTTTTATAAAGCCAAATACTAATAAGATAAAGTGATCTCTTCAGTAAAACACAAGATTTAGATCGAATACAGTGTATATTAGTTCGTTCAAATTCCATATAGGTTTTTGTAGGAAAGGCTATATATTTTTGGTGATACATTTGGGTCATTCTTGTTATTATCTTCGGTGCTGTAGTAATTCCAGATATCGTCTTCTTAAATCGATTCATATTGCGCTTTAGTTTATCAACAGAATCTATAGCCACAGAAACCGACCAGGTCGAGACGACACATCTAATTAAGGCACATTCACTATTTCTTTATTTCTGAATGAGATGTATAGCAGTCGCTCAAGAAAAACTGATCTATTCTGATCATCTCGTGATAAAAGGACCCCCATGATACCTCTTGGGAATATGTGGACCGCTTTCTGCTTAAGAAGTCATATAACAGCTCCATTCATCTAGATTACACTTAAGTGCCGTACAAACCATCCATCCCTAACGGTTTGTTATAACCGATCCATTGCCATCTTACATTGGCCTTCATCAGATTCAACCACACTGTGTGACTGTGGTTTAAAACACCGCATCTCTGATGTGTCATAACCGGAGTTGTGATTACTGCCCCATAATCCTGTGCATTGAAGAGCACGAAACCTCATCAATGACACCCTTACAGGCCTACAAAAGTCGAAACCATTGACTACATGCCTGATCACATTCAGAAAATGATATATCGCTTATTCCGCCACTTGAAAACTGCGGGATGGAATGAAACTATATTTTTGCAAGCATTTCCGGATGGCGTCTGTGTATTTGCTTTCCTTGTTTGCCACAAATAATACCGACATATAGTAGCGGTGAATATACACTCAATGATTATTTTAGGATTACTTATATTGAACTAGAAGAAGTTCTTTAAGCCATTCGTCCGTCCCTTTTCATTTTTGAAAAGGAAGGAACAGAAAGGCGACAGTATTTTCTATCAAACCGGAACATCCTGATCGGGGATCACCGTAAGAGCTTCGAACAATTACCAATTGGGTTTTCGTTGGCTGATTATTCAATCACGGTCTTCGTCTATTCTTTTGCCAGTGGCTCATTAATAGATGATCTCGATCCAATCAACGTGTCACCTTTTAACCAGAAAGAGGAAGCGAGTAGGGAGAGAGCGAGTTCAAATAAGGCATACACACGCGCACGACCTGCCCACTTTGTCATATAGTTCGTAGAAGTAAGCCTCGATTGTGTGCGTCATAAGACAGTTAGTGTTACCAAGAAATACCGGCGCATTGGATTATCGAGGCCGGCATTCCCTTCACTCTCGGGGATTTCACTAGTCGTACCAAGTGGGCAATATCATTGATGACTCATACTTGCAAATGAAATTCTCGCAAGTGGATATGTAGAATCAGTTTTTACATACATGAAATGGAAGACAGCCTTGTGCTAGATGCGAAGAAAAACTGAAGAACATCTATTGTAAATGTTCAAATTTTAAGTTCTCGAAGGACATGACAGGCAAGGACACTGCGCCCACATGACGCAATGGTGGGATCAGCAGATCGCCTCGATGATTTGTCATCATGGCCATCCGCGCGAAAGCGATTGACTTTGATCAAGACAATGAAACGACTCATCTCAAAGAAATATGCATGAAAGACGTGGCTATCACTATATGCTCATGGGCACGCGAGCTTTAGTTCACAATCCGGATATCTGTGGACTTGGCATCTTGTTCTTTCGCGTACCCGCAGCACATCTTGTTTCAGTTTGCGGTTGCATAACTGTGTTCTTTTATACCCGAGCTCCGGAGCTAAATAAACAACGCATATAAATGACACATCTCTTCACCAACGCCTGACAGTTCCATTCCTCCGTCAACCATACCATGAATCTAATACCTGCAAAAAAGGACGTCTTTCGCTTGGTTCTTGACGAACCTGTTGCTCACCTGGGAAATCTTGACGGCACCGTTGTCATTCGCGGCGAGGTTATTGTGAACTTCTCCAAAGATACAGCCATCCAGGGGGCAATCAAACTAATCTTCGAAGGCATACAACGCTACTATCCGTGGCGAGGTAATAGCACGGGGGAAAAGGCCACTGTGAGCAAGCAGCTAATAGTCTGATGATATGACAGAAATTATGGAGAAGTCAACCTCCGGCAAACCAATCGAGACCAAAATACATGTTATTGAGTTATCATTGCTACCACCAAATTCACGAGGGATCATGCCCGCGGGCATTCAACGATTCCCATTTGAATTCCCTCTTTCAGGCGCTTTGCCAATCACCCTCTCCATTCCCGATCGTCTCGACATTTTTTACCGCCTCACAGCCACCCTTCAGCGACCCACAGAAGACGATGCGCAACCCGGCTGGCTTGACTGGACGCGCTTTGGTAAGCGCCAACATCTTTTTGCTACAGCTGACCTCCGTCTTGTACGCGCCATTGAACCTATTCCCAGCCTGACGCCTCCGCATCAGACAGGAGCCAATACAAGGCCATCAACGACCCACGACGCATTATCGTTATCATCACATCAGCCCGCAAACCCTCGCATCCAAGCGCCTGATCAAGTCTCCGCGACCGACCATCGTCGGACCTCTCTCGACCGATATTACGCTATCGAGCAACACGACGACCGTATCCACTCCGCCCTCAATAACCAGGTCCATCTTGGTTTAGCACTTGATGAGCAACACGATCGTCTCGCATACTCGATGGCCGGACGCACTGTCGATAATTGGTGCAAACCCGTCAGTGAGCTCGAATATGGCGTCCGCTATCGCCTCGGTATTGACAGAACAGCCATTGCCATTGGTACCAGTGTCGGCGTAGATGTTCTCCTAGAACCTTTAACCGAAAACATCAAGATTCGGTCTATTGTCACGCGCATCTCAGAAACGCGTGACTTCACAATGGAGATACCGAGTGGTGTCTTGGGCAAAAACAGTCGCCCTGAGGTACGCAAGTATACCGAGACCTCGGCCATGGTATTAAAGTGGGCGTATGGCTATCCAACCGAGCATGACGAAATCAGCAGCTCCTCCAGCGACCTCTCCATCGATCACAAGAGCAATCTGCGAAAGAAGAGTGCTAAACATACAAGTCTCAACCACAGATATCGACATCGTAGGCGTCACTGGTCCGAAGATCTTTATAACGAGAATAATAATGGCACTAGCAGCAGTGGGAGTAGACACTCCAATTTTGGGCTCAAAGGCTCCCAAAGTAGGGCTGATGTCCTATCAGCTTGCGAAGATATACCAGTAAGAGAAAACTATGGAGATGACGTTGCCCAGAGCAAGGAAGCCGATGCCACCGACAAGGGCGAGCTGCTCAACTTAAAGCTTCTCAACGAGACTGTTCAGGTCGGCGAATACTTTGAAGGCCGATTCGTGATGCCAGTACCGACGTGCGACCACTCACTGCGACCAACGGTGTCCTCTGGGAGCATCTCTATTATCCATTGGCTTCATCTCATCGTCGTGATTGAGGCCAACGGTAAGGCCTTCAAAGTCACTCTTGGGACGCCCGTCCGATTACTAGACTGTCGATTAGTGGCTGCAGATGACGAACGTCAGACAATCTTGCCGCCCCCACCAAGCTATGATACCAGCGAGGCTAATATCACGTCGTCTACAGCAAGCAATACAACCGAATTTTGGGCCCAGCGGTGGCCGATCACACAAGATGCCGTCTGGGGTACTTATAACCGCTGTCCTTGTCAGATAAAACAGCTGCTAAAGGATAAGAAGTCAATCAGCAAGGGAAATCAGATATCCCAAAAAATACCCGCGTTGGACGCGCCGCCACGCTATTCTGATATCTGATCCTATCTCCACCTCTATTCACGGTAACGTTTGCATTTTAATACATTCTTCAATCGATCTCCCTCGTAAACATGTCCAATAATAGTGTAGTCGTGTTGCTATACGTATGTAAAAAGATTAATATATTACGGTATTCCTTTCTTTCTGCATCCCAGCCAGGGATTTGAAAATGATCTTCTTTCATAATGCTACAAAAAAGCTATACATGTACTTTAAATGACGGAATCAAAGACGCGTGTTAATATATAACCGAAACCAGGTGACCTTGCTTACAAATATTGAATTTTTGTGAGAGGCACCTGTCATCTGTCGAATTGCGATGATTCTCTTGCTGTGTCTCCTCCTCAACTACCGTAGGCGCGATGGCGGCACTGAATAGGCGTTATCCAAAAGTAAAGCGACATGCAGCTTATCTCATGTGCTATACCATTAATTCTACTTCAATAAAAGCAGGTAGAGTGATCATCTCAGGAATGAGGAACACTAGGTAGCCGCGGAAAAGCTCTCCAGATGCTTTATTAAATACGGTAGGTCCTGAGCACATAATATCTTTTGTGTAAGGGAAATCATCAGGACCAGTGAACGTTTATGCGGACTGCGACAGCAAGCAAGAAGAGAGAGTCAACCCGTGGAAACTATAGATTTTCATGCATATCCAATAAATATGGGCTAAAGTTACGCTAAACTACTATTATTGCAATAAAGTTTGCGCCACGCGGTGATGAATATTACGCCAGCAGTGTGTAGTATTTGCGTTTTGATAGTGGCAATTTATGCGTGAGAATGTTAGCAGAATGGCAAACCAATTACGAAGTTGTCTCACCTTTAGGGTGCCTCCCCTCCATTCGTCGAATGGAGAGTGGCCTGAGCATCTTGCTTATAGCATCTTAATCCTGCGATAACAGGGCCGGAAAGTTCTTCTTGTCTGCTGCTGCTGCTGCTGCAGTGGCCTTGGGATGTCGGAATCGCTCTGGAATCTCCCCGTTGGTCCGGAGGCTCAAGAGGATATGCCGAAAGTTGAGTACCGCTGCTGTGTCTCGGTTCCAAAGCCGCGAGCGAGAGAATTCCATGGACTTCAAACAATTTAGGTTTGTACACCTTAGAAGCCCGTGGCATTTGATCTCAGGACGCTTTATTCGCTGCCATGGTCGTGGATTGGGAATACGCTTGAAGGTCTCCAGGCGGTTCGAGCACTCGGGACAGGTCACGGAGGTGCGGTACTCGTCTATCAAATAAACTTTGAACCCATGCCTCCAGCCCTTGCCGCGGAGGGGCTCGTGGAAGCGGGCCATGGGTGCAGACCAGTTTCCCATGGCAAGCACGGTGTCCTTTCCGAATCTTCATCGTAGAGTGCGCACCAATCGAGCATCGGCCTGCTTCTGGTTTATGTAGGCAGAGAGGCGTAATTTCCGATGGAGCGGATGATTGTGGGCCTCATGATCTACATACGGATGCATCTTTCGGGCTCGACGCTTTCCCCAGTCGCTCTTTGCCGGCCCGTATTTGTTGTGTACGGGATGGGTCGATGTCGTATGGGTTGTGGTGGTTCTGCTGTAAAAGCTGCTGAGCAGTGACCACTCCCTTGGGCGGGACTCGACGTAGAGCTTGTACCTGGCGGCATTGACGGTGCTGTGGCATATCTGTGCAAGCTTAGTCTCGGCCTCGCGGATGCTGTTTTTGTTATCATAGCGATCCTTGGCAGTGCCGCGTATCTGACGAAATCGCACCATCCGTGTTTCTCGGGCGCGCTGGTTGCGTGTATACTGGTGTATTTTAGGGAGCTCGGGCGTGCTCAACTCATGCATCCCATAATGGAGATCGCGGCGGCCTGGATCAATGAGAAGACACTTACCCTCGGTCTCTTGCAGCTCGTCGTGTGGGATGTCATGAATGTAGGAACAGTCTGCGGAGTGATCGTTCTTGTTCTGATCCCTCCGAGCGCCCTTGTTCCTCATGCTGTCGGCAATGCGTAAGCATTCGGGCTCCAGAGCACTGTCATCGGTTATGATATCACCGGTATAAGTCCGGGTTCGCTTGCGATTAAGGTTCTTCTTTGCCTCAGGGGTCTTGAGTATGATTGATACAGACACTCCGTCTGTTTGTATTGCTCTAAAGAACCTCCTGTCATGCCTATCCTTGAATGCCTTGGACTTGAGGCCAAGTACCTTCCCCCATGCCTTCTCAATCGGTGGGTCTTTAGTGGATGCCCGCCTTGATATATGCTGGCAGATGATTCGCGTGTCGATGTGGATGTGTCATGGAATCCAAGAAGTCCGGAGAGGAAAACACTGGACTGACTTTGCCTCCCTCGTCTCTAGGAACTTGCAGAGCTGATAAAAAGCATTGAGATGTTTCCTGGAGATTTCTTCACATCATAGTAAATGTCATCTTTGGCGAACTTATAAGTGTCGTCGTACGCTTGAAGGATCGGTGACAGTTCAGCGAGAATGAGATGGGCTTCCGGTGTGAGATTGCTGTGATCCGGGTTACTGCGTCGCAGTGCCTCCTTGATTTGACGGGCTGGCTTCCAGATTCTCTCCTCACAGACCTGGCGGAACACGTGTTCATCGCTGCTAACCATTTCTTTGCGTATAGCTTCCTTCCGCTGACGCACGTTCAACAGACTGTTGACAACGCGCCGTATACATTCGCCAAACCGCTGCTGGACATTAACCTTGTAGGCAGTCATGATCTCGGTGCTGACATAGGCTGCGACCTAGGACATGTTGGGATGTTGTCCAGGCTCAATGTTGGCAGCCTTCGAGTAGCCTTCGAAGTGTGTCTTTATGAGGGTCCTAATAGTCTTGGTCGACGGCTTGACCTTCTCGCGCATGAACTTCCTACCGACCAAACTGAGGAAAACTTCATAGAAGAATGCTTGACCGATGAGCTCGCAGAGGTTGAAGTCATGGCCGCGTTCCAGTTCGTGGAGGAGGATCCAGCGCGAGAGCTGGTATGTGTGCGTGGTGAGAAAGTGGGTAGTCCGGACCAGGTTCTCCAGATACTGCTGCTTCCACCCAATAGACCTTAAAGAGGTCTTGATGACCCTGGTCTTGGCGTCGGCCATGATCGGTACAAAGGAAAGGAAGGGACACGTAATCTGAGAGCGGTAGCCATATATATAGTAAAACTTGAGTTGTCAATTGATCGAAAGATGACCAATGATCAGTCGCATTTATGCCGCGCGCACGGTTCTGTGGCATTTCTATCACAAATCAGCGCTTCTTGTGAGACTACAGCTCTGGCCGTCTGGAGTCGCTGCCCGTGCCACACTGAACATAGTCTGACTGGGTGACTGAGTCAGCCAACAGGCGTTTTTACTAATAGATACTCCTGTATCGGCTCTGCAAAGTCATCTTCAAGAATGTCAAATGATATTTGCTACCCAACCGCTAAACTATTTTCATAACCCGCAAACAAAAAGTTCAACTGGCTGAATGGCGAGGGAAAATCCTGTAGTTCAAATTGCCTGAGCGGGGCATAAGCTGAGACAGAACGACTAATCTGGAGTGATTTTACACGTCCCTTCCTTTTCCCTCATGAACACTTTACCATCAGAATTACTCCTCCAGATCGTTAGATTCCTAGAAGACTTTCAGGACAAATGTCAGCTGTCACTAACATGTCGACGATTCCGCAATCTTCTGCGCGCACATCCCTGGTGCTGGTCACCTCTCGACTTCTCTGCTTACGGCAGCCGCTTGACAAACGGCGCTCTTTTATCTATTTTACGTAATTGCTCAATTCCGTGCGTTCAGCCGATCGATGCGCCTCCTGTTGGCTGTAGCACCCCTAATCCAGCCACAACCAAAGTTGTTGATTCACTTGACATTAGCGGATGCTGCGCTCTGACACCTGAAGCCATTCATCTACTGGCTTGCTCGCTCCCGCACTTGCGCACATTGTCGCTTAACATGTACAGTCCCTCCAGAGCCACTTGGCCATTCGAGCATCGTGAGCATCTCTACCACATTCAGCCATCACATAATCTGTCGTCCTTGGCAATGGATCTCTCTAAGGAGCCTTCCCTGAGCCTCGGGCTACTTGAGACCACCCTGCAGCAGATTCTTGCGCGGTGTCCCGAGATTAAGAATTTGTCGTTGCAATACCAAAGTCTGACCTTAAACGGATGCAAAGCTATCTTAAAGCTGAAATGGTTAACCCATCTTGATGTATCATCATGCTCCATCAGTCAACCTTCTCTGCAACTTCTGCTTAGAAGCACCAGTCCCAAGCTCATTTCTCTCAAATTGCTTAACATTGATCTCACCGACCTCACACTGATCACCATCAAACTTCATGCCAAAAACCTTATATGTTTGCATCTTTCCTGCGTCGACTCTGCCAGGCTCGGATCTATTGCACATGTCGTGGGGTCGCTTAATCGACTTCAGGATTTTAGACTTACTCGGCTAAGATCGGGCAACGTTGATACTGTCGTTCAACGCCTCAACCCTGCCACCCTTAAACGCCTCGATATCTCACCCAAGATGGATCTTCATCCCCAGCGTAATCCTCGATTTTTTTCCAGACTAATGCATAAAGCCTATCCAGCTATGAAAGAACCCACAAATAGCGGGCGGGTTTTGCGAGGACCTCCTGGCAATGACACTATCCTGAGCAACAGCACGACCACACCACCGACAGTCGCTACTGTAGCCACTGTGGCAACACCGCGCGATGTTGTTACGACCTTTACGCGGACAGAACACGAACTTCATCTGACGGATGAATCTCTCATTATACTCGCGCGTTTCCATGGACTGGTAGAGCTGCGGCTGTGTTATCCTAAAATCAGCGACCCTTCCCTTATGACGGCGCTATTCGATGCGACTCCCAATCTTGAGATTCTCGAATTACGGCTCGAAATACAGAAGACATACAGCGATTTTTACCGCAACAGTCGATCGACCAAGGAAGGCACTTTGTCGCAAATTGACATGCTGCAAGGTCTACAGGAGAAAAAGGACAGATTGTCAAGATTAACAGAGCTAGCCATATATCATACTTGGCTGAGTCCCGCGACGGCACGCGCCTTAGGCAATCCAACTAAACTGAGACTGCTACGGTCGCTCACAATATACGACTGTGGCAAGATCGCAGACCGTGAACCAGATATCGTTAGATCATGGCTGGAATCTCATTCGAGGCTGCAGGTTTTACGACTGGGAAAGATTGGGCAAGTTCGATTTGAGCTCTTGAGTGATCTTGCGGTAGTCGCGGCTTTATTGGAGGAGAAAGGAGAACCAGGCATGGCCGTCCATCAGCGTCATTCAACTCCAGGTTTGGTAGAGGACGAAGCGATATTTACAAGGAAGTTCTCCGCTAGCGGCGAACGGTTTACGTATTGCTGCTGCTTAAAACCTTGATACCGTAAACGCACAAGCACCAGATGTACAACAGCTATTCATGATTTGTTTCTTGTCTACACATAAAGATACACTATGACACGCAAAGTATGAAGATGAAACAGGTTCTTGAAAATACAGGAATGAACAATGGAACGGGTGGGGCTATGTTCTCATCCACCGACAAAAATACTCTATGTTGCAATTACATGTGTATTTTGTTCACTTTCGCTCAGCCCGGCGTCTTAGCATGATGACCCGTGGGATTTCACAGTGATCGAGCTCTATGGTGCCACGAGCTTATACAATTATGTGACACCACTGTTCAGCGAGACGTAGTCTATGCATACAAAGAAACACAGTCTTATGTTCCATCCTTTAACCGGTTCAGTTTGCCGGCCAAATTCCGCAAGTACTCTTTTCGATGATGTGCATGCATGTTCACATATTTGGATATGCGGCAAAACTGGAGAGAAGGCTTTGTGTCACTTGACGTAGGGACTCCTTGAACTATTCTCAGCCAGATGATGATAAGGTATTGCATCACGTGACATATAATTTCATATCAATCTTATCCGTGGGGACAGGCCAGTCGTACGGATACATGGAGCGCCCTCGGTCCTGCTCGTATAGATCAACTCTTCTGTTTATGCTTATCATAACTTGCGTCGCACACACGATAGCTCGTAAAATTTGGAGCAGACATCTGGAGCAGAAGAGCCTAACTCATGTGTGGCACTTGCGATTACCGTTTTCGGCCAAAATCGTCAGCTGCGTAGAAAACAGTGTGTGGCGATTTCAACAGCAATCCTTCTTCCCCTTCTTCTCTTCCTCTTTCTCTCCATCGTTTTCTCAGAACCATGACAGCTGTTATTACCACGTCTGACCGGACTTCTTTCCACGACCCCCATGACAGGTGGATCCAAAAAAAGAATCTCGTCAGGCTTATCCTCGAAGAGGACCATCCTCATCCAGCGTTGAGCCACTTTGATGATATCTGCGACCATCACGACGTTCACCCAGAGGCATCAACACACGAACCCAAAGAACTCATCAAGAGACAGAAAGAAACAGATCTTATTGTGCACAATAGTAGCGATACATCTCGCACAAAAGATAGCACCCCACGCCCCGACCAACGAAAGATTCCTGGGTCCACAAAGCACCATTTGGCAACCATCGCCATGGTTGGCAATGCAGTCAACCCATCCACTCCTGAAGGCAACCTCTCCAGCAGCATCAAGAAGCCAGATATAGCTATAAAGACGGATTTCATGAAGGAAAACAAACTTCTTAGATTCCTCAGCAACAAGAAAAAAAAGGTAAACTGAAACAGGAAAATAGGAATGAAACTAGTTCGCAGGATACCGGAAACCAACCGATCGACCTGTTGTTGCATGCGTCTACTGTACATTAGAGTATAAGCATAACTTCGCTGGTAAAACCTGCAAACAGCAGCACTGTCAAGAGGAAGAATTGGCAATTCTGGAAAGCATGAAAGGAAAAAACGGAGACTACCTTGAGGTGGGCTATATTGTATCCCCTCCCCAAAGGTGATGATGATACCACAGTAGTGAGTCATGTGAGGTGACCCTGCTCAGCCATAGTACAGTACTGGATCGATCCCCATCGCTACCACTCGACCAAAAAAGTCCTTGTTGCCGACCTGTGTCGCGCTAAATATAAATTTACCCCACTCATTGAACAATGCATACAATAGAAGGATTACTCCACGAGGAAGATCACCCATGATCTTCTGTTTGTTTATACCAGGAGTAGATTTGGCCAGAGAGAAAAAAGTAGACGGAGAAAAGTTTGGGCATGCATTGTATCATCAGGGATATCACTGGCTAGTGCTAATGTCAAAAGACCAGGAAGGTGTGTCTCATTAGTCTTAAGCATAAAAAGGGAAGAGGAGAGATCCGCTTCACCCCCCCCAGCTTCCTCTCACGCTAGTTTAGGCGGAGGTTCCGACGTAGCCTTCCGAATCGAAAGTCTGTGCGACCTTCCGTCCCGCAAGCGATGGTCGCTTCCATCTCCCCTCGCTGCCACACAAGTAGGGTTAATCTGCACTTTGTGAACCTTCTCTTCGGCCGTCACCTTCCCTTCTTGTTATCGTCGTGTGTCATTTGTCTAGGCACGCTGCAAATCCTTTCTGCTGAAAACGACGGGCCCCGTTGGAAATTTTGGGCCACACCCAACGTGTACTACCTTGCAATTCTTTAACTTTGGGATTCTTTTGAGTAAAGCCTTTTTTTGTTCTTTTGTTCTGTGTTCTTTCTTCTTTTTTTAATTGCCATCCAATTCCCACCTCCATCCCTTGGCCATTTCTCAATCGTTTCCTTTTTTCTTCTCTTCTTCTTTCTAAATGGCTGCAACGGCGGTGAGGTAAGCGAAGCGCTCCTGAACTTTTTATAGAAATAAGTTTCACTGACTTTTTTGTGCTTGTTGCCCTGTGCTTCTCACCCCCACCCTCCAACCCCTACCCCGGTTGTAAATGTAGAGTTGGCCTTCGTGTCCGGCCCTTGACACAGAAAGAACAGCTGGGCAATTGCACAGAATGCCTTTCCTATGTTCCAAATGAGCCCCAGATCTTAATCGGCACTGACAAGTCCTTTACTTACGACTATGTATTTGACAATAATACTACCCAGAAGTCTGTGTACAGCACCGCCGTCGTTCCGCTCCTGAGCAAGTTTATGGATGGGTAACTTACCTTTTGATGCGATCAAGGGTGATATTTCTGGTTACTCACAAGACGATGTACCACAACATATGCACGTTCATAGATTCAACGCAACCATTCTTGCTTATGGGTAACTTTTGCTTTCCATCGTCGCTTTCCTATCTATCAGCCCGTCTAATCCTTCTGTATTTCCATAGCCAAACAGGCTCCGGTAAAACATACAGCATGGGCACCGGATTGCATAATGGCATAACTCCAGAGGATCAAGGTTGGTTCAACAAAACACAGATAGTATTCTTGTGTATCACTCACTCGAGAAAAAGGTATTGTGCCGCGTTGCATTGTCGAGCTCTTTCAGACGATGGAGGAACGGGGACGAGAGTCGCCCGACTTTAAGTACGACATTTATGTCTCTTTCCTTGAGCTCTATAACGAGGAGCTGGTCGACTTGTTAAATCCTCATACAATCCAGCAGCGTAAAAAGGGAGCTTCGGGGGCGGCCCCTGTGGCTGAGGTCACTATTCGCGAAGACATCACCGGCAATATTTACTGGAGCGGTGTTCGGGAGGAGCGATGCAACAGCCCGGATGAATTACTTGGGTGAGGGCATATACCGTCCTTCAAAATTCCCTCAACGCCCTGATTGCTAACCTAAACTGGCGAGTTATAGCTTTCTGGCTAAGGGTTCACTCTGCAGAACCACCGGGTCAACCGATATGAACACCGTCTCGTCGCGCTCGCACGCTATTTTCTCAGTTATCCTCAAGCAACAACGTCGTGATCCCAACGCCCAACCGAACCATGATAAAGCGGAGATTCAATCTTTGACGAGCAAATTCCATTTTGTGGACCTTGCTGGTTCCGAAAGAGTAAGTTCGATCGCTTGAAGTGGGGGAATTTGAGTAAGCGAGTGCCTCACTCTCTCCGATCCAAAAAAAAAAGCTTAAACGAACGAATGCCCAAGGTGACCGCGCCAAAGAAGGAATTGCCATTAATTCTGGACTCTTGGCCCTGGGAAATGTAATTTCCGCTCTCGGCGATGAAACTCGGCGTGCCACCCATATTCCATATCGTGATTCCAAATTGACTCGACTGCTGCAAGATTCACTAGGCGGCAACAGCCAAACGATGATGCTTGCGTGTGTCTCACCTGCCGATTCTAATTTTATGGAGACCCTCAATACACTAAAGTATGCTAATCGTGCACGCAACATCAAGAACCGGGTCACTATCAACCAGGACTTTGCGGGTAACTCAATCGAGATTAATCAGCTGCGTGCCTGTATTGCCCGGCTTCGCATGGAGGTCGCTTCCTTGCGCGCAGGCGGTGAGTCGGGTGTTTCCGAATCTGACGAAAACAAGGCACTACGTGCCGAAGTGGTGCGACTCCGGGATCGCGTCCAGGATATGTCCACCAACCTAATACAGGTCACCAGTGAACGAGACACCTTGATAATGGAACGCGAGCTTGGTATGCTTATGACCGAAAACCGTGCCAATCCATTACCATCCAGCGCCTCCTCGGATGGGCTCCCCAAAGAAATCTCGACACATCCTTTGATCGTCCAGTATCAGCACACAATCCAGGATCTCAACAACGAACTTCAGGATACTCGTGACAGGCTTGCATTTTTAGAAAATACACAGCCAGTGGCCATGCAAGCCATGATGATGGCGAGCTCCTCTTTCCACAAGAATACCGCAACGTTGCGTATGTCCTCCTCTAACACGACCCAACATAGCGTTGGTGGTACCAGACGGAAAGTGAAAAAGCGCTATCACAATGCGCGCATGACTTCGAGCAATTCAGGACGTACATCCCGCAAACACTCTGCTCGTCGACCTCATGGTACTCCAAGTTCGAGCTTCCGGACCCGCGCTGCGCGACACCAGCTTGAAGAGTTTTTTGAAATCGAGATACCAAAAAGCGACGATCAAGTCCGCCAAGAAGTGAAAGAGAGCATCGCCAAGGCGCGCGCAGAGATCCAGAAAGGAATGCATGTCCTCGACCTGGCCAAGGTAAATGAACAAGCTTCAACGTATACCTTTATGGACCTCTAACCACAACTAAATACTTAGCCTCTGGAGGATGCAGCAAGGGATTGGGAAGAGGAACTTCGAGTGAGTAGTTGTACTGATGTAGCGCATACATACATCGGTGGGATAGAAGGCGGACAGGGGGCTCGATGTTGTCCTTATTTTTTTCTCACGGAGAAATCGTAACAGGAATTTGAAGAGCATGAACGCATGATGGGCAAGGATATCCAGCGCACGTCTTCCGATGAAGGCAATTACACCCCCTCTCGCTCGCCTGTAGATCAAGACCTGCTAAGTAACGATCTTCTCGACGAAATCGAAAATTTGGTACGAATATATATGTAAGCACCCCCCTCTATCGATTCATAGCATTCATCACTATTATCCTAGGCCGTGCCTTCGTGGGATGATCCGGATACCAAACCGACCGTGAGTCACTCGGACGCACATACTGACAATAGCAGCAACAGTAGCGGTGGAAGCAATACATCGCACAGGACGGGCTCGCTTGCGACACCATTCATGAAGGAAAATATGGAAAAGATCCAGAATCCACAGCTGATAGCAATGCTGCACCAGATCCAATCAGACATCCGCGTTAAGGAAGAGCTTGTCGCTCACCTTGAAAAATCCGAGACGGAATATGCATTCATGCGACGCAAGTTTGACGATAAAATCGCACAGCTACAGCATCAGCTCTTGACGCTGCAGCGCGAAAGAAATAATGCGATCGAGCACACCCGCTCGCGCATGTCGAGCAAGTCCGAGATGACTGTTCAGATGCGAGAGAAGCAACATCTTATTGATATCCGACATGCATACGAAGCGAAGATGAAAAACCTGTTGTCTGAGATCCAGGAACTGAAGCGCAAGTATGCAAAAACAACTATGACAATGCAGTCCACACGTAATCAGCATGAAACGCTTCTTCGCTCGCTCCGTGTGAATGTCGAGACGCTCAAGGTGGAAAAGAAGCGCATGATAAAGCGCATGAAGCTTGAAGCCGAACGTGTCCGGGAACAATCGACGCTCCAAGAACGCAAGATTCAGCAGCTGCAGCGACTCAACACGGAGTCAAACATGGCGCGTAAGCGCCTGGAGCGCGAGCGTGAGCAACAGAAGTTGGCGCTCAAGCAGCGCGATAAGGAGGTTTTGATGAACAACCAGCAACTCAAGCAGTTAATCGGCGTGCTCAAAAAGGCAGTGCGTGAAGGTGGTGTGCTAGATGAAGATTTACTGGGCAAGGTGAGCCACATTGTCGGCGGTAACTTTGCTCTAGTGGCCCGTCGGGCTGCTGGACGCCCGGTCGATCAACGGGCCATCCGTCGGCGGATCAACAAGATCCCTACCCAGATCCGTGTAACACGAAAGAAGGAGTTGCTGGATAATGCACTCTATCAATATATCCAAGGCAAACAGGCAATTGTCGAGATGGAACAGCTTCTCTTCCGGCGGGAGCAGCTCGCATCCGAGAAGCTTGAGCTCATCGAGGAGCGACGACATATCTACATTGCTGAGAAAGAAAATGAACAAGCTACGGGCCAGCCAATGGATATGCTTGCGCTTAACTTCACAGATGAGCGCATTGATCTCATCTCTGCTGAAATTTCATATCTCTCTGCCCGTATTCGTGCTCTACAAACAGAGGCCATGGCATCCGAAGAAAGTGAGTCAGGTACCAACAGCACTGTGGGAATTGCATCTGTCAATCAGCAGCACCAGCACCAGCGGTTAGAGAAACGAGTTACCTTTGCTGACGATATTATCACCGATCCATCGGCTATTCAGAGCGGCGATGGCTGGACAGATATGGACATCCTCGATGAACAGTACAGTGTCTCCCCATCTGCAGCGCCCGAGATCGCCTACGACGCGGTGGTGAAATTAATTAAATCGCTCACCCCGAAGAGGCTAAGGCGATCGCCGAAGCACTGATCGAGGATGTCATGGCACTCCGCATGAGCGAAACTAACCGCCAGGTGATCATGCAAAATCTTGAGAAGACAGTACACGACCTCCGCCGCACATTGGTTGTCATGAAGCGGGCAGCGATCAGCACCACCGTGGAGAATGAGCGGCGTATCCGTAAACTCGAAGAACGCAGCAGCCGAACATCGAGCAAAGGGGCGCACAATGATGACGAAGATAGCGCAATCGATGTCAAGATTGAAGAATATATCAACAGCGGTAATACCATTTTCGATAAGATTTATGAGGACGGCATCCGTGGTGTCGTCCACGTACATGAGCCCACTGCGCTGGACTACCTCAACGACTCAAGGCGATCGTCTATTACGTCGTTTGGCGCCGGCAGCATGAATGCCAGCGATGATACCTTGATCCCGCCACCTTCTCCGCTCAATTCGCCAACATATATCGCCGGAAGCCGAGGACACAATGGCGTGCGGCCTCCTGCATCACTGACAGACAAAGGCAATCGACATGTTCGGGAAGGGACACCATCTCCGGAGCGCTTCCTCAACATGGTTCAGGTAACGTGCATTCACTAACAGCAACTCTGATTTATCCTCATTTTCATTCGTTTACGTAGCGACGGTTTTCCTGGCAGCAGCGTCTGGTGAATGGGACAGACTCGCCCGTTCCATATGTTGCAGGAGATATTGCTCGGCATCATGCCGAGCGTGAAACATCAACCACTTCCATTCGTAGCAACCACATCCGACGGTCTTCGGTGCAGTCTGATTACTCCACACATTCCTACACTGGAGGTAATAACACGCCATCTCAGCTGCAACAGCACCACCATAACACCAATCAACACCTCGCAGGGGCGCTTCGGAAACGTGCGTATTCACTTCAGCAACCACTTGCAGCCCCAAATAGACGGCGTACATCGATGCGCGAGCTATCCTTGATGGGATATGAAGGTGAACACCAGCAACAACAACAACAGCAATATTATTATGAGCCTCAGTCACCCACCACTACCTTGTCGTATCAGCAGCGTTATCAGCAGCAGCAGATGGCACCACCGCGAGCACCACCGCTTGGTCCGGTACCGAGCGCGTCTTCCACCATGGAACGGTCCTCCAGTGCAGGAAACGTTTTTGACCGGTTGTCTCAAACTCCCACCCGTGCATCGCGGGCCAAAATGGCACATCGTTTCAGCAGCGGGAGCATCGAAGAGTTAAGACAGCAGTGGGAGTATGAGCGATCATCCAGTGCGCTCAGCGGTACATATCAGCTCTAGAGTGCAAGCCTTATCTCTTTTATTGTATCTTTGTGTATTTATTAGTCCTGTTTGTTCTCTCTTTTTGTTTCCTTTCTTTCATTTATATATTTATATAACCAACCGCGTAACGTCGAAAGAAACACATTAGCATCATCAAACTCATACCTCGAATATTTGCAAGCCTTGAAGTATGTAGTTTTCGCCGATAAAACCCACTCCCTCCCCGCTAGGCTGCTGTTACTTCTTCCCAATGCCTAACAGGCAGGCAACTTGGAGCAGACTCTCATACGTATAAGAATCCTCGCTCCCTTTTCTCGGTTAGAGATTTCGAATTAGTATTATTCAGGAACGTAGCGAAGGGATCATATCAGATCCATTTGGTTTTCTTGTATGGCCATACACCCTCGATTGCCTTAGAACGGTTTCCCTTTCGCCTTCCTTAAAGGGAAAAGCCCATCCACGGAGCGAGAGAGAGACACACAAATGCGGGGACTAGCGGTACGTCTCGGGCAGGGCTGAGAAAATCTTCAAATATGCCTGTCGGGCCACCAAAAAAAAAAGTTCGCATACCAGTTATTGGGAGTGCGACGAACTTGCTTCCTCCCTCCATGCATAATCCCAAGCGATTTGAAGATTTGCCAGTTGAACTCTTGACCCAGATCTTTGTGCTTGCACAGAATCCCAATCTCCCTCTGGTCTCGAAGCTGTTCTGGGAACTGTCGTCTTCGGCGTGGATTAAGAGTCTTTATATTATGCATCGTTACGGACCCAATACAGCGCTTGGTGAACGGGCCATGTCACTCAAGATCGCCAATCACAAAGTCGTCGAGAGTCTGGTACGGATGAACTGCAATCCACGAGCTGATGGCGATTGGCTCTATTGGAAGGCATGTGAGTTGCACGATACGGCGCTGTGTACGCTGATTCTGGATGGCATACGGCCGTCGGCGCAGACACTAGCCCACTTTGTGAACGTAGCGGCCATGAAAGGTGCGGCGTCCATCATTGATCTGATTGTCGAGCAATACGGGGCCGACATCCATCAGCCACATGGGGAGGACAGGGTGCTGATGCTCGCCTGCGCAGAAAACCGGGTGGATATCGTGCGCCATTTGATGGAGCGGTACGGATGCGACATCCATTCCAACAAAGAACGGCACCTGCGTCGAGCATGTCTCCACGGACACGCCGAGCTCGTTGATCTTTTGCTGCCGGGATCAGACGTCCATGCCTACAATGACGCCGCGCTTCAGAATGCAGCACATGCAGGACACACTGCCATCGTCAAGAAGCTTCTTGCGTCGGGAGCGAATCCACAGGCCAACCGAAATGCCTCACTCCAGTATGCAGTCGTCAATTCGGATCTCGAATCCATCAAAGCCCTCGTTGAAGCGGGCGCGGATCCGAGAGGTCATCAGGACAGGGCTCTTCGGCACGCGTGCCGCCGCGAGGCCCTTTCCATCGTCCATTACCTCTTGGAATGCGGTGCTGATCCAAACGCCCTCGAAGGCAGTCCGCTTCGCGAGGCGCTGCGGTCGGGGAACCTTAGCATCGCGAAGCTGCTTTTGACCCATGGGGCAGATCCAAACAGCCCAGGCGGTCTCAGAGGACTCGCGGATGCGATGAAGCATAACAGAAAAGAGATGCTAGATCTCCTCATGGACGCAGGCGCAAGACTGGATATGATTCCGTCCAACGATGATTGAGCTCGACAATATGTACATAGATTCCTGTTTCCCGCTCAACAACCGTTCCTCCTCCTCCTCCTCCTCCAGCCCGCTTCCTTTCATCTTACATCACCGATAGCGGCATGTTCATATCACATATTTATATACATACAAGATACCATTTACTCCCCCTCCCCCTCTCTCGTTTCTTTTATAAACAGGCTGTATTTTCTCGATGGAGAAAAAAATAATAGAGTGCCTTATTTTACGTGTGCTCCTTTAAGTCATGTCAACCCTTGTTACTCAGACAACAAAAAGGCTGGTCTATTTTGTTATTCAAATTTTTTGTGTCCGCCGCTTTTACAACTTCGCTGCCTTTTTCTGCAATGCCTTTCTACGAACTCGTCTGCATTGCCCGTTCACATCTCGCTCAGGTACAATTGGTGTGAGCAGGGATGGAGAGAGCCGGCGAAATCGAGACGGATCAGGACAATATCGAGAACTCATGTGATCTGTGTATTATGGCGTCATAGAGCAACTTGAAGGATCTCATTCGCAGCTCGGCAACCCAGGTGCTCCAGCGCGGCGGTGTTGTCCGAAATCTCGAAAACTGGGGAGACATGAAGCTTCCCCATCGTATCAAGCGCCATCAGGAATACTTTACAGAGGGACAGTAAGTTGTGTGAACAAATGTGTACGTGTCCCTTTATGGAATGGAAATGTTAATGGGACGAATGTTTTCGGGAATGACAGGTACTTGATCATGCATTTCGATGCGAATCCGCTGATTGTTCAAGATTTGGGCAAGAAGCTGTTGGTAGATTCGCGTGTCCTCCGCCACACATTCATTAAGCTTGGAGATAAGCTGGAGACGGTTGTCGCCCGTCCTGACAAGACCCATTAAAACGATAGAATGCAAATAAGAGCGCCTGCCTGTATGTATTTGTGTGTGTGTGTATATGTGCGCGCGCCTTGCCTTCCTCCGCTTACCGATTAACACTGAACGTGCCCTGGCAGCGATTCTTTTTTTTTTTTTTACTTTCATCCCTCGCGTAACCCACCCCATCATCCCGACCTTGTACACAGCAATTACGTCGTCAAAAGCGGACCTGTATAGACTCCTTTCCCACCCAACGCACAATAATCCTAATAAAAAAGACCGCCTGCTTTGGGGATCCTGTCACAAGTGCTGTATTTATCAATAAAGAGGAAAAGCGTACAACCGTATGAGTACATCTACATCAATATTGTAAAAACAGCGGACCCATGGTGGGAGAATCGGGATCATGCTTTAAATGGTGCCCAAATCGCGTCACACAAGGACGGATCGGTATACGGGATTGTCGAAGCCCTCACGCCAGCACAAATGGCAGCAACCCTCCTGCCGCGGGGATCGGGTGTGTGTTCCTAGATGAGATCGCAAGTGTCATTGGCGTACCAGACGAGCACCTGTTTCACTTAAAATTGCTTCGGGATAGGGGGAAAATGCTACGTGACGCAGCCCATGTTGTTGCTATTCCCCCCCCCACGTGTTGGAGATACCCCAGTGCAATGAGTGATCGGTAATGATGGGAGAGCATACAAGATGATCTGTCATAGCCCATCTACTCGGCTGTGTAATTGTGTGCAACGGCTATGCGCGTGTTAGCACGTTGGTGGTTGACAGAAATAATATGTTATTGTACCACATCCCGCACCACTCAAAAGATGACTTTTCCAAAGGATACAGGGTAGTTGACAATCATCTCGCCCCCCCCCCCGTCTCGATGCCCATTACACGTAGTTTTCCTTTCTTTCGATAAAAAAGACACGTTGGTTGTATTACATATCTCCAGTTTGGCCCACGTTATATTTATTGCTTGACATACTCACACTCACGCCTCGTCCTCCTTCACTATATATCATCACACCGTAAAAGGCAGGACCAGAGAGAAGAAGGAACATGATGAGAGAGGTTGGGATAAATGCAGATGAGATGGAGACATGCGCACTTGATCGGTTGCATTTTTAGCCCCATGGCACAAAGCAGTGTGTGAGGAAAGGAAAAAGATTGGTCCGTGCGCTGCATCACCCACCCCATCCAGGCCATGTACCCATACACATATACGCCCGCGCGCCAACAAGAAAAAAAAACATTCAATAGAGAGAAGAATAACGTGATCTCCTTACTACAAAAAAAACGTCCCCATCCAAAAAAAGGAAAAGGATAGGAGACGAATGCTGCTATTGATTCGCACCTACAGACAGAATGATAATCTTGTCGTTGTCAACCGTTGGGGTTAGCAATTTACTGTCGTGTACATGCTCTTTTAAGATGTCCCAAGCCTTGCTTGTCAAGAGGCACATTTTTGTTTTTCGCACACACACACTCAAAGCATACAAAGCACATTAGCGCGCGGCACATGGCACGCTTTGCTGGAAGGACAAGGCTTTCTTGGCTTCCTGCGCGGCCCCTTCCCCCGCGCAACCCCGACTCCCCATTCCCCAACGTTTGCCATTCCCGCGTTACCTTCGCCAAACACTAAAGAAGATACCAAAGCCAGGCAGATACCCAAGCTCGGCGATGGGCAAAAAGATGAAATAGAAATCGGCCTTTTAATCCCGTCCAATGCACCAAGCATTTTGGATGGCCCCACTAAAAAAATAAAAGGTTGTCTTATTTCGGTTCAATTAAAGGCATCTCAATTCAGGGGCAAAGGTATTTCTTACTCTTTTGTCCATTCTCACACCCTCTTTCTCTCTTTCTTTCTCTCCTATTTTTTCTCTCAATCGTCATTATACTTAAGGTATGCTCTTTCCTTTTTCCTTTTTCCATGGCTTGCTTTTGTTATTGTCGCCTTTCTTTCTCCATCAGCAAGAGAAGATGGATGTCGTAGTGTCTTTGCTCCCCCCCTCCCCCGGAAAATGGGTCCTGGGGAGAAAAACATAGCATCCAGACCTGCGACCTAGGACTACATTTAACAATGCATTGCGAAGAGTGAGGGGTGGGGGTTGGTGAGATTTGGAGGGGCACTCAGACCAGGGACTCGATGTCTCTATTTTTTTCTCATTCCTTACTTGTGTGAAGTGCTTTTCTTATTCTCTTTCTTTATTTACAGTTGACATAGTCGAAGACGCCATGATAAAAGTAGAAGAAGGGGAGCGGACTGTCGCCGAAGCCGATATTTTTGACCTTTCACAGGCCGTAGCGCCACATATTATTGGACAACGCAACAACAATAAGGAAGCTTTCCTCGATTATGACGAGCAACGTTTGAGAGACGAATTGATCGAGAAGGCAACTGCTCGACTTCAGCGGCGCATGCTTGAGGAGCGATTGTCAAATGTCATGCGTGATGTCATTCAGATGCAGAGCCAGCTCGAATTCCTGCGTGTCGACGCTTCTGCTACCATCGATGCTATTGTCAAGATGGACGACAACGAGCAGCAGGCATGCCGACTCGAAGCTATTGAACGACGTTTGCAGACACACCAAGACCAGCTTGATGAGCTAAAGAAGGCTGCCGCTATGGCTGCCGCTTCGGCCAGGGCAGCTGCTCCATCTCGTTCAATGAGCACCATGAACAATGCCACACCTTCCTCACGCACAGCGGCTGCGGACCCCAATGTTACAGCCGCTCCCTCGCCGACCGCATCGGCCTTTTCAATGTCAAGACTGTCGTCGTTCTCGCTCATGTCCTCACTTTTTAGTCGTGCGGGATCAACTACCGCCAGCAGCAGCTGCACGAGTCAGCCAGACGAGGACGATGATTGTTGCAGCGTTGCGAGTTTCATGACTGAGGAGCAACAGCGTACATTGCGGATGCGACGGGCCCGTCAACGCCAGCAACAGCAGCAGCAGCAGCAACAGAAGAAGAAGAAGCAGCAAACACCACCATTACCGCCACACCCTTCTCTTTATCCCAGCACGACGACTGTGGGTACCGTGCCTACGACGATTGTTCACTCAACACCTGTCAATACTAAGTACTATTTCCAGGGCAATGACCTCAATTACCGTGATGACGCCAGATATGAAGACTATGAAAACAACAACAACAACTATTGCTGTGCCCTCTCCGATATTGGGACCTTATCATCTGCATCTTCGATGTCTCGCCCACGAGCGTTGTACGAGGTTGTGCCCGCCTTTGCAGAGCGCTTCCTTCACTCCCTTCCGAACTCGCCCCTGTCCCAGACAGGTATTGACCTTGACAAACGCAATGCCCTTGATGATGCTCTCAGTTTCCTAGACAGTCTGTCCGAGAACGCCGATGACGGTGGTTTTGGAGAGGATATGGACCTCTTACTCCGGCACCCTGAGCTCTGTTGTCGCTCGCTCTCTGAAGTGCGAGGAGCCATGGCCGAGATCCGACGTGGTTCTGCCTCTGACAAGGTCCTCGTCCCTTCTAAGGCTGGTGGCAGCGATGTCGATGAGAAGGGAACGGCTATTTATCAGTGGACTTCGTCCGCATGCGCTTACAGCTGGAAATGGTACAAATTCCTTAGCATCCTTACAGCTGCGGTCACAATTAGCGTGCTTAAGGGTCCGGATGATATGCTCGATGAACCGGTTTGATTTTAATTCATTTCGTTCCTTCCTCTCTCTACCTCTCACTCACTCCCTTACTTACACACACACACACTCTCTCTCTTTTTCTCTACATATTTGCATACACGCATATACATATAGTCTAGGTATATACTCTCGTTACCTCCATGCTCTTCTCTTTTCCTCATACGGTCTTTCTCTTCCCGGCCTCTCGATAAGCACGGATGCATGCACATATGTTCAAAATTCTCTCTCTTTTATCTAGCTCACGCGCTCATTCGCTTTATACTTTGCTACCATTTGTATATGATCCACTCTTGTAATTTCTTCCCGCACCACACCAAACCCTAAAACCACTTCTGTATGTAAGGTCCCCTCATCCTCTTTTCTTGACAAGAGGGAGCTGTATCAATATGTAAACGCGAGAAAAAATATCCTATCAGCGGTCTCTTTCTCTTTCATACATAACAAATTTCCCCTCCGGCCATGAAAGAAAAACGATGTTCATGTTTCACGACGCTTTAAGAGTAAGGAATAAGAAGCGAAGTTGAAGTTCAACTAAGCGCGCGCATTTTGATGAGGCTGAGCCTGCACGTTCACGATGGAATCAAGCAGCTTTTGGATGGCTTTGTCCTTATTCTCGGTGAAGAGGTTCTGGATCTCTGCGATTTTAGCATCCATCTCCTGGTCGACTACGGCCAGACTGGCATCCGACGCGCCGGCGTGCTAGGTACGACGGGGCATTCATCAGCAACCTATCCATGTTGTTTTTTTCTCCTTTTCATCGTACCTGAGAAACAAAGCTTTGGTACTCCTGGTTCTTTTGGGCCTTCAGTTGTTCGATTTCTTTGGTTGCCTCCAGACGAGCATCCTTCAGGCGCTGGATGCGGTCTACATATTCCGTTTGCGTTATATATAGCTCTGTGTCCGACAGGGGCTGTATGTGGGTAAGAGAAGAAAGAGAGTGTAGAGCCTTACATTGCTTTGCCTTTTCGACAATCTTGGCGGCCTCACGCTCGGCCTCCAGCAATGTGTTGATACCTTGCGAACTGGATGTAGCCTGCAAAGAGACCGGTTTAGATTTTACCAAGACGATTCCACCACTCCCCCTTTTTTTTTTACTTCATCCTCTCCACATGCAGCCTGCACGCGCGATGGCTATGCATTCATTCTTTTCTTACCATGGTTTGAAATGTGAAATGAAACTGAAAGGAGATGGGCGTTACGCGAGAACTTGAAACGAGCCCGTTCTTATTCAAGGGCCGATTTTACGCCCTAGAGTGGTGTGTTCCCTATGGGTTCTCTTCCCTCTTTCTTTCTTCCTTTCTTAATTTTTTTTCTTACAAAAAAGGATGCGCGGTAGCAAAAAAAAAAAAAAAGGCTCAGATGCGTCAACATTAGCAAAGTCTTCAAAGTGCATCAAAAGACAGGAGGCATACACGTGCGGCTCTGTCTTAAACACTCGCCGCTTTAACCAATCTGGATGTTGTTGCTATCGGCATTTTTATCCTTCCTGTCCTACCCGCCCATCAAGAGGACAGCGGTATCGTTTGAGAGCATACATCAGGAGTTGATTTACATATATACGCATTAGCAGTAGAGAGATCACCGATCCTCTTTTCTGTCTTTTGCTTGGGATGATGGGCGGGGTGCCCGTGGCGGGTGGGGTTTGTGGTCCGGGCTGGGGAAGGGTGAGGGTTGAAAGAAAATTTTGCCTTTCGCCCAGCCGTGATCGTCCTGAACCTTCATGTCTGATCCGGCACATCCTGCTGTTCATGTGCTTTTCCATGTTCCCGAAGGCCTCGAGTTTGTCGCGCTGGAGGAGATCAAAGCCCGTCTACAAATGATCGACGAGGGGAACAATAATGGCGCAGCAAGTTTTCTGGAAGAAACAGGCACTGGGCGTGTGCATGTCATTGTACCGCACGCTTGGGATCTGCGGGGCATGGTGCGTGGGCTGCAAACATCGCCCTTGCGGAGCGTATACAGCATTATGCTCGTTGCATCAAAGACGACACTTTCGCAGACGGCATTTGCCGATCCCGATCAGACCGTGGCAGTGCTTGCAAACCAGACCGAGACATGCGACTGGGGACCTGTGATTGAAGCTGCCAGTTGCTCTTCTTATCCAACCGGCATTGCAACATCGTCGCCGCCGCCGCCGCCGACCTTTCGTGGCACATTTCTCAAGGGCCAGCTCAAGCACCCTGTTCGATCGCAAACGCTCGCGGGCCATGTCGGTTTTGCGTTCTCGAAGCGATTCCCGACGTGGAAGGTTCAACTTGAGCAGTACGACTATGAGGTGGTCGGCCTGTGGATGGACGATGCACGGTTCCTCGAGGAGGGCCATCACGAGGGCGACATCACGCTGCTCGTCGGTCTGAGCGTGCAGCAGCTCCCGGACACAAAGTATCGCAACCGAGTCTTCTTTGGGCGGACGAGCCTCAATCCGCCCATTGCCTATTGCCTTGCACGGCTGGCCAACCCCAGGGCGGGCGACATCGTGCTTGACATGTGCTGTGGTACAGGCACCATCCCCATCGAGGGCGGCGCTGCTTTCCCTGACACGCTCTGGCTCGGTAGTGAAGGTGAGGGCAACAGCGCGTCCGCGTGGGGGTGGATTGGGAAGCGGGAAAAGAGATTAAAAAAAAAATAACGATCACCCATGAATAGTCAAGGTCAAGACACTCTGCCAAAAGGCACAGGGTAACGTCGATCACGCGCAGCTCAAGAATGTCAACCTCTTCTTGGGTGACGGGCGAAAGATGTGCCTACGTGACGGGTGCGTGGACATGGTGGTGTCGGATTGGCCATGGGGTATGCGTGAAGGCTCGTACTCGACCATTCAAAAGGTTCGATATATATACACAGTCTGATATGCGGGTGGGGGAGGAATGTTCTGTCTACTAATCCACCGTTTTTTCCCAAAGCTCTACCCGAAATTTATCCGACAAATCAGTAACGTGCTGAGGCCGAAGGGCAAGGCCTACATCGTAACGCAGGGCCGCAAACTGCTCGACCGTGTTTTGAGCTATCCGTGGTGTAAAGAAATGTGGGATGTCGACAGAATAGTGACGGTTGGGATTGGGGGCTATAAGGTGTACTTGTACATGATGACCAGAAAATGAGGATGGCCTCTCGTTTAGAAACTGCGTAATTCAAGACCATTTTTGTTTTGGTTCCTTGCATCGAACCGATAAGGATCCAGGCGATACGGATGCATCTGGCACAAGGGAGAAAGGTTGTGTAATCTAGGGACTGACATTGTCTGTGCGTGCACAAAAAGGCCAATTTGGAGCACGAGCAAATTGGATCTTAGTCATCAAGAGATGGATGGAGATAAAAAGCGTGGGGGGGAGTGCGGACATCATCATCCATCCAGCATTCATCTCTCTCTTTTTGTTTCTCGCATGTTTTAAAGACAGCAGGAAAATAAAAAAATAAAAATGACCACCACCTCGTCTCCAACGCCGCCCACTCAAATTCAGCCATCGTTTCTTCCGTCGTATTATCTAACCATGAACGTTCTTGGCGCCTCTGTGTCCGAGGCTGCGACCTTTGGAGCCCACGAAACAAGGGATATCGTCCTGCCAAACCAAACCGAGCATGTCTCTCAGATCGCCGTCGATGTAAAAACCCGCACCCAGCCCTATACACACACACACACTCTCTTGCGAAAAGAAAAGAGCGAGTGGACCGATAAGAAAAGCAGCCTTCTTGAGGCTCATCTCTTTCATGGTCTTCCCCCCTCCTCCCACTAGCTCTTTCTTTTCCCGCGCGCGCTCTCTCTCTCTCTCGCCCTTCTTCTTCGTCTTTTAATCGCCACATTATATAGATTGGCGGCTCGCTTGCAAAGATTGTTTACTTTACATCATCCGTCGATCGCAAGGGCGGACGTCTTCACTTCAAAAAGTTCGAGACGGAAAAGATTGACGACTGCATCGACTTTATTGCCGAGCTCGTCGAGGACTCTCGCCACCTTACGGATTACAACGGCCATGAGCAAGTCCTGAAAGCCACAGGCGGAGGCGCTCACCTCTATCACGAGAAGCTGTCAAAACGCCTGCCGGGCATAGTAGTACAAAAGGAAGACGAAATGGAATGCCTCATAAACGGTAAGAAGGATGATAAATATAATATATATGTGCCACCGAAGAAGACGACGGACTTGCACCCCGATTGAGGGGGGAGAGGGTGTGGGGAAGCGATGCGCAGAAATTAGAACTTCAAGGTCTGACATTAGGCCTTCTGCAGGCCTCAACTTTTTCATCACCGAGATACCTTACGAAGCGTTTACCTATAACGAAGATGATCCCAATCCAATGCAGTTTGAGGAAACCACTCAAGACGTATACCCGTACATGGTAAGCGGTCGTAGAGAGATGGCCTGAGAAGGGGTAGATACGGATGTGTTGACAGCCAATTTGGGGGGTGGTGCGATCCAATGTTCTCTTAGCTGGTCAATATCGGATCCGGTGTCAGGTAACTGGGGAGGGTGGTACGAGATGGTATGACCGAGTAAAGAAAAAGTCTCTCACGCGTCATGTCGTTCTCGAAAAGCATACTCAAAGTGACCGGCCCTGACCAATTCGTTCGAATCAGCGGTACTTCGGTAAACAAAAAGTTGGAGCACATCGGGTAAATGACACCACTGACAGACGAGAATGTGGGAACGGTAATTTAGCTCGGAGGCGGAACGCTCTGGGGACTCTTGTCGCTCTTAACGAATGCCAAGAACTTTGATGGTAATATGGAGGTGGGAAATGTTCTCATGGCGGGGATTTCTAATCCGTAGAGACGACCAGATATGCTCGAACTGTCACAGAAAGGAGATAATCGGAACGTCGATCTTCTGGTGGGGGATATCTATGGATCGGATTATAGTAAGCTCGGCCTGAAAGCGTCCAGAATAGCATCAAGTTTTGGGAAAGTCTTCAAGCAGGGCATACGGCAATCGCAGGATAGCTTTTCACAAGCAGATATCTCAAAAAGTCTGTTGTTCATGGTCAGGTAAGAAAGACACACGGATGCTGCAGGGTCGAAGGACCGTGAAACAGAATGGCTGAGTATTAAGTACACGACACGCTGTAGCAACAACATTGGCCAAATTGCCTACTTGAATGCACAGCAGCATGGGCTCAAACGTATCTACTTCGGCGGCTGCTTTATCCGGGGCCACCCGATAACCATGAACACCCTCTCTTACGCGATCAACTTTTGGTCGCAAGGTGAGATGAAGGCCCTCTTCCTTCGTCACGAAGGCCACCTTGGTGCAACAGGCGCGGTAAGTGAATTTCCTTTGATCCTGGTTACTTTTTTTTTTTCTTTTACTGATCTGTTTTGTATCAGTTCCTGAAGCATAAGCCTATCCGCAAAGCACGGCACTCATTCTCGTATTCCGAAAACTTTCGGCCAGGCATTGTGGCAACGCCTAGCGGTGTCTACGATGTTCTGGAGAAAACAAAATTAGAGTTGCGGTCTGACGACGCGATTTGAAAAAAAAAAAATTAGATACTGTAAAAAGAAAAATGCCCCATCCTACATCACCCTCTTTCCTTCAATCAGTTTTACTTCCTCTTGTCTCTCCCCTCACCTCGAACCCTCTATTTTGTAGTAGAATGCTTTATCGTTTTCCTTATATTATACTTATTAAACGGATAAAAATCCACCCCTCCCCCAAAGGGAATATTATAAACATCCCAGGTTGGGAGAGCTTTCCTATCAGGCAGAATGTATCATTACAACGTTGTCTGCTGCATCCCCCCTCCCCCGAACGATCGGCTCAGACCCGGTTGATTGACATGCTAGGGTACGGGGACTGCGTTTCCGAGTTACAGGGTGTGCTTTCGGCTGTAGCCATGACAGGAAGATCATCCAGGTGCAGATCTCTTGTGGTCCCGTCCGTTCACCATCGTTCGCCAGCAGCAATAACGGATATAAAAGTAACCATCGATGAGCATAGATAGTCAGGTCATGTCAGGTCAGGTGGTTCTCGTCCATGACATCATGGCTTCGACCTCTTATTTTTTTCACCTTATTCATCACCACATGAAAGTTCGTCTCTCTCTATGGAGAAGCGACGTCATTGACTTTTTTTTTATTTATTTACAAAATAAAAACGAGAGCATGTGTTTGGCACACTCCCGTATGAATTTTTATCTAGCAAATGGCGGGCCGATGTGGGTTGGAGGTTATAGAGTCTATTTCTGGCCGGTGGAGGAAGAAGACGATGACGGCGAAGATGAGGCCAGGAGCGGTCCACTGTCCTGGGTCTTGTCTGTAAAGTTATCCAACCACTTCTTCACCTTTTCGTAGACGACAAAGGTGACCGACTGGCCAGGAGCCACGCGCAACACGCGGGGTGTCAATCCCTTGTAGAAGGCCCGCAAACCCTCCTTTGTGTATATCTCGGTGGTCACGGTCTTGAACTGTTGCCAACCGCTGCCGCTGAGGGAGGTTGCCTTCTGGATGCGGGTTTTGATGGTGTCGATCGGAGCATTTGTAAGGGGACCCATCGCACCCGAGATACCACCAATGACCAGGGTCTGGTACGCCGGCAGGTCTTCAACGTTTTGGACCTTCTTGCCAATGCGCTTTAATTCCTGGTATGCGGTAAAGTTGGCTGCCTGGTTGGTAGCTTTATGGGAGAAAAGAAAAGAGTTTATCAGTGTGCAAGAATAATGACATACACACACACACAGAGAGAGAGAGAGAGAGAGAGAGCATGTATGTGTCCATGCATGCGCTCGAGAGGGTTTGCATCCATGTGTGTAAAGGTCATTTCCCGACCCTTTTACCTTGTCGTAAAGCGGTCAGCGTAACACCTCTGTACAGAGTGCGCACGCCCTCTTCCTTGACGATGGTGTAAAATGCATGAGGAGCGTTGCGGTACTTTGGAATATCCATTGGGTCGGCCATCGAGTGACGCTGTGCCTGCAGGCGGATCTTGATCAGGTCCATGGGCGAAACGACCAGTACCGCTTCGGTCGTTCCAGCAGCAAGACCGGCTGGTCAAAACATATCGCAGCACAACGCATTGAGTTATTTTCATATGCAAGAGAGAGCACACACTGTTTTTCGTCCATTTTCATTCTTTACCAAGAAAGATTCCCGTTCGACTCGTCACCCCATCCTCGTTCGCCAACCAGCCCTTGTAGAGCTCAAAGGAACTGAAGCGGATCGCCATCTTGGGTACAATGCCAGCAATCACAGCACCCAACCCTTTATACAGGGCCCAGAACGACTCGTTCTTCGCAATCCGGATACCCACCCCGAGAAAGCTAAGATTTCGGCCCTAGAACAAGACAGACAAACCAACGAACGATAGACCGCAATGCGTGAGAAAGACGATGGAGACTTGTTTTGTATGTCGTTTTTTACCGATGCGCTGCGCTGGGCTTTCTTTGCAAGCTGCATTCGGACCTTGACGGTGTCGAGTGGATGGCAAGTGCAAGCTTCCATAAAACCGGCCGCGCCGCCAGCGACAAAGTGGGTCAAGAGTGGAGTCTTCTGGCCGTTGCTGCTTGCGTTTCTGCTCATTTGGACGGAAGAGAAAGACGGAAAAGAGAGAAGACGGCGTCCCCCGCACTCTCCTTTTATGCAGAGAAAAAAGGTTCTTAATTATCATATGCTTCCCACATGCCGCCTGCCTTGTTGTGTCACCTACAGTATTTTTTAACGGGCGCGCGCACATGCGCTCCCGCCGCCGCCTCACAACTCATCCACGCTATCAACCTCGTTTGACTTGCAAATGATGCTGGTAAAGAATATATATATATATAGAGAGAGAGAGAGAAAGAGAGAGCGAGGAAAAAAGAAAATGGCTCTCCATGTCGACCCGCAGATGAAACGCAAGCCGTGGCTAGCCTTCCCACGGCGATAGCTGGATCAGATCCTTTGGGCCTTGAGGTGCGAATGACAGGCGGAGTTTTTCAGACTTCTTGCTCTTTTCATCTGCACAAAAAAAAATTTTCGAGAACACGCTTCCTCTTTTTGTTGCTGTCCGAAATGTCACTTATGCTTGATTTCTTGCTCCCTCCCCCACCTGCTTCATACAAGGCCGACCAGACCCATGCTGTTCACGGTCGATTGACCGGTAGGTTACTTTCATCACCCAAAAGATATTCTAGTCTCGCTATGGCATCATTTTGATTTGCATGTTTTATACCCTTTCATTAGCCCCTGCTGATCGTCTTCTCGAACCTGTCGGCCCAAGCTTCTTTGCCTACGCCCGCCGCAAGAGACACAACCGCACCTTCTCTGAGGATGAACGCCATCTTGCCGAAGAAAAGGCCAACCAGATCGTTGAGGAGGAGACGGTTGATTTCGAATACGAGGATGTCGACATTGATACTGTCAACACAGACCCCACGAACTGGAAGGTATGGAATCAAAACACCTTAAGATACGTTTGCTCCAGACACACTCAGCACCCAGTTACCATCGCTGTCCGCGCCCCCATTCCTTTTTTTTTTTAGTCCCAAGATAATTATGCCGTGCTTGGCTTGTCGAAGCTCCGTTACAAGGCTAACGAGGAACAGATCAAGAAGGCTCACCGTCGCATGGTCCTTCTTCACCATCCCGACAAGAAGGCCGACAAGAACGATGATGCCTTCTTCAAGTGCATTGCCAAGGCGTACGATACGTTGATGAATCCCGAGACCCGTCGCCAGTATGACTCTGTTGATTTCGGTATGGCAGACATCGACAGCGATGTTCCGACTGCGAAGTCTGTTGGCGACTTTTATGAGCTCTGGCGCCCCGTGTTTGAGCGCGAGGCACGTTTCTCTAACCAGCAACCTGTCCCCACTCTGGGTGGCCCCGAGTCGACCAAGGAAGAGGTGGAACACTTCTACAGCTTCTGGTACAACTTTGACTCGTGGCGTTCATTCGAGTGGCTGGATAAGGAGGGTGCCGAGGGTGCGGACAAGTAAGTCATGTTTGAAGAGCGAAGGAAGAAGAAGGGATATTGAATGGGTTGTATTTCAATGTAGCCGTGATGATAAGCGCTACCAAGAGAAGAAGAACCGTGCCCAGCGTGCTCAGCTCAAGAAGGAGGATAATGCCCGTCTTCGCAAGTTGGTTGACGTCTGTCTCTCGGTGGATCCTCGCATTGCTCAGTTCCGTGCTGAGGATAAGAAGAAGCGCAATGCAAAGAAGGATGCCAAGGCTGCTGAGGCCAAGGCTGCTGCTGAGGCTGCTGCGAAGAAGGCTAGGGAGGAAAAGATGGCTGCAAAGAAAGCCCAGGAGGAAGCCAAGGCTGCTGCTGAGGCTGCAAAGAAGGACAAAGAGGCCGTCAAGCGAGCCATCAAGAAGGAGAAGAAGACCATCAAGAATTTGTTCAAGGATAACAACTACGGCATTGAGAACCCCACTCCTGAGCAGATCAACACTCAGCTTACCCTCCTCGATGACGTCCTGGCCAAGAACAAGGGCGCTGATCAGCTGGAGAAGCTCCGCAAGGATCTTGAGCAGGCTGTCAAGGACGGCAAGCTTGGTGAGGTGTTTGCTAGCTATGCCAAATAAATAATGGGGAATAAAAGGCAACGTGCAGTAGATTATTATTATTATTATGCATGATTGGTTTGTGCATCATCATCATCCGACTCGCTCAAGAAGCTGTCGACATCTAATCGCCGTTCTAATGCGCTGAATTCGACCGATGGTTCACGCACATCATCGAAATCTACTCTTGCCGACCTCGCTGACAGGGAATGCTTGTTTCTAGAATCAACTCCTTTTTTTTAGAGAGAGAGACTCGAATCATGAGGATGGTGGTGGACTTACTTTCGAACCATCATGAAAAGCCGAAAGAACTGGACACAATTCCGAATGACAAGCAGGATTGTATCGAGAATGGCTTCGCTCCGCTCTCCTGCGGAACAACCCGAAGCAATTACGATCAACGTGATTGCACAGAGCGCAACAAGCACTGTATCAATGATGTTCCATACTGACTTCCAGTAGGCCTACGGTCCCATGCGTGCGAGAATGCACGCACATGTACATATCAGCATGGGGGCGTCTTGATGGATCTGTGATATTACGATGTTGAGTTTGTTTACCCTTCGCAATGCGACGAGCCGAATGCCGACCTCGGCAATCATGGCGAAATTGATGATACTCTCAAAGATGATAAAAAGTAACGTAGGACTAGAGCACCATCACTTGCAATTATTTTCCCACATCAAACAAACGGGACGCTTTGCTCTCGCTCGCCCTTTCTTTTTCGAAATTAAACTCACCATGTATCCTGCAGCGACTAGTTTGGCGAAGGACGAGATATAAGAAAAACAATGGGCCCAACGGGAAGCTGTCAGTTTCCAAGTCCCTCTTCTCTCATGCCGAATTTACCAAAAGAATGGAAATCAAGCTGAGCAGCGCCAGCGCGAGGTAAAATATGATATAGAATTGAGAGTACATGAAGCGATTGGCCATGCCTTGTATCATTTCTGACTTTGTAAGGCCATGTTGTGTCCGTGATGGCCGCTCTCCCAGCAATCCTTCGGTGTCTTCGTCCAGAGTCTGCATATGTACGTCCGTCTTTGTGTCTGTGTTTCTGAGAAAAGAATGAAAGAGAGAGCAAGCAGACACACACTCACGCGCGCGCTCGCAAAACAGAGAAAGAGAGAGAGGATGAGAAAAAAAATAGCGTTTTCTCTTCCCCCTCCTGTTTTCTTTTTCCCTTTTTGGTTGCAGCCAATCACACGGATGGAACATGCAAAGCGGTGTATTCGCTCAACCCAATGAATCGATCAAGGTCTGTGGCACATTGAGGCTCGGGCCGTTTTGGAGCATGATTTTTAACCTGCTCATACGGAGAACCCGACTGCCCTGCACACACACACAGTGGGTTTCGAGTGGGGAGGAGGGGGAAAGCCGGTAAAGACCAACAAACTTTTACTTTCTGGCAGAAGACCATTAGCAAACAGGAATGCTTTGCTCATCACCTCTTAATCCGTAAAACGCAGTTGTAGATTGTCTAGTTGTTCGAGAATAGGTGGATGTGGGCCCTTTGAATAGAGAGAGAGAAAAAGGTGCGTCATTGCTGGACAATGGATGAGGTAGGGTGGTGTCAAAAGAAAAGCTAGCTTTTTATATCTGCGTGAGTGCAGAGAATCGAATCATTGTGGGTCAGCGTTCTAATGCGTTCGGAGAATACGAGCGCTGCTCCTTTGGCAATAGGGGAGGGGCGCTGACGCCGAGGTAGGGTGGGCTTACGTAAACACGGGAGAGTGGGGAATCGAAAGGCGGGGTAGATGGTGTGTGAGAAAAGAAATTAACCCTATATCCCGAATCAAAATTAACCGTTGTGTATGGACGCACAAAAAAAAGCATCGTCTCAGGCCACCAATATGAAGCAGTGGGGATCGATCGCTGACGCTGGTCCTCTTTCTCGCTTTCTCTTTCTCTCTCTCCCCCACTTTTTTCCTCAACATGGCTGTTGTCACCCGCCCATCCTCGCCTGTCTTCTCATCCACCCCCTCCTCCACAAAACCGAAAACAACAAAATCAAGGAAACGGACCACCAAGCCCCATGTGTCTGCCGCATGTGTAAGCATCCCTGACCGAGCCCCCGAGAACGTAGTATACAAAGGGAAAACGCTTACCCGAGTGTTTCACGTATTTCCCAAATTCTATAGGTCAATTGCCAGAGAGCCCATTTGGCCTGCGACAGTATGTGTGAAAATCGAACAGGACGAAAATGCTTTTAACGGATGTTTCTTTCTTTTTTTCCTTCCGTCAGTGGGACGGCCTTGTAGACGATGTGTCCAGTCCGGGCGAGAGGACACCTGCATGGATGTGCAACATAAAAAGCGCGGTCGACCGAGGCGCGATCGCAAACCGTTCTTTGCCCAGTCCAACAACCCCTGCGGCTTGACGAATTTCATGGCGCCCCCCGAGCTGCTCTATTCTTCATTTACCATGACAGAACAGGCCGATAGGAGAGCCACAGCTTCACATTGCTCAAAAGAGGATCGAGGGATAGTAAAAAAACACATGGTCACTGTGAGTATGCGTGATTAAAAAGGAGCGAAGGGTGGGGAGATTTTCTCAAACGTAGCATGATGTAAACAGTTGTTTCTCTCGATGGATGTTTGTTGCGCACGCGTCTCGGACGAATCACTCAATCTCTTGGGCCTGTATCCGCACGAGTTTGCCCACCGAACGCTCTACGACTTCATCCATCCCGATCACACCAAACACCTGGCGCGCGCGCACCGGCGACTGCTCGAAAATGCAAACAGCACATCGGGCGAGAAATGCATCCCACCCACCCAACGCACCACTGCGGACTGTTTCACCCACACACCCGCAACGCAGCTGCTGAGTATTGCCAACGGGTCACAGACACTCCGGGAGACGCTTGGGTTCAGGACATCCGACGGGTCTTTCATGATGATGGACGCACGCTTTTATCTTGGCGGCGGCCTCGGCGCCGATCTCTTTGTACCAGACACTCTGGAGCATCTTTACATTGTCTGTCTAGCCACTGCGGAGGCGGATAGTCCACCAGCAGCTACTCATGCTCGTGCTCGTGCGTCTGCTGCTGATATGACCAAGACCGAGACACCATTAACGTCATTCTTCGCCAATCAGTCGTCACCATCGCCGACGTTGGTTGCTCAGAGTTGTGTAAGTGTTCATTTCTGGAGCGGATCCTTTGAAGTCCTTATAATCATACTGTACGCTGTCGGTAGCAAACCCCCGAAACCGCAAGTTCGGTCAGCAGCACCTCATTAGCACACGATGAAATATCGCCCATTCTCCTTTCCAACCCTTCTGAATTACCCCAGCTGCTTGGTGGTGATAAAAATATCGACCTGTCACAATCGGTAGGTTGCACACACACATAAACAGGGTTCAAGAACCGTGGGGATATCAGTGTCAGCAAATTGAGCGCATTCTTTTCTGTTAGGGGCTGCTCTGGCTGGATTCATGGCTGACTCCGAACGTTTCCATCGGCCCAAACGACTTTGATCTTCTCGAGCTCCAGGCATAGCACGCATCTTCTGGTTCAAATCAGGCAGACCTAGAAAAACCTTCCCCAACGTCTTTTTTTCCTCATAAGAAACCCTCTAATCATTCGATTTTTTCGCCCTCGTCATCTTCCCATAGGCTTCTTTTTTATACATGTACAATTTCTCTGCAGATAATTTACCTTTCACGATGATTTTCATCCTTCACAAACCCCAATGCAACCAATGAACATGCAAGATTTTCCCAGCTCGCGTTACACCCGCTCCTTTTTATTTCTGTTTGTTTGGTTCTTTCATCAAAGCGTTGCTGATGTAATCCAAGTGCTTTTAATGAGGGGAGATTTGAGAGAGTGAGAGCGAGAGCATGCGTGTACGAGCCGAGACCAGACCAGCGTATTGAGACCCTGAGGAAATCCATCAGTCCCCGGCAGCATTGATCAAAACCATCTAGGTTTTCTGCAATGGGATAATGAAATGGGGTTGTGTGTGTGTGGGAAAAAAATAAAGAGACGCAAGATCCGATCTGAACCCATTTCGGTATGGGCCGAAAAGGAAAGAGTGACATGCAAACGTCCTACTCGAAGAGACGGTTAATCCCACTCAGGCAACCGAGTGGGGGGGGGAGGGTGGAGCCAATAAAAAGTGCAAATGGGCTCCGCCGCACCCCCCGCCCGCCCGCCATCCCCACCCGGGGGGCTATGAAAAGCAGTTGCTCTCTTGCAAAAACGAGCCATCGGGCGCCCCCGCAGGAAGGAGAAAAGTGAGCACATGGAGCTGCTATGTAGCATCTGATGGGTGAATAGAAAGCTTCAAGTACAAAAGGGTACCTGGGACAGCAACGCCGCTCTGGCATTCTATCAAGATACACACACATTGTTCTCTTGCGCGCTCTGTTTTGGAACAATTCGCTCTCTTGACCTCTCGCAATTTTTGACCGCCGCAATATCCCGGCGCATATCCATAGAACTGGTTTCCCTCCTCCCACAGATATGACAGGCTTAAGGCTTTGGAGAGTTGAATCGCGGGTAGAAGGGAGTGGTTTTTTTCAGCATATAAGCTCTGGCAATTGTCCCAATAAAAAAAAAGGGTGGGATCGGTAACCTGAATAAAATGAAGCTATACCCGAAAATCATTGTCATGACATCACGGAAGAGAGAAGAAACGGCCCGTTTGGGCTGGGTTGAAGAAACAGTCACCGCGCCTTTGGGGGGTTAAGCCCTTTTTTTTTTTTGTTGTTTGTTCCACTCATATCGCACCTACGGACGTCTGCCCCCCCCCCCAAAAAAAAAACGAGACTTCCCTCCCCTCTACAACACCCCCCCCCACAAAAAAAAACACGCACCTACAAAGAATTCATGCTGTTCTCGGGCCGTTTTGCTTCTTCTTTCATTATCCGAACCATGTCCACCAACGCCATCGAAAACGGAAAAAAACTTGCTGCCTACAAGGCTGTCGACGACTATATCCGCCCAACCCATAAGGTGGTCGGTATTGGCTCTGGCTCGACGGTCGTCTACGCCGTCGAACGCATCCTGCAACGCCCGGAGCTGAAGGACATTGTTTATGTCCCCACCAGCTTCCAGAGCAAGTCGTTGATCATCGAAGGCGGCTTGACCTTGGGCTCGCCCGAACAGTAAGCTCCCGTTTTTGTCTCTGCTTGTAGCATACCACACACAAGGATACAAACCAACCTCTCGCGCCCTCCCCTTCCAGATTCCCAGAGATCGATGTCACGATTGACGGAGCGGACGAAGTCGATGAGCAATTGAACGCCATCAAGGGTGGTGGCGCCTGTCAATTCCAGGAAAAGGTGGTGGCTGAGGCGGCCAAGAAGTTTGTCATCATTGCAGGTAATAATCCCTATCCGTTCATATGGTTAGCATGTGAATATTAAGATCATCTTTAGATTACCGCAAAAAGTCCAAGCAGTTGGGCACTCAGGTAAAAAAAAAAAAAAAGAGAGACAGAAGTGAGCCGCACTGTCTCCTTGTCTTTCTCTCGGTTGTTTTAACATTTTTTTTTTAAAAAAAAAACAGTGGACCAAGGGCGTTCCTGTTGAGGTGGTGCCAATGGCATACAAGAGTGTTATGCACGCCATTGAGCACAAGCTGTCATGGAAACCTGAAAAGGTGTCACTCCGCATGGTAAGATACACAAGGAAGCATAAGAGCGTTGCGGCCCCGGACATTCTCAAGATGCTTAACAACATCCCTTGCGGATGATTAGGCCGTCAACAAGGCCGGCCCGGTTGTCACCGATAACGGCAATTTTTGTGTGGACGCGCACTTTGGTGCCATTCAGGATCCTGCTGCACTGCTGAAGGAACTCAAGCTATTGACGGGCGTCTACGAGGTCGGTCTCTTTTGCAACATGGCAGAGATCGCCTACTTTGGAGAAGAAGACGGTTCGGTCAGCACTCTCAACAAGTAAACCAAATCGAGCAATGTGTATATATTAAAAAGAAAAAGGTTCATTCTGGGATTGATGCGCGTGTTCGCTGTGGAGCGCGTATGTGCCGCGTGTAATGTGTGGTGCCACAGGAATTTTTTTAGGGAAAAAAATTCCCCTCGCGTGTCCAATTGGGGACTGAATGGCTTTCCCCCCCCCATAATTTTTTTTTCCACAAAAAAAAAAAGGTGTCGTGTCGCGCTTTGACATAATTTTTCACGCGTGCATAAAACACCGCGTTGCGCGTGTCTCACCCTCTTTGGCTAAAGGACATGATCTTTTTAATATGAAAAAATGGGCAGGTTGGTGAATGCAAAGAAAACATTCATGACTGTACAGAAGAGATGGCGTGTTTGCAGGGTGGAAGATTGGTGTGTCTGTTGGGAGGGAGTGATATATGGTGAAAAAAAAAAAAGATTGAAGACAAAATCACGTCGATTAGCAAGGGCAAATAAATGTGGAATAGTCAGAAGAGAAAAGAAAAAGTAAATACACAAAGAAGTAGCTGAAGATGGGTGAGCGGGATGGGTCGAAGAAACGAAGAAGGCAAGAAAGAATGCTATCGTGACCGTGTGAATGTTGTTTAAGAGCTGCGAAGGTTTTGTCCGAGAAATCAGTGACCAGAGTTACACTTTACAATAACCACGCATCTTATGCCTTCGTTGCTCGGGAAGCTCTCTTGGTGGGAGCAGCAGCAGCAGCCTTCTTGGCAGCAGCAGCCTTCTTGGGAGCAGCGGCCTTCTTCTCAGCAGCAGCCTTCTTGGGGGCGGCCTTCTTAGGGGCGGCCTTCTTGGGGGCCTTGACACCAGCCTTCTCAGTGGTGGAAGCCTTCTTGGTAGGCGTCTTCTTAACAGCAGCCTTCTTGGCAGCGGCAGCCTTCTTGGGAGTAGCAGCCTTCTTGGGAGCGGCAGCCTTCTTGGGAGCAGCAGCCTTCTTGGGAGCAGCAGCCTTCTTAGGGGCAGCAGCAGCCTTCTTGGGAGCAGCAGCAGTAGCCTTCTTGGGAGCAGCAGCAGCAGCAGCCTTCTTGGGCGCGGCAGCCTTCTTGGGAGCAGCCTTCTTGGGAGCAGCCTTCTTGGTCTCCTTCTTTTCAGCAACAGGCTTCTCGGTCTTCTCGGCAGCAGGCTTCTTCTCCGGCTTGGCGATCTTCACAGTGCCAGACATGCCTATAACCATTTGAAAAAGGAAAATGAGACACGTGTAACGACCATGGGGAGACAGTAGCTGTCCCAACACATTTGGTCACTCGACGTCTTCCTCCCCCTCCTCTCCCATTTTTTTTTCAAAAAAAATTTTCATTCCCTGCCTCTTTGCCCATGGCCAGTGTTCACTCCCTCACACCACCACCTTGTTATAATTCAGACCTACCCTTGGGAAGAACAAAGACATTCTTAGTGACACCACGCTTGATGGCAGCGTTGATCTGGGTATCAAAGTGACCTCCGGGGGTAAGCTTGTAGTTGGCCAAGATGTACTTCTTGATGGCAGGACGAGAGCTGCCCTTGCGTTCCTTCAATGCAAGGATAGCAGCTATATTCATCGCGTAAGTCGATCAGTTAGGCTAGGGATGTTGCTGGTCTGTGCGACTATTGGTTACGTACCCTTGATCATGGCCTCGTACTAAAGATGTATATAGAAATGCGTTTGCGTATGGTTGGATAGGCGTGATTGAGGTAAAGCAAGCAGTATGTTCGTTATTAGGATAAGGTCCGAGCTCCAGATCGTGGGCGAAATTAAAACTTACGCTAGGATGGGATGGAGCAGCCTTCTTGGAAGCGGCGGTAGAAGTGGTGGACGACTTCTTGGTGGTGGAAGTGGAAGCAGCCATTGATAACTAGTATTATTATTTTTTTTTTGCTGTTGGGTGATAACGCGAAAAAAAAAAAGTGGAAGAGATATAATTCAAGTGAAATTCATCATAGCCATATTTTATATAGGGAATTTTTTAAGGAGATATGATCCAATCAGCGTTAGCCTCCTCTTCTCGTTTTCTCTCTCTCATTTTTTTAATCAAATCTTGAAAAAAAAAAAGCGCGCTACTACCGCGTAAATTTTTTTTCTTGCTTGAACTATATTACATCAACATTTCACGTTGGGTACGTCGACGTTCCTCGCGAGCTCGCTCAATATCGAGCATGCGGGAAGTCAGTGCCGACCCATTCAAAGCTCCCCGGGTTGGAAGGGTCAAAAACTTCGGCATCGGCCGCTGTTCTAAATCCAGAGAAATGTTGATTGCTAGTATTGTACCCACATCCACATACAAGTAAAAAAAAAAAAAAAAAAAAAAATTCAGGTGAGTATTTTTTCTTTTTCGGGTTGCGCAAAACGCGGAGATCGGAGTCCCTCCTCTTCCTATCAAACGCACGCAAATACACATACACTCTCTCTTTCTCTTTCTCTTTCTCTATCCAACTCATAAATAAAAAAAAAAGAAACTCTTAGTCACCTGCTTGTAGATGCTCCACCCATGAAACCATTTCAACTTGCGACGTCAACCGAAGCAGTAACTGCGGTCCATGCGCTGACGTTAGACGGATAACATGGGGGCGTTTGGTATAATCCCAAGCACGGCGCGCATCCGCACCGGCGAGAGATATTGAAAAAAGCGGCGAGTAATAGTATTTGGACCATTTTGAAAGCGGGAGTCGTGATGGTAAGTGCTTTTCTAAGCGGGTATAGAAGCTTTCGGTTTGAGGCGACACTCGGTAGATCCGCAATATCGTTCCCCATAATTCCACATACAATTTCCTATAAAGACGCGATTGATGAGACCGCATACACACACACACACACGCGCGCGCGCACCATCTTTATCTTGTTACCTCCATGATCGCCATTGGGACCGTATGCCCGGGAAATCCATTTCGCGTTTGATATGCACATGGCCCATTTTGTACACCGTGCATTGATAGGCTGGCAACTCCTCCCGGCCCTCCTCCTCGCGCGGAAGAACACACGATCGTCGCTTTTCCCACCGCTTCATGAGATCCGTGTCGAGATAATCAGGCGGGCCAGAGGAAAGCACGATAAGCGATCGTCGATGCAGGTTGCCCTTCCATTTGTCTGGTGAGACTGCAGTTCCGAGTGGATGGAGCAGCTCAGGGCTATTATTTTTGCTGTTGTACGTCCGGTCGTCATCGACGTGATTGCGACTGTCGTTTCGGAATATAGGCATGGAGATTGGCCTCTGTCGGCTGGGTGTATTTACAAGGTGCTTCGGCGCACGTGGTATGACGGTTCCGGGCATACCATCACGCGAGGATGGTTGTTGCTGCTGAAGAGAGGTTGCAAGAAGCGGAGGAGCATGGTGGTAGGGTGGCGGGCGGAGATCAGTAGCTTCTTCATCAATCGCAGATGTCACGGATGAGTCGCTTATGACTGACAGGAATGAGGAACGCACCGAGCCGACTCTACCCTTATCGTGCAAGGACGAGGAGGGTGCCCTATTCAGGGTGGTTGTACTGCTTAATTTTGACAATGGCGGAGTTGGAGGCGATACATAGACATTCGGCGGCCATGCCGAGACGTCTGTTGCTGTCGTGGACGAGAGGCTCGGCAATGCGTACCGGTCAAAGGCGTCAATTGCAAGCTCTATGCGCGTCTCTTCTTCAGGACTTGTGACAGGTCCCACAGAGAGCGATAAGGCTGCAGATGATGACGACGTGTTACTGCTCGGCGAGTCGGGCACGTCATCCACGTTGATGATGGACGACAAGAGCACAAGCCCCTTGAAACTGAGGTGCGAGTGGATGGCCCTTATACAGCGGCAGAGACGCCTATAATCCCCCGGGTTACTGATCCCCATATTGATACAGTCACTCGGATTTTTCATCAGCAGCATGCGGAAAATGTCGATGTCGGCATCCTCAAAGATGGGTATAAGATGCTCGAGTGATAGATGCCCTAGGATGATGGAAGGAAGGCGCCCTAGAACCAGAATGAGTAATATGTTATTTATTTATACAGAGTCGCAAGGGCCTTTTTTTTTTCTTTTCTTACGCAGTAACAGAACGTCACTGCTATGGGGGTCATGATTAATCGATGATTCTGGAAATGGTGCAGGAGAGATATAGCTCGAGGTCATCAAGTCGAGTGTAGGAGGAAGAGAATGCAAAGAATAAAAGAGAGAGAGAGAGATAGAAAAAAAAAAGACCATTGGAAGGAGTCCATCCCTATTTGTAAAGTATGGTCGAATAGGTTTAATAATACAACTTATGGCGCCTTCTTCCGCGTGATTATGTATTGTGTATTTGTGCATCATCGGTTTTTTAGCACCGTCACCTAACTCGCTGGAAAAGGAACAAAAGACCTGTCCTTGGGTTGGATGTCTGCAGCATCGTGTGAATCTGACCCGGCGGATGAAGAGGTTGGTCAGATCGTTATGCCCTCTTACGCGCAAAGGTCACTTCTTTGTAAAACGGTTAAACCAACCTCCTCAAAGACCCTGTAAAAGGTTTCGCGTTCCCTTTTTAGTATGCGCTTCTGCGCTAGCGCAACCTGCTATCCGCGCTCGTATCAACAGCTACTGGCACTGTCTGGGCACCCATACATGTTCCATGTCCTCGCCTACATCGGCTTCTCGGTATGCATATTTGTATGCCTTTTTGCGCCTTCTTTGGGCAAACATACTTAGCAGGCAGGATGTACCTCCTGAGCGTACCCATAATAAATCAGATGCTTCTTAACTCTTTTTACTTTTTTTTTTTTTGTATTGTTAGGCTTATACCCTTGGCCGACCCGCCCCCTCCCCCAACATCAACGCTTTGATATTCCCATATGCTGCTGACCGCGCTCCCAACCGAACTTCTGTGCAGTATCTTTTCTTATCTTGACTTTCGAGACCTGGAGACATTAATTGGCATTGGTCCCATCAAGACCATTACCCACGATTATCTTATCGAGCACTCACTTTTCGAGTACCCTGCAACGCTCCTGCTCCTTGACTTTGAGGCTCTGCCTGCTAACGAACGATGCCTGCAAAGCACGCTGGAAATGACCGCAAATGCATTCTTCGAGCTGCTTTGCTCAGCCGTCGACCCTATTACGAATCGGTTTGAGCGTGGGATGAAGTTTGGCGAGTACCTCGGGACTCTCGAACAATGGGTGGCACGTCGCATCCTGTCGGTGGAATCGGTGGAGACTGATTATGCAGCGTTATGCTTATGCATCCGCCATGTGTACCTGGAACGCCCTGCTCTCCGAATGTTGCACGATCCGGTAAGTGCCTGAGCTTTGAGCGTTCATGGCCGGAGCCTGGGGCGGGCGGGCGGGCGGGGGGGGAGGTGGACAAGGACTTTATACATGTCTTGACGGTTTATGGATGTAATAAAAGAAATATCGACGGCGCAGCACCAAGTTCCCTTTCGCGCCTTTCTTGCCTCGCGAATATGCCTATATTTGGCGACAGCATTGCGCCGAGGCTGTAGAGATGAAATATCCATGGTACCGCTGGCGATGTTCCGCGACAACAGGCGACTATCATCAAGATTCGCCGTTGGCCCCGCTATTGTCACCACAGCACCGATTTATCACGGCGCACCTGTGCCGTCGGCGTCGATTTGCACGGTTCTTTGGGTCGCTGTTCCAAGTGACGAGCGTGTATCTCGAGTCGCATCTGAGCGGGACGTTTGACGAGGCGACACGCGAGGCACTTGTGTCTGGCGACGTCGAGAGTATGCTAATCATGTGTGAGGCGGCCGGGAAAGCCTCGATGGATCCCGAAGAATTGATGATGATAGTCGCACTCGCTGAAGAGCGGCTATTGAGCTATATCGATCTCATGGGTGATCTCATGTCTGCCGACCCGACACCCGAGCAGGCGGCACGGATGAACCTCGCATCGTCCGGAGCAGACGGCGATACTAGTCATCAGCAGCCACCCGAGTGGCTCATGCCATCCCGATACAGAATAGACACATCCAATCAATTACGCCTAAAGGTTAGTGTCTCGGGTCAGTCGAGGTCTTAGCTGCAAACTGGATCGGCAATGTTCACATGTATTTTTTTTTTAGCTCATATATTATCTTTCGAAGCAACGACATTGGCACTGGTACGATGGATGATCCGTCTCAGTACAATACAGGCTGCTCCTTGCCATCTCGCGTTCCTTTTTTCTGAAATTAAATATGGAAAACAGGTAGATCCTTTCTCCACAGAGGGGAATAGCCGTTGCTTTTCGAGATTAGAGTTAACTAGGGGGATTACTGCGTTATTGTTGCTCTCTGCATGATGTAATAAGCATTCCAAGTTTTTGCTCCCGATCGGTTGCACAAGCAGAAAAATGTCTTCAACCATCTCGAAGAGACGCAGCAAGGGATGCAGCGAAAAAAAGAGAGGCCTGAGCCGAAACTGCCATGGAGAAGTATTCTACCTGATCCTGGGTTGCCAACCGATGCTATCTTGTCATTTTTTGCTCTCCCAAACACACTCGGGGAGCCTGGTGACCGAACCATCATCTGTGTGTGTGTGCATACGACTTTTTGTTGTAATGTTACTATCACGGAAGCGTGGAGCCTTGTGTGTGGCGCGGAAAGAGCTCTTTGACTCTTTTTTTTTTATCTTTTTTTTCTCGCTCTCCCAGCAACCATTACAACCTTCTGATTTCCCCCAACAATTGAGGCGTTCTTGACGGCAAATTGTACTTGAACATGCGCCTACCGTCACAAACACGGCTCTATATGATTTGCAGGTTCGTATTTCTCAGTTATCTGATCTTAATCACCGCCGCTCAATGTGCTGATGTGTTGCTTTTATATTTATTGTAATTTCATTCTAGCTTCGTGTCAATTGGCGGCGTGATGGTGAGTTTTTCTTCTGTCTTTTCAATGGCAAGGACAAGCCTCATGGTGACGAGGGGAGTGGAAAACGGTTGGAGACAGAAAAGAGAAAGTGAGGGAGGGGAGAAGGGCTAGAGAGAGATATTCATGATTCCTATATTTCTTAAAAAAAAAACTATCTCCCCCTTTTGCTCAGTATGGGTAAGCAACCTCCCGCCATGCTCTTTTCTCCCCCTTTTTTCTTCTTGCCAATGAAAACCATATGCTAAGCAACTTTTTTTTCAAAAAAAAAACCCACAAAAGGTATGACACGGGGGCCCTCACGGCCTGTCTGGCGATGCCCGAATACCGTCGTATTTTCTCCCTGGACAGCGACGCGTACGGCACGGCGGCGGTTATTGCCTCATCATCGGCGTCATTTCTGGCTTCACTGGTAAGACAAAGGCGTGTGAATTAACCCAAGGAAAGATGAATGTCCGTCACATCTCATCCCCACGCTTCCGAATCAAAAAGGTATCAGGTTTTGTGGCCGATGGTGTGGGCCGGAAAAAATTCTTCTATATTGCATCATTCTTCCATATCATCGGCGTCATAGTTCAACTCACAAATACAGACTTCGCCGCACTTGTGATTGGGCGGATCATTACAGGGTCTACTGTTGGGTAAGAGAGAGTAATAGGGACCTGTTGCGCCGCAAAAAGAAAGAAAGCTAATATAATATGAATCCTCAGAATGATGAGCATGTCCGTTCCTTTATGTAACTACAGAAACATGCTTGCAGCTTATTAGGAACTCCTGCTTATACACACATATCTCTATAGACCAGAGTGAGGTGGCTAGTTCTCAGAACCGTGGACGGATCATCACATTATACCAACTCGGTGTTACCACCGGCGTGTGTGTAGCTTCCTGGATCGCATACGGAACAACCCTGATCTCCGGAAGTCTCTCATGGAGGATTCCAGTAGGCATCCAGATTGTACCTGGTGCTCTACTCCTTCTCGGACTCTCCTTTATACCTGAAAGGTGAAGATGTGTGTGCTATTATATGATCTGGCTGCATGTCTGATTCTGTAATTCTCCGATCTCCAGTCCACGCTGGCTGATTGCCCGCGGACGTTACGAAGAGGCTTTGGAAATCCTGGCAGCGATAAGGAGTCATGGAGACCGGGAAAATCTAGAGGTCATGATGGAATACCACATTATTGTCCAGGACGTATCATTTGACCGCGCATACTCCTCCAAAAAATCGTTTGCGATATTTCGCAGGGGCATCGACAATTATCTCAAGCGGACTGTTCTCGGCGCGGGTATCCATATATTTACGCAACTGACTGGCGTGAACGCCATCTTGTGAGTTTACCAGAATCCCGGAGGACGGGGTTCCCCCCCGGTTTTGCTCACTGTTTCAACCTAGATTCTACCTGCCGAGGATATTAAAATCAGCTGGTCTTTCAGAGATTCATGCAGCTTTGATCGGTAAGCTAGAAGTTTTGACGGGCAACACCGCTCGCCTTCGTGTCTGTGCTGTGCTGTGCTGTGCTGCGCTGCGCTGTGCTATGCTGTGCTGATCACCTTACTTAGGAGGCGGCGTGGCTGGCATAGTTAACATGCTAGGCACCATTCCTGTCTTCTTTTTTGTAAGTTCGCTCGCCCCGTTCACCGGTCGATCCATCCGTTCATCTCTTTATATGTACACCAGGTTGATCGATGGCCCCGTCGACAAATCCTTATCATCGGCGCTTGTTTCATGGCCGCGTTTATGATTATTGTGGCGAGCCTTATGTGCAAATATAGCATCATGGACCGCCCAGCAGAGATCCGACTGAACCCGACATCGACGGTGGACGGCATTGGGATCGATATCAACAATCCAAGGGTCACCTATACGATCATTACGCTCCTTGTCGTTTTTATTGCCGTCTTTGCACTGAGCTGGGGCCCAGCTGGGTGGATCTACCCCGCCGAGATCTACCCGCAGCTGATCCGTGCGAATGCCATGGGTGTCACGACCGCAACAAGTTACTTTTTCAATGTGATCATCACACTTGTTGCGCCCTTACTCTTTGAGACCATTCGGTGGGGTACCTATCTACTCTTCGGCATCTTCTGCGTTCTGATGGCCATAACGGTTCATACTTTCTATCCAGAGACACGTGTATGTGACATATCTTTCCTTTGTCTTGTTCCGGCTTTTCCCCTCATTTGCCATATTGCTTAAATTAGGGCCGATCCCTCGAGGAGGTCAACCTGATCTTCAGCGGCGCACTGATCGATGAACGGGCAGGCGCTCACCATCCGGATACTGCTGCAGAAGCAATATCAACGCTTCAGCAGATCCAGCCCCACGACCAGCAGAAGAAGCAATGGAGTTTTCTCGCCATGCTCCGGTCATCGTCCCTACACATGAATAATGGATTTCCGCTGAAAACAGATGCCGAGAACGGCAACGGATGATGTGTATTTCATTCTAAAGCATGCTCTTTTGTTCCTCTAATGCCTTTCTTCTTTCGTAGCCATCCGCAATTAAGCACTAGCACTAGCAACCAGTACCAGTAGTATCACAATACCTTCTTCCTTTTACGCTCGCTAGGAAGTTTACTTGTATATATAACCTGTTTCTTCTTGTAATACTTATTCATAACAAAACGTTTAATCAAACCTTCCTCGGAATCTCAAATGGATATGATTGTATAGATATGCTTAATGTATGCGTGTGTGTGTGTGTGTTGTGAAACGGGTAAACGGATGTTGGTACTGCCCATGGAGAGGTACCAAGTTCATCCTTATCCGTGCAAGACATAATATCGATTGACGGACGGGAAGAATGTACTTTTTTTTTTCTTCAAGAACAGCCACACTTACCAGCGACGTTGGTCTCATAAAGCAAAAAGAATGTAAAGATTTCTCGGACAAATGCGACTTCTATTGGTTTTTTTTATTTTTGGAGCCTGCGACAGCACGCCTGCAAGGGATCGCACAAGGGAGTATCCCTATCCTAAAAGATAACAACGTTCCCTCCTCTTCCCCCACTTCCAAAGCATGTATACATCCGACTGTCTGCTACGTATTACAGGCTTTCTTTCCAGTTGGGATGTTGCGTCCAGGTCCTGTCTAAAAAAAAAAAAAACTCATTGCGGATTTATTTTTCTTCTTGGCCTGTCAATTTATCGGTTGCTTTCTTGATTTTCTCCGTAGCCTGGCCAACAATGTTGCCCCCCTGTTTTCCCTGCGCTTGCACAGCCTGTTGCGCGGCACTCATCACACTAGCCTGGCCGGGTTCCTGTGTAGCTGGAGCCGCCTCGTCGTAGTCGCCAAATGCCATAGGATTTGCTGAACCTTGCTTGTCCGCGTCACCCGAACGCGTCTTGCTCTTTCCAGTGAAAGCGCCTCCGAGTTGTCCGATATCCATGGTCAAGAGATGATGTGTGGAAGAAAAGAGGGAGGAATAATAAAGCTTGAGTGTTTCCTTTATGTGAGTGTTGGGCGGGGGGTGAGGGAAGCAAAAGAGAGAGTGAGAAAAGCGAGAGAGCGCGCCGCCGCATGGGTTATTCTGATCTCTCCATTTTCTGGGGGTGGGGAAGAAAGTAATATGCAGCACCCATACAAAGATGCTAAAGGTGATGTAATCCTCAGGCCTTCTCGGGAAGTTAGCTCAGCCAACCGTGGTTCACCTGGTGCGGAGAGAGATGGAGAGAGAGAGAGAGAAAAGGGGCGGCGGGGGGGTTAAGATGCGCGCGCCGCTTGTGATGTCGCACACTGCCCCCCCCCTTTAAAAAAAATTACATTTATTTGTTCGACGATGGAAGCCATTACCCGCTGGAAACAGTCATCATCCAAATTGCTTTGCCTCGATCTTCGCTCAACAGCTGCATTTCGTGCTCGGCATCTAGTTCCGTCAACCCACATTCCGTGGCATCAACTACACGATCGGTGTGCCGAGCTGCCCCCAAAAAATGTCCCCTTCGCGGTAATGGAGCCTGCCGATCTCGACGGAAAAGGCGTATCTTGGCTCGAAGAACGGGGATGGCAATGCCCGTGGGTGTTCAGAGACGATGATGATGCGGTCTGGACAGCCGATGCGGCTATTGTCGAACACAATGCGCTGCCTGCGCGGCCGACATTGATGTTTTCAGCATGTCCGTTCCTGGTCAAGCAGATGGACATGATGGAAGGCGGATTGCAGAGGAAGCGGACATGTCTCGACATCGGCTGCGGTTCAGGTCGCGATGTGGCATGGCTGATGGCCACTCGCGATGCGTGGGAGGTGGTCGCGGTCGACTCGATTGCGGGCGCGTTGAAGCGCACGCGCGCGCTTGCCACTCACCTTGGTGTTGAGAAACAGCTGTTGAAGACAATCCAAGCCAAGGTGATGGCGGACGGTGGGTGGAAGGCATTAGACGAAGAGGGCACCAGCAGCAGCAGCAGCAGCAGCCAGGTGGAAGAGGAATCCGCTGCATCCAAAGCAGAACGGTTCTCTCCGGGTATAGCGACCCAAGCATTCTTCGAAAGCATGGACTGTCCTGGCCAATACGACCTGGTGCTCACAATTCGATTTTTGGTACGGTCGCTCTTACCGCAGCTTCCGGATCTACTCAAGCCTGGCGGATTTGCACTGATATCGCACTTTGTGGATGACGGCCTTCATGTGTACGACCAGCCACGCAAGAGCCATCGCCTCAATCTGGGCGAACTGGCAGCGCTTTATGGAAAGCGGGAGGATGTGGACGTGGTTGTGGACGTGATTGAAGAGATCGAGGACGGTCGGCCGGTCAACTCGGTTATAATCCGGAAAAAACGAGCGGAAATATGAGCCATGCGTCGTCTCACCGTGAAAAGGTAAGAGGCCTTGCATGTGCACTTGGGGTCACAGGGACCATGAATAGTTCGGTCTGCCGAGTGGGGGAGGCGCTAATACGCATGCGCGCGTACGACTATCAATAAAGGATATTGTCAGACTTGTCTGTTGGATCATGCGATGCTCATACGAATCCAGATGAATTAAAGAAAAACGCATTCCACCCAAGCGGCTTGTGGATCTTTGCATCACTCATTTCCTTTTAAGGCCCTTAAATTTCCTCGACATCTCTTGAAAATGAGGCCAGTGACCTTTATCATACTTCATTGCTCGTCGTTATACCGAACAAACAAGGATTTCTACGCTCGAACACGAGCTTGAAAAAGAAACTGGTCAGTGCATTACGTCATGATCCTCTTCAGTTGGGGATATGCGTGCGCAGGATGAAAACGACTGAAGGAGTGTCGCTGCCCATCTCTAGCACGATTGGGCGGGAATATTGTTCGTGTAGTCAGTTGCCAAATAGAGCAAATCTGAGTCTTGAGCCGAATGGCAGGGCAAAAGTTTCATCATTCCTAAGGGTAAACATCGGTTTGCCTGTTCTACCCGGACAAATACAGCAGGCGCTGTCAATAAAATGGAGCCTGTGTGCGCGTGCACGTAGCCCGGAGCTGTCACGGAGTGAGTGGATCTTGGTTTGCATCGCAGAGAAATAAGGTTTAAACCTTATACCGTCGATCATTGCCAAACGGAGCGCATTTCGCGCCGATGCCAATCGAGTGGATTAACCGGCGTGCCTGGCGTGACGAGGGGGTCCCCGGCGTATATCATGCGATGCCAACGATCCTATCCTGCCCTCCAGCTCAGGATGGATGGGATCGGTTGGCTGGCGGGGAATGAAGGTAGGATGACAGCCAGAAACACAATGGCTGAAGATAGGCCAATGCTGCAGGGCCTGAGGGTGGGGGGGGGGGCGGGGCGGAAGGGGCGATGTTCTTGTCGTTTAGTTTCTGAGAGAGTGGCAATGATTGTGTCACACGACATGCATTCGCTTATTAGGCACTTGCTCAATTAGTGCACAACGTTTTTATTATTCCATCTCCTCCTTCTTAAGCCCCCGCCATTCAGCCTTTTCCTTTTCCTTCTTTTTTTTTTTGACTCTCTTCCCTGCCCTTTTTACAGAAAAAAAAACAATGGGGTGTTGCGAGTCAGTGCCCCAAGATGCCCGGAACGAAGAGATCGAAAACCAGTTGAGGCTCGAGAAGCTCGATTTAAGGAACCAGGTGAAGCTTTTGCTTCTCGGTAAGCACGACATACCAAACAACAGCCCTACCCACAATACAGCGCCGACGTGGACGAAGTCTGATTGACACGCACTCACGCACGATCAATAGGTGCTGGCGAATCGGGCAAGTCGACGTTCCTCAAGCAGATGAGGCTCATCCACGATGGCGGATTTTCAGAGGATGAGCGGATAGCATATCGCGAGATTATTTACAGCAACACGGTTCAATCGATGCAGGTCATTCTCGAGGCCATGGTCAATCTCGAGATTGAATTCGGGAACCCCGATAGCGAGGCTGCGGCCAGGTTCATCCGGAGTCTGCCATCCGAAATGTCCGACAAGAACGATCGGTTGCCGCCAGAGCTCGTCACGGCCATCAAGACGCTGGTCGTCGATTCGGGCGTGATCGCAGCCATCCAGCGACGCAATGAATTCCAATTGAACGATTCCGCAACCTAGTAAGCCCCGGTTCCTTCGCGGACTGATGATCTAAAGGGAAAAAAAAAGACATGGTATTGATCAGGCCATAAGCTATTTTTCGTCGATCGATCGGATGGGTGCACCTGGCTATATCCCAACCGACCAAGATGTGCTGCGTTCGCGCGTAAAGTCGACAGGCATTACAGAGACATGCTTTAAAGTCGGTGATCTGACGTACCGCATGTTCGATGTGGGCGGGCAGCGGTCCGAGCGCAAAAAGTGGATTCATTGTTTCGAGAATGTGACAGCCGTGATTTTCATGGTCGCCATATCAGAATACGACCAGGTCCTGATGGAGGACGAAGCCGTGAACCGCATGGACGAGGCTCTGACTCTTTTTGATTCAATCTGCAACTCACGCTGGTTTAAACAGACATCCATCCTCCTCTTTATGAACAAAACCGACCTGTTTAAACCCAAGCTGTCTACCAGCCCCCTCGTCAACTATTTTCCGGACTACACTGGTAAGATGTGCTTTCGGCCCGTAGAACCACACACCTTTCTGAACAATTCATAGGCGACACATACGATGACGCTTGCCAGTACATCATGCAACGATTCGTCTCACTGAACACCAACACCGAAAAGCATATCTACACCCACTTTACCTGCGCTACCGACACCGAACAGGTCAAATTTGTCATGACCGCTGTCAACGACATCATCATCCAAGCTAACCTTCGGCAGGGTGGCCTGCTCTAGTGCCTCGTCTTTTGATAGATAACAGGACCCATTCCCCTCCCCCTCCTACTGCATCTTTCTTTCTCCTCTTCTCACCCACCCAGCATACGACCTTCCGCAAAATAAGAACGAACAAACCATGTCCATAGGCCATTCAACCTTCCACCCGTCTTTGCTCCCTTCCGGTCTTCCTCCTCCATTATTTTTCGTATAATATAAGCAAACGTGTATTGTAGTCCTGAGAGAAGTAACTGGTGCGTACGAAAATAGACTGGGTTTGGAGCTCAATGATCATCCGATTTTTTGCAATCAGGGATTGTGGTTACACACGCACACGCACATGAATTCATCAACTATGCCTCGCAATACAAAAGAAAACAATGCGGGTCCGGTCTTTTTGGAATGCCATCCTCATTAACATGCATAAACTGCCCAAAGATCTGGCGTCAAGCTCGTCTTTTCGTACCACTATTCTTATAGACCTCCTCTCTGTAACCTCAAAAGTTCGCCTCTCCGCCCGTCCGGCACATAACAAGATAACTGTATCGTGACGAATTGCCTTTCTGTGTGTATTTGCGCAATCACGCACACACTCTTCCGGAGCCCAAGATCATGAGCCGGGAGGTGGAATGAGCAAATGGACATACGCTAGTTCCCAAAGTCGCCTTTTGCCCAACGATGACAAAGCAAATATCACATGCATCCACAGAAAGACCTCGCTTCCATTTCTTATGTCATGCAGAGATCATTCTGATCTTAATACCACACACATTCCCAAGCGAAAGGATGCAGATATTTGGATCAAAGAGGCGGGGATCAAGCGCACTTGCACAGCCCACACTGATCAAGACAAGGTCAGATTTTGCAAACGGATGTTTAAGAAAGTCCCGACTGCATCAGCTGCTAAGGAATCCCATGTTCTTTCAGCCCAGCAATGGGTATTACAGTACGGGAAGGACTCTGATAGCATCTTCAAGAAATATAGAAGTTCACATATTCTCAATGAATAGCATAAGAGTTTTATTTTAGAATGCGTTGATGAGAGTCCATCCCTTGTTCTAGAGCAGCTGATGGAGCAACTGCTTCAAAGATTGGAGGGTCTCAAAGTATCTAAAACGACACCCCGTCAATTTATGAAAAACGAATGCAACTTGTCATTGAAAATGACTCGGTTTCAGCCTGTAGACAGGAATAGCGATGCAAAGATCCAAGAGCATCTTGACTGGGTGCGCAAAGGGGACAGGATCGACATTGACTTTAGAAAGAATTGCGTTTCCATTGACGAGTCTGGATTCCATATTAACATGGAACACAGCACGGCATGGTCCAAAAGGGGCTCCAGCAGCGGTTACAACACCAAAGACAAGGGCAAAGACAACCATCGTCTTGGGAGCAATCTCAGCTTCAGGCATCATTAAATGTAGCTTGAGTCCCTCACAACCACCGATCAAGAAAAGAAAGAGGGCTGGCCCCACCCTACTCGCCTGAACTCAATACGATTGAGCAGCTTCAGTCAGTCGTCAAGTGTAAAGTAAAAGGCAATAGGTTACCATCGTTCCATTCTGCAAATCTTCTAATATTCCGGATCCTCTGTAGATGACCATGTCAGCCTAACTCATGTGCCTTGAGAGGAGAGGACATGGGCTTTCGTGGGACCGTGGTTTGGCTGCACCCGCGCAGGACTCCCACCATGGCTTCGTCGAGGTACTTTTGTCTTCGTCTGCTTCTGCTGCTGGTGTTGTCTTTGGTCCGTCATTGTCCCTCCTCGTTCCTTCCGCCGTTGACGCCCAACTGCCCCCGGATCCTTCCTTTCCTCCCTCTTCCGCAATGGCACACCTAGCCGTCCTCGTGGTAAGTTAAAGAGTAAGAAGGGAGCTGATATTTTCTGTTGATTAACGGGTATGTCTCCGGCTTTCTTTATCGATGCGACATTTTATTTTACTTTATATGCGTCATAATTTTCCTCCTTTACGAAATTTATCTTTTGAAAATGTCTCCAATACAAAACTCACCATACATCCTTCTTTCAAGAGGATGACAGTATCGTTCGATGCTCAGGATAAGGATTGTCGCTAGCCATTCAATAGATAAGCGACCCCTACGCATGCTCTGGAGCTGCTTCCTGGTTTCCCCGCACTAAGATGCCTCGAGTTATGCGTGCAGATAATGGAGAAGAGACGAGTGAACAGCTTTCTCCGGCAGGCAAAAGGCGCGGATCGACCGGGGGCTGGGAACCTGAAAAAACGGTGCTCTTGCTGAGCCATCCCTCCCCAGGACCTTTTGATTCTTTCTTTACGCTTGCCGGTTTTGTCCAATTCAGTAATTGCAAGCTCAACGTGAATGCTAGGACCTACTGTGGTGCTCATCAAAGTATTTTTCACCGAGTCCTTGCGTATGCTCTCATAAAATCAACTTGTATTCCGCAAAACGTCTCTTCGGTCCACAAACCGGCTTAGCGTTTCTACAACGACAAGCAAGCAGTTGAAGGATCCATGTGTCATGACATTACCTCGATCGGTCTAATTAGACTCCCCTCCCCTCTCTTGTGCTTCTTGGTTATTTCCTATACCTTTTATTGTATTAATATATGGCGATATTAAAAAACCAAGCAGCTATCTTGTTTCTTTTTTTTCCATACGATTTCTTTGCGTGCTCTTCTGCTCTTGGCCTCCATGCTTCTGTCCTTTTTCTTATTCTCTCCTCTTTTGACCAACACTGCGTTTTACCACCACGATCCATTGTGCAATATGAATAGCAAAGACATACTTACGAAAATAAAGTCCTCTCGCTCAAGGACTCTCTGGTGCATGACATCCTGCTGTTATTCTAAGAGTATTAGAAAATCCAATCTTAGAGAGAAACGCGAGCTATGGCAAAAAAAAAAAAAAAGGTCGATATATGTGTCCCTATCAAAACAAAAAAGGTCATGTCGCCCTTGCAAATTGTACGCAGAACGCCAGTAGTGGATGTCTCGCAGACATTGTGCTCACCAAAACTTTCTACTCTGTCGTCTTCATCACAATGAAAAAACTTTACCTTCAAGGCAAGCGTCCCCTGACACGGAAATAAGAGAAAGGTCTCAAAACAGAACCAGATTAGTCAAAGTATGTCTTCACCTTTTGGATAACATTGACGCACGGCTCATGGTCCATAATACAATCGCCAGATTCATCTGACACGAGCATACTACCAGTGACAGTCTGAATGATTAGCACGCCAACAGTTGCCGAATTCCACGCTTTAAAATTGATTCCATAGAACTGTTCATATCAGCAATTGCAGTCTTGTTCTGCTACGGCCTAAGTTCTTTTTACATCTTTCACTCTCACCTTTGAATTATCATACATAATGTCATTTCGAACAATAACACTGTGTCTGCCATAGCGATGGACATAATGTACGTGTTCGTTTCTTTTTTTTCTGTGAATGCTGGATGCTGAGCGCATGGCCACTATAAGAACAATCATAATCACAAAAAGGAGAAAATGGCACTAGTAGCCTTACTCATTAGTTAGGATGCTGACATTTCCTTTAGCTACCGAAGATTTTATTTGAAAAGCAATAGCATCGGTACGTTTCTGTTCGATGTACGCCTGAAGGAACCGTACAGTGGAAGGAGAAAAAGGCACACGGGATCTGTGTAACAATTTAACTATGTGGGACATGTTTCACACTCGTTCAACACGAACAAGCGGCCGGGATCAGATGGCTACGATACCCGCCCCCCAAGCGGGATGACCGGGTTCGATTCCCGGCGGCCGCAGCCAGCATCTTTTTTCCTGCGGATACGCGCGGCTTTTTTTTTTTTTATTTCTAGCTGTCGCCACCAGCAGCATCATCCTCGACATGGTTCGTTTTGACCTTCTTTTCTTCCATATATGAGTTCGGGGGACATTGACGTTTCAGCGCCTTACGGTGGAAACGACTACTGACATGCTGCTTCCAGGCAAGTTCACCGTTCAAGATCAGCGGCAAGCCGTCGCTGGATTTACACACAGGGCAACTATGCTGTTGCCAAGTGAGTGCACGAGTCTGAGGGCTGGAAAGGATGACAGGTATCAGGGTGTTAGATAGTGCCATTTTAACCCAAAAACACGGAGCTTACTCGAGCTGCGGAGTTACGGATAGCATGGACGCAGCAAGGGCACTCAGGCTCTTAGGATCCGGCAAAGGTGAATCTGTTTTAAAAGCTTTCAAAGAAGCGCACTGGTCAGTGCTTATATATGGTATGCTTCGTAAAGATTTTTTTTTACCTTCAGCAATGCGAATAGCTGTTTCCCGTACATTTGTATCCCATGCATCTAAATCTGCACAAGACCGTGAGACGCAAAACGACAAATGAAAAAGCAAAGCTATCGGGTTGTACCGGTTGCATCCAATAAGAATACTTGAACATCGTCTGTCTTCGCAACGGCTGGAAGAAGCTTATTGCGGATCCATTGCACTTGCCGCTTCGCATATCGCCGTGTCGCGCTCTTCATCTTTTCAGTGCATTCCAACCGAATTCGATCCAAATCTTCCGGGCTGTGCATTGGCTCTCCGGTATTCTGATTTTGCTGCTGTTCGACTGCAGTAAAGTAAGGGTCAAACTCTTTATAACCTTTGAAAGAAAATATTAGTTCAACGGTCTCCAGTTCTTTCACTTTTTGTCTTTTTATATATACCTATGGCTTGCCATAATCCGCGCTGATACATCTCAAGGTCTTGTCCGGGGAGCTTGACTTGGCCATTAACAACGCGTTTTCGTAAGGATTGGATTTCATCAAAAAGTCCTGTCTATTACGATAGCTTAGTTGTTCGTCTATATTGTTGTTTGAGCCATAATCCGCTTGGAGTTGCTTGCCTCAATCATCTTGTCAACGCGTTCGTCCAGTCGCGAGTTTAATGTGGTCGGGTTTGCGTATAGCCAAAAAATCAGGGACTTGAACCTTAATCAAGATTGAGCAAACCATAATCTCTCTTCTCAGTCTCTGGCCCTTTTTCTTACCTTGCCTGCATGCCGTGCTTCTCGTGTTCTGCTTGCTGCTCCTTGAGGATCTCGCTCTGTGGCCGCCCGGTCTCATAATATATCTGGAGACTGCGCAAAATCTTGCGGCGGTCGGACGGATGCCATCGATTTCCCATGATCGGATCGACCTCTTTCAAACGTGTCAGCAACTCGTGCGTTTCAAGACTGTCAAGGTCTGCCGGCAGCTTTTGTTTCATCTCATTTTCAGTATGACCGAGCTCCTTAACCAGCGAGTTATGCCAGAGTAACGACTGGACATAATAATTCGTGCCTCCAACAACGACAGGAAGTTGGTCTTCAAGGCTAAGCTTTTCAATCTAAAACTCCATGGAGACTCTGCTCAGGGCGAGTAAAAAGACAGATCTGTTTTGCTTACCCAGTGAATTGCATCACGTTTGAAGTCGAGCACCTTGTACTCCTCCTCGGGATTCAAAAAGTCCATAAGGTGATGTGGTACATTCAGTCGTTCATGAATAGGCATTTTATTCGTAATGACATCAAGGCCCTTATACACCTTTTTTTTTTCGTGTACACCATAGTTAAGTTGACGCTTTTGATATGGAATAGTCATTATTTCTGATATACCTGCATTGAGTCTGCATTGATAACTTGGCCTTTCAATGCTTTGCAGATCTCAACAGCCAGTTGGGATTTGCCTACGCCAGTTGTGCCAATAACTGCAGTGATCTTGTGCATTGACAGAAAACGGAAGACGTCCCATTAAAAAATTTCCAATAAGGCTGGGCAGTGTTATTGACTCGGTAAGAATGAGCTTCAAATTCCGCATAGGCGCTCAGGCGAAAGGGCAGCCAGCCCTATTTTTATATCCTCGTTTTATTGAAAGACTTTTAAGCGATGGTATGCCGAGGGTTTTACAAAGTGGTTGACATGTTTAGTTTGGCAGGTGCGAGGTATCTTTGGGGAGCGGTTTGTTGGGACGAAGGAAAGAAGTATGGTTGGTAACACAGGCTCTTCTGATTATGGTTGCTGATCGTTCTTAATTGAATCCTCCGAGTATGGGGCGATCCATGAGAAAGGGAGAAAGAAAAGCATGCCTTCATCCGTGCGTAATTTGAGTTTGTGCGCACCAAGGTGTGACAAGCAATAAAACATCATCCACTCTCTTCGATCAGCTCCCAGCGGTTTTAAAAAATGATGTACAGGACCCTTTAGTAGACACACAGACACGCACGCCCCGTCATTACCGAGGGGCAAACAAAAATAAAAGTACCGCAGAAACAGAGAAGAGATGATAATAAAGTGGGTTGAATGCCTCCTTTTTATAGTTACTCCTATGGATGAGCAAGCTGTACACGCTACCCTCTATAGGTTGATTACAAACTGTGTGTGTGTGTGTGCGTTTTCTTTTCCAACCTCGTGATTATTTCCATCTGCTTTTAGCTTGCTCGGACCAAAAAAAGCCTCAACTTCTCCTCTAACGGTCCTTCCTCAGCAACGCCCCCCCTTTCCTTCTCTGTCTCTCATTTTTCCTTTTTTTCTTCCTCTCCACTCTCTTGCCATGGATCTGCCACCTGACTCGGTATCAGAAACACGAAGCATTCTAAAGACTCAGCCCTCGACGACTAGTAATCAGACCATCAGCCACAGTTGGCTCTCGCGCATTCACTCCAGGCTCTACTCGCCAGACGACGATGTCCCTGTCTTGCCAAAGCGGGAGCTCAAACGAGTAACATTTTCCGTTGGCCAACTGACCACAGAACGAATATTTAGCAATTTTGACGATGATGCGTTCAAGCTGATGAATGCCTGCGACGACGACCCAATGGGCCCGTGCTCGGATGGCCAGCAGGACGAACAAGTCGAGGAAAACGACGATATAGTGCGTTGCAGGGAATTACCAAAATACTATGAACGAGCATGTCGACTCCGTGAAGAACAGCCGCTCGATCGCTTCATGGAGATTTTACGAATGAGTTGGTGAGTAAGGCGATACGAAAAATAGAAAATAAAAAAGAGGGCTCTTAGTAATGCGCATAAGCAAACTATTAGTTTTACGCAGCAACTGACTGTGGTGGATTTGTCAAATCAGCCCATTGATAGCCGGCAGATGGGACCTATTGCAGATATCCTCATGATGGATTCTTGCCGCACCCTCTCCCGTCTCAATCTTTCCAACTGTGGCCTGGAAGATACGGTGAGTTTTCTTTATTTTCTTTTGGCCGCCTTGGGAAGAACATGCAATTCTGAACGTCTTTCTTTCGCTCCTACGCAGTCCCTCCGCATTTTATTGCATGGCTTGCTTCTTAAGGATCGACTTCCCGAACTTGACATTTCCCACAACCCTTTTAAGACGGATGGATTCAAATACATTGCCATCTACATTAGCCAGGTAAACAACAAAACCGGCAGCAGCAGTTGCAGCAACGACAATATTACTGAGATTCTTATACGGTTGGTACCCGTTTAGTCCCAATCCGTCCGCACACTAGACTTGTCCTACACATCGCCTGATAAGCGAGCGTTGCGCTATCTCTCTCGTGCTCTGGAACTGGCTTCGTCTCTTCAGCGTATCTATTTAGATCATTGCGCACTCAAAGCCAATCTTGTTGAGGTATTCGCCAGCGGTGTAAGACGATCTCGGTCGCTGCAGCACCTCTCGCTCCGCCACAATCGCATTTCACAAAAAACAGACGCTTGGGTTAGCCAGATGCTGTTGCCGCCTCGGACGGATGACGGCGATCATGATGATGACCTTATGCACAGTTGGTCGGAGGCGAGGCAGTTGGGACTTCAACAACTCGATCTGACAGGCAATTATCTTCAGAGCATCGTACCGGCCATTGCTCAGACACTCCGCTCAAACAGCACTTTGACTCACCTTGTACTTGCGGACTGCCAGATATATCCCGCTGAATGTGCAATGTTGGCCGAAGCATTGGTAAAAAAAGAAAAGATATACTGTGTGAGATTTACAGGAGGAGAAAGGCTTATTTGTCGAGTGCTCCCCCCAAAAAAAAACCTGAAAGCTCTCGAATCATCATCTCAGAGTGCTGAATCTTGCCGATAACCCTCTCAGCGCACGGTCGGATGAAGGGGTAAATATTTTTGCACACACAAGAAAACACACACACACACACACACAAAGAGTGGGAGTACTGACCATGAATGGGTGTGGCGTTTCTTTCCTTCCTTTTTACTTTATTCGATAGATTATTGCGTTGAAGGGAGCGCTATCAAAGAACCATTTTTTGGAAGAATTGAATCTCGCAGGCACCGGCCTCGAATCGGGTGCGGCGATTGCATTAGCAGAGTGTCTACCGGAGAATACGACGTTACAACGGCTTGACCTGACGCGTAATCCAGATATTGATATGGCAGGGGTTCTTGCGTTGTCAGTATCGATAAAGATGAACGCCACGTTGACGTTCCTGGATATAAACATACCCGTAAGGCATATGAGTTATCTTTGTTTGCAGGATTTCACATTTCTATCATTATTTTTATAGCCCAATGATCCCGACATGGCCCATCTTCAGCATGGCATCGTCGCTGCATGCACAGAGAACATGCAGCGGTCACTTGAAGATACGCTCTACGGGCATGAGACTGATAGTCTGAACGAAGAGGCATCCTCGGCCTCCAGCGTTTCATCGCCAAAGCCGCATGAGCTGGACATGCTGGGAGGCGTTGAAGACTACGGCACGGCAGTCAAACGGCCCGAATCAACAGGTGGTACTCAATCTGATCTTTCCATAGTGAGTTCACCCTCTTCCTAAGCAACATATACCCCTCCCCTTCCTTTCTTGAGCTCTCTTTTCATCCGAATGCTACTCACATGTACAAAAGTCCTCTTATATCCTCGACGAGATTCCCGTAGCATAGTGAAGCACAAGAAGAACCAAGAAGGGCAAGATAGGCGAACTGTGATAGTCCTATACACTTCTGATTTGGCATATATATATATATATATATATATATACATATATGTATTTCATACTTTTTGCATTCCCCCATATTAAATACTCTCTTTCTCAAACACATTTACGCTTGTATATTTATTATTTCTTCTTCAATTCAGGGATGCGCTGTGGGATAGCATGGAGGATGCAACTCTATGAATACATTTCTCTTTTTCCTCGCGAGACATCATATGCTGAGGAGAAAGACATTAGCTCCAATTACATTAGCAGCTCTTTTTTTTTTTTTCTAAAAAAATCAAGATGCGTATCTGTTATGTGTGCTTGTGTTTTGATGCATTGTATGTACTACTCGTATGGTATTGTGCGTGAAAAGACAGAGATATATATATATATAGACATAAGATTTGATTGCAATATAAGAAAGATCTCCTTTTTTTGGTGGGTGGGTGTGCGGGTGGGGGCGCTGATGGAATTCCTACAGATTAATGCTCATCCTCTTAAATAAAATCGTTCGGATTGGCTTGTTGAATCTCACGCAAGAGGGCATCGTCTGGGTTGAGACTCCTAAAGAGCAGATAGTCGAATTTTCCGGTGGAAGTGAGCCGTTCAGCCATCCTGTCTATGGCAATGACAGCAAGCACAGTTTGAATATAAGCATCAATGAGATCATCAACACCGATGCCGAGCTGGTTAAAGTCACGGCGATCCATCAGAATGAGACGGGATGAGTCTGTCGTCCAGCTGCCGTCCGGAAGTTTGATAGACAGGTTGGTTCCTAGCATTTCCCATGTGTTGTCTGCAAGTATATATGTTTGGATGAGCAAAAGCCTAGTACTCAGCCGTCATGATCTTGGATACGTTACCATGGGGTCCTAACTTGCTAGTCAGCGGACGGCGTGCTTTCCGTCCATAGATGCAAATAGGTCTGAACCCTTCGTCGTCACCTTTTTTCTGTCTATCAGTAATCTTGACTGTTTGGAAAGTTGATGGATGCTACTCACCGGCCACCATCATGCGTAGATCACTCACAAAGGTATTGTTTTTCTTATTAGGTATAGTGCCAACATGATAAAACCTTCCCGACCGCGTTACGCTAGACCACGATGCGTTGCCAACCAGAGATTGGACAATAAACTGTTCAAAGTCGGTTGGTATCTGACAAAAAGGCAGCGATTTGGGTTGCAACTCACTTTATCGTAATGATGCTCTTCGTTCATAAAGTGGGATAGTTCATCCTGGTTTGTGATGGTGTAGACGCCCTGGCCGGCATTGCTATAGGGAACTTTTAGAACAGCGTGGCCGCCCATGGATTGGATCCACAGGGGGATTTCGCCACGTGTGATGTTATTTATTGTCTCTGGCGTGCGGATACTCAGGCCGGTGTCGACGAGCTCTGAGTTGTAAAAGTCGTAAGCCCGTGCAGCCATCATCTTGTTCCTGCCGCCCGCAAGACACGAAATTATTTGATTCATGACAATGGTCCTTGTGTTGAGCGGAAATCGGTTCCATGGTTTTTGTGTCAAGTAACGGAAGCATGCGCGGATGGGATGCCAGTCTGATCAGGACAGAGCGCATCAATAGGGCTGGCTGTAAGCCAAAAAGTAAAAAAGATGCCCAAGTCAAAATCCCAACTTACCATTAGCCTCGTCTCTCACGTACAGGACGCCATCCTCCCATTTGACGTTCGGGTCAGTGTCATTATCGTACCATTCCACCAGCCAGACATCTTCCTTGGCAACATCGGCCAAGACAGCTGCGTAGCCGCTAGATTCCATTGCATTCTTGTCATAGATCACCGCAAGGCCACCCAGTGACATGTCTGCTTTTGAAAGCTGATTCTTGAATGCGGACTCGATAACCACGCGATATCCTCCGTGTTCATTGTTCTCGCCCGTCTCGGAGAGAATGGGCATCGATTTTTGGCCGCTTGGACAAGAGTTAGTCTCAATGACAATCATTTGTCGCTGACCAGAGGCTGTGGTCACATTAAACAGATCCGATCCTGCATAATAAAGAGTGGGTGAATCCACATCTCTCTCTCTTTTTCTTTTTTTTTTTTTTTACCTGCCCATTGGAAATATTTTGGCGAATAGGATAGGATGTCCCGCAAAGTCTCATGCTTGATTTGCGGGTTCAGATGCGTATAGCGAGCGATGATCCGCTCATTGCCAAGAGTTAAGAAAGATTGGACGAGCGGATGAATCTGGGCATTCAGTACGCGCGGATAAAAGTGCTGCTCAGGCTCGAAATCACCCGTGGTGATTTTGCGGGCAACATACTTCTTTGGCTCCTTGGTGGATTCCTCGGGAGGAGGGGTTTTTGGTGGAGAGATCTGGGGCGTGCCTGCCTGCGTGGCCGCATTTGTCTTTTGCTCATAAAGGGTCTCTGACGGAGGGGAAGTGCTCATTACAAAGTCCATGTTTTTTAGGAGTGGGGGAGAGAGGAAATAGAAAGGGAAGAAAAAAGGCGAAGATGGGAAAGGTTTAAATTGCGAAAGAACGCGAGCGTGTGCGTGTAGCGCGGGCGGGATGCTTATCAGACATTGGGGGTGGCGGGGTAGGGTGGGGGAAGGGAAAGCGCAAAGGTTCAACTCATGGACCATTCATCATTTTACCATTGGGCGGATTTGAGATCTTAAGTCGTCCCAGAATTGGCAATTCGCATGGAGACCAATCGGTTGGCGACAGAGAGAGTGCACACAGCTGATGCACAACCCATTGGTCTGGAAAACATGTCATATTCACCTTCCTGCATTCCGTCTGTATCCTACTTCTCATCCTATGTTTCATTCCAAAGACAGTAGTCTCGTTCTGGATCGATGGGGGAAATGGTACTCGGATCCGTTCAAAAGCTTAGGCATACATGGTCTACAGATATGCAAGCAGGTTTATGCAGGTGTTTCACCTGTTATTCGGGCGCATAGATGCAATAAATTACTCCCTTGCCAAGATAAAATCTTCCATCCCCTCTTCGCCCCCCCGTCATCCGTCGCTCCAGGCAGGCAGACACTACCTACAAGTTCTATTTCTTTTTTTTGGGGGGACCTTGTCAATTCATCTTTTCATAGTACGGTAATCTTATGGATTAGTATATTCTGTGGTGTTTCATCGACTGGAAACGAGAGACAAGAGGTGGAAAGAAGCTATCTGAGCGATCGCGCGCTTTGTTCGAACTGCATTGTTATTCGTTTTTCATGCCGGCAGGTGACACAAGAGCGAGTCTCATAGACTCCCTTTCTCTCACTGTGCGTGTTCGCGTGTGGACGTCATTGTGATGCACTACTGATACTGTATTTAAAGACCCGCTTGGCTGCGGTTCAGTCTCCGAACAGTTTTGTCTCATTTCCCTTTATCCAGGTAGGAGGAACCATTCCTTTTTGAAGGTTTTTGTTCGCAGTTAGTTGAACCTCCCTATAACCATTATTCAGCAGAGTTTGAAAAGCGAGGGATGAAAGAGGCGTCGGTTGATTGATGCAGCACAGCTTAGGAACGTCGATCTATCTTTTTTTTTTTTTTTACCTTTTTGTCTAAGGTGGCGCTTTGCACACGCTAACAGCTTAAGTACATTTCCCAAACCAATAACAAGACGAGCTGCGATGGGTGCTGCTGCGAAAACGTTGATATGACAACACGTTGTTTACTTTTATCCAAAGCATACACAGCTTCCACCTATCTTACTGTTCTGACAATACGATGATGAAAAGAAAAAGAAAAATGTATGGGAGAGCGTAATGCAGCGAACGGACTCGTTTTTTTTTCTATCTTATTTAGCGCTAGCATGGGGGCGGAGAATGAATTCTGGAAATGCTGGATGGACCCTACGCAAAAAAAAAGAGCATGAATTATTTTTTCTTTTCTCTTCGTTATTGTTTTCTGTCATGGATGAATCATATCAGCATCCGCTTGTAGGAACCCCTCCGCTAAGCACCATCAACTCGCCGGCTCCTTGTGATATTCAAACCAATCTTCGTGCTGGAGCCGACCATGTAGCTTCTTCGACGTTGCGATACGAGCAACAGGAAGGCGACAGCAAGGCCTTCCGCGGCCGGAGCAAGTCGCTTGCGTGGACATCCTTCCATTCGCCTCGATTGCCTGTAGACTATCAATTCGGACCCGAGTTGAATACCACCACGGGCGTGCCCTATAAGGCTCGGTCGTGGGAACCCACGCTCGAGTTGGCCATCAAAGCCATTGTTTCGATAAAGGCGAGTCACGTTAGAAGTTTTGATACAGAAACATCAGGTTTGAGAAGAACACATAGATATAGAGGTGGAGAGAGAGAGAGAGACAGATGATAATAGACGAATACATCCCTATCAGGCGGTTATACGGCCACGGGCTTCATCGTCAATGCGGAGAAGGGAATTATCCTCACAAATCGCCACGTCGTGTCGCCAGCGCCGATTGTCGCCCAAGCAGTTTTGACCAATTATGAAGAGGTTGACCTCGAGCCTGTCTATCGCGATCCCGTGCACGATTTTGGTTTTATGCGGGTAAAGGAGCTAAAGAGGCTGTTGGTTGTGCCTTTACTTGCCGACCAACTCATAGTAAACTGTCTAGTTTGACCCGAGCAAAGTGAAATTTATGGAGCTTCACGAGATCGAATTATCGCCCGAGCGCGCCAAAGTGGGTTTGGATATACGAGTTGTCGGGTATGGATGTCCTTTCATGATAAGCAAAGCAAGCGACCCTACCAGATCCATTGACATGTCCCTATTCTAGGAACGATGCCGGTGAGAAGCTGAGCATTCTGGCCGGCACATTGGCTCGACTGGATAGACGGTTCGTCTGATGATCAAAAGAGAGAATTTCTACGGGATCCCCTCACACACCTGTATTTTTCCAGTGCTCCGGAATACGGCATCGGTGAATACAATGACTTCAACACCTTTTACTTACAGGCCGCATCGGGCACAAGCGGTGGCTCGTCTGGCAGCCCTGTGTTGGACATAGATGGTCATGCTGTGGCACTCAATGCAGGTGGCGCCACTAAAGCGTCCTCGAGCTATTATCTGCCGCTGGACCGCATCAAAAGAGCGCTACACTATGTTGAAAAGGGGCAGCAAGTGCCGCGTGGCACGTTGCAGACCGAGTTCGAGTATCTTCCCTACAACGAAGTACGCCGGCTGGGTCTCAAGGCACACGTCGAGGAAAAAGTACGCGTGCGTTTTCCTGATGAGACAGGCATGCTTGTAGTGCGATCGCTGCTCCCCAAAGGCCCTGCGGACAATATCCTCATGCCGGGCGATATCATCATCGGCTGCAACGGACGCATGGTGCCTCACTTTATTGCCTTGTTTGAGATCATTGATGATGCTGTGGACAAGACCATCACCCTTACCATCTCGCGTGGCAAGCACGTTCAGGACGTCAAGGTCACCGTTCAGGATCTGCACTCTATCACACCAAGCCGTTTCGCCGAGATCGGTGGCGGCGTCGTGCATGACCTTAGTTATCAGCTCGCCAGATCGTACTCTCAGCCTGTCGGCGGGGTCTATGTTGCTACCTCGGGTCACATGCTCGCAAGCGCCAGTGCATGGCGCAAGAGCATCATCGTCAGTGTCAACAATATCCCCACGCCCAACTTGGATGAGTTCATCAAGGCCATGCAATCGTTGTCGGATGGTGCTCGTGTACCTATCCGGTATTACATGCAGCGAAAGCTGTTTTTTTTTAAAAAAAAAAAGATGGGTCATTTGCTGATTTTTTTTTTTTTTTGCGTAATGCGAACGCTAGGTTTTATTCTTTGCACAAGGCGTACAAGGATAAAGTGATGATTATGCATGTAGACCGCCATTGGCATAAATTTAGAGTGGCAGAACGTAACGGTAAGGAAAAAGGGATTCATTTGGCTGACCAGCCCATTATCTTGTGATCTTATGCATACGTAAAATAGACCTTACTGGTCTTTGGGAATACACGGAGATGCCACCACCTCCGCCCAATCCTTCGTACCAACCCGCCACTGCCACATTGCCACCGCTCGATGCATCGATGGAGCTTGCGCACAAGCTCCTTCCCTCCTTCGTTGCCATTGACTTTTACCTCCCTTATCTTGTGGACGGAATGAAGGCCACGCAGTTCTACGGCACTGGATACATTGTTTCGACGAACCCGCCGCTGCTTGTGTGTGACCGGGATACGATCCCGATCAGTTTGGGTGATGTGCTTATCACGTTTGCTAACTCGATCATTATCCCGGGTAAGATCCTGATGCTTCACCCGATCTACAACTACGTTCTGGTCACCTACGACCCGGCTCTGATCGGCGATACGCCCGTCCGCGCCATCGAATTCAGCGACAAGGTGCTGAGCCAGGGAGACGAGGTTTACTTCACCTCGATGGGTAGCGATCATGCCATCTCATCCAAAAAGACAACCGTCAGCAACATATCCAACATAGGCACGCGTGAGTGCTCGCCCCCGCGCTGGCGGGCGATGAACGTCGAAGGTATCAAGGTAGACGATTCGTCGAACTCCCAGGGCGGCCTCCTCAGCACAGAGGATGGTAAAATCCAGGGCTTGTGGCTCTCCTACTCGTCCCAGAACGACAAGGGCAAGGACATCTCGTTCATGTCCGGTCTGTCTGCATCGCTTGTTCGACCCGCGGTCGAAAAGTTTCTTAGCGGCGACAAGAATCTCGTTTTCAAAACTCTGGACGTCGAATTCTGGACGATGCGTATTGCAGCCGCCCGCTCTCTCGGACTCACAGACGAGTGGGTCCGAAAGGTCGAGCAAAGCGGTAGCACGCGTCACACGCTCTTGTATGTCCTCAGCATCCTTGATGAGCGCAGTGCGGCCGCCAAGATGCTTCATGTCGGCGATGTTGTTCTCAGTATCAATGGGAAGGTCGTGACCCGCATGTCTGATCTGATGGGTATCCGAGAACAAGGACACGATGTCGCTATGGTAACGTACCCACCTTGGTGCTGTGGATGAATGTTCTCTCCGCCTTTAAACACTCCCCCCTCTCACATACACACATTCAACAGGTCATACTTCGCGACGGGAAAGAACTCGAATTGAATGTACCAATGTCAGAATTCAGTGCGTATGAAACCAGACGCGTCATCGGCTGGCAGGGCGCTTTGATCCAGCGCCCGTACAAGGCCGTACTAGAGCAGGTACGGAATGTGCCCACTGGCGTTTACGTGTCTTGTACGCTATATGGCTCGCCTGCCTCGAACGTCCTACGTCCGGGCGTCTGGATCGTCGAGGTCAATGGTCAGCCTGTAGAAGACCTGGATTCATTCCTAGCGGTGGTTCATGCGCATGAGGCCGAAATGACACGCCGCAGACGCCCAAGTTACATTCCGCCTGTCCGGCGCAGCCCAGCAGATCAGCAACTTAAATTCACTGATGAGGACGTACTCAGGACAGACGATGCGGACGATGACGACGATAACAATGACGAAGGTTATGTCCGAATCAAAACTGTTAGCAGGAACGAGACTGTGCGCGTTGCGGCCCTGAAGCTCGATCTACATTACTGGGACACATGGCAGCTTATCCGAGACGACAGCACCGTATGCGGCTGGGCATGTACGGATGCGTAGGGCATATATCGATAGTACGCGCGCCTGTGCGAGGGGGGGGAGAAGGCCCCCACGTTGGGAATTATGTGTAATATACAGTACTTTATTTTCAAAAATACTTGTTGATTAACGGAGGGATGTATCTACAAAGAGGGGTGCGGGGGACGGGCATGTGCGCTTGCAAGCAACTTCTTGATTGTTCCCTTTCTTTTAATCATGATGATGTCGACGATGTCGCTTGTGTTCTTTCCGGTCGTGGCGGTGTTCCTTTTTGCTCTTTTTCCTCTTCTTATCTCTAAAGTAGGCCGCCATAGGATCTTCTGCGTCAAATTCGTCTGCCGCAGCCTTCTCTTCTTCACGAGCGGGTTCCACTGGACAAGAAAAAGGCGTCAGAGGTCAAATGACGTTGGGCCTTCAAAACAAACACATACCCTCCAGCAGTGGCGGCGCAGCGTTCATCGTCGGGACATAGGGTTCTTCAACATATTCACCGTCGCGCTTCACACGGCGAGGTTTAGGACCATAAGAGTGATCCACACGTAATGTTCTTCCCAAAACCTAAATGTTTCCCCACCAGCAGATAGCCCATTCAGCGCTAGTCAGTTCGTCGCAAACAAACAAAAAAAGATATACGGAATGCATTACTTTGCTACCGTTGAGATTGTCGACTGCAAGCACCGTACTTCGCTGATCTTCATACTGCAGAAATGCAAATCCTTTCGACTCGCCGGTTTTATGATCCCGAGCAAGTTCAATGTTCATTATTTCGCCATACCTATTGCGAATGGACGGTGGGGCAGGAGGCAGAGATGAGAGCGATCGCGCGCGCTCCAGGGGTGAGTATTGCGGAAGAAGAACAAGAAAGAGGCAAGGGCATGGTTCTTACTGAGAAAAAATGCAAATCACATCACCCTCGGAGAGATCAAAGGACAAACCGCCAGCAAAGATCCAGGCAGAATTTCGATATTGCTGGTGCCATGATGCTGATTCGGAGTAGTCTAAACGATTAATCTCACTTTGATTGATGCGCTGGATCTCTTTGACGACGCTATTGCAGTTGGTAATCTTATTAGCGTTAAAGCGTTGAATTTCAGATTCTCTCCTTCCCCTTATTTGTGAGAAGAGATTGGCAAAGCTACCTACTTCATGGGGCACGAATGTAGAAGAGAGAGATAGAAAGCGTAAGAAAAAGGAAACGCAAAGCGCCAACGGCGAATTCCTCTTTTTTTTTTCTTTTGCGTTGATGCTGAGATTTTTTTCTTTTATGCATGCACACACGGGGGAGGGGGTCATGTGTCTATTGAATGCGTTCTATGATTATTGTTTGAAATCTAGTGTTGACGAGTTGCTGCAGTCCTCTATGCTATTTGCACCGACAGTCGAAGAAGAGATGGATGTTTCCTCAATACTTGGTGGCGGTTGGTGTTTGCGGCGGCGTTTCCTTGAGAAGATCGACTTTTCACTGACGCCAGCGTCTAATGAAGCAGTCGATTGCTTCTTCTGCTGCCGGGCGACGGCCGCACTGAGGTTGACAAAGACTTCATTGTCGAGGTGGTAAGCGGTCATGATTTCTTCGAGGATGCGAACCCGCTCCTCGATCCGCTCTACTCGCTGCTGCTGCTGCTGCTGTTGCTGCTGCTCATCGCTGGCCGGCGCCAACAGGTCTTGCGGTGGCATTGACGTCGGCAGCGATCTCCTCCTGTGCGCATAGACTGAATCTGTAAATGGGATCTCATTCATGGCCGAGGACACATTAAATTTTGTCTTGAGGGCCGTGAGGATGGATCTGCGGAAGGGTCCAAAAGACCAGCGCTGAACTACACCCCAGGGCGAGCGCGGGCGAGCGCCGAACAAGAATACGTCGAAGGAGAAGATGATTGAGAATACGCCGCCGACAAAGCCGAGGGCGTTGAGGAGCGTGTAAACCTTGATCTCGGTATCGCGGATGACGGCATAGTCGGCTGGTATGAGATTGATGTAGCCCAGATCCCTGTGGGTGGTCAAGTAGGAGGGGTCGGAGGGGTCCTGGCTGAAGGAGGAATGCACCACAGGGTCCCGTTTGAGGCGCTGGAAAATGCCGACGTAATTCCACCCCGTGTCCTCCAGGGACTCGTACGTCGACAGAGTGTAGGAGAGGGTGCCAAACGAGAGCGGAGAGAAGGAGAAGGTGTTTTCGGGTCGGATCTTGTACTGCTCGTTTATCTTCCACCTGCTGATTTCGTCCTCTGTCAGCAACGTCCTGTTGGCCGCAGTGGCGTTGTTCTCGAACCCATAGATGAACGCGTTCGGGTCCTTTTGGCGCGGGTAGATGGATACGTAGATGCGCGATTCGAGCGCCTGGCTCGGATCACCGAACAGAGTGAACACGAGCCGCGACCGACTGTACTGGCTCCCGTCCTTGCAAAGGCCAAAGTCTTCGGGCGGCCGGAACAGAAAGCACCTCACGTGCGTCGTGACGCTCCGGAACACGGGCGCAAACACCGACGTGTTCAGCATATAAATATGCGCATTGCACGATCTGGCGCCGTCTGTTTCGCACGCAACTTGCGGTTTGAGCGAATCAGTAGTCAGGTTGTTATAATGGCTTCGAAAACCATCAAAGCAGAACCGCACGTCCGGCACCCTCGCTTCGTGGTCGGGTGTTCGATAGCGCTGTACCACAATCGGACTGACCAGCACTTGGTGCAGAATGAAAGCCATGAGTGAAAGGAAGATCAGCAACAGCGATGCAAGACATACAAGCCGCAAAATCTCAGTCCATCGCGGCTCGCCGTGTCTGTTTTGAAACAGTTGGGATGATCCATTCAGCATCCTATGTACCTCCAGAAAAGATAAACGCCTTACCGAGGAACATATACGAGGTCAGCGAGAGCTTGCATGATTTTCCGTGCCATACGCGGATACTTTATCACCACAAAGACCGCAACTATGATCAGGCTGATACCAAATGCTCCAACAATGATCCCGACCATACGCAGCTTTGACATGGTGACCACGGTCTCGGTACTGGTAGGCGCAGCCTGGGTTTCAAATGCTGTGATCCACTTGTCGTCCTCCAGGGAATACACATTGACGTCGTTGTACCACATATTGAGTGACATGCCTACGTTGGGAAAAAATATGAGTTTTGCATTGGGGGGGGGAGGTGCATGTGTGTGTGTGGAACGGGAAGTACCGAAAGCCACAGTAAGATGTTTTCCGTCCAAAATATGGGCAGTCGCATAAGAGCGCCGCGAAGGGGGGCGGCCCGAGAGTCTGGGACCGGAGAACTTTGGTCGCGACCATGTCCAGTTTCGGTAGTCAAGGTACCCAATGCTATTCAGAAACTCGGGTTGGTTCGAATACGGACCATTGTCACCTAAAAGACATGTCACGCACCCGGAATGAATCCATGTCTGCAACCTCGAATGGCATTGCTGTTTTTCTTCCCTACATACCGCCAAAGACAACGATCCTCCCTCGCTCAGGATCTAAATTGGGAAGATGACAGAAACCAGACTGATTGGGATTATGCTCGTCTGTGTATCATTTGTTTTATATATATATATATATATGTACCAAGCACGGCATTGTGATTTGCTCGATTTTCAGGTATGATTTCACTTGTATAGACCGCAGCAACTTGGCTCCACGCGTTCGTTCGCGTATCGAAAATATCCACTGTCTGGAGCGACCGTAAGGTATCTGAATATGGACCTGCTGACATATCGATACCACCAATAGAGACAATTTGGCCCGTCCTTTGTTTTTTAGGAGGGGGAAGGAAGACGGCGGTATGGTGGTAAATGTGCTTATATGAATTTGCAGATTCTATTTTTTTGGGAGGGGGCGAAATAACAGAACAAACGTACTGGAGAAGCGTCATGGTGTGCGAATATCGAGGAGATGGAAATCCGGGGAGCTGTTCAAATGTCACATTGGCCCTCCCGTGGATCTGGATTTTCCACATATCCTTAAAAGCAATGGTCCTATTCAGAGAACCACCTGAAAGATAAATACTTCGGGTGGTCGTATCATGGACTAGATCAAAGTAAATGCGATTCTCTGGCCAGATGGCAATAGCGTCCGAAAGAGACGTCAAGTTGGTCCAATTATCGGTTGTAAAGTCGTACCAAAAGACGTTGAGCGGAGCCATCACCTGCTCCAGCGCTGGCAATGTCCCGCCGATCACAATCAGTGCATCGTTCTGCTTGTCGTAAACTGCTTTGCTGTAAACAGTAAATGGTGCGTTCCGAAGTCGAGAGATCGTGGAGAAATCATAACCGGTTTCGGTCTGTGTCAATGCAAACATCTCATTCAGGCATCGGCCTGTGTTTCCCAGACCACCAAAGACGGTGATCGAGTTATCCCGCTGTGCGCTAGCGACAGCGCTCCGATATGGGAGCGTTGCATTGATGGCAAATGCTGCACCGGCCAGCCGGATGTGGTTGAAAATGAATAATATATACAATAATCCAATGGAAAATATCATTAATGTGGATATATAAATAAAAAAGAAGAATAAAAAAACAAAAAGGGGGAGAGAAGCGTGCCTGTTTTCCGATGTGCAAGACAGCATGTATTTTTTCTTCGGGCTGAGGAAGATCCGACGTAAGCGTGTAACATTATGACCAAAGGGGATGAATTGCTCATACTGTAACTCAGGCCAGTACGACATGCGGTTTAAAAATCCCAGGGGTCGGCTCAATCTTTCAACTGCATTCTGGAATAAAGCCAAGTGGTCCTTTTTTTGTGCGATCTAGCTAATATACAGAGAACCATGCCTCAATAAGGGAACCGCTGATCAATTCGGTATAGATGGAGCACAGTGCACAGCTATTAAGCGGGCTCCCTTGCTAAAAACAGTCACTGGTCACTCAGAAATGGAAAATAACAAGGACGATCGTTTGTCGTACAAGTGGGACCGCCGACAATCTATATATATAAAAAAGTGGTGCGATGTTTGCACTCTTCTCGGTTGTGTAAGCCCACCCTTGATTGAGAACAATAGGAAAATGGATGATGTAAGAACCACTTTTGCAATGTTTGTCCGGTGCACGTGAGGTGTTGGGTGGCGGCGTTCCTCAACCAAATGTGCAAACAAACCGCTGTTTCCCTTGCGCTTTTCAACCCCAGCACCCGTTCTCCGTTCACATCACTGCTACTACGGTCGTCTTATCATGATTGCTCAGCATATATTAGGGGCAATCCATTTGTCGATTTGCTACTTCTAGGGAGAAGTAAATCGCTGTTTATAAAGAAGTTTTAAGGTGACTTATTAATCAAGTGCAAAATGTCTTTACACCGGAGACCCTTCATGCCACATTCGTTTGCGTTGAGTATCTCCCTGCCGAGATGGTGATCTCGTATAAGTCTGTCGAAAACAGCTTGCTAATGTCCTTGTAGCTGGTCTTGTTACAAACCGATCCCGATATCTCGCGGATGCACGTCATCGCGCGGATCTATTCTATGAATGTAAGGTAGGATGCCTATATTGTTCTACGTATATTCTGCGGAATCAAGGATCGTTTCTTTAAGAAGTGCCAACAGTGGGCATATTTATAAGAACTGCTTCTCAGAACGGCCAATCTGGAGGACGGGTGTAGATAATCCTGTAAACGGCATCCTGCTCCAGTGGATCAGTTTTAAGGTTGATAATGATGTTCATCATTTACCCTCGTGAGTGTAACTACGCACTGAGACCAACGCGGGTGGTGAATGATGAATCTTATATAGCGCGAAATATTATGATATCGGCGCTCGATGTAATGAATAAACTCGCACGTCCTTTACGAATCATCACAGTTCCTCGCGATCCACCCTATCAAGTTCTTATCAAAATATTCATATTTTCTCTATTGTATCATTGATATCAGTACTTCCCAAACCATATTCTTCTTTGAACATATATATATAGTCGTAGTAATACCAATGGTAAAAAACCAATCAATGATCTTGTTTCTTCGTTTCCATACGATTTCTTCTGGTTCACCTCTTCTCTTGGCCTCCACGTTGATGTCCTGTCCTGTCTTGTTGGAAGCCACCTAATACCCATCCTGCCTGGTCTTTCTTCTCTGACTGCTTCTCTTCTCTCTATATTCCTATTCCACATCTAATCCTTCTCACACTCATTATACTCAAGAATGAAACAAAGTGCTAGATACCGTGTAAGCCAGGGGCATTGTCTGTCCGGGAAGAAGAGTAGCAGATACGACGCATTCTAACGACGTTTGTACCTGATCTGCTACATACACTCCGAACGCAAGGGACCTATTCTGCGCTATGTTCCCAATGGGTGCACAAGATTATCTGCAGGTAGCTGATACAAGTCTGAGAAGAGGACCTTGCTGGTGGAATTACAGCAAATCCAACGTGGCAGAAGGCATCCGAAAATGACCAAAGGAGGAGGAGGAGGAGCCTTCCATCTGAGTGCTTAAAGAGGCAGCTGCTGGTAGTCTATGAGCGTGTTTCTCAGAAGTATTTGGTTTGTCTACCGGGAGGTAGACCAGGTGATATGCCCATTCTTCTGGAAGGTATAGTTATGGTGCTGCCCATGTGGCCTTTTGGGACAATCTCTAACTGCATGAGCAGTATCATGGCAATATCTGCAGTAGACGTCCATCGAGTTCCAGATAAGTGCGGATACATTTATTTTCGGCTGGCGACCAAGTAAAAGTAGGAAAGAAAGTAGCAGGATGTAGTTTTTTACCGAAGTGTAGTAAATGAATATTGTAGAAGCGAAAGGGAAGAATTCAGGAAAGAATACTTCCATGTTAGTTATGTGAAGTACGCATGGTTGGGTTGAAGTGTTTGTTTCGTCTCGGGAAAGCAGCTTGTGCCGTCGGTCAGATTCGTATTTTCCGTTTTCATTTTTAGGTGGCATGTTGACGAAAGGAACTGTCCAAGTGAAGATAGACGTTCAGGTCCAGTGGGAGGCATTTCTGGTAGCACAGACGTCGTAGTCTATAGGAAAATATATAAGCGCCACCAACGATTATTTTCGCAGGTAGGATTAGGTTCACAAGATATAGCTTTATTTAGTACCGTGTATGATATCCAGCAGAAAAGAGCCCTTATGCACACGCAAACGGTTGGAAGATTATACGATAAAAGGACATAGGACGGAGGACTTTCCTTGTAAAAGCAGTCGACCTTTGTCCGCTTTGAAAGCTTTTTCTTCATGCAACATGTTGCAAACGCGACATGCGCACAATTACATGGTCTCCGCTGCCGACGTTAAGATACCCGCCAAATATTCCAACGCCAGACGAAGACTGCATTTTGACGCGTAATGTGATAACAGTTGGACAGACGAGGGATTGATTCATTATACCTACCACTCAAAGAATCTGAGCCTGATCTTCCCACCAGTACTTGTTGAGATCTAGAGCAAAGTCAGTCACTCATTTATCCCTCGAGCCATCCCATATTGCTTGAACGTCTCCGATGAAACAAAGCCTTTGCCTATGCTGGTTGTCATTTTCGCTGAAGGAATCTCCAGCAAACAATTTCTCGATGCGTCCTTTGAGATATCTGACAATGATTCGTATTTTACCCACTTTTTCCAACTATGGGCAAAAGAGGCTCTGTTTTATACTACAGATTCTATTTGAAAAGCATACTACGGCAAGCTAGAGGGGCAGTTCACCAGATACTGCAACTATATCGCCTTGCAAAATGCATACTATATAGCCACTGGTAGTCGACGCCCCCTTTATTTCTCACTATGCCATACCCCTCTTATATCTTTCTTAGTATGCTTCGTCAATTATGGAATCCAAAAACGCATAACTGCTAGCGATGGAGATGGGAGATCGACATGGATATGGATAATTACTTATGACTTCCGAGTATGGATGTCCTCCAAAAATGCTCCAATTCAACAAGAACAGGATTAAGACACTTTTCTGAAGGGATCATATCGGGAATGTTGATCAGGAAAGAGTTTGATTTTATTACTGTGATCGATGCGTGAAAGAAAGCTATCTAGTTTGAGCTATTAGAAAGTACTCAGGAATATCCTTGACAACAGCGAGGATATTTCGTATAGCATGGATTTATTCTTGTGCCATCGTATGAATTCATCTTCGACCAGGGCGGGTTTATGAATCCTGCTCTTGCCTTGGGGGACGAAGGAATTTACTTTCTGCCAAGAACGAATTACTGCCTGGAAAGAGTATATATAAGATACATATGTGGTTCTATTTACAGGTGGCTGCCATCCCAGTCGTCATCGTCGACAATGCTGTATTTATCTTTCCAGATCCATGAATTGCCAACGATCCCTTGTCCTTGTCGTGCAGCCTTGCGGTAGTACATGGCGGCCTTGAACGAGTCCTTTTTGACTCCATGGCCATGGGCATAGCAAAACGCGAGATCGTTCTGGGCGTCAGGGTCACCTAAGTTTGCCGCGATCTCAAAGTAATAAGATGCCGTGGTTAAATTTTTTGGTACCTACGAGAAGGTTCTACATGAGCTCCTCTTGCGTGCTTTCTTTGTATCACCCCGTCTTTTGAACAATGGTTAGACTTACACCCCATCCATGGCGAAAGCATACACCGAGCTCGTAAATGGCAAGAATCAACTCGGATTTGGCAATGGTTGTGGACTTTGCGATGCCCTTTTGAAGATCGTAGACGGCGCATTCGGCAGCCTTTTGGAGATATCGAACAGCTATCGCAGGGCTCTTTTTGCATCCCTAGGAGGTTTGCGTTTGGAATGTATGAGAGTGATGTGCAAAAAGAGACCTAAACACGCACACGCCACGCACATACACGTATCATTTTTATACATGATTCTCGCCTCTTTTGAATTCAACGTACCCAACCATGCCTGAGCGCTATACCATAAAAGAATAACCCGAGTGGCGAATCATTTTCGGCGGATAGGCGCCAATAATGAGTAGCCTTTTCGAGTTCGCCCTTCTCGTGACATTGCATCCCGAGCTGGAGGTACGGGTCTATCGCGGTATTATCTGTTGCCGCAGAGTGATAGGAGGAAGATGATTTGGTTGTACTCTGTCGTCGTGGTCGAATCGGTGGTAATGGACGTGCCGAAGTCGCTTCAGCACCGCTCCCGCTCCCGCTCCCGCTAGTACTAGTAGCAGCCACGGCACTGGTGATGATGGATGATGTGAGGGTAGCGGCAGTATGAGCACTTAGAGGGGATGCTGGTATAGACTGACTTGAGTCGGTGATGGAACTGTCGTCGGCCCCTTTTGAAAAGTGGGGTAGTCCTGGGAGGAAGCTGTGTGTTGCCGTCGCCCTCCTCGGTGAGTCGGCCAACTTTATTGACTTGATAAACGAAGTGACAGATTTCGACATTAGACCAAATCTTCGTTTTGGTTCGGTTGTTGTTTTTGCGGTAACTGTTGTTTTTCTCGATTTGAACATTGCGATGTGATGAGATTGAGGGTGGGAAATACAAAGGAGAAGTGGGGAGGTGAGTGTCGAAGAGGGAAGCGGAATGAGAGGGAAAAAAGCTCAAGAGTGAAGTGGAGACACACACACACACACACATACACATACACGCGCACGCACTTGATCCTCGCACACAAACAATCACTCGAGAGTAATAAAAAGGGGAGATGGAAAAAATATAAAGTGATTTTTCTCTTGGTTCAGTACAATAACAAACAACGCACTTATTAAAGTTTAGTTTTTCAAAAAAAAAAGTCGGCCCCACACGCACTGTCTTTTCGATGCATCTCTGCACCAAATAGGAAAAGCCCAATCATCTGACTGTTTGCTTGTTCTAGAGATTGTGACAACGTTTGCCATGGCCTAATGTTCATTGCTCCTAGCTTGCCCGTCCATCTGGCAATTTTCATCTCGTTCTCGGCAGTTGCCAGGTGTACGTATACTGTTCGCATAACGTGATGAGACCGATACCCTCCAGCACCAGGACAACCCAAATTTAGCAACAAACGTATTTTTGGACAGGCTTTGCAGCTCTGTGGCTTTCTTTCTTCCCTTCTTTCCTTCTTGCTTGATCTCTACACAAGCGAATTAATCTATTTTGATAGTATCCGTTCAAAGTGTAAGAATGCAAGAAAGGCATGAGAGTGGTCAATGTCTTAGGATGATTCGGGAATATTTGAAACTTACTGGTGAAAAAATTGATTTGATTAATTAAAGAATCAATTGCACCCGGATATCGTGACAGGTCAACCGAACCCGACCGTTCGGTGTGCGTGAACTAACAGATCTTGGCTTCTGCGTGCCGAATAGGAGGAACATACATTTATTAGTTCATATGCATTATCCTACGGTAAGAGAAAAAAAAAGAGAATCCCCGTGCATATGCAAACAGAGCCATGTTGCGTGCCTGGCTAAAACCGGTTTCCGTACTATCTTAAGGCTCGCGTGATGAATAGGTATACTCGCTCTCTGGTCAGATACTTTGGGCGCCCTTTAAGGCATCAGTGTAATTGTTCCATGACCAGAATGGTACCGTCGGTCATGGAATCCTACTCACATATCTATCGCACAGCTTATTGAGCAAATGAAAATCTCGTGCTTGTATTAGGCAATCCTATTTAGTTACTCTTCTGGCCGAAACAATGGTGCTGGTTAAAATGTAACCGAGTCTCCCATCCACGTCCAGGGATGACAAATCATCGGGGACCTGGAATCTTTTGAAACACCGATAAAAATTTGATTTATGCAGCACGCGGCCACTCTTGATAATTCAAAGCCCCTCTCACTCCTCCAACATGGCAGCAACCGGCAAAGTTAAAATCAAATGAATAAAGAAACATGTGAAGTGTCCGGAATATATACGTCAAACTTTGATAGAGTTGTGTGTTACTCATAAAAATATGACGGTGCACAGGAGAATCATTATTAAGACTAAAGTCAGGGGAAACTTGAAAATTATGATGGGAAGGGATCATCACTGGCTCGATAGCACAGCTCACTAGGACGAGGGATGCGGTTCTCTGCACTAGATGCTCGATTACGGGTTTAGTTGTTATTTTTTCGTGCTTGGGGTATTCTGTATTTAAAGTTGAGTGTCGGCCGCAGCACAGCGTTTGTGTGCATGGTATGCGGTCTCGCAATGCTTCAAGAGTTTCTCTGCATCGAGCTGGTCAAATTCCTCGATGTTACGGGCCTCCACAAAGGATCTGCCCCAACGGCTTGTGAGTGAGTAGTATTTACAATAATATTCGAGCGCATCCAAAGGTTGATACGCAACAAACACATTCGCTATTGCGCCACGATAATTGGTAATATTTTGTGAGGAAACACCGCAGAGTCGGTACTTCGTGAAGATGAGAAATAAGCGTTAGGTCATCTCATTCCTTCTTTCATATTACTTACCACATAGTGCAACACACGCCGTGCAGCAATAATCCAACCGGGTAAGCTTCCAATCGCACTGGCAACAACGCCCGGGGATGTAGTTATAGAAATGATTTTTTGGTTGTTTTCCTTATATCGTGCATTGCTGCCCACCGCTACAAGATCGGTTGCCCATTTCGATGATTCATAAGGAAGTGCACTTTCCACGTGGAAACGAACATGTTTGAGTTTCGGCTGACCTGCTCTCATCAAAAGCATGTGCTTTTTCTTTTTACCTCTTGATACCTTGCCAATCTTCAAGATCAAAACAATCTTTCTCAGCCGTCAATGAGCTTGTCCAGATAATACGGCCTCCCTGAGGCGATGCATCTAGCAAGGGCTCCAGCTCACGGCTCTATTCCGTATGTCAAATAAACCGGCATTTTCTCCATAATTTGCCTGTTACACTCACTAACCATAATGTAATGACCAAAGACATTGGCAGCAAATACTGTACCCATGCCGTCATCATTCACCAGACCTCGTGGTTGGATGGTTGCATCGGCCTTTTCCACAAGTCCTACAGGATCTTTAAAAAACAACAGGACGATCTCAGCCCAGTTGATCCCTATTGTCGGCATAATTCCAGCATTGCAAAATAAGAAGTCAATGTGGTTGTACCTGCGTGCATGTATGTGTGAGTGCGTGGATATGGTAACCGAAAACCGTGATTAGCCTACTTCAGCTTGACATTATTGCATAATTGAAAGACAGATTTCGCATTGGAGGTATCGACAAGTTCAATGTCCACATCTGCGAACGGATGATCTTGGAGCAGTTGTTGGCGTGCACGATCAGCACGATTAAAACTTCGACATGCCATCACAATGAGAATATCGTCATCCTCGTCGAGCAAGCGTTGCATAATGCCATAGCCAACACCGGAATTGGCGCCGGTAACAATGGCGATTTTGCGGTCATGGGGTTGTTGGCTTGTCATGGTGAAGGGGTAAAAAGGGAAGCGAAAGGGTGTGATCTTTTTTCTTTCACCCCTGAATCCGAAAAACAAAACTATCCAAAATGTGAAAAAAGGTTACACAGAATGCGGAGTGCTTCACAGCAAGAATAAGGATGCTTTGGCTAATGTCTCGGACTGAAAACGGGCGCCGCTTTCTTTAAAGTTTTATAAGTTAGGCGTATTTTTTATGTGATCGTGTAATTGTAAATTGTATTATCATTATGTAATTCCATAGTGATTATCGCATCAGTTAGCAAAAGTACACTCGACATCTTTTATGTGCTTGATTCGAGACAAATAAAGATCCTCGCATAGGCCCATAAATTCTTTAGCCAAGGATGGGTCAAAATCCCTGACCTTGATAGCTTGTACGTACGATTTGCCTAAACGGCTTGAAAGGGAGTAGTAGCGACAGTAAGGATCGAGGGTTTCAAGCGGTTCAAATGCAACATGAGTGTTGGAGATAGCGCCTTGGAAACCGTTAATGGTCTGTGAATTCACACCGCAGAATCGAAACTATAGAAGATCAAATACTTGTCGAGGTAAGAAAGGATATATAATATATCCGAGGATGGTGTACAGACCATATAATGGAAGACACGACGGATGGCGATTTCGGACTCAGTACAGCTACCTATTCCAGTCGCCAAGACACCAGGCGAGGTGGAAAATGAAGCAATTCGAAGCTTCTCAGATTTGTATCGAGCGTTATTCCCAATAGCCACGAGGTCCATTGCCCATTTGGATGATTCGTATGGGAGAGGGCTATATGAAAATGAGAATGTATAAGCGGCGTAACGCCGTTGTTCTGGGCCACTTACCTCTTGATACCTTGCCAGTCTTCCCTATCTAAATAAGCAGATGTCGAGGCCATGGAGCTAGTCCAAATAACGCGGCCGTCCTCGCTTGCGTCGAGCAGGTTTTCCAGTTCACGCGCCTATGATCAATGTTAACCTTGTACCTGTGTGACTATTTCCCGATATCATCACCCACTTGCCATGATAAAATGACCGAGTACATTTGCCGCAAAAATCAAACCAATACCATCATCATTCAATAAACCTTTAGATTGGATAACAAGGTCTGTCGATTCCATCAATTTCGCCGGGTTTGTTAGCATGACGCGGATCATTTGGCCATAGTTGACACCAGTGATCATCATCATGCCAGCGTTACAGAATAAATAATGAATGCTTGTATACCTATATAGGAAAAAGGCGGAATTATTCAGTCTCCATTCTTTGCCTTAAAGCGGCCCTGCATTTTTATCTTACTTCGTCTTGATACGGGTGCAAAACGCTAAGACCGATTCAATATTGGCAAGATCCACTAGTTGTATTTCTATATGGGCCCCAGGAAATTGCAGTGAAAGTTGTTGCTGAGATCGCTCAGCCCGCTCTGAATTTCGACATGCCATAACAACATGGATTCCGGGATCCCTCCTGAGGATGCGTTGTATAATACCGTAGCCGACGCCCGAGTTCGCGCCTGTGACGATGGCTATTCTTGGGTATGAAAGATTTTTACTTTCTTGATGATTTTCAGGCATCCTACTACTGCAGATGGAAAGAAGATGCGGTATATTCAAAGAGAAGAAAGAGAGGTTCCTCTTTTTGTGGCCGTTCCTGGATCAATCCCTAGGCTGAATCAGCATGTGGGTCGACCAAATAGAGCGACCCAACCCCGCCATCCAGTGCCACAATGCGCAGATACCTTTTCAAATTATAATGAGCAAGAATGGTGAAATAATGTAAATGGCATCACATTTAGGCGATGTGGATACGGTTGCTACGTCAACACGGGTTCTTCATGTGTTTTGTTGTTCGTCCGACTCGGATTGTTGGCTTATGAACGAAGCGCTACCCAAAAACCAGAAGGAATAACATGTTCTTCAAAAACGGAACTGCCATCTTTTTTATCCGTATTCTTTTATTGTGAAAGGGAGTCCAAGTAACAGAAGAACGATTAACGACCTATGAACACGGACAATGCTTGCCTAATGACTGTTAAGCGTGAAGATAATAGGCTAATTGCTAAATTCCCGTTTTCGGGGTCCACTCCCCCCAAAATTCTATTTTCCCATAAACTTCGTGAGCTTTTTCACTTTCTCCGACAAGAATCCAAGTGCAAATCAACTAGGAAGCGGATCCAATCAATTCCATGGCAACGAGGATAATGTTCCACCTGGATGCATTCTACTATTTCGCCCCCCAAATAAGCCCCTTTTTTTTTCGAACTTATCACTTCTCTCTCTCTTTTTTATTCTTTCCTCAGAATTGATGTCAGGACTCAGTAGGACGCGGTTATTGCGTCTTGTCTCGCTACTTTTGATCGGTGGTTGCCTGTTACTCGTCTTTTCGCTCCAGGTCTCTCCCGCTCTACGACCTGAACCGTCCACCGTATCAGCAGATCACCATCCACCGCCACAGCAGCATGATGATGCTGTCATAGAGGAAGATACAAGCGCCCAGCTGCATGTGGAGAACCGGCAAACTGTGAACGAACCTGGTATGCTTGGAGGGTTTGCGGTTTTCCTTGTTGGTGGCCCTGTCAACTGCCTGCTTATTTCTTTACATGGTCTTTTTGTACCCACTAGTTGTCAAACCAGACGATGAAGGTTTAAGCTTTCTTTCGGTGACTCATGACATTGCCATCCCTGCAGCAATGCCAACATGGTCAGGTAGAATCAAAACCTGTGGGAGGAAGAGAAAGAGGTATAAATTCAGAATGAGGTTGTAACATCCATGTTGTTCTTGTTAGAGGCTGATGTGTTGGCACTGAGGACGATGGCTGGCCAAGCCCACGTTGCCGACCTTTTTACTGTGCCTGAAACGATACCCGACTTTAAAGTGATCACTTATCAGCAGCGAGTGTATAAAACACTTTTCCAATACCTTGATCCGCTCATTGGGCAAGGGATCGATGTCGCCAATGACCCCAAATATAAAGATAGCTGGGACATTTACCAGAAGCTCGAGAATGTGCTTTACCCCTGGTTGCGGCCATATTACGACAACGCTTTTCACCTTACTAACGTCACATCAGGCCGGGGCATTGTCATGTGCGTTGGCAATGGCCATTTTCAATATGCTGCCACCGCCATCCGCACGATCCGCCAAGTCCTCCGATCTGACCTTCCGATCGAGGTATTTTACATTCGCGAGGGCGATCTGTCTCCCGCCCGTCGTCAGTACCTCGAGAGCGAGTTCACCAATCTTCAGACGGTGGCTGTAGTTGACAGAATCAATGACTTCTACACACGATTCAGCGGTTGGTCCCTCAAGTCATACGCCATCTTAGCAAGCAGTTTCACAGAGGTCATCCTCATGGATGCAGACGTTTATTTTTTCCAAAAGCCCGACGTGCTCTTTGATGATGCAGGATATCACAGAACTGGCACGCTCTTCTTCTATGATAGAACATTGTTCCCCGGGTGGGAGACTGGCCGGCGGTGGCTCTCGTCGTTCCTGCCAACCATGAGTTCCTTCGTTGGGAGGACCCGATGGTGGCATCTTAAATCGGCACATGAGCAGGAATCAGGTGTCGTTGTGATTGATAAGCGCAAGTCCTTGCTGGGCCTTTTATCGACGTGCAAAATGAACGACAGACGCGAACGCGAGGAGGTCACGTACAAGCATATCCACGGTGACAAAGAGGCAAGTTCTTTAAAGCAAGGAACTTTTCCTCTGTTTTGCGGTCCCTGAAAGGCTTATCATCGCTTGATTTCACCATAGACTTTCTGGGTAGGCTATGAGATGGTGCAGACACCTTATGCCTTCATCAAATCGTACGGCGCAGTCATTGGTGGACTGGGCGATGCAGGCGATCCAAAGAACGTATGCGGCAACCAGCTACATTTGGATGTCGATGGCAAGCCATTCTGGTGGAATGGTGGTCTTTTGCGGGACAAAAACAAATGGCATGACCGATACCTGACCTTCACACATTACGCTGAGGGCGAGGACTGGCACTTTGAAACTTCATGTATTAAGGAGACTGATCGTATCCATGAGTTCACCGAGAGTGAACGCGCCCTGGCATTGAAGTATGTCGAATTAGACAAAGAACGGAGGAAGATCGAGGATATGATCGTTAAAGGCGAATGGACCGCCTCTTCAAGAAAATCCTCACCACCGCTGATCGAGAATGATGATGTTTCCTAACACTATTCCCCGTAGCGTACAGACTTCCTGCTTTTTATACACACCCATCCACATGCATACACATTTCTTTGTTCTAGTAGCATTTGACCATCATTTTGTAACTTGCCTGAAAATAACTTATATACATACATGCATGCGACACGTTGTTGATGGTTGCATCGTTCACCCGTTTATAATTTTTTGTTAGCGTTCTGTACAGTACAAAGGTGAACAGGTGCATGTGTTATTACAGGTGGGGATCAGTAACAATGCCTGCTTAAATATGTATGATAAAAGATTGCGAAGCTTATAAGAAGTAATCTGGAAGGGCTTTGGGAGGGAGAGGGCCGCGGTTGTCCTGCTATATGTTTTGTTCAGTCTTATAGACGTCCTGCTTCATCTTTTTACCATCTTTACCTGTGGCGCTGCATCGAACTTTTTGTATTCCCGATTAAGATTATCGTCCAGCTCCAATATGGCAGCAATGTTACCGCATCTACATGTCCGTTACCAAATAAATATCCACTTCTGCAAAAGAGCATGTCTTTCTCTCTTTGCTCTCACCGGTAGCAATAGTTCGGTGCAGACCAGACTGTGACAACCGTATCGTTGAACATGAGCTTGTAGCCTTCCATTACCAGCTGATGGGCCCGAGCAATTAATTCAAGGTTATTCATATGCAAGAACTACCAGAGGAGACGATGGTGTCAGAAAGAACTACGGATGATTTGCGAAACAGGAAAGGTCACGTACGCTTTGGACCACATCACCACCAAAAAGATAACCAGCACCTCGCGGGCTATAGCCCCACCCTGTAATATCTATTTGTTCACCCGGTGTCCACATCATTAGTCTTCTATTCATATTGTCCTTTTTGCCTGAATCCTCACCATCTGGGTCAGACCATAATAAGTCGCACATGGCACCATCGTGGGGAACCTCTTGCTTTCGTTCAATTGTCCGAATCTGAGTGCAACAGTGGATGTCTGTCAGGTTGCAAGTCCTACGTATACCATAAAAAACTGCTGATAGTGATCATACCTGATCTAAAGATGTAATACTCGGCGATAGACCCCCATGTACACAAAAGATTCTATCATCAATGATGGCACTTAAACTGAGATAGTCAAAGATTTCACAACAGTATCGCCACACGTTGGCTGAGCCGAATTTGCGAATGCATTCGTCATAAAAGCCATACACCTGCGTGATTTGTCGACTCTCATGGTTGCCGCGGATTAGTGTAATTCGGTCAGGGTAACGCACCTTGAGAGCAAGGAGGAGCAAAAATGTCTCAACCGAGTAGAGTCCACGATCCACAAAGTCGCCTAGCAAAAGAGAACTGAGTCTTAGGCGAATCAGCTCGCTCCTTGGCTATCTCTCTATTTTACCCATGAAAAGGTAATTCGTGTCTGGACAATCGCCGCCTTTTTTGAACAGCTCTTTGAGATCGTGAAATTGACCTAAGGAAAGTAATTAACCATACTACTCAGCATCTCTTGACAATAATTATATACCATGAATATCGCCGCAAATCTAAAAAGAGATAGGATTCACGATTAATCTCGACTTAATTCATCGATCGTCTTCTATGTACCGTTACGGGTGCATCGACACGTTGCACGTTGCTCTCTTCTATCAAAATCTCTCTGGCTTTCTCGCACAATTCTTTAACTTCTTGTTCTGAGATGATTTCGCCTCTTCGAAGCTGCTCAAGCTGTCTATAGGCTAAGCATTAACACGAACAATCTTTTTTGGCGGCAGGATTTTTTTCGACATGCCTGTCGAGTTGACCCATTTTGTTAATGGCACTTGTGAGTCGCTACGTTATGCAGGTGTTGGTTGATTCGGGGAGGTGTGAGGAGAGAGAGGGAGAAGAGAACAGAGAATGGAATGAAAAGAGAAAAAGCGCTTTTTTCCCCAGCCTTGAGAGGTACAAGTAGAGAAAGAGAGAGACACGAGACACATGGAAAGGGATTCTCTTCTTCCACCAATGGTTGTGCGCAGCACCCAGACTCAGCCTGACACCCGAAAGAGAGTTGCGCGTCCCCTCCCTGCATTCAAGGCCTCCCACGCCTATCCTCTGCTTCGATCTGCTCTTCATCCATTCTCTTTATTTCTATCTGTTGGCTTTGAATGTTTTATATTAATCTATTGTCCGGCTTCGCGTGTGTTGCGCGATAAGAGCTTCTCTAATGGACCCATTTTTGTACATGTTTGAGCGTGCATGCTCTCCTGGCAGCCAATCAGAAAATAGTATATGTGCGTCCCTTTTTCGTTCTGTAGACCCATCTCCACAAGTGACCGAAAACAATGTTAAAGACGTCTCTTGCTGATCCTCTAGGGGACCATATTCTAAGGTTCCCGCTCAAGGGCCTTAGAACCCACCATGTGTGAGTCACTTGCTATAACAGCACTGTCGCTTCTGACCTAGCCACATCACAGTTGGTAAATATCATAGCAATGATGAATGCATAATAGATTGCCTACTGATTTGGCTCTACCCGAATGCGTACTACTATAGCAAGTTGCTTCTACAGTATGCTTCTCTTTGGATGCAGGGTCTCGTTCTGTTCGACAGCTGATGCATGTACCGAGAATTTCAGTGGTGTACGAACAATGTACGAGAGTTGGGTATTCTCAGCTGTTATCCCTCGCAACGGGTGCCCGCGGTTATGGTATTAATCCTCTCGGCAAAAAGAGGAGTCCTTGAGACAAAAAACTTCCTTGCTACATATAATGGAATGCACGCAGTTTTGTCAATGGTCAGAGATAGGACATATCAAGCAGAGATCCAGATTTATATAATATATTTATGTGTCGTCGTCGCGTTCGTATAGGTTTTGTACCTGCATGGTGACTTCGCCCCTAATTAATGTATTTTACTTTGTAGCAATCTAATCTCAGGGAGGGCCGTTTTTGAGATGAGTGGAAAGCCATATAGTATACCGATCGATCTCATCGATGATGGGTTGGGGAGACGGGTCATCATTCGATAGCTATCTATCCATTTTGGCGATGTCGGTTACTATGATAGAAGTTATCACCCCAAAGAAGCGATCTTAATAATAACATATATTTGAGTCGCTATTAAATATCCAAAGAATCGGTCCATTCTCATGTTAAAAACTATTACTTTATTTTCAAATATGCTTCTAAAATAAGAAATGCTGCGGAAGCTTGCTGCAATCTGTGCTTGCTGCAGTATGTACTGTACCTGGTATGCCGCAGCCTTTTTTCTATCATGCCTAACAGGATTTATGCTAAGTCCAGCTAAATCGAGAATGTGCAATTAGCGATTTCGGATACGCTATGTGTATATGTATCTTTTCCTCAGGAGGATGCCGATCATCTCAGATGGAGCCTATCTGATGACTGAGTACGTTACACTTCAAGTGCTATGCCGACAAGGTTTTTTAGCGCTTTACAAATGCTGTGTCAAGTGACAGTATACATGCACTATTAATTAGTAAACATGTATTAAATTTGATTTCGTTCTTTTAAAAGAAAAGGATGGCTAATGTTGTGAAGACGATAATGGAAGGAGATTGTCAACATGGTCATAAGACTCGCAAGTAAAAAAGAATCCGGTCTTCATACCACATCGTCGGGTTTACTATAATATGCATGGGATACGATTGCCAGGCAGCAACGCATTATGTACATACATGTACGCAGTATACATCATACTGTAGACATCGGGAGTAGGCGACGCGGTTGACGGGGTTATTTCTAACAGTAATTCCCCCACCAACTTTGGCCATCTGACCAACAACAAGTCACATGGATCACAGATTTTCTTGAAGAGTTATCCGTAGTCGTATTGAACGCATATATAAAATGATCCCTTCATACTCTGATTGAGGTACTGCATATCTCGGTCAGGTGTACCTGTTTGCGGTTGGATGCAGTTAGCATACTGCTACCAGCGGAGCAGATACGGAGCAAAAGCGGAAGAGGAAGTTGCGGAGAGAGAAAGCAGCGAGCGGGCCGCTGGGATTCCTATTTCTCCTGCCACATGACCCTAAACGGCGACCAAATTGATCATGTGATGAACCATGTGATATGCATGCTTTTACAAAGACTCTAGGCCCTAGTCTCTGCTGCTCTGCCTCTTCCTCTTCTTCTTGAACCCACTGAGTTAAAGACAGCAGCATAGAGAAGCAAAAGATATGAATACGGGAGGCATGCCATTTGAGTTTGAACACAACAAAACCACAGCCACCCACGAACGGTATTCGCCCGAAACCTCCAGCAAGCTGACGGCTGCAACACCTGCAACGGCACCTGACTCGTCAAAGCGTCGCCGATTAGTACCTATTCATGATTACTCTCGGCCTCCCTTTTCAATGCCTGCACGGCTAAGTCGCGTACGTGCTGAATTGCATGTCATACAAAAAATAAGATGGGAAAACTCACCGGCGTTAATGCATAACAGCATAATGATCAACAGCAACAATATCATTACCAGCCGGGTCCGCCATTGCATCCTCAACTTCCCTTGATATATGACCCATTCTCCAGCCGATCGCAACTTGTCTCGAATCTGCGAGCGCTGCAGCCACAGCAATGTAGTGCTCCAGCACCGGGTGAACCTTTGGCTCAAAATGGCTATCAGAAGCAAATCCAACAACATGAACAGCAGCAGCAGCAGCAGCAGCAGCAGCAGCGAAAACTTACGGAAAATATATGTCTCGGCATGATAAAAACAGATATTGTTACTGCTAAAGTGCTCGACCTGGTTAAAGACGAGTCATTTGAAGCTGTTAATCTCATATGCGAAGGCAAACGCGATCAAGTGAATTACAGTAAGCTGGGGAAGAAATTGATTTCAGGGGGGAGGGAGTTGATTTGACAGCATTGAACGTCGTTCTATGTAGCGTTCACCGTGTCATCTCGTGGTACACCGCGCAAGTTTGTGAGTATATCAATCCGTGTCCCGTGACAAAGCAATAGAACTTCTCTTCCCACCCCCTAACAGAAGCACACGTATTATAGTATGGCTGGGTTCCCTTTGAAGACACCCGAGTCCTTGGTCCTTTTGCTGAACACCGTTTGATATGGTGGGATGCAGTGATTCCTCGAGACAAAGCAAACCACGCACGGACACCATTATATATTATCCTTTACTGCCAACTCTGCCATTCAGACATCGTCTCGAAATCCATTGAGGATAACCGGCTCACCTTGCGTGATCCTCCTTTTTACAACCCAACATGCAAATATCAGAACCCACATATGCGATCCACTATAGACAAGAGCGGCGAGTTGCAGGAACAAATCCGGAAAGATATTATTCAACTTTTGGATAATGTTCCGAATGGACGCTTATCCGACGATGCTGATAATGACCATGCTAATATGTCCCCCAACGCGGATGATAGACCTTATACGGTGGAAGGTCTTCAGGTGCCCTTACTACCGCATCAGCGTAGGGGCGTCGAATGGATGAGGGAAAGGGAGAACGCATCGAGTTGTCCTGGAGGGATTCTGGCAGATGTAAGACTTGCTTCAGCAATTTGAATCAGGATTACACGCTCAATCTAATTATTGATCTCTAGGATGTACGATTTGGGCGGAACTCATGGAGGGCTATTCCGAGACCTGTCGCTAACCCCTCTTTTCTTTTTCTATAAACCAGATGGGTCTAGGAAAAACCATTCAAACAATTGCGCTAATGGTGTCAACTATGTCAGAAACAAACGAGCGGCGCACTACACTTATTGTAACGCCACTTGCGCTTATACAACAATGGGCGAACGAAATCCAGAGTAAAGTTAAGGCGAGGAAGCTTAATGTTCTTGTATACCACGGTCCTAGCCGCGCGAAAGGTACATCAGTAGCCTCCTTGCCAGCAAGTCCTCTCCGCTAGTATATCGCTATTTGTAGCTGACTAGAATGCGGATAGATCCTGTCGTATTTTCTCAATACGACGTCGTGGTGACCACATATCAAGTGGTCGCTGCTGACTTCCCTAATACGGTTAAACGTAGTCGCCGGCGGAACAATGGCGACGAAGGGTCTAATAATGGATCAAGATCACAGACGCCCGAGAACGGTGCGAGTCCGGAGACTTCACGATCACCGAGCCCTCCATCCACCGAGACGTATGGCCCCTTGTTTCAAGTTGCATGGTATCGTGTGGTGCTAGGTAAGCAAAACACATGCATGAAATTATGTGACTCCTGACAATTCAAGGATGGGCACAATTGAATCAGATGAAGCACAGCAAATCAAGAACAAGAATACCCGGTCTGCCACGTCGTGCACAGCGCTCCGGGCAAAGAAGCGTTGGTGTCTAACCGGGACGCCGATGCAAAACCACGTAGAAGAGCTTTACAGTTTGTTTCGCTTCCTCAGAGTCGAGCCGCTGAACGATTATCACACCTTTAAAAAGACCATTTCTGGGCCAATACAGGCAGGTGACGGGTCACTTGCTCTCGAACGTCTCAAGGTCGTCTTGATGGCGGTGATGCTCCGACGCACAAAGCAGATTCTCAGACAAGCCACACTAAGCGACACAGATGCGCCGCGGACACCACCATCCGACGCGCCTTCACCAGGCTTATTGAGCCAGCGATTATCGCTCCAGCTTCCTGCGCGGGAGAAAAAGGATATTATTCTGGATTTTAATGAGCATGAGCGTGCATTATACGAACTGCTGAGCATCAAGACACGAAGCGCAGTCAAGATGCTGATCATGGCCGATAAGGGAGAACGCAATTATCTCAACATGCTGTGCATGCTTCTTCGACTGCGCCAAGCGTGTAACCACCCTCAGCTTGTTCTAAAATCGATGCGTGCCGACAAGGATGCTTTTGACCTCGCGACGAGATTTTCCGCAAATGGCAGCGGCGGTGGCAACAGCAGCAGCAGCAGCAGCAGCAGCAGCAGCAGCGGCGCTCGCAAAGAAAGCAGCGAGGCGATTGTGCAACGGGTAGTTATGGCCAAAATGGCCGCCAGCCTAGGGTGGGAACAGCAACAGCAAGATCAAGGAGATTTTAGCAATGAACGTCTTTTACCAGGGGTCGGCGCTGTTTGCGAACTGTGCGGAGAGTATGGGAACAACGAAAAAAAGGTGTTTTCTTATTTCTTCAAGTAACCTTCTTGATAGGCCAAGTGTCCAAACAGACACACCATTCTGCTCGTCGTGCCGCACTCAGGTGGAGCATCTGACGGGACCTGCGATGACGACGAGCACAAAGATAAAGACGATGCTTGAGGTGCTTGAAGACACACGTCGCCGGTTCCCGAGTGAGAAAACCATTATTTTCTCACAGTTTACGAGTATGTTGGATCTGATGGAGGACCCATTGAAGCGGGCCGGGTTCAAGTATTGCCGATGTAAGTAATTTCGGACGACGGTCCCAACTGCATCCTAATAACCCGCGTCTGTCTCCGATCTCCAGACGATGGTTCAATGACAAATCAGTTAAGGGAAAAGAGTCTTGATACGCTCCGAACAGACCCTGAATGCTCTGTTATGCTGATCTCGTTAAAGTGTGGATCTCTGGGGTAAGATCAGCACTGTAATATTTTGGCTTTTCGCCATTTGAAGACTAATTCCGTTGTTCTGCTCAGGCTCAACCTCACTGCGGCAAACCATGTGATCCTTATGGATATATGGTGGAATCCTGCTGTAGAAGGTAGGCAAAGCCTTATAAATGAATGTTCGACGATGGAATTGACAAAGTATTGGATAGAACAAGCGATTGACCGGGTACACCGAATCGGGCAGCGATTGCCTGTTCGGGTAGTCCGACTAGTGATCGACCGGACTATCGAACAGAAAATCATTCTTCTTCAGAAGAGAAAGGTAAACCATTCTGAGATAGAAAAGACCCCCATCTGACCTGAATTTCGTATCTTCAGGCCCAGATGGTCCAGGGAGCTCTTGGGGATGGAATCATAAAGGATACCAAGTTAACCATGAAAGAAATCCGAGCACTCTTTGACCTCGAGTAGATCGTAATAATAGCACGAAAAAAATAGTCATTCATAGTTATCACGGCCGTTCTATTGACAGTTTCCATTGTGTAACGTTCCAGATGGAATGTTCCCAGTCATGGTGGAAGAAGAAGAGAATATAAGAAAGAAGTTGGGGGGAATGGGCAAAAGAGGATGGTCGAAGTACAATAGCTCTTTTTTGTTGGCGTCGAGTCCCACATGGTCTCTTCGAGTACGTGATACGAGGTTTTGTGAATGACGTTTGTTTGTTTCCATAGCCAAAAGTTTGCCATTCCTCCAGTTGCCCGGGTAATCAATGAAGGGATGCGCATCATTTATTGCTGAGGAGCTGATAAGCAATAGCGTTAGATTGTATACAATTGCTAAGATCAGTCTGTTATGTTCCACACTAATTTTTTTTTTTAAAAAAAACAGAACTTTTATATGCTTTTTTTTTAAACATGTACCCATGCTACCCAGTTCGTCCTGAATAGGAATCAATTGTCAAATTAAGAAAAGGTATTTTTGCTTATGGCTGGGGGAACTCGGTAGCGCACGCGCACAATAAAGTCAGCATGTGGAGTCGTCCAAAGCTCAAGTTTATCGTCCGCTGATTATTTGAATTTCATCTTCTGAAGGTTAGCCATGATGAAGAGGATCGTCAAGCCTATGTACAATGAAAAGGATGCCTTTATGTGGGAAAAAGTTTTTCTTTTCCCTTGGATGGTGGGCGTGTGTATAAAAGACACTCGTGGAAGGATCATCCCTAATCTAATGGAAGATTGGTCCGTGGAGAATATGCATTATAGAATGGTCAGTAGATCTTTTAAATACCAATTGACTTTCAGTCGGGGATGTTCCTTCTAGAGTTTCCGGCGTATCTCGATGCACTTTTTTCTCTATTTTCCTGGACTGCTTTTAATGCATTTGCACTACAACAATGAGTCGCGACATGTTGTCGCTGCTCTGCTTTCCTATATAAAAAGAAACTCCTCACTTGATGCACCGCTAGGACGGTGTCTCTTCATTAATCCCACCATCTCTCTACTCCCATGACAACAAAAACCGCAGGACCATCATCACAACAGCATCAGTCCGAACGACTAGCAGTCCATAGCGACACATCTATTGGGATTGATCTTCTGACGCCACATAAAGACCCATCCAATCCATTCGCCTTTACTCCCGCACAGCTATCATCATTAGTCGATCCAAAGAATTTAGACTTGCTCGTCAGATACGGCGGCCTTGACGGCGTGGCACGTGGTCTTCACTTGAACAATATTCACCGAGGCTTATGCCCCACAGACCAGATTACTTCAGCTGTCACCTTGGATGACAGCATTGATACCAAGGATGACACTGCTGAGCAGCAGAGCCACCCATTTGGGCCAACAAACACAATGGATTGCCGCACCACCATCTTCGGCCCCAACGTCTTGCCTGAAACGAAGGCCAAGAATGTCTTTCAGCTCATGCTGTTGGCCTTCCGGGATAAAACTTTGGTACCCCTTACAACGCCATTCATCTGAGTTTCTCAACCATTAACACACTATTTCCTTGAAGATCCTGCTCAGCGTAGCCTCGGTCATTTCTCTCGTCATCGGCATCTATGAGACAGTGAGCGTAAAAGAATATGATTCGCAGGGTAATCAAATTCCAGGTTTAAAATGGGTTGAAGGTGTCGCCATCGTCGTGGCAATCATCGTCGTCGTACTTGCTGGCAGTATCAACGATTTCCAGAAGGACAAACAGTTTCGAAAATTGAATGCCAAAAAGGAAGATCGACTGGTCAAAGTAATTATCGGGATCTTCATGTTATTGTTACCTTGTTAATGATTTATCCTAGTCAACCCGAAATGGAATAATCGAGATGATCTCCATCCATGATGTCAAAGTCGGAGACATATTGCATCTTGAACCTGGCGACATTGTTCCTGCTGACGGAATTTTTATTGATGGCCATAATCTACGGTGTGACGAATCTTCCGCCACTGGCGAGTCTGATGCCGTGCGCAAAGCAGACTGGCGTGTCTGTCGCGATGCAGCCTTGGCGGCGGAAAAAGAGCATTCATTACCGTCGTCATCCTTGCCGGACCCTTTCATCATATCCGGTACAACGGTGCTTGAGGGCGTAGGTACATGTCTTGTCATAAGCGTCGGTATCCACTCGTACCATGGTCGGACCTTGATGGCGCTTCGAACCGAGGACGAAATGACCCCGCTGCAGGTCAAACTAAACGGTCTGGCAGGAGCCATCACAAAGTGCGGCTCGGCTGCGGCAGTGCTCATGTTACTTGCCCTGTTGATTCGTTACTTTGTCGGGTTCCGCAACGGTGTACCTACCGACAAGACGGAAATTGTCGGAGACGTTATGAGCATCCTTGTCCTTGTTGTCACAGTGATTGTCGTGGCGGTGCCAGAGGGTCTTCCGCTTGCAGTAACTTTGGGTAAATGGAATCCGATGTATTTGCGGAGGTCCGAAGTCAACTTTTCGATCATTTAAACTGATTTCCTTCGAATCCCTTCTTTGCTCTAGCTCTGGCGTATGCCACCCAGCGGATGCTGAAGGATAACAACCTGGTGCGAGTTCTTGCCTCGTGCGAAACGATGGGAAATGCTACAACAGTCTGTTCCGACAAGACCGGAACGTTGACCCAGAACAAAATGACAGTGGTCGCTGGAACATTGGGCGTTTCCTTCCGTTTCGGTCGTACCGGAGGTGGCGAACATACTAGCATTGCAGACGGTGTCGATATCCAAGACATCCCAAGAGACGCCAAACTAGTCCAGATCCTAAATGAGGGTATCGCCGTCAACTCAACAGTATTTACCGGCAAAGATGAGACTACAGGCCAGCCAGTAGTTGTTGGTAACAAGACTGAGACGGCGCTTGTGAACTTTGGTGCCGAGCTCGGCAGCGAACCTTTCGAGAGGATTCGGCAGCAGATCCAGGTCGAACAGGTGTACCCGTTCAGTTCTGATCGTAAGGCCATGGCGACCGTTGTTTGCATCGAAAACGAGAAGCTTTACCGACTGCATGTCAAGGGTGCATCAGAGATCGTCTTGGATATGTGCTCGAGCGTATTGACACTCGATGGCGTGCGCAAAGAACTGACCAAGGCGGAACGCCTGCACCTCACACAGGTCATCCAGGGTTACGCAAGCCAAAGCTTACGCACGCTCGCCATTGCGTACCGTGACTATCATGGCGACAGTAGCTGCTGGTCGTCTAAGACTACTCAAAAGGAAGACACACCGTTTAACGACCTGGTGGAAGACCGTGGACTGACGCTGATTGGCATCATTGGTATCGAAGACCCGCTCCGTGAGGGTGTTAAGGAAGCCGTCAGGGCATGTCAGTTAGCCGGAGTGTTTGTGCGTATGGTGACCGGCGACAATGTCATGACAGCCAAGAGCATCGCCCAGCAGTGCGGCATATACACCACCGGCGGAGTGGTCTTGGAGGGCCCTGTCTTCCGGCGCATGTCCGAAGATGAGAAGGACGCCGTGATCCCGCGACTGCAAGTTCTAGCACGCTCTAGTCCTGAAGACAAACGCATCCTTGTGGAGCGGCTCAAGCAACTCGGCGAAACAGTCGCGGTTACCGGAGACGGCACGAATGATGGACCTGCACTGAAGTTAGCTGACGTTGGCTTCTCGATGGGCATTGCAGGAACAGATGTTGCTAAAGAGGCGTCTTCAATCATTCTCATGGATGACAATTTTGCCAGCATCGTCAAGGCCATCATGTGGGGTCGCTGCGTTAATGATGCTGTCAGCAAATTCCTCCAATTCCAGCTTACTGTCAATGTCACAGCCATCATCCTTACGTTCATTTCGGGTGTCGCAAGTGAAAAGCAGAAGTCAGTTCTCACAACCATCCAGCTCTTATGGGTCAACTTGATTATGGATACTCTCGCAGCACTTGCTCTTGCCACCGATCCTCCAACGGAAGAGTTGCTAAATCGCAATCCGACACCCAAGAACGCACCCTTGATCACCTTGAAGATGTGGAAAATGATCATTGGCCAAGCCATCTTCCAGGTTGTTGTCACATTTGTCCTTCTCTACGGGCGCATTCTCAACTACGAAATTGAAGATGTTGTTTTGCAAACAATTGTCTTCAACACCTTTGTGTTCTGCCAGCTTTTTAACGAAGTCAAGTAAGCGAAAACATGCGACGCCTCTTTGCGATCCATTATTGACTAGTATGTCTTCTATCTGTTCAGCTGCCGCCGCATTGATAGCAAACTCAATGTGTTTCACAAGATTTGGAACAACAAATTCTTCATTGTTGTGTTCTTCCTGTGTGTGGGCCTGCAAGCGGTCATCGTCAATGTTGGTAGTATTGCGTTCCAGGTAACCGCAATCAATGGTCCAAGCTGGGCATTGTCTATCATTGTTGGTATGTTTTCGTTGCCCGTCGGTGCACTCGTCCGTCTCATTCCCGATCACTGGTTCGCATTCCTCTTCCGCAACCCAGAAACTCGTCGCCGCTACTTGGGCGAGGACTATGATGGGCCTATTCGGCCCAGCGTTTATATGGCAGGCAGTGATCCGGATAACCATGGGCCTGATAGCAACGTCGAGGCTAAAAAACCTACTATCACCACTGCAACACCGGACGTGGTTGTTTCTTCCGCTTAGGACGCCATTTCTGAATTCAAATACCGTACTGGCCGCAAGGCGCCTACCCAAAGATATGCTTTGTTCATCTTAACCCATCGATCGTTCGGCATATGTGATTCTGAACGTTAAGTCATAATCAACCAATTTTTTCTCCTAGTAATAATCTTGTCAAATATCTTATGCCATTTAATGAAACAGCTATCATGCCTCTGATATTCCTCCCTTGATTGATCTATCCCTAATCATGTGCATATCTGTCAACCTTACCCTACCATGTATTATACACGTTTTCACAAAATAAACAAAAGGGCGCACAGAAGCTTGTCAAATTCATCTCTCGACCATTTTCATTCTCTATAATTTATCATTCGATCAATAGATTTCTGTGCGAAGATGGACAGGATCGCCTTGCTGATTTGCATGGCCGCCCTGATGCGATGGGTTATGCCGTCAATGAAAAAGCGTATCTTCTTCAGGCCATTGTTTTCAAAAAAATAATATCTGCGTCGCCTATCCTCCAACTGTAACTCTGAGCTTATTGGCAGATATATCTTAAAAGAGCCATGTTCTACGCGCTGTTCCAAGATGGTAACGCAGTGACGGAGCGAAGGTCAGATATTCCATGTTAATGCTTGAGAAGGTTTTGAGTGCTCAGCAGCGGTAACACAGCCTGTGATATATGTCCGTTCACCAGAACTATGGAAATTACTGTATGAGAATGACTCTGGTGGTATTTATAATCAGCGTAGACCTATTCAAGGGTTTTCAATGGAGTATAGCGTTCCTGATCAATTCCATGATCTATCAACGGTAAGAGAAGTGTTGATAGCGGATTTATACTCATAAATCAAGATTGATTTCCGCTGGTGCCCTCGAGGATGATGTCAGGAAGGCGCAATAATCTTTTTATTCATTGTTGAACAGTACGTACAGCCACGCTTTATGCTGGTCTTATAACTTTATGTCATCCGTCAGACTAGGGTTTTCAAATACTGTATTTACTATGCACCGCAATCGACCCAACGTCAAATGTATTATGACTGTTAATATTATCGCATGCCAACAGCACTTTTATGCCCACATGCAACCATCCAGTATTAAGATGTAAACGAGTGAAAACAAAAATCGCATGGAGAAGCGAAAGACCTGCATTTATAGCTTTTTCGAGTGGGCAAGGAAATCGTGTCATTTTTGAAGAATGAAGTGACATGATTTCTAGAAACATTATTTCGTATCCCTGGTCGTGCGAAATTGATTTTGATTGGCGAATGATATGGGCGTGTGAGCTGCCACCCCCTCGATAAAAATATTGGTAACTGTGCGATCATATTTCCCAAAAATAGGAATAAGTGTAATAATGCGGGTGCTTAAGCAACCTTCAGGGCATGTTGTATTCTAGCATTTCTACAAGTTCATCGGCCCTGGAGCAAATTAATGTTACTTCATAAATGTGACTTTAGGGATGGAGTTCCATAGTAGGAGAAAATAAACCGAGGACCCGTGGGTGCGTAAAAAAAAAACAACACATGAGAAAACTCATCATCTGCATGCTTGATGGTAGATCGCAGATATGGGACGGAGTATTAAACGCTAATAGTTTAATATGTGCACAGTTTTTTATCCAGGTAAACGCCAGAAGCAAGAAACTCAGTTCGTATCCTGTTCATGTGCCGCATGTGCCAGTAGCTGCTATGCGAATTACCGATAAGTACCAAATGTCTTTCCTCTCCAAGGGTAACAGTAGTAATGGAAAGGGGCTGCGCGGTCTACCGGGTCCACGTGCAGATATCATGCTATTCATCTCCAAAAACAATAGTTGATTGTTAAAAAGGGACAATTATGTAAAACGTGAGATAACTCTTGGCAACTTAACAACAGTGAGGGCGCTATTTCGGACATCCGTTTTAGCCTGAGGGTAATACATTTCTACCGATTTGAACTGTTTGCCTTTGTATGTTCTCATAAAAGCTACACAATGTGACTCAAATATAAGCTGTGTGCTACTTCTTCCACCGACGGACATGGCGCCGAAACAACGTGATATCTCCATCGATAGATGACTGATTGGCTAGGGTAATTGTAAGGACCGAGAAATGCCCCATTATTCCTAGCAAACCACTTCTCTCTATCCGCTGCGCGCTCGCTCGCTCGTTTCGCCCGGCAGCTGCGCGGCACTTTTCAAAATGAATTAGATTTCGTATAAAACGAATGATTCTCACCGTATTCGTGCGATCTGGCTGCCCTTTTTTTTTCTCCTTTTTCTAACCGTTCACGTTTTAGCCATGACTGGGTCAGACACTTCTACGAACTCATCCAATACGGTGCAAGAGTTGCGGGACGCGGTTGAGACGTCTCAGCCAGGACCTGCCGCCAATCAGACCATCGTCACTGCTACCACAACGACCATGCGCGATCCAGTGACAGGTGCTGTCGAGACGTACACTGTTGAGTCTCACAAAGAAGTCGTCGTGGAGTCCAGCAAAGAAGTTATTGAACCCAGCAAAGACGCCGTCGAGTCCAGCAAAAATGAAGTCGAGTCCATCCACGTAGCCGACAAACCCAGCAAACTCGATGATGAAAAAGAGGATGGAAAGAAGAAGAAGAAGAAGACAAAGAAAAAGAAGGACCCGGCAGTTCCAATCCATCAGCTATTCAGGTTTGCCAGCAAGCTGGAACTGCTTATGATTTTCATTGCAATGGTTTTGTCTTTGGCCGTGGGCGCCCTGCATCCGGCCGTCATTGTCATTTTTGGCGAATTCCTTGGCACTGCTGGAGCTGCCTTTATGGGGGTCGGCAAGTTGACTGATGCGACTCACGACGTGATCTTGATATTTGTATACATTGGTACTGCTACTTTTGTCGCTGCATACATCTCACAAGCGTTTTGGATCATGACGGCTGAGAACCAGACCCGCCGCATACGACAGGCCTATGTGCACGCCATCCTCCGCCAGGATCTCGGATGGTTTGATAAAGCTGACGAGGGCTCACTCACCACCCGCCTTGCGGCTGATACCCAGCTCATTCAGGATGGTATCTCGGAGAAGTTTGGTTTGTTCCTCATGAGTATCGGTTCTTTTGTCTCAGGCTTTGTCATTGCCTTTGTTAAGGGTTGGCGCCTTGCAGTCATCATTCTCGCTACGCTACCTGTCTTGGCCTGTGCAGGCGCAGTTCTCGGATGGTCGATCACCAAGTTCACGCTCAATGTCCAGGACGGCTATGCAGAGGCTGGCGCGGTGGCTGAGCAGGTCTTCTCTGGACTCCGTACTGTCTATTCTTTCTCACTACAAAATCGATTTGCTGGACTTTACGAGAAGAAGCTTGTCAAGGCCCGCAAGGCTGGCATCCGCCGCGGCCTCTTCCTCGGCGTTGGCTTTGGCATCTTTTTATTCGTGTTGTTCTGCACCTATGCCCTTTCATTCTGGTACGGTGGAAAGCTCGTGCGTGGTCATCAGATGGACGGTGCAACTGTGCTCGTCGTATTCTTTGCTATGATCATTGGCGCAATGACCTTGATGCAACTGCCTCCCAACCTTTCAGCGGTCTCAACTGCAGCCGGCGCGGCTTACAAAATCTACGCCACGATCGATCGCGTTCCTGAAATTGACGTGGATAACACCAGCGGTCTTAAGCCTAAAGAGGTCACTGGCGAGATAGAATTCCGCAATGTCAAGTTCAGTTATCCAACGCGTCCAGGTACGTGTCCTTAAGGAAGGACTAGGAGGAAAACGAGAGAGAAGAGAAGTTAGAAAACAGGAATGCATCCATTATCATTTTTTAATACTATTGGATGGCCGGTCTAGATATTCCAATTCTCAAGAACCTCAGCATCAAAATCAAGCCTGGTACGACGGTCGCCTTCGTCGGTCCTTCCGGGTCTGGAAAGTCTACAAGTGTAAACCTTATCCAGCGCTTCTATGACCCTAAAGACGGAGAGGTGCTTTTGGATGGTGTCGGCCTCAAGTATCTTAACGTCAAATGGCTCCGCTCCCACATCGGTGTTGTTAGTCAGGAGCCCGTCTTGTTCAACATGACCATCCGCCAGAACTTGCTCATGGGAATTGACTATGAAGCCTCACGTGAGGAAATTATAGAGGCATGTAAGAAGGCCAACTGTCACACGTTTATTTCGCAGCTGCCCGATGGATATGACACCCTTGTCGGTGAACATGGCGGTATGCTTTCTGGTGGACAGAAACAGCGCATTGCTATTGCCCGCGCCATCCTGAAGAACCCGACGATCCTTCTTTTGGATGAGGTAGGTTGCGTTTCATGCAGTATTATATGAATCCTTTATCCATTCTGACCCATCGAATAGGCTACTTCTGCCCTGGATACCCAATCAGAACGTCTTGTGCAACGTGCCCTGGATGCCGCTTCTGCCAACCGTACGACTATCGTCATCGCTCACCGTCTCTCAACTATTCGCAATGCCGATCATATTGTGGTGATGCACGAAGGCGAGCTTATCGAGCAGGGTACCCACGATGAATTGTTGAGCCGAAACGGGGTATACAGCGAACTTGTCCACAAGCAGAAAATTGCGACGAAGAAAACTGGTGCTGACGAGGACGAGGTTTTTGATGAAGAAGAGATCCTCCGCAAGGAAACCGAGGAACTTCTATTGCAGCAAAAGAAGATCGATGAACTCGCCGAGCTGGAGCGCGACTCGAAGTCTGATCACCTTGTTCGCATGAGCACCATCTCGTCCATTGACGCCTTCGAACTTAAGCTGAAGAGAGAGAAAGAGAACCGCAAGAACCGAATGAAGCAAAAAGCGCCTATTGGTGAAATCCTGCAGCAAATGCGGCCCGAGTGGAAGTACCTGGCCACGGGAGTTGGCGGTGCTGCAATCGCTGGTGCTATTTTTCCCTGTTTTGCTCTCATCTTTTCAAAGATTATCGCCGTCTTGATTCTCAGTCCATCCACGTCTGCGCCCGGTCCTCTCGAGGGAACGAACCTGTATGCTTTCATCTTTGTTATGTTCGGTATTGCCTCCTTCCTTGGCTTCGGTATCCAGATTATCTCCTTTGAAATCGCCGGCGAGCTCTACACTGAACGTCTTCGTAGCATGATTTTCCGTGCTTATATGCGTCAAGAAGTGGGTTTCTTTGACGATGAAGAGAACAGCATGGGCGCCCTGACCTCCAAGCTCGCGATTGACGCCAAGAATGTGAACGAATTGGTGACCAAAGTCTGGGGAGATATTGCCCAGTTATGCTCTACGACCATTGCGGGTAAGTGGAAAAAGATGCTCTCATTGTGTCTACTACTACCAAGATTTTGCTAATATTACGCAAATGCTAGGTTTGGTCATTGCCTTTGTTCAAAGCTGGATATTAACCCTGATCGTTTTGTGTATGGCTCCCTTTATCGCAGCTGCTACGTTTTATGAAGCCAGGATCCGACGCGGATTCGAGGACGAGACTGCGAAGGCTCATGAGCAGAGCGGTGAAGTTGCCGGTGAGGCCATCAAAGAAATCCGCACTGTTGCTTCCTTGAATAAGCAGGATCACTTTGAGCTTCGCTTTGACCGCGCTTTGGAACGTCCCCATATTCTAGCCAAGAGAAAAGCCTACCTTTCTTCCATCGGATATGCCCTCCACCAGGCCATCAATATGTACACCAACGCAGTAGCGTTTTATGCCGGTGCTCGCCTAATCGACGACAAAAAGCTCAACTTCGAGCAGATGTTAATTGCCATGATGGCCGTCATGATTACCGCACAGGGCGTTGGCCGCACCTCGACCTTTACTGCAACCTATGCTAAGGCTAAGAACTCTGCCATTGCCGCATTTGAGGTGCTCCATCGCAAGTCTTCTATTGATCCCGACTTGGAAGGCATTGAGCCCGAATCATCCACCATCCGTGGTGATCTTTCCTTCAAAGATATCGTGTTTCGCTATCCTGCACGTCCCAACATCCCGATCTTCGATGGCGAGTTTAACTTGGAAGGGAAGGCCGGTCAGACAATTGCCCTGGTCGGTCCTTCTGGATGTGGCAAATCCACGACGATCGGCATGCTGCAACGATGGTACGATCCGATCGATGGTACGGTGCGTCTGGACGACTACGACACAAAGAACTTTACGCTTGGAAACCTACGCAGCCATATGGCGCTCGTAGGTCAGGAGCCTGTTCTGTTCGATATGTCCATCGGTGATAACATTCGCTTTGGCGCACTCGAAGACAACCAGGCATCGGTCACCATGGAGCAAGTTACCGAGGCGTGTAAGGCTGCCAATATCCATCAGTTTGTCTCGGAACTTCCAAACGGCTATGACACCCGTGTCGGTGATAAAGGTTCGCAATTGTCTGGTGGTCAAAAGCAGCGTATCGCCATTGCTCGCGCCCTTATCCGAAATCCCCGCGTGCTGCTCCTTGATGAGGCGACCTCGGCATTGGACTCTGAGTCGGAGAAGCTCGTACAGGCAGCTATTGATAATATCATCAGCGTCGGTGGCCGTACGACTATCACGATTGCCCACCGTCTTTCTACCATTCAGGATGCAGATTGCATTTGCGTTGTGATGAATGGAAAGATTGTCGAGTGCGGTACCCATTGGGAATTGCTAGAGCTTGATGGCCAATATGCATCTTTGGTGCGCCAGCAATCATTGAATGCGGATCATTAGATTACATATATTATCCTTTTTTATCCACCTAAAACAACTCCCTATAGCGTTTCTCTTTCTACCCTTAAACTTCCTATGCACAGCAATTCTTTCTTTTCTTTTTATTCCTTGTATTGTTACCCATAGTATGATGAGAACGAATAATATATGTGTATTATTCTACAATCGATAGAGGAAGCGTCCGTCTTCTCTATCTGTCAAATCAAGTTTTTCTCGGTTCGATTGAGGATCGACATCGATCTCGGAACAACGCGGGTCGTCCTGCTTGAGTAATTGGTCCAGCTTGAAGCGGTTCATTCTGGCCATGCTCCACCGTGAATATTCAAACAGAACCGCTGAGAATCCTTGAAATAGGGCATAGGCAACCATGGCGCTGACAAACCGTGGAGCTTCGCTCTCCACCATCATTAATGGCCCAATGAAATTTCCCAGAGATACCATCGTGACAAACATGGCCATGTAGACGGTTTTTTTTGTAAAGCCCGCAACATCATTGGAAATGCAGGTCATGAGCATGATGGCGGTGGTTGAAACCGAAAACAAAAAAATCCCGGTCAGCTTGACAGGGCCTTCGGGAATAAGCAGTAGCAATAGAGCGCTGAGCATGCACGACAGGCAGCTAAGCGCGCCTACATGGCTTAGCCCAATCTTACGGCTGAGCCAAACTCCTCCAATGATGTACATGAGCCAGACGATACCTTGACAACTAGAAATGAGAAGGGCGGTGTCGCTCTAACTATGCGTTATCAGGGACTCGTTTCTACACATCGTGGGGTGAAGAGCGCTTTTTTTACCGAGTATCCCATAGTGATGACTATCTGTGTGCTGAAGGTGACCATACACCCATTCTGGGTCATCACCATGAATGCGATAAGTGCATAGCAGTAAAAACGACTTTCTCCTAGAGCTTCCTTGATGTGGCTCAATTTGACCTTATGGGACTCGACACCCGCATTATCTCGTATTCTTTCGTCGGTAATCTCTCGTTCTTCCTCCGTCAGCCGAAACCAGCGCGAGTAGGCTGTATCCGGGAGAAACAGAAAGGCAAGGACACCAATGAGAATCGTGAATGATCCGTACAACAGCATGCACCTGCTCTTTTCACTTTTGTGTTAATACATAGCATGAACGCACGGAACTACGCGGGAGGGGGTGTTGGGGATTCACGGTTCAAAGAAGATTGTTTGCCCAACTTGCCATCGCCAAGCAGCCAGTCCTGCCAGTCCTGCCATGCGGCGAATCCCATAAGCGATGATCCCATTGAGAATACCCGCCACGGCATTGCTGAACATCATGGTACCCGTCAAGAAAACTTGCTCAGATCGACGGTAGAGCATGCTAATCAAAAGCAAGAGTATCGGTGACGCCGGAGCCTCTGTAAGCCCGAGTAGCAGACGCAAGACCATCATGACCTCAAACCGACTAGTCAAGACCAACAGGCTTTCTGCGAGGCCCCATAAAACAATGGTAACACCAAAGTATTTTGAAATAGGGATCTTATGCAGGAGATATGTATTGGGAATCTATATTGCATTTGTGTATGCATGTAAGAAGCGGTGACGGTGGCAGTTTCGTCTGTCTCAAGAAAGAATTTTACCTGGAAGGCCAAATGACCTGCAAACACTATAGCGCCAAGCCATCCAAGCTGTGACTGAGTGATTCGTGTATCTTCATAGAATCCTAGCGCTACAGCACTATTGATGGTCGTACGATCACTAAACTGCAATCATATATGAAGTGATGAGTGCGACGAGTAAAATTCTTATTCCAATATCGATGTATTATTATAACCTGAAAATATTGAATCAAGTAAAGAAATGGAAGAAAGAGCCTGTTGATTTTACGGACGAGCCTTTGTTCGGTCGCATTCATGGATATTTTTAATACAAAAGAAGGGAAAAAAGGGATCGAAAAAGAGAAAGTGAGAGAGAGAAGGAGGTAGGTGTTGTGATCACCCTATGCAAAGTCCATACGCCGACGTGCAAACATGCACCGCAAAAGGTCCTAGAAACCAGATCCTATCGCGGTTCCATCACGTGACCCTTTTTCATGGTTCAATGTTTTATCACAATGAGAAGGGTTAAGTAAAATGACATCGTCTTTTGTTATAATTGGCCAGGTTTCTCTCAGTGCCCGTCCCCCTTCCATGAAACCAATAAACAAAGGGACAACCGTGTAGCGTGTCATTATCTCCTCTGGCGTTTTCCAGACCGTCAGTGATGTGGTCTCTTTGGGATATTACCCAATGAAGACCAATGACGCAAAACATCGACGATGTTTATGCAGTCTTCCCAGTTTCTGCAGGGATCAGAGCGGCAACTTAATATAGTGCGGGGTTTAAGCATTTTCGACTTCACTCAGTCGCTCCACATCAAATCGCGCGCATGACCGATCTCCTGCCACTCCTCCACCAGAAAACTGGATTGGCGTAATGGATGCTCCACGGTGAGCTGTAGATAGTCCTTGCGAGAAGTACATCTCGGAAATTGTAGGGAAGGAATAATAATGGGATACCTCTGCATGTATAACGATCTCGGTCTCGTAAAGGAAGAATGTATTGAAAGATGATGCTCGTGACTATAAGCACAATCAGTGAGGGTTGGGATGTCAAAAAAAGGGGAAATAAAAATTCTACATAATTGATTCGATTGGCATTTTTACTTCTCATATAGTTTAAGTTTTGTTAAAATATTGCATTTATTATGCGAATGTTAGGGGTAGGGATGGATGCTGATGAGTTTTTATGTTTCTCGCACAATCACTGACGTGAGGCAACGGTACACAAAGCCCTTTTTTTAACATGTGGCAGAGGATAAGATATTCTATGTGTATACATCATTGCTTGTAAGATAAACAGGAGCTTGCTTATTGGCTTTAGTACATATAAATATTCTAGAGCATCCTGTCTTAATGAGGCGTACGGCGCTCCTGCAAAATCATAGCCCATCATCCCCCTGCAGATGTTCCACAAAAAGAGAAAGAGCCCTATATAAGACCAGGTCGAACTAGTCTGTGCGGCACTTTTTTTTTTGGCATACATGATTCTAAATTTTTTAATTCGTTGAGCGTGCGCTACGATGCTTCACTACGTTTCAAATAACAGAAAAATGCTACCGGGCCCGCCACGGTCCCACGCGTCTTCGCGCTTACGGCGTCCCGATTCCCGGCAAAGAGTGATCATTGCCCTCGTTGCCTTCCTTGCCGCCATCTCCTTCGTGGCTTGTCTGTTCCTTGCCGATAAGGTTTCAGAAATTGCGAATGAGCCAACAAAGATTAGGCCCTCATCGTCATTACTGCCGCATGAAGCAGGAGAGGAAAGATTTCTAGCTTACATTCCACACTCAGGTCTCTCCAATCAGCGCATTGAGCTGGCGAATGCGCTCCTGTTGGCGGCCCTGCTACAACGGACGCTCATTATTCCTCCAGCATTTCTAGGCACGGTGGTCGGGTGGATGAAGCGCGAACAGCTATATGACCATCTCGGCTGGCTTACGAATGCGAGTGTGAACTTTGAGCTACTCTGCCGGCGACCGACACCAGGTGACCTTGGTTCGTACGTTGTCAAGAACCGATGTCTTGAATACCGTCAGTTCGGTGTAGTGCACTGGACCGAACTACACGATCTGGATCCCCTCAGGCCCTACGTTAATTTTCGGTTTCAGGATATGGTATCGCTTGAGCAGCTGCAGTATGACCTTGGGATTGATGAAGAGGATACATATGTCCATGTGGACGAGCACCTGTACGACTGGAAGTTGTACGAGGATTTATCAGAAGCAAAACACCTTCTAAAGACAGGCACCAATTTTTTCGACTCGTTTGGAGGCCGGCGGTACTACAAGGTGTACACCCTTGAACACTGGCGTCGTCGCCCCGAACGGCTGCTGCAACTCGGTGGCATCTTCAGTTCGACCCGTATCTCGCTGACCAATCCTAGGCATATTGCCCTTCGCGAAAAGATTGCGAGTGCGTTGCACTATCGGCGCGACAACACTGCCATTGGCGAAACCGTTCAGCGGATCGTGGATTATCTGGGCGGGAAGGGTACATATGTGGGTGTCCATTTTCGCACCGGTGACAGCCCTTTCAAGCGCCAGATCAACCAGAATATGGTTCTTTTCGCGCAAGGGCTTGCCAATCTGACGGGCGCATCAATCACCTTACCTGAGCTATCACCCACTGCCATCACCGGGAAGGATGAAGATGATCCTTCACGCCCAAACCGAATGATGCTTCTTCCATCCTATGACGGATTAAATACACCGCCCTGGTCCAGAGTATGCGAACCTGTTCCTGCTGATGGTCGGCCCATTACATCTGGTTCGCGAACCACAATATACATCGCCACCGACCATCGTGATCCACGAGGTCCCGAGAGCCAGCTTTTACCATGGTTCGATATGTATCCTTGTACAGTCACGTTGGGCGATCTACCAGACTATCTCTTTGATCCACTGGATCGTGTACACGACTACATTGTACCAGGTAAATCTCTACGCCCGTTCCTTATTCCCATCGTCGATGGCATGGTGGCCGCCCATGCAAGCCAGGTCTTTATCACCCCACGATCAACATATTCGAGATACATTGAAGACATGAACCGTGCCTGGCGTTAGGGAACAACCCTTTGACTCCCTTCGCTTTCCATATTGACCGTGGAGCAAACCTGCCTCCCTGCTTCATCCTTTTGCTCTTTTCGTTACACACACTTCATCCTGTATATATAGTTTATAATGTAGCAGATACAAGATTCAGGTCAGCAAGCTATTCTTCTGCCAGAGACAGTCTACTTAAAAATACGATAACACTAATGACTAATATTACCATTTTCCTATAACCGCTGCTTCCTCCCTTAAACTAATATCTCCGGGCTGAAAACCCGCGCTACGCGGTCGATGATGTGTCCCAGGATATTCTATGACAGTGCTGTGCTTCACTTTATACTGTCTCTGACAGGTTTTGGTATCCGAAGAGAGTTGAGAGATATATTAAAAACCTATGCTCACCTGGAGGAGCTTTTTGAGTGCTCGAAGCAATGCATTATCGACTTGTCGACTCGGACCTTTTGATCTTGGGTGGTCGGATCGATCGGGATTTCAACTTCTTCCCGGCTTTTCTTCCATCCATTCTCTGTCTTTCTTCTCCTCACCTTGTTTGCTCCCTCAACGCCATGGCCAACCTTATCGACATCACCACCGACGTCCAATTCACTGAGATCATTTCAAAGAAAAATAGCGTCATTGTCCTTGATTTCTGGGCACCTTGGGCTGAACCATGCAAGCAAATGAATGATGTCGTTGCTGAATTGGCCGCTAAATTCCCCTCACTCCAGTTCCTTAAGGTATTATCCATCCGTCTTTGCTGTCATGGCTATTTTTGCTCCGTCTCCCACTTTATCACCCCGGATCTGACGGTTTGACATTGTAAAAATAGATTGAAGCCGAAAACTTTCCAGAAATTTCAGAAGAGTATGAAATTGCTGCGGTTCCGACAATCATTGTGCTCAAGGTAAAACTAGTAGAAAAAAAAGAGATCCAGTACCGAGCGCAAGTCTGACTTGTTACTTTTATTCGTGGATTTCATAGGGCGGCAAACTTGTTGAACGGGTGGAGGGCGCCAAGGCAGCAGAAGTGACGAATGTCGTTGCAAAGCATGCCAAAGGAACCTCTACGCAAAAGTCGGTTTCAGCAACCGAAGGCGAAGCTAAGCCTGCGAAGGACCTAAACTCGCGTTTGAAGGAGCTTATCAATAGTGCACCCATCATGGTATTCATCAAGGGCACTCCACAACAGGTTCGATTCTCGACTTTTTTTTTCGTGTATAAAGTGCTGGATTAGTCATTCATATGCTAATACTCTCATCTTGTGTTTGTAATCTTTGCTTTGACCTATGTAGCCTCGCTGCGGATTTACCCGCCAGTTGATCGACATTCTTGCCGAACAGAATGTGAAATACAGCTCGTTTAATATCTTGATGGACGAGGAAGTACGACAGGGTAAGTTTGAATGGGGCTTCATGAGAAATAAATTGCTGACGGATGCTATGATTAACAGGTCTCAAGGCATACTCGAACTGGCCGACATATCCTCAGATGTATGTCCATGGCGAATTGATTGGCGGCCTGGATATTGTCAAAGAACTTGTGTCATCTGGCGAACTAGCAGAGATGATTGCCGAAGGCGCAAAATAGACACCCCACCACATTCACAAGCATGTGTCATATATTTTTTCAATGAGATCATCTATCTCAGCTTGCTGAATTTATCTCCGGCCCGTTCCGGCCGAATCTCGAGAATGAATCTTGTCGGCTCCTTAATCATTTGTCTCTATCATTCCTATCTCTCTCTCTCTCTTCAGAGCAAATAAAAGCAAATGGCATTTTCCTCTGCACTTGTACTGACGGATTTAAACGACTATATTGCTCCTTCTCAGGCTTGTATCAAGCCAGTCGAGATTAAGAAGTCTGAGAATTCCGGCCCTGTACGTCTACCAGCTTTGGAATTGTTTCTCGATTATTACTAATCAGCCTTTGTTCTTTTCCAGACCGAGATCAAAGTCGATCAGCAAGGTGACTATTATGAGATTTCCAAAGACGGTGGCGAATCGAAACTCGAGAAAGCTTCGATCACACTTAACGACTGCTTAGCTTGCAGGTTCGTTTTTTTTCTAAATGTATTCTTTTCTGAACAATATGATGCTGACGATTAGAAACTCGTTTCTCGCACAGTGGTTGTGTGACCTCAGCTGAGAGCGTATTGATCTCTATGCAGTCTCAGGAAGAGCTCTATGGAATTCTTAAGACGAATTTGACCGATCCTGGCAAGCACCGCACAGTAGTAGTATCAATCAGTCCTCAATCACGAGCGTCGATTGCGGCGAAGTACAACATGACCCCGCTTTCTGTTCACCAGCGCCTGGTGTCATTTTTTAAGCACCATTTAGGGGTTCACCATGTGTTTGACACTTCATTCTCGAGAGATCTAGCCCTCGTCGAAGCGGCACGTGAATTTGTGGAGCGGTTTCGGCTTTACATGGCTAACGGGGGTGATAAGATCGAAGCGTCGTTTCAACAGCAGTTCGAGATGGAACAGCAGCAACAGCAACAACAACAACAACAAACGCCGGATCGTCGTGCTCGACGACGAAAAGCGGGTACAGAGATAAGCGGCAATCAACAACAACAACAACATATTCCGATGCTCGCATCTTCCTGCCCGGGATGGGTCTGCTATGCAGAAAAGACGCATGGGGCTGTGATTCCCCATATTGCAACTGCAAAATCGCCGCAACAAATGATGGGATCGCTTATCAAGGATTATCTAGCAAAGAAGACAGATACACCGTAAGTTCCCTTTCTCTTGCCCGTTACTTGATTTAGTCCGCGCGGATGGGGAGAGAGATCCGATCTAAGGTCCACCTTCCCGAATCTCTTTTAGTCCAAATGCAATCTATCACGTCGCGATCATGCCCTGCTATGATAAGAAGCTGGAAGCCAGTCGACCAGACTTCTTCCTCGAGGAGTTTGACACCCGTGAGGTCGACTGCGTCTTGACGACGGGCGAGGTGGAGAAAATGTTTCAGGAGCAGGGCATTGACTTCCATCACGTACCGGAAGCCCAGGTGGATGACATGTAAGATATCAGAAGACGAGGGAGATCTGCAATTTTGCTGAGCAGGGAGCTATGAATTGATAGGTTCAACAAGATGGCAATTGACCCGGTGTCTCATGTGACGGCGCTGTATGGTACGTCGGGCTCTTCATCAGGTGGTTTCTTGGAATATATCATGGCCACTGCAGCCCGCGAGCTGTATGGTATCCAGGACGTCCCGGCCGATCCTCTTCGCGACAACAACAACGGACGTGTAATAATAAAGATGGGCAAGAATGCGGATGTACGCGAATACTTTCTACTCGCCGATGATGGACGGGTACTGCTGCGGTTTGCGACAGCATTCGGGTTCCGTAATATTCAGAATATTGTGCGAAAAATCAAGACTGGAAAGTGTTCATACCATTATGTGGAAGTGATGGCCTGCCCTGGAGGCTGTGCCAATGGAGGGGGCCAGTTGGCGAACCCCAATGCAGAGGAGGTGATGAGCGCTAAAGACTGGCTGAACCGTGTGGAGAACATCTATCAGAGCGTGCCGGGTGTGGCCCCTGAACAGAACGAGATGATCAAGACCATTTATAGGTGAGGCTCGGATCTTTTTATAATTTCTTTGTTGGCTCACGTGGCAGCTTTCTTAGAGAATGGATCGGTGATGACCCGACGTCGGACCGCGCGAAGCGACTGCTACGGACTCAGTACCATGCGGTCACTCAGCACCTGGCTAATCCGCTCGCAACAAAATGGTGAACCTTTTAATACCGATACCCGATGATGAATTCTTCCCTTGCTTCTCTATACATATTATATCTTGTTTATCAAGCATATATATACTATACTGGGTCATTCTGCATAAAAACTGTTTTGATATGTTCGCAGTTACTCGGGCGGATGAAGACGTGTGGGAGTGGAGAGAGAGGGTGAAACTGAAATACATCATAGAGATTATTTTACAATCATAGGGACGTGAGCGGGAGATGACAGTGATGATGCATGGTAGACAGGGTATTCTTATTGCGGCTGTTGGCTTAACTGCTCGGCTGGTACCAAGTTGTCGTGTGGTTGTTGCTGCTTGTTCAAAAGCTGCCGACGCAGATCAGCAATGATTGAGGTCTGTTTCTCGACAAGTTCCATCAAACGTTGGATACGGATCTGATACTGGTCTTGTAGTTGCCGAGAATCGTCGAGCTGGTGTTGTAGATCCTGGATAATGTCATAGGAAGGTTGCGACAAGGGTGAGGTTTGAATTGCGGATTGCGGTTGTGGTTGCGGTTGCGTGATAGGCTGCGGGTGATGGTGGAGTGGTTGCTGTTGCTGTTGTTGCTGTGAAATGTTATGTAATAACGACTATTTAAGAATCACCGAGGGAAAACCGTGGAAGAAGGACGTTAGATGGTCTCCGATCGTATCTGTGTTTCTGTAATTTTTTTTTCACCTGTTCAATAGGATGACCGTGTATCGACGCAAGCGCGGCTTGGGTCGTGTCATGATAAGGATCGCTGAGGATCGGGTATGGATTCATAGGGTTTGGAGTATTTTCAATGTACGAGACTAAGCCAAGCGAGAATGCAGAAGGAGAAAAAAATACGAGAGAGAAAGAAGGAAAAGACAGAGAAAGAGGGGTGTAAATATGAAGGGATCGTCGTCACTGATGACCTCCTGACTTTTTTGCTTTTCGTCTCAACTCTGCACTTTATTTTCAAGCCCGCTCAGCCATACGGGTTACACTTTGACGTGGTGTTTTACAACCGAAAGACTTGTTACTTTAGCCGCATTGGGGCAATGGCGCATGTCCATTGCGGTCAATTAGGATGGAGCGCAACAGCGGCTGCCCATGATCTTCATTAGCAATCAGGCTTTGGTTGTCACCAGCCTGCGCCTCTCGCGAATTGCAAGAAAAGAAGCAGCTGTCATTCATGGCTACTATTTTCAGCATCAAGGGTGCACGGGAACCGGGGCCGAGGGAGAGAGGGTGCGGCGCGGGGTGGACTTTTTTTTCAATTGTATCTTATTGTTGTTTGTCCAATTCCAAACCGTGGAGAGACGGGAGTGATGGTGCTCGCCTTGGTATATTTTTGCTCTTGGCTCCCGTGTAACTTGGGGCCTTGTATCACCTGACGCCACGGAATGCGCCTCCTTTAAATTACAACATGTGCCTCTGTAACTCAGGCAGGAATGCATTAAACCTGCTACTCATACCATCAGCGTTTTATGGACGTAGCTGGGCAAATTTCTCCGTGTTTGCACCGTCAACCTTCCATCCATTCGTCCGTCCGCCCCTAGGTTGGCGCGTTGCCTAGCATAAAAGCATTTAACGTGGGAACAAAGTATACTTGCTGGTATGGATACTAAATTTATGTCTTGAATGTGGCACGTACGCTCACATTCTATCCTCGTATCTCGTCCTACATACTCGATAGGTCTGCGGCTTGGGAAGGATCATAGTTTCATCAAACACTTCTGTCATTTGCAGATTGCCCCAGTCCGACATTGTAACCAAACATTGTAGCACAAAGGCGTACCACTTGCGCGTAATTATAGAACCAATAGCACGAGTAAAATTACCCAGTGCAATGGATTGATCAGACTTTACAATTCGATCGATTGATGGGGCTAAGTCTCTATCATTGATACTTGCATGGGGCTATTAAAAAAATTACGGACGAATGTCAGGTTGATAACAATATCACGACATACCACATTTCATATACACTAAAAGCACTTGCAACGACAACGGCGACAGCATAAACAACAATCTCTAATCCATTCCGCCTTTTAAAAAAGAATAACTAGCCATTTAACTTAACGCCACAACTATTTCTATATAAAAAAAAAAGAAAGGCAGTGTAATCCATCTTTCGCCGTCATGTGGTTTCCCTCATTTTCTGCCTTCTCCCCGGGGTGAGTTCGTTTGGTCTGGGTCTGTACTTGTCGATTCCGGATACCCAAGTTGCAGTTACGGTGTCTTAACTTTATACACGTATGCACATACACATACGCGCTTATGCAGCTGTGGCTAAGCAGTTGGATGCGGAGAACAGCCATGAATAGGGTACGTTAAAGGTGATATTTGGAAAATCAGATGATGAGTATCTGCCGCCTTTGATCCATCATCTATACGCACCATTTGGTTAATAATATCAACGTGATTTTTTCAACGTCAGCCTTGGTAAGCACCAGCACTTGAACGGACGTGGCAAGAGGATTGCTTCGTTGCTGTCCATAATCCATCAGTATTTTCGACCGCGTACCAACTGGAGTCGATAAGCTATTTATATTTAGTACAAGACAGCCTGCTAAGGCGTACATGCACTTCGCTTTGTACAATAGCGGTCGATTGTATTACAGATACTTTATTTTCAAAAATAAATTTCGCGTAAAAGGTAAATAATGTCGCATAACATTATATGAAATTGTCATATCAACAGGTAAAAAGATTTCGTTAATCAACATAAATCATCTCCTTTACACTTTGACTTACCAACCCAACTCACAGCAGGCGTATCCAGATGTGCACATGGCGATAACCATGGCGGAAGATTGGTGGTGCGCCAGGAACAGCGGCGGGGAAAAGGACAGGCGACGTCAGAACCAACGGCAGGGACACACCTGGGGGGGGGGCACAATGGCGGGCACGAAACCGGCGATAGGCGGGGCATCGGCAATTTACACTGGGTGATCGCGGTGTAAAGGAAAACGATAGCGAAAAAAAAGAGCACCTCGGGGTGGAAACAACGCCGAAGTGACGGCAAGAACAGACACAGGCAACGCAAGACGCTAGACGCAAAACCAGAGGGGGAGGAAGCCCCTGTCCGAAGGCAGCCAAATAGCGGCCCCACCAGATGATAGACTCCGTTCGGCCTCTCTTCCATGGTTCATCTAGTACGAGTAACGATTGGTCAATCTACAAAGGACACAGGGTGCTAGAACAACAAGCAAGTCGGTTTAAAGATTCATATCGGTTGACACATGGAACAGAGGCCAATGAAGGATCTGATAAAGAGGAAATAGTTCGCTTAGAATTGCTATTTTTTATGAGAAATAAGTCATTCATGTGATTGAAAATACTGAAACGAGTACCGTGCCGTATCAAATTATTTTCTCCTTCAGGAGACTTACATCTACGAGACTTATCGCTGCTATTTCACGATGCTTCTTGGTTATCAGACCACAGTTTTATTGCACACGAGTTAAACGGCCTATTTCATTTTTTCATATTGATCAAGATACACACAGGCGATGACTCGGTTGCAAAGCACTGCATCAAGGGTAATCCACTTTATCAGAATGGGATAGACAAAGTGACATTGTTTGCTTATGAGGCAGCAATGGGGTCCGTGTTGTTGTGCGCCACGGACTGAGTATTAAAGCCGCTACTGCATTAAATTTGGTGTCTCATATCAATCAACATGTGTGTACTGTAATTATCAATGACAAACAAACGTACCACTCCACAAAGATCTCACAGCATGGCAACGCTCTTTATCGCCCGTTTCGCTTATGAGTTCTTCTACACAATCAATCAGACAAATGCCTTCGATCCCGACGGATTCATGATGCATCCCGAAAATGAATGCACCTAATTGATACAGAAAGCGCATCTACTCGGCTATTTTGGCGCCGGACGCGATCACCAATTCAATCCACATGAACGGTTTTACATTGGGGTAGCTTAACCAAAGGACCACCATAAGCTCTTCTCACAAAGACACCGAGCGTCGACGCTTTAACGTCAGCGACCATGTCTTACAGCCACTGCGCCATGTCACTGCTAACTACACAGACGATCATTGGGCTATTGATCTTGGTACGCTTAATACTACGTCTGACAGCGGAAATAACCACTTGCTTGGTATGATCGACATTTTTCATACGATACTGCGCCCTGGGAACAACATTTCCAGGTAAGTCTTGCGCTTACCACAGCACGAGCATTGTGGGCACACATGATTGAGTATAGAGCCGATGAGCACTCTCACAGCGACAATGGCACAGAATTTGTCAACAACCTGATCGCGCAGTTTGTGGAGATCTCTGGCACCAGCCATCGCCTTATCACTCATTATTACCCGCGTGCCAATGGCATAGCATAGAAATGGGTAAGCCTTGCTAAGAATGCAACAGTCAAATAGCTGCAAGGCAGACAAGTCAAACTAGGACATCGACGTCTCAAGCGTGCAATTCGCACTCAATATTAAGAACGCCGCCATACACGGCTCATGACCTTTCTCGCTCATGTTTGCTGGTCCATCCGACGCCTTCGCAAACTATACAGGCACAACTCTAGATGAAAGCGCCTAACCTACAGTTTACTACCAGGTAGCGCATGAACGACTCAGCGAGATGGAATCGGTTGTCATGCCAGCTGGCAGTAAATCATGATCCACAATGTCGCCAGAGGCAGCAGCACAAAACCGTGATATGAAGGATCATTCACTGTCAACCTAGTGAACGAGGACGGTGCAGACATCCTTACAAACTTCACGGGCACACTTCTTCCATTCAACATCCTCTCATCCCACTTTAAATTGATCGCATAAGAGCCAATGACACCCAATACTACGACCACTACGAGGTGCGGGTAATCATTGATCATGATGATACTCCAGGCAAGAAGGTTTATCGTACACGCTGGAAGGGTTACACGGAGAATAATGGCACAGGGGAACCAGCAACTAATTTTACAGGCAGGCACAGAACTCATCACAGAGTACTGACAGTGTCGCAACCCGAATACCGACAATCATATTGCCCGAGAGATTTGCCAGCGGCGAAAAAGATGTACGCCCCCAAACTAGCCTCGGCCTGGATGCGCTAAAAGATAAAGTGGACGAAATCTTACTAGATTGAAGACCGCCTTTTTTTTTTAATATATCATGTTGCTTCATGGTATTCCTCCAGCAACCACTTTTGTAGTGCATTCATCTGTTTCCATCCGCTTTACCAAAGATGTGGCAAGCGCGTAAATGAATAGTATGGTTAGAGAAATACATGTGCGAGTTGCGTATACTGTATGTTGTAGTAGCCAGAGCTGACCATGAACAATGACCATGTAAATCGTCTTTGCAGGCACTTTGACATGGCATAGTTCTCGAAAGATCGATTGCACAATACGATAAAACACGTGCGTATTGTTGAGGTTATTAGGCGAGAGGTACCACGTCTCTTTGTTGAAACCGTTGACATTCGAATGTCTCTTATACCGGAGCTGTACGCTCCCTTGTCCAGCTCATGACGCAGATCATAAACATACCATCTTCGCTAACCATCGGCAAATGATTCCTAAAAAATATAGATTGGAGACGAGACCATCTTCTCTCTGGAAACAGGACCTTTGTTTTTTTTTTTTCTTTTTGCTGCTGGGGAGCCATTATGTATTCAAACAGGCTGCTCCTACATTTATAAAGTGTCTCATGAGAAATTCTCTGATAGCAATCAATCTGTGAACTTTATACCTATTGGGTGGAGGCGCGAATCGCACAACGAAGGATAGGCGCTTGTCATGCAGCAGATTCTTATAGTGATAACCCTGCTATTAACGACTAGGTTTCTTTCATATCTCGGATCTCCACGGTGTATTGATCCAAAACATCTCCATGAGATTTATGCCCGGCAATGCATTCAGGTATCTCCATGGCTAATCTTTACTGTTATTCCTGATCGCTGTATGAAAAAGCCAACTACTTCAGTTGCCCTTCTTAATTTGACGCCTGCGTGGGTTATACCGATATCATGCATGCATGGGTGTGTATATACTGATACCAGGCAGGCGGTTTCCAACACTTTCGTGCTGAATCACTCTTTTTACTTTCTCAGTGCCGTATATTTTCTATTGCTACTGCCACTTTCGGAACGTCTATAAATGCCTAAACTTTTTATTCTATAGGGGCTCCCTTATTTGTTCGGAATACATGTAGAAACCAAAATGTGTGTATTAGTCCTTCTGACCTGATGGCTGTACAACTCTTTCGTCATTAGTAAAAGTTTATCACAAGAGTGCAGTAATACAACACCCACTTGCCCAAAATCAAAGTTAATATTCTGGTAGGAGCAAATAATTTCTTATGTATAATGATGGGCAGAGACCATGCTGTTGACTAGCTTGGGTGTCCTGAGACTATAAATTATGTCGTAGATGCGGAGGTATACTCTCTTCAAACAGGTTGCTTTCGCACAGAATTCCTGTGTCATAGGGACGCGTATCCGAAGAAATGATACATTGCATGGAGGAAAACATGACTCAGACATAGCTACACAACATACATTGATCAAGACAAGGTCATGTCGTTCAAGCTGGTGTGCGAGATGATTTTTCATTGTATAAAGGACCCTATAGACAGGAACAGCGAAGCAATGGTCCAAGAAGCTAAAAGCTAAGCGCTTCCGGAGGGTTTATTTCTCATTCTATAGATGTTTAACGGAAGCTTCAATAAACCAGGTACCATTCAGACCCAAAGATATGTTTAAAAGTGAACTAGACACGGCTTTAATGTTTATATATCTGCTGATAAATCATTGCTGCTGCCGTATGTTCTCGTGAGTTTGTCGTTGGATGCCGATATCTTTCGCGAGTGCTAACTTGCCTCCAGGACTTTTCTGGTATATATTAGCCGAAGCATGTAGGCCGTGGATGATGCATGGTTTTCAATAAATAGGGCAAACTCTGAACGAGTGGCTTTCTTCATCCACTCTATCACCAGCTTCTCTTGCATGGACATACTGAGTCTTATCCTCTATATCTAGATCCCATTGTTATTACTAGAATATGACGTCCATTGTTCTGCAGATCATCCTAGGGCTCTTCGAATATGGATCAAAGCGTAGGGGAAGGGTTCATTAATTTCAGTGGACTATGACCACAACACCCGCTACACTGATTATTTGTCTCAGTGTGTTGCTATTGTTCCGCCCGTGACGTGTTTCATCTCTCTCCGGGGGACAGAGATCTACTGTCATCAGCCATTGTCGTGTATAAAACTGGGTGCACCCAGGCATTGAGCCGGGGAGGTGTGGGAGGGGGTGTGAAAAGCAGGCCAGGGCTCAGGCTTCCCCCCCTTTTCTGTTTGAAAAAACTATGGCAATAGAGCGGGGTCTTCTTGTGTGTGTTCCTAGGACCGGTTCGTTGTGGCTTGGGAATGTTGGCTCGGCGCGAAAAAGCTGGTCCGACCCGAATTGTAGGTGAAATAGTCACAATAACCGGAGCCGAATCCGTCGGGATTTGCGGGGAGCAACTCCGCTCGGAGGGGGAGGAGTATTTGAATCCGTCGTAAAGTTTTACATGTTTTTTTTCTGGCCATATCACTATGGCCGACAAGCTTTATATTAGGTTTGCAAAAAACGCATCCCCACATCGCGTGAAGGTTGAGTGGCCCAACTCAAACGGATGATATACTTCCAATAGCTACAACCAGATCCATGAGTCCATCCGCGATGCGGTCAACCGATTCAAGATCAACACGGACTTTCGGCCTGATCTCATGATCACCATTACGGGTGGTGGCCTTGTGCCTAGTCGCATCCTGCGCACCTTCCTGGAGAAGCGCAACAACCGCAATGTGCCTATCCAGGCCATTGGTTTGTCGCTATACGAAGAAATCGAGCTAAACCAGGCAGCGGGCGGCACGGGCGAAGGCATCCAGGTGCAGAAGACGCAGTGGCTTAACGCGGCGGACGGCAAGGATGGGATCTCGCTGCTCGGCCGACGGATCTTGCTGGTTGATGAGGTCGACGATACCCGCCAGACATTGAGCTTTGCGGTCGCCGAGCTCCTTAAGGATATTGAGGCTGAGGAGATCCGCCATGGCCTGGCGCCCGGTTCATCCGATACCCATCTTGGTGTCTTTGTCCTCCACAACAAGATCAAGCCCAAGAAGCGCGAGCTACCTAAGCATGTTATGAAGAATTACTTTGCGGCTGTTGAGATGCCTGATCGTTGGTTGGTTTATCCTTGGGATGCCGTCGACATTGAGGATCATACAACAAGGGCGTCTCCTTTAAACTAATTTCCCTTTCTCTCGCTCTTTCCTCTTCTTCCCCTCCCCCATCATAACGCATTTCGCTATGGCAACTGGCACATTTTCTCCTTCCATCCATTATTTTGCCCGCTCATGTCTTTACTATTATTTTTCATGTCTTTTTAAACTTCTTCATTTGTCTAGAAAAAATTTTTTCTTCGTCAGCAAAATATTTTTGCTTTTCAGAAAATAGGCTTGCATCCTCCTCGCACAGGAGATCCCATTGTGTTAAGCTGGAACAATCCGTTTCCATTTCCGTTCATACTTCTCTTTTCTCGCTCTGTCTTGGCGCCAGGGCCAGGGCTCTGACAGGTCTGCCCATTAATGCAGGCAACGGAGTTCCTGAGCGTATTGTTGCGCCATATCACATCCGTACCACCTGCAACTCCTGAAGGTCACCTGACTTCAACAGGTACTTTCCAATGTACGTCATTCTTCCGTTGTTATATCGTTAGTGATAATGCCTGCATTAAGTCTATTCATGTCATTTTCCTTTTCTATGCTTTTTCTAAGGGGAGAGGATTTTAGGATAGGGTATATTGGATAAGTCTAGTTGATTTCGGTCTTCAGTACGCGAGCTGCCTTCTTTTTCGGGACAGGTGCTAGGAAAGTAATGCATGAATGAGGATCGCTCGTCATACTTCGGTTCATAGCCCAATTCCCCCCTCACTTACCATGCTGGTTTTCTCTGACGTAAAACTTCCTTAGGAGGATAATTGCTTCTTCACGGAAATAGCCGCCATCTGAAGGATATGGTGTCGATTCGGGTGTATCCAATCGTGGACTATGGGGGCAAAAAAGAAATGGTTGCGTTGAGGTAAAAAAAAAAAAAAAAAACTGGTAGAAAGTGCCGAAAGATGAAAGAAGACGGATGTCGCTTACTCGGTATGGATGTTAAAGACCGAACCGTTACCACCAAACTTGTCGTTGCCGCAGCCAAAATAGACGTGGCGGATACCGATCTGGCGAAGAGCAGAAGCGCACATGACACATGGTTCTACGGTCACGTACAAATCCGTATCCTTGAAAACAGATGCCGGATACTCCTTCAAGATATCGTCAATGGCTTCTATTTCTGCATGGCGTGTGGCCTGGTGAAAGAGGAGCGTTCAATCAGAACAGTTCGAGCGAAACAGGATGAAGCGCTCGCGAGGAGAGGCTGAATGGGGAAAAGCTCACGTTGAATGTCTCATTGGGTCGATTGCGGCCACGAGCTAGTATAGTCTCGTTGTCTTTGACAAACACACACCCGACAGGGACCTCGAGATGCGTGTAGGCTTCCTCTGCAACGTCTAGAGCGCTTCGCATAAATTCTTCCTTGTAGATCGACATTACTGCAATGAGAAAGGAACTAGCGGAATTTTTTTTTTTGAGGAAATCTGCCATTCAAAAAAATTTTGGATTGCTCCAACAATTTCTAGCGCATCCAGAATAGAGCGTATTGTTTCTGCAATGAGGAGATAAAAAGTCGCATTGGAGTGTACAACTCTGCTGGATCAAGCACAAGAATAGCGGGAATTTGCAGGCGGCTGAGGAAACGTGGGATGGATACAGACCGCCGGCAGAAGGATTGTACAGAAAGGAACTCTTCGAGGGATGTCAGGCCGGTTCAAACAAAAGGCTGAAACAAAGTGCATAACACATGTCGGTCAGATGCACTCAATAGAGTTTTTTTTTTTTTTTGTCTTGACATCATCAGCCACTGCCTATTCTTATTTATTACCCGATGCAACCCGAGTACTTTAAGTTATATATATATATATCCGTACCCGATGGAAGTCAGATGCCAATAATAATAATAACACCACGGTCACCGGCACAACAGTGTTTTATCAATATGACCATTCGACCCCGACTGAAACACCTATACACTGGCGCGCACTGCGGAGCCATTCAAAAGACGGCGGAAACAGCCGCATCCGATATCCGGAGTATTATGGAGTGAAGCATCTGTGTGTGCGCTCATGAGCGCGGTGCGGCGGAAAGAGGCTTCAAGTGGCGTTTCATTCGAAATTTGGGCGGGGCGTTTTTGCACATCTTGTTGAGCGGATGAACTTATCCGAAAAAATAAACACCTTCTACGGTGGATAAGGAGATTTGTAACTTTGCATTGTGATCATCTTCATCCCAATATCTATATGTGGGTGCGATCCCATACGTTACGGGATAACCGCGCAGGTTATCACTGTTAGTCATAGAGTTTTAGGGTCTTCCGCTTTCCTCACACGGCACAAAATAAAGGATTGCGTCTGAGTGAGTTCCGCAAAAAATGATGGGGGGAGGGGAAAAGGAGGAGTCGGGAGAATCAGCTGAATCAGGGCAGGGCAGAAATGCGTCTTTTTTTCCCAGAAAAGCAATGACGGCAAACGGCGAGGCACATTTTTTTTTTTACACACCCGACAAGACTATATCATCCATCCAATATAAAATATATTGTATGCATCCATATGTGTGTGCGAAAAGTCCCCGGCCAAAGCAAGCAGGAGATCCCGTACCTTGATCATGGCTCTCTTTTTTTGTTCCATGTTCGCTTTTCCCAAGACCAAAGACGTACTGGTGTGTTTGGCGAGAGGGGCGGGGGAGGTATCCCTCCGCCGCGCAGTACAACCTCATGTACTATAGAAAGCAAAGCTGGTGTAGTGCTAAAATATAATAATATATGTATCCAGAGCACGTGCCTACACGCAGATTTTGGGTGTGCCCTGTAGCTCAAATGTGCATTGCCCGTAAGCGGGTATAATTTTATGATGGAAAAGGGATGGTTGTCCCAATGAGCGATTTATTTCGTTCGTGCACGCACATTCTGAGCTTGAAAGAGAGAAGCCGGCGTTGCCGTACCACTTTGGGTCTTCTGAAAGTTAAACTCTATGTTCAAGAACTATCTCCAGCTGGTAGCGCACTGCGACAAGTATCCCTACGACCCTGCTGCGGTCGAACGCGTGTTTGGGGGGCGCCCGGTGCCTATTCTCCTCTTTGGCAATGTCATTGGCAATGTGCTTCCCGACATTTTTGTCCTTCTAAAAGCATACAATGATCAGTGCTCACCCGCGCCATTTAACATTTCAACGAGCTCCATCGAATTTCAGCCCTGGGTGGATTCGTTTGAAAAGCGCACAGAAGTTGTCAAGACACTCATGGATACGTGGCGTCCTCGGGTCAAGGCGCTCGCGGGTAATCAGGACAACAACAGTAACCGGTAGAAAGCGTTTATGGGTAACCTCAATCAGCGGGATAGGATGGCGGAACGAACTTTACCCGGTGTACGGCGATCCATCGCACCCTGACAATATCGCGTTTGTCATGGAGCGAGCAGCGACACCCTTGTTTGGCATCTCGACGTTCGGTGTCCATGTGAACGGCTACGTACAAGACGAACGCGGTGAGATTAAAGTGTGGGTCGCACGCCGTGCGATGGCCAAGCAGACATGGCCTGGCATGCTCGATAATTGCGTGCGTAACGATGCTTTTTTTGAACGTAATAAATTGGTTACGCATACATCAAGGCTGATCGACTATTATTATTGCTATTATGTAGGTGGCTGGTGGTATTAGTTACGCCTATTCGACCAAGGAAACGGTTGTCAAAGAATGCGACGAAGAAGCCAGTATACCCCCATCGATTGCCCAGTCGGCTATTAACACGGGCGTTATTTCTTATTACACATATACGGAGAACGGACTCCAGCCAGAGACACAGTAAATGAAGCGGTGGTTTGGGAGGTGGGGAGGTTGCGCTGCTGTTTGGTGGTGGGAGGTGCACGATTGAGGAATCGTTATCACCGATAGTACAGATTGGGTAACAGGCACACACCCCCTGCTGGGGACACTTTTTTTAGATACATCTTTGACTTGAAATTGCCGACTGATTTCAAGCCCATGCCCAGGGATGGGGAAGTCGAATGTTTCTATCTATGGGATATGGCTCAATTGAAGAAGTCCATGATGGATGGGCTATGGAAGCCTAACTGTGCTATAGGCATGTTGAACAACAACAAAAAAAGGAGGCGTGTGTGAGAGCCGAATTGTAACTAAAGTCTTGGCACTTTCTGTACTCACCACAGTGACGATTGATTTTATGATCCGCCATGGTATCATCACAGCTGACAACGAGGCCGATTTTATCGATATCAACACACGACTTCACCGCCGCTTAGAGTTCCCTAACCCTTGCAAAACCTATGTCTAGAGGCAGAATAAAAACTTCTTTATCATCGAGTCGCATATATAGGGCATAATGGATCCGGCTTTTTTTTTTTAATTCCAGATGGAAGCTTCGAATGGATTATATGCGCTTTTTTTTTCCCTTGTGTGTCCTTGTGCAAAAGAACTCTATCTCATGTCGATCAATAGTGCCAATAAAGGGGGGAGCTGGTAGTGGTTGTGCGATGAAGGGCGGAGAGGGAGTGGAATGGGGCATGACGCTGAGAGTACAGAAAGAGCGGATGATCTCCAACACTCCATCAAAGTGTTTGAGCCCAACAGCAAAGTTCTGTGTGCTGAGTGCTGCGCTGGCACGCACTCGAGTTGACTTTTCGGTCGGATCCAGGACATGCAAACGCGCCTTCCCCCAATTAAAATTTTTCTGTTCAAGCTGAGATGAAGGACGAGGTAATTAGAATCTAATTATTGTAATAATAAAACTGCCACAGCATCAGCGTCAGGATGAGCAGCAGCAGCAGCAGCACATGTGTAGTTTATTTACGTAAAGCGGAAAGTCATCATGCTGGTCAACAAAACACGACCGGATGACCAGATGGAAGGGAGTCAATTTCCTAGTTTGCAAAAGCGCAAATTTGAAGCACTTTTCCGGGTTAGCCAATGACATAATCGCACGGAAAATTTTGTTTAAGGGGAGACAGTGGCTAGGGGTCAAGCAATCGTTAGGGAAGGGGGGGAGAGAAGAGCGGGGAGAGCGGTTGTGTGTGTGTGTGTGTGTGTGTTGGGGAGACAGAGAGAGGGGCACGATCCAATCAGTGGCTGGTCCAATCAAGTGCGGTTTGTGCAACAGCCGTCCCAGTGAGCTTTATTCGCCATTGCACTGTTCCATCGGATCAGCCCCCGCCTTGGCCCTCAGAAAATCAGCCAGAGCGTAATTCCAGTCCACAGCACACAAATATACCTGGTGGAAAGACCCTCAAAACCCATTTTTTCCCTTCCTCCCTCCTCTCTCTCTCTCTTTCTCTACTTTCTATTCCTTTTTCTACTCCCACTTGCTTTCCATCCAGTAGCGAAAGAGAGATAAACATCCTGTCGCCTTTTTTTTTATTATTTCCTGCCCTTCTCTTTCCTATTTTCCAATAACCAAAAAAAAAACTCTTCTTGTCCTCCCCACATTGGTGATGTTGATTTGTGCCTGTATCTTGAATTGGAATCGTCATTATCGCAGTAGTAGTAGTAGTATCTTCCTGTTTTCCAAACAGACCCTCTAGCCTTTGCTTTTCTTTTTTTCTTTTTCATATATTCTTTTGTTCCTTTTTTTCTTCTTCTTTACCCTGTATAAAACCCTCATTTTTTTTGCCAGGTAAGCACTATCGATTAGGTAATTCACTCTTCCAAAAACCGTCCCACTGACTTGCATTTTTTTTTTACCTTTCAAAAACAGACAGCAATGCCATTCATCAACGGTGTCAAATTTGCTTGTAACAGCTGCATCAAGGTAAGAAAAAGATGTCGCGGGGCCGAGCAAGATGATCAATGTACTTAGTGGATGTATATCAGGGCCATCGTTCGTCCCACTGCAGCCACGTCGAACGCCCCTTGATCGAAATTCGAAGAAAAGGCCGTCCCGTGACTCAGTGTGCCTATTGTCGTCACCTTCGAAAGACGAAACAAGTCCACGTAAAGTGTCTCTGCAGCAAAAGCAAGCAACAGCATTCCAAACAAACCTCTCCCCCAACGACATCCATCGAAGACAAGTTCAACTTCCAATACTGTTTCAGGGAAGAGGAAGACTCCGCCAGCGCTAGTGCTAGTGCCAGTGCCAGCGCCATCGCCAGCGCCAGCGCCTCCGCCGCCGCCGCCGCTGCTGCTACTACCATTGCCCTCGCCACGGACACTACCGCTGCCTTAAATACCCATGAGCTGCAACAAGCCTCGCTGCTGGCGCCGTCGAGCCCATTTGCTTTGGACGAGGTTGGCTTATCGCCCTGGTCGGCCTACGTGCCTCAGCCGCCTACGCCTCCGCCCCAAGATGAGCAGTACTGCTGGTTCCCCTCGTCACCTCCTTTCCACTGGGATTGCGGCACCGGCATTGACTCCATGCCCATGCTACCGATGCCATCATCCCAGCCCATGGGTCTGCAGTCGTCATCCTCGACGTCCTCAACATCATCTTCGGACTGCTTGTCAACAGCACCCAGCACCACAGCGGTCTGTTTGCAGGAACATCAAGTCTTGGAACCCGAGTCTTTTGTGATCACCATTACGCCCCTTTCGCCAGAAGATAAACCGACCATTACTCGAGTTGTCACCTGCAACTGCGGACCCACACGTATGAGCCCGAGCTGTCTTGTGCATAGCCTGACAACATCCCAACAGAATGCTGCTGCTGCTGCTGCTGCCGTTCAAAGCGCTTCTTCTACGATCATGCTGATGCCATCTCCACCCGCCTTTGTCGGTGTTCCTTGTTAAGCAACTTTTCCATCTTCTGAAATGTACATACTGACCAAAGTTATATAAAAAATCTCCTTCCCCCATCCCATCCCATGCGCACACCCATTCTTGCACATTTACCGTTTCTTTATGCCCTCCCTTCCTTCCTTGCTTTCACGCTCACATAATAACGATGATATTAATAATAAAAAAAAGACCAAGAGGATTCCTAAGGAATTGTATTCCAGTTACTATCTACTGCAGCAGGAAAAGGATTCATTTTATGCAATGTAACGTTCAGCACAACACACGATGCAAAAGCTTAATGCCTCATGTCGGTAACCGCGCCCATCCTCCGGGGGGGTAGGGGAGGAGGGACGTGGGCGTAGCGCTTGAAAAGTCTCTTTTTATTTTGAGAGCTACGCCGTCTTTCCTTCTTTTCTTTTCTTTTCTTTTTCATCTTATTTGCCATGGTAAACATTTCTTGTATTGCTCACGATCGATCGATAGGCACTATCCTCTTAATGACCTCTTGTATGTCCATAGGCCGACCAACTGTCTCCGGAGCAGATAAACGAATACAAGGATTCATTCGCCATCTTTGACAAGGCAAGTCGATGCGTTCCCACCCCTTTTGCTTTTATAATGGATGCTGCCGTCTGAACAAATGAGCATGGTTAGGATGGGGATGGGTCCATCGACCGCCGTGAGCTTGGTGCGGTTATGAGGAGCCTCAATATCTTTCCGACCGAGTCTGAGCTCAAGGATATGATCAATGAGGTTGACTGTGATGGAAACGGTACGATCGACTTTAACGAGTTCCTAAAGATGCTTCGAAGGTAAACCCAACCCCGCCCTTGCTAACTTTTGCGACTCAAAAAAGACATCTTTAGAAAGCAAGACGACCAAGAGTTGAGGGAAGCGTTCCGCGTCTTTGATAAGGTAAAATAGTAGATGAACAGCGACTCTCTCTCTTCTCAACGTCTAACTTGATTCCATGCACAAAAAAAAAGGACGGAAATGGGCTGATCAACATCAACGAGTTACGCGAAGTCATGCTTTCGTTCGGTAAGCGAAAAAACAGAGCCTGTATACATGGGGGGTTTTCCCCGTCCAACACAAAACAATCTGAAACAGGTGAAAAATTCTCGCCCGATGACCTTGAAGACATGATCCGCGAAGCAGATCAGGATGGGGATGGGAACATCAACTATGATGAGTTCATCAAATTGATTGCTTGAGCCATCACGCTTTCCATCGCCACATTTATATAATTATATATATATCCCACTTTGTTCCGCATGCACCATCGCCAGGCGTGTCATGATCACGTGACACAAGGCACTTGCAGCCCTTCTTCCCGTTCCCGAAGTGGGGCGTTCACATGATTCCACAAAAGCAATACAAAAGCCTGTTACTGCCTGCCATTCCCAAAACATCGCCATCACTTTTCCCTCGAATCCCAATCCTTTCAAAGGTTGTCTCTTTTTTTTTCGGGATAGAGAGCGAATACCATCATTTCCTAGCCATGCGCACGCGTGTGCCTTTCTCCTCATCCACAGCTTCTCAAATATTGCACTCGAGAGAGCTATTGTTTGCACGGCGAACATGAACATTACTCATCCAAATGCAGCATGTGCGCCAATCTTAAGTTTGGGCTGCGGTCTTGATCTGCGTTCCAAACAAGAAGGCGCTCTTATTGTTACGTATTCTCCTGCTGCACGTAGTGTCCCTCCTCTCTTCTCTTTCTTGTCTCTTTATGCGATATAGAGAAAACCCAAGACCTTGAGCGATAGTATCCTTCCTGGAATGGATAACTGCTGTGAACCCATCCATCTTAAACCATCTGGCCTGGTGGGTTGTAGTTTCTCTCTGGCAACTGTCCTAGTTACCCGCAAAAAAAAAAATGAAAGGAACTAGTAAAATATTCTAATGAAAAAAATAAAATATAAACTATGTGAAAAAGGGCCTATATACAACCTCTAGAAACCGATCATAGACATCAAAGCATAGCCCAACGTAGCCACGCAGACCGTGGCAAACACGCTGGAAGGGACACCATTCCGCAGAAAGTCTTTTGTACTCAAATAGGGAACACCCAATTCATTTTCCTGCGATATTGCATTCATGTTCGGGAACCCAGAGACAGGCAAACCCATGGCAGATGAACACACAAAAGCGGTTCCCTTATGATGACAGGCGTGTTAATCGAGGGAGATCCATCGCAGCAAGGCGTGTCACGACTTACCATGACCAGCAGACGCGGCCTTGGGTCTTCCAAACTCGCACCGACCTCGGCAACAATGGGAAGCACAATCAATGCCGCCACTGTGTGGCTGATAAATGTTGCCATAACAAGCACCAGAGTCGAGAACACACAAAGGATCTCAAAGGCGTTCAGCCCTGTAACGATATGCTCGATGCTCATCGCGATCGTCCGGAGAAGACCCGAGCTCTCAACAGCTTTACCGAGCGCAATGCCACCCATCGCCAACATGATTACGTTCCACAAAAAGTTATTGAAATCATCCTTCGTCAGCAGCCCAGGACCAAAGAAGGCTATCATGGGTATAATTGCAATCACACCCATATCACCAAATGTTCCCTCGTACGTGTGTGCAAGACACCATAGTACAATCGTGACAAGTGTCACAGCAGTGACATAAATCTGTGTCAACGTGACAGGGTCGTTCGACGAGCGAATCTCGTGGATATGAGGGGTATGCTTCTCAGGATTGTAATTCCAGATCAGCCACAGCCAGATGATAATGTTGCCGACAATGCATAGAGGGATCGAGACAATAAACCACTCGCCCCATGTTGGAGGAGGCGACATATTCTGGATAGCTACGATGTTCTGCGGAGATGAGATCGGGGAAGTCATTCCTCCCAAGTTGGACGAGAGCGCAATGCCAATGATTAGGCACCCGCCAAAGGTCGAATCAACAGGGAGCGTGCGCAAAATAGGTTGGATGAGTGAGAAGCACAGGACAGGCGCGGCAACGTTGCTGATCCACATGCTCGCAAAGGTGGCAACAAACATGTTAACAAGCAGTACCCGGTTGGGACGCGTGCCAGCGCGCGACAATACGAATGTTGCCATCGATTTTGCAATGCCATATTTGCTAAGTGCACCAGCAATCGCAAAGCCACCAAGCAGGAGCATAATCACCGGTGAAAACATACTTGCGAACACCTTCTTTGTGGCCTCTGGGGCCGCTAAGCGCTCATCACCTTCTTTCATCACCCGCAGCATGATCACCATCATGGGCACCAGCATCGCAGTGACAAAGAGCGGCAGGACCTGAAAATCATTTACACTTGTATCTCCTTTCTTTCTCTATCTTCTTTTTATCCATTTACCTCACCCGCCCACAGAAGACTCGCGAACACGAGGATTGCTAGACACCGATTTTGTTCCACCTGTTCAAAAATCTGCGCATTGATAATGCCGAAAAAGACAGCCATGGAGATCACAAGCAGGATGCCCTGTGTAATCTGGTCCCGGGTAATGTGAAGGACGCCGCAAGGCGTCGGCAACGAGATCGGCTTCCCGAGTGAAATGCCCACGGTCTGGACCTTGCGTTCCTGGCCGACCATGTCCCGCCAGACCATGTTGCGTTCCCACACAATACGTTCACGGAGGTGCGTCTTCAGATCAGTCACTGCCGTATCCAAATCACCGTCTGTGGCGAGCTGAGCATAGAGTTTCTCCGTCTCCTGAATCCTGTCGTTCAGCCCTTGTTTGGTCGTGCTCTGGAAGGGATAGGCAGCCGCGACGTGCTTCTGTGTATAGGAGCGTTTCAGATTGCTGTGGGTTATCTTGTCATATTTCTTTAGGATTTTTGAGAACGCCGTCTGATTGAGTGCGACAAATGACTTGAGCTCAGACAGGAGCACAAAGAGGTCAACAGTACGTCTGCGAAGCTCCGCGGCATCGCCACGCCGCATCTGCTCGGGATCCATATCGGCCACATTCTGCGAAATAATGTTTGGCGGCAAATCCGATTCAACATCCACCCGGGATTCGCGGCGCGGAAATTGCTCATTATGCATATGAGTCTCATGTGCAACCTCATTGACGAGCTCTTCCGTCGCCTCGTATAGCTCTTGCTCTTTTTTGACATAAAACTTGACAATCTTGTCAAGCGACTGATCAAGCGCGGCCACAAATCGGCTGTTCTCTTCCTCAGCCATATCGTGATCACCAATAAGTGCAGTATATTCACTCACGCCCCGCTCTACATCTGACGAGACACGGCCATGGGCTACCCGATCGCGTTCCGTAGAATAGACAAGTTTTTTGAGGTTCGAATATCTTATAATAGAATATATTCAGTTCACCCAGGCGAGTTTTTACCGTTTACGTGTGCTCTCCTTCTCGCGCCCAGCGCTCTGGGTGGTCGTACCGATCCACTACCAGATCCGAAACTACTTACGGGAGATAATACTCTGACCAATCAGGTACAGCGTTAAACTGAAGTTGATGGGAGAACTTCATGGTCGCTCTCCTCTTCGAGACGTCTTAGAAAAGGGAGAAAAGGAGGTGTTCAAAGGGAATCGGGCGGGCGGCCCGTGGCTATCTTAAAAAATGCATTTATTGCCCAACTCCGACGTCCATGCTTTCCTTTTAAAAAAACTTGTTTCGTAGGCCAATGATCTGGCCCTCGTGCGGAGTGGTGGCGGTGGTAGTGGTGCCCTCCCCATTCCATGTGCGTGTTTATTGTCGGTGATGTGGCGTGGAGCGTCTGCTATTTGGCCCTAGTATTCATAAAAGGACTCGCACGCTCTCCGAAAGGGTCCGCATTGACGGGTTAGAACCGCTGCTTTTGAGTAAATGGGGGAAATGGTGGCGGAATGGTCCAGTCATGGGCAGGGTGGTGTAGAACCAGTTCTCAACACATACTGACTACGGTTTCGACAGAAAACTTGTACGAAGCCTCGGGTCTATAAGCCATTCATAATCAACTCTGCTGACGTCCCCTTTGGTCAAAATAGGATGCCCCTCCCCGCAAAAATTAGCAGCCTTTCTATCGCAGGACACGGGGCCCTCGATCTCCCCAAAAATATGGTTGGAGCGAATCAGACCACAGATAACACCATCGTGTCAACCTGCTGACGACATGATCGCGCACGCAGGCACCGATAGAGAATAATGTACGTCAGATGTGTTCATAGAACGCATGTAAGGCAGGGAAAATGCGTACATCTTTGAGCCAGCGAGTATTCGATGACCCGGCTCATGAAGAAGATACTGTCTATACGCAGTTCCAACCAATAAGCGGCGATATAACCTCCGTTATTCATTGATTTTATATTGCGGTATCACACAAACGCAGACAAGACGTTTGACGTCCGTAATAGAAATTCATGAGGCGCCTTTCGTAATGCTTTGCCAGCAAAATATTCACTTGGATTGCGATTGTATAAGCGAGGATGCATGCATGCATGTGCACAATTGCAAGTGATACAGTCGGTACGCGCTCAGCATTGAGCACTCAGCGCCACAGCACGCAGACTCCAAAGGCTCTGAACGGCGATACTGTAAACGAGAGATATTGAATTGAATCATTTTACAATAAGGGACGTCTTTTATGACCTAACGTAAGAGTGACAGAAATGGATGTCTGAGGTAAATCATAGACCCGACCTCTGTTAACTTCGAGGGTATTGCTATAATGTACGTGGAAAGGGGTGAGCAGAGCATTACTTTATTTTCAAAAATAAATGTCGTAAACAAGATAAAATAATGTCGTGCAAAATACAAAAAAAAAATGTCGCATTGAATTATATAAATTTGTCGTATCAACAGGCAAAAAGATTTCGCATCCATGGATTAAAACCTGTTAGTCAACAGAAAAAACACTACTCCTCCATACGCTTTAACTTACACTCAAGGGCCCCGAAGGACCCAGGAGTTATCCTGGGTAGTCCCGGCGATAACCGGGACGGAGAAACAGGAGGAGAGAGCCAGCACACCAGAAGGGACAGGCGGCGGCTGCCAGGGTGCCAAACGAGGGAATGGTGGCGGCGGAGGGAAGGAGCGTAAGGGTGTTCAGGAACTCCTCTCTTCCATGGCTCATCAAGCACGGGTACGATTGGTTAATCTATAAAGGACAGTGGATGTTAGTTGCAATAATCATACCGGATAAGACCATGGAAGAGAGGATCGGGATGAAGTCGATGGAGAAAGGAGATTTCTCAGTTGTCCATTATTTATAGGAAATCAAGGAGGAGCAGAAGAAATTTCTTTGTGATAAACGATGCTGCAGTAGATACAGCGGCGGATCATATGCTCTTTTCATCGACTCGTTGATCCTTTAATCGGTACAGGAGCTTGGAAACGTCCTGTTATTGCATTCCGAGAGTACTTGCATAATTTCTTTGTGATGAACGATGCTGCAGTAAATACAGAGGCGGGTCACATGCTCTTTTCATTGACGATTTCCATCATTTATTAATACTGTTTATTTTGGTTTTTTTTAGCCCTAGGCGGTTCGCATAGCGTATTTCAGCAACCGACATACCGTCCGTGGTGCTGTTAGAAACGAAATTGTATTGGGCGTATTCAGAGGTCGGCTTGATAAGAATTGGATGTGCATTTATGTTATAGTTGCCGCCTGTTATAGTGATACCCTCGGTTCCAGGAAATCGCATCACTATAATGAATTGGAATAAGCCTTACCTGGTGATTTTGTTCTGTAAAGTGCATCGCTACAATGAATTATCATTATAATGAATATCATTATGAGGGGCGGCCACTGTACATAATTGATTTCCCGTTAATCCTACCATCTGAATGCTTGTATGAGACTAGTCAAATAAGAAAAAATAGATAATATATACTTTCGCGTGGAAAACCGCTTGTTTACTCTCACTCTTTCTTTTTCTTTGATATACTCGTTTCATCGACAACCTACCATTACTAAAACAATCATTCTAAGTATGAACGTTCATCGACCCGAAACCCGCGATCGTACCATGGTTGTGAAAGCATCCATTGACAGCATAGGCTGGAGACAAGAGTACCGCGAAAAGTTGAACCATTTGGTCGACCTTGTGAATATAACGACAGTGCATGCATACGCACTATCAAAATACATCTTTCTCCACGAGTTCCAAACCAATGAAAATTTTGACATCAGGGCTTTTATCAACGAAACATTCTTTGCTGAAGTCTGGCTCGCATTGATCGATTACAAAGGACGTGGCTGTGGCGAGGAAACGACTCGATACCGGAATCTGATTGATGAATACTCGACGCCATACCTCTTATATACAAATTATGAACGACCATCCTTTCCATACTCCCAGCAATGTGCAAATTACGAAGGCGCCAAGATCGTTGCTGCTTACACCAATAACATTCAGATGCAATTCGGCCAACATTTTCGGCGGGCTATATATCAATGCCTTGCTGAATATTCGACAGCGGGAAGAGGAGCTTGAAGAGCAGCTGATTGGCCAAGGTCTGGACGTGACACAAATCAGTCAACGCATCCGAGAGACAATCATTACACCCGCAACAACATTTAAGCAGATTGTAGCTCATCGAAACGCATCCAGAGACGACATCCCCGACGACCCAGCTTATCTCCAGGAAGCTTTCGACGCCATCCGGCCAATTTTCAATGCCTACACCAGTACCTACGCCTTTGACAACGATAACATCTACTACGATGCAGAGGCTCATCCAATCCAACATATGGCAGCCTTTTACCAGCTCGCTCTCCTTTTTGAGCGACTTCAGCTGCCTGCATTTGCCTGTTTCCCTCTTCGTCGGTCATGGTCTCCGTCATACATAATGATTAACGCAAAAATCATATGGCAAAACATTCTGGGTCGCTCATGGGCCAAAAAATTTCCTTATCGTGGCGGATGGGATGAGGTCATCGATTTCTATTCGAAAGCTCTCAAGTCTTCAGAGAATGGAGTACTTCTATTTCGTGGTACGCTTGAAACAGATGGCGTAGGAGTCTCCATTATCAAGAAGAGAAGGGATAGGGATGTACTCTCAAGAACCGGAGCAGCTCTGAAGGTGGAGGAGCAGTCGGATCACAGTTGTTCCCATTACGGCAGTTAATTAAGCATATACGAGAATGAGAACCTAAACCTTCGAGATCGCTCAGCTTTAAGCTGTTGGATGTCTCGCAGATCTATGTTATCAACGTCTCGCTCTCCAAGGACCTATTGCATTTAACTTTGCCCTTGACCACTGACCAAAACTGCTCAATAGAATTGAGTTCAGGCGAGTATGGTGGAAGATAAGCATATCGATATCCCCGAGACTCGATGTATTCAGAAATATCCTGAGCCGTATGGATAGGTGCATTATCCATTACCAACTAATGGCCCTTCATATGTTCATACTTATCCATCTCGTCCATTGTTGCCTTAAGGAAGCTGAGATGATGTTCAGTTGCAGTTCCTCTGCTCGCAACTTCAGATCGACCTGCCCTCTTCTTTTCTTGATTGGTGGCTGCAGGAGCTCAAGCTACATTGAATGATGCCTGATGCTGAGATTGCTCCCACGATTGTGGCTGTCTTTGGTACTGTAACCACTGCAGGGGTCCCTTTCTTGGACCACACCATGCTGCATTTCATGTTAATATGGAATCCAGACTCATCAAAGAAAAAACGCAGCTTTGAAGTCGATGTCGGTCCTATCCCATCTGCATACTCAGTCAAGGCGCTCTTGGATCTTCGCAGCATTATTCCTGTCTATAGGCTGAAACCGAACTATTTTTAATGACAAGTTGCATACGTCTTCATAAATCGATGGAGCGTCGTTTTATATGCTTTGAGACCCTCAAATCGTTGGAGCAGATACTCTAGAACAATGAATGGGTCTTCATCAACGCATTCTAAAAGAATGCGCTTATGCTCTTCATTGAGAATACGCGAACGATCCCCCCGTGTTAGGTTTCTTGAAGATGCTGTCAGGGCCCTTCTTGTACTGTAATGCCCATCGCTGGGCTGAACGAATATGGAGACCTAGTACCTGACGCACTCAAGATCTTCTCAAACATCCGTTTGAAAAATCTGACCTTGTCTTGGTCGGTTTATGCTGTGTAACTGCGCTTGATCCCAGCTTCTTTCATCCGAATGTCTGTATCCTTTCGCTGGGGAATGCGTGTGGGAGTAAGCTCAGGGTTATCTTTGCACAATATGCTACGCAGATATTCAGTGTGAGAACAAACGGATTGAAGTGAGTACATTTCCTCATCAATGGCATAGTTCATAGGCTCAAGACAGCCACGCTCATCAACGACATGACCTTGGCCATCTTGGTAGAAAATTAGATTGCCCATTTCAGAATGTTAAAGTGTATAAAAGAGAAAGCTTCTTTTTTTGTGCGACATCTTTCCGTGTATGTGTGTGAACATTTGCTTTGTCATCACGCGTAAAGATTTCTGGGCAAAATGCGATTTGTATTTTTGCAATCCTGCGACTTCAGAACTGGCAGAGTGCGACTTTGATTTTGAAAAAGAGTGTATAACAGCGCCTGCAGCCGCTTTGGCTGTGTCAGCGTGGCCGACAGGGATGTCCGCGTTTGGGTTTCCCATGGCGGTCTTGTTCGCGCTGGGAATACCGACAGCAGCCTTTTCTTCATCGCGCTCGATGGATGAACGGGTATTTCTCAGCCCGTATTACACGCGTATCAATCCACCCGAAAGCAACAGTTTGCCGTATGCACGCACAATGCCCATCCTTTGCTAATATCTTGGTCTGTCAGGCAAACCCGGCCTTTGCAGTGATGATCAAGAGCACGGCATTACAGACGTATGTACGTTCACCGTAGTTTGTCCTGGCCGTCCGTCCCGCACAAGAACTGCGGGCGGCGCGAAGGAGGTGAAAGGGTTCTGTCTGATAGACTGCGAGCATGGCATCCCGCTACTCGTCCGGAGTATTGTGCATCATGGCGTCGTGTGTGTAGCTGCCGTTGTTGACAATATGGTTCAGCTTTCTGAAAGCCTCGACGGTCTCCTCGACCAATGTTTCAAGAAAAGCCAGGTCCATGGTATTGCCAGACATAGAGTGAGCCTGACCACTGCGAACAGCATTGATAGCTGCAGTCACCTGGCCAGATTTGCTACCAACGATATTCGTCACAGTGACAAAGATGCCTTTCGTGAGTACACACGATGTTACAAATGAGCCGTGGCAACGCACATGGATAATATATCGATCCACCTCCCCTTTCTCTCGTACCCAGAACCGGTAATGATGGCCACTTTACCCCCTCACCAGGAGTCCTTGAGGGTGGTTGTCGGAGAAGTGGCTCAGAGTCATATCCAGGCGGTCAGCCGAGGTAGATATAATAATTTAATATATTAAAAAAATGCTTGGGATAATAAGGCTGGATGGCACGTATTATAGCTGCAATCAAACGTACATGTCCAAGCCGGATTTATAGAGCAGAGATAAAAAGAGCTCATCCGCTGAATAATGTCGAACTACCGAGTTCAAGGCGGTAGGTCATTTTGGAAGTGATTCTAAACGATGCTGACCAAATGTCTCTCAAGAAGACAGTGTTTTGTACTAGAGGCTGATAGCTTGGCCGTTTACCAACAAGACAGAGGTGCGTTTATTTTTTTCATCCTGTATCCGAAGCACGACGACGACATCAGAAAAAAAAAGGATCATCATGGATTTTATTTTCTACTTGTAATTACAGTTTTTTTGTTGTTGTTGATACGGACAGTATACTTTCAGGGTTCATTTACGATTGGGGGAGAGCTGATACTGGGGCTGCGGGGAGCGCGCTCAAAGTCGTCCATGTCACGTGCTGCCTTGCCAGATTTGAAATTGCGGACGATTTGCTCAATGGACTTGTTCTTAGTCTCGGGCAGGAAGAAGAACGTAAAAAGAAAGGCGAGGAAGCAGATGATGGCAAAGATACAGAAGGAGTAACCCTCGATGACGGAGAAGATGATAGGGAAAACCTGACCAATAACAAAGTTCATGGACCAGTTGATACAGGTTGCGAGAGCGCCGACAGAAGAGGACGCATAGACAGGAGTCAACTCGGAGGTGATCAGCCATGGGATAGGACCGAGGCCGATTGCAAAGGAAGCGACGTAAACAAAAACGGATACGACAAGCAGGCCACCGACGTTGTAGACGTAGCCAATGACTAGCAAGATGGAGAAGATGCAAGTGCCGGCTTCGGCAAGCAAAAGCAAAGGCCGGCGGCCCATCTTGTCCATGAGGATCACGGAGGGGAAGGTGGTGAGGCAATTGAGGGCGTTGGTCGCAATGGCAAGATAAACAGCCATCTGAGGATCGAATTGGGTCTGGAAGATGGAGGTTGAGTAGTACATGACTGCGTTCATACCAGAGAGCTGCTGAATGGCGTGGTGGGTGGCCACGACTAAGGTGATTCTGCGAATGAGAGGATCCCGGAAAAGCTGAATCATGCTCATGTTCTCATGCGTAGTGGCATCCGCACCGCCCTGCTGCGAAGAGACCATGGTCTCAGCATCCATGGAAAGTCGCTCGTCCTTCGTGACAGCAAGGTGCTGCTCAGGGGTTGTCGGGATAGGAGACTGAAAGGCCTTCTCGCCAAGTATGTCTTGCGCACGCTCGGTGCCAAGCTGGCTTTCGACGATTTCGTAGAATTCAGAGTCAATGTCTGCGTTGGAACCGCGGAGCTTCTGGAGCGTAAGACGCGCTTCGTCGATGCGATTTCTCAAAACCAGCCAACGCGGGGACTCGACGCAACCAAGCATCAACGCAGCCTGGACAGCGGCAGGGATACCGACAATGGCGAAATTAACCCGCCACAGTGGCACATCATTTGTAGCCAGACCGACGACGGAGGAGATGACGATGCCGATGGTAATGAAGAGCCTGCGAAAAAGCGTCGGGTGGGGAGGGACAATAGATGAGCATGGGGTTGTGGTTACTCAGAAGGTAGCACTCTTACTGGTTGCATGTACCCATGGCACCACGAGCACGGATGGTAGACGTCTCACCGATGTAGGTGGGAATACTTAAGGAGCCAATACCACAAGCGAGTCCACAGAAGATGCGCCCAATGACGAACATGGCAACGTCGACAGAGACACCAATAAGAACAGCACCAATGATCCAGCCAGCAGTGTTATAGATGATAGTTTTCTTGCGGCCAAAACGTTGCTGGATAGCGCCTCCAGAGATGCCACCTATTAAACCACCAACACAGAAGGAAGCCACAGAAAAACCCCTGTTTGTGTGTTTGTGTGTGTGTGTGTGTGTCGTAGACGCTGTTTGTTTAGTTACCAAGTATATATGATGGTCTAGTCGGACCAGATCAGAAACTTTACCAGAGGCTGGTGTCCATCGGGATACAGTCCGGAAGTGTCGAATCGGCCACCTTCGCATTGCCATTGGGACAGTCGTGGGTGATGCTACCGACCACATTAGGGCATCCAATGGTCCATCCGGTACTGAACGAACCAATGCATGCTACCGTCACGCAGTAAATCATGTATTTCGGAAAGGTTATTTCACGGGAATCAATCATGATGGAGTGAGTTAACAAAGCGAGCCAGGTTAATCAAGCAATGTAGAATCCGAGTTATGGAAAAACAAAGCACAAGGCTAGCAAGTTAGTGTAAGAAATAAAAAATTGGACCGGGGTGGTTGTTCTTGCGGACATGAGCCTTTTTTTGTTACGGTGCACACCCTTGTTACGACCTGCCTGAATTCCATGGGGTCTCGATGATAATGACGAACGGGAAGAGGGTTCCTGAAGGGTCTTTTTTCCTTTTTAGGATGACTCCATTGTTTACGGTGCAACAAATAAAAAGAAATGGATCAGTGCACCCTTGCTCGAAACTCAGTTTCGGAATATGCCGATGAACTTCTAAACCAATGGCACATATAGAGCCAGTACAGAGCTATGATTCTATCGATCGTCTCGCTCCATCGCATGTTATAGGTAAGCTTGTAAAGAATGCACTTTTTTATCCAGAGTTATCTACTAGATCGGACGACCGATTTTTGGCTAGACGGACAGTACTCACACCAGCGCCTCTAGAGGATTGACCCATGTCTTTTACTTAATTTGCAACTCATTGGCGGGGATATAGCAGAAGATGGTTGGTTCTCCTTTCGATCACGCGTGGGTGGAAAACATTATTACAAGGATGTTATTCTTTTTCACCTGCGTACATAGATAAACGAAGTTCAGCAGATGAGGAGTTAGTTGGAGGCTAGATAACAGAGCCAAATGAGACATGATCAAGTCTTTGAGACTGTGTTTTCTTTAGAATAAGAACAGCACTCTTTTTATATTATTCACAAACCAGGGTAGCGGTTGTGACACACGTTGTAGCGTTATCTTGCGTTCAAAATGTGGGGATTGATTGGATGGACGATCAGACCGGAAAATATTTTCAGCTTACTGGTGAAAGGCATGCGTGTGTGTTTGTATGTCTCATACACAGAAGGGCTACGACATTCATCAACTTTTCTCCAGGCTGGATATAGCCGTGAGCTGTGCGCATGATTGTGCACTTGTAAGTTTAGTCTGAAAAACCTCTGTTTTTTTTTATAAAAAAAAGAAGACAAACGGTTTGCGAATTGCATTGGCAGTAATAATGTTATCTATCCAAGGGGTTGGTCGACATGGTGCGATGGACCGGCTGAATGATGCTTCGATTGCGTGGGTAGTAGACCAGGAACTGCCAGTGCCGGATAATCAGCTATGCACATGGAATAACAGCAATTTGGACCATACGCGATAAGTGTGAATAAATACTCAGCGTGTTAGAATTAGAAATTGGATTTTTTTTTTGCCTCTGTGAAATTAGCAGCTGGTTACCTACCAAGCAAGTATTCCATCAGTTGGTGACTCAGTGAGAGAATCTTCGCGATATGCAGGCCACCATCCTCCCTCATCCACCACTGGATTCAAAGAGCCGAGCGAGCCTTAGACATATCCTAGTCTATGAAGGCCAGGGACCTCCATGAGCTTAGCAACAACACATACATCAATCTGGCCATATGTTTCCAGTTTGTTCAAAGTCCCGTTGGTCACAGCTCAACCAATTTTCTATTTACAATTCCCGCGCGGAGAAGGGGTAACCCCGGCAGAAGCTAGGGAAAAGGTGCTGTCCGTAGCACCGGTGCCTAGCAAGGCCACAGACACAGGCCTTCCATTGTGGCAAGGAAGTGGTGTAAGCGTTTGTGTGCGGAAGATAGGCCCTGTTTGCCTGTAGGCTTACATTGAAGAGAACAGCGGCATAACGCGTTGTACACGTCAGACATCTCTATACCCTCCGGCTCGATGTCCGAGACATGAGGGGACTCGGGTTACGGTGACATGACCGGCCGATGAGCCGTACGAGGAGCAGAGTAAGGAGAGGGACAAGGCGTGGAGCGGGAGGAGGATGCGTGAACCCTCTACAAGGAGGACTGAGGAGCGGCCTCCGGAGAGTGCTTTGCTTGATGTGCCGGTGGACACGCATCGTCAGATTCTTGGTAGCCTTCGAGCGAGGACGATACCGCAACATCGACAAGTGGACGTCTTGTTACCGTCCCGGGAAGCAGGGCCCGCAGAAGGTGAAACGCCGGCCTTTGTCGGGCATTGGCCAGGATTTTTCGCCGTCCCTGGCGTCCGTCCCTAGAATGTCGGGCTGTGCCGCGAACACCACAATGCTTTTTGCGAGAAGGGGGGCGCTACTCTCTATACCGGATCATTCAGACCCATTGGAGGTGCTCGGCCGTCGCTGAAGAAGACGGTGAGTTCCGTCCAGTGAAAGAACATTGAGCGGCGCGAGAGGAAGAGGAAGATGTTTGGTCCAAAGTTGCGCTTGAGGTTCAGCGCAATCTGCCCCAGTTTCTGCGAGGTTCGCTTGATGGCGGCAGGCAAGCTGGCGTGAGCGATGTAGACCCCGCTCGGCGATTTCGGGACGGAGGGCAGCTCGAATTCCAAATACGGCATGGGTGTTTCTCATGGCTCTGGACGTAGTGAATTCTCTCAATGCACGCGTACATTCACTTAAAACGTATCGAACTTCCGTTCCACTTGCTAGTGTCATTGTCGCGGCTCTGCAACGATTCCATCCCCAGACTCTGTTGAAGCAATTTAGTGCTAATGTCGAATGCTGCCCATTGCACTTATTTCTGTTTCGATTCACAGTCGCAGGATTCCTGCCGCTGCCCAATGAGGCCAATGCCGGGGCTTCTTTGCAGAGACCAGTAATGATGCGCAGCTTAATGCCCTGGGGGAAGAGCTGGTATGGGATGATTCAAAAACTGTAGAAGGCGATGACGAGGATGGACACTCCTCTGGATGTTTGCGGAAGTGCGGTATTATGAGAAGTAAGGGGAATATCTCTTTTTCCTTCTAACCGGCGTGCACCTATTCGCTTTCTCAATAAAGAACTCCCTAAATTTCCGTAGCATCGTGAAGATGGTACATTTCGCGTCAAGATGGATAAATGCGATGATGTCATTTATTAGCACCTAAGATAACGGCAACGCCCTTTTTGTTCTCACACTCGATGTGCTTCCATGTATCGGCGATGCTCTGCGTGTATGTCGTCATTGTCTGATGCGCGCTCAGTCCCGATTTGAATATCTGTCTTTACTGCTCCTGAATAACAGGTCACCGAGATGATCTAAAAACATTATTATGCGCATCTGATCAATCAAGAAAGGAGGGCGTGAAAGATGAATGGAATGCATGTTTGACAAGAGGCCTCTATTGCTCAGTCTGAGGATCATAGGGTGGGGATGTTCGCTTTGCTCACGTCATAATACATCTCCGCAGGGCTCCGAACATTAGCTTTTGATTGTTTGGCCGATCTAAACGAACCCCTCCCGCTCGGGCTAATATGGCATAAACAATCCAAAATATAAGCTGGGACATTGACAAATATGTTAAGAGAGACAGGGGAACGTTTAGACATCCTCGATGTTCCTGAAAAAGGGTGATGAGCATGATGATGGGCTTGGGCTTTAAATCAGGCCGTCAAGGGGCGGGGGGGGTGAGTTGGTGTTGAGGAAATGATTGAATGATGGATGATATTGACACCACGCACGTCAGATGGAGAGAAAATGCCTAAAGTCTGCATGGTGGCATCATAGGATCAATAAGAAGGAATGCAATTGACCCAAGATGTTTGCATCCCTGCGTCGGCGAGGCTGTTGGATATCCACTGTCGGGTAAATGTTGCAGAACTGCTTCCTCCGATTGACCATGCGCTGATCTCCCTCGCGCTGCGTGGTGTTGCAAGTTGGGCGCGCCAACCCGTTTAGGTTAGGACCACCCGAGGCCAAATGAAAGCCGATATGGCTGCAAATAAAGTCAAGAGATTGGGGGAGGGAGGGAGAGAAGATAAAAGAGGGGATGTGGGCGCCGTTGACCATTGTTGTTGTGTCATCAGGGTCACACGACATCATGCGTCTTGGCGCAACCCTTGCTCTCTCACGCACTCGGTCGCATCTACTGTATTGGGCTTCCCCCCTGGTATGAGTCGAATGGCGTCGAGTCTTGAGGGTTCGAGCGTACGGTATCGGTGCGCATGCGCGGGGATGCCATATTAAGATCATGCGCATCCCATATTTAGTCATATTCGCGCTTTGTTTCTCTTCTCAAAAGCTCATCTCGCTCTGCTCAGATGTTTGGTATGCTGTAGTACCACGTTCTTTACTACTCTTAAAAGCCGATATGCAAATGAGTGCGTGAGCTCAGCGCAATCTGTCCCTCGAGAGCCTCTCATTTTCTCTGTCGGTGTGTGTTTCTTTTGTTCCACCCCTTTATGCTTAATTGTTCTTGCTTGAAAGAGGGTGTGTATGTGTGTGTATGTGGGCGCCAAATAAACCATGTACAAATGAGAGCGAGAGAAAAGATGCATGTGGAAGGAGTGCCCTTTCTCTTCTTCTTGGGCTAATACGCCCGCTTATCCACTAACCAGACCATTTAACTTTTCTATCGATCGGCATGGGCAAGATCGAACATCATGTACCATGTTTCTTACCCTGAATATCTCCTTGCTCTTATTTCTTTTGCTTTGTATACTAATTACTGCGCATCCTGTTTTAAAACGATATACATCAAAGGGCCAACATCTTGTCTCTTGGATTTATTACAGAGTTGTTCATCTACCCGGGGTATGTGGGGGGAGGGGAGAGAAAGAAGAACAAGTTCGCGCTTTTTCGTTTGTTTTGAATTACTGCATAAAAAAACGCCGTTCCTCCTTACTACGTGGTGTTGTACATTTGCGCGCCCCAGCACTGCACTGCTAATTTTCTCGCCAGGACAAGATCATCAGATCCTCCCTCAATATTCCCCCCCCCACTTGGCTTCACCCGTTCACTCACTTGCTCGTTTTGCGTATTTGCTGTCTATTGTGTCAAATTGCTGTTGCCTGTCATTCGAAACATGTGTGCATGACCGACTAACCCAGACGCCACTAGAACGCAATAGCAAGATCGTTTGTATAGCTGATGTTGATAATCGTGGAAGCAACGCCAACAACTAGCTATACTACCCCTATTGTTCCCTGTAGACGGTCTGTGTGTGCATTAAATATAATAATGCGTGCCAATGATTGGCTCGCTACGCGGCGTAGCTCGTAAATAGCAATTGTCGCCTCGCCCCGAGCAATCTCTTCTTCAGGAAATTGGTTTTATCAGTGGAATCTCAGGTGGGAGCGAGATTTTTTGTCTTTTATGGCGGGTAAAGTATGATGGAGGGATGTAAATAAAACATATTGGAGAAGAGTGTAGACACAGACCATCTTCTTCAAAATAGGAAGTCTGTTCTCGTTTATTCTTTTTTGTCTCTGCCCGCACTGTTGCTTTTTTCCCTTTCTCTCCTTAAAAAGTTCACTTAGACCACGCATTACCGCACTAAAAAAAAAAGACCGAAGGTGTATGGGAAATAGCAAAGTCGCATGCGAGGGGTGAGGGGTGGTAATGTCCCATTCGAGAAAGAATAACAGAACGACTTTGTTCAGCTCCCCCTTCGCGTACCTCAGCTGCCCCCTTTGGTTCAATGACGCCCCCCCCTCAGTCTCCCACCCACCCAAGTCAGCCGCCTGCCATTTCTCATCATCCCGTCTCCCCCAACCCAAAAGCATCCGCAGCCGCACAAACCCCTTAACTTGGCTAAAGGTCATTAGACATCTATATAAAGCCCTTCCATCTTCTTCTCTTTCCCACCACCAGTATTTCTTACTTCTACTTCTATTACCTAGTCTTTCTTTACACCTCCCCTAAATCATGTCCCTTGCTCTCGGCACTCGCATCCAGGACCTTGAAGTCGTCAATGTGCTGGGAGAAGGCGCTTATGGCCAGGTGTACCTGGCCAAGCAAATAACTCCTGCTATGAACCATACCTCCCGCCCAGAGTTGTACGCCCTCAAATCCCTGCGATGCCCGGTAGATGATCGACAGCGGGTCCTGCAGCGCGTTGAGGTCGGACTCCATGCACGCGTATCCGCATCCGGCCATCCAAATGTGGTACGTCTCGAGCGGGTGATCCGCGAGGCCGGCTGGACCCATATGGTGATGGAGTATAGTTCCGAGGGCGACCTTTTCTCAGCAATCACCGAACGTGATCTCTACTATGGCAACCACAATCTCATTCGACACGTCTTCCTGCAGTTGCTCGACGCGGTTGCCCATTGCCATCAACATGGTGTCTACCACCGCGACCTCAAACCCGAGAACATCCTCGTCTTCGACCGCGGACGGACCGTGAAGCTCGCCGACTTTGGACTTGCCACTACCGAGGCGGTGTCCAATGAGTACGGTTGTGGAAGCGTTTTCTACTTCTCACCTGGTGTGTATCATCATCGATTATGTTGATTATTACTGACCCCTCCCATCTTTGGATTATGCATTTACACAGAATGTCAAGGCGATCTTCCTCCTCCTTCGTCGTTGCAGTCATCACGACCGAAAAAGAACCTACGGATCGGGTATGCGGCAGGACCGAATGACATCTGGGCTCTTGGCGTGGTTCTCATCAATCTTGCGACGGGCCGCAACCCTTGGCGCCAGGCATCGTTGAGCGATGAGACCTTCTGCGCCTATCTGGCCGACCCCGACTTTTTGCTCTCCATTCTCCCCATCTCGCGTGAACTTAACCAGATTCTAAAGCGCATCTTTTGCATCAACCCCCTCCACCGCATCAGTCTCGACGAGCTCCGCGAACGTATAAGTCGCTGTAAGCACTTCACCAGGACGGCCGATGTCAAGCGTATCGAGGCCCAGCTTGATCTTGCGCAAGACATGCTGCCGCCTTCCCCGCCTACCACTCCGCGCCGATCCCAGTCGTCGTGGTGCGATGATGAGTCGCTGGTACCGGATATGCTGGCGTTAAGCGTGTAAACCCCGCACGACCTCATTCGTATATTAACACCTCCTCCTGCTTTTCAGTCTCTTTCTCTCTCTCTCTCTCCCCTTCTTTTCTTTGTTTTTCCAGGGATCCGTGTCCATATGCTTCTGTCTACTTTTTCTTTGTAAGTTCTAATTCGTTATTTTCATCACCCTTGGTACGAACTCTTTATGTGTATATGTCGTTCCCAGAAGCCCTCGCATCTTTTAATTCTTATGTATACCCTCCTCCACCCCATCACAATCACCATCTCGTCTTCATTGTCTTCGTATTTGTTTGTTTGTTCATATTCCCCGGTTCTGCTTTTAACAAGGTTCTGTTTCTGTCAAACCATTGCTCGTTTTCTAACGAGAAACTTGGAGTTGTTATTCTGGTTCTGAGCAACAAGAAAAAAGGAGTTGTTCTGACCTTGACTAGCATACGTGAAAAGAAAAGAAAGGAAATGAGAGAAGAGGTTCGCGTTGATGCAGAGTTTGTATTAGATTCAACGACGTTGCTTCTTCTTCTATATTAACCAACAAAGATATCAGTCCATTATTTTCCTTTTCCGCGTTGCGACTTACGTTGTCGCCTTTTGCCACTCCCCCGAACCGCTCTGCTCGTTTTCTCTTCTTTTCCTCCTCGTCTTCTTTGAGCGGCAACCCGAATCGCTCCGCACGCTTCTTTAACAGCTCTGGATCCAAACCCTAGTATTCGACCGCACAATCAATTCCTCCTTTCTCCATCTTTTCCCTTGCATACATTTTTCTGTCTTCTATCTTACCTTGATGGTCGTTGCAGGCGCCTTTCCTGAGGGTGTCACCATCTTACCTTGGCCAAACCGTTCGGCACGTAACTGCATCTTTGTCTGGTCGTCGAGTGGGACGTTAAATCGCTTCGCACGCTCCAGCTTTTTCTCCAGGTCGTTCTTGGCTGCTGCTGCCTTTGGCTTTTCATCTATTTTTGCAGGAGGTGGTGTTACTTTTGCAGGCGCTTCCTTGGCCTTGCCAAAGCTGATGGGTGTATAAACAAAGTTGCTGCCAGGTTTGTGCACCACGTTTGCTGCTCCAGCGTCCTTTTCATCTTTGCTTTCAGTTGATGTTCCTAATGCACTACTAGTAGTAGTGCTGGTAGCCGCCGCAGCCGACTCTGTGTTTCTAACTTCTGTCTTGGAAGAAGCTTGTGTAGTGCTTTTAGATGATTCTTCTGGTAATATCTTCAGTTCCGGGTCAAGTGAGCTATAGGGGCGCAGAAAGATACGATTGTAGGGAGGTGCGCAGAGCAATAACATAATAGAAAAAGTTAAGTTCAAAGCGCATAGCATACACGCAGCACACGGAAAAATGGCCGTTCACTACGCATGCGCCATGGCAATTTTCACTTGGAAGGGAACCGGCATTTCACCTTCGCTCTCCTCTCCCAGAACTTCTGTCATCCACTTACTCTAAATCCAGTTTTGACTCTTCAAACTCTTCAAGTCCAGCAAGGTCATCAAGCGATTCAAACGCATTTCGCTCATCGAACTTGACTAGACGATCGATCAACTCCTCCTTTTTACCAGAATGTGGAAGACCGTGTTTCTGAAGAAGCTCTAACAAATAGTGTCAGAAGGCTGCAACACGGTAATTAGTATTCTGTTATTTTATCTTACCCTGTAGTTCCTTTACTTTGAGAGATTTGTACTTGTCGGCCATGAGTATAGACAGGAAAAGGGTTGAAACGCGTGGGTGCGTAGGTAACTGGGGGAGGGACGCTTTGTGCTGTCGTCTTCTAACCAATCAGATGGATGTGACGTTTAAAAAATGAAATGGATTAAAATCCCAAATCCTATGTAATATTGCCACCCCCCTCAATGGGAAGGAGCCTGTGTGCACCGTACACTCGAGCCAACAAAAAATCAAATCGTCGTCGAGGGAGTCCATTTGTCTCTCGCCTTGATGACGGACCATTTTCCCTCCGTTTTTCGTTCTCTTGGACTCCAACAGATCTTGTCAATATGAAGGGGAGGAGAGTACGCTATTGACAGGGAGAAAGGCGGGTCCATGCTAAATAAAGTAGACGAGCAAGTCATGAACAAGAGTTGTCAGCAACCAACCAAGTACCGCCTCCCTCCTTCTTCAGATGTGTAAAGTTCCTTGTCATAACTTGATGGCGATGAACAGGATATCAGCAAGTTTTCCTTTTCGTACATGGTATCATGTCACAAGGAATCTTACTTGAGCTTTGAATGTACCACCGAGGGGGTTCATTCGTTGCTCAGCGCTGGTGAAATGTGATTCCGAGCTGAACGGGCTCAAGAAGTTATGGGAAGAAAGAAAAAAGGGGGCCAAGGGAAGCTAAAAGGAAGGGGTACTGGGTAAAAAGCAGACGGAAGAGACCAAGCTCAGGAGAAGAGAAAGGGCGAGCAATGACCTGCTGGCTTACCATAGCAACCGGAAGACCATGATATCATGCAAAGATAGCTTGTCCGTCAATCCTTTCTTGTGCTACCGCAATGAGGATGGGAAACGTGTGCTTCGATTTGGAAATAGGAGTGACAGTTTCAAGAAAGGAGTAACCTCGCAGAAGTACTTCTTTTCTTTCCTTCCCTCCTTCCCTCGTCCAGTATATGCGCTTATAGCCCTCCATACGCCCTTCGACAAAATAATTGCTACTATTATCCATCTATCTTAATCCGCCCCCTCCCGTTTATTGAGTCGTTCTTACCCATGGGTGCCACATGCTGCAAAGAAGAGCCCATTGATTTCAATGAAGAGGGTAAAATAAGAATGATATCAAAAATCAGACAGATGTGTGCTGTGGGGAGGAAGGGTCACGAATAATGCGAATGTACGAATCCGTGTGCGTGCATCCGGTTGAGTTTATGAACTAATGATAAAAGAGAATCATCATCATAGTCGATCTTTCCCACTTTAGCCTCCTCCGGTCGGTTGGCAAAGGCGCCTTCGGCAAGGTGCGCGTTGTGCAACACAAGGCTCACAAGCAAATGTTTGCTCTCAAGTATATCAACAAAGCCAAATGCATCCAAATGCGTGCTGTCGAAAATATCATTTCAGAACGGCGTTTACTCGAGCAAATCAACTATGGATTCATTGTCAATCTGCGTTATGCATTCCAAGATGACGAAAACCTCTTCATGGTCCTTGATCTCATGCTCGGCGGAGATTTGCGATTCCACTTGGAACGCATGGGGCCCCTTCCTGAATCTCAGGTACGATTCTACGCTGCGGAAATTGCCCTTGCTCTGCATTATCTACATGAAAAGAACATTGTGCATCGGTAAGTAGATGTCTCGTGGAACGACGCCTTTGGTTGCGCGGACCAAAGTTCACTCCCCTTTCTAGCGATGTCAAACCTGACAATATCCTGCTCAATGAACACGGTCATGCGCACTTGACGGACTTTAATATTGCTGTTAGCTACTCGCACGAGAAACCACTGCTTTCGGTTGCCGGGTCCATGGCCTACATGGCTCCGGAAATACTGCGGAAGCGAGGATACACTACGTCTGTCGATTGGTGGTCTCTTGGTGTTGTCTGCTATGAGCTACTGACGGGCAATGTAAAGAAAGATAGAGAGTGTGATGGACAGATGAGCACGGGACTGGTAATAACATCCTGCAAATAGCGGCCATTCCGCGGCAAGACAAACGAGCTCTTACAGGCTTCCATCTTGAATGATCCCATCGAATTTCCTGAGGACAGCCATACAACAGGTGCTCTATCTACTCACTGTCGCGACTGTGTCCTGGGTTTGTTGAAGCGAAACGTTGACGAGCGCCTAGGTGCATCCCCTCAAGGATTCGCACGGTTCAAGAAGCATCCATGGTTCGAGGGTCTCGACTGGAACGCACTAGAAAACAAAGCGATCGAACCACCTTTCAAACCAGACGTACGAACAAAGCATGCATAAAAAGAAAAGAACCCCACGCGCGCGCACCAGGCGAGAGAATGAAGCTAACAACAAAAGAAATTAACTATAGGACAAACGTGCCAATTTTGACCCGACTCATGAACTGGAAGAAATCTTACTTGAGGACAATCCCTTGAAAGTGAAAAAACGGGTTCCCAAACGAAGCGTCTCAAATAACAATCTTTCCGGAACAAGTGACGGCGAAGGGTGCAGTATCGCATCCGATCCGGAATATCGCATCATGGATAAGCGATTCCTGGTATTTGATTATACAAAACCACAACACCGCCCGAAAGAACAAGTATCGAAGCCTGCAGCAAACAAAATGCAAATCGAACCTGGCGTCGTGAAAATTGAGGTGAGCAACACACCTGTAACACTGCATTAGTGTATCGCATGGGCAACGTATCACTTGTACAAGCTTCGACACTCACGTCCAGAAAATGTGAATAGGTCATCTGACATGCTGCAGATACGACTGACAGAAACCTTTGATCGTATCGAAAACAATTAATGAAAAGAGCTAAGAAAAACCACCCTTCATTTGTGCGACTGATGAATACACAAGTACATGGGTGATGCGATTAAACAGATCATTCATGACGCAGCTTCGGATATCTTGTTCATAGGAGTTTAACATCAACAACTGATATAAGAATAGCCACTTACAGTATTAAGATGTTAGGGGCAAAAGCAATTTCCATGACGGGCCTTAGTAGTGAAATCATGTTGATCCATTGAGCAGAACAAAGGCAGATCAGCCACATTGACCACGCTACCTGGGTTTGGGGGACATGTGCGGATGAGAGAAAGTGACGCCGCGCCACCAAACTAAATTCTCAGGATATTAATCCCGGCATCGTCCTTCTGTTGCGGCTAGAGCACACAAGGTTTTAATACAAATTTGATCGATAGGGGTGCAGCAGTTGAAATCGTGTATAAAAATGCTGCTTATATCCATGTTGATAGGCTGCTATCAAGGAGAAAAACCAGTTGTTCCCGATATGTTAAGTGGGAAGTGGTGTTTGTACGGTTTATGCATGAGTCGATCACGATCAATATTCTTCTTTCTTTTGATGATCGAAAAGGGCTTACTATTGTATAACCCCCATCTTGACGGTGGCGCTGACACAGCAGAAGTGCATGGCCAAGATGATGAGTCTACGAACACGCCGCATTTCGGAGAATTTCAGAGGCTGAGCATCTTCGCAGAGACGGGTATACTGGCAGAGAAGCGAGGAGCAATCAGCAGAACATTCCAGGGAGAGAGCCACCCATTGCTGCCCTTTCCTGTACAAGATCGAAAGGTATCTGCTTGGCTGGCGAATCCTTCGCTATTTACAGCTCAAATCCTGCAGATCCAGTCCTACATTTCGATATGGTTGAAGCAAGCTGAATATCGGTGGATGCCATCGCTAACGTACATGCAACAATTATGTACATGAGGTCCGTAGGTTCGGAAAACAAAGTCGTCGAAATCATCCTTGGAAGGCCAGGAAGCCGGCCGCCTCATCAATACTACGATAATAAGCCTCATTGGAACAATCGCCCTGGAGTACATAACGTGTGAATTTCTTTTCATACTTGAGCAGACAAAACTCTGATGCTGATTTATTACGAATATTGGACTACTCGCATTCAAAGATCCAATATCCTCGTTTGCTTTTCGATAAACCATCAGTCGCTACTTTCGATCACGACTCTGAAAGAAGAATTGAAGTATATACTTCCACCGGGATCTCTTCCAAACCGTTACCATAGAAAACATTTACTATGCAAAAAAAGGACCAGATCATCAAGAAATAGCTACTCTTCATTGACGGAATGTTAAGTAGTCGCCGTAGGGGAATTCTTTTTGAGATATTCTTTACCACAACCCACTCTTGACGAAAACTTGGAAGTTTGTCGAGATGTAGTCAAACTACACGTAGTTGATACGAGGAGAACCGTCGAGATTGATATAATATGTAGTAAAAATAGAGTGAAGTGAAGAAAACATCAGTTACTTGTAGTTGTATCGACGGATGTCTGAGATGCAACCTTGTGACCTCGGGCTTTGCCCGTTTTTGGGCCGTCGAAGGCAATGCTGTACCACATCCTTCCAGCCTCTGCCCGCCGCCGTTTCCATCATTGTCGCATCCACATACGGGAAGCAAAGACGACGATAACCATCGACTCAGTGGTGGTGGGTTTGCGACTAGCATCCCCTGTTATATCCGAGTCATACTCGGGTATATCTATAGTAAGCATCTCTTTTGAGATTTGCTTTGTCTTCTCACGGTGCAGGTGGATCATGGGATTCATACTCTCATCGCATTACTCCTGATCATATTCAAAGCAGGCGTTGCTGGACGAGTGCTCATGCCAGCAGCAACATCTCTGGCTTCTGGCCTTGCGTCCTGCTCTTTCCTCCCCGGTTGTAACGCCAGTGCATCATGGTCTGGTGCCATTGCACCTCATCGCGCGCCGTGTACGCCACCGCCACGCAGTCTCCATTTCCAGAATCGCACGCGTATGGAGATCGACGTGGCGCCGGCCTCGTCATCTCACCTTGTGTCTAGCCGGCATGTTTCACGCACCTTCCGCTCCTACAGTGTTCGCCCGCGTTATGTTCTGTATCCATATACTAACACTCGGGAAACAGTGGAAACGCTTCGGCATTCCTCCTACAGCAGACAAATTTGACCTGGCCGGTTTTTGGGATAAATCTGGTTATTGCTGTCAATGGGCGTCATTTTCCCTGGGGTTCTGAGAAAAGTTCAGTGGTTGAATTAGGATAATCTCGAAAAGGAGAGGATTACCCGACGGATAAACGAGAAACTCTGCTATGGAAGGGTCATATTAAAACCTCCAGAAGAAACAATAACTACGGCACTGGGTAACAGACATATACAATACCGCACTGCACGGCAATCTGCGGAGCCACTTGGCTGCATATACTTGCATATCTCAGAGCATCCCATTCCAGGTAACTCATCCAACCATCCATGCTCAAGAAACACACAGGCCATGATTCAGGAAAGAGGGAGTTCAGCCCAAAGCATTTCATCAAGGGTAATGGAACCTATCGAAAGTGATATTATTTTGATAAAGAGATCTAGCACCTAGGTTACCCGCATGCAGCTCGATATCCTCGAAGCTCGATGTATTTAGAGATGGAAGCTTTTTTGTACGATATCTTTCGCTGCGCATGCGACGGCTGAGAACGGCTTAAAAAGAGATGCAACCCAAAATGAAAAAAAGAGAACAGAAATCAAAGCATGAAGCAAAGCTATCGGATAATTGATAAAATGAAGCACATCCATCACAGGCGGCAACACTCGAGGTCTCCTTCTTTTCCTTTAAGGAATATCGCGAGGGCATCAACATCATGCAACAACCTGAATTTGTTTATTCCTATTACCAATGATGATATCTGACATACAGCTACTGTTTCGTGTCTCTGACGTTTTACCATGTACGTATATCAACCGACCATTCGCATCACTTACATAGACACCGTTCAATTACTGTAGCGGGAAACCGGCTGGTTACATAAGGAAAGAATTACTCTCCCCTTATTCGCTGTCATCGAGTTCAATAACTTTATGGCAGTGAACCAGGTCTCCTCACCCTGGTGTTCCTCAAATACGCTCGGCAACAAGGTGCATCCACGTGCACACCATTCCCATTCCTTTTTAAAGATGTGTATAGAACAACACGATTGCGCTATCCGCTTGAACATTCCAGCATCAAATTGCAATTCAACTCTTTGTCACAAACGCTTTTGTCATCATGTTCCTCTCGAAAAATCAATGTCCTCGATTTTTGTTGCAATGAAACTATCATTACATTTAAACATATCATCTCAAAGAGATTCCGGAGTAATTTTTGCTTAGGATTTTTAATGTACCATATGTGATAGATATAGTAATTGAAAATGAATGCAAAGCGGCCGTGTATATAGGGTGCGAGTAGCGATTTTGACCTAAGACATCTTGCTTTTTTGGCTTCTTATGACGATCAACCTGCGAGTCCAACGCTTCCCATTCATGATCATGATACATATATAACTTATATGCAAACTATCATAATATCTTTGGAGGTTGCTATTACAGTTTTAGCCGAATATGGTAGTCATGGAATTTATCTCTAATTACAATGTGGGCGATGACCCTCCCACCACCTCTTCCTTTCTCGAGACAGCTGATATGATACCGCAAGAATTGTGGATGATAGTACAGCCAGTTATATGGCCTCCTCGAGGTATAATAAGGTACTACGGACTTTTATGCTCTACTGATTAATAATAAGCATTCTACAAACATGCCCGAGACTCAGGATATATAGAGAGTATTAATATTAGCTGCCGATGCTGGTATGTGAAGGATTGTGGTCCGTATAAGGGCTACATCCGGCAATGTATTTCATATGGAAAACCGTTTCCACTGCGTGAGTTGCGAGATACCGGATTGCAAAATGCTTGATTACTCCAGGTTCGCGTGAAATCCAAATGGCACCATGTCCTCTCGATTTTTCTGAGATTCTTCTCCCCCCTGTAACCCGCTCTGTCCTCACTTTTACAAATCAGAATAAATGAGGGCGTGGATCACCCACTTGAGCGTTCTGTCCATTATTATCGTCGTAATGTGAGCATCATCTGAGTAATATTGAGGCACTGTCCCGTTTTCTGACAACTCGAAGAGGGCTGTTTAGCACCTGCATCTGATATGCACCGCGACGAGCGTTAGATAATAAAACCCAGATGTTCACCAAGGGTACCTAAATTTTCCAAAACCCTCTATGAAGCGCATGTGAAATTTAATGAGGGACCTTAATGCAGGGGACTACTGAAAATCGTGGTGTTTGTGCATAAAGGCTAATTCGAATGGCCTCTCTATCGCATGATAGGTGAGAAATATCGTAAATGTCGGTTATTTTGTATATATTAACTAAAAACATAACTATATTTTCCTCGGAATCGCTAATACCATATTCGGTTATCCCAAGCTTTAGTGCTCGGCACTCAGTATTCGTAGTAGGCCGAGATATTTATCCACAGCTTTGGTAACATCGCACTCGATTGCGGCAACTGTCTATATTAAGACACTCTAAAGCATAACTACTTACTAGATCCTTCGTTGAAGTCGACCAAGCTTAACTGTCTCTCCTCTGTCTAGATTTCAAAAGCGCAAGTGAAGCAACACTGAGCCAGTTCTGAGCATTGGCTTGACCTATATTTTGCTATAAGCAGATGGATAAAGGAACAAATGACTTTCCGAGAAGGAAAAACGGTACATACTTTATTTTAGTACAGAGAAAGAAATGATGTAAGCAAGTTCAACACATAAAAACACTAGGGCCTCGATGGTAATTACAACACAAGCCGAACATATCTGAATATTACAAGAAAAAGAAAAAGAAAAAGAAAAATAGCTGAACGGCGTAAGGATCGTGAAGATCGCCATCGAAACGCCTAATCAAATTGGTAGGACAAAGTGCCCTACCATTGTGATCTATAAAGTGCTTTTGCAACAAGAAACATGTTAATGGAACAAGTTTTTCATCGATTTACCTTCAATATATCTTTTTAGGAGGAAGACGGTAGCATCATCGTCTAGTACGGTGCACCTAGCTTACACAGCGAGCAGATGTATTTCTTTATAAGTTTTATTTGAATCAGACTTTTGTAAAGTAGCATTTTGTCTCAAACCTCTCGAGAACCCGAAAGCACTGCTAACTCATATACGGAACGTAAGTTAGTTCGTATAGAAGAGGGACTTACTATTAACAGCAAATGAATGGAATTTTTGTTACTGCAATATAGAAGTACTCGGTTTTTTATCGGTCAATGTTTCCCGTCACAGAGCACGTCTCCCGTTAAAATCAAACGATGCAAGATAAAATAGAAAACATTTACAACATATGTATCTAGCCCATCTATACCTAACGGGGTTTACGTTTATTATGTTATCAATACAAGTTATTGCGTGGGGACGACTTTCTGTCGGTATTTGTGTATTTCTGCTAATACAAAGCCTACTCGAAGATACCGATAGAATATTTGTGAGCATAACGCCGCCGGATTTAGCCGAACATACATTTATCTTTCTGCTGTAAAAGATGTCGTGGTTTGGCATATGTGTCTCTGCATTAATATAGAATACCTATTACATGGTTGAGCGCAGCCAGCCCAAACGTAGTAAAGCAATTTGGGCAAAGATATTCATCGCCAAAGCAATTATATAGTGCTTTGGGCTGCTCCCAATGCTCTACAGAGGGAGGAAATAAGAGAAAGTTTCCGATACCGGCATTCAAGCTGAGCGTAATCAATCACTCACAGCACTTTCAAGCCTGGTATGTCTGCCATCCAAAAAAAGGAAAGAAAAAAAGTAACTTCCCGTCCTCACCTTTATCCTTTTCTTTATTGCCTTGTCCTTCCCCAGAACACCCATGTCCATCAACGACGGCAGTTGCAGAAACACACCCTCACGGGCGAAACACCTTTCCACACCATTGTGCTTTTCCGTGCCAAAGAGAGCATACCGCGCAAGAGTTCTTGTTCCCTGTAAAAGCCAATGGCGATAGTCATGGTCATGGTCATGGTCAGGTGGTTGCTTGTGCAATCCGCGGCTTCCATATCGATCCGGCGTCATTGCCATCAAGAGCATCTCCCACTCTACCGATCGTCGCAATCAAGATAAGAGCGAGTGCGATGGTCGGTTCTCAGGTACAGTACGCTCTTTTTGGCCCATTGTCTCTCACTGCTTGTTTTCTCTATGCAGTTCTCTGCCCACACTCCACCTATCCTCCACCGATTGCCGCGATCAAGATGAGAGTGAGTGCGATTATCGGTTCTCAGGCACAGTATCAACGTATAGCTCCTCGATCTGTGATATATCACATTCTTACTACAGCTCTTCCTTTCTAGGTTGGCCTCGATGTACAATCAAGCTACATTGACGATCAATATTTTCGGTACTTCGAGATCGGCAGTGGATTTAGAGATGCTTGGGTGCGGCTTGCATTTCTAATGATCCTCCGACCTCGAAGACCTAGCGTTGTCCCTGGGATAGGCGGTCCATTTATATCAGATATTCAATGTATCGTTTCATGAATGGTCCATAGTCGCATTCTTACTGCATATTCGTCCTTTGTAGATTAAGAGGTGTCAGTACGAAAGGTCTATAATCAAAACACTCTCTACGCTTGGTCATCGAACGATTGTCGTAATAACGGAAGCATTAGCTGTCGATTTTTGAAATATAATTTTTAGAATTTCAGTCTGCTGTTAGGTAGCATCTTTATCTCAGCGCGCAAATTACAAATCTTGTAACTCCTTTCACCTTCTATATTGCAATGCTTTTCGGGTCGTAGGATCTAGAACCCTGTGACACCTAGGACCTCAATGATCAGCGGTATGCCATTGTAAATTACTTCGCAATGTGGTTGCACAACAACGCAAGTTAAGTCAAGAACGGAACCGCCAAGATGATAGGTGATGGCGTTATCACTAAGACCGGGACCAATCAGAAAATGGCGTTTTTCTTCCTGAAGCGAGCATGAATATGTGGAAGGTACCACTTGAAATAAGCTTTTCTGTACTACCGTTTACCGGATTTGGGGATATCCAAGTATTTTCGGATACTTCAAGGAGAAAGAAGCGCTTGAATTTTACTGGCATTGCCCACGGAAAGTTGGTCGAATGTTACATATCTTGATTCGCTCTTTCGCTCTCTTCCTCGCATACGCGCTTGTTACTTTTCAAACCGCGTCCAGTTCTGAGATGGTTTTCGGAATCCGGACTCTATGTTGATCTGCGTTCGTGTGTCCATTGTACGACGATCGGATCCATATGTACAGAATAGAGACCTACCCGAAAGAGTACCACGGGATACACAGAAATTCCATAAAGCTTATTCCCGGGATACTATTGCCGCTAAAAAGCCAATAAATTCAATGTTGCTCTCGCAATGATGAAGTAGCTTTACCTCAATAGCTTATGAATACGTGGTGGGAAGCGTTACGCTTTCTTATCGTTATTGGGCGTGCCGCACACTTAAGCAACTGTCCACGGAGAAGCTGGGTTTCTATACGTGCGTAACGTCGATAGATGGTTATTATTATCACAATGATGACACGTTCTTTTGCAGATCACATTGCTCCCGTGTTCGCAAGAACTATTGGTATATAGTTAATTTGAGCAGCGATTCCAAGGCAGATCAGCGATTTGCTGGTGAAGTAATTCTCTGGTATCTTCAACTTGTATATAGAGCGATATCATCATTAATAAGTCAAGTATTGTAGAAAATTATGGGATATAAGAATACCATACTCTAGATTTTATATCACAGTCTGATAAGGCACAGGGTGTCACTAACCCTAGCCAGACATTGTTGAATATTAAAAGAACAACGTTTGGGTCTTTTGAGGGCTTATATGTTCTAGGTGTTACCAATAATTTCTCCGGTGGCGTTGTGATGCCTAATTCTGCGACTGCATATGCTATATAACATGAATGTCTCCCGCTATGTATGCCTCTTCTTCCGTGGTTTGTCACGATGAAAACCAGAAGGATTTCCTTATTATTTGTGCTGCTTGCTTTAGCAATTGAAATTGCTAGTGCATACTTTCTTGCCCCTGCACTGCGCGCCAAAATGCCTGTTTTTGATGCCCTACTGTCAGCACAAAAAAGCGAGTCTTCTGCCTTTATCTATGACAGGATCCCAGAATACTTTACGCGAAACTTCAGCCGGCTCTACGAGTTAACGCAATCGAACAATAATCTCACATTCAACGAGATATCCCAAGTCAATCCACCAAAAAATATATTTCCTAGCGGGATGGTATATGATAAAATCAGCAATTCGTTATTTTTATTTGCAGCACCATCCGACCCCAGCAACTTGTCAAACACGTCGCTCATCAATGCAAATTACCTCACTGTGTACCGTTTTGAACTTTCCACCGGTGAATGGACCATTGCCTTACCGCAGTCTGGAAGGATAACAAATACAACGACTTGGCCTCGGGAAAGAGACCATTATGCCATCGCATACGATCCAGAGAACAATCAGGCCTACCTCGGTGGAGGTGTTAATTCGGACAATAAGGCGTACAATGACTTTTGGCGGATTGATTTTGTCGACGGGAATATCGGCTTTAGCAAGCTTGCTAACTTACCAAGCACACGGGTTTCACATGAAATGGCTTTCCTCAGGTAAAACGTCAACCTCAGCATTGTCCACCCAATCCGGCGGCCCTCTACCTTTTTTTTCTTTGTCCTAACGACCATTTTACTAATATAATTATCATTTTTCTAGCGACGGTCGCATTTTATTCATCGGAGGAAGTAAACAATATGGCTCCAATTTTATTTCGCTCAGCCAAATCGATGTTTACGACGCACACGAATCGCAATGGGTCATTGTGGGTCCTGCGTTGAGGAATGATCCTGCGCTTCCAAACTTTTTGTCGAGTCATACTTTAGCTGCAGGTATATAAGTTAATCCGAGATTCGCTTAATATTTGGTACTGACATTCGGTAGATTCTTTCAGGAAGAGAGTTATCGTCACGAACGGTAAAATTGTGTATATCTCACATATGCTTAGACGCTGAAACACACATACTACATAAACACATATAGGAGATACGTTTATTAATGACACCGACTACTATGCTGGCACAAAATGTATACCCATGATTATACTGGATCTTACGAGCTGGAGCTGGAACTTTGCAAATACAAGTGGTGTCCCGCCTGAACGACGAAGCAGTGCTTTTACAAATATCATGGACACCAACAAGCTAATAATGGCTTTTGGTGAGTGTATTACAATAACGGTAAGAATATGTCTAGATAAGCAATTGACATCTGCGTTTTTAATTAGGCAAAGACGGCATTGATAATTTCAACGATATTAACGTCCTCGAGTTAAATACGTTGCAATGGATTGAAGGATTCAGTGAAGAGGCCGAGGCGAGATCAAAAGCAAGGACGAAAACAATCGTTATTTCTATTTCTTCAGTGGTTTTGGGAATCTCTTTTCTCTGCATCGCTTACTTCTGCTGGAGAGAAAAAGACTTTGTCAAAAAGAAGTTTGGAAACTTGAAAGATTTTTTCTGGGATCAACGGTACGTTTACGCAGCAGTTTTTGTAAGCGTTGACTTGACCACGACTATATCAATTAGCGACGGAGAGCCCCTGTGGACCGAAATTTCAAGGCTTTCTGTCATGGGAGCCACATTTGCTTGCTTTGTAATCCTCCTTATATTCATTGTCAAGCAAGTACTTGATAGCCCCACTGTCGTACAAAGCTACACGTTGCCAGTGTTAGATCTGGAAATTCCTGGTAAGCATCTTATAATTTGCAGCTAGAACTGGTGATCTTACAGGAAAAAAGATGTTCGAATTTGCATTGACGATATCGTTGATGTCTGGGATACATTCCGATTGACATGCTCTTTCGCATCCGGATATTCGTGCGCTGATGGCATATACCCACTTAACCTGTCTCTATTCCACCCTCTCGCATTTCACAAAAACACCAGTTGTTATCTCTTCCGCGCCGAAGAAAACTATACGTTATCGACTGATCCGCTGAATCCTCAAGGGTCCAAGATTGAGTTTTCGATCGAAATTAATGAAATGGGCACCAATACAACACCAGCAATGCCTACCGGCTACTTATCGCTCTACCCCAGAGAAAAAGATCCAAACGTGCTCGTCTATAACCTACCAAATACAGACGAAATCATCATCAGCGATAAGGAATATGATGAGTGGATCATTGCTGAGCAGCATGGGGATGGAAGCAACAACATATACGAGTTAAAGATCGGCACTCAAAATAATGTTCAGTATAGTAATGGATACCGCGACAATCTCAATCCTACTGCTTGGAATCTCTTCGGCATTTTTTCCACACGGACTAGATCACCGCTTTTGGAAACAACTTTCAGCTACTTGCCTCCTGAGAAAGACAACATGGAGGAGATGCCACCTGGGTTGTTTATAGCAACTTTGCGGATACTTCCACATAAATTTGAAATTACGGTTGAAAAAGAAGTGAAGGTATATACCTTCCTCAGCGCATTCGGTACAGTTGGTGGTATTGCAGGTATTCTTTTCTCGATACAAGTCTTGTTATTTGGTCAGCGACCTCAGTCACCCTGGGGTTTTGTCCAGCGCTTCTCGTTTGGTCGCATACGCCAGTCATTGCTTCAGAGTCTACGTTCGAAGTTCCCAACGACCTACGTTCCCCTCATTGATCCCCTGAATTCGGGTAGCTCGGATTCAACCAGATTAGCAAGGATGGAACAGCGTATGTGGGTTCTCGAAAGGATGCTCGCCGCTTATCATCTGAATGAGGATGTGTTCAAGGGTCTCAACGAGGCGGTCACGGATGAAAAATTAAGGGAAGACGAAAGAAAGTCCGCGAGCACGCGGAAGACTTGATCAACTTGGCTGGACCAAAAAAATGTTTCCAATCACCACTAGACTTCTCAGAGAAGTTTGAGGGAACCTTTACATTTCATTTCCTCCATTATTACTCCGCTAATCCATAATTCTCCCCACCCTTATGAATGCCCTGATAAGATACTGTACTATGTCCATTCTAGGTTGCACTGTATATTTGACAAACTTATAATGACAGACTTTTTCCTTTTAATGATCGAATCAATGCCCTAATTGAAGATAATATATTAACCTACGCCAGATTTTGGAAATATAGAGCATTCGACCGACGATGCCAAGCAATCGCAACGGCAACCACCGGCAGAAGCAACATTGTCTTCAATGGCATAATACGTTTGACGCAGATGGTACTTCCTGTACCGCTTCCGCAGTCAGTATACTATGGTAAGGATTGATTGTTGTGCCTCTATTTCATTGGATAGGAATTCCTATCAAACCAACCAAAGCTCGGATTATCATTGTGGTTGAGAGAACTCGCTATCAGGCATGGATTGCAGACCCAGAAGCCGATAACCATGTGACATTCTTCAACAAGATAAAGCCAAACAATGGGTCGTCACATAAAAGATGAACAATCCTTGGCAAACGGCTATATTGGTCCAGCAGAGCTAGATGCGAAAAAGCAAAGTAGAAAAACAGGCCATATCTTTAAACGAGATAAGTGGGAAGTATAACACCATATCACTTCAATTTAAGTGATACTTTGTGCATTATCGTACCTGTAATCATATTGGTGCTCCCATGGACCTTAATTCTAAGCGATGCACTTGCGAAGGTCGCCTCATCGCCCCCATTAAGGAAGAGAATGTTGCGGAATCAAGGGGTCTAAACAATAAAAAAAGACAGAATATGATTCTGTGAGACTCAAAAAAGGTTTGTCCTTGATAAGAAGTGCAAACAATGGGCTTATTTATAAGAAATGCCTATCAACACGGTCGTTCTGGAGAACGGGTACGGATAATCATCTAGGCGGTCTCCCGGGGACGATGAACCAGTTAAAAGGTTGATAAAGAAGTCCATTATTTACCCCTGTGAGTGTAACTACGTCCTGAGACAGGTCCAGGAGGTGGATTATCAATCAATATAGGGTCAGAGTAATTATGATAAAGGCGCTCAAAGAGTGAAACAAATTGCTGATGTCTCGTATAGGCCAGGGGCACTACTGTTAGGAAAGAAGAATAGCAGTGGATACGGAAAATGTCAACAAGAACATATCATCTCGATTACATTCGACAGAACATATGGCCATATTCCTGGTAGTGGCCAATATGTCATGACAAATACTCTTCCTCGCCGTGTCATATAATTTATTAACGAACAAGTAGATAAGAGGCACTAATGGAAGAGCATCAAACATATGGTCCGCCTTGATAAGGATGTTTTGGGATGTATCTTGGAAAACGAAGGTTACAATGGACTACCTCTCTCGTATACAAGTGACGTACCGTTATGTTTACTACGCCATTAGAATGCATCTTCGACGTGACCCATATCTCGCGAAAGGCATGGCGGATAGTCTACCAAAAAGGGAAGAAAAGCTGTAGTAAGAGGGCGAATATTTTACAGCACGCAACCTTGAAACATATGAACAAGGAATGTTCCTTGTTGCCTTCATATCGAAGTGGCAATCGCAGGTAATAAGGACTAACTACAAATACACTTGCATTAGATATATATTCATATCCTATAATGCACTTGTGGACAGAAGATGACAGCGTCATTTGCCATGACGGAACACATGAGACATGCATCGATGGCAACAACAACGATTGCTATTTATACACTATCATCGCTAGGTACAGAACGACCGGGAAAGGGAAAGGATCGGCATGGATGATCACCAGTTCCCGATTACATTTTGGCTAAAATGGCTGAAGGGTGAGCATCAGTACTCACTCAGTCGTGTAATGATCGATGATTCTATTGCAGAAATGGTTGCTCTTAACAAAACATACAAGGTTGCTGTAAATGATGAAGCCAGTGTGTATCCGGGAAATGTGGAAGTTTTTATCTGTCGCTGGCATATCATGAGAGCATGGTAAAAGAATATTTTGACAAAACTTCTGGCGAAACCTTCAACCCATAATAAGTCTCTCGAAGACTAAAGATGCGTGAAACACTCTTACTTTAATGACTCATATGATGTATGCCGAAGTCCCTACTGACTTCGACTTAATGCATGGAGAATTCGAGGTTTAGGCTATTGAACAATGATGATGGATGGGAGAGTGCTGCACGTTATTCTCATTCTGAGAGAGAAAAATGGAACGCCGCATGGCTCACTGAATATCTTCAAATGGTGATTACGCATATGATAGTACTTAAACTTGAGTAAAAATGGCGACTGGTGACTAGTGGAGACTGTGGTTGTTTTCGTCGTCCCTTCCGTCTTCGTCCCTTTTTGCAAGTAAGTTCCCTTTTTCTTTTTTAACTGAATATTCGATACACCCAAATACTGAATAAAGAATGTTTTTATTGTTCTAAAGCATTAATTAACAAGCATCGATATTAGAGGCTACTCGCGAACGCATTACATCGACTGACCCAGTGGAGCTCTTGGAGAGGGGGTGCGCGCACACAGAGGCCTTACTGGGTCTGTATGGTTGGTATCTGAACAGCATTATATTGCGAGAAGCCCTCCCGGTCCAAGAGGATAGTAAGCAAGACAGGGCTGACCTGGGTGGTATCATTAGTATCGAATCCATCCTGTCAAAGTGCATGCCGAAATTCCTCATCTACACATTCACAGATATGTGCCGAAAAGGTATAATCTTATGCTGTGTACTATTTTGCTGCTCATGGTGAATATATATATATTGCTTCTAGCAGTGTCCTGCGGCGACTGAGCGCGGCGAGACTCTTCAACAAACTAACATTTTGCATCGCCAATGTATGATCTGTACATTTTATTGCCACATATTCCTTTGTCCCAGCTGATTTAGCCAATCTTTTGATCTCGCCACTCTCAAGGTTACGCCTTCGGTACCCTCAAGATTTTCGGCCATAACACAGCAGGGAAGCCCCATTCAGAGACCTCTAGCATTTTACTCCAGTTTCATCAACTCTAGTAATCAGGATCTCCTTTCTTTATCAAAACGGCTTTTTGTGTGCTCCCAATTTATATGGATTGCTGACGCCTTACTACGATTCTAGTGAGCAACAGTCAATTATAATGACTATCCACAATAATAAGCTCATGGTTCCAGCCAAATCACATACAGTAGCTAAAGAATATCAATGAAACGGTCGGTCACTGTGAATAGTATCCAACAAGGAAGCGCTCTGGTCAACCCATAACGCACAAAAATGACGCCAAGTGGAGTGAGTGAGTGAGTGTTTTTATTGCTCATTTAAGTTGCTGAATCTCCCTCTGAACCGAAACAAAATATCATTACCTACTCTTGCAACCATTCATGCAACATTTATTCTTGGAAATAAGTCCATCACTTTAGAATTCATTCACCCCTCCTGACTTGCCCGTTTCCTTTTTTCCCTTTGGCTTGTCGATATTGCCTCATCCATAAGAGAAAAGAAATGGGCCAATCATAACAATGTGTAAGTGCCAGTACACGCAGTTGCAGAATACATGTAGGTTCTCGGATAAGCAACGTAAAAAATCAAGCATAGAGAAAGATCTCGCCTTCGGCGCTGCCAAAGAGAAGGGATGGCTCCGTCGGAACTATGGCAAATGCGCTCACTTGCGATTTGATGATTGATGATTTGAACTTTGAAGAATAGGATTGCAGCTATGGAATATCAACTTGAGCGTATTATCTTTCACACGAGCGATAATTACATACCTCATCGTTGATAGGTATGAAGGAAACTGAGTTACTGCTATTGATCGTCAATATCTCGTCCTTAAACAAGTCGAGTGCAACCACGTCTTGTACAGCTAAATCATTCCTTCGTCAAAATAACAGTATCTTGAACCAGATAAATGCATGCATATTTATTACCTGATATCGTCTTCATCAGTGCAAGCCGGGTCACATTCCAGCAACAGATTAGATGATCAGCAGGCGCACAAGATACAAGCAGCTCGTCCGTGTAGAATTTCATCTATTTGATTAAATACTGAGCGTTTCCATATCGAGAAACTGTTTCACGTTAAAGATGCATATATACCATTGTAATTTCAGTATCGCCGCCTTTCCAGCTTGCCACAAGCGTGCCTGTTCTGGATTCAAGAAGTGAAATGGCACCCGTAGAAAAACCGATCGCAATCAAAGTTTCTGAATGATTGACTGCAATGATACGGATGTTTCCTATCCAGGGCCAAAGCGTCAGAATAGAATATATCCTTTACTGCTTCTTAAGGACCATTACCCACCTGTAAGATTTGCGCTTGATTTCCATGTATGTAAGGTTTTGAAGTTATGTGTGTCGTAAAATCTAATAAAAATTCTGGTTACTGTGTTTCTCTCCATAGCTGGACAACCCTTGCACTTACGTGAGACTCCCTTCTGCCGTCCCGCCAACGAGATTTCGGTAATGAAAAATGGGCTTTAATGTGACGACAGAAGGTCTGCCAGTGTTGAATTGGTGGATTTCTTTTCCGGTTTCCGGGCTCCAAAGCTTGTACCATTTGTGTGAGTTTCAATTATCAATTTTCTCCAGCAATACCAATTTAACCTCGCCTGCATACATGTACATGGCCATCGCAGCTCGCCATAATGTCCGTCAACCCGCTCCCTATCCCCGGCAAAAAGTGAACGTCGCTGATAGTCCCCCGCCGGTGGCCTGCGTATGTGACAAGACAATCGGAATATGGACTCGTTTCCCAGTGCTCAATGCCGTCATGTACATTTAACGACCATATCTTGACGGTCCTATCCTTCGATCCAGAGGCGAAAAGCTTCACTGGTTCATTGACGGATATCGTTCTCACTGCAGCCGTATGGCCCGCGAAACCTCGAAGCTTAAGGTCATTGAACGAGAATTGCATAGACTTTGACATTTCCTCTAAATAAAGATATGGGCTCGTTTGTATCCAATAAAATTAGAGATTATGTTATGACCGGTACCTGAGTTGGTGGATAAGAATCGGTTCCAGTTCCTTGCAAAACAACAAAATTTTTAGATCAGGTATCGCCTAAATTCTCGCGATATCCCAAATATTTACTTGCGATCTTCTGGGGAAGGCTTCCACTTTGTTCTCCAAGGAAGTACGCTAGTCGGGACCTTGGATTTTGGACTATTACTATTTTCTTTGTCGCCCGATTTTGCACTAGAACTTCCGGACGCTTTTCGTGGTGCTTCTTGTGGAGGCATTGCGAGTTTCTCTAGTTCAATACCTTTGTCATTTCCTGTCGCCAGGCAGACGTGAGCGAACGGATAGAGGCCACGAACGGATGACTCATAGAGTTTTTCATAGTCAATGAGCATGGTTTTCACTGCTACTTCTGCTTTTTCATCATTTCTGGCTTCAAATATTTCCTTCTGCTCTGATGTTTCAGGTTCAGCTGCAAATTGGTCATACATGAGCTTTTCGATCGCATCACTGTGTATAAAGTATAAGCTTCTCGCATTTTATAATAGATTAAAGCTTATTGCTCACCTTGTAGGGATTATTCGCTGAATTGTCGCTTTGCTAACAGTATTACAAAATTGATAGTAAGCGTACATCATCTTGTTTGGTTCAGTCAGTACCAGTTGCTGCAGACACTTTTTATGCTCCAACGCCCTTCTACCTACCTGATAATTTCTTTGAGCCCGCCAGGAGTCTTCTAATTCGTTTGTGGCCGATTGGCCGTCGCCCGTGATATTGCTGGTAAATCCAGAGAAATATTTTTGTAGCATGGGAGTGATCTATTGACCGATAATTAGATATATTCATAAGATATTAATTGGGTGGGTATCAGGGGGGAGTTAACTCACTGTTGCTTCCCAGTCCTTGATCGGTAAATGGCGTGTTATTCGGACAAGATGATCAATTGTTCTCATACTGAGCGTCAAGCGTAGCCTGATACTCTGTTCTGATATACTCTTGCTCTCTTCCTCTGATGGAGGAATAGGCTCCAGAAGCTTGTAAAGCGTGGACACGAAGCCCGATTTTAGTTCGGTGGCGAGCAGCTGCCCAGACATGTAATGGAGAAGTTCCTCCAATAGCGATAAAACGCTGCAAATAATGCGAGTATTTCGCTCGTTGGTTTGACGTTGCAAATGCTGGTCTATCAACGAAATCAAATATGCATATTGAATCGATGTAAATGTCTCTCCAAAAGTTTTGGCGATTTGTTTCATCGTGGTCATAAGCACCGGCTTGGGCGCATTGTCGCGGAAAGCAATCTTCACAAGTTGTCGTACAATATGCTTCGACGTTAGGATGGGCCCGAGTACCTTACAGATGTGCGCCATAGCCTCGCCCGCTAATTCTGCTACTGTCGAGGCTGCTGTTGTACCGGATCCGTCTACTACTAAAGTTCCTTTGTTTAACGCATCGTCCTTTTCGGCTGTAATCTTGACGTCACCGCAGTTGAGTGCCATCGACTCTAGGTAACATGGAAGCATCTGTTGCAAAAACGTGGCTGTTCCAAGACGCTTGACAAACTCGTCAATAATTTTCTGGTCAAATAAAGCCTTTGGAAGATTGGGTCGAAGTGTCTAGATTTTGTCTTGAGTTTAAACGGTAGATTGCGCATAGTTTTAGTCGGTCTCTAACCTCGAACATGAATAAAATAGGCTTGAGTAGGTATTGTCGTGCCTTCTCAGGTCCTAGTCGATGCGCAAGCCTTGGGAAGAGACTTATGGACCCAACGCGTGTCACATCGTGGGCGAAGAGCGAAGTGAACGTGGAAAGAATCAACATAAATGCCTTCAAGGATATCGTTAAAAAGCGTTCTATTTCTCGTCTGTATTGCTTACTTCGTTTTCAAGGTCGCATATCCGGTCAATCCATTTATCTGCCAAATACAGTCGCCGACTCCATTCACTATCATTGCCGTCTTACTGTTATTACTTTGACATCTCAGGATCGGTTTGATTATAGCTTACGCTTGATAGAATGAAGCAAGATACTCGTACATATCAGGGATGCATTCTGGGAAAGGAAAAGAGCAGGTAGGGTCACGGAAAGAAAGAGTGGGGAAAGAAGCTGAAAGAATATATTTAGCAGATGGGCGTCGCTGCCAATTGTCGTCAGTGAGCGCGGATATGACGGAAGTGACAGTAGGAAGGATCTTCAAATTTGGTTAATGCCTGTTTTATGATTTCAGCAAATGATTGACTTACATTGACGCGACCAGTGGGTGCAATATCGTACGACACATCCCCGTTCCCCATTTCAAAATAGCCACTCGCAGTATGGGACGGTTCGCCTTCTGCATCCATGACCTTTCCATTGCCAGCCATAAAGATACTTTCTATAATCTTTCCAGCACAGTACATGTCGTATGCTGCACCTATTGAAAATTTGTTCGTTGGGAATGCAGGAGCATCAAATGGATTAATATCAAACTGCTTGCTCGGCCGAGGATATATCGGATTGACTGGTAAGTTGGCTAGGGACTGCATGAATTTGTATCGTGCTGAAAATTCCATGGTTTCTTCGTAGTGTGTCAGATTTTCCACGAAGTAGTCTTCAGGTATATTGTTTGGTAACCGGATGGGTTCGTTGCGCAGTATTGATGTCAGGCCAGCTGCATTTCCAGTCGTTCCAGGGGGCACCTGCTCCGCCGCATTTGTAGACCGGCTGGTGAGTGACGTGGAAGTATCTACTGAAGAACAGCTAGAGCGGACAGACGCAGCGCGTTCTCTAATTGAAACGCTATTTCCAGAAGGACTTTCCGCCATGTGAAGGTGCGATGGTGGTGCGGAGCTTTGTCTCCCTTTGAAACTTCGTTGAGATGGGATGCTGGGTGTGCTATAACTACTTTGGCGGTCAGGAATGATAGGCTGTTGCTCAGCGGCGGACAGCTGAGTGTCCTCATTACTTGTCCGGCGCGACATCGATGTTCCGGAAGAGCTGAAAATTTCACAATGAGGAAATAGAGCATTGATCCTATTGATCTCAGGGCAGCTTACATTTTGGATTTGTTCCAATTGCAACCGCGCTGTGGGTGCTTGTCTCTGAACAACTGGATGATACCATGCTTCATGAAGCTATTTTGGCCAGCCAACAATGGGAGTGCAACATTCTTAGCCTCTACCGCACCTTTGCCTAATCAGATAGTCAATGTGAGATACGTTTACTATAGTACCACAGGATGGTTAAATTACTTACCTGTTAAGTTATTCCCAAACGTAAGGTCAATCCAATGATGCAGATTTTCTGATACATAATCACTCTCAAGTGCTTCGGCATGCTTTCTTATGAAATCTTCTGGAGATGCTGCCCATCTTGCACATCGTACAACAAGAAGTAAATAATGCATGACGTTTTACCACCGAGATAAACGTAAAATACTTACTCGGGTATCTGGAGATCGGGCATATCGCTATGTATCGAGGTGAAGATGGTAGGATCTACGAGTTCAGTTAAGTTATCTTTTCATCCACACTTCGTCAATTTCATACCAGTATAAAACTCGGGTATACATTCATCAGGGGTCCAGCTATATAAGCGCTGCATAGAAGATGGGTACTCATTCGGTTCATATTTAGATCGAACAAACTGGCAGAGAACCTTCATGTAGGATGGTAAGTAAAAGCAGGTGTATATTTGAAACGAATAGGCGACTTACTGGTATGGGAGTGCGTCTGGCCAGATATACATAGTACGTAATGTCAGAGAGGATGTCGGTAATGTGATGTGGCACTGGACCGTTAAAAGTAAAATCAAGTTGCTCTTCGCCTATATTGAGATACTTGGTTTTAAGTAATCCGCTTTGATCCACCAACCCAATCTTTTTACGGAAGGTTTACCTTTATTCATCCGGAATTTAGTCTTTGTAAAATCTCGCCAGCCGTCTTCAATCTTAGATCCACTGAAGTCAGTGATCCATGGCATGATCGGATGGAAATTTGGGTCTCCTTCTCTTCGGCCTGCCAAGTGATTAAGCGCCATCAGGTATGAGAAATTTGAAATTTCCCCCTTGACCCATTTCATAACGAGAGGCTCCTCATTGATTTCTAGAATTCATTGTCATCAGTGTTTGCAGTGCTCTTTCTACGCAAGTGCCATATCTACCTTTGTATAAACTCGATGTTTTGTATTCCTTCATGCACAGCTCGATATCTACGTGCGATGCTTTCCAATAAGCTAAATTCAAAGGAGAAGGTGTCTATCTTACTTACCAATATCCCTCGGGTCTACGCCGTACTCCATACCTGCAAGTTGGATCCAGAGGTTCTCGTCCACCAATATGTTTGATGACTTTATGCTATATTCTTGTGTTTTAATCAAGAACCTTTAAGTATCTTCTCTTTTTTTTTTTACCTCCCATGCAGTATCCCACGGCTGTGAAGGCTTGCAAGTGAGCGGAGTATTTGGTACACCACGAAGCATTTCTTGAGGTTTGAGCTAAGCACGCCGGGGTTATAAGTGATGAGATCCTGCAAAGTCGTTCCTCGATAGTGGGCAAGAAAAAAATAGGCGGTGTCTGATTCGATAATGGAAAAGACCTCGGGTAAATTAGAATTGGCGAGGTCAGTTTGTGGCGGATGGATGTCGGCTTTGCTGTCTGCATGATCATCAGCTGTGTCCTTGTCGATTTGCTTTCGGAGTGTAAGATGGTTCGGGCCGTCATTATCTACAATTTTGTAACGCTTGCTCTGTGGCCACAGCATCATTCTTATCCGCTTCAAGAATACCTAGATATAACTTCCATAAGGATAACATATATAGTGGGTGCTGCCGTCAAGATATTTCTTCACCTCCTGTCTATCTGCATCGGGGACAGAGGCATCAAATATTGATTCAAAAGTACCAAACGAATCAGTCAATCCTTGAAGCGCCCCCCCATCTTTCTGACTTTCATGATCCAAGATGAACGTCTTGTTTCCGTTTCTGGTTGCGTAAGTGTTACTTTCTCGTGGTGCAATTGCAGCCCGATGGTACAGCTCAAAGCTATATATATATATATATATATATATATATGTTCAGTAGCTTTCACAGATGCAAAGGATCGCTGGCTTACTTGTTCCGCAGGGTCGGGTCTTTAGCGAGTACATTGACGTAGATGTTCATAGTAGGTGATTGTTTTTGATGCTGATTATTACCACTTGGAGAGCACGATGACGAAGATGCAGTAGTATGACTTCCCGGACTTTTCAAAGTAATTTCATCACTGTCCGAGTTTGTGAGCCGCTCAATCCAATCGCTATCAACCTACAACCAAATGGGATCGTTCAGACGTGTTTTTATGCATGATAACTTCTCTCCCTTTATACCACACAGCAAGCTGCAGATCCTTCGTCACGGCCAGCAGGGAAAAAAGGAAAGGCTACATTAATCTTGAGATCCCTTGAGATGCAAGCTTTGAGCTCATTTGTGCTAAAACTGTTTCCCATGAACCCGGCTAAAGAAAAAGAATAATTGAAGATGTGCGTTCTGCGAGGCGGCGCGTGAATTCTTTGAATGCGGTTTAAGTACATTGCGAAATATTCCCACCAGAATGAGAAAACAGCTAGCACCTTGTTTGAAGTCAAAACTATGTTCTCCTTACGTGCTATTCCTGATGTACACCATTTTAGTCTTAACGAAAAAAGGTGGTATAAACCTGTCTAATATAGTCGTATCAGCAACGAATCGCTGCTCTAGGAATAAAAACTGCTTTCCGGTTATCTTTTCACATGAATTATGCTGTACAAATTTAGTGGTTTTTCGACATTTGACCACTTTACCATGTCACTTATCAGCATTACAAAAACTCGCACAAGGAAGCGAGAACGCTGATCAGTCTACCCGGGTAGGCTTTACGTCAAAGGCTAACGTTAGCAGGGCACCTTACATTCCTGTCAGAAGAGTTTGGGGGCATTGTCGACAAAGTATCTCAAGGCCAACCAAACAACCACGGAACACCCGACGGATGTCCGCCACTCCTGATCTGCTCTGTTCAGCAGGAACTATTTAAGCTTTACCCTTTGAGATTGTAACTGTGCAATAGGAGGCCATGCAGAAGGAAGGGCCACAATGATTATTGCTCAATCACAGCGATAAGGACCGCCAGATTTCCAAGCTGTTGCCGAAGCGTCAGGCTGGAAACTAACGCACACTCATATACAAAAGGATTTTCAAGTCGACGGGCATTCGCTCGCAAGTTGCTTATTTCGAGATTCTGAGATATTGATCACACCCAGAAGGGTGGAGTTATTTGTGTAGAGATATTGAAGGGGTATAATGAAAAAGTAAGTCAATGGACTATTTTTAAGTATAAAAAGGAAACACAAGTCTACGGGTTATGCTACTGTTATCTCTTTTAGTAAATAGTTGTCAAAAAGTATAAAAAGTGTGAGCGTAATACTCATGTTTTCTTTCTCTTCTGTTTGTTATTCTCCCTCTAAAATGAAGATCAGTTTTCCAGAGTAAGCGCAGGATATCGTCAATAAGATAATGTTAAGGATTGAACACGATTTCGATATGGATTGGATAATTACTAAGGCCTCTAGAAAATGCACGAATGTAAACAGTGGCGACATTCTAGAAACGGCACGGAATACTGTATGATCGGTAAGCGCACTTTATTCTGAAGAGCTGCCTTCTGAGCCGCTGCTAAGACAGGCTGCTTCCACAGGAAAGTAACCAGATACTGTACCTGATTAATCCCTGTGGAATTGTATGAAGCTTTTCAAGGGCACATTCCTTGGTTGCATCGAACATACTGAGCCTTAAATGCTGCTCATATCCATTCTTGATGTGGCTCAAGCCGTCGTCTTGCTTGAATATATCTGACTGTGCTTCACAGGCGGCAAACGCAGACAAAACCCTTTGATCAGTTGGGCCAATCGGAATGTTGTATCAGGGAGTACCGTATATTAGCAGCAGTATTATTTCAGACGAGATATTTCGGGAAATTTCACCCATAAATAATAGCAGAAAGGCAGCCATTGGCGTATATTCGTCAATGACTTTGGAATAAATCTCAATGCCCTTCTACAAGCCCGTGAAATCATCAACGACTTCCTTAAGCATTTGGACAGCGCTAATGACGTGATTAGAGGTCCAACAAAGAGGCTGTTTTCCCAGTTGGATCTCTCCATACGCGGCTCAGCAAAATCCGTCAAGTGGCTGTCATACTTGTTGTACTGCTTTGATATATTCTTAGAGGTATCGTCGGAATGCAATACCAGCGAGCAGAAATCATTCCATCAAGGTAGATCCTGTAAGTATTCTTTAAAGCGTTCAATACAGGAGGTGTCGGCCCATAAATGAGGTTGAGAACCACGAAGAGGATAGTCCACTATCTCCATTGAGCATGAAGAGAGAGAGTACCCAAATCCATAGAAGAACTTTCTGCCTTTCAGAACAATAGACTTAATCAAGTACATTTCAATGTCCTACTTCATATCAGAAACCGCAAAGTTGTTGAATGTCCATAAGCCTAGAAGAGTGCGTCGCCAGGATGATTCGGCATATTCAGATGGGCACCAAATACATGAAATACGTTGGCATGTGCGAATCTGTTTCTGGTGTAAGATCTCTCCAAGAGAAACCGATTTAGATATCTTTCCACCTCGATAAGGTTGCCCACCCAGTAGTCAAATCTTTTTGATGTGAGCATAAGATGTTTGAACAAAGGGTCATACTTTTAGTGTCGCCTTCATTTAGGTTCCGCCGCTGGTCTTCAGACAGATCTGGAAGCTTCAAGAGTTGCATCAGGACAAGTCATCGTATATGTTATAGATATTCTGATGGCTTATTGATCGAGAATTCGTGAGTTTGGCCTGAAATTTGGTTAAGGGCACTGCCCGTAGACATTTGAAAAGCGGGGATTTCCTTCTTCTTTTTTCCCCCAAGTGGTGATTGAAAACTTCATCTGGTCATAGGAACTTCAGTTTCTTTCCTTTTTCTCTACGCGTTCTTAAAGCATCTCCATGGCGAACCTTGTCGTTTTGAAAGATCTCTCGGAAGCTATATCTTCATCGCCGTTGAACAGTGTCGTAGTCCTCCTGTTCATGACACTGCGCTTTCACAGTCAGTAGCGAACGGATCTACTATTCATCCAATACTTCCCGCAAGTACATTTTGATGCCCTGACTTTTCCCATCTCACATCTATCCAATCGGTGATTTCATTTCCTCTTAATGAAGGCGCATAGGACAATCGCCTGGAATAATAACTACAGATGGGGCGTAGCGGAGAAGCGGCGTCAACGGGTAACACTTGTTCCGTCAAAGCTACCAGGTTCATCCCAACGCGTATAAAAAGAGAATTGGTTTTATTCAATAAAAAGGGTCCCGCCTCAACGACTCATTTTCAACCCATTGGTTTTCATACCTAGCAATTTTCTATACAACAACACACAGCGTTAATACTACATATTGCATTGTTATAATGAGGCTTTGGCTCACCTTTTTCTCAGAAGGACACTCTTGTATATCTCCCTGCCTTTGATGGAATTGTACTTCTACAGATGTTTTTGAACCCCTCTCAATGTCTCGTACAGGGTGGGATTATGGCAAAGTTGACATATATAAGTTTCGTCTCCGCAGATCTAGGGCTGAATTAGGTGCTCGTCTTCATTTTATAGTTGAGTTGCATAATTCCTGGGTTATGGTAATTGATAAAATGACGAAGTACGCGCTGGGAACTTCCGTCACCTGTATTCATAGTGGGAGATTGCGTTAATGGCAAAGAAGACCCAAAAAATGTCGCAACGTGAAAAGGAACATCAGTGTTCAACGCTAAAGTGCTATACAGAAAGAGTTAGGTTAGATTGGGTAGGCAGCGAAGGGTGTAAGATGCTTTCCAACAAGACAAGACAGGACAGGACAGGATCACAGAGGCCAAGAGAAGAGGTGAACCAAAAGGAATCGTAATGGAAATGAAGAAACAAGATGACTGATTGATCTTTTACTGTTGATATTACTACGGCTATGTATCTGTGTGTGCGTAGGATTATGATGAGAAAAGTACTGATGACAATAATTACGATTGAGGAGATTAGATGTCTAGATATGGACTTTGTTGACGATAGATATACGAAGTTAACTGAAAACCCCATCAAGGGCCATTACATATACATTCTTTTCGGAAATCAAAGTCGCAGGGTCGCAAAAATAAAATCGCATGTAGCCCAGAAATCTTTACGCACGATGATAACTCGAAGGTCTCATGCATACACGGAAAGATGTCGCACAAAAAAAAGCTTTCTCGTTTATACACGTTTACATTCTGAAATGAACAATATATTTCTTTTACAATGGGCAAGACCATACCGTTGATGAGGAAATGTACTCTCTACAATCCATTTGTTCTCACGCTGAAAATCTGCGTAGCATACCTTGCAACTATAACTCTGAGTTTATTGCTACGCGAAAGGATGTGGACATTCGGATGAAAAGCAGGAATCAAGCGCGGTTACATAGCGTACACTGACCACGACAAGGTCAGGTTTTTCAAACGAATGTTTGGGAAGGTTTTGAGCGCATCAGCTGCTGCAAAAAAGCTAGGAATCCCTGTTTCGTTTAGCCCAGCAATGGGCATTACAGTACGAGAAGGACCCTGGCAACATCTTTAAGAAACCTAACGCGAGGGGTCGTTCACGTATCCACAATGAAGAGCATAGAGCGTTATTTTTGAATGCGTTGATGAGAATCCATCTGTCCTAGAGCAGCTGATGGAGCAATTGCTCCAAAGATCTGCAGCTCTCAAAGCATCTAAAATGACACTCCATCGATTTATGAAAAACGAATGCAGCTTGTCATTGAAAATGGCTTGGTTTCAGCCTGTAGACAGGAATAGAACTGCGAAGATCCAAGAGCGCCTTGACTGGGTGCGCAGATGGGACAGGACCGGCATTAATTTTAGAAAAAACTGCGTTAGTTTTGATGAATCTAGAACCCATATTAATATTAAAACGCATATGGCATGGTATGGTTCAAGAAAAGGACTCCCGCAGTGGCCACAAAACCAAAGACAAGAGCAAAGAGAATCACAATCTTGGGAGCAATCTCAGCATCCGGCGTCACTAAATATAGCTTGAGGCTCCCGCAGCCACCAATCAAGAAAAGAAAGAGGATAGGTCAATCTGAAATTGCGAGCAGAGGAACAATAACTGGACATTATCTCAACTTCCTTATGGCTACAACGGACGAGATGGATATGTACATATGAAGGGCCATTATTTGGTAATTGATAATGCAACTACCCATAAGGCCAAGGATATCGCTAAATACATCGAGTGTCGAGGATATCGATGTGTTTATCTTCCACCATACTCGTCTGAACTCAATCCGATTGAGCAGTTTTGGTCAGTTGTCAAGAGAGAAGTAAAACGCAATTGGCTCCTGGAAAGCGAGATGCTGATAACCCAAATCAGTAAAGCATGCAATAACCTAAAGCTGAGTGATTTTAAAGGTTTCCTTACTTATTCTTACAGATATTCAGCCAACTGTGGTAATAGACATCAATTATGAATGTGGTTTACTGTATGATAATTCCACACATATCACTATAGTACAAATAATATTGGATACTTGAAAGTTTTTATTTTCGTGATCGCGGAACTTCAGAATTAGAAAATAATGTATGTACCGTTTCGTCTAGGACATGTGGATGTTCTATAAACATATGCTGATCCATCACGTCCGAAAGTTTTTAGAACTATGTAATGCTGAATTTAATGTCCAAGAACTCATTTTTCTTCTTTCATACAATGCAACGTGCCAGAGTCAATAAACGTAACAGGGAATAGAGAAAGATTTGATGAGAAAAAAATATAGCAGCATAAGGGACGTAGAAGTGCTTACCAAGCTCCCAATCTTTGTGCGTTGCACTATTTCCATGGGCCCACTAGCCTGTTTTGCTGATGCTCCTGCACATCGTTTTATTCTTGACTTTACAAACGCACAGATATACCGTTGACAACTGTACTACTGAAGGTGACTGTTCGTATCAATATAGCTTCTGATACGCGACCATATACATGTAGTCCGGTTTATCCACATTAAGAGAAATCACAAGTGCACCTGACAGGACACGAAACCAAATTATGCTGAACATGTGTCATCGTGTAAGTTTTATTCAAACCTGCCTATATCAACGCAATACATCCTTAGGCGGGTACCTACATCGGGTTCTTAAGGAAGAAGAAAGGAAGGAAGTTTGGGACCTCCGAATGGGACTATAATAGAAACTGATATTATAATTGATATACTGTTTGAATGCTGCTGTTAAGATATATGGTGTTTTCTAAATATTCAAAGAGGGTATGTGTATAGGAGAAAAGGTAGAAAAGGCAATAGAACAGAAGTTAATCGAGATAAGGTGATAATTGAATGAAAGCTGTGCAGTGATGGTGCTCATCGTCTGTGGTTTATGTAGGGAATATCTGAAGATCGGGTTGTGTAAAGTGAGAAAGAGTGATACTGGATGAAGGCCTATGCTTGTGTGAATTTAATTTCAAGGCAAATCATTGTCGACGTCTTCATGGTGGTGGTGGTGGTGGTGCTGTTCTCCGTGCTCGCCCTGCTCTTCGTGTCTTTGCATTTCGTTGGGCTGCCGCTGGTTCTCGGAGCCTGATGCCTACCACGGCCTCTGGGCGAAATCTTTGGGGGGATCGAACGCTGTGTGCGAAGGCGGTGGATGATATGGTGCATGTTAAGGTACACTGCTATGTCTCTGTTCCACAATCGAGGTTGGGGTCCGTTCTCTGCGCTGTCTACTGTACAGCTTTTGTTGATAAATCTATTGAGAAATGGAATATTAGGGAGATTCTTTTTATGAAAAAAGATAAGCTAACACTGCAAGTGGAATGGAATGTGTACCTGAGGAGCCTATGGCAAATAATGTGAGTACGCCTCCTTTCTTCATGTCCTCGCCGAGCAGGTTTGGTTTCGCAACTTGTTTGAACGTGCGTAGGCTATCAGCCTCGCAGGCTGAACAATATCGGCTCGTTTTGAATTCTTGATGAAGTATACTCTACTCCCGCACTTCCCCAGAAGCCGTCGAAGATCTTTTCCTACGTATAGAGCGGACCAATTTCCAATTATGTATACTGCGTTCGGACCGACCTTGGCATCTAGCCTGTTCACATGTTTCCGGTTGGCACGCTTCTTGTTTATGTGCGCGGACAATCGCAGCGAACGGAACAGGTGTCGTATCCACGACTACTCTTCTTACCTAACAGCAGTGTACCTGTTTTACACGGGACATCAACACTTTGTTTCACTCTTTGAGCGCCGTTATCATAATTACTCTCGCGCTATACAGAGTCATACGTTATATCCCGGACCTGTCTCAGGACGCAGTTACAATCAGAAAGGTAAATGATGAACTTCTTTATCAACCTTTTAGCTGGTCCACCGTCCCGGGAGTCCGCCTAGATGATTATCCACACCCAGCCTTTAGAGTGACCGTTTTGGTAAGCACTTCTTATAAATAGGCCCATTGTTGGCACTTGATAAAAAACAATACTTTTCCGAGTCTCACAGAATCATATTCTGTCTCTTTTTATTCTTAAAATCCCTTGATTTTACAACAGGCTCATGATCCGTGACAGTGGACTTGTAGAAGTCATGAGAGTACTGGAGACTGCAGCTGCTATGTAAAGCTATTTGTAATATCTTCCTGGATCCAGAGTATTGCTAAGTCTATCTGCTAGGTATCCGTCGGCCAGCCTGATGAGTGGTTCCAGGTCCATAAGACGTTCCAGCAAACGGCGATATTTTTTGGTCATCCAGGTCTTGTCCTTTTGTTTTGTATATCGGAATTGTATGTGGGCACTCGACCCAATGTTTTTTTGCACCCAATAGAGCATATCTCGCCTGTCTGGGTTGATAGTCACACGCCGACCGGCTATCTCGCGATGGTCCGCGGGGGTCAGGTCGGTGATGTAAAGCAGGGGCTCCTGTATCGCGCCTACTTCGGTTGCATTCGGCAATCCACCAGGTATCCTCTTCTTGAAGACAGTAACGCAAACTTCATCACGTGCTTGATCCCTCATGGCTTTGGAGTTCATATTGATGACCTGAACCCAGTAGACGGGAATCTGGACCCAACCTGTCGCTTGCCATCGGACCGCCATGATGTTCTGGCGTAGGAACCTACTATACTCTCAAATAGGATGTAGCAACGTGACCACGAAGCGCCAAGAGCGAAGCAGCTGAAGGTGGGGAGTCCAAGGGTTTCAAAAAGAAGAGCAATCTGGTAAAATGATCCAAGGTGCTTTTGGTTCCGTAATGGATATTATCGTGATCAAACGTATAGTTGATGGGGTATATTGCGAAAACAGGCTGGATGCGGTTGAACGGTTCGCGTAAGTACGGTAGATCATCAGGGATGTCATCCATCGATACACCACGGCGTGAGACGGCGAGTTTGAGCCTTCTCGCGGGCTCAATGATCGTCTCTCAGATACGCCGACTGATTTCTTCCAAGTACAGGCCTTCTGCTATCAGTTGTTGTTCAAGGGCACCTTTTAGTTGTCTGATGTTGAGCAAAACATTAACAGCGTGTCGGAAATGCGGACCGAACTACATACTGATGTTGTTGAGGTATGCAACATAGATTCGTGTGCCTTCATAGGTCACACATTGCTGCGAGTATGGGAAACATCGCCTTTTGTATACGATGATTAGGAGGTACGAAGACAACCAGCGCTCGATCAAAGTTCGGTATGTAGCCGTGTCGCCCACGACATTCGTTGTCCTTCCATAATAAGTCAGCGAAAGCCAAACTTCCTTGAAGAACATTTTGCAGACGCATTCCCTGAAATCGAGGTTTCCATCGTTTCGGAAGCTATCCGGTGCCGTCAATAGAGGATTTTACCACGATGATATTGGTGGGGCAGGTCGGTGAGGATTATTTCTCGGGACATTGGAGCAGCCATGGTATGTATGATATAGGAGGTCTAGTAATATTTCAGTATCTTACAGCCATGTGAAATACATCGCTTCATACCTTTAAAACAACGTGGCTCGAAGAAAGATTGATTTGTGTTATGAAGTTGAACAACACGCTTTATGAACAAATCTGTGTCTCACAACTACTGCCAATGTTTGCTTTCAGATTGTTTCCACGTAGGTGTGGGTAAGTATCAATAACAATGGATTTTGTACGTAATTCAATATTTGGGAAAAAACCACATCTGTGCACACCCAGAGGGAGCAGACAACCAAAATACATAGTCCAAACGAACCGCCATAATCCTTCGCGCGACATCTTTGGTCGCAAATTACAAGAAAGATCACCCAAAGCTTGAATCGGTTTGCCTCGGACATGATTGTGAATTCTTAGACAACAATATTTCCGTCAGAGATAACAGGGCTTATTCCTAGCGGTTTGATTTTGATGTACGTATCCATACCTTGGTGGATAGTTGGCATTGACTTCCTCCAAGAAAATAAAATAGTAGCAGGAATGATAATAGCGACTCCAACAATGAGGACTGCAAGCGCAAGAGTACGAACAACAGCTACTTCTCAAACAAAGTAAGAGTGGACTTACAAGACCGCAGCAGGTATGTACAATATTATACAAACCGGAAATATTACCTTTGTTCCATCCATGAAATGGTTTGTGCGCCTTGATTTCTTATAAATAATGGACTTCCTATGCGAACTCTTCTTTATCAATCCATCCTCAGCCTCTTTTCCATGGCCTTACCCGGTATGAATCTATATGCTATCGTCTTGTCTTTTATTTGTCACTGGAACTCGTTGCTGTTTCTAGATTGACCAATCTTACTCGTACCAAAGGTCATGGAAGGGAATGCGACGGATACCGGGCTCCCCGGTGGAGCTGTAATTTGGCTGCCTTCGGGCAGGGCCCTTCCCTTTCCTTGCCTCCTGTTCCTCCGTCCCGGTTATCGCGGGGACATACCAGGCTAACCCCGTGGACGGGGGTGCAAGTTAAAGAGTATGGAGAACGATCAATATTCTTTGTTGACTAACGGTTTTCTTTATTGCTTCCAATACCGATGCGAATTCTTTGTAACTATTGATACGGCAGTTTATACAATGCTATGCGTCATTTTTTTGTACTTTGTACGACATTTATTTGAAAATAAAGTAAAACCAAATGCGCAATGCCACTATAATCACAAATCATAGAGCAATGGATATGAATGTTTAAGGAACTATACGTACGCAAGTATAGGGAGTTAAGCTGTCTGCCTCCATTGTAGTGTCCTGGTCCGACCATGACATGCTTGCCATCGACGTCCGCTTGGAAGACAACGACTGTGGGCCTGGTACTTTGGTGCTTCCATCCTTTATTCCTCGAGCAAGACTAATTTTGCGCGCTCTTGGATACCACTTTAAATTGTTATTTCTGTAATCGCGCAACCCATACCACCCGGCGCATACTGAGCAGCGGAACAGCTCGAATACGTGCTAAAGGAAGCTGCTTTACGTTACGGCTGCCAGGATAGTCAGGTCATCAAAGCTCGATTGCAGTTTATCCAGCACCTTTGAGGCCTCCACATATGTCAACTCCATGGCCTCAGTGTACCAACGTTTGGCGCCATCGCTGATATTGGGAGACAACTTGCGAAAATCCAGGAACAGCGTAACCGCCAGTTGCTACTGCGTTCTACTTCACGATGACATGAACAAGGAGAACGGAGTAACAAATACTTCTATAAGGTACTTCGCGAACGACACTTCGCCACAACCATCATCGAACTCAGGGATCTGCGTTGCAACGAGTTTGCAATCAGCAACGGCCCTTCTCCGCATGGCTACCAGAGTTATACAGAATTATGCACGACGGAACCTGTCGATCAGGATACCGTTGATTAACTCTTAAATCGGATCCCTAATGGTGCAGCTTTGACCGAGGCGTAACAAGATAGGCTGACAGTCCTGTTTGACCGGATCGAACTACGGACGATTCAAGAGCGTTTGCCGCTACGGACAGCCCTGGTCTTGATGCATCCATCCCCTGTAGGCTGTATCATCACCGTCAGGGTCACTCGCATTTCGTGCACCTGATGCTTCGATTCCTAAGTCTTGCTCTTCAACAAGAAGGCCGTTTCCCCAATCGTAGCTCAACACCAAGATGGTGCTCTTCTTTAAAAAGGTGATCCTCATTTACTTGCCAACTAATGACCTTTGTTGGCGAATCGAGTTCGACCGCTCATGCCTCAACTCATCACTCCACACCAGACGGGTTTCTGGGAAATCGGTTGATTTCAGACGATGGCTGTGTTGCACAGAATCAGATGGGGCACATCCAGATAGCCTCGTTCATTCTGATTATTTATATCAGGCAATGGCAAATTTGACTTTTCGTCCTCTTATCTCTCATTCCTTATTGTCTCTGTGTTGTTATGTAGAGAATGTTAGATATGAAAGCCAATGAGTCACAATCGGGTCTTTGAGACGGGATCCTTTTTCTCGAATAAAAACAATTTTCTTTTTATACGCGTTGGGATGGACCTGGTTAGCTCTGGCGGAACAAGTGTTAGCCGTTGACGCCGCTTCTCCGCTACTCCTCATTTCCAGTTATTATTCCAGGCGATTGTTCCATCCGCCTTCATTAAGAGGAAATGAAATCACCGATTGGATAGATGTGAGATGAGAAAAGTCAGGGCATCAAAATGTACTTGCGGGAAGTATCGGATGAATGATAGTCCCGCTCACTAATGGCTCTGAAAGCATAGCGTCATGAACAAAAAGGACTACAACATCAGCCCCCCCAACCAGGCTGAATGCAGCCGAAAGCTGTGAATAGTCCTGCGCTTGCTGCTCTATCAATAAACATGTAGCAAGTTCAGCCTGGAAAAACCCTCGTAGCAAAAACCCCAGTGGGAAAAATAAAAGGGAAAAGTCATCAGCATAAGCGCGTGGTCGCAGACGTTTACGGATTGCATCAGCTGCGGTATCTTGGGCTAGGGGTTTCTTAGTCGAGCTGTAGTGCGTTGCGCGTCTAGTAGTCGTTGTGTAGGATAGCGTGATGGGGCTACCCGTGACCGTTGCTCGCGTGCTTCGCCTTTGCCATGGTTGGGATTACGGCTCTGCCATATTCATTAATTAGTTCAGGGTCATAAAATGAGCAGCTGGTTCCCATGCGTCCACTTTCCGTGTATCCCTTCCAGCGCGTGCAATAAGTGTAGTTGCCTGGAGTGCCTTTATAATCAAACATGGCCTGAACTTTGTAATGGTGCTGACTAAGTAGCACCGTGTCGTGCGATATCAGCTTGATGTGAGAGGGCGGCGTATTGAACGGAAGGAGTGTGGCCGTGGAATCAGTTAGTATGTAAGCACCGCCCTTGTTGGCGCCGTTGACAGTAAACGATCCTTCATAACGTGGATCCAGTTTACTGCTCCTAGTGACGTTGCGGATCATAACTTTGCTGCCAATTGGATAAGGGCCGATTATTCCGTGATTCGAATTGAAGCAGGCTTTTTCGGCATCTCGTGTAGCTTTCATGCGTTGACGGATGGCTAGTATGACGATCAATTACATCTCGCTGAGTCGTTCCGTGCTGCTTCGTAGTCAATTATAGGCGGGGCGCTGCTGTATGTAGTTGTGTCTGTGTAGTTTGCGAAGGTATTAGGCAGACGAGCAACTATAAGCGAGAAAATTTCTTGCCACACACCTGCTTGATGATCGCATTATTGGCAAGACCGACCCACTTTTCTGCGACGCCGTTAGCGGGTGAATGATAATGTGTAATCAAGCGTTGGTCGTGGCCCGATATCTTTGTAACCTGCGCGATAAGGTCGGTGACAAATTCCGTGCCATTGTCACTGGTGAGTGTGCGCATTGGTCCATATTCCACCATGTATGACCAGCATACTCGGGCAACACTAAGAGCAGACTAAATCAGCGGGCCAAATGATCGCCGGGATAGTGAGCGGTGCCATGACGCAATGGCTGAAAGCCATGCTTGCAGAAGTTAAACCGCTGACAATCCGTGCATTGCAAGACGAGGTTCTGGGCGTCTTTGTGCAGGTTAGCCCAGTGTATCCCGTCCCTGTGAATGGATTTGGTGATTGCGTCGGCACCGAAGTGACCGAATAGGTGTGTTTCTGCAGCAGTTCGGTACATTCGCGTCGTAAAATCGACGGGTTCAAAGTGTTCTGCGCGTGCGAGGATGGGCGCATGATCGTCGGTACTGTACTGAGACGAGGTGAAGAGAGCTTTCCTTGGGGCTGAGCCTGCAGTGTGCGTGATAAGATTTCATGACGTGCTGTCTGAAACGTTGTTCTTTCCTTTAGCCCCCCCCCGACAGGCCTTTGTCCGCAGAAAAAAGACGGGAGAAGGCGTCAGCTAGAACATTGTCCATTCCAGGCAAATGCACTACATCGAAATTGAAATCGTACAGATCGTCGAGCCAACGAGCCATCATACGGTTGACTAACGGTGCATATGGAGATACGTTAGTGCAGCGTGGTCAGTGTAAAGGGCAAAACGGCGTGTCCAAAGCCAGTGTCGAAACTGTCGAAGTCCGTAGATGGCCGCAAAGAGTTCAAGTTTAGTAACCGACCAGCGCTGCTGGCTGGGAGAGAGTGCCTTGGCCTTGAAACCGATGTAACGATTCTGATTGTTATTGAGCTGATAGAGACACACCCCCACACCGACATCACTCGCGTCCGTGGCCAAACAAAAGGGTTGTTGCAAATCGGGATGACAGAGCACTGGAGCCTGAGTGAGAGCGATTTTCACGTTGTTGAAGGCGCGCGTGTGTTCTTCCGTCCATAATTGCGAGAGGTCACCTGCGTTGCGTAAACTGTCCAATGGCCACGTAGTTGCGGAAAACCGAGGTACATGGTCACGGAGAAAATTCACGGCGCCGAGGAACCGTTGCATGTCCTTACCAGTGCTTGGTCGTGGCCATGCTGTGATGTTGGCGACTTTGCGTGGATCCAAAGCAATACCCGCGCCTGAGATACAAAATCCCAAGAGGTAAACCTTGCGCTGTCCGAAGGCGCACTTGTCCCGATTAAGAATGAGGTTGACCTCGGTGAGGCGACGGACCACTTCTTGGACATGCGATACGTGTTCTTCGAAGCTGGCACTATGGACACACAAATCGTCAATGAAGAGCGACACATATGGAAGGTCGGCGAAGAGCCGTTCCATGACAGCTTGATACTTAAATGACAGAGAGCGGATACCAAAGGGAGCGCCTCGGAACGCATACTGCACGCCATTGACTTTGAATGCTGTTTTGTGCTGGTGCTCGTTCGCTATGGGAAATCGGTGGAAAGCATTGGTCAGATCTAATGTCGTGAACACTGTCGATCCGGCCGTGCGCTCAAAGATGTCGGACAAGTGGGGTAATGGGAACCGATCCTCGGGGAGCAGTAAGTTGAGCTGACGCACATCCAGGCAAGGGCGATATTTTGTATAGTTGCCCTCGTTGTCCTTTTTTCGCGCGAAGACGATCGGACTATTCCAATGACTGATCGTGGTCAAGCGTGTGATTACTCCGTCGGCGAGCCATTTGTCGACGTGCTGCTGTAATAAGGGTTGAAGAGCAACGGGTAACTTGTATTGTGCGCGGTAGGCAACAGCTCCAGGAGGGGTTTCAAGTCGAACAACAGCCTCTGGTAGCGTACAGAAGGAATCAATAGGGATCGCTGCATTGGCCTCGAGGTAAGGTTGGATGGCATCCATGAACGTCTGGTGTTCACGTGGCGAGCCAGCTGGAGAGTTGTTGGGCAGAACCGAATCGTCATCGCCAGTGGACTCTGGTACTCGGGCTAGTGCTGATGCGTCCCAATGCGTGGGTAAACCTACTAAATGGATACCAATCTGATTCATAATGTCAGTACCAATGCAAACGTCAACCTGGCCATGTAAATCCAGCACGTCAAAAGTATGGAGAATGGTCCGTTGGTTGCAGCTCAAAGCCAATTTTTTATTAACAAATCCCACACGCGGTAGGCTAAGACCAGCCGACGCCAGGTGTATGACACCCTCAGCCGGTGTCACCGGCCAACCGAAACGCGCGCACAAAGAAGGGGAAACAGTACTGTCAGTAGCACCGGTATCCAGGAGGGCCCAAAGGCGCTCGCCTTCTAATGTGATTGGGAAATGGTATGAGCGTGTGTTTGCGAATGTTAAGTCCTGTGGGAGCGTGTACTTACACTCGCTGGAGGGACCGTGCAAGGCCTTATACACCTCGGCCATCTCTACGTCCTCTGGTTCGTCATCAGAACCCGCGAGGGACGCAGAGGGCGAGGCGGCAGGCAAGGGAATGACAGGCGTTGTGCGCGAGGACGAACGCGAAACAGACGAGGACGAGGAGGAGACCGAAGACGACACATCGTTTACCTTATTTTCCGGCGACGCCGGCTTCGTCGCGTCGCTGCTGTAGGTTCGCGAACCAACGTGCACCAGGTTCTTGTTCTTTCCCTTGGCGTGCACGTGCGATCGAATCGCCAAGTGCTTTGTGGGGCACTTGTGGCCTGGCACAAAGGCACCACCACACCGGAAGCAAGTGCGACTCTTGTTGCTTTTTGGCGATGGCTGCGGTGACGGGGGCGTGCTTCTTGGGCGGCGGCCCTCGTGCTCGTCCAGTCGCTGGCGCACCTTGCACTCGTCCGTGTCGTGGCGGCCCATTCCGTGGATCAAACATTTTTTCTTGGTGGGAGCACCTCCCACCGACATGGCGGATGACCCGGCCGAGGTGCTCGCCCGTCGTTTGGGCGCGTGGATGGAGTCCATGAGGGATCGACCCGGTGGAGCAGCGGACGACGGGGAGGACCGAGGAACAGTGGCGCGGGCAGACTGAGAACCAGCCGAGGAAAATGAGCGCTCCAACGTTAACGCTATGTGTCCCAACTGTTGGGACGTACGTTTCGCCGAGGGAGGCAGGCTGGCGCGGGCAATGTTCACCCTTTCGGCAATGGCAGGCAGGAGTCCGTTCAAGTATCGGTTGGCCGCAATGGCGTCGTCGGGCATGCGGGCCTCTCTGCGCAACATTTGGAACCGGGCATTCCAGGCGGAGACGGCTTCTCCCCGGACCATAGACGCCGTCATAACTGCGTGGACAGCAGCAGCCAGTTGCTCAGTCAGATCGACTGAGAATTCTTGCTGGAGGACAGCGCGGGCGAACGACCATGGCTCTTGGGTGCGGGGCTGTAGGTGCTCTTCGTACCAAGATCGGTGCTCCGGTGAGAGCAGGACAGGCAGGTGGCGACCCCACACATGATCGGGAACTTGCCCCGCGGCGATCACCACATCCTCAAAGGCGCGCAGACAATCTTGTACGGTGGGGTACACAACCGCAGTTGGGCGCCAAACGAAGCCTTCCCACCGGAAGACTGGACAGTTGGAGGGCATGGACATGCGGTCCACCCCAGGGACAGTCGTGGCAGTAGGAGCGGAGATGGCAGACACCAGGGGCGAAGGCGACGGAGCGGCGATGAAGTCGGCCAACAATCGAGCAGCGGACTCCAACTCGGTAATCTCCTGTTCCAGACGTCGCATCTGCTCCTGTAATTGGGCGTGTTCCTCGAAATTGCCGCTACGGGCCGCAGCGGTGCGTTGCAGCATGAGCCGCGCTAAGTCCCCGCACAGGGCCCGGACTGACCCTATAGCTTGGTCGCACAGAGTATCTGGTTGCCGGCCAAGGATGCCGCTTGCGGGGCAGGGTTCGGCGTGGCAACACCGGGCATTTCTTGCACCAGTGATGCCATGGTGTGCGAGTCGAGCTCGGCGCGTGAATCTTGTTGGTCGCGTAAACAGACATGGTAGACACTAGAGAGGTAGGTGAAATCAAAGAAAAAGAATGTGTTGTTGTGTGGAATTGTTAGGTATGAAAACCAATGAGTCAAAATCGAGTCTTTGAGACGGGATCCTTTTTATCGAATAAAAACAGTTTATTCCGGGCGTTTGTTCCATCCTCCTTCATTAAGAGGAAATGAAATCACCGATTGGATAGATGTGAGATGGGAAAAGTCAGGGCATCAAAATGTACTTGCGGAAGTATCGGACGATCAGTAGTCCCGTTCACTACTGTCTGTGAAAGCACAATGTCATGAGCAGGAGGAATACGACAATCCCTTTTTGTTACGCTTTCAGCGCCATAAAGCTGGCAGCATCCCGGAAAAAAATCGACCAGGAAATTGCAGGAATCGTTGATGCCAGAGTATTCGATAACGGTCTTGGCGAGCAGGCAGGAGCATAGCTCCGTCTGCAAATTTCTTCATTTTCGACACCATCAGCGTCAGTGAGTAGTCCGCGATTCGCCATAGTCACACCATTCGTCCAGCGGTACCGAGAAAGAGGGGTGCATTGGGTCAATAACAGAATCTCGAACAGGATGGAATAGTGGAATCGTTGAATCTATGACCAGCACGTGCCAGTTGCACCTCAACGCGAATGCGGCCTGCTGGCGTTGCCTGGCCAACTACTCCTCCGCATTACGGGCATTATTCGCCTTTGTTCTTAAATCGCTAATAGTATGTCCGGAGTAGTCAAGATTCGTTGTGCCGGGGAAAACGACAAACACTCGAATACACTTGTTTCATCCTTTGATGCTGTTGCGTGATGTGAATCTCCCGACTTCGCGACTAGCTGGGATATCGCACGCATTGTTAAACAATGCTGCGCGTATGATCGTCCCGCTTGGATTTTCAAAGTAGCAATTAGGATTATGTTGTAAAGTTCGAGCAGGTCATCGACAAGTGACTGCAGATAGTGGCTCATTTCGTAGATACTCGGCTCCTTTGGCGCAGCAAGGATCACATTCTCATTTTATATGGCTCTGCGCGAGGCAAAGTAATGACGATGAGGTAGGTTGCAGCGCATGAATATCCACTATAAAAAGGGGCAAACCAGTCGACGTTCAATGGAAGCATCAAGGAGCGAGCAGTTTCGACGAAAGGAAGTCCATCGTCTGGATTGCGAAGAAAACACCATCGTACGCCATCATACACATCGCTGAAATCCCACCTGGCTGGTATTGATAATGCTCCCATTGGTGATCTGCTCAAAGCTTGCCAAGCTTTGATGAAGTGGGTATTAGGCATCCGACTACATGGGTTGTTCAATGTCGACTTCAATACCGGGGTACTGCACAGTTCTGGACTTTCTTTATACACGTTTGAGGGCAAGACAACGGATAAATTGGCATGATAATTCGGAGCACGCACTGTACATTAGGAGATCATTTGAGGCGATCAAAGCCTGTCCATTTTCGCAAGCTTGAAATTGTTTCTGGAACCATACGCGAACAGAGAATGAGAAATATGATCAAGAATGTTAGCATGCGTGCTCGGGCGCCGGCCTGATGACAATATTATTAATCTAACCCTTTCTTTTTACAAACCTTCTTCGTCGTCAACAATGCGATCAAACCCAATGTCAACGGCTTCATTTAAATCGACATCTTCGGTAATGTCAAGATCAATGTTGAAACTATCAGCTGGTAGTTCTCTTTTGTTTGTTGTAAAAAGATCAGTATTTCTTTCTACTGGTGACCGCTGGTTTGTTATCTGGCCTCTTTCACCATTTACGGCCCCAACAAGTTGCATGGCCGTATCACCATCTATTTTGGGCACATCAATTCGGTTGCTTCTGGTACCACACGCACCGTTCATCGTCTTACCGCCACCATGATTACAGTAACGATAGCTGCAGTAACCGCTCTCGCACTAGCCTGATTATGTTCGTTATATGTTCGCTCAGTCACATACGTGTATTCCATGGTAGGATTTCGGTATACGCGTAGTGAGCAAACACAAATATGGGTTCTGTTGTTGGCCATTGTCGGTTGTACTCGGAAAGGTAAGAAGTAAATATTGATACGGTGTTCTTCCGGTTTTGGTGCTGCTGTTATCTACCTTTTGTCCAAGCTATAAATAAAAACGAAATACATCGGCCTGAATATCGTATTATATCTGTTCTTAATTTCTGCCTTGGCAGACCCATTGGCAGAATATATTGATTCAATCGCCCATCATGATCGAAGTCATTTGTATTACACGTGTATGATAGAAACGGCCTTTTTGACGCTTGTGTCCATACTGCCTTGGCACCTCTGTTTATTTATAGGTAGCTTTCCGTAAGCACCTTAAAATCAGCATGATCATGCCCTAGAATGGCAAAGCCTTTATTTCTTCCTCTGTTGCGCGAAAAATAGCTTATCAAAGCAGCATGCAATTCCGTTTTTCTTCGTTGCATGTGTCTCTCAGACACAGAATTGGCAGTCATAAGCTCTATATTATTTCTCCACTGCATTTCAAGTGTTTTTCCCCTGGTGCGCGGTGGCTACGATCCATTGCACCGGTGGGTTTTATCAGAAAGACGTATGAAATGTTACTCCAGAAAGCATTCAGCAAAAGCCCATAACCATTTTAGATGTTTGCATTTCCCCTCTATTTTCCAAGAGAGAATATAGGAGTTTGTATACAAACCGTATTTCCGGGGGAACAAACCTTATTCCATTCCGGATAACTACATGTTAAACATCCTAGTCCATACCCATCACCTTCCAGTCACTTTCCAGCATCACCTTAGAATTCATGAAGGAACAAAAGCATGATTGCTTAACGATATTCGATTGGAGAAATTTCAAGAGACTCCTGCGCACATAGACAATAAGCTGAATCCCTGAAACAGTAAGTAGCATATAGCTGCGGGCAATCACGTAAACATATCTGGGCAAAAGCCACAACAAGTACAACAAATAAAGCATAGAATCCGACCAGGCGTTTGCACTCCCATTGCACGTCGGAATACACCATCCGAAACCAGCATTTTCCAAATCCATCTCCCAAAAACAGTATATAAAAACATCTATCAGTGTCACGTTTCACATCGTCCGTGTAACAAACAAATAAACAATTACCATTTATGGTATTCCAAATTAGGCAATTCCGTTTTTGGGAACCCGCGAAAACAAACATTTCAATTCAAAAAAGGCCCTTCCACCCCCCCCATTTCCCATGCACCCCCCGCCTCACCACAAAGATACAATAAACAAAAGTTATACACAAGTACACCCCACTCCAAAGCCTCATCAAACCTCGTTTCACATAAGTCGAAATTTCACACGAGATAATGTTACTTCTGGTACCATTTCGGTGTTACCAACCATACCTCCTCGATGGTCGTGAAATCATCTTCATCAGACATCCCCTGATAGTCGCGACTATACATCCATCTCATCAAATCTTTTCCCCATACGTATCAACTCCATCTATACCATATCATCACTAACACATATAAATATCGAGCAATCCAGCAGTATCAATAAACCTCAGTTCTCTACATCCAAGTTATACACTTGTCTTATTTTTACCTCATCCTCAGTATTGATCTGTGGCGCCGGCATTACCACTAAGTCCCGCACGAGAACTCCCCAGACACTGACTCAATCAAGGAGGTAATAGCCAACCCTATTTCACTAACTTTATATTTTTAGAGCCAATCAGTAGCTCCTATCTACAGCCAGAACCAATCCGAATTACTTGTCACTCGTACAACCAAACACCAGAGTAACAATAACATGAGACAGTGACACGACACCAACACACAGAAACAAACTGCTAACGAAACGCGAAACTTAAGAACATCCAAACAAATAACTTTTATTCAAGTCAATCTAATCCTGCTATTAAAGAAAAACTTAATATTCAGCATTTGAAAAACCGATGAGCTATTACATCAAGATATTTGTTGATGCTTAGCTGTCTGTAAACGATGCGTATGGAGGGGATGGCTGTGAACCATCCCCTTTGGTCCTTTGGGAAAGCGAGAGGATGGTAAAAGTGAGTATGCTGGGTTGGCTGTAAATTTGGCGGGCATCATGCACTTACCGGGGTAGAATGGAGGCGTGCCCTTATTGAGTTCAGGGCACGCCTATCGGGTTTAGGGAAAGGGGAAAGGGAAGTATGGGGAGCTATATAAAGAGAAGGATGGGGAGCTATATAAAGAGAAGGATGGGGAGCTATATAAACTAGAAGGATGGGGAGCTATATAAACTAGAAGGATGGGGAGCTATCTAGATGGAGAGGGATTGCTAGCTACACCGAGGGAGAACCTGGAAAGACTTGACCATGAACCATCGTTGTTGGCCTTGACATGAAACACCAACCCCCTTTGCGGCATTGGTCTCATTGGCAGGAAGAGCAGAGCGGTGCGGGCAGAGTCAACCAAACCGACAGAAAGCTTGTTTCGCGCTGGGGGGAGGTATTCCTGCAAGTACCACCGTTGATGGACATGGAAGGCGTGAGCAAGGGCAAGCCTATAAGAAAAAGTGAAGAGAAGAGGAAGAGTAAGTTAGTGTTTTTCTTTTTTTGAAGGCAGGTAGCGAAAAAGAGCATACTGTACCTGAGAACCGACAAGCTCACTCGGGCTCATCTTGATGTGTGAGGACCGGTGGAGGATCGGCGGAGTGTGGGCAGAGACCTACATAGAGAAAACAGGCAGTGAGAGACAAAGGGCCAAAGAGAGCGTACTGTACCTGAGAACCGACCATCGCACTCGCTCTCATCTTGATTGCGACGATCGGTGGAGTGTGGGTAGAGACCTACATAGAGAAAACAGGCAGTGAGAGACAAAGGGCCAAAAAGAGCGTACTGTACCTGAGAACAGACAAGCTCACTCGGGCTCACCTTGATGTGTGAGTGTCTGTGGAGGGTCTGTGGAGGATCGGCGGAGTGTGGGTAGAGACCTACATAGAGAAAACAGGCAGTGAGAGACAAAGGGCCAAAAAGAGCGTACTGTACCTGAGAACCGACCATCGCACTCGCTCTCATCTTGATTGCGACGATCGGTGGAGTGTGGGCAGAGACCTACATAGAGAAAACAGGCAGTGAGAGACAAAGGGCCAAAGAGAGCGTACTGTACCTGAGAACCGACCATCGCACTCGCTCTCATCTTGATTGCGACGATCGGTAGAGTGGGAGATGCTCTTGTCGGCAATGACGCCGGATCGCTTTGGAAGCCGCGGATTGCACTAGCAACAACCTGACCATCGCCATGACCATCGCCATTGGCTTTTACAGGAACAAGAACTCCTCCGCGGCATGCTCTCTTTGGCAAGGAAAAGCACAATGGTGCGGAAAGGCTCAACCAAACCAACAGAAAGGTGTTTCGCGCGTGGGGGTATGTTCCTGCAACTGCCGTCGTTGATGGACATGGATGGTCTGGGGAAGGGCAAGGCAGTAAAGAAAAAGGTAAAGGTGAGGAAGGGAAGTTACTTTTTTTTCTTTCCTTTTTTTTTTTTGGATGGCAGCCATACCAAGCTTGAAAGTGCTGTGAGTGATTGATTACGCTCAGCTTGAATGCCAGTATGGGGAACGATCGGTCTTTGCCTTGTCCGGGATTAAGACCATGAGAAAAAGAAGAAGACACTAGAAAACAAAAAAAAAAAAGGACCAGCGATGAGCTATTACATCAAGATATTTGTTGATGCTTAGCTGTCTGTAAACGATGCGTATGGAGGGGATGGCTGTGAACCATCCCCTTTGGTCCTTTGGGAAAGCGAGAGGATGGTAAAAGTGAGTATGCTGGGTTGGCTGTAAATTTGGCGGGCATCATGCACTTACCGGGGTAGAATGGAGGCGTGCCCTTATTGAGTTCAGGGCACGCCTATCGGGTTTAGGGAAAGGGGAAAGGGAAGTATGGGGAGCTATATAAAGAGAAGGATGGGGAGCTATATAAAGAGAAGGATGGGGAGCTATATAAACTAGAAGGATGGGGAGCTATATAAACTAGAAGGATGGGGAGCTATCTAGATGGAGAGGGATTGCTAGCTACACCGAGGGAGAACCTGGAAAGACTTGACCATGAACCATCGTTGTTGGCCTTGACATGAAACACCAACCCCCTTTGCGGCATTGGTCTCATTGGCAGGAAGAGCAGAGCGGTGCGGGCAGAGTCAACCAAACCGACAGAAAGCTTGTTTCGCGCTGGGGGGAGGTATTCCTGCAAGTACCACCGTTGATGGACATGGAAGGCGTGAGCAAGGGCAAGCCTATAAGAAAAAGTGAAGAGAAGAGGAAGAGTAAGTTAGTGTTTTTCTTTTTTTGAAGGCAGGTAGCGAAAAAGAGCATACTGTACCTGAGAACCGACAAGCTCACTCGGGCTCATCTTGATGTGTGAGGACCGGTGGAGGATCGGCGGAGTGTGGGCAGAGACCTACATAGAGAAAACAGGCAGTGAGAGACAAAGGGCCAAAGAGAGCGTACTGTACCTGAGAACCGACCATCGCACTCGCTCTCATCTTGATTGCGACGATCGGTGGAGTGTGGGTAGAGACCTACATAGAGAAAACAGGCAGTGAGAGACAAAGGGCCAAAAAGAGCGTACTGTACCTGAGAACAGACAAGCTCACTCGGGCTCACCTTGATGTGTGAGTGTCTGTGGAGGGTCTGTGGAGGATCGGCGGAGTGTGGGTAGAGACCTACATAGAGAAAACAGGCAGTGAGAGACAAAGGGCCAAAAAGAGCGTACTGTACCTGAGAACCGACCATCGCACTCGCTCTCATCTTGATTGCGACGATCGGTGGAGTGTGGGTAGAGACCTACATAGAAAAAACAGGCAGTGAGAGACAAAGGGCCAAAAAGAGCGTACTGTACCTGAGAACCGACCATCGCACTCGCTCTCATCTTGATTGCGACGATCGGTGGAGTGTGGGCAGAGACCTACATAGAGAAAACAGGCAGTGAGAGACAAAGGGCCAAAGAGAGCGTACTGTACCTGAGAACCGACCATCGCACTCGCTCTCATCTTGATTGCGACGATCGGTAGAGTGGGAGATGCTCTTGTCGGCAATGACGCCGGATCGCTTTGGAAGCCGCGGATTGCACTAGCAACAACCTGACCATCGCCATGACCATCGCCATTGGCTTTTACAGGAACAAGAACTCCTCCGCGGCATGCTCTCTTTGGCAAGGAAAAGCACAATGGTGCGGAAAGGCTCAACCAAACCAACAGAAAGGTGTTTCGCGCGTGGGGGTATGTTCCTGCAACTGCCGTCGTTGATGGACATGGATGGTCTGGGGAAGGGCAAGGCAGTAAAGAAAAAGGTAAAGGTGAGGAAGGGAAGTTACTTTTTTTTCTTTCCTTTTTTTTTTTGGATGGCAGCCATACCAAGCTTGAAAGTGCTGTGAGTGATTGATTACGCTCAGCTTGAATGCCAGTATGGGGAACGATCGGTCTTTGCCTTGTCCGGGATTAAGACCATGAGAAAAAGAAGAAGACATTAGAAAACAAAAAAAAAAAAGGACCAGCGATGAGCTATTACATCAAGATATTTGTTGATGCTTAGCTGTCTGTAAACGATGCGTATGGAGGGGATGGCTGTGAACCATCCCCTTTGGTCCTTTGGGAAAGCGAGAGGATGGTAAAAGTGAGTATGCTGGGTTGGCTGTAAATTTGGCGGGCATCATGCACTTACCGGGGTAGAATGGAGGCACGCTGTGGTTAAATGGAATGCAACATTGGATAGTCCAATGAAGAGGTTCCTGGAGTAGTTGCAGTCCCAAAGATGCTGTCAGAGCTGACCATAAGCGTTGTAGCATTCGTTGGAGTAGGTATTGTTAAAAGGGTTTGAAAGCGCAACAGCGAGCATCCAAGAAAGGAAGAACGCGAAAAATGATAGAGGCAAATGAACTTAATTGGTTTTTATATCCGCTTTTTTAAGGCTCTCAAGCATAGAATGGGTAAATAGGAGGCTATGGATGGCTATTAGTTGTGATGGATATAGAGATGGAAGGAGCATTACTTTTAGTAACTTCATTTTGGTTCTTGGATAAAATGACGAAGGTGACTCCAGTCTGAACAATGAAAGCTACTACGTATATAGACATATATACGTAGAGCATCTCATTGATGTAGCTGATAATAAAGGCCTTAATGCATGAAAGCAAAAGGTTGTACGTAAACACGGTCTTTGCGGGGCTTATGTTTGTTAAACTATGGAGTAATTGAGTATTGGTATATCACCATACACATATTCAAACCATGGTCTGACATAAGCGGCTACAGAGAGAACTGAAAATCCATATCGACAGTGCAGCAACGGAATGAAGGGTTTTTAGTGCACTGCGCGTGGCTCACAAAATGGGCTAGTTTGCTAGCGATATGTATCTTCGCAGTGGTAGTGTTAGATCTCATATACCTAGAGCGTCACTGCCTCCGTCGCATTCTGGCAGGCTGTACTAACCTTGATTTGATGCGTTGGAGTTGAATACAGTTATACTGCGGCATTCCTGATGTGTATGATCATCAAGCAAATGAACATGTTTTCAATACATCTACGTTTCCCATTAGAAATATACGACCCGGTTATATTATTCGGTGAAGAACATTGTGGGATTTATGTTGAAGATATTGGTATATAGGAAGCATCGTGAAATAGAAACAATGAGTGTCATAGTGAGTTTTGTGAAAAGCAATATCATATGATACATCACAATTTTGCTGCAATATTCTCCACCAAAGAAGGTCATGATTGATTGACCCATAAATACTGGATGATCGAGAAATCTTCTCACTCATTGAACTTGCTTCCTGACACTCTTCTCCATGTTCTCTTCCAACATGGTGGCTGTAATACTGAATTCTTTCGTGTAATCTAGCATCCGATCCTCATATGTAGATCGATCAATCGTATCTACTTGATGAGCCATGGAAGAGAGGGGCTCCCTGGCATCCCTCCGCTCCTTCCCTCTGCTGCGTCCTCCCCCTCCCCACCTTACTGTTCTCCTTTTTCTCCTTCTTGTCCTCGTCCTCGTCCTTTTAAATTTTCCGTCTTGGTTCTCGCCAAGATACCCATGCTGCTCTTTGGAGACGAGTTAGTGAATGACAAAGAGGTTAAAATTTCCAGTTGTATAATGCATGACCATCTACCGGTGCAAAACCATTTCTGTACTGTTATGACAATCTTTGTACAATTTATGCGAAATAAAGTATCTTGACGACTATGAAGTCGCACCAACCGCTGCGGCAATTGGAGCCGCATCCAGCGTCACTACTAGTTCAACAACCATCACCGCAGCAATAACTGCAGCAACAGACTGTATCTCCAAATTACAGATCGATGCCTGCGCATCTCCAATAACATTATTATTAGCCATTTAGTATAAATATCAATAGTTTCCAGTAAATAAAGGCAAACAATTTTCATATTTGAATCCCCGTTTCCCTTGACTGCTCATACGTTGCACTTCTCTAACTTTGCGCAGTGAACTAAAAAAATTATTTTTTTTCTTCGACGCTTTTTTTTAAACATTCGAGAGGAACACCATGGGAAAGAAAAAGTCTGCCAATAAGAAAAAGGACGACTATTGGTAAAATCCTAGTATACATTGAAAACGGATTACATAGTTTATTAATCATATTTAACTGACATCAGGGATAACGAGTTCGAGGAAGACACCGAGCTTGCCAATGCTGATTCGGATGAAGATACTGAACTATTCGCCAAGAAGGCTGCTTCATTTAGCGCGTTGGCTGATATGAACGATGACGAGGATGACGATGGGTAATATGACAGTGCGCCAATGCCATCTAAAAAGGCTATACACTGACATGGTCTTCGATTAGTTTGATGGCCATGGTCAGCCGTGCAGCAAAAACCAAGGTTAAGAAGAACAAGAAAAAGCAGTCCATTCCCGAGTCTGAAGACGAGGATGAACCTGCACCGCCGCCACCTGCTGTGGACGAAGAACTGGATGAAGAAGATGATTGGTATAACCAGGGTCCCAAGAAGAACAATAAGAAGAATAAGAAAGGCGGTGCTGCTGCGTCAACGGCAGCTACTGCGGCTCCTTCTTCCCTCGCTGTCAGCGAAGAACCTCAGCGTATCCTAACAAAGAAGGAAAAGGAGAAGCTGAAGAAGGAGCGTGAGAAAGAAGCAAAGCGCTTGGCCGCTATAGAGAAGAAGAAGAAGGAAGCTGAGGAAGAGGCTGAATTGAACAAGCTCGCTGCTGCAAATGGTCATAACGTTGAGGAAAAGTCAAAGGCTCAACAGAAGAAGGAAAAGACCGCTGCGTCCACCCAGAAGAAAAAGGAAAAGCAAGCACAGCCTCCACCTGAACCTGTTGCTGCTCCAGCCCCAGCTGGAGCAAAAGGCAAGAAGAAAGGCCCCGCCGGTCTTGCTGCCCTGAGAGTAAGTCGCTGAAGAAATTTTGTCAGTGGAATCACTCAAATATTCTCTCGTTAGAAACAATTGGAGGCCCAGAAGGCTGCCGAAGAGGAAGCCAAGCGCAAAGAAGAGGAAGAGCGCCAGCGCAGGTTGGAAGAGGAAAAGAAGCGCAAAGAAGAAGAGAAGGCTATCAAGGAGCAACTTCGCCTGAAACGCGAGAAGGCGAAGGCCAAGAAGGAGCAGCTCAAGCAAGAGGGCAAATATTTGACGAAGGCCCAGAAAGAAGCTCAGCGAAGGGCTAAGTTGCGTACTGAGCAACTTCTCGCTTCAGGACATATCAAGATTGCTGCTTTTGAAGAAAAGGAAGACTCTGCCGAATCTACAGAGAGCGGGCAAAAGAAAAAACGCATCATTTATGAATCTAAGAAGAAACGCAAGGGACCTAGCAAGGAGGAGTTAGAGGCCAAGCAACGTGAAGAAGAGGAACGTAAGCGCAAGGAGGAGGAAGAAAAGAAGAGGCAGGAGGCTGAGGCCCAGGCCAAGGCCCAGGCCCAAGAAGAGGAGGAATGTAAGTTCTGGCGCCGGAATGCTGTTTGGCAGGGACAACTCACGACGAGTATGTATAGCCTCCGAGGACGACTGGGAAAAGGCCGCCGACTCCAGCGACGAGGAAGTTGGTACTAAGAAGGATGAGAAGGAAAATTTGAAAGATGAATGGGATGATTCGTCTGAGGATGAGGATGAGGGGAAGAAGGAAACGGAGGAGAAGGAATCTGAGGGAAAAGCTGCCACCAAGCCAGCTTCTGACAATGACTCTGAGGAAGATTCCGACGATGATGAAAGCTGGGATGAAGACGACTCCGATGAAGAACTCACCAATGCCCAAAAGGCTGCGCTCAAACGTAAAGAAGAGGCTGCTGCCCGTCGTGCTCAGCGTACGAAGGAAGCGATGGCTGCTCGCTCTAAGGATGATCTTCGCTCGCCTATCTGCTGTATTCTTGGTCACGTCGATACTGGCAAGGTAATGTGATATGGATATATATCACGGCATATTAGGGTTCTAATAGGTCTTCAACATGATCCTCTAGACGAAACTGCTTGATAAAATTCGCCAAACCAATGTCCAGGAAGGCGAAGCGGGTGGAATTACCCAGCAGATTGGTGCTACCTACTTCCCTGCAGAGGCAATTGAGAAGAAGACTGCGATTTTAGGCAAGGATCGCGCAGAGAGTCTGAAGGTCCCTGGTTTGCTCATCATCGATACACCGGGTCACGAGTCATTCACCAACTTGCGAAGTCGTGGCAGTTCACTTTGTAATATTGCTATCTTGGTTGTCGATATTATGCACGGCCTTGAGCAGCAGACTCTCGAGTCGATTCGATTGCTGCGTGACCGCAGGACCCCATTTATTGTGGCACTGAACAAGATCGATCGTCTTTTCCAATGGCAGGCCACTCCCAACAATGGCTTCCAAGCATCACTTGCGAAGCAAAAGAAATCAGTCAAACAAGAGTTCGAGACCCGGGTTGAGAAGACAATTCTTGCTTTCGCCGAACAGGGATTGAACGCTGCTCTTTACTACAAGAACCCTAACCAATCAAAATATGTCTCACTTGTTCCCACTTCTGCGATCACGGGCGAAGGTGTGCCTGATATGCTCAACCTACTGGTCAACTTGACGCAGACTCGTATGACCGAAAAACTTATGTATATTACTGAGCTCGAATGTACGGTTCTTGAAGTCAAGGTGATTGAAGGCTTAGGTACAACGATTGACGTTGTACTCGTCAATGGCTATCTGCATGAGGGTGACAAAATCGTCTTGTGTGGTCTGAACGGGCCGATTGTAACACAAGTCAGAGCGCTGCTTACACCCCAGCCTATGAGGGAACTGCGTATCAAATCGCAATATGTGCATCATAAGGAAGTCAAGGCTGCTTTGGGTGTGAAGATTGCTGCTCCTGATCTCGAAAAAGCCATTGCTGGTTCCCGCTTATTGGTGTGCGGTCCCGACGACGATGAAGAAGACCTCAAGGAGGAAGTCATGTCAGATTTGACCAATTTGATGAACTCAATCGATCGTCAGGGCAAGGGTGTCTGGGTTCAAGCGTCAACTCTGGGTTCACTAGAAGCCCTGCTCGAGTTCTTGCGTTCCATGAAGATTCCTGTCTTTGGCATCAATATTGGTCCCGTGCACAGAAAGGATGTTGTTAAAGCCGGTGTCATGCTGGAGAAAGCCAAGGAATATGCAGTCATGCTCTGTTTCGATGTCAAGGTCGAAAAAGAAGCAGAAGAGATGGCAGAAGAATTGGGCATCAAGGTCTTCAAGGCTGACATTATTTACCATTTATTTGACCGATTTGTTGAATACAGCAATGCCATGGTCGAGCAAAAGCGACGCGAACAGGCAGACCAGGCTGTCTTCCCTGTCATACTCAAGATGGTTCCCCGTGCGATTTACAACAAAAAGAACCCGATTGTTATGGGTGTTGATGTGATTGAAGGCTCTCTGCGTATTGGTACACCTATTTGCGTTGTACGGCCTAATGCAGAGGGTGTTCGTGAAGTCATTCCTCTCGGCAAGGTTACATCGATGGAGCAGAATCATAAGCCAGTGGAAGTTGTCAAAAAGGGTGCTAGCGGTGGTGGTGTGGCCATTAAAATCGAAGGCGAGCCGACAAAGACCTTTGGTCGCCACTTCGAAGAAACAGACGAGTATTATAGCAAGATCAGCCGAACCTCGATTGATGTACTTAAGGAATCCTTCCGAAAAGATATGTCCAAGGAGGATTGGGCTCTGGTGGTGAAGCTCAAGAAGATTCTTGGCGTAGATTAAAAAAAGTATTACCGTTCTCCACCCTTTGTCCAACACTTTTTCTTTTTGCATCCTCCCAAACCATCCCCAACCATAACACACACAGCACTCGTACACATCTCACACTCACAGATTCACAGAAGAAACTTACCTTTGTAATGTATACTTCCTTTTTCGAAAGCGTAAGAAGCATAACCGCTAATTTAGAACACTCTCGAACCATCGCCATTCGCATGAGAGCTATAATTTCTACGAGCCAGGTCGGGGTTCTTGACGAACCGGTTTGAATGGTTACTGTAGTTGGTGCATTCATTTGTGCTTGTCGTAGCATCCAAGCTTTTGATCGCATAATATTAGAGGAACGGCTATACAGTACAGAGTTCCTCCCTGTTATATTCGCTGTCCCATTCTTTCAACATCTTTGTCCTTTATCTTTCCCTCGAGAAGAGGTACGGTTCACATGGCTTAGAGTGATGTCCGCGTCGGTACCTCAAAACAAAACCGCCGAAAACAGTTGTTCATTCTCCTTCCCATTCCGCCCTACCCCCCGGCGCTTTCTTAATACTTAATTCGTACTTAATGGCAACTACGATGGCTTCCCCATTAATGGCAGCAGCTGGAACTTCTGCGTCTTCTCCCCTTTCTTCCAATCAAATGGAAAAACGTACGGCTCAACGGAAGAAGAAAGCCGCTAGAGCATGCATACATTGCCAAAAGGTATTTTCAGATACAGTGTGTCTCGTCAAGCCCTTCCTCACACAAACGCACGTCCACACACTTTAAACCTGTGATTATGCTCTCATGCTCGATTGACATTTAATGAAAGGCACATTTGACGTGTGACGATTGTAAGTATCTCATTCATAACCCACTGTCTTTGTCTGTTCATTGCGGCTATATTCTTTTTTTCCTTTTAGCGCGACCCTGTCAACGATGTATAAAACGAGACTTGGCGTCGACATGCACAGACGGTGCTCGAAAAAAGGCGAAATATTTACAAGACGTACATGGTAATGGCATAATCACCATTAATATCCTATAGGAAGCTCACACTCTCTACTGCAGAAAGCGTTATGAATGATCACCGACAACAACGTGCGTCAACGTTGGAAATGCATCCATCCCACCAATCGCCATTCATGGCCCAAATTGGGCTTCCCCCTACAATAAATGCCGGTTCGCAGTCGACCGATTTGTCCGGCGTAGACAATAGCAGGGATGGGTCTATGGTTGATCCCCGATCGTTTGTAAATAACGGTGAGCTTCTTGTTACTATTTATGTGATTGAGGGAACTGGATTGCATCGTCTTACCTGAGGAGGATGAAGGATCCCTAAATACCGCTGCACTTGGAGGTGCTAATGGTGCGCTCAATTATGGCTTTGGATCATCGGCTGCGAATCTCGAATATTCGTTCCTGTCAAGTATGTTGGGTACCAACATGGAATCGTTTCTCGATACGCATCCTCCAATAACGACGACAGCAGCCCCCGCGGCACCGATACCAGACCTGTGGTCTTCATCGAACACGGCGCGATTTCAGCAGCAGCAGCAGCAGCAGCAACAACAACAACAACAACAACAGCAACAGCAGCAACAACAATCTGTCAATCCATTCCCAGCCTTAACAGACAGTAGCCGATTGTTTCGCGCTCATAGCAACAATAGTGGCAGTGTGCTGGCGGCTCCGCTGGTACCTTCGCTTACAGCTTGTGGGGATGATGCGGTATTGGCCAAGGTTGAGACACCAGAGACACCGCCAATAACTCACTCGCGACGGCGCAATACGGCCGTTATGACCCCTGAGATGGCATACGCAAGTGCGACAAAACCGTTCAGTTATGCAGAAGGGTATCATTACCTTATTAATTATGTCCGGCAGAAGTAAGTCCATTTATATCGAGCTTCTGTCGGTCTTTTTCTATAACATGACAATATGTGTTCATAGGATGAGCCGCGAGAATCTGATGCGTATTAGCCGAGCATTGGCCTTATTTCGTCCAAGCGTGTTGGCATCCATGATGAACTTGACCGAAGACGATCTAATATTTACTGAGAAGTGTCTGCAGAGGACACTGCTGGTATGATCAGATGGGGAAGGAGCTGTTGTCAGCTCATAACATGCGGTTCTCACCGCTCTATGAAATAGGAGTACGAAAAGCTGATAAGTTACTCGGGTACGCCGACAATGGTGTGGCGACGCACAGGTGAAATTGCGCTGGTTGGCAAAGAGTTTTCGCTATTGACGCAATGGTCGCGGGATGCATTGCTGAGTAAAAAGACTTATATTTTTGAGGTGAGGGAAGAAAATTGAAGAGAAATTAGAAACGGAGACTGATAGTCTTCCACAGCTCATGAGCGATACTTCTGCTATTGAGTATTGGGAGAAATATGCGTTGCATGCATTTGACAATACCGATTCGGCCGTATACAGTTCGTGTATCCTGATGAGCCCGACGAAACGAGCAGTGCCGTGCACATTCTGCTTCACCATTAAACGGGACATTTTTGATTTACCCAGTGTGATTATTGGCAACGTAAGTACCATCATGCCTGAAGCCCTTTAGTTTACTCATCTTACAACATAGTTCTTGCCTATACTCAGTTAATACCTTTATCCTACCATCTATTTCGCATCTTCAATCTTTGTTTCCATCGTATTCCGAATTACAGTGCTCTTGTACTACCCTTGCCTGTATCTCTCCGGTCTGTCAGTCTTTTTCTCCCATGCGCATTTCCCCATGCCTCTTTGTATCTCGCCCACACCCGCCCTATTGCGACGCCCTAGACATTAGCTCATCGAGTTTGATGTCCTGTCCGGCGTTTGTTGCTCATTCTTTGTTAATATTGTATATTTGTTCCTCCAATTGATTTTTTTTAAGAAAAAGAAATTCTTGTATGACCGGTCTGAAAAGGATGTTTTCCGGCAATGAATCGGTGAATCGGATAGCTCTTCCGGGAGAATAACGTTATTTCTTAAAAACGCACTTATTCACTGCCGGAAGTGATAGATGAGCCTGGAAATCAACTGAGAAGTCTAAAAGAATGGAGTCTAGAGAGCTCTTTGGTGGGATTCTGCACGAGGATGAGAAGTTGAAACATCGTTAGCGAATTTCTCGACTTAACGGTCAGAGCAAGCAGAGGAACAGCGACCGTCACGAAGGTCCATTGTAGAGCACACAATCGTTACATCTTTCCGAAAACCATATTCTAAAAAATAAAGTTCGAGGCTTGGTGTGCCTCTAGAATGTCTACTTAATATGGCACCATTCATCGCGAAGACGGATTGGGGAATATGATCGATGAAGATGAAAAAGACGTTGTTATGCTGGATAGTGACAGTCATCTGTTTCCTGTGAAGATGACCACTGATTATGAAAAGTACTGTATATGGATTTGAACAGATGGTTATAACAAAGACTGGATCAAACGAAGAAAGACCGAGCAAGACCACAGCGCCAAACCCGTAAATCCTATCGACGGTACCAAGATGCTGCAAAAATGTGCTTTTTTCTGGTGTACGAGAAAGGCATGTCAGTGCAGGTTGCGGCCTTACAACTTCAGCAGGGTCAAAAGAGCCAACAGATCAGATTACGAAGAATTCACGTGGTGGTCGTCTTACAGCAGGGTCGCCAAACTAGTCGGACAGCATCAACAATTTCTGATTCCCTTGATTGATGGACAGCTTTTGATGGTGCTGGACGAGGTCATAGCCAATTTAACAGAGAAATTGGTTGATCTTGACATCAAGAAAGGCGCTTTTCACTATTTTATGACTGAGAAATCCAGGATCAACTTGAAGCGAATCCGTTTCATTCAGTCGAACGAAACAGCTCGAAAAAGTAGAAGATCGACTTGCCTGGGTGACAGAAAAGCTGCAATTAAAGTTGGCCAACTGAAAATGCAGATCTAAAACCAATAAGCATCCTTGCGATATTCTGGGGAATCATATCAAGAACAGGAAACACACCATCAGTACTATTGTAGACCAGAAGATCGCTCTCAATGAAGATGGCTGAAAAGCCTCATGGATGTTATCAGCACTCTTGCGGGCAGTATGCCAAAAAGATATCAAGTACTCATAATTGCCCGAGGTGGTAATATGAGATTACAAAATTTAATGAATAAAAAAGGCCAGAGACATACCCGTTAGCCAACAGAAGATGTCAGCCCCCTTCTTACTCTTAACTTACCCCGAAGGTAGCTAGGTGTGCCATTGCGGAAGAGGGAGGAAAGGAAGGGTCTCGGGCTGTTGAGCGTCGACGGCGAATGTGACGGCGATAGGGTTGGCGGAGGGAACGAAGAGGGACGACGACGGACCAACGACAACACCAGCGGCAGAAGCATCGGGGGAAGCAGACGAACAAAAGCTCCTCGACGAAGCCATGGTGAGAGACCTGCGCGGGGGCAGCCAAACCATGGTCCCTATCTTCTCCTCTCGAGGTACTTGAGTTAGGCTGATATCGTTATCTACAAAGGATCCAGATATTAGAAGATTGCAGAATGGAACAAGGGTGACCTATTGCCTTTTACTTTGCTCTTAGTAACTGACCAATACTGCTCACTTTGATTGAATTCAGGCGAGTATTGTGAAAGATAAGCATCGACATTCTCGAGACTCCGTATTTAGAGATCTCCTCAGCCTTATGGATAGGTGCATTATCCATTACCAATAATGACCCTTCATATGTTCATACTTATCCATCTCGTCCATCGTAGCCTGAAGGAAACTGAGATAAGGCCCAGTTACAGTTCCGCTGCTTGTACCTTCAGATTCACCAGCCCTCTTTCTTTTCTTGATTGGTGGTTGTGAGAGACTCAAGCTCTTGTCTTTGATATTGTGACCATTGCAGGAATCCCTTTTGGACCACGCCATGCTGCGTTCCATGCTAATATGGAATCCAGACTCATCAAGGAAGATGCAATTTGTTCTAAAGTCGATGTCGGTCCTGTCCCATCAGCGCACCCAGTCAAGATGCTCTTGGATCTTCGCACCACTATTTCTGTCTACAGGCTGAAACCAAGCCATTTTCAATGACAAGTTGCATTCGTTCTTCATAAATCGACGGGGCGTTGATTTAGATACTTTGAGTCCCTCCAATCTCTGGAGCAGTTGCTCTAGGGCAATGGATGCATTCTCATCAACGCATTCTAAATAACACTCTTATGCTCTTCATTGAGAATACGCGAATGACCCCTTGCTTTAACTTTTTTAAAGATGCTGTCAGGGCTTTTCTCGCACTGTAATGTCTACCACTGCGCTGAACGAACATGGATTCCTAATAGCTGATGCGCTCAAGACCTTCTCAAACATTCAGTTTGAAAAATCTGACCTTGTCGTGGTCACTGTACGCTGTGTAACTTCGTTTCTTTCATCCGAATGTCGGTATCCTTTCGCTTGGAATATGTGTTGTAGTAAGATCAGAGTGATCTCTGCAAGATATGCCACGCAGGTATTCAGTGCGAACACAAACGGATTGCAGACAATACATTTCTTCATCAACGACATGACCTTGGTCATCTTCGTGAAGGAATAGGGTGCCATTTCAGAATGTAAAAGTGTACAAGCGACATGTCTCGGTGGATGCATGTGACATTTGATTTGTCATCATGCGTATTCTGGGCAAAACGCGATCCTATTTTTGTGATCCTGCGGCTTCAGAACTGGCAGGGATACGACTTTGATTTTGGAAAAGAGTACATGTTTCAAGTTTGGTCTCCTTCTGAAACGTTTTCTTAGAACATTATTTTCAAATGTCCCACGAAGATAGGCGTTAGTCAGCAGAAAGTATCCGCCCTCCTTCTTCCTCTTCAACGTACTATGAAGGTAATTAGGTGTGCCATTGCAGCGGCTAAAGGGTCGGAGAAAGAAAGAGGAGAAACGACGGCAAACGATGGTGGAAGCCCTCCCTTCTCGAGCACTTGGGTTAGGTTGATAGTCTATCTACGGAGGATGAAATATTAGAATATTCCAGAATGGAACCAGTTGGTATGATAGGACTGTATACTGTTCAAGCCACAAGACAGGAACCATGTTGCCAGAGATAAATATTTGTCTATATCGTTGTGTTTCTTGAATTCAATACGCCGCTAATGATTTCCATTTGCGCCAAAGTCCGGAATGATGTAAACAGAACCTGCGACAAAGGTAGTTGTTGTGGGAAACTGCGGGCGTCTGCTCGTCTCACCAAACTGCAATGACACCGGTATGCGCCCACATGCCATATCAGAAAATAAAGCGGGGAAATATACTGATTTTTATTGGCTCTCTACAAACCAGTTTTCCCTAAAGCCTGTCTGGTGTCCGGTCTACAGGATCATCGGCTGTCGCCTGCATACAGAACTCGTGAAGACCAAAACCGTCCGGAATCGGCGGATACCTACTGCATCGGCAAGTTCGAGCGCTCGGACATTCTCATCGCGCATCAACCCGAAGTGCATTGTTGCGTTCCGGTAATGCTTGCTTGCACCCTGGACCAGGAAGTAGCCGATGATGCTACCAAGTTCCTCTGACGTTGAGTATTCATCCAGGATAGATCCGGAAGCACGATCTTCAAAATGGCTGCATTTCTTGTTGATTTCCTTTTTTCACATGCTTCTCAACAGGCTCTTGATGGCATCAGTTCGCGGATAGTTCTCTGGCGCATTGGCTGCTTTTCCAATCCAATAGTGGAGCTATTTGACCGTTGCTCTCATATTCTGCTCAACGGTATTGGATCCGATAATAACCTTGGAAGCGTCCATCTCAGGGTCAACTTCACCTTCGAGGTTCTTTCTTTTGTTGGTGCGATATTGTCTTCGATAACCCTTTTCCATTCAAAACGTCCTTAGTGTTGGACTGTCGAATGATTAAAGAACTATTAGCTCTTCCTTGAGGAACATGTACAGTTTCAACCTGTCGTTATGAATTTGTTATCTTCGTCAAATCCCTTCTTGTTCGCAACAGGTAAGAAATTCGTCTCGCTAGAATAAAAAGAAGCATTTGTATTTGTTATCTTGGTCAAATCCCTTCTTGTTCACAACAGGCAAGAAATTCGTCTCGCTAGAATAAAAGAAATATTTTGCTGTCAGAATAAACTTCCATCTTCATCTCATCAACGTGTCGCAACAACAATCCAACATCGCTTCCTCTTCCGTCATGCCCTTGCTTAGATATATCCAGCTTCAGACGGACATGCAACAAGTTGTTGAGGATACCCTTTGGGAGGTGGAGAGGCCTCTAATGGAAAAGACGAAGGTAGCGTATTATCCAAGCAAAACCACCAGCACGGCGATTGAGGTGACTAAATCCTGTCGGGACGTATCGGATGAAGGATCGTTTAGACCATAGTCCTTTTGAGAACCGCGACTAAATAGGGTGTAGAGGAAGTACTTTAACAAGTGCAAGTGTCACGCAACGCAAGCGGACATGGAAGCATATTCCTGACTGTATGTAGGTGCAAGGATGATGGTAGACAGAATATCTGATGATGCTTCCATTCGCTGAACCACAGAAAATGTACACCTTTGCGTTCAGGTTTGTATCATGCTTAAAAGTAAAAGACTTGTCTTTTTGGGTTAGGACTCAGGTCTAAGACCTACACCACCAACTGATTACTATGCTCTACATGGTGAGCCAGCTTGGGCCGGTGTTTTTTGGCCTAGAAAAGGGGGCCAAAAATCTCGAAACAAGGTTAGCCCCCTCTTTTTTCCGCAGCATGTCACATCACACTCAAGACGAGTACGTGTCCTGGTGTGTAGCGAATGCTGCTACCCTCACCGCTAAAGATTTCATGACCGCTTTCAATATCCGGACCCGTGAAGTTGGATTACGAAATTACAACAACATTCTTTGTTCCGAAGAGATGGCTCATTTGGAGAACATTAAAAATCTTTGGGCCGAGTTCCGTGAATGGAAAGGAAGTCTGGAAGAGCAGGCGTACTGGAGCGCTGCACGACTAGAACATGAGCGTGAAACTGTCACTCAAAGCCTCAGCGTCAATGCGTTGCAAGGCATCAAACGACGAGGTGAACTTGAAATCGAGTTGATACATAATAAAAGGTAATGAACTTGTAATATAAAACGACCCGAGCACGCGTCTAACTTATCCATATAGACCCAGTACGACCGCACGCGTTTCGGGAGAAGAACCAACAGTAGTGGACCAAGTGGCGGGAGAATCAACCCAAGAAAATGCAAGTACTACAGCTTTCAACCTGTTGTAGAATCATAATTTACGAATGTACTAGCAGATCGTCTATCACCCTAGCAGCCCAACCCTCTCGCTTGCATCGTATACATGGGATATTAACGATGATGCTGATTTCTGGAATTGCTGGCTCAAACTCTTGCAAAGTAATATCCCACACGGTCTAAGGTAAGTATCTAATCACAGATACAACTTTAATAGTCTCTAATGTCACTTAGTCTCGAGCATGCACATATAATCCAATGTGGCTTCTCCATTAAATGCGACCCAAGAATACCAGGAGACTTTTACAAGTTTTTAGACCTCAAAGGGGTGTCATCGCGCATCTGTTCTCAATCTGTTCCGTATCTGAGGCTATATTTAGACGCCGCCCGATCAGAGGTTTGTTGTCCAGTGAAATCGCGTGATATCCACACGCTATAACTGAAATAATTTCCTAGGACTTGAATGCTATGGTCGAGGCAGGTGCCCGCGTCAGTCTCTTAGACAATGTGAGCTCAAGGCCTTTCTTCAGAAAAATTCTGACTCACTAGTAAGTAGTTGATGTTCAAAAATAGAGAATGGATATGTAACTCGCTCGCGGTAGTCCACAATACGTGTATGGCAATCTCACGGGCCTACAAGTCTCTGAAATCGCGTTTAACCATCGTGCCATCTGGCCTCTGTTCGAAGCTATCAGTGACTCTCTACCTGGAACCGAATTCATTCCTGGGGAAACTCGATTGCAAGCAATCAAAACCAATGTTGACGAATCCCAGCCTGGTTACAACGCCGATGGGCTGCTCAAAATCAACGACGGTTTTGAGCTGCTGCTATTAGAAACATCCGGTCCTTACAACAACGAGGATAAACCGAGACATGGTTTCGACCACGTGAAGGCTGCTTTCGGACTCCGCATGATGCTTCGAGCCATATTTCACAAGTACTACTTTGGCGGTGAGCTCGCCCGAGAACTCGCACTCTATTTCGCCCACGTCAGAGGTTAGTGATGAGGATCTCCTGCTTTATCGTCCGCCTGAATTAATTCAATTGATACTGTCAGGCAAAAAATTGCATATCTGGTCACTTTCGATGCCAACAGATAATATCCTGGTTATGGACAGGATCGCTTGCCTCCAGATACCTGTCGAAATAGCTGACCGTAATGTGCTACTGACACTACTCAACTCCCTATGGGCATTAAAGGTAAAAGACAAGGCGTTAAACTTCAAGCTTTATGTTCTCTTACAAGTTTCTTCACGAATATAGGTACTATTATCGCGAACAATGCAAGTGATCGCCGATATGAGGGAGCTCCACACCTCAACGTTAGAAAAATATGAGATGGGTGATCAATTGGAAGAGTGTACAGACTTACGCAGCCTTTTGTGCAATGAAAATCCCAAACCAACCAAGCAAACAGGCGCTGGTGACCTCTTGCCATTGAGCTCTCCTGGCTTAGACCCTCTCGAACTTGGCTCCCCATACCTCATCGTTGAAAATATTGCTGATTGACTCATTACAACATTGCTGATTGACTCATTAAAACATTGCTGAAAAATATTTACTGATTACATCTGGGAGCGGCCTTACTATCACTCGTGGTTGTTTGTCTCGTTAAAGATCGAAAGGCTCTTGCAGGCCAATAATATTGTACACTAGGAAATGGGCTTGCAATTCTGAAAGAGAGTGACAAGCCTTGAGAAATATCCTAAGTCACTGCCCATGGTTTTTCAATGGCCCTGCAATACAAGTTGATATTATTCTCGCCATCCTCGCCGTCCATGTGGTTGTCCTTTTTGTCGTCCCTCTTGCCCTCGCCATTCTCCCATCCACATATTCCTCGCTCAGCTCTGGAAGGTTGATTTGGCCACAGGGCCAATGCAGAATACTGGTGCCATGGTTTACGAGGTGGTGCTCATAAGGCCCCTACTGATTGATGTTGAGCACCGTTGCAAAGTCTAGCACAGCGTGTACAGGCAACGCAGGGAAGAATGCAAAACCACTGTGGTTCTGGCAGAGATGGCAGCAGAACACGCAACCCACATGTTTGGCGTTTGTCAGCAGGGTTGAAGAGTTCGACAAGGCAATAATCATTGGATACCAATTCCTGGCTGTTAACGACTCTGATGTTTTAAAGGCAAAAATATTGTCGTGATTTCTACTTGGATTGTGATTGGGTACTGATCGCCACCAATGTCTACCGCAATAAGTAGCCGCAGCTCATCATAAGTATCACAGAAAGTAAGTCTTATCTCACATAAATATATGGTCATTCAAAAGCAATTTTCTTAAACATCAGTTCTTGCAACAACACTAAAGTTGTTTTACGGATCAAGATGGTAACCATCTGAATTCAAGAATATGCCATTATCAGCCCTAATCATGTCTTTTAATCAATGGAAGTCAAGCTCTAAGATCTTCCATATGCGGTCCTACCATACACTTTCAGATGTTTTTCTCTGGCTGCCCCTTGAACAACATTAGGGTTCGTCAAAAACCCATAGTTTCTAATATATATTTCTGATCCATCCAAAATATGTTTACGACTGTTAATATCGAGATATGATTAGGCTGTTACGACTACAGTGGCCGCTTGTTATAGGATACTTTACGCACATTCCCATGCAAAACGATACAGACATTCGGATGAAGGAAGTGTGTGTCAAACTCAGTTACATGGTGTACACTGACCAAGACAGAGTCATGTTTTTCAGATTGATGTCTGAGAAGGTCCTGCGTACATCAGCTGCTAGGAATCCATGTTCGTTCAGCCCAGCAATGGTCATTACAGTACGAGAACGAACCTGAGAGCATCTTTAAGAAACCTGACGCGGGGGGGGGATCGTTCGCGTATTCTCAATGAAGAGCATAAACGCATTATCTTAGAATGCTTTAAGAAAGGGACTCGTGGACTAGCTATCGCCTGGTGCACATCTGGATACGCATGGTGTGATCCGGGTGGTAAGTCAAAGAGTATATCATCAAAAGATGTTGCTGATTTTGCCTTTGCTTGTCGGATGGGAGGCGGCTGCAATTGACCTTGTATCGTTTGATAAGTCCATGTGCAGTTGATTTCGGCGTGCCAACTGTGCTTCCAGCTCTTCAATGGAAATGCCTTCAACATAGCACTGCTCAAGCACCTCCAGGACTTCATCTTTTGTGTATCGCCTGCATTTCTTTATAGGCTTGTTGGCCTCAGAAGGTTAGCAATCCTTGGATTACATGTCTCGCTGTAGGAAACTGCCACAATGTGGAATATATACTTGTGAATAGGGTATGAGATATATTTGCTGGGAACAGGACAGTGCAATTACTGATTCCAATTGCAACACAATAATGATCCTGAACACAGAGTCCCGAGACTTGGGAACAAGAAGGCCGTGAACAGCAACCAAAAGCTTTTCGATGAGCACAGCAGCTACCCGGTGTCCTACTATGAGGCAACTCTTCGCCAGGCACGGGGCGCACTGTGCGCGGAATTCCCTGGGCTCAGTATCACGTTGGGGGGGGTCTCCAAAAGCACCTGGTGAAGTGCTCTCTCACATTGAAGAAGTTAGAGAAGTTGCCAGCTGCGAGGAACTTGGAGCGGGTGATTGAGCAACGGTTCAATGTGGTCAGCAAATGGATGGCTGATGCAAATTTCAACTTTTCGGAGGCAGTGTTTATCGATGAGGCAGGGTTCAACGTTCATATTCACAGGAATTCGGGCCGCTCGAAACGTGGGGAACGTCAGCGAAGACAACGGTTCCGACCAACCATGGAATATCGTTGATGATTTAGGAGCTGTCTGTAACGTTGGAGTGATCAATGTTTCCCTGAGAAAGCCAGAAGCAGTTAGCAGCAAGAAACGAAAACATGGTGGCAAGGCAACAGTTTATAATGGACGGATTGGCACGAGAGCTGAGCATTACATGCAGTTCATCAGTGGCGTGCTGGACGTTCTAGATGCTCACAATTTGAAAGGCCATAACCTAGTCATGGACAATGCACCGATTTACCGAAATGAAGCCATTCAAGAGTTGATTGAAGGTCGCGGATATCGCTGTGTTTATCTACCGCTGTATTCACCTTTCCTCAACCCAATTGAAGAATTCTGGTCAAAGGTCAAAGCAGGTGAGTGCAGAGAGTATATCAATTTGCTGATGAAAGCCATTTATTCTAGGAAAACGACCTAACAAGCTTAATTAAGCTAACTCATTACCACTGAAGATACTCGAGGCAGCAAAAACAATGGCAAACAGGAACTGCTATGGTTGGACCCGACATGCTGAATCATTCTTCCCGCGAGGTCTAGCAAGGGAACATAATCTGAAACTTTGTTTTCATTCGCGAATGTCTATATCATCCTGCAAATAATCACGCAATTTAATGAAAAATCCTTCTGGCTGAATGGCCAGTACGAAATGGGGCTTCAAGAATAAAAGAGACAGAATATGATTCTGCGAGACTCGAAAAAGGATTGTTTTCCTGAGAAGGGTAAATAATGGGCCTATTTATAAGAAGGGCTTATCAAAATGGCCACTTTGGAGGACGGATGTGGATAGCCATCTAGGCGATCTTCCGGGATGGTGGACCAGCTAAAAGATTGATAAGGAAATTCATCATTTGCCATTCTAATTGTAACTACCTTTTGACACAGGTTCAGCTATGAAGTATGAATCTGTATTGCGCGCGAGTAATTATGATAAGTACATTCAAAGGGTGAAGTCCTATGTAGACCAGGGACATGACTTCTAGAGAAGAAGAATAGTCGTGGATACGACAGTTGGAAGGGTACAGACAGCTTTTGCTGAAGAACCAGTGACGGGCTAGTCAGACTGTCGTCACCTTATGAAGGTCTAGCCATGTGGCCACTGATACTGATGAATACAGTAAACCGCACAACTGAGACGCGACCATCTTCAGCAATGTCGATTGCCCACGGCTCGCCACAATACAGAAGGTTGACCTTAAGACTATCATTTTTACATTAGCCAACGGTACAAAGGATCGTGCAATTGCGGCCACTTATCTTCTTTCACGTCGTCGATGAACTACGCAGTCGGAACATGGACTTCAACCAGGGCCATCAGTCTTCTGGTCTTTAAGACGTTGGCACCACTCCAAGGGAGACGCTGACTAGACATCTATTGGGCAGTTACCACTCAGTCCAGTCCAGTCCGATCCCGCTGAAGAACCAGTGACGGGCTAGCCAGACTGTCGTCACCTTATGAAGGTCTAGCCATGTGGCCACTGATACTGATGAATACAGTAAACCGCACAACTGAGACGCGACCATCTTCAGCAATGTCGATTGCCCACGGCTCGCCACAACACAGTAGGTTGACCTTAAGACTATCATTTTTACATCAGCCAACGGTGCAAAGGATCGCGCAATTGCGGCCACTTATCTTCTTTCACGTCGTCGATGAACTACGCAGTCGGAACATGGACTTCAACCAGGGCCATCAGTCTTCTGGTCTTTAAGACGTTGGCACCACTCCAAGGGAGACGCTGACTAGACATCTATTGGGCAGTTACCACTCAGTCCAGTCCAGTCCGATCCCGCTGAAGAACCAGTGACGGGCTAGCCAGACTGTCGTCACCTTATGAAGGTCTAGCCATGTGGCCACTGATACTGATGAATACAGTAAACCGCACAACTGAGACGCGACCATCTTCAGCAATGTCAATTGTCCACGGCTCGCCACAATACAGAAGGTTGACCTTAAGACTATCATTTTTACATTAGCCAACGGTACAAAGGATCGTGCAATTGCGGCCACTTATCTTCTTTCACGTCGTCGATGAACTACGCAGTCGGAACATGGACTTCAACCAGGGCCATCAGTCTTCTGGTCTTTAAGACGTTGGCACCACTCCAAGGGAGACGCTGACTAGACATCTATTGGGCAGTTACCACTCAGTCCAGTCCAGTCCGATCCCGCTGAAGAACCAGTGACGGGCTAGCCAGACTGTCGTCACCTTATGAAGGTCTAGCCATGTGGCCACTGATACTGATGAATACAGTAAACCGCACAACTGAGACGCGACCATCTTCAGCAATGTCGATTGCCCACGGCTCGCCACAATACAGAAGGTTGACCTTAAGACTATCATTTTTACATTAGCCAACGGTACAAAGGATCGTGCAATTGCGGCCACTTATCTTCTTTCACGTCGTCGATGAACTACGCAGTCGGAACATGGACTTCAACCAGGGCCATCAGTCTTCTGGTCTTTAAGACGTTGGCACCACTCCAAGGGAGACGCTGACTAGACATCTATTGGGCAGTTACCACTCAGTCCAGTCCAGTCCGATCCCGCTGAAGAACCAGTGACGGGCTAGCCAGACTGTCGTCACCTTATGAAGGTCTAGCCATGTGGCCACTGATACTGATGAATACAGTAAACCGCACAACTGAGACGCGACCATCTTCAGCAATGTCGATTGCCCACGGCTCGCCACAATACAGAAGGTTGACCTTAAGACTATCATTTTTACATTAGCCAACGGTACAAAGGATCGTGCAATTGCGGCCACTTATCTTCTTTCACGTCGTCGATGAACTACGCAGTCGGAACATGGACTTCAACCAGGGCCATCAGTCTTCTGGTCTTTAAGACGTTGGCACCACTCCAAGGGAGACGCTGACTAGACATCTATTGGGCAGTTACCACTCAGTCCAGTCCAGTCCGATCCCGCTGAAGAACCAGTGACGGGCTAGCCAGACTGTCGTCACCTTATGAAGGTCTAGCCATGTGGCCACTGATACTGATGAATACAGTAAACCGCACAACTGAGACGCGACCATCTTCAGCAATGTCGATTGCCCACGGCTCGCCACAACACAGTAGGTTGACCTTAAGACTATCATTTTTACATCAGCCAACGGTGCAAAGGATCGCGCAATTGCGGCCACTTATCTTCTTTCACGTCGTCGATGAACTACGCAGTCGGAACATGGACTTCAACCAGGGCCATCAGTCTTCTGGTCTTTAAGACGTTGGCACCACTCCAAGGGAGACGCTGACTAGACATCTATTGGGCAGTTACCACTCAGTCCAGTCCAGTCCGATCCCGCTGAAGAACCAGTGACGGGCTAGCCAGACTGTCGTCACCTTATGAAGGTCTAGCCATGTGGCCACTGATACTGATGAATACAGTAAACCGCACAACTGAGACGCGACCATCTTCAGCAATGTCAATTGTCCACGGCTCGCCACAATACAGAAGGTTGACCTTAAGACTATCATTTTTACATTAGCCAACGGTACAAAGGATCGTGCAATTGCGGCCACTTATCTTCTTTCACGTCGTCGATGAACTACGCAGTCGGAACATGGACTTCAACCAGGGCCATCAGTCTTCTGGTCTTTAAGACGTTGGCACCACTCCAAGGGAGACGCTGACTAGACATCTATTGGGCAGTTACCACTCAGTCCAGTCCAGTCCGATCCCGCTGAAGAACCAGTGACGGGCTAGCCAGACTGTCGTCACCTTATGAAGGTCTAGCCATGTGGCCACTGATACTGATGAATACAGTAAACCGCACAACTGAGACGCGACCATCTTCAGCAATGTCGATTGCCCACGGCTCGCCACAATACAGAAGGTTGACCTTAAGACTATCATTTTTACATTAGCCAACGGTACAAAGGATCGTGCAATTGCGGCCACTTATCTTCTTTCACGTCGTCGATGAACTACGCAGTCGGAACATGGACTTCAACCAGGGCCATCAGTCTTCTGGTCTTTAAGACGTTGGCACCACTCCAAGGGAGACGCTGACTAGACATCTATTGGGCAGTTACCACTCAGTCCAGTCCAGTCCGATCCCGCTGAAGAACCAGTGACGGGCTAGCCAGACTGTCGTCACCTTATGAAGGTCTAGCCATGTGGCCACTGATACTGATGAATACAGTAAACCGCACAACTGAGACGCGACCATCTTCAGCAATGTCGATTGCCCACGGCTCGCCACAATACAGAAGGTTGACCTTAAGACTATCATTTTTACATTAGCCAACGGTACAAAGGATCGTGCAATTGCGGCCACTTATCTTCTTTCACGTCGTCGATGAACTACGCAGTCGGAACATGGACTTCAACCAGGGCCATCAGTCTTCTGGTCTTTAAGACGTTGGCACCACTCCAAGGGAGACGCTGACTAGACATCTATTGGGCAGTTACCACTCAGTCCAGTCCAGTCCGATCCCGCTGAAGAACCAGTGACGGGCTAGCCAGACTGTCGTCACCTTATGAAGGTCTAGCCATGTGGCCACTGATACTGATGAATACAGTAAACCGCACAACTGAGACGCGACCATCTTCAGCAATGTCGATTGCCCACGGCTCGCCACAATACAGAAGGTTGACCTTAAGACTATCATTTTTACATTAGCCAACGGTACAAAGGATCGTGCAATTGCGGCCACTTATCTTCTTTCACGTCGTCGATGAACTACGCAGTCGGAACATGGACTTCAACCAGGGCCATCAGTCTTCTGGTCTTTAAGACGTTGGCACCACTCCAAGGGAGACGCTGACTAGACATCTATTGGGCAGTTACCACTCAGTCCAGTCCAGTCCGATCCCGCTGAAGAACCAGTGACGGGCTAGCCAGACTGTCGTCACCTTATGAAGGTCTAGCCATGTGGCCACTGATACTGATGAATACAGTAAACCGCACAACTGAGACGCGACCATCTTCAGCAATGTCGATTGCCCACGGCTCGCCACAACACAGTAGGTTGACCTTAAGACTATCATTTTTACATCAGCCAACGGTGCAAAGGATCGCGCAATTGCGGCCACTTATCTTCTTTCACGTCGTCGATGAACTACGCAGTCGGAACATGGACTTCAACCAGGGCCATCAGTCTTCTGGTCTTTAAGACGTTGGCACCACTCCAAGGGAGACGCTGACTAGACATCTATTGGGCAGTTACCACTCAGTCCAGTCCAGTCCGATCCCGCTGAAGAACCAGTGACGGGCTAGCCAGACTGTCGTCACCTTATGAAGGTCTAGCCAAGTGGCCACTGATACTGATGAATACAGTAAACCGCACAACTGAGACGCGACCATCTTCAGCAATGTCAATTGCCCACGGCTCGCCACAATACAGTAGGTTGACCTTAAAACTATCATTTTACATCAGCCAACTGCACAAAAGGATCGCCGCTTATCTTCATTCACGTCGTCGATGAACTACGCAGTTGGAATATGGACATCAACCAGGGCCATCAGTCTTCTGGTCTTTAAGACATTGGCACCACTCCAAGGGAGAAGCTGGCGAGTGTTCTATTGAGGGTTATTAATCAATCCAGTCAAGTGTTTTGTTACTTTAATTGCGGAAAAGGGCGTACTTTTATTTTGCGCGAAGAGCGGACAATAATCGACTGCATTCTGAAAATAAAGTTTACGCAGCAGGCTGAGGAGCGCTTGTTAGAATACCTACTTAACATGGCCTCTTTCATTCGCGAAGACGGATTGGGGAATATGATCGATGAAGATAAAAAAGACGTTGTTATGCTGGAGAGTGACAGTCATCTGTTCCCTGTGAAGATGATCACTGATTATGAGAAGTACTGTATATGGATTTGAACGGATGGTTATAACAAAGACTGGATCAAACGAAGAAAGACCGAGCAAGACCACAGCGCAAAACCCGTAAACCCTATCGATGGTACCAAGATGCTGAGAAAGATGTGCTTTTTTTGGTGTACGAGAAAGGCATGTCAATGTGGGCTGCGGCCCTAGAACTTCAGCAAGATCAAGAGAGCCAACTGATCAGATTACGAAGAATTCACGTGGTGGTCGTCTTTACAGCAGGGTCGCCAAACTAGTCGGACAGCATCGACAATTTCTGACTGCCTTGATTGATGGACAGCCTTCGATGGTGCTGGACGAGGTCATAGCCAATTTAACAGAGAAATTGGTTGATCTTGACATAAGAAAGACGCTTTTCACTACTTTATGACTGAAAAATGCAAGGTCAACTTGAAGCGTTCACAATCTTTCCCGATGCAATCGCCCTGTTTGGTGTTGTTAATATTTCAGTCAGACGCCCAAAAGCAGTCGCTCCATCCAAAAAAACGCAAGCCCTGAAGCAGCTTCAGAACTGCCACGTAAGCGTGGAGACCACCGTGTATATCTTCCACCCTATCCTCCAGACCTGAACCCGATTGAACAATGCTGGTCCATTTGTAAAAGCAAGGTCAAGAGGAAACTATTGGGCGAGGAGACCCTGACGGCCAGAATGCCTATTGGAGATCTACATGGATTTTGTAAATATTTCACTGTGAAGTTTGGTGATTGCTTCAATAGAAAGGCAATATAACGTTAGTCCATGCGTAATGCGTTAGCTATGTGCAGAATAAAACAATTGACTACTCGGAAAAAAATACTTTTTGTTGCACAAATGTTTAATTAGGAAATGAGCAATTTGATACCCGACACATGCGCAAAATGTTTCCGGGAAGAGCTTTCGCTCTTTTCCCTCTCTTTTGCTTTCGGATCATGACACCCCCAAGTTCGGAAGATGCTGTAACGCCTCTAAAGCAGTTGATGGATCATATAGGCCAGGCACTCAGGGTCTGTTTCAAAAGCACCCAATTGCCGCCTTCCTCCTTAAACTCTCTTGTCAAAGGTATACTTGCAATTCTACTATCAGCAAGCTAGATGGACTGACCCAATCAACATCTCTGAATTAGGTTTGACCTGTGTTGCTTTGGGTCTCAGGTACAATCAATACTACCCCGCAAAATAATCCATTCGCTGCTGACTTTATTAGGTTCATAGACCAGCTCATCTCATCGATGTTTGCCATGTCTCATCTAATCAATCTCAAATCCTAATTGCCCAGCTCCATAAAGTAAGCACACTCCAGCTATTACCTACGTGGATACCCGTTCCTTCGGGCCGCGTTTTCCTTTTCTGTTCCCGATTTCCCCTAATATTATTATTATTTTGCCGAACTATGCAGCATCGATTCGGCAAGATACTAGCAGTAATGCATTTTAAGGATCGATATACCTTTGTTTGCCACAAATCTCTGCTACAAGAGCATGTGAATGCGACGCTAAGTAGTCCTGACCGATGGCGCTATATCGATATTCGAGGGAAACAAGGGCCTCCTAGACAGGTACGAAACATTTATTTGCAGGACTTGTTAGATCGCCTTTTCCATATGCTCATTTTTTTCAATTGGGTGCATCACCATAACCGCCCTTCTATAGCGAACCTGCCCTGCAGTGCTACTCTATTGGCTCCAGGAACGTCTCCTACCGCAATTACAGCGACATTACTGCTATTTCGACGTGGTACCCTGTTACATGGTGGTTCTGACAGGCTGGTTTCTTGAATATCCTGTGCTGTATTGCAGCCATGATGACGACACAGAGGGGGGAACGCCAGCTGCATCATTAGTCGACCACGAGCTTGACGAATGGGAGGTGCGACCCAATTGCCTGGGTGACAGACCGTTATGCCTTGTCCAGATATGGATCCACCGGTTGTTTGATGATGACGGTGATCGCCCCCATCTGCTGCTCAGTTTCACCTATCCTGATGAAATGGACCTGCCGGATCCTGTTGTGCAGAACCTGGCGGCAAAGTACAAGAACCGGCTTGAGAGCAAGAACAGCCACTCTCCGTGGGTTGATCTCAGGTTGCAGCATATAACACTAGACCGGGTAGCACTCTAGAACATAGATATCCAAAAAGGATATCTATGATGGAATACGTATCACCCACGCAAGAAACGCTCGCGCGCTCTCAACTGATACGCCGTGTATTTGCACTTTTCCGTGAGGCTATCAGAGTGCTACGCATCGATTAGACCTTTTTCCTGATGTTTGCGCAGACAATCTCTCATGTCAAAAGACATATGTGACGTTGCAAAACAAGCAACGAGAAATATTATGTATGTATGTGTTTTCTCAGTATATTTGCTATCATGCAGGATACCTGCGTAATCTATCTTGCAACGATAACTATTGATAAGACCGAGGATGTCTCTGAATACTTTTATTTTCAATCAAGTTCGCGTCATGCCGGTCATGCATATCACGTCATTAGTAGATAGTATTTGCGGTTCAATAGAGGCAATTTATGCATGTAACAAACTGGTGAACATACAACGAAATGATGATGTTAGCAGATCGAGCCTATTTGTTGTCACATAGCAGGTTGTATTGCTTACATGATGCTCTCTTCCTACCCCGGCTAAACCTATAGGGTGCCTCCCTCCCATTCATCGAATGGAGAATGGCCCAAGTATCTTGCTTATCGCATCCCAACCCTGCGATAACAGGGCTGGAGAGTTCTTTATGGGGGAATTGCAGGAGTCAGCCTTTGCTAGCAATTCACTCTGACTTATTGAGCCTTCTGCTAAGCATTCTTTCGGGTTTATTATTAACAGAGAAATCATGAGTCCTCATATTGCGATTTACTTGGAATAGTGTTAAATCTCCTTCCCCTCCCAACAGGTTGCCACCGAAAAGTCCCACCAGCAGTCTCTGCCTTCATCAAGAAACAAGTTGAACAGCGTATGATTAGATCAATATCAAGCATATGCTACTGATGAGTGAAGTCCCGCACCACCCCCAAGTGCAGCACAGTATAGTATTACGCAATGAGGACATTCCTGCGTTGGAACTCTCGTCCGCCGTCTTCAATGGAGAAAAGCCTTTGTTTGTGGGATGTGAACATGGTGGCTGACAATGATCCTATGAACAAAGCACGTAATGAGAAATCATTGATGCACAAAGAAGCATGTCCGCACTGCTGACAATGATGCGTTCTGAGGCACGCAGTGATCTCGATACCTTTCTTGAGGTCAGGATAACGATGATGTAGCCATCAGCGGCTGGCGGCAAGCAAACATTTGCGATGTCGAGCAAGTTCTTAGGCTACTCCACCGCTAAACTATATTCATGGCCGGGGAAACTTCAATAGAAAAAAAAAAGGAAGGCTTCCCACGCTGAGAAGCAAAGAATAACATCCATCGACTTTTGAGTAACCTTGGAGACGGAATAATTTGAACAAAGCAAGGTGTGCAATGCGTATGCTTGAGGGGTGGGTTACTTGCATAGATAAGATGGTTTGCTTTATTCCCTTTGAAAGTATATCAACAGGCAGTAGAGTTGCGAAAATAAGAATATCTTTTATCTATTTGTTATATGGTGGGGGTGGGCGATCTGGGTTAGTAACGGTGTTGCTTGCGCATGTGTTCGTAAATACGTTCTTAAAGATAAATGGAAGATGACAACGGTACAATGGCATGAGGAGCATAACAATAAAATACACACGCTTCTTTCTATATACCATCATGTTGGGAGACACTAGAAGATGGAAGGATGGAAGGAAAGGATGCATAGATGAAAGGACACATGAATGACACAGACGAACGGTGTAGTCGGACAATGCGAATGTTTGATCTGAAGTGTGGGTATCGTTTTTGATTGGCTTGTTTATGCGTCGATGGGACAGGTTAAATTAGCGAGGGCGATGTCGCTTTGGGCAGTTCCAGGCAATGTGTCCTTCGTTGCCGCAAAAGGAGCAGGCTGAAGAATTGTTATCTACCGGCAGTGATGGCTGCATCTTTTTTTTTTTTGGATCGTGGCCGTGAAAAGATTGAAAAAGGAAACTTGACTGTGGAGTAAAAAGAAGCGTAGAGAGCTCTTGGGTATTAAAGAAGAAAGCGAAGACGAAAAGCAAAGGAGAAAGAGAAAAGAACAAAATAAAGAAGATCTTATCTTATCAAGATGGTCTTCGGAGGGAAGCGACAAGTGGGAAGCCTTTTTATATGGAAACAAAAAAAAGTTTTTTTTACTGACCTGTGTTTGCGGTACTGTACCTGATGGGTACTCAGCTAGGGTTAGATGACTTCCCTCTACCCACACCCCGCCAGCAAATCGGCCCGGCCAAAACCTTATTGTTTCAAAGCACATCATTCGTCTTCCTTTTCTGTGTGTATGGGGTACCCCGTTTTGCTTGAGAGCAACCCATCCAGCCGGTTCCCACATCCGACAGAAAGGAAAGAGGGTTTGTATCCCCCGGCTTCATGCCAAACGTGCGAATAAAGATTTAACAAACAAACAAAGTGGTCGTATCGAGTTACACAGGTGTACTTAACAGCGTGTCCATGACCTGATGGCGATGGCAACGATGAGAGGTCCTTTGAATCTATTTCTCACGCGGCAGACAAACTGTGTGGGGATGAGTTGGCCTGTGCACATGAAAATCCATCAAGCATGTACCTTGCGAAACGCCGCCATAGAGTCACCTGCTCAACTGTTTGACGTATCTCTCTTTTTGCCCATCACGCTCTCTCTCTCTTTTCTCCATCTCCATGTTTCAAAGTTGACAGGGCACCAGTCTCCTGACTTGTGTCAAAATGGGGGAAAAGCTTATCCCGCACAGAAAAGAGCAAAGCCCCTTGGGGTATAAGGACCACTTTCCCACACGAACTGAGCTGTGGCACCATCATTGCACTGTTCTCTGAAGAAGGCATTTATTTCCGAATGCGGGAGGGGGTTTATGAGCTACTCAAAACGCTATGCTCAAGGAGTCCATGATTTCTTCAAGCATGGTGTTTCCCCCAAGCCGTCGGATCTCCTGCCGAACTTCTGCCTCAATCTCGCTCAAGAACTGGCGGCAATAATCAAAGGTGCCTGTTTGTTCTAGCAGCTGGAGTGCGTACTGCTTGATTTCCACAGACCCGCTTCGTTTCTTAAGAATGCTGAGAAGCTGTCGGCTGCCACCAGAGTCTTGTCGAATCGAATGGATGACCGGGAACGAGAATTTCCCTTCGGTCAAATCTTCGCAAAACCCCTTGTTATCTGCGTACTGGTCATGTGATTTAATTTCCTCTGGATGCCCTTACGTCCTTTTTATTCTCTTTTACCTGCTGCGACTGCAGGTTCAAGCAATCGTCCCGTACTTGGAAATGGATACCAATCTTGCTTACCAAATCTGTGTACTTGCTGTTGAGACAAAGTCAGTTCACTCCCGCGAATAATGCACGGTTATATACTTGCATTGTCGATTCGCTTGCGGCTTGCATAAGCTTAACAGCCAGGCGTAATAGTCCTCCTGTTTCTATACGTGTATGTGCATTAAAATCAGTCAACTGGTGTGACGAACGATGTGTGTATTTCATGTTGATACTTACTATTGTTGACCATTTCAATAAACTCATCTTCTGAGGGACAAATGGCTGTGTCGCGCCAATAGAGCTCCATGCCTACATGCCTGGGTGAGTTGAGACGTTATAATAGAGGAAGATAACATGGTGTGTATACCTTGACCACGGTGCAAGTTCAAGAGCTCCTCTAGTGGGTTAGATATGCAATCAGGAGACACATCTTCTTTTTCATTGACTCTCTCTCTTTTCTCTTTACCCGTGTAAATCGTGATCATCTCGGGGTTTTTGAGCTTGCATAATTCCTCGAGGGCTTGGAAATAGACATAATTTGCACAATTAATCGTTTGGGGAATGCCATAGAGATGGTGTGCGGCCGGCACGCCGCGACGAAGGATGGATCCGTCTTCCACATCATCGATTCTGTTTTTTACATTCGGATCTCTTTTAGTGTGGGAATCAGAAGGAATGACAACTAGTTAGGCACTTGCAGTAAGCTGGCGCTGTGGAGCATCCCGATCACCTTGGTGATCACCTTTAGGCTATCCGGAGGCACCTGGAGCCATACGTTGAATGCGGTAATCATCTTGGTCCGAACGTCCTTGCCTGGATGTTCGCATAGGTACTCGTATGGCTCGAGGAGAATCTGATTGGGAAAAACCCAACATGACATAGTTCAAGTTCTTATCTGTTCTTGCTGCAGCTTCGAAACACGGCGTTCTTCATACCTGTTCTTGAGACTTGCTCATCAATGTTGATATACCGGTTGCTACAGATCGGCTCGCATGCAAAGTGGTTCCTTGAATCGAGGGACCGTCGCTATTCGTGAGGCTGGCGACGCTAGGAGAAAAAACAGCCCTGGCGCTTTGAGACCTGGTGGTTGTCATAATGAAAAGAGAAGCAAAATCCGTGCTTGCTGGAAGAACACAGACGCTGCCTTTGAATGCAGTCCCTTATATATCTTATCCTATCCTTAATATAAGGCCTAAACACTCATCTCCTATCTGTATTTCATTGTTTTGTCCTTAAAATCACTTTATTTGCCGTGCTTTCTGCCCGCAGAGCGCTGTCCATCCAATTGTCAGCAATAGTGTCTTTACGATCTATAAGCCCGGAGGGTGTCCGGGAAGTTGGTGAAATGGCTTGATGCTCGCGCTGGTCTATCGCGGTGGCGGTGGTGATGCAATGTTGGTGCCTTGCTGTGAATGAGGAAGGGAGTCGCTCTTCTGCATTGATTGCCCCAACACCACCGATTTCATTGTGCATATTATGGTCGGAAAAGCGCGGTAGTTGCTCCCTCTAACCCCTTCCCATTGCCATCTGTTCTTTTTCGGACTTGTATGCATGGGTGGGTTGGACGGCCATAGTGATCTAGTCATGCATGAGTGGGGTTCCTTTCCTTCGCTTTCCTCTCTGCTGAGTTTACCGTTTGAGGCGATTACGGATTGGGGAACGCTTCACCTCCTTTTTCCTTCCCTTCTTCGTTGGGATACTGAAACCTTATATATTTATACATACACATGGGCCGCGACGGGTATAATGTTCGCATTCTAGGCCAGGCCCTATACGACAAGGTGGCTTCCAGCCGTATCCTATTGGTTGGAGCCGGTGGCATTGGCTGTGAATTGTTAAAGAATCTCGTCCTGTCAGGATTCAAACATATCAAAGTGGCAAGTGAACAAAAAGAAACAGCAAGCGTCTATTGCAAGTGCTTCATTCACGCGAGAGCCTTCGTGTCTCTGTGCAAGTGTGTGTATGCGTGCTAATGTCCTGTTTAAACACACTTTCACCAGATTGATCTTGACACGATTGACATCTCTAACCTCAATCGACAATTTCTTTTTCAACGGCAACACGTGAAGAAGTCAAAAGCACACGTAAGGAATGGACTCAACCGTCAAAAGCTCCAAAGACGCTCACTGCCTGTGTGCTTCAGGTTGCAAAAGAATCGGCACTCAGGTTTAACCCTGATGTTGATATTGAATCGTTTCAGGCCAACATTATGGATCCCGAACTCAATGTGGCGTGGTTTTCCAAGTTCGATCTCGTCTTTAACGCACTCGATAATTTAGGTAAGCAGAAAGAAAAGTAAAAAAAGGAGGGGAGAGAAGAACGAAACCAAACGACATTGACTGCAATTCTTTATTTCGGTCTCTGACTCTCTGAACGGATGTGTGCAATAGAGGCACGAAGGCATGTCAACCAAATGTGCCTAATAGCACGTGTTCCATTAGTTGAATCAGGCACAACAGGTTATCTTGGTCAGGCCTATGTGATTCAAAAGGATGTAACCGAATGCTTCGACTGTCAACCCAAGGCAACACCGAAAACATATCCAATTTGCACCATTCGTAGTACACCTAGCCAGCCAATCCATTGTATTGTCTGGGCCAAGAGCTATCTATTCAAGTGAGTAGACTCAAGCTACCCTCCATTTATCTTCGGTGTCTCACCAAGTCATACACATTTACAGTCAACTTTATGGCAATGCGGAAGAAGAAGAGGAAGAACCCCAAGAGTCGGATAAGGAAAATGTAGAGGAGCTGGCTGCGCTGGCAAGAGAAACAGAAGAATTGAAGAAAATCAAATTATCCATGGGCACCGATGCATATCCTCGTCAGGTGTTTAAGAAGGTCTTTACAACCGATATACAACGTCTGCTGAGCATGGAGGATATGTGGAAAAATCGAGACCGAAAGCCAATCCCGCTGCAGTACGATGTGCTCGAGGCAGCGCTTGCTGAAAGAAGCGAGAATACGGAATCCTCGCAGTCTGGCAGTGAGATCAAGGATCAAAAGCTGTGGGATCTGAACAAGTGCTTCGAGGTATTCAATGATAGGTATGTAGACTTTCGCCCCTCTGGGAAGAGGATAAGAAAGGAAAACTAGAATACTGTTATATGTAGTGTAATCCGGCTGTCCAAACGTGCCATGTCAGAGGGGATTTTGTCGTTTGACAAGGATGATGATGATGCGATGGACTTTGTGACAGCTACAGCCAATCTGAGAGCACATGTGTTCGGGATCCCACAAAAAACACGATTTGAGGTGAAATGTAAGAGCTTCTTGGGCTTGATAACCATGGCATGTAAGAGTGTTAATAATATTGACTGGATGCTCTCTTTAGCCATGGCAGGAAATATCATCCCTGCAATTGCCACAACCAATGCCATTATTGCAGGTGTGGCTGTCATGAAAGGTTTTGCTGTTCTTCGTGGCGATGTGGGATCGATCAAGCGGGTAATTAGATGGGAACGGCCTTATTTTCTATTTATTGAGACTGCAAATAATGTAGACCTATCTCAAGACGGTTTCAAGGCGCCCTTATCTCTTGTTACCCGAAACATCGTCGAGACCTAATCCGGACTGCGATGTTTGCAGCGCATCCAATGCCCGCGTGGTCGTAGACGTAGACCAGGCAAAGCTATCGGATATCATCAATACGATAGTTGTGGGTAAGATGGGAATGGATGTTGAGGGCGTATCCATCATGGACAAGAACAGGTAATACATCAACATGGCTTACTGGCTTTTGTATCATCTGCATTCATGAGAACTGGACTTGGTTAGGTTGATCTATGATATGGATTTGGAGGAGAATCTCAAACTTCCTCTTTCCCAACTGCTGATCCGCGACGGTACCATTCTGCGAGTGATCTCTGATGAGGATGGCCAGATTGATCTGGTGATCCAAGCAAAGTACGTATCCGTGCCTTCTTGTGACGCATGGGAGTGTGCGCGTCTGCCGACTGCAGCGAGCTGACTAACATTATATCAATGAATAATAGATCAGGCACGTCAGGGGTTGAGCTTGTGGATGAACCTCTTCCGGTGAAAAAGGTGACAAAACCACATAACGGAGATGCTGTTCATGCTGGTCAGAAACGACAGCAGGAAATCGATGACGGTGACAATGATATGGTATCTAAACGACCCAGATCGGATGACATAATCGAAGTACTTGGGGATGATGAGGATCTTATAATGATGAATTAAAAGAACTATTCGTTGGTATGCAGTTGACGGGTTGTGCCTTTTCTAGTCTGCTGGCTCGATCAGAGCGGCGGAGGAATTTGAAATGCCACGTGGCCTCTGGCGTCGAGTTGGGCAACTCCTATATTTCCGGGCTTCAGAACTACTCTACAGCAAGAAAAGAATCAATTTGCTCATATCTGGAAGAAGAGAGACCAGTCGTCGCTTCATAGGACGAATCATGGACTCAGAATTCGCATCCGCATTATTGTCTCTATCCATTAAGCCCAAGAGATTATGTACATGGCTGCAGAGGGAACATATGAACATGAAATATGCCCATGGCTCACACATGTCTTTTACGCACATGTTTCAATGTCCAGAACCTCGACAAAGGAAATAACTGCAATGCGTACGTGCGCGCGTGCGTGCGTGTTTGTGACTGGGGGGATAGAATGCCCTCGTAGTAATAATGCTGGCTTAGTCCTTGTTTTTCTCGGAAGTTGAATTAGCGTGGAAATGGGTACCCTATCCTTCTCTCTGGTGGAACACAGACATACTATAAAGGTGTGGGGCTCTGACGAAGCTAGCTTCTTTATTTTTATTTCTAAAGAAAAAATATGGTGCATGCACCTAATCCTATTCACTGATCACTAGTATGGATGCATAGAATGACACAACGCGAAAAAAGAATGAATGACGGTAGGTAGATAGTTTGGGGGTGGCATCGCGCAGAGAGAGTTGCATGCGGTTATGTGGAAGGGAACACCCCCTCCCAACATACCCCACGAAAAGCAGTCCAGATTGCTACTTTAATTAAGTCCGATCTTTAGATGTGTGGCGCTGCAAGCGAAGAGATAAAATGGAATTTGGGGGGGGGATGTGAAGGGATGTGATGGAGAGGTGATGGTTGTGAAGATGAAAGAAAGGTATGCATAGTCACTACGCCAAGATAGTAACCATCTTGTCTATCACTCGTTTCCTAGGTCATTGGTTTGCTTCCGAGGAACAAGGGCGCGTATGCGCACTCCTTGTTTGTGATGAGGACCTATTTCCACGCGACCTTGTTTTTCTTTGTAATCCGTGCCTCCGTAGAAACCTACCAATGTCACACGATGTGGCATTTTCTCTGGCGGCGGCGGCCCAAAAACCAAAAGATATGGGGCATGTCTGGGGGGAGATAGATGAGGAGGAGAGAAAGGGAAAAGCCCTGATGGGAGCTTGCATGGCAAGGCTGATATCGATCCAGGCATTTTCTCTTACTGTTTGCTTATACAGCACCGGAGTTGATACAGCTGCATTCAGCGGCATAAGCGGCTGCGGCAATAAGTATAGAGGCGAATGATATTGCCTTTGTCGCTGTGTAGCAAAGCAAAGGAATCAAGATTAGGCAAAAGGTCACTGTTTAAGCAATTCATGCTCTGTTTGAGTTGATCCACGCTGCCGAATTTCGTCATAAAAATAGGTCAACTGATGCTTGGGAGCTGTGTGCTTTATGTGGGGTGGGAAATATTTAAGCCAGAAGGGAACAAGAAGTGTGGGGTGGGACAATTACGGTTTAACAGATTGCCGATTGGTTCACTTTGGGTGTGGGGGTGTGGGGGTTGGAGAGTAGACATAACAGCAAAAGAAAGCCCACGGTAGTCCTTGGGCGGGAAAGACAGACCACATGAGCGCTCGCCCTTTCCCTTCCTTGCTTATTGAAGCAACCCATTTAGGTCGTGTTGTGCGACGTACGCAGACCCGAACGCACACGCACACGCGCCCTTGCTGTTAGCTGCTCAATCACAGCCCCTACTTATCTCTCTCTTCCTTTATAAACACCCTGTCCTCCAATCACCCGTCCATGTTCCTCTTTTCCTTTTTCAATCTTTCTCAGATGGCATCTTCTCCCACCCTCTCCCCTTCCAGAAAACGCAAGTTTGCTGACCTCCAAGACCATCCGCAAGCCGAGTCGTTATCCCTGGACGATCATCAACACCTCTTGCGTCTTCTTAATGCACCTCTCCATCAGGATCCTTCCTGGATCAGTGCCATGGATGGTCTTGACTTCCTCGCTCCTCCGTCATCCATCCTCCCGTCCGCAAGCACGGATGATTGCTGGTCTTTTCTTCTTGACAACACTGCAGCCGCGGAGGAAGACTTCGTCGCCACGTCGCCATCATCTTCCTTCTCTTCGATGACCACCGCCGCAACTACCTTACCACCGCCATTACCTGAAGAAGACGAAGCGGCTATCAATGACGTAGCCATCGGTAATGAGTACACTGTCATGATCATGACCGGTCGGGTGGCACAAAAGAGTTACGGGACCGAGAAACGGTAATGGAACCATTTGGCAACCGTGCGAATTTTAATGGCTGATTCTTCCACACAGCTTTCTTTGCCCGCCACCCACTACGGTGCTCTTGGGCCCCACCACCAGCGCAACTCACCATCCCGTTTACATCAAAGCCGATGGTGGCCCATCTCAGACTGTGTCATTGGAGCCCACCGCGGAAGGCTATCTGCAATCCGTGTCCCGCCACCTCCATGTTACCGAGAAGCGAAAACTTATTCGCGTTTCGGTCGATATTCCTCGTCTGGGCACCTTCTACTCCAACCCCATCAAGGTCATAAGCAAGCCCTCGAAAAAACGCCAGAGCAGCATGAAACACCTTGAACGTACTGTATACCTTCTGTCTCTTTCAATTATGCATGCGTATTTTTTACTTATCTCACTCCCTTATCTCTCTCTCTTTCTCTCTAGTGTGCATTCACCATGGTTCCACAATTGCTCTATTCAACCGGATCCGATCGCAAACTGTATCGACAAAGTACCTAGGCGTAAACACAGCCAATACCACATGCCTAGACTTTGTTGCTCAGCCGAACGCGTGGGATCCTTTCCTCATCTGGGCCGCAGACGGACAAGCTGGACCCCTCCATTATAATCAACGAGTTCATCTCCAGTCCGTCAAAACCGGTCTCCGAAGCCCGGTCTTGATTATTCGCCGAAGTAAGGTGAATGGGAGCCAAGCCTGTGCCACCGCGATCGGCAATAACGACGACCCAATTTCTCAGATGCACAGGATTGTGCTCGAATTTGCAGAGTCCCCAGGAAGTTTCTTGGGCTGCGTCAGCGAGCGCGTCCTGGTGGTGCCCATGGAAGCTACAGATGACTCAGTGATTTGGACAGTAATTGGTACCGACTGCACCACCTACCGCTTTCGAACATTGCCGACCCTCACCAACGCCGAAACAGGGGTAACACCCTTCCCGACCGTACGCCAGGCGGTTGTCGTCGATGACATCCATCGCACACTGAAGCTCGAGGGCACCCATCTAGGAGATCATCTTCAGGTGTGGCTAGGTGATATTCAGACAACCGAAGTCGAGACAACGCCCGAGGGTGGAATAACATGCCGATTACCGACCTCCGACATCTTGCTATCGAGCCCATTGGTGGTAATCGAAGAGGAAAATAATAAATTACCGATCATGTTGGTACGGGCTGCAGACGGTACAATGTATCAAACAGGCCATTATTATCGGTGGCAGTAAAAATCAGAAAAGGTATATAGATATAGATATATACTGATATATAGAAAACCAAAGAAATGTATATACTTCTTTTTTTTTTGTATGTGTGTAAATAAACAAGTAATAAGGTAAATATTTTTGTCATGTATACTGTATATATATATTTGTGTGTGTCAAAAATACTGATATGGTTGGTGCTTGTGGGTCGGCGAAGGCGTACGAAAAGTAGAGTATGCACTGGCGTCGCTGTCGGGTCGGCGCAGTGCCTGATTTAAAAGATTATATTTCGAGAACCGCCGTTCTTTATCCACCACGATAACCGGTGGGTGGATGACTGGGGATTGCGGAATGTCCAGGTGATTCCTGTCACTGTTATTGTTTGTCTGATTGGGATGTTGGTTGTATTGCTTGACATTCGGACCCGGCGTGAATGAGCCCCGAGGGCTAATGACCATGGACGGCGTGATGCCTCGACCGCGATCGAACTTCTTGGGTTTTCTTGACGTGCACCGGCGGAGTATGACAATAAGCAAGATCAGCGCAACCACGCCACCGACGACAATACCTACAATGGCGCCTGTCGAGAGTATCACGGGACCCGCACTTTTGCCAACGGCCGCGCTGCTACTGTTGCCTGCGCTGTTCGTGGGCACTACAGTGTCCGTAGCCGGTGCGGATGTTGGCGCGGGGGCTCCGGTGATGACCACGACAGAAAGAGGGCCCGATGAGGCGGCAGAGGTGCTCGTAGGAACGTCGCTGCCATAGAGGCCCGAGAGGTTTACATCGCCCAGGTCCCCCGTGAATGACGCTGTAATGGATGGTAGGATAGTGACCGAGCTCGGATTTGCTGGAGAATTAAAATCGGTCAAAAAGTCCATATCTATATTATATATATATATATATAATATACCTTGTTCTACAGTTCGAGGAAGGCTGATAAATAGTAGAAGCAAACCGGACAGACCGGATCAGTATGAACCTTTGATTTGCTTTTCCGAGGATATCCAAACTTACTGAGAAAGGCGTGCCGGAGAGGTTTTTTTCGCCCGCAGATCTTTGGGTGTGAGCATTTGCTTTTCCCCTCCCGGTCGAGAAACCACACGAAGAAGGTTTTGTATAGAGTTCTCCTCTTGGACTTACGTGCAAGTGCTGGGCCTGCCAGCAATAAAAGTGTCCATGACCAAAGCATTGCCATTGCAATTCAAAAAGGAATGGAAGGAGAAAATAACAAGGCAGAAAATGGACGAAGGAGGAGAAAGAGAGAGAGAGAGAGCACACACACAATGACCATGTTGGTTTTGGGGGAGGGAAGTTGCAATGTCGCACAACCACAAATTAACTTGGCAACCAATGCGATTTTTTTTTTGTTGTTTTTGGCAATTTTCAATTCTACATCTTCTCTTCCTTTCTCTCTTTCTTTTTTATATTTTTTTCCTAAAAAAAAAAATAAACTTTGCGATTCCAACGTGATGTTCCTGGGCTCGCGCCGATTCTGGGTATCCGCATATACGCATGGGATTGTTGCACGAACACAATGTGCTAAAGAAGAAGCGCGGTTTCTCCGTTGCAGCAGTGGCAGCGCTGTTTTCCTCCAACAATGTGCTTTGTACCGCAGGTTTTCTCTGGAGGAGACGCAGGAGGTGTTCCGCCTGGTCAGCCGACATGGGAAGAATTGGGGGTACATTGGCTACATGCTCAACCGGCCGAGCATGTCTGTCCGGCAAGCGTACGAACGAAAAGCGCATCCAACCTTTTACAGAGCATGGACGCCGGAGGAGATCGCAAAGCTCAAGGAACTCGTGCTGGCACATGGCGACGATTGGGAAACCATTCGCGCCAACATGCCCTACGATCGCCCAATGAACGTCCTCAAAACGAAATGGCGCGAAAAGGTCAATCCCGATATCCATCACGGCCGATTTACTCCAGACGAACTGAAACGGCTTGAGCAAGCCGTCTCCACGTTTGGCAACGACTGGAAAAGGATCGCAGCCCATGTTGAGCATCGCACACCCAAGCAATGCAACTCTGCATGGAAGACGTTGACACAAATTGAGCGGAATGCAAGTATGTACCTGATTTACCTCTCTCTACGTCAGAGAAAAAGGAATTGATAATTCGCCGTCTTAGGTACCCGCTACTCGCGATTCACGCCCGAGGAAGACCAGGCGATCATTGACGCGGTACAAAAGCACGGTGCTCAGAATTTCCAGACCATCTGCGACGCAATAAAGAGTCCGCGATGGCCGTCAGTGCTCAGAGACCGGTACTTTGATTATTTAGACCCGACCATTGACCGGTCCCCGTGGACGGACGAAGAGGAAAAGCAGGCCTATGAACTCTACCAGCAATTCGGCAGACGGGCAGGAAGAGTCAAGAAATACCTCGGATCCAGACGCAGTCGAAGAGACATTGAGACCCATTGCCGTTTGTATGAAAAGAAAAAACGAAAAGAATCGGTCAAACCAGCGGGGTCAACACCATCGCCCGCTCCCCCTTGCTGCAAACCCACCACCACCACCACCACCGATCTCCCTGGCATTGATATTAAAGAATGATCGCACCCTCTCCAAACTTGAGAGCCACTCAAAGTATTTTGAAATGTCTTGGTCTCGGAACACTGCATTCCCTGACGCCATTCGCACCATGAGTCCGAGATGATCAAACAAAAAGATCCAACCCTCACAGCTCACACATAAATTGTCAAATGGGTCATCGCGTTATCAATCGAAAGGCGACATGTGGCACATATCATTCCCTTCGCCTTAATTACATTGCTCTTCTCTATATAGCCGCATTGAGGTTCATATCTGCGTCTGTCCGTCATTCCTTGACAAAGTGGCTAATACTGCGAAGTGTCTTTCTTTGTCGCGGCTCTTATGGAAACTTGTTGCATGAAATAGGGCAGGTTACAAATGTAAATGTTTATGCAAGATGACATCGCATGCACACAGTAGTTTAGTATTTAGGATATTTTTATTTTGGGAAAATAAGTACTGCGGCTAAAACGATTTCTCGAACGGTGAGCTTTTTATCGCTCAACAGGATTCTCACTTTTTGTAGTTACTTTATTATTCCGTGCCCTACGAACACAGTTGTGAGCCAATAATTGCGCTTTTTCTTTTCAGTGCTATTAACGTCATGAGCCGTAAAAATCACATTTCGTTTTTCTTTTGTTAAAATTGAAAAAAAAAACCAACAGTACTTGAGAAATCTATTGTGGCGGAGGGGGAGGCGGCACTGCGTGGTAGGACTGGTCTCCGGAATTAGGAGCTGGAGCTGGAGGTGACGATGGTTGTTGCGGTGGTTGAGGTGGTTGCTGGTAATCGGCTGTGGCGGCTGGCTGGGCTCCAGCTGCAGTTGCACTACTGTAATAATAATTATAGTAGTTCGGATCATATTGATACTGCCCGTAATATTGGTAATATTGGTTGTAGTCATATCCTGCTCCATAAGCCTGCGAATCCGCCGGAGCGGGATTCGGAGGTGTGCCTAGAGGAGCAGACGACACCGCACCCTCGCCTTCAAGAGATTTCGCTGCCGTTGGCGACACAGCTGCGTTTGGATCAGAAGCCGAAGAGTCTGAAGGCGGGGGCGGAGGAGGACCACTTTGAACACCTTCCTGCCCAGGGTGACCGCCTTGTTGACCGTAGTAGTTATTGTAGCCCTGCATCCACCACATCTGCATCAGCAAACAGATGATGCTAAAACACATTCATATTCCTCTACTCACCTGATGGTGATAACTTCGGTGATAACCACCACGTCCATAATAACCATATCCAGGAGATGGTCTCTGTGCACGCTCATAATCTGCCTTCACAGTTTTGATCAAATCTTTCGTCAACTCAACTGCCTTCTGTAAGCCATCTTCTCGTGTGCAGCTAATGGACATCCCAATGTTAGCTAACGAGGGTATCATATGGAGAGGGATACTTACGTGACGTGCACATGCAAGTCTTCTTCTGCCTCTTGACCTGTACTGCTCTCATAGAAGCCAGATCCCCTGCCCTTCAGCTGCACGCGAGTTCCCGTTTCATTCTGAATATGCTTGACGTAAGCACCCTGAGGACCTACAATCTTGGCTCGTAAATTGAAGTGGGGTGTGCTCTCTAGACCGATGAAGATCTTTTCTTCGTAGATTCGACGCTATAATAGCATACTGAGCAAAAGAAAGAAAAAACTCATGTTATCTATAGCTAACACGAATTGTACCTCGAATTTTGGTTCACGACGTTCGAAAGGTGGAGGTGCAGCCGCAGGTGTCTGAGCATTCTCGATGAGATCTTCAATTATGGCAACAGCTTTATCAAGAGACTCCTGGGATGATGCGGACACATGCAGGTACAACGGTGGCTCGCTCTCCGTCGCAAGCGACGTGTCCGGATAAAATTTGCCTCGCGTTGTTACATCTGTGAACAGGATATTATACGTGAGGCTCGGAAAAGAACGCATGTCATCTTCGTCCAGCTGTACGGTTCATTTACCTGCACCTGTATCGCGCTGGATCTGAGCTTGCGTTGCTCCGCGCGTGACCATGTATCGATTTCTCAAGTCGTTGATAGGAATGTTTTTTACGAAGGCACCGTCACCCTTGCCGCCTGTGTGAGCAGTGGAGGAGTGATCAGAAGAGGTCGTGGAAGGTGCATTAATATTATTATTGTTGCCACGTGCCCCAGGCGCTGTGTCCTTGAGTCCTTTCTGCGCAAGGATAGCCTGAATCTTAGCTGCGGCGGCATCTATTGAAAAAGAAGCTAGAATAAGCAACAATCGTAATCGAATGACGTAAAAGCACCTCACGAGAAGAGAACAGCATACCTAATGCACTCTTTCCAGCATCGTCTTTAGCACTTTCCGTCTTGCTAGAAAATTCATCGGTGGTTTTGGTGATTTTACTGGCGCTATCAAGGTGGGTCTTCCCTTGATCGTCCAAATCCCATTTGCGTTTTCTAAAATTGCGGGAGTCATGAGTCCACATGATCGATTATGGATTGCTTTTTAGTGAATTACTTGTTTGTCGAAGCGTCAGTGGCCATGGCAAGGTTTTTATTTTTTAATGGAATAAAAAAGTGTAAAAAAAAAAGCGCTGGCGCTCTTCATTCTTCCTTAAAAGAACCTTAGCAATTTGTAACTCAGTCATATAGAGCAGGGCTCACACAACAGTGACCGAAGTTGGACATGTAACAGTGATGAGGTGTACCAAGTAAAGAACCATGCCAGCATTTTTGCTGTTTCATAATGTTGATCGGAGAAGCAACCTGTACAATGCGACTTATAACATCCATTAGGAACTATGACTGATTCTCTACAATTAGGAATATAAAGGTCAAAAACAAGGGACCGGTTGAAAATAAAGTGTAAAGCAGTCAAATTATCCAACGGCAAGCTACATGCAATGTAGATGAGTTGGACACCATGACTCAAAATATGATCGGACACTATGATCCTCATTCATCAGTTTCTGAGTGACGAGGTATACTACACAAACATGGACCATATACTCTTTACACTAAACAGTTTCGGTGAAGTACATTTTATGTATATTATGACAAAGAAAAAGCGAACACTCTTTTTCCTTACAACCCTCAAACTCTATGATATGATTCTAAAATCGGGCAGTTTTTACGATGTTATGGTGAAAAGACTTAGAACTTCTTGCCAAAGAGCCACATCTGGAGGTAATCGTAGCCAGACAAGACACCAGCACCAGCGATGGCACGGAGAATGTTGGCACCAGCACCCTTGAAGAGAGACTTGGTACCCTCCTTGGCAACGATCTCACGGAAAGCGTGGAGCGAGGAGTCGTACTTGACGGCAGCACCGGAGGTCATCATCATGCGACGACGGACGGTATCAATGGGGTACGAAGCCAAACCAGCACCAGTGGTAACAGCCCAGCCAAGCAAGAAGGTGGCCAAGAAGTTCTTCTGGAGGCTCTCGGGAAGAGCGGGCTTGAGGGAGTCGTACATACCGAAGTAGAGACCGCGGTAGACGACGATACCAACGCAGGAGATGGTGAAACCACGGTAGAGACCGGCAATACCGTCGGAGGCCAAGGTCTTGCGGTAGACATCGATAAGACCGTTGAACTGGCGCTCTCCGCCACCCTTGGAGGCCTTGGCATCGTTGGCAAGACGAGTACGGGCGTAGTCAAGGGAGTAGACGAAGAAGAGCGACGAGGCACCAGCAGCACCACCTGCAGACATACACATTTAGAACCGTAAACAAAAAATTTTTCTCTATTTTTTCCCTTACCGGAAGCCAAGTTGCCAGCGAACCAGGCCCAGTAGCCATCACGCTTCTTGTCCTTGTTGAACATGCGCTTGAACTTATCCTTGAAGGCGAAGTTCAAAGCCTGGGTGGGGAAGTAACGGATGATGTTGGCAGTGTTACCGCGCCAGAAGGAGATGAGACCCTCGTCCTTCATGGTACGGGCAAAGCAGTCGCTGATGCCCTTGTAGGGGTGCGAGAGACGACCCTGCTTGATCATCTCATCCTGGTTCTGGATCAAGAGCTTGATACGCTCGATGGGGGCAGCAGCAGTCTTAGAGACGGCAGCAGAGACACCACCCATAAGGAAGTCCTAGAAACAATCGATGTTGGTTGAGACTCGTCGACTGTAGTCATATAAACTTCGAAGCTTACCATCACGAACTGGTTCTGGTTCTTTTCACCGGCCATTGTTTATTTTCAGGAGAGGGGTTGGAAAAAGGGAAGAGCGTCAACAAACAGGGACTCGCCCCTTCTTTATATCGGTCGGAAAGACCGGGCCCGCAAAATTTTTTTCTTGGTCAGACAAGTCGTTCATCATTGGCTCGTCGCTGCTTCAGGGGAGAAACGAGCAACAACACCCACCCCTGGCCCACGCACAGAATATGTTGAAACTTGTCACTTTCGACGTCATTTCCACAGTCCGATTACCCTTCTTCGACTCCGATCGGAAACATCCTTCAGTATCTTGACTGAGCAGCCAAGGTCGTTCGGTCCTCATCCATTTGCTCTCGTCTCAGGAAAATGATGACAAGGCGAAGTCTCGCTCCTTGTTTAGAAGATGCGCACCAAAGAAAATGGGAGGGAAGTCACTAACATTACCGCGCTCTTCTCATATCACTTCGATCATGCAGCTCCTATGACGTCCAATATCGAGCAGAACATGTATCGGATAAAACATCTCCACTAATACGTGAGGTTCGGCATGTGATTTCTACTTTCTCTCTCTCTCTCCATCTCTTGTACATCTAGGCATCCATTGATGCGAGCGAAATAGACGGCAGTGTGCGGTAAGCGCACATGTCATAAGAGTTGTTATGCATCGACCATGGTCCATACGAGAAGACGGACTTAGACATCCATGCATGCTCCATGGGCGAATTAGGGAGACAGCTGGGATCATTGGATTACAGAATGCACAAATCTTTGGTCATTGATACTTAAGAATGCCTTCTTAAGCCGGATGAGGAAATTGCAACCGTTTGGGAATACAATATACCAACGTTAGCAAATCGGGCCTTACTCTTGGCTCATAAGCTTTATTGATGCGCGTTGTGCTGACGAAATGGGAAGAGGCAGAATATACCATGGTCTCTTCCCATTTTTTGGCCGCTTTGTTAATAAAGATGCGAATAGCGTTCTGGGATAACATAAGGTCTTACAAACCTATCCCATCGTAAGCACCGCATACGACATTAATGGTATCTGCTTGCATAAATGTTTTATTGGTTCCCTGTAAGTATATTGGGTGTGTTGCGTTATGGTTACACCAATCGCGGCCCTATGCAGGAATGCACGTTCCCCCGACAGTGATAATAAAGAGGACGACCGAGAAGATCGTGCGAAATCTTAGCTACCATAGTCCCACCGTCTGCATCTTTCTAGCATTCTTAAATTAGGTAAACAACATCATGCGTTGTGTACGTGCTAACGAGCATACATTATGTCAGACATGAAACAATGCTGCCGTTTCGTGCTCGCATAAAGGAAGCAGCAGGCTGCATCCAAATCACGCACCAAAAAGCAATATCAAACCAAGCGTATTCATGAATATCGGATCTGAGCAATGCAATGAATCGTTTAGAAGAGCATCTCTCGCGAAGCTTGATAATTATATTTGATAGAAAAGCAGCCTATGGCTGGACTTCTGCCCCTCATTTCTAAAGGTTTGTGGGGGGTGGGCCAAATAATGGATTCCCCTTGACGACCAGTCCCTCCCCCAACGACGAGGCAATTCGATATGCGCCAACATGAATAAAAATAGCCTTATTTCTTTTGTCTTCTTTCCTTTTCTCTCTGTCACCCACTCTCCCTCTTTCCTTCTCTCCGTTTCTATTTTTCTATCCAGTATGGCGTCTGCTGCCAGCATTCTTCAACGTCAGTTCAAAGGTTAATGTCCCTCTTGATTCTGATTCACATTTGGGCTTTCTCTCATTCAACCATTCCCTCGCCTTTTTATGTGTTGGCTCCAGAACTCACTCGAAATCCTGTTCCCAGATTCGTTGTCGATCTCAAGGACAATAGCATCTTTGAATGGTATCTTCTGGAGACGCATATCAATCCAGCATTAATTTCTGCTTAAGGCTCACGCCGGACGGGGAGTGGATAGGGCAGTCGCCATTATAGGGTCACCTAAAACTATCTATGAAGGGGGATACTTCAAGGTACCACCATTTTTTTAACCCTCCAAGACCTCATGGAATGCGGTCTCTCTCCATCAACCCGCTCACTCCATCCATATTTAAGGCCACGATGTCATTTCCAGAAGACTACCCCTTCAACCCACCTACTTTTCAATTCGATCGCGAATTCTATCATCCAAATGGTAAATTATGGAAAGGGAATCTGGGGTACTAGACAGGTGCTGATATGCTATCCATATAGTGTATCCTGATGGTCGGCTTTGCATCTCTATTCTCCACCCACCAGGCGATGATCCTGTAAGCGGCGAAAAGGCAGAGGTATGTGTGTCCATTGTACATATCTCTAGCGCTAGGGGAGATGTTCACTTGTAAGAAACACGCTGGGTTTGACGGATCTGTATTCTATATCCAGGAACGATGGAATCCGACGCAGGCAAGCTTTTGATCTGAGAGCTAGATAGGAGGAGATAATACGACTCACATGTTTTTCGTTTCTCTTTTTTGTCCATAGTCGGTTGAAAGTAAAAGTTCTTTTTTCTCTCTCTCTTTCTTGGGTCGAATGTGTGAATGTGCGGATGTGCGTGTATGCATACTAAGCAGAAAAATACCACACACTCTCGCACCCGCTTTGATACAGGTGTTCTTATTTCCATAATCTCATTGCTGGCCGATCCCAACTGCTCAAGCCCGGCCAATGTTGACGCAGGTGTACGTTGCTAGGGATTAACATATGTCACCCAAAAGATTCTAAGGGCATGGTTCATTTTATCAGGTGGCCTATCGGAAAAATCGTGATATGTTTGATTCGATTGTACGGAGTAAGTGGTTTTTGGCGATTTTTTTTTCTCATTCAACAGAAAAAAAGGTCAAGTAGAAGCATCCAAAAAGGACATTCCTTCAGGATTTCAAATGCCCAAGACAGAAAAAGACTTTATGCTTGCCGCCCCTGCCGAAATAGAAGAGGATGAGAACTTGTGAGTTTTAGGGAGGTGATTACTATTAACCAATCTCTTACTGGCGTATATTTCTCTCTGTAGTTGGTATGAATCCGCAGAAGATAGCGATTTTGACAACGACAGCAATGACGATAATGACGATGACAACTCATAAAGTATATAAAAGCATACGCACGGATCACCATCAGACGAATATATTCACAGACACATTCGATCCTCCTCATATTTCAATAAACTCAATCCTCGTAAAGTCATTCCAGAGCGGATGGACATGAACCTGAGATGTATACGCATTACTTTATTTTCGAAAATAAAGAAATTTATGACGCATATAAAGAAGGACATAGATATACCCGTAGTCAACAGAGAATATCATCCCCTTTCTTACTCTTTAATTTACCACGATGGTAGCTAGGTGCACTATTGCGATAACAATGGCGGAACAAGAAGGAAAGGAAGGATCCAGAGCTGCTGAGTATCGACGGCGGATGCGACGGCGGAAGGGTTGGAAGAAGGAACAAGGAGGGACGACGACGGACCAGCAACAACACCAGCGGCAGAAGCATCAGGGGAAGCAACGGAGGAAGCAAACGAAGACAAAAGCACCTCGACGAAGCCATGGTGGGAGACCTGCGCGGGGGGCAGCCAAATCACGGTCCCTATCTTCTCCTCTCGAGGCACTTGAGTGAGGCTGATATCTTTATCTAGAGAGAATCTGGAATATTAGAAGATTGCAGAATGGAACAAGGGTAACCTATTGCCCTTTTACTTTGCTCTTGGTAACTGACCAAAACTGCTCAATCGGATTGAGTTCAGGTGAGTACTGTGGAAGATAAGCACATACGATATCCTCAGCCTTATGGATAGGTGCATTATCAGGTACTCCAACTCGTCCACCGTAGCCTTAAGGAAGCTGAGATAATGTCCAGTTACAGCTCCTCTGCTCGCAACTTCAGATTGATATGTCCTCGTTCTTTTCTTGGTTGATGGCTGCGGGGGTCTCAAGCTACATTTAATGATCCCTGATGCTGAGATTGCTCCCAAGATTGTGGTTGTCTTTGCTCTTGTCTTTGATATTGTGACCACTGCAGGGGTCCCTTTCTTGGACCATGCCATGCTGCGCTTCATATTAATACGGAATCCAGACTTACCAAGAAAACGCAGTTTTTTTTTAAAAAAAGTCGATGTCGGTCATGTCCCATCTGCGCACCCAGTCAAGGCGTTCTTGGATCTTTGCATCGCTATTCCTGTCTACAGGCTGAACCCGAGCCATTTTCAGTGACAAGTTGCATTCGTTTTTCATAAATCGATGGAGCTAGATACTTTGAGAACCTTAAATCTTTGAAGCCGTTGCTCCATCAGCTGCTCTAGAACAATGGACGGATTCTCAACATCCCATTCTAAAATAACACTCTTATCCTCTTCGTTGAGAATACATGAACAACCTCTGCCTCTACGTTTCTTAAAAATGCTGTCAGGGTCCTTTCCGTACTGTGATGCCCGTCGCTGAGCTGAACGAACATGGATTGCTAGCAGCTGATGCACTCAATACCTTCTCAAACATCCGTTGAAAAATCTGACCTTGTCTTGGTCAGTGTACGCCATGTAACTGAGTTTGATCCCCGCTTCTTTCATCCGAATGTCTGTATCCTTTCGCTTGTGGTAGTAAGATCAGAGTTATCTCTGCAAGATATGCTACGCAGATATTCAGGGCAAGCACGGACGGACTGCAGAGAGTACATTTCTTCATCAACAACATGATCTTGGCCATCTTCGTAAAGGAGTAGATTGCTATTTCAGAATGTGAAGTGTATAAAAGAGATGGAAGCGACTTCTTCTGGTGGATGCATGTGACATTTGATTTTCCAGCATGCGTATTCTGGGCAAAACGCGATTTTATTTTTGTGATCCTGCGACTTCAGAACTGGCAGGGCTGCGACTTTGATTTTGGAAAAGAGTGCATGACCCGTGTCCTGCCATAGAGCACAAGCCAAGAAACGCGAGAGAGAGAGAGAGAGAGAGAGGGTGTTCCACTGGGAGTTACATCGAAAAAGCTATAATTGGACATTATCTCGGTTTCGCCAGCTGACTCAGAGATGAGGAACCACGCGATCTAGATTAATTAGCGTGGCCAAACTTCAAGTGCTCGAAATCCGTCTTAGTATACCATTCGTCGATGCGGGAGAGGAAGGTCGAATATGCCTGAATGAAAAATACGGTAGGGAATAATGAAAGATATTATTCATACGCTTAGAAAGGTTTGAACATTGTTTCGGACAGCCGCCCCATCCCATTCACACTTTGGCATACGAACCACGGCTCATACCAGGCGCATCCTGGTTAGGCTCTGCCCATAACCACGGCGGGAACGGAAAGGATGTTGCGCCAGTAGCAACAGCGACACGATGGCATACACAAAGCACGAGCAAAATGCCAGAAGCAAGGGCGGGGCACGGTGAGGGCACAACCGTGCTCCGAATAGACGAAAGGCGGGCAGCTGCAGTTACGCCGGATGAGAGCGCTGGGACAAGGCAGACGACAGCAAAATAAGCGGCGAAGCGACCGTAGGGACAAGAACGGGTAACGCCAGAAGGAGCAGCTCCTCGATAAAAGGACAGAAGGTGATACATAGGCTCGAATAAAAGACAACTCACTTTTGCAAAACGGTGCATTTATTTTTCTTGGAAATATTGTACAGCAGGACGGTAAATAAAATAGCAACAATATGAAAAGAACGCTAAAATCCATAAACGCTGAGAAAAAGCTTAAGCTAGAGAGAGATTGACAAGAGGTTGTTAAACTACAGGAGCAAGATTGCTGTTGTTATTGTCGTTGCACAAAATATACAATGGAATCGAGAAAGGCGGGGGGAAGAATATCACCAATGGTTTGCAAGGTTTGTCTCGTGCAAAACCTTGTCACGGAGATGGCAGGGTATCATAGACCATTTCTCAAACCAGTCCGATGTCCGGATCCGGTCCTTATTTCCGGCAACGCGACCTCGACAATCGTTCTCACGTTTCCGCTTCCTGGGGAACGGACATGAAGCCGCCGTCTGCTGCGACGCGGAATCTATGGCTGTGGCACCAATGCGTTCAAATATCTCGCGCGCATGGTTGCTGGTAATTTCAAGCAAAGAGCTGATATGGTGTGACATCCTGAGAAACTCGTATGCTAACACGCGCTTTTTTGTGGCCACATAGAGGAATTTGCCATCTCTTGACCACTGTATACCGTTAATTTTGGCAAGAATACGAAGGCGTCTGTCGCGTTCACCGCGAAAGGAAATCATAGTGATCTCTTGGTGAGGGGTAAGGTGTGTAGTACAATTGGCTGGATGATCTGATAAGGATGATGCTGATGATGATTCAGAGAGAAGATTCTCCACTTTTTGGGTATTTGAGGACAAATCGTATGCCTCCTCAAGGTTGACTGTGTGAAAATAGCCGTAACGATTGGTGAACGCTAATACCCCCTCCAGCCGAGGATGGAAAGCAATCCCATACGTGTACCCTGCGGCATCAATGGCATACTGCACCCGCTGGGTTGCTGCGTTCCATACTAGGACTTTGTTATGTGTATCGGATGTATGAGCAAAGAAGCGTGATGATTGACTCCAGGCCACGTACTGCGACGAGTAGGATATTTCGCTGGCTTGGGTCCCAGACAGGGTCTCTTGCAAAAGATGAACTGGCACAGCTAGCTTGCATTGATTTCGAAAGGAGATGGCGCCACTCCTGTCGCGAACAATATCAAAGAGGAATAGGTAGCAGTCGTCACCAACACATACCATCTGCTTGAGGTCGTGGCTGATCTTCGCATCATTAATTGGCATACCTCCAAAGTTGCGTAGGTGCGTGTATAGCTGGACGATTTGTGGTGTCTGGGATATTGATGAACGGCGGTATACGTTGATGCACTCTCGGTGGGACGGGAGTTTGTACACCAGTATGCCTGCGTCATTCATACAGATAGCGAGCATATGCTCATACTCCTTCGGATCTTCTAGGCTCTGCCATCGCACGATCTGGACGGAATTTGTCATGATTTGGACATTTTTTTTGCTTTTAAACTTAGTACCCCAGACTTTTTGTGGAGGGTGACCACGGTCCATGCAGCAATAGAGCTCAAACTCGCCTTCAAGGCCGCCAATAGCCATATAGCCGTATTTTTGAGCCAGGCACAGTGGCTCAAAATCTAGCGCAAGATACGAATCTTGGCGGGAGACAGGCAAGAAGTCGCTGCGCCGGATGAATTTTGTATAAGGGATGAATTTGGAGATGATACCTGAATCAGGTGCATAAGAGGCTGTGGCCGCCGACAATAAAGTCTTCGTACCAGGATATACTGGTACTGAGGTGCTATCTGGGCTTAATGACGGTCGACGTAATGACACCGACAAATGGGTTTCACAAAACTTGCTTCCTGTCGTACTGGTGCTGCTACCAGTAGAGCTATCTTCAGTCCCACCTGTGCAGCCATACGAACCAGCCGTCGCAGCATACATGAAGCTACTTCCAGCCCGACTATTCTTGCTATGATCGATGCCGCCTGTGCCGTCCGAGTTAGGCTGAGTTGTTGTTGTTAATATAGCAAGGCCACTTCGCGATCGCGAAAATGGACGCTGATCACTGTCGATCCATGTCAATGGATCATTGTGGCGTACGCGGTTCGATGATGTTGTTGCAGAAAGATGTGGGATTGACGGTGATATTTGGGATAGTGTAGAAAGCGGGTCGCCCATTGAATCTAATTCGCATGATTGTCCACATTCGAGGATGCGGTTCCGATAGATAGCAAACAGCTGTTCTCCCAAACCATAGTCACCAAGGACGAGGCAGAGAGCATTAGCAGACTGATCGTGGTTGGTGGTGGAGCATGAGGTGGGAAGTTGCCTGGGCCACCCCCTTTCCTTGCGCCAAAATACATCGTGGCGCCAAGGCGCTACCGCATTGAGACGGTTAAGCTGATTCCGTCTGGCCTTGATAAACCATGTGAGACGCATATCGTTGGATTCCCAAGTGTAGTCATTCGTACTGTATGGGTCCTCATCCCACATGTCAAAGCCAGCGGTTGATTCTCGGTGATTGTCGAGCGGATCGACGTCTGACAACTCGGAAGCGTCGCTGTCTGCAACATCACTAGGACGGTAGTTCGGATTCCGTGGACCCAAATACTCATAATCAAGAGAATACTCGGAATCATCACTAAATGCCGCAGGATCGTCGTCGTAAACATTGTTAGCAAAGGGCGCAGACAGGTGTTCTGGCGGTGAGGTTGTCTCGAGCGTGCAATCATTTGGGGCATTGCGATCAAGATTGATGTCGAGGAGAGAATTGGTGGAGTCATTTAGTGCGAAAGCTGGGTCATGACACAGAAATTCATCATCGGATAGATCTTCACAATCAGCCTCATAGTTTGCCATGCTACGAGATAAGCAGGGAGAGAAGGAGAGTAAATAAAAAAGTGGAAAAAGTGAAGAGATGTAAAAATTCTTAGAATATGCTGCTGAAGGTAATTATGCCGCTGTAGCATGCCAGCGCTTAAGAGGCAGAGAGAAGGAGAAAGAAGATCCTCCCATGGACTTATCACAAACATGGATTTATTTCTCTTTGAGAGCTTCTCCTACTGCTGTACGTCTTGTTTGTGCTCCGTGTGTCGATCGTTGATGGGAAATCTTTAAGCTGCCGGAGCGGTGCGTGAGCGCAGCATTCCCCTTTCCGAATACAGACGGGGAAATCGCAGATTCTATGCTCTGTGCTTTAGACAATAGGGATTCAGGATTTCGAGAACATCTTGTTATGCGCAATGTGCAACAAGCACATTAGTCTGGGACCTTTTTAAGCATCCATTTGATTATTCTATATTCTCATTTCCACACACACACCCCCAATACAAATCTCTGACGCATACGCGTACACTAGCGCCTCTCCGTCTCAATTCTGTACCTCGCAGAAAGAAGGATTATTATTTCTCCCTCATTACTTGCGCCCCTAATATTCTCTACACACCACATAAGGGTAAGATTTTGCCTTAATATTTGCACAAAAAAAGTTGTATGGATATCATACCTCCTACTGTGCAGATACATACATCCTTCATTTTCCATCACCTTCCAATTCACACCTCAACATGAAACACACGTGATGGAATGGGAAGGCTTCGCCGGTTCGGGATGGGCTATCACCCAGCCTTGTGATTTGCTATAATCCAAATTATATTACAAGACATCCGTTGCCTAGTCGGGCGCTAGGTGATACAGTATCTCTTAAATATCTTGTACCTATGTGGCGTGACCGATATTCCAAAGCGATCCAGCAAGATCCGATCATAGCCATCTTGAGATGCGGTAGTTGTTGACATAATTTCATCGCTGCATCTTCACATTCCTTCGGGTTTGTGTATGCCCAACTGTTTTGCAGTAATCATTAGCATGGAAAGGAAATGGATATAACGCTTCTTATCCGTGTCCGTTGAATTCCAAAGGCTGCTTTCTACGGAAACCAAGATTCGTCGGAACTTAAAAGCTTACAGAGAGTCCAATGCAGAGTTTGGTGGGTGCTTCTCATTTGCCCTCGTGGATTGAGAATCCCGGAAACCTGCTCAGCCAAGGCCACAACAGTCCCCCCGTTCTCCTCCTTTCAGGAAGATGTCATTGTCATTATATTACGAGAGACCCAGAGCGCATTAGAAACCTACCCGGTTATCATTGTCGTCCATGAGTAGATCTGTGGCTGCAGTTACACTTTGTGTTGTATGGACGCATGAGAGTCATCGGATTTCAAGTAAATATTAGCTCCTGCTCCAGCAAAAGGGGATCAGTAACATGCCTGTCTGACTTGGTGTTCCATCTTCCTTGCCCCAAAACACATCACCTCTCTCTCTCTTTGCCACGACAGATGTCTTTGTTCACTATACACGGTTTTCCAAAATTGAAGTCGTGTCCTGGCAATTCTGAAGTCGTGGGATCACAAAATAAGAAGTCGGGTTTTGACCAGAAACCTTTACGCATGATGACAAAGCAAATGTCGCATGCACGGCAAAAGATGTCGCACAAAAAAAGCTTGGCTAAAAATATTAGCTTGCTTTTTCATACCCATTTTACAGTCTGAATTGAGCAATGATTGGCAAGGCCATGTTGTTGATGAGTGTGGCTGCCGTGAATCTATGGACTATACCGTTGAAGAGGAATGTACTCTCTTCAACCCAGTTGTTTTCACACAGAGTATCTACATTGTCCATCTTGCAAGGGTGACCCTGACCTTATTGCTACACATATCCCCAAGCAAAAGGTATCAGATGAAAGTAGCAAACTTTAAGCGCGGCTACACAATGCATCGACAAAGAGAAGGTTTATGTTCGCGCAATACAGCAATGGGCATTACAGTATGGAAAGGACCTTGATAAACCTTCAGTGAGGAGCATATGTTTATTATATTTATATATGATATCACTGCTGCCGTCGCGTACTCGGTGATATAGGTGCTGCCTGTCGACGCGTTCTGGGGACAACGGCCCTCCGAAATCTTTCTGGCACTTGACCGGCAACACGCAGACCGTGAATGATATGGATAAAGTTTAGGCAAGCGGCAAGATCCCGGTTCCACATCCGACGTACTGGACCGTTGTCTTCGGTGCGCAGTATGCAATTTTCGCTGTGACATCTACAGTACAGAGGTCAATGAATTCCTTAGGCTTTCGAATACATAAAAAAACGCAAGAATGAGTCCCATACCTCAAAAGACCGTGGCAAAGGACGTGGGGCCGCGGTTGCTGTTGCTGTTGGCGCGGCTGGTGTCGCCGAGGATTTAATACCATCCTGAATTTTGCAAGGTTCTCATTGCCGCAGGATGGACAGCACTTGCTTGTTTTAAACTCGCCTATCAGGTACACCTCGAATCCATGCTTCTGCAGGAGTTCCCTGAAGCCCTTGCCACGTATGCGCTCATGGAATTGGGCCATAGGAGCTGATCAACTCCCGAAAATGAAGACTGCAGTGCTGCCAAACTTTTCTTTAAGTCTTGGACAAGCTTAACATCAGCGAGTTGTTTGTTGAAATAAGCTGACAGACGGAGTTTTCGGAAGAAAAAGGCTTGGGGCAATGTGATCGGTCATGGTATGACTATAAAACCCCTGGAGAACGTCGGACACCTCGGACCTTACACGAAGAAAGCGGCGGAAGTCATCCAGAACCAGTGTGCGGCTTCGCTCCTCAGACAGGCGGTTGCACCTTGTGCAGCTGCTTCAACCGACGGAACTTTTTGCTCTTGCGTGCCTTGTCCTGCTGGGATTTTGTATACCGGAACAGTCGAGGCGCGATATTTGTTGATTCCTCGTGCACGCAGTATATAAGGTCTCGTCGGCCTGGATCGACGGCTACACATCGACCTGATATTTCTTCATTATCCGCTCGGCTCAGGCTTGTGATGCAAGGCATAAGCTCCTTGTTTGCTTTTAGAGTTATCGCGGTTGCGATCGGCGATGGTCTCAGCTTTTTAAATACAGTAACCCCAACGCCATCTGTACTGATCATGCCACGGAACGTGAGATTGCCTTCTTTCTGGGGCCTGAAAGCTTTTGAATTGAGGTCAACTACCTCATACCAATAATCCAAGTTGACGAGTTCGTCATCATTGTTCCAAGATCGTTGCAGAATGTTTGGCAAAATATTTTTCTGTCGATAAACATATAACACGGGGACCATCTGCGACGAAGTGGGAAACAATTAAAAGCAGGTAATTCGAGCCGTTGAAACAAGCAAGCGAGCTGGTAAAAGGCTTTCATGTGGTTGGCGGGGCGGGTCTTGCAGTCGTAGTAGATATTATCTTTTTGGAATCTGTAGCCTTCAGGATAACAGTTGAGAACAGGCAATAGGACCTGGAAAGCCTCCCAAAAAACATCTGATTGCTGCCTGATGAGATCTGTGTTAATCTGTCGGCTACTAATTGCCAACTTGAAGCGCCTGGCAGGCTCGATCACGGTTTCCAGAATACGGGCGCTTATTTCTTCGGTGCTCAAACCCTGATCGAGCAGGTCTCTTTCCATTATAGCCTTTTGACGTCGAATGCCCAGCAAAGTATTGACGGCACGTCTGAGGTGCTGACCAAATCGCATGTTGATATTGTTGCTGTACGCTGCATTTACCTTGCGGCCTTCATATATCGAGCATTGCTGTGCATGCGGAAAAGATGGCCTCGTGTAATTTGCATGGTGGAGATATCCAGGCAAGTACTCGTTGATCAGAGCTCGATTCCTGACTGTGATGGACGATCTAAGTGCACGTCTCTCGTATTCGACTAAAGAGAGCCATACTTCAGAAAAAAAAACGGCTGTTCAAGAAGATCGCAATGTCGAAGTCTTGGTTGGTTTGAAGTTCATTTAGGAAGATATACTTTGAGAAGGAGAACGCATGCACTGTTGTGGCGTGAGCAATATCGACCACCTCTAGTAACCGCTCACGGTGCTCTTCTCGCCAGCAGATGCTTTGAATAATACACTTTACCGAAAGGATCCGGTCACCGACACCGCGAATGTTGCAGACACTCGTAGTTGATGTAGCGGGTGAAGACATGTCTGTACCGGGATGGCTAAATATTTCGGTTTCTGATGTCTAACCATTGATAAAAGAAGCTTACTTTTGAATGTGAGTTGTAAGTAGCTGTAGATATTGAAGACTAAAAAGTATCGGTATCTAAGGACCATTTGCGATGATTGTGTTAGCAAAACCTGAAACTTTAGAAATGTGAATGCTATTATCCAATTCCTTTTCTGCATTGTATTTTTACGCGGCGGAAATGGGAAGACCGTAACAAGGCGTTTTCAAGCTCTGTATTAGTTAAAGCATCAGTAAGTGATGAAAGTCGTGCATCAAAAGTAGTACAGTATGATCCTTGATTTCCTATAAATAATGAACAGTTGGTCAATCTGCTTTTTTCATAACTACATCCTCCCCTCTCTTCCATGGTCTTATCCGGTATGATCATTATAATACTAAATTCTTTTATTGCAATCTAACATCCACACTTCTTTGTAGATTAACCAATCGTACCAGCACTTGATGAGCCATGGAAGAGAGGAGATCCTGAACACTTCTTCTCTCCTTCCGCTCCGTTTCGCTGCCGCGTCTGGTCCCACTCCATCCCTTTTATTCCTTTTCGCCGCCGCCACTGGTATCGTCCCCTGTTGCTGCTGGCCTCCTCCACATCTTCGGTCCTGGTTATCGCCAGGACACCCATACTACTCTTCGGAGGTAAGTTAACGGGTATGGAGAAGAGGTAGTGTTTACTGTTGTCTAACATGTTCCAATCCGCGGATCCGAAATCGTTTAACCTATTGATATGACACTTTATACGATTCTATGCGTCGTTATTTTGTATATCCTTCAAGCCACTGAACTCTTGATGTCCCTCAATCAGCTTTTGCAACGCTATCGTCGTGTTCTTACTTGCTCTGACTTTTTTGTCACCGCGCAGCTAATTCAAATGACAATGACTACGCTAAGCTGTCCGAGCGGGCCTGTCAGTCGGACCATGACGCCGACCCTACGAAAACCACTTAGCATGTCCTATCAAACAAATAATATTTCCACTGAGTAATTCTTTGCTTGTCCAAGCACACCTTCTGGGATTTGACACTTGTGTAATAATGGACAGATCGGTAGCACACTTGCTTCGTGTTGCAGCACGTCGTAATGTCCGTCAATTCCTATGTAGAATTCTCAATCCAAGGGCTCCGGTACTTTGGTCACTTCGATCATGGGCTTCGTTAAATTACAGTGAGACGCTCAGGTATGCTTCAGACATGGCAGAAGGAACAATCGCTCTGCCTACCGCATTTGAGAACGGACTTGTTATCTCTGACAAGGCTTTCAAAGTCTGAGCTCGCGAAAGAATGTGTATTTCCTTTTTTAGAGATACGCCCATGTTGTAGTGCCATAGCAACGGAAGTACATCGCCGAACGTGACAAGGATCCAGATATGATGCTCCGGATACTGGTGGACTCGGGCCGACGCCATGGATATCAAATTAAACTCGAGATTACTTATTCTATCGAAAAGGACGATATGTGAGTGCCAGTAAACCCGTCCTATAGATGTGGGTTGCTTACTGGCAGATGAATGACCTTCAGCATTTTCGTTCAGGACGATGTTAAGGTTGTCGATGATTCAACTTCTCTCCAATTTATCCGTGACTCGACCGTTGACTTTGCTGAGGAGTACATTGGCTTCACTTTCCAGATAGTCAATAATCCAAATGCGAAAAACAGCGGCGGATTCAACATTTCCTACGACATCGATCACAGCCAGCAAGCTCACGCGAAACTAATCCTATCTTTAATGACCTTATATATGCACTTTCGATACTAGCAATAGCCATATCCATCCTTTGATTCGACAAGTCCTCCCTTGATTCTGGTCCGTTCGTGTAAATAAGTGCTTCTATATGACAGAAGATGAGAAATTAAATCGTGGAAACTGCAAATATTGTTGTCATGCGCATAGGATTTGTTGGCGTTGGTTCTTTTTCTCTTGTTGTACTTATTCTTCTTCGTTTGCATACATGGCGCCTCCAACAATGTCTTCGAAGAATGAGCATTATAACAAATCTGCTCAGGATGACAGCAACTACAATGATGCTGTGGAGTCTCGCGCAAAGAATGAGGCAAGAAAGGACATGCAAAATGTAACCAACTTTGTCAACGAAGAACTAGCCAATCGCGAAGTGAATGCTGCCAGTCTTACCAGAGTACGTGTTCTCTGAAAACTCTCAACCTTTATCTCCCTCCTCACAACTCCAGCACAATGCGGGACGCTATCATCTTGTTCTATAGTCGTTACGGTTTTTACAGGAAGCAGCAAGAACCCACTGCCAAACATCAATGTAAGGATCATGGTAGTCCAAAGGTTTCCTCTCTAGCTATATCCCTCTCGTATGTGGTTAGAGCAAATACTGCATCGAGTGCTCCATTGAACAAGCAAGACGTCGAATTTCTTGTAATATCGCAGAAAGGGGAAAGGGGGAAGAGCCATGGATTGACCTGTTTACTATTACGCAGATGAGCCAGATGCAAATCACCAAAGGGGAGGCCGAACGAAGCTTGAGAGAAAATGGAAACGATGTGATAGCTGCACTTAATCATCTAGTGGAAAAGTAACAGGCATGGATAAGGCAACCGTACATACAACATCATTAAAAGGGAGCTCATCCATTGATGAAGACCGTAATGCGCGTATTGGCGTTTTCTTTTTTCGTTTGCGTTTCATCATCTAGTCAGGCCTGCGCAAGGCGGAAGAATTGCAGAGATCGATTTTTTGGGGCGTTTTAAGTTGAAATGCTTTCTCGATAACCTCAACTGAAGAAGAACGAGACCGCTCAGAGAAGCACACAGCAGCATGAAGGACGTTTGGCGAGCAAGGCCATATTCATGCTCTCTAACCAATAACAACAGGTACCTTTTGCGGCGATCTAACTTGCGCGGGGAACGATTGGAGGCGGGGGGAGAAGGCTGCTACCGGGAGGGAGCGATACGCCCTTTTTGATCCTGAACCTTTTTTTATTCACTGTTCTTTCTTTCGTGTCATTTGACCGTATACCTGTCCGGCAAACTCTTCTTTTTTCTTCTTCGAAATCCATCTCGATTGCCTCTCCATCTCCCTTATTGATAAACTAACATGGTACAATGACTCATTTTAACGCGACGCAATGGAACTTACCCGGCCCATTGGATGTCGTTTGCTGAACGCAATGCTCACTTTGCTTTTATGCATTCAGGCCGGAGCTCTTGAAAACGCACAACAGTACTTGCCCAGAATTAGAGACCACGAACGTGAGTCCGATTTCGGTACCATCTACTCTGTGTCTGGTCCAGGTATGACATCACTTTTATAACACACTTGCGCGTTTACGTGTGCGGGTGAGCGGGGGTCGGTGAGGCATACGTGAGGGGCGGAGGAGTGGCGATTGGGTAGGATGTGGGCGAGCGGGCGAGAGTGTGTGTAAATATGCAACAACAAGGGGGGTTTGTTGGAGGTGTCTTATGTGTTTCGGGTGTAACTAAACAAACTTTCAAACAGTCGTTGTTGCCGAGAACATGCGTGGTTCCGCTATGTTCGAACTGGTACGACTCTGCCTTTCTCTTGCACCATGAATACTCACTGCGACTTATAATCCTCTGTTATCAGGTCCGTGTTGGACACGAAGAGCTCATCGGTGACGTCATTCGCATCGATGGTGACAAGGCTACTATCCAGGTCTATGAAGAAACCGGTATGTGAAGGACAACGACCGAAGAGCCGATAGTTACTGACCTATGCCGAATAACTAGGCGGCTTGACTGTCGGCGATCCTGTGCTGCGATCTGGCAAACCTCTGTCAGTTGAATTGGGTCCTGGTAAGAAATTTATGTAGTGTGTCTCCGTCAGGAACAGACACGACTGTAACACCTCTTCAACTATCTAGGTCTGATGTCAAACATTTACGATGGTATTCAGCGCCCTCTCAAGGTCTGAATGAGCAAGTAAAAATAAAATGGACTTCACGTATTGACGAAAACCGAATATTAGGCTATCCAAGAAGCTTCTCAAAGTATCTATATTCCCCGTGGTATCGCCACGCCCGCGTTGGACAAGACCATCGGCTGGGATTTTGAGCCCCTTAACTTCAAGGTTTATTCATCGCGTGGCATGAACCGCTTCGCCTGTGATTATTAATGTGGTCTTTACATTCTAGGTTGGCGACCATATTACGGGTGGCGATATCTACGGTAAGGTCTACGAAAACTCTCTTCTCTCCAACCATGCCATCATGCTTCCTCCCAAGGCCCGTGGTACCATTACATACCTTGCTCCCAAGGGCCAATACACCATTGAGGTAAAAAGAAAAAGACGCAATACGCCACGGTTTCAGCCTTTTTGCTGAGGCGTGCTATTTTAGGATGTGGTCCTGGAAGCTGAGTTTGAAGGCGAGACGACCAAGTATACGATGAAGCAGCTCTGGCCTGTCCGTTCGCCTCGTCCTGTTGCCGAGAAGCTTTCTGCCAATCATCCTCTTTTGACGGGACAGCGTGTATTGGACTCATTGTTCCCGTAAGCTTGAGTTGCTTGTCTGAACTGTTTCCATTGTCTAAATCACTCGAATATTAGCTGTGTGCAAGGTGGTACGACTGCTATTCCCGGTGCGTTCGGCTGTGGCAAGACTGTCATTTCGCAATCTCTGTCCAAATATTCCAACTCGGACATCATTGTCTATGTTGGGTGAGTTCTATCATTTCCTTTACGTCGGTTTTGTCTGGTTAATTTCTGAATAACGCATCCTTTTTTATAGTTGTGGCGAGCGTGGTAACGAGATGGCTGAAGTATTAATGGACTTCCCTGAGGTACATGTGTGCAACACAGTCATGTTACCTTGCATAGCTCTAATCAAACTTCCTTCTTTCAGCTCTCCATCGATATTGACGGGCGCAAGGAATCTATTATGAAGCGTACCACTTTGGTCGGCAACACCTCAAACATGCCTGTCGCGGCTCGTGAGGCTTCAATTTATACTGGTATCACCATGTCGGAATACTTCCGTGACCAGGGCAAGAATGTTGCCATGATGGCTGATTCGACCTCCCGCTGGGCTGAGGCTCTGCGTGAGATTTCGGGTCGTTTGGCTGAAATGCCTGCCGGTGAGCAAACCCCTCAGGCAACTCCTGAAGACATCGCAATCATATTCATTCTGTGTCTACATAGATTCCGGTTACCCTGCCTACTTGGGTGCTCGTCTTGCCTCCTTCTACGAACGTGCTGGTAAGGTGACCTGCTTAGGTAACCCTGCTCGTGATGGTAGTGTCACTGTAGTCGGCGCGTAAGTACTTCGATGGGGCTAAACGAGGTGAAGAAGGCCTTACTGATAACTGATTATCACCAGTGTCTCTCCTCCTGGTGGTGATTTCTCAGATCCTGTTACTACCTCCACCTTGGGTATTGTCCAGGTGTTCTGGGGTCTTGATAAGAAGCTTGCGCAGCGTAAGCATTTCCCTTCAGTCAACTGGAACTTGAGTTACTCCAAGTATATGAAGGTTCTTGAGCCCTACTACGAGAAGGCCGACCCTGAGTATATCTCCCTCCGTGACCGATGCAAGGAGATTCTCCAGGTTGAGGAGAACTTGTCCGAAATTGTCCAGCTTGTCGGCAAGGTAGACTGATTCGATTGCTTGGAACTGGGTATGCCGTTTGCATTGTTCACTCACTAAGATACGCTTATATATAGTCTGGTTTGAACGAGTCAGACAAGATCACTCTTGATGTTGCTCAGATTATCAAGGATGACTTCTTGCAGCAGAACGGCTACAGTAACTATGATCGCTACTGCCCATTCTACAAGACGACGTGGATGCTCCGAAATATGATCGGCTTTTATCAGCATGCCACCCACGTGGTCGAAGTGACCAACAACCAGATTACCTGGGCCAAGATCCGTGAATCCATGAGCGATATCATTTACAAACTGTCGTCGATGAAGTTCGAGGATCCTGCTGATGGTGAGGCCGCCTTGTGCGAAAGATATAGTGCTTTGCACAAGGAGATTGAGGCTCGGTTCCGCGATATGGAAATCTAAAGATGTAAAATTATTCCTCTCGTTGCTTCTCATTTATGTTCACTGGTTACATGTATCGAATAAAAAAGGCACGCCACAACTCCCCCACCTCCTTCGTAGGCGTTGTGTGATGAACATCATTGTTTATATACTGGTCGGAAGCTGTAACAACGCATTAGCATGCGAAAACAAAACTTTTTATTTGAAGATCTGCGCGCAGAAGGATGCGGGATTCCTAGATCTTTGCGGCAATGAGTGGTCGGTCGTGGAATACGGCATGCCAGGTCTTGAGCTGCTCTAGTACAACAAAGGTGATGATGGTCTGAGGGCCGAGGCGGACGAATGCAGGGGTCCAGCCTTTGAAGAAAGAGCGTAAGCCCTCGGTTTTGTACATTTGGGACATGATGGTGACGGAGGTGAGTTTGTGTTCTATGGAATTGGCGGCCATGATACGGGTTTTGACAACGTCTACGGGCGAGCAAGCGGTTGTAGCCACCAACCCCTGAAAAAGAAAATTGGATGCAACTTGAGTTCGTCCTTTATTTTTTCTTAACTGCCCCCCCTCCAAAAAAAAAAAAGAAACAGAACTTACGGCAAGAACACTGGCGGTGAAGTGAAGGGATAATCCATCGTTAAGGATCGATCGGCGAAGAAGGGCGTCCTTGAAGATATCATAAGACACGCATTGGGACGAGGTCATCAGGATGGCCCTGTTGACGTTGGGCCCTACGCCGCGAAAGAGCGCCTTGATGCCTTCTTCACGGGCCATCCGCGCAAGACCATCAACGGCGCTGGTGTAGTTCCTGCGCTGGTGAGGCGGCAGTTGACCGTCATTCTGCATCCTTACGTTGATCACGTCGCCAGGATTTCCGCAGGCGCCGCCAAGCGCGCCGGCGACGCTTGAGTACAGGAAGAGTTGCCACACCGTAGCTGCTTAGAGTCGATGGCATAAGGATGGGAGGGTGGAGGAGGGTTGTTTTAGATGACTTGGGAGAGACGGAAGGGGGGGGAGTGGATGAAAGAGACCACGAACTTTTGCTTGATGAATTCTGCTTGAGGTGCTCATAGACACCAAATCGTACGGTTGAGTAGGTTGCCTGGCGGAGAAGGCTTGCCGAAAGACCTGCGTAGAGTCGCCATGGACCCTCGATCCGAGCGATCGTGGCCATGGTTCGGAGCATGCCCATGTTGCTGTTACCCTTCGTATTTTGCAGCCGTACCTTCGTGAGATCGAGCGGATGGACTGCCATAGCAGCAATGCAGGATGACATCCCGCCAAAGTAGAATGGCGCTTGTCGTTTTGAGCAAGACATGGGTCTGCGAAAAAAAAAAAAGAGAGAGAGAGAGAAGAACTAAGAAGAAGAGTGCTGCTAGGAACAAACGATGAATCAGGGTCGATCTAGAGCACAAGTCAATAGATCCTTCATAATAAGGTCCCAAGAATCCGTAAAACTGCGAAAAAATAAAGAAGCATCTTAAATATCTGTTATCTCTATGCATCCTCAGCTTCTCAGGTATCTTCCAACCAACCAGCAATCCCCCTTCGTCTAAATGCAAGTACACTTTGCATGGAAGGCTGGATCGAAAATATACAAAAGGGGGGAGAACGAAGAGGGATTTTTGCTTGGAAAATGCGGAAACCGTCTGAAATTGCAGCTAAATCAAGATTTACCTCATGGGCGTATAAGAAAACTATCCTTTACTTTCTTTATCGATAAAAGTGAAGGGGGGCAGCTGCAGCAATAACAACAACGACCCTCCTTGCGCCCAAAGCCTGGAGATCAAATCCAAGGGATTGGTACGATCCAGCCCTCCCCTTCCCTACGTATGTATCCCAGCAGAGCTCTACTTCACCTCATACAAAGGTTGTAAATTAACATCGGCGTCTTCGTGGTCGTGTTTATATTAAGAGTTCCGGGCGGTCTGAGTTGATATGTAAGCGCATCACCCTGCATGAAAGACGAAATGAACAGGACAACCCCGGACAGCGGAAGACCGTTGGGTAAATGTTTATGCATCACCGTTTTAAAAATAAGTGACTGTATGAAGGATAGGGAATTTCGGGTTCCTTGCTGCAAATGTATCAATAATGCCATCCATCTCAGCATCGAGATCCGTTGCTGCTTCAATCTGACAGATTACACGCAGAGTGCCGTTGAATCAATTATACCTTGGACACGAGGGAAGGGAAACGGACACTTACCATTCCAGCAAGCTGTAGAATCACCTTTCCGCCCTGGAGCGCATCTTCATGATTATCTTTGATTTCTACGTTTATGACATGCGTGCTTGAATTGAAGTTTTGTCCTCGATTTGATAAATCTGCGCATGAATTAATATAGTATATGTGTCATACTGCTCTATCTTTATTGTATTACCTTCAACAACCGCGTCGAAGCAGCGTTCTTCGCAAGTGATGATCACATCAAACATTTCATGGGACTCCTGCCACCTTTGCGGGGCCTCTTTTACCTTGCGGTTCCGGTCCAACATGGCCAAGAGTCCATTCTGTGTATATCTTTTGTTTTCGTACATACACACACGTACAAAAAAAAAAAGGAAATGCGAGAGATCAAAACCATGAGTACGAATGTCTTCGAAGCGGTTTTTCGTTCGGGGAAAGGGAAAGAAAAGATCGCACCTACAATTGAGGATCCTTATGCTTCAATTCTTGATAGACTCGATCATAGGGTGTGCCAAAGTGGTAAATGTTGGGCTTATCAATGGACGGGCCGGGCAAGCGCACCATGCTGCCTGTACCATACGACGATACGTTGTAGCCGTGCTTGCTGACAAGAACTATAAGAATTACACGAGCGAAGGGTACATGACAAACAAAATACCTCAACACATTGTGTGCCTCCATGGATCTGTTCTGATTACTGGCGCAAATGACCGCATATTTGACCATTGCAGTAAGGTAAAAAAGGAAAGGGAAAAAAGAAGGGGCGGGGACCCAAATCCGGAAAGGGCGACGCATTCAAGAATGTCGGAGTCTTGTGGACAAGTCTGGAAGTCGCAGGATAAGCAGGCCTTGGTAAAAAAACAGCCCGAGTCGCATCATTACGGGTCAAAGGGCAGCTTTGAGCTTGTTAACATGCATATTCTCACGCGAATGGTCTCAAAGATTGGATGAAAGGACCCTCTCGGCATTATGTAGGAAAGATAGGAGCAAGGATGGAGTGACATTCATCGCAAAAATTGCAGGCTTGATATTTTTTATTACATCTCAATAAAGTACATTTCCCAAATCGGGACCGATATAATAATGCTTCCGCATGCTTGGGAAGAGGTACTGGAAGTAAGGAGGTGTTTTTTAGTCAACTGATGATATAAAAGTTCGATGCGCACTAAAGAAAAAGCATATTTCTTACAGATTCAGTAAGATATCGGTAATTGAAAAAACACCGGGGATAGCCTAAAGATAAAGAGGATGTCGAAGATGGTAAGACCAACCAAGGGCGACGAAAGTTAGACTCTTGGGACTACGGATTGACTTCAATAACAAGGTCACTTGTTATCATACCATATCAGGCAGACGTAGATTAGGTGATGTGACTATCCAAGGTAGCCTTACTCTAAAAACAAATGGGACAACTATGGATCCACGAGAGGAATATGAGTAAAAATGGCATAGATACATAGAAGATGCCAAGCATCATTCAATATCATTATTTTACAATGATGACTGTATGTCAAGCCGATCAATGCCATGGGAGTCTTGAAGCATATTGCGATCAACGCGGTCATGTCCGCGCTGTTTCGCTGGAGATGAGCTAATTCGACTACACAATTGGTATCCCATCGATCACAACACTAAAGACGGCCAGATGGATCCCCAAAGTTATGTCTTCCGAAGGAGTATCTACATGTCGAACCCGATGCCGCTTCATAAATCTATTCAACATAAAATTCACGGATTTCTGCTGTGATATATGAACAGTGAGTGTCAGGTCAAAGGGCGAGAAACGCATAATATGTACGTTTACACGATCGATCTCATATAATCCCCTCATGGACCTATGAAATTCAGGCTACTACCATATATAGAACTCTAGGGGTGTTCGACATATGGTACTCCTGTAACCTAAAGATAATGACGGGGCAGAAATCGAGATTATGCTGAAAGCTGCGAAAGGCTTGAAAGATGATAATTGACTTTACCGCCGAAACGATGAGCGAAAAAGGAGTTCTCATCGATGGATCGAAATTAGTAATTCTCTATGCGCTTTAATCCCCTCCGAAGAGCAATTATGGAGGACAGAAAGGTATAGGAGGCTGAATTCAATAAGAATAAAAAAAAGACGCCTTCGGAGGAAGAAGAAAGCACCAGGTTAAGGCATGAAATAGCGGGCTCGCTTGCATATGGATATGATCGGTCCATCTATATAGAGCAATGGATGCTAAATTTCAGTAATAAAAAACGATATAAGGCCATAGACTTTGAGTTCAAGGCCAACGAAGAGAGGGTGATAATGGAGTGGACGAAGAACGCTACTCGTTCAGTACTCCATAATTTGCTGAAAATAATATCTTCTTATCAATAACTATTACACGTCCTACAATAAAGAAAACCTGATAAAATTCAGGACTGCATCGATTATTCGGCGCATTCCCTTGGTGTGCTTACCATGAGCTTTTGAGATACTGAATTTTGTTTCTTGAAAAAGAATGAGTCCATTATTCTCTGTAAATGGCTCAGTGGAAGCTACATACTGCGTATGAAGACAGAAGACAGGGACCTTGTATGCATATCTATGCAGCCGAGCTCTTGCAGCATGCCTATCGTTATATACATCACGTACAGTCTGGGCGTTTCGGATCTGGTACCTGAAAGGTTTTGTGAGATAAACCATTGTTCGCAGAAGGTTTTGACTGGCACGAAGAGCGGCAATATTATTGATGTATATGTTCTTCGATAAATAGTGCGAATCGATGCATATGCGACCTTTAAACATATATGAAAACGAGGAAGAAATCCTTCGGCAGTGCTCATCTTTACACTATTGGATGCTTGCTCGGTTACTCCTGTCAACAATCCAATGGAATCTCGTTTAGATATTTTGATACTCTCAAATTTCTGTAGCAGCTGCTGTTCAATCGGCTGCATTCTCATTACTGATGACCTCTTGTCGACTTCTTCTGAAAGAGCTTTCTTAGGCCTTTCATTAAGAATACGCGAATACTCCCTGGTCCTATGTTTCTTAAAGACACTATCAGGTTCCTTTTCATACTGAATACCCATTGTCACGCTGAACAAGTGTGTATTTCTCACTGCTTGGTACAGCTGATTCACTCAGACCTTCTCAGGCTCCCCTTTAAAACCACAACTTTGCCTTGATCAGTTTACGCAGTACAATTATGCTTACAGCGTCCCTTATTGCATTATAATCCTGAATCTTTCTGCTTGGACATATATATATATATATGTATATATTAGCACTCTCAGAGTTGCTCTTGGAAAATGGATTAGACAGATATTTCTGTTCGTAATTAAATAGATTGAAGAAGTCATTTTCCTCATGAACAGCATAGCCCATACGCTCATTTGGCCACGCATATCAACAACATATCCCTGTCTCTCTTCGTAAAGCATTTGATTGCTCATTTCAGAAGGTTGAAAGTGTATAACTGACATATTTCTGTAAGGTGAAATTGGGCAAGCTTTTTGTGCGATCTTTTTTTCTGATTTAGTGGTATATGACTTTGATATTAGGAAATGGTGTATATGTTGTATACACGGGCACATGAACGATGCAAATCTCAAGCCAAGCAACAGGAATGCATCGTTCTTGTGTATTACGGAAAATCATTGTTGTGTGTATGCTGCTGAAATAGCATACTATGGAGGGAGGAAGACTCGACAGTTTAAATTAGACGGTCCATCCAAAAGATTGCGTATGATATACCGGCCAGGGTTTAAATGAAAGATTATATATCAGAGGGTGTGTTTACTATTATTTGGCAATAGATATGATGGCATCAGTTGTACATTATACGTATGCATCGATATTTGAACGGAGGCGTTGTCGCACACGTCGGATCTCATAACTATTGCGCAATATCCAGACTATCCTATTGGTATCATTCGATAACAAGACGTGAAAATCTATCAAAAGTGGGCAGCGCACAGGCAAGATGTAATCCATTAGAAAATATTATCAAAATATTTGGTAATGTTTTGTCACATGATGAATAATATGATAAGATCATTATACCACCTGCATGTAGTTCTTTTTTTTTTCTGGTGTACGTGTGTGTATGTGTGTGTTTATTTTCATGTGTTATCACGGGTAAGGGAAGGACCTAGGACACTTCAATTGCACCAATATAAACAGCAAAAGTTGCTGCGAAAGATCTCGATGATACGAGGAATAAAAAAAAATTGAACAAGCGCACAGAAAAAAATCTATCCTGTGGAAAGACGTCCAGAAAAGGAAATCCAACAAAAGTTGGCTACATGGGAACAGGCCGAACTATTCTTCGACAGCAACTCTTTTGTCGGCCCCAAGGGCATGCGAGCAATTTGGATGGATGGTCATGTGTGTGGATAGATGGATTCTTGAGTGCATATTCCGAGCTTATCTTTGTTTACTTGTCAAGCTATGACGTTTTTGAGAATACAAAGCAAAACCGAGCGACATGAATCATTGTCCAAACAATCGATTAGGAGCCTCATTTCCCCGAGATGAGTATTTCAGAGGTTAGTATCGAGTAAAGTGATCCCCATTTTTATCTCTCCCATGTGCATATGCATAGATCCATGTTCGAAAGAGCGGCTTGAGGATCACAATTTTTGGACATGCTTGAAAAGATCATGATGCGCATGCAGTGCCATACATTCCAGGGTGATATCGTTCACATCCTGTTTGCTGGAGCCACAAAGCAGCCTGGTGTCTTCTTCAGTCAGTGTTAGCATCGAGCGTCAAGACAAGAAGACTTGGATGGATCCACGGGGTCGTTCGGGCACGGCGTTCTGCGAATAGATGGATGTGCATGCTGATATGGAATCTTGCGTGATGTCGCTAGATCAAACAGATCTTGCTGGCCTTTGTGTTGGGTCAAATATTTAAAAGGTGTCATCACAAGAACCGATTGCGCAATTCGTACCCGATTCCCCGACCTTTCCGGTTTTGGCCATTGTTGCACTTGCTTATAAAATCGCAGAGATCTATCTGTTCGCTCCCCCCTCTTTTTCTCGGTCCTGCCTCCTGCTCGGCTTCTCACCATGACAGCGCCTAGCGAGACCATCATTATAGACTACGAGGAAGTTAACTACAAACGCGAAGCAAAAGAAGCTCTCCGTGCTGTTCCTGGATTCCTCAAAGATTATTTTGTGGGCCTTCTGCCGATTTTACAATGGATCCACCGATATAATCTTCAGGTAAACCATTCGATCCATAAGAGACTAGACCGTATTTTTATTGTTCTAAAACCACACTATTTTTTCCAAAGTGGTTGATGCGAGACCTTATTGCAGGCATTACTGTTGGCATCGTTGTAGTCCCACAAAGCATGGGCTATGCCAAAATCGCTAACTTGCCACCTCAGTACGGCCTTTAGTATGTTGATTCATCCGTCACCTGCGACGATATCCTCATGACAACTCACACATACAATTACGATTAGCACTGCATTTGTTGGTCTCTGTGTATATTGTCTCTTTGCCACCTCTAAGGATATTTCCATTGGGCCTACTGGTAAGCCATGACGCTGAAGAACTGAGGAAATTCCTTGTCACGTCTGACAATGTATCATAGCGGTCATGTCTTTGCTCGTCGGTCAGACCGTGACTCATGTGGCAGCTCAGTATGATGCAATGTATACAGCCCCGCAGGTCGCCGTCGCCTTCTCAATTATGACGGGCGCGATTGCCACTTTCATTGGCCTCGCCCGTCTCGGCATTCTTGTGGACTTGATTCCCGGCCCCGCCATCGCAGGCTTCATGACCGGTTCTGCGCTTTCGATCAGTATCGGACAATGGCCTAAATTGTTTGGTATGACACGAATACAGAGAAAAAACAAGCTTAAATTTGTACGAGATCGTCTGACCTATTTCTTTTGGCGGCTTCTTCCACCTATAGGTATCAAAACTGTCAACACGCAAGACTCTACTTATCTCGTATTTGGACACTTTTTCCAGCATCTGCCAGACACAAAGGTTGATGTTGCATTCGGGTTGATTGGTCTCCTATGGCTGTATGGCATCCGCTTTGGATGTGATTACCTTTCAAAACGATATCCGCGCTACTCGACTGTTTTTTTCTACCTAAGCATTATGCGCAACGGTGTCCTCGTGATTCTTAGCACGCTTATTTCCTTTTTAATCAATATTGGCAAGACGACCAGTCCCTTCAGTATTCTGAAAACCGTGCCTGCGGGCTTCCAGGCAATGGGTGTTCCCCAGCTTGACACGGGCATCATTGGCGCAATTGCCAGCCAGCTTCCTTCAGGTGTTATTGTATTGATCATGGAGCATGTTGCTATTGCGAAATCGTTCGGTCGCATCAATGATTACAACATCAATCCTAATCAGGAGATTATTGCCATCGGTTTCACCAATATTTGGTCTGCATTCTTCGGGTATGCGGTCGCTGATATCATGTAGCAGTGCTTGCGCTAATATCCCTCATTTTTAGTGCCTATCCGTCAACAGGGTCCTTCTCTCGCACTGCTATTAAAGCACGCTCTGGGGTCAAGACACCCATTGCTGGTGTTTTCTCTGCTTTGGTTGTCGTCCTTGCTCTGTACGCCCTGACGCCTGCTTTCTACTACATTCCAGATGCCTGTCTTTCCGCTGTTGTCATTCACGCTGTGTCAGATCTGGTGTCTGGGCCGACATATATCAAGCGTTTAGCAGCGGTGAGCTTGTGGGAACTGCTCGTCTTTGCCACTGCTGTTATTGTCACATTCTTCACCACTGTCGACTATGGAATTTATGCCTCTGTCGGTCTCTCTGCAGTTATCCTGCTCTTCCGTATTGCCCGCCCTCATTTCTCAATCCTTGTCCGCGTGCCTCTTGAGGACAAGGACCGTGCGATTGCCGAGTTTCTCTATGTGCCTGAAAACCACCCTTCCCTCACCCGCTTTGCAGAACACCTTCCAAGGGGCATCATCATGTTCCGTATCGAAGAGTCCATGACGTACCCCAATTCGAGCTATTTTACAGAGTCGTTGATCTGCTACTGCAAAAAGCATACGCGCCGCTCGGGCAAACCACTTTCGAAGGGCGACCGTGCATGGAACGATGACGCTAATCCAAAGAAAGATGCTGAGCGGGCTCAGCTACCACGCCTCCATGCTATCATTTTTGACTTTCAGGGAGTCAACAGACTCGACTCGAGCGGCCTTCAGGCGATCATCGATGTTCAGAACACTCTCAGCCGCTATGCCGATCAGCATGTTGAGTTTCATTTCGTTAACATCACCAGCCCCTCTGTGCGGAGGACACTTATTGTGGCTGGTTTTGGCACCCAACCGCGTACGCTGCCTCATCCCGACGACGGCTCGTCTTCGGATATCCTCACTGGTCCTACAGAGATTTTGCCCGTTGTGCCAAATTCCAAGGATGGGCCGCATCATCAGCACGAAGAGTCTATCCGCACCAGACAGAAGCAATCCGACATCGAAGCCGATGGATCGTCCTTCGGCGACCAAAAGCATCGGCCCATTCCGCTGCCTCGCGACAAATATCCGTTTTTCCATTGGAGCTCAGACGACGCGATGAATGCTGCGCTCGAGTCTCTTGCGCATCGGCCCCCGGAAAACATACACGATATAGTTCTTTCCAAGGAGGACGTACACGAGGCGCAAAAGTAGCGCGCGTGACCGATTATCCAAATACCTCCATCGATATATATACATATATACCCTTTCCTGTCCTCTCAAAACCATGTAATATAGCCAAAACACAAAACACACGCATTACCTGCTTTATTTATTCTGGATTTTTCTTTAACCGTCTGCGCTCTACCTTATATTAAAATGGTTGAAAGTCGTTGCGGAGCTTCTCGGGAATTCTGTGAACCGGTGTAACACATGACGAATCAAAAATAGGTCCTTCCTCCCGAAGAAGTAATATACCGGAGGCACGCATTTCTTTTTTAAGCATTCCCTGCCATGTCATATCGACTCGAGCTATAATATAATTCATCGATGAACGTAAAATACACTCCTACATACCAAGCCTGAGGAGGCTGCGGGTGTAGATATGGTAACCGCGGTAGGCACGAGAGGGGGCTACAGTCTATGGAATCTGAATTTTACCTTGTGGGGTATCACCTCTCAATGTTTCAGCCTCCCATTGTCCAATGAATTTTCGGGACGGGAAGAAAAGAAAAAGGAGCAAGGGGGGGGAGAAATGGTAATAAATTTATTCTGTTGCTTTCTTCCCCCACAGAAGTAAAAGAAGAGCAATGGAAAACAACGACGATAACAATACCAATTATTTGCAATGGGTGCTGATGGCCGATCCTTCTGTTGACCTAACAGCCCTGTCACCTCCTAATGTGCAATCTGGCACTGATTCCTTGCCGAACATGGATCTTCTCAACTATATTCTTGGCAATGAAGCCGTACAACCTTCTTCGGCTCCCTCGTTACCATCCCTAACCGCCAACGATGGTTCCCAGCCCATCGCCATTACCATTCCTAGCACACCTATTCCCATCACAAGTGCTGGTATCATGGAAGACTCCACTGCGTTGTCATCTCTAGGTTTCGCAGCAGATTCTTCTACGACGACGACAACGACGAGAATCAGTAGCGACAATAGCACTGATGGTATTACGCACGTTATAGAGAATAAGCACCATTCGGATGAGGACGACGACGAGATTCCAGAGTCTCGGCTCAAGATGATGACATCCAAGGAGCGGCGACAGCTTCGTAACAAGATTTCAGCACGTAAATTCAGAAATCGTCGAAAAGGTACAGCAAATAAAAGGGGGAGGAAATTGAAAAAGATTTCTGTATTGAGCGAAAGGAAACACTGCAGAATACATTACAATGCTCGAAACCGAAGTTCAAAAGCAAAAAACAGAGAATAGTCGCCTTCGTCTTGAGGTGACCTGGATCAGAGGCACAATTGACAAGCTGCAGAAAGAGAACGATCAGCTCCGCCTCGAACTGGTGTTATGCAAGGAAGGGATCAAGCCTCGTCGTACGCAGGACAGCATTAAGGAGACGAGTACGATGCCTGCCTCTTCGCTGTCCAATTGCGCTGTTGCAACTACTGCTATTACTGCTGCTGCTACTATTGATGTCCAGACTTCCTCCCTGTCACCTCCTTCATTAGATGGCGGCTGCATGGCATTTGGACACTCAGACCAGTCATCCACCTCGTCTCATAGCCCCAACAGCAGCAATCCCTCACCGCCTCCATTGATCACCGATGATTTTGTCGAACCATGGGACTTTGTATTGCCGGATCAAAATTATCAACTAACACGTCCGCAAAACACATATTTATCTTACGCGGTGATGCCCGAATGGGATCTGCCCAATATTCTGGACAAAGGATCCGAAACCACGGCCTTGATGCCTGCCAATCAGCTCATCCAACGATACCCTCTACTTGTTCCTGCCCTTATGTCGATCATTCTGGGGCACACAATGACCATGACAGCCGAAGAACTCGTTTCGCACACGAAGCTGCTCACATCACCCTCGCCATTACTCGTGCCCTTGGACGAGAGCTGCGAAGATGGCCATCTTGCATCACATCACTCAGTAAACGCTTTCTGGTTCGGACCAAAGCCCATAAAGAGCAACAAGGCAACAAAGATCCCAACGGGTGAGGAGCTACACTCGATCTGGGAGGCGCAGCAGCTGCGACGCGAAATGAGCTTGGAAACGTGGTATAACGAGAAGGCTGACGAGCAGCACCAAGTAGCGCAGACAGCACCGGACTATTGTCCGCTGACTTGGCTCCAGAAGCAATTCTGCCGATTTGTCTACGCGCAAATCATTTCACGATATCCACAGCTTGAACAGCCCTGCAAGGTCTATCTGCCGATCTGCGACAAGATCATTCAACGCACCACACCTTTGTCTGGATAATTTATCCCCCAAATAATAGCACTTTTGCTTCCCCTTAATCCTTCGTCCGTCCATCCGTCCGTCCGCGCATCCACCATGCAACATTTCTCTTGATATTACATTTCCATTATTTTTTTCCTCCCAAGTGTATATGATGTCCATTAATGAATTACAAAACCTGTTTTTTGATACCGTATATCAACCTTGGTTGTTAATTTTGTTTGTGAACTTATAAGTTGATGGAAGGGTACGAGATGAGCTCATAACCCATATCTATCTTCTTCCTCCCCTTCTCTGGTGACTCCGTGGTAGTTATAGTACTTTGAGTCACCGAGGGTCCCTTGATTGTGTTGGCGCTGATGCTGATGCGATGGTGGCGGTGGCGGGGTAAGATAATGCAACGAAACGCTGGAGTGTGAGTTGCTTCTTTCATGGTCGGTGTCGAAGAGATCGTCAGTCAGATCGAGTGGGTGCGATTTGCGCCGCTCTTGTTCCGAATACACCTTGATATGGAGCTCGGCCTTCTCCATATCGACCCACTGGGTGACAACAAATGCCAGAAACTGGGAGACGGTGCAAAAGATGAAGCCGGTGCGTGCGTTACCCGTTGCCTGGGAGATGCCGCCAATCACTGCAGGCCCAAAGAACTGGGCGATTTTGGATATCATCCCAAACAGCGCAAAAAACATGTTTTCGTAGCCCATCGGAATGAGTTCTGACCTAATAAACATGCGCGTATATGGCGAAACGGTTTCCTTTTTCTCAGCCTGTTCTTCTCTTGATGTCCCGGTAGGTTTAAATTCCCCCTCCTTACATGAGTGTTTGCGAATAAGCATAGAAGGGCGCCGTGAAGACCCCAAACCTAAAAAACACGATCACTTGCATGAGTGCTTTTTATTTTAGTATCGTTTTTAGGGACGGCCGATTCCCGTTACCATCCTTGGTAAATCCATAGTTCACTAAGAGTATGATATCCGATTGTGTCGCTTGCAATGCCAATACAGCCCCAAAGAGGTATGGCGAGTGTGAAGGCTGTCGATATCTGTAGCATGGTTTTTGTGGATAGACTAAAGTATTTTTGGAAGTAGAGGAATGCGAAGCAACCAATGATCGAACATCCCGAATTGACAAGGTTCATGTACGTCTGGAGCAAACCATTATAGTCGGTCAGCTGGTAGGTCAAGACCTGCAGTACCTGATTATGGCTGCTCACAGCATCCATGAGAAAAAAGTAGCCGAGCAAAAACACAAATGTTTGCGGTAGTCGATCGTATTCTTTCAGAGCCCGTCCAGCTGAAAAGAAAGCAAAAAAGAAAAGTATGAGAATGCATGCGATAATTTTGGGTCGATATGAAAGAAGTGAGAGGATAACCTTCCTCGTTTCCATCCATGCGTGAGATAATTGGCCTGAGGTGGGAGCGGCGGGCCCGGTCGACGCTTCTGAACAAAAAACCAGGGTAGCGCGCAAATGAGCCAGTAACCACCGCACACCGCGCTGAAAATGGAGTTTGTGTACTGCGGAAGATCATACCATGGCAGCTGGTAGTGGCTAGCCAATCCATTGCCGACACCAATGTTGATCAACGAAATTGCTAAAAAACCTATGTTTGACCATGCTGTCGAAATTGTCGACAGGTGGTTGCGGACCCGACTCTCTAGTACCATGTATGTCTCTTGACCCATCTTGTTCCGACGTGCCGAGCGTACTTTGGGATCGTTCACTGCCAAAGACGGAAAGATGGCCCAGTAGAATACCAGCGAGGCGCCGTATGTCACTTGGAAGATCAACCCAACCGTCAGTGGTAGACCCCAATAGTCACCTTTTTCATTTTATGACATTTGCGTTACACAGTGTCAGTTGTTGATAGGGCATAAATTCCCAGGCGAGAGTATGTTTATACATATAAATAGTGACTTACGTGATTGATCATCGAAGGCGATAAACGCAACTTGCGCTGCACAGGAGATAAGCGTGATGACTATGAGGAGATACGACCCGTTATTGCCATAGTCCGCCAGCGAGCCTTCAATAATGGCGAGTTATGAGAAGGAGCCTACTTTTGCATGCAAGGGGGCCAGTTACCTATGGTGGTCAGCAAGAGAGCTTGTATCAACGCATTCAGACCGCCGGCTACAAGCATGATACTTTGTACACTGATGGCGGATCCGCCCAGAAACGTCTCGCATGGTGAATCACCTGAGCAGCGCACCCTGCCAACAGGCTCCTTGTTTGGGTCCCAGCCATTCAAGCTGATCAGGTACTGGACCATGTTGGGTACATAGGCATAGTTGTTGACCTGCAAAAAAAAATTGGAGTCGTTGGCGAATAAGCAAAAAAAAAAAAAGTACATTCGAATGTTGACAACTCACGCCGTTATTCTATCGGAACAAAAGAAGGATGAACAAGACGAGAAAGAAAGGGAGAGATCCGTTACTATCGCTTCTTTTACTTGCTGCTCGTAGTCACGGGCGGTTTACGTACCCCATTACTATGATAATTGATGAACAAAGTTCGAGGACCCTTGATTAGTCATTTATTGACCCTGCCTCACATGCTGATATCTTAATCTACTTGCTAGTAAAAATAATATGTCCAGCGTTCCCAAGCGGTTGTTTGCGGTACCTTGTCCCATTCGGGGATAGGCTCGCCAGAATTTCGTATTTCCTTGTCTGTTGGATACTCTCTATTCAATGTCAATATCTTATTACAGTCAAAGCGCGGCATGACTGCAAGAAAAGGAAAGGATGAAGAAAGGGAGGGCGCTATTAGAGAAGAAAGAAAGAAAATAAAAGGCGGAAGGCGCGGAAGGGGAACTTGGAAAAACCCAGAATTGTAAAACGATCTAAAACAACCTACCCTCACAGCCTCGAAAACCCAAACAGATATGCAGTGAATCAGCCACCTCGAACCACGCGCACAAGCATGCTGCATACGCATTTAATCACTCACTCATGCGCTCGGTTTTTGTAACTTTATTAATGACTTTATACGTATATAAATGCATACATACATACATATATATATAGATATTATCGTAGTCAATCTTCTATTCAGACACATGCAAAAAAATTGTCTGTGCGTGCACCCTATGCGTATCTGCGAACAGCAGAGAAAAAGGAGAATGGGAAGCAAAAAAAAAAAGAACAGATTCGAAAAATGTAAGGGGAAACCAGGACAATCAGACGAGCAAGTTATTCACCCTTCTCGAGCTTTTTACGGCGTTTGTTTGTTGGAAGGCCCCCACCTTCCTTATTCCACGACAAGTAAGACTCATCACCCAATTTTCTGTTGCACAAAGTTAAACATGAATAAGTCTCGTCTTTCTCTCTCGATATTCTACTTTTCTTTTACCTTGGTTTAATCCAGAGAGCAAGTGAAAAGCACAAGCCCGCAAGAATACAGAGTCCTCCAACTGCAATATAAGCAATGCCAATGTACGGATTGCGACCGCCAAGTGGCGATGTAGCCGATAAGACAAGCCATTTAGTACCTTTATACTGCAGCGTATCAAAATCTAAAAACAGGACGTGTTAAACAGCCTTTCTCCGGTCGATCCGTTTTTGCTATTCACACATACTCATATCAATATAAACACGCCATCTTCCGGCAGGCAAATCATCATTATCGTTACGAGCCCAAATTTTGCGGAAATCCGGTAATGCTGCCATGTGCATCCATACCATTAACCGTTCCATGGTTCGCAGGTCGGGAGGCGGATAGTCAGCTGTATACTGTCCTCCGGGGTAACGCAACGCCCAGTTGGGAGGGGGTGCGAGCTGTTCCAGAGGATATTCAGTCGGTCGATACTTTTGAATGTCTTCTGGCCAAGCAATATTAGTCGTGCTGAAAGTGTAGTTGCCTCCTGTAGTGATGGATGTCAAGTTGGATGCCGTGTCTATATTTAGTTAATCTCGTAAGCGTCGACATGGAACTGCTGATATCAATTATCCGGTGTTACCGTTAAACATCGAGTTGGCGACCAGACCACAGGGATAAATAACCTTGCCTTCGTCGTTGTAGGCAAGAGGGTCACAGCTGGTCTTTAGTAATCCTCGGGAAACAATGTGGCCAAGGAGTTGATTAGGGTCGTAGTTTTTAATATACAAGCGGTGGTTTTGATAAAAGTTGGTGAGACGATAATACATATAGACCGGTCCTTTCATCATTCGTGGCACGCTGAAATCCACCACACAACGCTTGAACGTCATGTTATTCGGGTTTTTGAAGTTTGGATCCTGAAATATCGTTGTGTTCTCAAAGTGATACGCCGGCGCTTCCATAGTTTCGAGGTCGATCCCTTTGGGGTAAAGATAGCTGTACAGATTGGGTGCAAGATATACCGGGACGTCATAATCACCACAGTGTGAATAGTCAATCATTATTTCATCAACCTAAAGAAGATCATAAGCCAGATCTGAACGTCTTCGTTGCCCACGCATCTCCGCATATATAATTATGAAAACAATTCACATATAGAGTACTCACTCGACCGCTGGACCAATAAAGTAGACCACCAATGGGCACGAACAAAATACCCACGATGAAGAATGCTGGCAATACACTGCGTGGTGTCAATACCGGTTGCCAGGCTGGGAGCCGCTGTTGTCTAAATGCGCCGTCTAATTACAAAAAAAAACATGGATAGATTTGCGTTTGTGTGTACGTGAGCTTTTGGGTACATGCAAACGAGCTAACGGCCGAGCTCAATTGAACCCGTGCTTTACCAATGGGCTTTCGAGTTTTCTTTTCTTCTTCTATTTCCACTTCCTCGGAGGACATTCTTTCAAAAACGAGGGACTACAGAATGTGAAACGCAGACTGCTTAGTCTGTAATTCGAGACGACCAGTTCAAGAAAACAGAAAACTCCGTTGCTCGGTGGCCATTTATCCGAACTACTTGGAGAGAAAAGGGTGACTTGAGAAGCATTGTCCGCAACTAGCCGAAAAAGCATGTGGAAGGCCTAGGTTTCTTTGTCAGTCCTACCTCTTGGAAAGGGGAGAGAAGGAAAGAAAATACGAGTTCGTTTATAGTTTCTGTGTATATCCGAAGCAAGCTCCCAATGCTGTTAATTTAGTATGCCGTTTTTAGTTGGGCTGTATTTGAATGCTTTCAAGGAGAGTTTTTTTATGTATGCTGCAAGTGCTGAAGAAGCGTACACCTCAGCGTTATTTGTTCTTGCACATTTGACCCCGCAATCATATGGAACATGCGTAGTTGTAGACGACCATTCTTTTTGTTCCTGTATAGAGGTCTGTCATTATTATAGTTGCGAACAAAGGCGATAAAGACCTGCTGTCTTTTTAGAATCGTGTCTTTATGTCCAATAGCACGAGATAGATCACTCTCGCTCTTGCTGCGCCCTGATCATGGAAATTGTGCTTTGAATACTAAAACAAAAGAGTACTGTATACTGGCGACGTTGTGCCTCACAAATCCTTTATATTGGATGGATTCCTCAGAAACGTATTTATTATTTTTCTACTACCATCCTTCTATGCTAAGAGTATCGTTGACAAAATATCAAAAGAAGCAATTATGCATTTATGCGGAAAGCGTGCTTAATACAAGCGAAAGCAAGTCAAAGATCCTGGCTAATTGGACAAAGCAGCAATTTAAACTTGAGAAGGTTCCATTGACTATTGTAGATAGTAGACGCTGTACTTGCTGGGAAGCGTAACAGGCGCCCAAAGCTCCCAGAATGTGAAGGACTCTTTGTGAAATCCACCAAAGATATGGCTGCAGCTGGCGCCCCCTGTGAGTCGTCTTTTGAAGATACTAGAAAATGGGTCAGAAGTATTAAGTCGGAGGAGCGGGCTTGCGCAAAACAATCCACGCTCGTCCGCCTCGTCACTAGACAATAAAAGCTGTACTATTTTTATTGGCTCACAGTATACCGGTTCTTCTAAAAAGTCTGGCCGGCTGCTGATATATGAAATGATCGGCCACAGCCTGCGAACGACGAACACTTTCCCAGAAATCTAACGGAATATCGAAAAACCGGTATAAGTACGACCGGTATATCGCGCGACTACTGTATAGGAATCAAGTGGTTATTATGCTGAATTATTCTCTTTAGTCTCTCGGTGTCATGCCAAGGTCTGTAGCTACTGCTGCCTCAGGTGAGGTGTACGCACCTAGGCATTCATTTTTTCAGTAGACAGCTCTCTCACATATTGACAGCCGACGTCGAACAATTGCATATGCGTACTCCACTGGCTGGATTTGGCGTTCATATAGTCCAGACATAGCAAAGATATTGACCTCTCCTTGGCTTTACAAAGGCTTGGATCGATACCCAAAAACATATGATCATCAGCCCTGTATTACGATAGCCACCGTTAACAGCATATAGTTATCGGTACCTGGATAGGGACGGCTGGGGGGGGGACAAACATGAGCAAACGTGAGATGGAGCGTTCCATCATAAAGGAGATGGTGGAAGAGCTCTTCTTTCTTTCAAGTATGACGTACGACGAGCTCTGCCTCAGTTGCTCTCTCCCTAAGTGGGTCTCTGAGGATCGAGAAAGCATGCGGCGCCCAAATGTTACAAATCAATGCACAAGCACTCACACTCCGAACAAAGACCTCTTGGTTTCTACAGGCCTCTTAAATGGTTCAACTCATTCCGTTGATTCCTCTTCTTCTCTTCCCTTTTTGTTTCATTCTAGTGAACCCGATACGGAAAATACTCATTGGCTCTTGACAGCCGAGAGAAACGGTGAACGCATCCCTATCGGCACGTTTCGTATGTATCCCTACATTGGAAAGGCACTTAAGCTTAGCCGTAAGCTCGGGAGCTTGACTCTAGACAGTTACTCGTCAGGGGCTTATGTGATCAGACGCATGCTCGACGCCTGGAAGGCATTGTGGCCGATTCGCAGGTTGAAAAACGTGTCTTTTTTGTCGTTGAGGGTGATGGGGAACCTTTCCGATATGGGCGGCGCTCCGCATATCAAAATGTGGAAGCGATCACTCCCTTAGAAAAGATAATATTTTTCCTTGTAATTGAAAAGCAGCTTTATCTACAGGTGCCCGGAATGATAAAAAACCGAAGATATCATAGAATGTCATCAGCCCAAGACAACTAAGCCATTCGAGAGATCGACTTCTTCATGGTATTCTGGAGATAGATAGTCGTATATTCCGTCTGCTTCTCCATTCAAAGTGACACTGAAGATTCCGATCATTCCGTACCGATAACATAGATATAGGAAAAGTCCTAGGACTAGTACCAGTCAAGTCGATAACTGAGATATCCGTTGCTCCTTGGGCGTCTTCTCGCGATACATGAATAGGTAGTTCGATACATCAAAGTCCAAATCCTTCGTTTCCGATATCCACTAAAAAAGCTTTTTCAGCCCATTGCTTAGCAGAATAGTGATATGCTTTCCTTACCATTGCTTTCCGCATCATCATCGGACAGAGTAACAGCCTCTATAGTCGAACGGGTCAACGTCGCGAGAGTATCCCTTCTCATCGACATTTTCTGAAAAGATATGACAGTCAAAGATTTGTCAAAAATGACCGAATGAATACCGGCATACCTCAGGTGCGACAGGTTCATGATATCCTGCATAAAATAAATAGTCAGACACAAATATGCATACCTCCCTCAATACAATGCTCAGATGCTTACTTGCTGTTCATTTGAGGCAGTGAGCAAAGGTGACGAAAACGGCTGGGCTGAAAACGGCTGTACATTCGAGAGCACAGTTGTCCTTTGAACATCCAATCTAATAAAAATGTCAGGAATGTCAACAGAGATGAGCTGTTCCCGTTGTTTTTGAATTGCTCTTCATCCTTACGTTCATAATATTATCGCCATGAACGAGAAGAAAGGATCTTTGGCCATTGAAGCACCGTACAGTCAGTGTCAGCCGATGTAGTAGAAAGTTTCGCTCTGAATAACAAAGAAAAGGTGAGATGATCAAATGTTTACGTTTGTCTTGTTATACGTACGCCAGAGATCCGGGACATGAGGGTGTTTACCGTATGGCAGAGCTTGATCAGTTCCTTTTGCCCAATTCCGTATCCGATCGTACGTTAACGAAGCATGCGATGGGGTGCCTACTAAAAAAAAGAAGCAATACACTGGCAGAATGTGATGTATACTGCACTCACCGTAAAATGCAAAAGTAGAGCATGCAGAACACACTTGAATGCGTATGAACGAGCAAATGTGATTCCTTGCGGCGCCACCATTTGGCTGGTTTTGTGAAGAAGATAACCAAAGGTGGGATTTCGTCGCGGAATGGGCTTCCCGCCGAGCCACTCAAGGAATCCCTCTGACCAACTTCATGTGTCTCGAAGGGCCCACAACACAATCTGTCTTTACTTGCACTATCTTCATACCAGCAGCGAGGTCAGGTCTCGTTCAATTCAAGCGTGCTTCATCTTGACAATGCAGATTCCTTGCGGCGCCACCATTTGGCTGGTTTTGTGAAGAAGATAACCAAAGGTGGGATTTCGTCGCGGAATGGGCTTCCCGCCGAGCCACTCAAGGAATCCCTCTGACCGACTTCATGTGTCTCGAAGCGCCCACAACACAATCTGTCTTTACTTGCACTATCTTCATACCAGCAGCGAGGTCAGGTTCAAGATGAATGAAGGAAACAAACGGGCATTGCTATTTGCAACCCTTATTTATACCACCCTGTAATGATTGGCTGTCAGGGATATAAAAGGCAGACACCGGTTACAAACTCAGATGGGCGCAACGCCCCGCACATCCCAATAATTTAAGCAAGCTCAGTCTTATCAGTCCGTTTTCATCACTCCTTTGATCAGTTGTACATATGGACGAATACCAGTATCAAGGAAAAAACAAAAACAAGGAATACTTCCGCAAAGAGACTTGGAAATCTTGGTGCTTTGACGGTTTTCGGCAATACCTCGCTGATAATTCAGACAAGGTGCTAAAAACAAGAACTACGTGGAACTTGTTTTTCAAGCACTTGCATGATATCAAGCAGGAGAACATCCCAAAGCAAGTCAGGCAGCATATTGATATGCTTCTGGAAAATGTAAGCAAAGGGAGAGATGGATCTATTGATGTGACATCTCACCTTCTCTTTGCTATTTAAAAGGGAACTTCTACCACAGTGGCTGACTCTGAGCGTCCTGCGATTCATTTGAATTTCAATGGACAAGGATCCTCGCTTCTTCTTCATGGCGACAATATTATGAACGTAATGAAGAACAATGGAACAGTTCATCTCTGCTAGCATCCCTGACTTTTTTATTAGGTTGGAAGTTCAAACGACAGTCATGCCCGCGAACGTACTCCCGTTCCAGAACATCCCTATTCGTCACCTTTGCCCGCTGTCTCAAATGAAGAGCAAGTAAGCATATGAGCATTGTATTGAGGGATATTTGTGTCTGATTATTTATTTTTGTACAGGACATCATGGCACCTGTCGCACCTGAGGTATGCGCGTATTTGGTCATTCATTTTGGACGAACTTTAAATTGTCATATCTTTTTAGGAAAATGTCGATGATACTCCCACGAGGTTGACGCGTTTGGCAGTAGAAACTACCACTGTGTCCGACGACGAGGCCGAAAGCGGCGCTAAGGTAAACATATCACTATCCTGCTCGGCAATGAGCTGAAAAACATTTTAGTGGATATTGAGAGTGAAGAACCCGGACTTTGATGTGTCGAGTTACCTATTCATGTACCGAAGCCAGTCCATCATTATGAATCGCGAGAAGACGCACAAGGAGCAAAGTCTATCTCGACTATTGTACGTTCTGAGATCAGAAATGCAAAAGAAAAAATTGACTTCTTTAGATCCATTTCCCATGTATACTTTTTTGGGGCGGAACAATCGCAATCTTGCGTGTCACGTTTGAACGAAGAAGCAGACGAAATTTACGAAGACCTATATCAAGAATATCAGGAAGAAGCCCATCTCTCAAATGACTTGTTGTCTTGGGCTGCTGAGATTTCTAAGGTATGACAAACAGGGTTTTCTTCTCTCATTGAACTTATGCGGTTTTTCTTTTTTCTATAAAAAAAAAGAAATCCAACCGTGACGAAATTAAGCAGAGTTTATTCCAAGGTGAAATTCTACAAAAGGCTGCTTCGACTAAGGATATTCTGCTTGTGAATGGCGTGCGCATTTTATTTGATTTACACACGAACATGCAGTATATGAAATGGCCAGCGAGAAACGCCGAAGACACGTTTGTTCATGAATTCATATCTCCATTCTTGCGGTACATCTTCAAAGACAAAGATCTTGGAACCTTTTGGTGAGCTTTTTCTTTTCCTTCTTTTATTTTGCCAGAAAATGGCTTATTTTCGTATCACGTGTCATAGGGCGAATACCAGCTTGCAATCGGTCACGCCGCTGCCTTTATTACAAGCGATACCTGAGACTTTTGGTGCGTGCGCTTCCGAGGCATCTAGTTCAATATCTCCACCTGCACCGAAGCGAAAACGGTCCGACAAAATGCTCCCCGACTTCAATTGTTATGGATACATTCTCGGTCGACGCTTTGATCTTTTTATTGCAGAAATCAAGCCGCCTCATTCCTCCAATGCGGTTTCCGATCTGCCCAAGCTGGCCAAGGCTATGAAACGAATGATAGATATTCTGGTCGCGTATGGGATCGACCAACCGCGAGTTTGTGGACTTTGGGTGCAAGGTACATTGATATTGCTTTGTTATGATCACACTCACTCTTTTGGCAAATGTTCAGGTTTTTCGTGCCATACATACGCCATGGATCTGGAATACGAGGGTATATACCGTATGGTAGAGCTTGATCAGTTCCATTTGCCCAGAACTGTAGCCGATCTTGTGTTAACTAAGCATGCGATGGAGTGCCTGCTGAAGGTCAAAGTAAGAAATACTGCGTTTTTCTGCATGCTTGATTAGCATATTTATATACTATTAGGGGATTATAATCAGGACACTGGGGAACATCAACAAGCTCAATCTGGGCAATTGCAAGCAAATCCGAAGTACGAAACCCACCGGCGTTTTGTGAACTGCGAACAAACAAAAGTGCGAAAAACAAAGAACTAGTCCTGGAACACTACCATGATTCCCACTTGTTACTTCCTCCTGAATTCAAATAAATAAACAACGATTTGCTTACATGCACATCCTCACGTCTCCACACACATCAAGGTTTAAGCAAGACGGAAGAATGTCTTTTTTTTTTGAGTCGAGCAAGGCTCTTCTCTTCTCGAAGACAAAGCCATCTTCTCCGTGGAAGCAAGACTTTCTTCTGCTTTAAAGCAATACTACACTCAAAAGGACAGTCCTTCCCTTTATTGAGTGCAACATGAAAGGTTCTCTGGACACAGTCGGTGTGTAGCTGTATACCTGTTGGGCGACAAACTTCAAGCCACGTGCTAGACGCTCATCGTGGCAGCAGATCCCTGCAGAGAAAAGCCCTTGCTATCAATAAACCAGGCACACTGGTTGTCTGTTTCAACATGACGTTTGTTTGGATTATATATCGTATTTGGGATGCTTTCCTTGTGCATGTGGTTGTGTACAGTAGTCGCGCGATATACCGGCCGGCCCTATTTTCCCAGAAATCAAGCGGTATATCGAGAAACCGGTATATCCATTTGAAGACCGCCGGGTTGTCTGGGAACGGAGATTGGCATGCACAGTATGATGTACTTTATTTTCAAAAATAAATGTCGTGCAAAATACAAGAAAAATGTCGCATAGAATTATATAAATTTGTCGTATCAATAGGTAAAAAGATTTCGCATCCATGGATGAAACCCTGTTAGTCAGCAGAAGACATTATGCCTTCTCCAATCCCGTTGACTTACAACACACCGTCCTTCCAAAGGAAGGGGGCTTGCCCCGAAGCGCTGTGGTTATCCTGGGTGCGTCAGCGATAACTGACGCGGAAAATTCTTGGTTGGGGTTACGGTCGTCTCGACCCGCCAGAGCGTGCACCTCGTGGCCTTCCTGGCCTTGCCCGTCGTGGTCTCACGCTGCGCTGCTCTGGTTCAGGTGAGTGTGGTCTTCCACCAGCTGTAGACGCTTGTGCAGCATTTCTTCTCTGGAACCTTGCTGGGATGATACCATCTTCCCGAAGACCCCGGAGGATATGATGCATGTTGAGAGCCGCCGCCAGATCCCGGTTACAGAACCTTGGTTGATAAACACCCTCTGCCATGCCTGCTGTACAGTTTTGATTTGTGCATCTATTAAAACGTCAAAATATTAAAATCTTTTTGGAAATATAACACAACATGCCCGTCCATCATACCGTAGCAGGCCATGGCAGATCGTGAGCGGATTGTCGGGTCGTCGATATGGGCGTGGATTAGGAACCATTTTAAAGGTAGCAAGGCTTTCATTGACACATATAGGGCAGCACTTGCTTGTCTTGTACTCGTCGATCAAATAATTATTGCAATTGTTCTTCTTCAACAGCCGCCGGAAGGCGACACCACGGATAGGCTCGTGATATCTTGTATGCGGCGCAGACCAATTTCCCATCACGAAAACGGACCTACTGCCAAACTTCGCATTCAAAGATTCGAGAAGCTTTTCATCTGCTTGCTGCTTCTTGTAAAACGCTGACAGGCGAAGTTTTCGAAAAAGAAATTGTGGGTTCGGGTGGTTCGTAGTGGTTGTCGCGTAGAAAGATTTGAGAACTACAGAGACCCTGTTCTTGGCGGCGAGGTATCCGTCGTAGTTGGGTACGGAAAGCGTATGACTTTGAAATTGGGATAGATTCTGCTCAGCCAACGCGGCCTCGGGTCGCTCTAACTTGAGTCGTTCTCGGAGTCTGCGGTACCGTTTGGTCTTTCGTGTATGATCTTGAAGCCGCTTTGTATATCGGAAGGTCTGGTGGTTGTCGGGTAAAGAGTTCTCATGAACGCAATACAACAGGTCCCTTCTGCCAGGATCAATGGTGACCCATTGTCCTCTATAGTCTTCGTTCCGGACTATCTGTGGGGTGACGTACTCGATATCTTCGCTCTGGATGCCAAATCTCTGTCCGAAGCCCGATTGAAGGCCATTTGTCTTCTTGAACACAGTAACACCGACGCCATCAGTGTGAATAGTCCCACGGAATTGGAGCAGCTCGGATTCTTGGGGGTTGAAAGCTCTTGATTTCAGGTTTACAACCCGTCTCCAGTACTCCATATTGCTTGTGTGGGATTCCATTTTGCAGCCCAGGATATGGTAGCAAAGCATTTTCGTATCAATCTCCATGTAGCATGGTGACCACGAGCGACGAAGTGGAAAACAGTTGAATCCGCGTTTTCCGTTCTGTTGACAAACACATGCAAGCTGGAAGAAGGCGTTGAAATGCTTAACAGGATTGGCCTTGGCGTCGTAATAGATACTCTGGCGTTGGAATTGGTGGTTTCGGGGGTGAGCGTTTAAGACAGGCTGTAGGATATCGTATGCTTCCCGAAGAAATCCAGGTTCGGCATTAATGTCTTCCCTCAAAAAACCTCGACGGGCAATTGCTAGCTTGAATCCTGTGACATGCCGGGTGATGGTTTCATAAAGGTCCTGGCGTACTTGATCGGGGCTTAGGCCCTGTGCGATTAACTCTCGCTTGCGGTCGGCTTTTCGCTGGCGAAGATTCAGGATGACATTGATGACACGCCGAAGGTGTTGTCCGAACCGCATGTGGACATTATTCACGTAAGCAGTATAAATCTTGTGCCTTCATAAGAAGAACATTGCTGGGAATAAGGGAACGCAGGCCTGTCGTATCCGGATATCCGAAGGTACTCATCCTTGTGGCGATTAATTAGTTCTCGGATGCGGGCAGTTTCGCCTTGGGTGCGGCGTTCGGCTTTGTTAACCATGGAGAGCCAAACTTCTGAAAAGAACTTCTACGTGATGTTTTCCTGGATGTTAAAATTTGGATCGCGCGCTACCTCGTTGATGAAAATATATTTGGCGAACACGTACGCCTGTGTCATGGTGTTGTGGACAAGGTCGACCAACTGATACAGACGTTCACGATACTGCTGTCGCCAGCCGATGCCCCGTATGGACCAATTATACGGTCAGTGCGCTTGCCTTCGGGAATGACGGGGCGGTGGGGTTGGGCCATTTAGTGGGTGAAGACCTAGGGTATATTATTTCTTAGTATCGCAGAGACGAGTATGAAAGCGACCGTATTACCTTCAACCGTAAATGTGGTGCTGTGTTATTTTCTGTAGGCTGTATGGGCTCTAGTTTTGTATGTGGAAGAACAGAATTGCCAGGTAGGGCATTTTCCAATTCGTTATAGTGATAATTCATTATAGTGATGCGATTTCCTGGAATCGAGGATATCACTATAACGGGCGGCCACTGTACCGACGTGAGGACTATCTGAAATCAACAATGAAATCCCAAACAATTCCAATAAGTAATTCCGAGAGACCATCTCAAGAATAATCCGATACATATCCGGTACTTGTGTATTGTAGGAATATTGTACTTCTTTTCGTACTCCCTCAGTCTCTTACAACACAACAAAACACGACACTGCTGTCATCCTTATCCATACGTTCAGGAAGTGTAGGTACATAATGAACAATTTCTCTGAATATTACAATGAGAACACAGGAGTCTCCTGAAAGCCATTACTTCATTATTCCATTTGATAACCAGTTTCGGAGTTACAATCTCCTAGCTGAATGGCTCATTGACAAAAAGACAAGCACATTCTGATAGTTCTTTGTTCTTTCCAAGAATAAACTTACTCTTCTCGATATAGGATTCTTTTGCGTACGGCTGTTTTTAGCGACAATTGGATTCTAGAACAATAAATGTATTGTAACTTTCTAATGCTCTTCATTGAGAATACACGATCGGCCCTCTGCGTCTACGTTTCTTAAAATGCTGTCAGAGTCCTTTTCTTACTGTAATGCCCATCGCTGTGCTGAACGAACATGGAGTCCTAGCTGTTTTGCTGCAGCTGATGCACTCATTAACTCCTCAACACCAGTTTGAAAAATTTGACTTTATCTTGGTCAGTGTACGCTGTGTACTGCGCTTGATCCCCGCTTCTTTTATCCGAATATCTGGATCCTTTCGCTTGGGAATGTTCGTGGCAGTAAGCTCAGGGTTATCTTTGCACGATATGCTACGCAGATATTCAGTGTAAGAGCAAATGGATTGAAGTGAGTACATTCCCTCATCAGAGACATAGTCCATAGATTCAGGTCAGCCACGCTCATCAACGACATGATCTTGGCCATCGTTATAAAAAAATAGATTGCTCATCTCAGAATGTAAAAGTTTATAAAGAGAAAGAGTCATAAGGATTAGATGGATTTGCGACATCTTTCCCTGTATGTATCTGACATTTGCTTTGTCTTCACGCGTAAAGCTTTCTGGCAAAAATGCGATTTGTATTTTTGCGATCCTGCGACTTCAGAACTGGCAGGGTGCGACTTTGATTTTGAAAAATAGTGTATAACTAACCTCTGTTATCCCCAGAAGTTAACTTAAATGGAAGCTCGGTAATGCGGACCCAGCCAATTCGGACGATAGAATGGTCTATGTGGTACGAAAGGAAAAATGCGGACTTGAGGACATCCGTCTTTGTGTACTTTTCAAGGATAGAGTGCGGTGGCCAGCCATGATTTTCCATGTGAGATGCAGAATACAGACTCATAAATACACTCTATATTACATTACAACTTACTACTATACAAAAGAAGCGAATAAAGCCTCTTGCTCTCCTCAAAGAATGGGCCTCACATGAACGCAAAAATTCCATCCCCACTGTGTTCTCAATACAACTCAGACGATACCTGGAGAGGCAGCACACTGTCATCGCTTATACAAGGCTCAGCATATCGACCTATTCGAATAATATGTATGCCTTCACTCGTTCCTTTATCTCACCCGAAAATCTATGGTTGGGGATGTACGGGTTATGCTTTATTCACGAAAAGAAATCTACGTGGATGAGTTGTTTGTACAACTCAACACTGTCCATAACTCAGAAAACCGACCTTGGCCCTGCATGTTGGACAAGCCCGCAACACACAAAAAAAGGGGTCAGACTTCCCTCTTCTTTTTTCCTCTTTTCTCTTCTCTTGTTTATTGTCTTCATAGACTGTACTTTACCTTAGCGAATCGACCAGTAGAACTAAAAGAACAGCCTAAGCATTGTTATCGACTTTGATTCGCACGCCCCCCGCAATCCACGTCCTTCTCATCTAGGCGGCATCTTTAATATATACTACACCAGCCCAGTATATTCTATTCAACATAAGGAAAAAGGAAAGGCTGTCCGCTGTTCAACTCTCAATTGGAGCTGCCTTGATTGCGACTTCTTTCCTTTCAGCGTTGTTACACCCCTGCCCCTTTAGAGAACAAACGGTAAAGCAACCTCTAGACGGTGGAGGCCGCTTTTCTTCTTACTTCCGTTCATACTGATGTGCCCGCGAATGATCTTCTTGATGATCTGCCTCTGGATTTTTTTGCTAGACTCGATCCACAACTCTGATTGAGTGAAATCAGTTTCATGAGTGGAGGAGGAAACATTAAGGTTGTGGTGCGATGTCGTCCACTAAACGCACGAGGTATTGTAACCAAGCTCTATCTGGCCGAAAAGCTGCAAACAGCAGCAGCAGCATGAATCATCATAAAAATCTGATAGATGTCGGCCACCTACATTCATACCTTTTTTCTTTATTATGCCGATGATTTTTAACAGAGATTGCCCGAGGCGCTGTGGGTCTTATTCGCATGGAAGGCAACCAGACCATCATTTCGAGGCCTGACGAACTAAAAACAGGCAAAGATTCGGAGGATGTTAAGGCATTCACTTTTGACAAATCTTATTGGTCTGCCGATAAAAATGCACCCAACTATGCCGATCAGCAAACTGTTTATAACGATCTCGGCGAGGAGCTGCTGGATCATGCATTTGATGGTTACAATTGCTGTATTTTTGCTTGTGAGTTGCTCTATGCAGAAAGGAACAAAAGAGCGGGGTCCTCATCGCTAATCTTGCTTTGTTTAGATGGTCAAACTGGCTCTGGAAAGTCGTACTCGATGGTAATGCCCGTCATGCATACACACACACATATATATGATCAGAAGCCCTGATTCCCAGTGCACTTTAGATGGGATACGGCGAGGATCACGGTATCACCCCAAGAACATGCTGTGAGCTCTTTGAACGCATTAAACGAAACAACGACGACAAGCTTCAGTATCGGGTGGAAGTGTCGTACATCGAGATCTATAATGAAAAAGTGCGTGATCTTTTAAACCCTAAGAATAAGGGCAACCTCAAAGTCAGAGAGCACCCGAGCTTAGGCCCATACGTCGAGGATTTATCACGACTCGTAGTGAACTCATTTGACGATATCAACCATCTCATGGACGAGGGCAACAAGGCAAGTTTTTAGGCTACAGATCCAGTTGTCATAATGATACTTGAGATGCTGATAATAAGTAGGCAAGAACAGTAGCCGCTACAAATATGAACGAAACATCGTCCCGATCACACGCTGTGTTTACTTTATTCCTGACCCAAAAACGATCCGATGAATTGACAAAACTGGATACTGAGAAAGTGGCCCGCATCAGGCAGGTTTTGCGACATAGCCAGTTCTCTATAAGTCATACGTCCTGCTGATTCAAGCATTATAATATAGTCTTGTTGATTTGGCCGGCAGTGAACGTGCTAATAGCACAGGCGCAACCGGTGCTCGTCTAAAAGAAGGTGCCAACATCAATCGATCCCTCACGACTCTGGGAAAAGTCATTGCAGGGCTTGCTGAGCAGTCCTTGAACGAGGGAAAGAAGGGAAGGAAAGGGAAGGAGGTTTTTATCCCCTATCGCGACTCGGTAAGGTCATCCCTCTTTGATCAGTTCCTTGCAGATTCATGGTTTTATTTGAGTAGGTTCTGACGTGGCTCCTGAAAGACTCGTTGGGTGGCAATTCCAAAACGGCGATGATTGCTGCTATTTCGCCCGCGGACTACGATGAAACATTGAGTACTCTGCGATATGCAGATCAAGCAAAGAAAATCAAGAATAAGGCTGTTATCAACGAAGATCCAAATGCCAAGCTTATTCGAGAGCTCAAGGACGAGCTGGAACTGCTGCGGGATCGTCTCCGGACCTACGCACCTGAGGAAGTTGAACAGCTTACTGCGAGTAGCGCATACAAGAGCGTCTCAAGCGACGGTAAAAAACCAGATGGCAAAAAACGTCAGAATTCAACACCAATGCCGTCCAAGTCAGCTCTGAACAAAAATCTGGAGATCGAGATCATTGACACCAGTACCGGCACTAAGAAGAAGATGTCACGACAACAGATTGTGGATCAGCTTCAGACCTCGGAGAAACTATTGGCAAATCTCAACGAGACATGGGAAGAAAAACTCAAGAGGACAGAAGAAATACATATTGAGCGCGAGAAGGCACTCGAAGAACTCGGTATCGCTGTGCACAAAAATAATGTCGGTGTCTATGCTCCAAAGAAGATGCCTCATTTGGTGAATTTGAACGAGGACCCGCTTATGTCCGAGTGCTTGATGTATCAGATAAAGCTTGGCATAACAAAAGTCGGCCGAGAAGATAGCGATGGACAGCCGGATATCCGTCTTTCCGGGACCAACATCCAAGACGACCACTGCTATTTCGAGAATGTGAACGGCGTTGTCACTATCCATCCAAGCACTGGCTCGGTCACGATGGTCAATGGTATGCGCATCTCAGAACCACGTCGGCTCCGAAGCGGCTACCGCATTATTCTCGGTGATTACCATATATTTCGGTTTAATCACCCGGAAGAGGTCAGACGAGAGCGCGGACTTCAAAAGGCAGTGGTCGAGAAAGCAATGGGTACCTCATCACCTACTATCGAATACGATGAACGCCCTGAGTCGCCAACGGAGACCGCCAGCATGATCGGGTCGGAAGTGATTGATTGGAATTATGCACGTCGTGAGGCAGTATTAAAGCATTATGCCAACGAAAGTAACTTTGGTGACATGAAGGATGAAGATCTCGAGAAGCTGTACGACGATATCACACGAATCCGCAATTCACGCCGTATTCGCTCAGAGAGTAGGAACGGTCCGGACAACGACGATGACGATTCTTCGGGCGATTCCTATCGCAATTCAGTTGCAGCCACCATACTAGGCGATGGATTAGAAAGCGTATGTACCGAATCGACTGCTCAAAGTGAGCTCGAAGAGAAGTTCAGGGCGGAAAAAGAGAAACTTCAAAAGGAACTCAATGAGCAGAAACGTAACTTCGAAGCGGAGATCACTCGTATGTCTCGTCAGTTCTCTCAGAAGTTTAATAACACAACTAGGCCTTCTGGCTACTCGGAAGCCCAACTGGCGCTGCTGCGCAAGGTGATCGACCATTGGAGGAAATTGCGCTATGTCAAGATGGCTGAAGTTGTCTTGACTAGCGCAGCGATGCTCAAGGAAGCAAACATCATCTCCCGAGAGCTTAAAAAGGACGTGCTCTACCAATTTGCTATCATCGAAGATGGCCAGTTTTCTAATCCCATGTCGTTTTGGGAGACAACTTCAGCGTTGCACCAGTTTGAAAATGACGAGGATACGACCTTGATATCCACGCCCAAGCCATGCATTGGTGTGCGTGTAATCGACCGAAAGAACCAAGCAATATACGTGTGGTCGCTTGAGCGCTTCAAATTGCGACTTCATAAAATTCGAAGTCTCTACAACTATGTTGATAGGCCCATGTATCGCAGCCATTTCAACTGGGAAGATCCCTTTTTTGAAAACCCTTGCCCAAAGTACTCCTTCATCGGCAGCGCTGCTATATCGCTCCGCAATCTGGCCCTGGAACAATCATACGAAAGCTATGTGGAGATTATCTGTCGGACGACGGGCCAGGCGAAGGGCAAATTGCGAGTACTCGTGTCTCCAATTGCTCGCTCCAAAGCTATCAAGGGCATAGAAGTGCGCGATGCTCTATCTGAGACAGAACCTGAGATAGTTAGCAGCAATGACTTTATGCTCAAGGCCGGTGAACAACTCCTGTTTGAGATTCGATTGATAGAATTGACTGGGCTAAGCCAGGAGGAATATCAAGACGTCAGTGTCCAATTCAATCTCTCATCATTTGGGGGCATCTCGCCCCATTCCACGTCTGAAAAGGTGTTTGCAACCGATCCTGTCAGTAATTATGGCACCGGCCCCATTCATCTTGATCATATTCAGACGCTGTCCATTATGGTGACACCCAATGTCCTGAATGTGCTACTTCACGGAATGATTTCTTTTGAGGTGTTTGGTCGCGCCCAACGTCGTGCCTTATCCCAATGTGAACGTTGGGACGATCAACGTGAAAAGCCCCGACCTGCGGATATGATCCCTGCTCCCTCAATCCGCTGTAGCGGTAGCAACCAAAGCAGTAACCGTCGCCACAACCATGCAACGCGCATCATGTCAGAAGAAAACCTGAACAGTACGAATGGATCGCTGGAGCGTCGGTCTGAAGAAGAAATGATTGCGGCTGAGCGTCACGACGTGCTAGCGTGGATTCAGATTTCCGAGCTTGCTCCAGATGGCGAATACGTCCCTGTAGGTGTAACAGCGATGAATGCGCTTGACCGTGGGGTTTTCACGCTGCGACAAGGCCTTCAGCGCCGCATTTGTCTGACATTGTCCCATACATCAGGACATCAATTCGAATGGAGCCGTTTCTCCAAGGCTACGATTGGGCGAGTCCGTCTGCTGGACAGCAAAGGCCGGATTATCGAAGCTCCCGCACATGATGATATCCCAATTAAGCTTCTTTCGCACCAAAATGTCGTCTACAACAATGATGGGACGAGTCAGTTGTCTGCTCAAGGTGCGTGGGACAGTTCACAGCACGAATGTCTATTTCTGAATCGGATTACGGCTTCAAACACTCGAATACTTCTCAATCTACGGTGGGAGGTTGAGGCTGATAAGTGCTCCAAACCCGTGCAGTTTAGCATGGACATTGCTGTACAGATTCATGGGCGTGATAGCACGGGCGGCGGTCGTCTAAGACTCCGCAAGCTGCTTGGATCGGATAAGCAGCTTGGCAAATGTAGTGCGGTCTTCCTTGTTCACCTCCGGCCGCCGATGACCCGACGATTGAGCCAACTTTGGCGGCTTAACACGGTGAGCAAATATATCCGAGGTGAAGAGTATCTAGGCTCTTGGCGTCCTCGCGGCGTGTCGCTTGTCAACGACTACCGGAATATTCAGGAACGCATTCGCCGTAAGCAAGAGGTCGAATTCACAAATCAGGTGCTGACCCTTCGGGCAGCACGGTCTCAGACAAGTAACGGTGCTATCGAATGTGGTGCAGGCAACTCGTCACTGCTGTCTGTGCTGTCCGGCTGCAGCGGTTGGGACGAGAACCAAGTCACACTGATCAAGCGAATTATCGATCTATGGAAACAAAAATACGGTATCGATAAAGAGGTAAGGTATCACACACAACAAATGACGGAAAGACAATTAGCTGATTGCAACAACTATAAAAGATTGTCATTAGCCAAGACCCCCTATACCAGGTATGTCCTGCCTTGATCCGCGCCATGAATCCCGTGGCGAATCGAAGCTGCTTGCCGAAGTTAAGCTTGTGATTCAAACGTAAGAAGGAAGACAGAGGAAGGTACCGAGCTAAGAATCTGTACATGTATATTAATGAGCGAAACGTTTGAGTAGCGACAACGTCTCCAAACGTGGATATCTTACATATCAAGAAAGCGCTATCCACGACAAGTGGGTACGGCGCTGGTTTGTTATTCGCCGACCCTACATTTATATTTATATGGATCAATCTGAAAAGGATGAGCAAGGCATGATCAACGTTTCGTCTGTGCGCATAGATTATAACCGGGCCCTGGAACAAATGATAGAGGTAAAAGAGGGACGTCTTGGTAGATTAGATATAAACTAACACGTCCTTCCTTCTCTAGCGCACCAATGTTTTTGCTTTATATACCAGTAATAATGCATATACGCTTCAAGCCGCGTCGCGAACAGATATGATAGACTGGATCTCGAAAATCGACCAGATCTTTCCAGTCGATAAACTGAGGAATAATGCACTGTGAATCAGGCAATTATCTCCCCAGCGCTGTACCTCGCTCCTCCCCTTCTACCCAAGAGAACCTCTCCAGTCCATACCCAATTCCTTTCTTCCTCTCTCCTCCATACCTAAATGCAAAAAAAAGGAAAATGCTCAAACCCTTACATATGCCTCTCATGTATGCTATCTTCCAACATTTTTTTGCATGTAAATTTTTTAACCAGGATAATGCATGATTCACTATTTCCTTTTTTATCATTTTCGTGATGAACGAACTCGATCAAGTAGATGCGAACTAGCATTGAGAGAAATCACGCGTACCAACTGTCTTTTTTTAGGAATCACGCCACAAGAAGCAGAAAAGGGTCCATTACATAGATTCAGGAATACGTCTACTAGCATCGCGTGCTGCGCAAGACGATGAAAATATTGGGTGTGGTAAGGCCGATCGCGTACACGAGCATGTTTGAGAGAGGAAGGATCTATACATGCTAACAAATCCTTTCCCAAGTCACTCTGCGCGATCTCATTTGGCATGTAGGTTTTTTCTCCATACTAAACAAGGGATGGGGAAGTGCGGAACAGTGAATAACAAGAAGGGAGGATATTTCTGACCGATCCAAAAACATCAAGGACCACCTGGAGAGGATGTATCAATTCAATTTCATGGTGGATCTTGACTATCTCATGTCTGCACTTCATCCACGCGTTGCAGAGCATATTCCTGTGACGATAATCCACGGACATCGTGATGATGCGCCCATCCGGGTAAAAAGGGCAATGGATGAAAATAGGGATGTATTGCCTCCAGTTCTTACTAATAACGCGTAAAAGGCGCAGGCACGGGAGTGGCCAAATGTTCGCCTTGTAACTCCCCGCCTGCTAAGCAAATGGGGTAAATACTTTATGTATATATATATATATATTTATACCAGACTGCCTACTCATGCTTTTCGGTATATTACATTGATAGGGACGCATCATACCAAGGTTATATATATATATATACATATATATAATGTGAGAGAAACAGAACATGCTGCTAACGAAACTAAGGGGGAATAGGCAATGGTCCTGTTTTTCAACAGGAACGGTGTCAAGACGGCACGTGTGGTGGTCTCAACGGCCAACCTATGCAGGGGAGATTGGGAGTAAAACTTGAAACAAAACAAGAAAAAGATAGTGAAAAGGACTGACATGGATACAATCAGAGAAATGACGCAAGGTGTATATTTGTCACCCATGTGCCCACTCAAGCAAGATAAGAAACAAGGCGAGAGCAATATTGGCACCATTATTGGCGCCGAATATGGCTCGGCTTTTGAGAAGGATTTGCTGAGCTATTTTGAAGTGTATGGAGGTGACCTACAGGCTTTAAGGGACCAGGTAGCATTGTATGACTGGTCTGCGTGCAAAGTAAGCTTATGGATCGCTCCTATCCCCTTTGCTTGGGAAGTGAAAAAGATACTACCCTAAATCAAACAGGCTGCCGTATTAATCGACCGTTTGGGGGCTGATCTGCATAGGCCATCTTAATTGGATCTGTGCCTGGTTATCATCGTGGAGACTCCAAAGATCTCTGGGGCCAAGCGCGGCTTGCCAATGTGCTAAGGAACCATGTTTCTCTGTCCGAAGCATGTTGTAAAGAGGGGTCGACGCTTGCGTTACAGGTACGTTGTTGCTCATAGCTCCAATAAAGACGAAAGAAGAAAGCTTACCACTTGCATCAAGTGCTCGAGCGTGGCCCTTTTCAGTCAGAAATGGTTCACTGAGCTCGGGGCATGCATGGGGGAAGCAACCAACGCGAGCCAGGCGAAAAAGCCGTCTCTTCGTTTCATTTACCCAACCGCATCCGAAGTATCGCAGAGGTGGGCGTTTGCAACAATAGAGATCTAGGGTACAGACCATTTACTTTGATTTAGCTGTACTGGTATCATTTCCAGTGCCGGATTCTTACGACTTGAACAAGGTGAGCCAAAGCCGGAGCACGGGTGATGCTTGATAGCAGACTGTACATACTCAGCGGATCTCCATCCACCCAATACGAAGATGTCTATGATAAAGGTCGCCAATGGCTCGATGCACACCTATGCCGATGGCGGAGCGATCGAGCAGGTCGTAAAAAAGTGATGCCACACATCAAATCTTACGCACGAATATGCGGAAGCGAGCTTGAATGGTTTCTTTTGACATCGGCAAATCTGAGCAGGGCAGCTTGGGGCGAATTTCAAAAGAACAAGACACAAATCCATGTAAAGAGCTACGAACTGGGCGTCCTGCTTTGCAAGAGCCTTTTCAACGTAGGTGAAGTGACGTTCTGTCGAGGATTGAAACAAAGGCATGACATATATATAATGCTCGTAGGATGGGTTTGACGAGGATATCCATTTATTGCCAGCGACTGTAGAAGACAGGCAGCCTGTGCCATCCAATACAGCAGTAAGCGGCAATTCTGCCACTGTTGTGCCGATTCGACTGCCTTACGATATTCCCCTCATACCTTACACTTCATCTGACCATTGCTACACACGGCATTACTCACACGAGGCGCTCGAAAATTTCGGATTGGTCTCAGAAGACTAGACTTTCGAATAAATTATACAGTATGACAGCAAGTGCAGGAATCACGCCTTGAGCGCTTTGACATGGTGGTTCACGTGATCAGCAATAAAGGTTGAGATGAAAAAGTAGCTATGGTCATAACCATCGTGGAAACGAATGTTCCATTCACTATCACGTCCGAGCGCATGCACAGTTTCTTGGAGCAATTTAACCTTAAGCTGGCTCTCCAGGAACCCATCTGCAGTGCCCTGGAGACGGATCAAGAGGAAGAATTAATATTATCGCTCTACGGGTGATGATGACAAGTTACTGAAGCGGGAGCGCTTCCACTTACTACATCAACCAAAACATTCATCTTCTCGTTCATGTGACTTTTGAGAAGTTCGATGGTGTCATACTGACTCCACGTCGCCTCGTTAGGACCAAGGTAATTTTTAAAGGCTTTTTGGCCCCAGGGACAATTGATTGGGTTGGAGATAGGCGAGAATGCTGAGGCAGTCTATGCGGGAGAGGTTTGTCAGGTCATGACTACGGCTGTGGTCGAAGTTGCAGTCGGTGGGGAAGTGTCAAAGGGGCTTGTAGCTTACTTTAAACTTTGTTGGGTTTTTAATGTAAATCCCGAGCGCACCATGACCGCCCATCGAATGGCCCATGATCGAGATACGCGAGCCATCCTATGATAATTCCCGATATATCTTATCTGAACGAGCTGCATTGACGGTAGACGAAGCGGGAGATCCATTCCGATCCAAGAACTTACGATAGGGAGTTGGTTGTGGACCAACGATGGCAGCTCATTGACAATGTACGAGTACATGCGATAATGTTTGGCCCATTTTGGCTCTGTCGCATCCACATAAAAGCCGGCACCTTAATAAGACGTAAGTGTATCAATAAAAAAGTTCCACTTGAGAATATAAACTAATTTACCTTGGCCGAAGTCCCATGAATCGCTGTCACCTTCGATGGACACCCCGCGAGGTGATGTGTCTGGAGCAACCAATGCAACGCCATGTTTGGACGCCTCAGCAATAGCACCACTCTTTTGAATGAAGTTGTCCTCGGTGCATGTCAAACCCGACAAGAAGTAAATGGCCGGAACAGGCTCGCCTTCAGATGCCTCCTTTGGTAAAAAGACATTGAACTTCATGTCACACTGAAGCTCCTCTGAATGATGCTGATACTTGACAAGGTAGCCACCAAAGGACTTGTTGCGAGAGATTTCAGTCAATGACATGTTGCTTGGCGGGTGAAGAAACGCGCTTTCCCCGAGATTTTATAGTGCCGAAGAATCCCTGCAGCGGTGTTTCCTTAATATCACCGCATGAGAAGATTGACAGTCATGGCAAATGCGTTGGAAGCTCTCGGGCCTTGTGCTGTGGATTCCAGTTTTTTAGCACTGGGACAGCTAGTGCAAACATCGAAAGTTAGTTAAATAGTTAGAGATCAAGGACGATGTGACTCAGAACTAACCTTTGCATGGGGCTGGAATCGCAACCGGCCCAACCCAGAGCCAGTAAATAAGCAGATGCGCACATACACCCACATATAATCGCCTTATCGCTGGTTTTAAGCGTTCTGTGGTGGCTTTGGACACTTCAAGAGTATCCTTTCGCAGGCTGTAAATCTTTCTTTGACACATCTGTGCTCCTGAAAAATTTTCCAGGATGAATGTGTCAATGACAGTGTAACTCACGCTGGCAACGATCGTTAGTATCCGTACATGGAGAACAGATAGGATAGGACGAGCCAGCAGTGAATCAAAGCGCGAGGAAGAAGCAAGCGAGTGAGGTAAGGTAAGCCATTTCGTGGAAGGAAACATTGCACTGCTTTGTGCCGTTGTTACTGCGGCGTTTAACTTGCTATTGTGATATCTTCTCCACTGTCTCCACCATAGAAACGAAGCTGTCTTGCGATAGCAAATTTTCTCACTACACTGTATTCTAACGTCATTATTGTCATCATTCCTCTTGACATACTCGCGGTTACTTCGAGTTGTATACCAGGGCATTATCTATAAACACTCGTACAGCCGCAGAAAATACCCGTTATAACTGTCTTCCCCGCGTAATCCGGTTAGTTATTAGTCTCTCTTCTATACTATCTCTTTTCTTAGAATATTTACTATCTATGTTTTAGGTCCTATAATCAGATGATGATGGTCCTCCACTCGATTTGATTGCTGGAGCTCATATTTTTTGGAGGGTATCTTTTTATTTCGTAAAGTTATAAGATAAATCATATTGTTAATGAGTAAGGATATGAGCAAGCAATATGGAGTAATCGTGTAATTCATGCATGCCAAATTATTCGTGACAGCAAGCCGAAGAAGAAGAAAAAAAAGGCGCAAAGGCTGAACTGAATCAGCCGCTATGTATTGTGAGTATCTTATAGAAGTTCGCCCAAAGCTCGACAGAATGGCTCGTCTTGATTTTAGTAACATGACGACTTTTCGGGAAGAGACCGCTGCATAAACCTGCTGAAAATATTAGAAACACAACACCCAACATATTGGTGGCCATTCTAAAAGAAAAATAGTATGATTCACTCCAATGTCAATCGATATAAATTTAAGTTCCCCGCAATGCATCGGTTTCTTTAGAGATAGGCTTTGCTACATATATACAGACGGCTGAATTCGAGAAACTCTTTATTTTATATCCTGTTAATCACATATATGTTACCAATGTTAAGATGATAAAGCTATAGACAGACATATTATCGTTATACATCGCAGAAAAGTAAAAATCTCATAGGCGAAAAAGCTGGTCACGTGACCACATTTCCCGGATGAAAAAATTGCGTCACCTGCAGGATTCGAACCTGCGCGTCCAGAGGACAATGCCTTAGCAGGGCACCGCGTTAACCACTCCGCCAAAGTGACTTCTCTTGGCAAGTTGTTATAAAAAATGTTATTAGGGTCTCTGTTATAAGTCACGCGACACCGCACATAAAATGTGGTTCCCGCACGGAAAACCGATGTGCTCATGCTCTTTTATTTTTCTTTTTATTTCGCAGGTGCAACATTTCCAAAACATGATACTGGTAAAGGCTTCTATAAGGACCTGACCATTTATTTTTTTCCTGCAGCTGGAAGGTATTCTTAGTGTCATCCTTATTCTAAAATAAGTCTTAGTACTATAGTGCAAGGCAGCTAGCGAGCTCATCGTTCTTTTAAAATTTTTCTTGTATACTTGCTCGTACCTGTTCATCTTACACACATATCACTACTTGAACAACACAAAAAAGTAAACATTATAATTGTACAATGCTTTCCTGAGTTGACTAAAAGTGAAATACCGTTCTAGATGACTCAGAACGATTACAACCGCTGTTCCTGCACGAACGGTGTAGCAAACAGGATTTTTAATAATAAAATGTTTGCCCCAAGGTTTAGCTGTTGGTGCAAGTGTTTAGGCTATTCGTCGCTCTCGTTCACGTTTTGAATAAAATATAGACGCATGGTCGCACAAAGGTATGGTAGCATAGAGAGAAGGTAAAAACGATGCTCTTATGGTCTTGAGGAAGGCGTTTTAGTAGCAATGACTTTGAACTTTTGAAGAAACAAGAGAGACGAAATGCTGGAATTTGAATTTGAAACTATAACGACGGTCAACCTAAACGACCTACACCAACAATTAAACCTTGGGGATGGGGGCAAACTTGTTTAAAAATTCTGTATAGCTATAGAACGTACCGTCGTGCGGTGTTTAACGAAACTCTATTTAGATAGCGATGTCCACATATTGTATTGTACCCCAAAAACCGGCTGTAGAGCTGTTATGCAGTTCGTGGTTGCTCTTCTGGAATATTTTCAGTCCCCTCTGAGGCTCTCCAGCAAACCTACAACTCTGCGCGAGCAAGTCGAATTCGGCAGTAGCTTTCAAGGAATGAAAAAGTCCGTGGTATGTCTGAAATGCCGCAAATTATTCAGCAGCGAAGAGCTGCTCGGTGAGGCGCACGTCAATCCAATCGCTACCGTTCGATGCAAGTGTGAGGCCAATTTCTCGCCAATCCACAGAAACATCTCCAATGTGATTTCACTGGATTCACGGATGCCGACACGTGAGAACCACAGACGAACGAGAGCAACCGAATGTACATCGAGCAGTGGCAACAGGCACAGAGAGTGAATGCTTGTATGAAACTTGAGCGACAGAATCGCACTTGGTAACCTGAATTTCATCGCCTCCAGTACTTGACGTCATCGGGTGTATAATCATCGACCCAACGGAAGCTTCTTCTCGGGCACAGCTAAGCGCTGTGTGAACATTTGGAAGACACTGTACGATCTCACACTGGAGAGATTCTTCTGAACACCTACGCGTCCAAGGATGTGACTGGAATTAAGGGCAGTGGCATATGGCTTCGGAATCTTGACGTGACGAATAGTACGGTCAAATGAGGATGTGTTGATCTACTTCAGACGAATGGCGCACAGGAGTGCTTGCATTCACCAATTCTACTCTCTGGGTCCAGTTCATCGATGCGAACTGACACCTTTCAAAACCGTTTATCACTGCCGCTGAGGTCGATACCGTTCATGTGGAGCTGAGGTCCTTTTGCAGGATATACCAAGATCCCTATGGAGCTAGTGAGGTTACCCCCCCCAATATGCATTTGAGTAAATTTTTGCTAGGATTTGGTCCTGTGTACGCGTTTTGGCTTTTGGTTTCGAACGTGTCAATGGGCTTCTCAAACGAACGGAGACATAAAGCAAGAACGGTCCCGAGGTTACTTTCATGCTTGAGTTCCTCTAAAAGTACTTTGCAAGCGACTGTCTGCAGACGGCTACGAGCTCTCTCGCGATATGAGCCTTTCTTGACCGTGCTAAAGGCCTCAACCCCATCGTTTTCTAATGCTATAACTCTGTGGATTATCAATAATATCATTGATTTTAGCATCATCCAGTTTATCCATTTTCCGGAAGATTAACGGATCATGAAAAGTGTATTGAATTCGAGCAGCTGCCATCGATCTATCGTCTGTTTGAAGGCGGCGAATATATCAAATTAACAAAGGTAGTTATGATCTTTTGTTCCAATATCATGACTTTTTCTATAGCGATATAGGACGGGTTTTTAGTCCTGAAGACACAAGCAAAGAAGTAGTGACTGATCAGATTTGCAAGGCAATGGTCTTAGTATCTCCAAGAAAATGGTAATGAATGGAACTCGAAGGTCAAATCTACCGATTTGTTTGGAGAGGCCCTCAGAAGCGCCGAGGCCGGTAGAAATCAAAGAGATGCGCGGATTCGGGCATACTTGCCGGATGCTGCTTCATAAGGGACATACCCACGACCTGATGTGGTGCAGTATTATTTTATGCATGAAGTTATTGTTGAAAACTTGTTTGTTAATTTGTCCAGCGTTTTCAAGGGATTCAAGCGTGTTTTCGCTTTGTGCGCTGGTTTGCGCCACAATACTCAGTGCACCTCGTATGACGACCACGAACTGAAGTTATGAAAGTGTGCTATGTTACCGCAAGATGTCACGCTTATCCTATCTGCCCACATAATTCTTTTTACCAGGGGGCGTCTCAAAATGGGTTGATAACATCCTTGTCGTAATCCCGCTGCCCAGAAAAATCACGGGAAAAATAAATGTTTAATTGTGCTGATGAGAGTTCACCCTTCAGCACCAACCATGTTATTCCTATCTACACGTTAAGACCAAACCCCTTTAATACCGTTTCCAATCTTTCAAATTTCTGAGCAGTTATTCTACAAGCTGTCTTAATACAATGGAGAATTCCCATCAATACATTCCAAGTAATGCTGTTATGCTCCTCAATGAAAATACGCTAACAATACTGCTTTAAGATGGCGTCAGGGCCCTTTCATATCAGAATGTCCATTACTATACAAAAAAGAGAGTAGAATATTCCTACATACCTTTCAACGGTTGATGTACACGAACCTTAGCTTGAAAAAGCTGACCTTGGATTGGTGAGCGCACATTGTGTAGCTATCCTAGAACCCTCGTTTAATACGATAGAGTACCCGTATCTCTCTCTCTAGGGGATATCCTTAGCGACAAGCACAGAGGGAACTTATTTCCTTCGAGCTGCAGTCGCCCTCCTGGTCGGCTTTGCAACAGTAATCCTTCAATAGTCCGTAGGCTAAGGGAAGCCATGTCCATAAACAACTTTACCCTATACTTATCCGTCGATTGTTCATTTTCAGAATGTTGCATATGAACAGAAAGAAAGAAAAGTTTCGACAGATGCAAAACAATTGGACGTAGTCTATAGACACGGATTTTTCAAGCTCTTATGTGGCACGATTTGTCATCTTAAGCGAGAGTCTCGCTTTGTACAGCCTTCCCAACTTCCTGTCTGTACGATTTTCACACCACAGCGCTCGCTCAATCCCATCATCAATTTGGTTCCCAGTTCCCATTCATACCAGCCAGGCCTCAGCCTCTGATGCGTGGCCGACCTATCCATTTCAAATTGCCCTATAACATTTGCGTCCGAGGAACTCGACCAAAACTTTCCCCATCTTTGGCTGACACATTTTTTTATTGTTGGACATGCCGTTTGCTCGTGTGGTGATGTGAACGTTGGGGCCATGCTCTCAATGCTATCGTGTTCCTTACGTCAGTGGTCTTAACTTTCTTTTTATCACTCCCTCCGGGGTGTTTTCCGCCTTCGACTTGTGGGTTTTCCCTCGTCAGTTTCTGTAGTCGGAATGCGTTCCATACTCATATCTACTTTTGTACTTCAGCGGCTTGAATCCGGTGACATGTGACTTTGGTTTTTGGACATGGAGGGTAGCAAATTTTTTTTAAAACGGTATGAATGCTTTGCATCAAGTGTTTTGTATGAAAGACGGCAAAGATACCCCATTCATTACGATTTCAGTAGTAGTTGAAAGACATCTTTAGTGCTTAGCGAAGGAGCCGAACCGCAGTTTAGAGTATAAGCAGACCGCTCGACAGCACAACCACGAGTAGGGTGTCGTAGCAAAGGTAGTTGTACGCAAGCATAATACATGATGGGCAGAATGCGCTTTCAGCAAGTCGGTTTGCAAGCCAGCAAAAGATAGGCGGGGATAAACTGATCGCGACGAAACCCATAACTCGTATATGGAAAATAATTAGGGCTCAATCGCCCAAGAAGCTCCCATTCGGATTTTTCCATAGAGCTAACGCTGAAAAATGTCTGAAGTTTCGTCAATTTGAATGGGCGAAAGCTTCCTAACTTCAAGCGGAGACGGATATTTTATGTGGACCTGCCTTTGGAGTGTCGTTTTATTTTTCCATGTTTTAGGGCAATAGAGCGGGGTCACGTATATTTCAACTGTTCTTTATCAGTTAAAAAAAAAAGAAAACGAAAATGAATGTAGATTATGAAGATACTTTGTATCTCACCATTCCTTAGCATGTTTTCGGGGAATAGGTAGATCTACTTATCTACATCGGAACAAAAAAAAGCATGGGCAGTGCGTCTTGTAAGTTATCTGCTGCATGAAAAGGTTCTGTTGTATGTACAAGGAGGTACTGTATATCAATGGCAAAAGGAAAAAAAAATCAACAGCAGTTAAGCCGAAGTCGACAAACGGCACTTCTGCGTCAGGTTATTTGATGTCTTTTGTCACTGCCATTCAAACTATTCAACAATCCCGAACGAGGCTACAAGAGACATGGCGGTCCACTCACCTACATGAGATTTTCGAACGATTGGGCCGAGAAGGACAATTAAGTCAATAGCATACATGGACAGCTCAGTCCACGCAAGAAGGTCTCGCCACCTCTTATGATGCAAGGACCGGGAAGACAAGAAGACAGGCTGATGAGTGCAAGCATTGGCTTTCCGCTATGTCGTTAACGAAAAAGAGGGAAATTGAAGATCATCCTAAACTTACCCGTTTTATTGAGCAGATGGCGCGTAATGGTGGACAGTGAGACCTCGAAAGACATCCTTGTAATAAATAATCCCGTGAATAGCAGTGAATGCAGTGCCAGGACTTTTTTACAAGCATCAGGAGGTCATGAAGCTTCTAAGAATTGTATACATCATGTCAGCATAAAGGACATTCGTACATCTATTAGTTTAAGAAATATCACAAGGTTGAGCTGTCTATTGGGACCGTAAACGAAAACACGAACTGGGCATTTCGTTTGACACTCATATACAGAAAGTGCCACCCAAGGAAGCAGTAACGGAGCATTCATTCTTTGAAGGATCCGAGGCGCTCCTGTAACTAGGGGACTGTTGAAGATTGCACGGGAATATTACACGTTGTGTATACCTCGAAACCGTTATTGACGGCGACTGTTCCGAGTGATCAAAAGGAGACCGATGTGTCTGTGATGCCATACATTTTGGCACGTTCTTGGGCGAAAGACGCATAAAATGTAACAGGGTGGCGGTGAATGCACCAACGAGCTCGGGCAATGCTGTTTCCTAAGCTGCCTTGAGCTGTTGGCCTGGCGGCAGGCGCTTCTCTTGTTGCCCGAAATCGTCGTCAAAGTTGAAGTCATCCCAGCCACCATCGTCGATGATTTCTGACGCGTCGGGATCAGCAGGGGGCTAGGATTGAGCCTCGCAGGTGTGAGGAGCTCTGGCACGAGGAGGAAACTGCCTTCAGAGCCAACCTGCGTCTACGAAGCGTCGAGCGGGAAAGTGGTCTCAAATCCCGGTACAAAGTGTGGTCGATGTTAATAATCGAACGGGAATTATTATAGCGTTGTCTAGCATTGTATTGCTTGCCAAATGATACTGGCCTTATTAATTGAGGGGGTTGTTAGCTAGATAGCTAATTATGACGTAATAAAACCAATATATGGTAATTCCAGCGGGGTTTGGCTTATTTTTTGACTGATTTGATTCGCCAATTGTTCGGGCCGGTTTCGTTGTGTAATGTGGTCCTGAGGGAATCTGAGGTTTTTGGCTTTTGTTGGATCCCACGGGCATTTTGGTTTTCCCATTGGCCAAAATGGTCCTTTTCTTGGACTTGCCTGTGGTGTGTATTTTCTTTAGTCCCGTGATCATCCACTTTGACCAATAGCCTTTTTTTTTTTGCAACCTTCACATGTGCCTCCATAAGTGCAGCTGGCAAAGACGCGGTCATTCCCCCAAAAAATTGGGTGGCATGCATCAAAGTGATATGGTCTATTCTTCTGACTCATTGAAGCTCTGGAGCAATGATCGTGGATAATTACTTCTTCGAGTTCCGACAGACCCATAGAATGCCCAATGACCAGGACCTGCAGCAACAGGATCTAGATGCCATCTATCAGCACACTCTTGGTGCCATTGATTCGATCATGTAAGCATCAGGCCGCCGGCTCTCGGATTTTCCGACGCTGCCTCAGGAATGCCGAGACACTCTCGGAGTCCGTGCCACCAACCCATGTTCTGATCCATGCCGAACATACGCAGTATGACCAATACGAACAAGTTCTCCAAAATACCGAATCGGTCCACACACTCAATGATGATCAGAGAGCTGCGCATAATGTCATTGTCATGTCAATTGCTGAGCAATCCAGCGACCCCCCATGTACCCCGCTGTTCTTCATCAACGGCCCTGGTGGTACAGGAAAGTCTCAAGTGTTCAAAGATCTCCTGACGCATGTGCGCTCTCAACAGGAGATTGCTTTGCCTGTCGTCTCTTCTGGAATCACCGCGATCTTGCTTCCTGGTGACTGATGGCTCACCGCCGCTTCAAGGTCCCCACTCGACCCCGATGAAACAAGTACCTGCAGCATCAGCTTGACCGATGCAGACGCCCGGAGGTCGTCTCAAAAACCATCCAGCGCACTATGTTTTGGCCCATGTTCGCGTTCTGCATCTAAACATAAAATGCGAGTGAAGAATGCAAGGCCTCAAGTCACTGCCTTTACTGAACTGCTTCTTGCTGTTGGTGATGGCCGACCGCCTTTCCAGGAAAGTTTCGAAATTCATGGATCTCATCGATGCCATTCCCGTCAATCCGCCTCTCCGATCAGCCGTCTGTGCAGCTCCGCGATGCTGCTATCCTTGCCACCAAGAATGCCGATGTTGTCGATATTAACAACAAGGCTTTCAGTATCTTTCCTGGTGAAGCACAGACTACCATTCACACGCTGATAACCCTAATGTAGCCGCTGCAAGTTACCCTCCCGAGTTCCTCAACAAACTTAATTCTGCAGAAGTCCCTCCACACTGCTTGAGGTTAAAGGTCGGTATGCCTTTTGTGTTGTTGCGAAATCTCGATCCTGGAGTCGGCCTCTGCAATGGTACCAAGGTCATCCTCACAAGGCTTATGGATCATTCAATTGCCGTTAGAGCCATTGCTCACGGACCGCAGGGCATGGAGCACATTTTATCTCGGATCAGCCTATGCACCAAAGACGGCGAGATGCCATTTGTCCTGTGTCGTCGTCAATCGCCTGTTCGTCCTGCGTTCGCCATGATCATCCATAAAGCGCTAGGCCAAACACTGTCCCGTGTCGGTATCCACATTTGCAAACCAGAGTTCGCACACGGGGAGTTATATGTCGCACTGTCACGAGCAACAAACCCTGCCAACCTGCACGTGGCAGTTTATGGTGATACGAGGGCTATCCACCCCGCAACAGCGAATGTGGTATATCCAGATTCTTCTCCACCAGTCGACCTCTGCGTAAACATTAATTATGCCCATACCTTCCTTTCTTACTTATAACCACCATTCCTTTACTATTGTTTTTCCTCCACTCATTCCCCTATGACCTTCTACCTTTCCTTTCCGTTTTTTCATCAATAGAAGTCACGACCTGTCCCGTGAAACCAACTTGCGCCACAAAGCAAAAAACCATCCTCCCGCGACACGCACTGGCACGGAGCGCAGCGCAGGGGCTCAGTCGGCAGACGGGCGAAAGAGGCTGAAGGCTCGTCTAGAGTAAAAGAAGGGAACCGGTCTACTGCGGGTAGAGAATCCTAGCTGGGTGGGAAGATGCATATGCAATTTATCATCTCTTCACCCGCAGCATACCCGCAGCAATGCTCTACCAGTACCGATGCCCAGGTAAAAGTATCACCATTCTTCAAGGAGTTTCGCGCATTAGACTGGAGCTTTTCGATGTTCTGCAACTGGGGCCGATCATATACAAAAAAACTTCAGTTCTTTAAAACAAGTTTAATTTGATAGCCTCAAAAACATAAGGAATTCGAATTCCACACCTGCTGAGGTCAAGCGCTGGGCAGGAAGGCCTTTAAGCAACATGAGGAAAAAAGTATTGGTCATCAATTCTCTCTGTATAATATTGTCTGGATGTTACTCATCGGCTTGAGTACCATAGCCTGTAAATATCCGACACTGAGAAGACAGGGAGCCAAACATCGTCATTTCTGGGTCAATGATATTGTAGCTGTGCCTTGTCAGGAGTGGTCAACCTGATTAACAAGAATAACTACAATCCCGTTATTGCCGATCTCCCAGAGGCAGACGTCGACGAAGCCGAGACAGCGGTAAAAGCATGCTTTGTTGTTGGCGAACAAGACGGGGATTACCTCCACTGTCAGCACTTTGAAACAGATACTGTGAAAATAAACGACCAATTTATCTTGGACATACATTGAGAACGGCTTTGACGGCTTGCGCAAGACGATCATGGCTGGAAAAGCTTCGGATATAGCCAATACCAGCCCCACGTTCACGTCCCGTCCAGTACTTATCGACAGATATAAGGTCCTTTGATATTTCGAAACCATGTATGTAAAGCATATCAGATTTGATGCCAGTCGATGGCTAATTACAGCTTTGAATATCTTAAGCATAAATGAGGTTGCTTTCGGCGATTGGGATGCGAAGCACAGCGAGATAGAATACATGAACTATTGGCGCTCCATTCTTAGGATAATATTTCGAGGGGCAGACAAGGTTAAACTGCGAATGTAAGTGAGCCGCGCAGTTGTTTATGGAATTAAATCTTAAACTGCTACTGTTAGCGGCGATCCGGTATCACCAGCCACAAAGTTCGAGAGGCTAATTGTAACAGTACAGGCATTGTTGTGCGAGTACTTACAAAGAGCGTCTGATATACAGCGTGGAGGAAGCGCGAACGCGACGAGAAGAACGATGTTTATAATAATACAACGTGGAGATGCTCGATGTCGCAGGGGATCCTGATTGTGATCGTTATCCTTGTAGTATATTGGTCGTCGGTCGATAGTAACCCGTCACTGTAGCTACTGCTACCCAAGTGAGCGAGTATGAGTTCGGAGGGACGACAGGGTACATATCTGGTCGCAAGATTAATTTGCTCGCCGTCGCTACCACGACCGGCCAAGACAATGAAGAAAAAGATATCGAGCTCTCGGCCCTTGAGTTAGAACAAAAACATTCGCACATGCAAGGCAATTCTTGCCAAAAGTCTCTCGCACACGCCGAAGGACGACTTTGTTCTTGGGATAGACTTCTCTGGTACTTTGAGTATGTCGTTATGACTTCGGTTAAAGTAACTCGCGATGTAGGATTCGAATGCTACATGTTCTGTGTCCGCCGTCATAAAGGCGTAGTTTTCGCCACAAGAGTGTCCGATACGTCGTCCATCGCTCTCCCCGGGACCAAAGAAGATCTCGACGATATGCTTCATATAGACAATCTCACGGCTGTGCTCAAGCTGCTCTTTGAATATAGGGTATTGGATCATAAAACGACCGGTAATATCCTGTATCATTAAGTTGAGGCAAATAGGCCCATATCACCGAGCAAGCCAACGTGGTTGACGTAAATTGCCGAAGATTACGACGCCAACGCCTGATACCATCTCAGTCTGCGAACGCAGATTGGATCCTCCCCCTCCCCGCCCATATTTTTCTCGCCAAAGCAGTGACATTCTCTCTTCCTTTTTCTGTATATTACCAAAATCAAAAACAATCCTGATCTTCCCAGTGGGAGCATGAAACATGCAGTATATCGCATATTTGGAAATGGTATCCCCACTTGCACAAAGATGTCGCGCCATACAAAGCGCCGGAAGCCAATATGTGTTTCAATCACAAACACCTGAATTGGTCGAGTAAAAATTGTAGCTAAGGGGTATAGGGCTTTATATTGTGAGAATAGATAGAGGAGGAGCAGGAGAAGAATAACACTGCTACACTGTAGCAGGAGGGAGGAGAAGCTTATGAAGCTCGATCAAAAGGGGCATTGGCTGTGCAGCCAGAATTTGGAGTGAGCAGTGCACTAGTATCAGGAAGTCAGGAGTGACATTAAGAAACCGTTCCTCGAAGCAAAGGTCAGCACACCACACTATCAAGCCATTTCCATGAAACATACTTGCGTGAATGGATAGAGTCGCTCGAAGAAGAAGAGAGAGGGCAGTGTCAATCTAATGGCTACCAAGACTTGCGAATTAGCACATCAAGTGCTACCAATGCAATTGGTGCATTTGTCTGGGCAAGCATAGCCCACAAGCCTGTCAAGATTGAGCTGGACTAGCAAGCTCCTGCCTTCCAAAGTCCTTCAGCAGAAGGGACATTTTGTTTTCTTTTGATCGAACAAGTCTCTGGTTTCCACTACGCATGGCATAAGATGTAACCCATTTGGAATAGCCTTGACAATTATTTATATACAGGGTAAGCTTTAAATTATGCGAATGTTTTCATTCAAGAGCTTACCTTGGGAATTTGGGTCGGGGGAATTGTAGAGACGAACTCCGGCCATCTCTCCGATCGATTTCAAAGCATGTTCCGCGGAGCGGTTTGGCGCGGAGCAGCTCCTGAAAAGGCGGACACTAGGTTAGAATGCTGCACTCAATAACGCACAGCACATATAAAGAGAGCATGCATGTTCTTACCGATCTTGCTAAACGTCAGTCATTTCCATTAAGTTTGGTGTATTGACCCCTTCGCTTCTTCTCTGTTAACTAGCCTGCTGCACTTGATCCCAACATCCAATCCTCTACAATGCAATGGACGCTTGACGTTGCTAGTAGATTCTCCAAGATCATCTCTAGCGCCTGCATCGTCTTTGACAGGCAATGCAGTATACGCGCATTTAGGCGCCATCATTTAAAGCCTTCGTATTTCTCTTAACCGCTACTGCCAAGCCACAGACCAGACCTTACCATAATAACCTTGATATTGGTCATCCCGCCCCACGCCATCGTGGTGGCACATGTTGAAATCAATTGGGAAAAACCAGTTAAGGAGCTCGTTTGCTGCTGTTATTTGATCAAGTCTGTCAAAAAGAAGGCTGTGGTTATTCTGAAGTAGGACCAGCTCTGTCGGTTGATGCATAACAATCGGCTGGATTCGTGGGCTCCGGGTATCTCATAAGGCCAAAAAATGTTACAAATACAAACCTAATAAATGAGACTAGGAACTCAAGCAGCAATTGAACCCCATTCTCCTTCACTGAATGCCTCGCAGAGAATAGAATGTCCATTCGCTGAAAGAAATGATTGCGCTGGCTTCTTAGTCGATCTGGATAAGAGGTTTTTTTTGTCGGGATATTACAGGGCAAATAAACCCGAGCAACCCCTCTCCACAGGCCATACAGGTTGTGCAATAAGTACAGGGTGGCTCTTAAAGTTCTTCAGCGCCCAGTAACTTTATCTCTCCTCTACAGTATATATGTGGTATCTGGTGTACAGTGGTCTTATTCCATCAGCGTAATACGCGCGGGGAAGAATTATTGGTAGTCAGCCGCAAGGAGCGAATCCCTGATAGATGACGCGGGCGGGACAGGTGATAGTGACGATGTCTTTTTACGTGAGGCAAGATACTCGGCCATAGCAAGTGTCAAAGGTTTGCGTTGCTTCTTGATACGGTTCTCGCGCGCAATAGCGACCAATTGTTCTGCGGCTCTACGGAATGCTAGTCTGCCGACATGATGGTGCTCATCAGCCTAGGTTTATGCCATCAATTTCCTTTGTCGAGTGACTTTGTCTTTGTCTGGTTTCAGTTACTTTTTGAGCGTATGTCATGAGTAGTGAATCGAGGAGAAAATGCGAATTGTCTGGAGATAGAACTACACATTTTTTTCTTTTACTTGTTAACTTTCCGAATACCCCATAAATTTGAAATCGCATCATTGACTAGCAGTAACAAATTTCGTATTCCTCCGCATAATATGGTATACAGCAATTCAGCACAGTGTATGGTCTCTTCATAGATCAGGAGTATGTCGATAACAACATTATCCTTGCTTTCCTGTAGTTGGAAGCTGATTGATGCATCTGGAAACTTTTTGCACATATGTCTGCTCAAGACTTAATCGGATGGCATCTAACCAGCGACTAACGTAGTCATTTTTGGAACCAGAGCCTAATGTGAATAGGACGTTATGCAATCACATCTTACTGCGGTAGTTTCCCCATGAATACCTGTCTAATGGGATTCATTCCGGTAACCGCGCTTAATAACTTACTATCGGGCCCAAACCGTCTACATACGGCAGCCTGCCCAGATTTCTCTTATTCCCGAATCGTACGTAATCCTCCGTATTAAGAGAGAAATCTGTCATGCTTAAATCTGGCACGGATCAACTCACAGCAGCTAAAATGACTTTTAGATGCATTGCAGAATATAACACTCGATGGGATGACTTTAAAAAAATGAGAGAGCTATGCTCGCCACCAGCAATGAGATTTTCTCTTTTCGTATTAATGAGTAGAAAATATATCTTACTGGTTGCTAGGGTCCTTTTTGCCATTTGCTTCATGGTTGGATTTTGCCTTCGTAGCTGAATCATTCATACAGCCGGTATATTTTCTCGGTAAAAGAGAAAAAGCTGTCGGGACAGCCCCCTTAACCACCATGCCTTGCCAGATCATCCATCGCACGGTGCAGTAATTTTCCCTTCCAACGAGAAGGGCGCAACACCCCAACCTAATCTCCGCTGCAACCTGCATGAACAGATATCAGTACCTGGAAGGGCTTTCCAACCCCACCCCTTTTGATCGTTTTTACGCGCGATGGCAAGCACCCATAATAGCGATATTCCACAATTCGTTGTCATCCATGATCAAGTGCATAACACCTATAAGCATCCCATTGTCCACTATGTCTTTGAAGACGAGCCATTTCCCGAGGTGGCCAAAGAAAACCTCATCCTTGTAGACCTGGACCACAATGCCCAGGTTGATGCGATTGACAGCTACAGCCCTCATTTCCAAGTTACCAATTGTCAGCTCGATCACAGTAGCACTGCGTACGATCAGTTTGACGCTGATCATGATGGGACGGGCCTTATGACCATTGAGGGTGTCTCTGCCCCGAGAGCGTAACTAATTCTTTGTCACTTTCACACCAGGGGAGAGGACTCTTTCGGGTTTATTGAATTCCTAATTTTTTTCTTCTCGACAGTAATGAGGCAATTGAGAGTCTACAGCCGGTACGAAATCTTGACAACTTAAGAGAGACCATCTTCAATTTTAGAACAAGGTAAGGATGCAACGACGATGGAAAAAAAATATACCACACGATATAGAATAAAAATGCTGACAAAGCGGATGGCGTATTCTAACAAGAAATGAAAGCATCAAACGTGTGTTTTCATCGCAACGCCCTATCGTCCCGTCTGCATCCTCTTCCACCGATACTGGACGCAAGCCATGATTTACAACAGCCATGACAAACGTATTCGCCTTCCCTCTTTTTCTTTAGAAAAAAAAAACATGAATAGAGCAATGTAGAATCCATTGATGAACTGATCTGTCTAAATTTCGCACGAGCTCTAACGACTTTGTTACTTCAAATACAGGCTAATAAATAACCAAGTGCATTGATCAAAGGACGTTGCTAGTGCCGGAGAGTTCCAAGTACAAGCGCCAACAGGGCCATCCTGACATAGAGACCATATCGGACCTCTCTGAAATATGCGGCGCGCTGGTCAAAGTCGACCTCGGGAACGATCTCGTTTACACGCGGCAGGGGGTGCATGATGATCATGTGCGACTTCGCCTTACTGAGCATATCATTGTTGAGGATAAATGCATCCTTCACATCATCGTACTCTGCATCGCACGAGAAACGTTCCTTTTGTACACGCGTCATGTACAAGACGTCTGTCTCACCAATCACATCTTCCAGGGACCGGTACCTGTTCTGCTGTACGCCGGCTGCCTTGACAACATCTATCACGTCCTGTGGCATCGACAGAGATTCTGGCGACACGTAGTTGATCGTGACATGATAATAGGCGAGGACCTTTACAAGACTATGGACTGTACGTCCGTTCTTGAGATCGCCGACAAGGGTGATGGTCAGTCCATTCACCGTGCCGAATTCCTCCCGAATAGTGAACACATCAAGGTATGCCTGTGTGGGATGCTCATCAACACCATCGCCCGCATTGATGATCGGCACCTTGCTGTATTTTGAGGCCAGCTCTGCCGACCCTGGCTGAGGATGGCGTAGGATGATGACATCGCCATAGCAGCCCAGCGTGCGGACAGTATCGGCAAGCGATTCTCCCATCTGGACAGAAGAGCTCGTAGCACTCACAGTAACAACCTGGCCACCAAGGCGCATCATGGCTGCCTCAAACGATAAACTGGTACGCGTTGATGGTTCAAAGAACATGGTCGTCAACACACGACCGTGCAAGATATTAATACTACCGTAGCGCTCTACCAAATTTCTCATCTCGTGCGCTACATCAAAGAGCAGGTGGAGGTCATCCCGGTCAAACTGAGCCGATCGCAGAATATGCTTGCGGTAGAAAGGCGAGCGACTGAGTACCCGCGCGAGGCTTGCAGGAACTTCGTAAGATGGCGGCCGTAATGTAATCAAACTCTGGTCTGTCGCACCTTCGCGGGCCGATCCCTCACTCGGCGCGTGCTCAGCTTTGCTTAGAAGAGCACCTGAGGAAGGCTTGGTGACAGCGGCTCCGGCCGCTGCCGACGGCGTTTTGTCCATACCAGCAGCGGTTACCGAAGTCTGACTGAGCGACGACACATCGCTGCCATAGACACCGGGAGATACGAGGCAAGCGCCGTCCATGTACAACGTCTCGTCTTCCATCGCGACACGATGGACTGCTCCGCGGGCTGTGCATTTATTGAGTGGCGACCATTGGGTTGACTGGAACGTGAAATGACGATCCAGCTCCACCTCGACCGACGCCTCGGGCTGTTTGAGTAACCCAAAAATCAGACGAGGGTTTTGGATCAACCGCAGCCGGATGTCTTCTAGATGCAAGCGACCTTGCGAAACTGCATTGAGGAGCAAAGGAAGTGCTTCTGGAATCCCTGCCGAATCGCTGACACAATATCCCATCTCGGCAGCCAGTTTGCGCGGTGTGCCGCCAATGGAGAAGCAATCAATGGTTTCCAAATGGGCCCAAATCGCATCTTGATCTTTCCTGCTGGGGAGCAGCTCGGTGTTGTTATATTGTTCTGAAGCGAGGAAGAGCGCATAGATCGAGACATCGCATGTAACGCTCAGACCCTTTCTCTTGGTCATCCCAATCAAAATCAGATCATCTTTATGCATCACGTTCGTCACATGGACTCTGCGATTGTGAATCGAAGCTAGCAATAATGTCGATGCAAGGGTGGGCCCTTGTGCCTCCACAACAATCAGATTCGGCCAGGTTGAGAGCACGGTGTCTGTCATGGACAAATCACCATCGCACCTGAGGAATGCAGCAGCAGCAGCAGAAGCCATGCTACTGAGTTGTGAAATGTTCGATTTTGTCACGACGATATTCACGAGGTAGTCAGCGTAAGAAGATTTGCGCGCGGCGGAAGCAGCCGCTTCAAGAGTTCCAAGATCCTTGACATCTTCCGCAAAAGCGGAAACAGTCGTGAAACCTGAGGACATAGACGCCTTGGAAACTTCACCAAGGTGGGCGCTCTTCGTCAGGAAAGCAGCGATATTAAAGAGGCCAGGGAGCACTGCAATGGTGGCGCTCGTCTTATAATCGACGCCGGACACTTGGAAGCCATCATGGTAGCGTGCAAGAGCCTCAATGAATACTTTTGCGCATTTGACATTCGTTAAGAGTGGGACAGAATAATCCACCGCCATCCGACGTGACAAGTAGCCCTTGGACATGTACGACGCCGGGCGGCGATAGCGATTACGCGATGGCAGGTTGATATACAAGTCAATGAGATTGTTGGCCAAGTGCTGCTGGAGAGAATACTCAGCCTTGAGTTTATCCTCTGCATCGCCTTCGAGGATCTCCACGTGCTTCACCGGGATACCATGCTCAGAAATAAAATCAGCTGTGCCAGTCGTAGCAAGTATCTTATAACCGAGCTCATGGAGTTTGCGAACGCTTGGCAAGAGTTCTTGTTTCTCTTTGTAAGATCCAATCGAGAACAATATGTTTTTCTTGGGAAGCGTGAAGCCAGTCGCTAGCAGAGCTTTGAGATAGGCTGCATATTTGTCTTTTCCAAAACATGCCACTTCACCAGTAGACGCCATCTCTACACCCAGGACCGGGTCAGCGCCAGACAATCGGCTAAACGAAAACTGAGGGACTTTGACGCCAACATAATCCTTGGGGATGTTCACTTTAGGATACGACTCGACAGGGAGGCCCAGCATGGCATTGGTTGCCATCTCCACGAGATCAACACCCAAGACTTTGGAAACGAAGGGGAAGGATCGCGCAGCGCGCACATTGCACTCGATCACCTTGATTTCGTTATTCTTGGCTATGAACTGGATATTGAACGGACCGGTGACGTTCAGCGCTCGCCCGATCTTGGCTGTGGCGTCCTCTATCTTCTGCACCGTCTCTGGATCGAGGTCCTGAGGAGGCTGAACTAAGGTAGCATCACCAGAATGGACTCCAGCATTTTCGACGTGCTCAGAGATAACATGCATAATCATCTTGCCATCCAAAGCCACGGCGTCCATCTCGATCTCTTTAGCTTCCTCAATGTACTTTGAAATAACCACCGGGTGGTCTCGGGAAACCGCAGCTGCTTCCTTGAGGTAAACTGCTAAATCGTCGTTGGAGAATACCACGTTCATCGCAGCACCTGAGAGAACATAGGACGGCCGAACGAGTACAGGATAACCGACCTTATCACAAAAAGCGCTAGCTTCGTCGTAACTAGTCAGCTCTTTCCAAAGAGGCTGGTCGACGCCGATGCGGTCACACATGCGCGAGAACTTGTATCGATTCTCGGCGTTATCGATCATTTCGGGTGAAGTACCGAGTACTTTGACATTCTGGCGGTACAAGGGCAAGGCAATGTTGTTCGGCGTCTGACCACCCATGGACATGATCACCCCAGTTGAGCGCTCAGCCTCGTAAATATCGAGCACGCGTTCCATGTTGATGTTCTCAAAGTAGAGTCGATCTGCTTCATCATAGTCTGTTGATACCGTCTCTGGGTTATAATTGACCATCACGGTCTTGATCCCCTGTTTACGCAGCGTTCGTATTGCCCGAACAGCGCACCAATCAAACTCTACAGACGACCCAATACGGTATACGCCTGAGCCAAGAACCATGATGCCATTGTCCTCAAACGGTACGTCGTGTTCAACAGCATTGTAGGTCATGTAAAGATAATTTGTAAAGGCAGGGAATTCAGCCGCAACTATACATCGACAACGTAAGCTACGGGAGAAAAGCCTCTTCCCTATGGAATCATATGAAAACGTTTACCTGTATCGATCTGTTTGACGAATGGCGTGATTCCATGTTCAGTACGGAGACGACGGACAGCCAGTTCATTGCTGTTAATTCGGTTGGCAATTTCGCGATCTGAAAATCCGAGCTGTTTTGCTGACCGAAGAAGGTTGCCTGGTATAGTAGCATTAGTGAAACCTTCAAGTCTCTTGCTGAGGTTATTGATGCCCATGAGTCTGTTCAAGAACCACTTGTCGATTTTGGTAAGTTCCCAAATACGGTCTACACTATAGCCACAGGCCATAGCATTCGCAATAGCGAAAAGACGCTGATCCGATGGATTGCGAAGTTCGTCGTCGAGATGATCATTGTCGATCGTATCGCTCTGGTTCTATAATACAAACCGTTACACCTGTTTCTAATCTTTATGCGAATACAATGTTTCCCTTGCACATAACACGTACAGGACAAAAACCAGTAAAATTGTAATCGACTGCGCGGATAGCTTCCTGCATTGTCTCTTCAAATGTCCTCCCAATCGCCATGACTTCGCCTACTGACTTCATGGAGGAGCTAAGTGCCGTGCTGACTCGCGAGAATTTTTTCAAGTCCCAACGAGGTATCTTGACGACCACGTAATCCAGTGAAGGCTCGAAACAAGCGCAGGTCTCCTTGGTCACGCTGTTCGATATTTCGTTGAGCGGGATACCCAGGCCCAGCTTGGCTGCCACGAAAGCCAACGGATAACCAGTGGCTTTTGATGCCAAGGCAGATGAGCGCGAGAGGCGGGCATTGACCTCTATAATGCAATATTCTTTGGAGAACGGATTCAGCGCATATTGAATATTACACTCGCCCACAACTCCGAGGTGTCGAATCACATTCACTGCGGTTGTGCGGAGCATATGGTAATCTTCGTCCGAGAGGGTTTGCGAAGGTGCAACCACAATCGAGTCGCCCGTGTGGATTCCGAGCGGATCGAAATTCTCCATGTTGCAGACTGTGATGCAGTTGTCTTGACAGTCGCGGACAACCTCATATTCGATTTCCTTCCATCCTTTCATTGACTTTTCAATCAGGACCTGAGGCGAGATGGCAAATGCTTTATGGCATAACTGAATAAGCTCCTCTTCGTTTTCGGCAAAACCTGAGCCTAGACCACCAAGTGCATAAGCTGCACGGCAGATGACGGGATATCCGATCCTTTTGGCCGCCGCAAGCGCCTCATCATGGTTAACAGCAGAGGACGATTGGGCGCATTTTTCGTTAATCTCGTAGAGGGCCTGGGCGAACAAGTCACGATCTTCAGTGGTGATGATGGTGTCGATTTGGGTGCCAAGCACTTTCACCCCGAGCCCCTCAAACTCGTCCTTCAGCTTTACGCCGACATTGAGCGCTGTCTGACCGCCGAAGGTGCAGTAGATACCATCCGGTCGCTCAAACTGGATCACCTTGCGTACAAACTCTGGTGTCACCGGCAAGAAATAGACTTTGTCCGCGAGACCTTTGGACGTCTGGATGGTGGCAATATTGGGATTGATGAGGACAGTGTTGATCCCCTCTTCTTTAAGCGCCTTGATGGCTTGTGATCCCGAATAATCAAATTCGCCGGCCTGGCCAATCGATAGACCTCCCGAACCGAGGATAAGCACCTTGCTGACGTGCACGCGCGGGTTCTTTTTAATATTTTCCTCCCTGGTACCTCCAGGAAACTGGATAGGGGACAATTTGCCGTCGTCCGAGAATTGCTTGACAGAATTGATGAAGACATCAAAGAGAAATTCGGTGTCACGAGGACCGGGTGTTGATTCGGGATGAAATTGGACAGAAAAAATGGGTAGAGTCTTATGGATAATCCCCTCGTTTGATCCATCGTTTGCGTTGATAAATAGTTCCATGAAATCTTCAGTCAAGGACGTAGCGTCGACAGCATAGCCATGGTTCTGTGATGTAATGTAACATCGACCGGAGATCATGTTGGTGCACGGGATATTCTGTCCACGGTTACCGTATTTCATCTTGAGAGTTTTTGCACCCGAGGCTAACGCCAGCAATTGATGACCCAAACAGATGCCAAAGATAGGTCGGTCTCCGCGCGCAATGACTGTTCTGAGATGGTGGAATGTTTTTTTTACCATGGTAGGATCACCTGGTCCGTTCGAGAGAAAGAGGCCATCATAATCCATGTCGCTTGAAAAGTCATAGTCCCATGGAACCACCTTGAGTTCCACGCCGCGCTTCACAAAGCAGCGAATCTGATTGAATTTCATGCCTACATCCACCGCCAGGATGCGCAATATCCGGCCAGTTCGAGTCTTTATGGCTGTCTTGAATGGGGGCGAGTAGATCTTGGGTTCCTTAGTGGAGACCTCCGCAACCAAATTTCGCTTGTTGGGATCAACCCATTCCACATCCTGATAACTCAATATTTGGTGCGAATCATGTCCCTCCCTCGATGCTGATGAGAGGCCAAGTGCCTTGGCAGCCGAGTCAAAAATATCCATGCTTCTCTTTGGAAACAAGATCTTTGCGAGAAGAACGCCTTCCATCCGTATTTTCTTTGTCAACGCGCGGGTGTCGATACCATACAACGCCGGCACGTTATTTTCCTTGAGCCATTCCGATAGGGATGATGAGGCGAGATAGTGCGAATAGTCTGGGGCATAGTTGCCAACAATGAGTCCTGCCACATGGATCTCATAGGACTCAAAATATCTTGGAACATCGTTGAGAAGCTCATCCATTACCGTGCGTGACGGTGCGCCATAGTTTCCGATGAGCGGAAACGTCAAGACGAGAATCTGCCCACGGTAAGACGGGTCTGTCAATGATTCAGGATAGCCGACCATGCCTGACAAGAAACGATGGTCAGCATTGTATGCTATGTATCCGTCAGATATTCATTACCCGTTTGGAAGACGCACTCGCCCGAGATGCTGCCTTGCTCCGCGCCAAACGAGACACCTTGGAACGATGTCCCGTCTTGTAACGCCAGAGTACCGATGGTCACGTCCTTGTAATTCTCAATCGCAGTGACTGGAGCGTGCGGAGCATCGGTTGACGCCTGTAGAGATCCTTGCGAGGGAATTGCAGAGGCTTCTGGCGCCCGGATTGAGGAACGCTCGGCACTGGCGGAGGGAGCAGTGCTGCCTCCTGTAACAGGCGGTACAGGGATGCTGGATTCCATTCTTGTTGAATGATGGCTCAACTTGAGAGTTGGTTATGCAGATGAAGAGAGTTGGCGGTGGAAGAGAAAGGATGACAAGATGGAACACCTTCACTTAGAGCAAAGTGTGTAGTCAAAAGGGAAATGAAGGTATGTGGTATGGTCGAGTGCGGTAGGGGGTTGGGGCTAATTCCATGTAATCCTTGGAATAGTCTGATTTGCCATGTGTAACAAAGCGAAGCGCGGACCCTTGTCGATTTTAAAGAGGTCGAGCCCCTACCACCTTCCCTCTCTACCCATTGTGCATTCTGCAATGATCAATATACCTTTTTTGTGCGATGGTCCGAGCCATTTGCTTTGATGAGCGCAGTTGTATGAAATATATGGATTGCGTTCCTAATGAGGATTTGTACTTCTTGAGACCGTTTCTTTTCAGAGAATACCTGCAATATCTACGTTCCAGAGACAAGTTATACGCTTGTTGCGACGCGATAAAATACAATATTCGGATGCAAAACAAGTGATTTTCAAGTGTTGTTATGTAGATGGACTTGACAATAGAAATAGAGACTGTTCACATATTGCCAAGGAAAAAAACATAAGATTGATGCTTCTGAGTGGTTGATCAGGGATACTCCTGTTTGTTCTGGAGCAACTTGCTGAGCAATTACCCCAGAAGTTTTGGCGTTCGTTAAGTATCCATCTGCTTACGGAGACCATTCGATTTCAGCGTGAATAAAAGGCGCATAAACTTGAAAAATAAGAAGGGGGAATGGGACAATGGACCCGATCGTAAGGCTGAGGCTATCTTCTACAGACATCCAGGTATCGTCATTGATCTCCTCCGATAATCGTGATGTGGATCTTGCTAGTAAGTTAGAGAGTGTGTGGAGTAAGGGTCTACTGTATATTCATGCTGTTGGGGCATTTTCTCAGCCGGGTTTCATCTTCTGGTTGCCCTCTTGCCAGAAGTTTAATTTTTGAGCAGTAGCGCCTCATAAGCCTCAGGTCTCGTTTTTTCTTTTCAGTCTGGGTCGTGTAGCTTCTCCTTGCACTTTTTTTTTATTTCCGTTTGATGTCGGATCCCGAGCCGGAAAGCGCTGCCCTCAATGATGTTCCAACGCCAACACGAACAAAAACTTTCATGACGTTCCAACTCAAGGAACGTGAAACTCTCCCTTTGTCATTGTCCGCTCCCGGTTTCAGTTCACTACACCGAGAAAGGGAGGACCCGAATCAGTCCACCCCTTTGCTTTCTCAATCACCCCTCGCGGCCACCTATGACGCTACAGCAGAAGGCCAGTCGCCTGCAGCAACAGCAGCACGCATAACAGCCGACCAGAGCTTACATACATCCACCTTTCCATTGGTTGCGGTCGGTCCGGGTTCTACTTTGGGCGATGGCAATGGTTTAGCAATGCCTCCTCGAAGAGACAGGTGGATGAGAGACTTGCGTATGCATGATGAGTTCCAGTATTTCCTACTTGAGCTATTAGAGAACACGTAAGAGAAAGCGACAAAGTGTTCGTGCGTGCGTGTGTGTGTGTGTGTGTGTGTGTGTGTGTGGGCGCGTTTTATATTGTGTCTACAGGTATTTCCTCGGTCAACCTTCTTTTTGACGAAAAACGAGATATAGATGGACCGACAGGCTTTTCACGCTGCTCCTCCTCCTTCATGTAATCGTCCTTATGATTGTGGGCCGAGGAGCAGATCCGTTTCCTGAGCCTCCGTGGCAATGGGGCCAGACATGGGACCAATATGTTATCCTTGGCATCTTCACTATCTACACGTAGGAGCACATGACCAGATATTATGAATTATGCGCCGGAAGACTGACAGACCCACGCAACGTAGTGTCCATGTGCTAGCTCGGATTATCGTCTATGGTTTATTCCAAGCTCGCTTGGACGAATCGCTTGCGTTTATGCGCCACAGCTGGAACCGCATTGATTTCATTGCAGTGATGTCGTACTGGGTGGATTTGGGGCTCACTTTGACCGGAGCAGCTATGCTCGAGCATAAAAGGACGACCTTGGTCTTCAAATCATTGTCAACGCTGATCCTTCTTCGGCTTCTGCTCATCACTCGGGGAAACCGTGTCATTTTGCAGAGTTTGAAAAGAGCCGGACCACTGCTAGTGACGGTGACATCTTTCGTTGTCTTTTTCTTTGTTCTTCTTGCGTAACGTGTGGTATTGGATCAGGTGTGGGTGATGTTTTGTTCTTAAAAAAGGGAAAACCTGTGTGTCGAATGACACATAGAATTGTAGGAGTGCAATCGTTCAAGGGGTCTTATATGCGTCGCTGCGTCTGGCAAGGTGAACCGAAGGGATCCTTCTCTTTGATAATTATAGAGCACTAACATATATCAGATCCGTACGACCCCAGTAACATTCAAATATTGCAGCAATATTGTGGATCTTATATCCAAAATGGGGTCAAGAGGCCATACCTGTTCCAGGATGGAACATCAGCACCATGGCCGCGGGGATTTGTATGCCAAGAAGGCCTGATCTGCCGAGTAACATGTCAACCTGTACCCCGAGTTTCGATTGTTCACTGTATACTTACAAGGAGGAATGATGTTATAGGAAGTCGGAAACCCTTCCGGTGGAACCATAAACTTTGACAATATCTTTAACTCCATGCTACTTGTCATCATTACCGCAGGAAGTGAGTGCAACAAATATCGGTTATTGTGGGCTCGAGTCGTCGGGTATTGCCACAAACTAAGAAAAAATATACATGTAGGCCAGACATGGACTGAACCTATGTACGATATGATGGATGCTGAATATGGGGTGGCATGTCTGTACTTCATTGCCATCGTCATTGTTATGAATTTTTGGCTTATTAACCTTTTTGTGGCTGTAATCAACGAGACGTTTGCAAAAATCCGTCAAGACACTCACCACTCCGCGTTCTCTGTATCGAAGCAAGTAAACAAAAGAAAAGCATGCTAGAGATCTCTCTTCTGACAGTCAATGTGGGTTCTTCATAGCCCGAATGCTTTGCTGACAGACTTGATCGATGGTTGGACGGCGAATCGACGAGGAAGGTCCCAAGCAAACATCCTAACCAATTTTTGCCGCGCAAGTCGCCCTTTCTGGATCGCGCTTGTAGCAGTCGATCTTCTGGTGATGGGATCGAAAACCAACGATATGACACCTCATCAGCTCCAGATAATCGGTAATAAACCTGATCGCGTACACAGAAGACGAGTGTTGCTTATGCATTATATGTTATCTCAAGATCGTGCCGAGAGTTGGTTCTCGATAGCGTTTATGCTCGAAATAGTCCTTCGGTTTGCAAGCTATTGCCCCATATGGAGAAATTTCTTCTCTTCTAAAGCCAACAGCGCGGATTTGATTATTGCGGTGATGACATGCATCATTCAAATCCCAGCGATTCATGGAAATCACGCCTTATACGCATGGCTTACCGGATTCCAAGTGGTCCGCGCCTATCGGCTCGTCGTAGCAATTCCTCGGTTAAGGACGCTGAGTGTATGGTTTCAAAGTCATGAAAATTCCATTACTCATTGCGGTTTTTGTCTAATATAGTCACGGGTTCTTGGCAGCGTATGGGGTTTGCTGAACCTCGTATTTTTTATTGCACTTTCTACATTGATCATAGCTATCATGGTAAGAGTAACTGCTGAATGATATTCACCCATGACACATAGTGACTATTACCATTTTAAAAAGGGATTTCAACTTCTCGAGGGCCAACTCAATGAAAGTGATAACGAGATGCGTTTCTTTTCAGTTTATAACTCATTTGTTGGATTAAATCAGGTAAACGCTTTAAACTTAATATTGTCTATGGAACTTACTCTTGGTATTATTACTTTCCGTTATGCAGCTCTTCTCCGGTGAGGACTGGACGACAGTTCTTTATGACGCCATGGAAGCAGGTGTGCCAACAAGAACATCGACGGTAAACGCTCTTTACTTGGTCTTATGGTTCTTATCATCAAATTGTAAGTATTATACTAAATCTTCCTTGTTCCATTGTGATGTTAATTAAAGACAATAGTTGTCATGGTTAATATGTTTATTGCTGTCCTCATGGAAAACTTTGAAACTGCCGAGGAAGAAAAGCGCATGCTCCAGGTCCAGCAATACTTTGCCCAGAATCAGCAAGCCGTGAAGCGCGATCCGGTGATCAGCAGTTGGAACATATATCGATATTTTCGGCCTCACCCAAAACCGGTCAGTATTCATAATATACCGCATGGGCTGATTTTACCGGCCACAACGACAGCAGTGAGCGAATTCATGCATGGCGATATTTCAATTTCAGGAGAGGTATGTGCATTTCTGTGCTCCAAAGATCATTGTTCATATCTACAACGCGAATCTAGCGTGAGCTCGCTATAGCAGGACCGTCTACCTTACCCGGGAAAATCAGCGCCGGATCTAATCGGTTTACACGTTTCTTCAAAGACATTTTTCCAACAAGCAAGACTGCTCCTTTGAATATCGCAAGAAAAAGCATGCCCGTCGATGCTTTAGACCCGCTTGATCAACTGCAGGAACGAACGGCCTATAATTACGACACGCAGACTTGTGCCAATACCGGAAACCCGTATCCCATTTTGATGGCTAAGCTGCTTGTTACTATTAAAAATCCGAACCGAGACGCGATGCTTGAAGCTATGGTTTATGACATTGAAGGGCGCAAAGCGGAAAGACAAGAATTCATTGCATCGCATCCTACTTACGACAGACCGCTCTATCTCTTCCCTCAAAGGAGCTTGATCCGGCGCCTATGCCAGAAGCTTGTACCTCCCAGCCACGGCGAGCGCCTAGGAGGTGTCGCACCCTCAAGCAAAGCGAGCTGGATGTTCTTCGGACTGGTTTCGACCGCAGCGGTGGCGACAGTCGTATTGACAATCTATAATTCTCCGGTATACCAGCTTGAGCACCCGCACCAGCAAGCGATTTTCCGCCAGCTGGACTGGATAATTACCCTCATCTTTACGTTCGAAATGGTGATCAAAGTAATCGCTGACGGTTTTCTATTTACTCCTAATGCCTATCTGCTCAACGGATGGAACATATTGGACCTGCTAATTCTCCTGACACTTTACATTTCGCATTTCGGGGAATTTACGTCTGCTACTGGTGTCGAGCGAGGTTTTCGCGCCCTCAAGGCACTGCGAGCTCTGCGGTTGATGAATTTGCTTCGGCCGGCAAGGGAAATGTTCTCATTTATCCTCGTGAAGGGCCTCTTTTTTATCATCGACACTGCATTACTTTGCCTCTTTCTGATCGTCCCTTTTGCGCTCTACGGGCAGAATCTCTTCCAGGGTCTGTTTTATGGATGCAACGATGATGGAGTCAGCCACCGGTCCATGTGTCTTTTTGAGGGGATGCTAGGAACGCAACAGCCAATGCCAGAGGAAACCGTGATTCTCGCACCACGTATATGGGAGAATCCTTACGTTTATAGCTTTGATTCGTTTTGGAAGGGCCTTCTTGTACTTGTGGAAATTGCAAGCGGCGAAGGATGGATCGATGTGCTCGAAACGAGCATGAGCCTAGCTGGCAAGGACTTGAATCATGAACGCGATATCAGCCAATACACAGGTATCTTCTTTATGGTGTATAATCTGATCGGATCAGTCCTAGTCATTTCATTATTTCTGGGCGTCGTCCTCGAAAATTTTTCGCATCGCAGCGGAAGCGCGTATCTCACTGTTGATCAGCGACGATGGAGAGACCTGAAAAAGCTTCTGAACCAGATACGACCGCTGCAGCGGCCTAACCGTCCCCCGACAACGCCCATTCGCAAATGGTGCTTTTCGCTTGTCGATGATAAGAACAGCAAATTTTATGCGATCATGAAAACGGTCATCGTGCTCAACATTTTATTCTTATGCACCGAACTACGGGAAACCGAAAGATTCGCTGGATTATCACGGACAAGAGGTAATGGATATCAGAATATTCTGGAACGGTTTCCGTCTTTTTTTTTTAACGCAGTATGGCTCATGATTATCAAAGAAAACATCCAAACTGGGTTCCTTATCATTTTTTGGGTGGAGATGATGATCAAACTGTTAGCATTAGGATGGAAGTCATTCCGGCGCAACAAGTCGAATTTATTTGACCTAGCGGTCGTGTTTGGTGCGAGCGGGGCCATCCTGGGAGGAACCCATATGGTTGCTATAGAAGCGAAGAAGCTGTTTATGACGGCTCTTTGTTTCAAACTGGTGCAAAGGAGTGATAATCTGAATCAGCTCTTCACAATCACTGCGCAAGTTGAAGGACAAAGGATTTAAAAATGGGTGGGTTCATGGACTGATCTCTTCTTCTTTTTTTTTTCTGTTAGTGGCTCTGCGTATCAGATAATCAATGTCTTTGCCGTCTGGTTCATTATTATGACTACCTATGCGATTGTGTTTATGCAGATCTTTGGATTAACGAAGTATGGAACCCAGGCGACATCGGAGCACGTCAATTTCCGGACGTATGCATCGACAATGATTTCGCTTGTCCGGTTCTCCACAGGGTGAGTGGTCTGTATCAGTTCCAAGCTAAAACATGACTCATATCTCCAAAGGGAGGCCTGGAATACGGTGATGCATGACTTTACTGTTCAGTACCCGAACTGTGTGATCGCAGACGAATTCCTCGATTCGGATTGCGGGTCGTCAGTTTGGTCTTTTGTCCTCTTTTTGTCCTTTAACGTGATATCAATGTACATTTTCACAGCGATATTTGTTGCCATCGTTGCCGAGAACTTCTCCTACGTCTACCAAATCGCCTCCAATTACTCTTTGGTCAATCGGGACGAAATTAGAAAATATCCTTTTTCTATTATTTTATCTATCTATTGTCCCATTGACTATTATTATCAGCTCCTTGACCTTGGAACCTCGCTGACACGTTCAAAAGGGCGTGGGCCGATGTCGATACGAAGCGGACCGGCTTCATCATGTCAAAGGATGCCATGTGTTTTTGGAGGGTAAGAACTACTTATATACATGCTTGTTTGGGAATGGCAGACTTACATCCATGCACCGGTAGAAACTCGGAGGTGTCTTTCGTGTGAAATTATACGACCCAGAATTTTCATACAAAAGACTTTGTCAGCAGTGCAGTATTCCAAGCAGCAATAGGAAGAAGCATTCTAAGAATGATCCTTATCGCATCAAGGTCGATGTGGAACTGCTTGGGCAGAAACTAGATAAGCTGGACAAGGCGGAGCTCCATCAGCGAAAACATGTCCTCGATAGTCTTTATTGGGTAAATTGGGCCGGGGGGGGAAGAAAGACATGCCAAAGTGTCTCTCCTGCGTCTGAATAACTTGTGGGTTGAAAAACAAAACAGGAAGCTGAGCTTGTGCAATCCACCAAGGGAAGCATATCCTTTAATGCCATGCTGCGCATGGTAGCTCGACGCAAATTGGTGATCCCGGAGAACGCTTTCCAGTAAGATCTTATATATCTCATGTTGAGGTAATATCCATTTGTATGCTCAGTGACAAATATAGACTGGACGAGCTTCTTTACAACCAACGACGAGAAGACGTTGTTCAAACACTCATCAAGATTGACCGTGTCAGGGGGATGCTTGAGACCTACGCGCTACGGAAAAAATTCTTGCAGCATCGCGCTCAACGTATGTACAAGATGATATGATATACATACACAGACGCCTCACCCTTATTTTGCACTATACAGAGCCATCCGGTCCTTCAGAGGAACATCGTGGCATATCGGGGATATTGGATATGATACCGTTTTACACCCATCGTTCTGCACCAACATCCCCCATGGAGGAAGAGACGTAAGTATCATACCAGATCTATCTATCCGAGTAGAGCGTGTTTGGTTGTTGAATTACTTGTAAAAGCTCCAGTATCGCAAAGACACATGTTGATGACAATGCGCCGTCGCCGCGTCAAACAGACCGTGCTTCCGATCGAGTCTTATGGCAGGGTAAAACAAAAAAAAAAGTTCATGCTGCGCGTACGACGATCGCCTAGTACTTAACCGAATTCCTCCATAGACATGTTACTTGGGGAACTGGAATAAAATGGGGTAGCGCGCGCGTTTGAAGAATCCAGATAATTAAAAAATGCCGTTCCACCCACCCCTCTTTTTTTTTTTACGTGTTTTATTTTTAATCCCATCTGGCCCTGCTCTCTTATGCCAGCAGAACACCAAGAAGCGCTTGCCAAAGAGGCGCTCGCCATTTTAGATGAAGAAGGTTCGCATGGCGTTTAATGCTGATGATAATGATCGACTGTTTGCCAACTCTGATCTCTCTCAGTGCAGAGACGCAAAGAAGACATTCTCCAGCGGACGCAGTTCCTGATTGCATCGTTGAAAGCGCAATCGAAAACAATGATCAATCAGCTCCCGCCCGCGATCCAGCAAATGTCGATGCGCGAGTTTTGTCACACCTACGGAGCAGACACGGCATTGTACCTGAAGCAGCAAAACGAATTGCGAATGAAGCTCGCGATGCTCGATAGCCCGCTCGGACCGATTCTCCTGCAGATGGAGCGCAAGAACCATCCACGAGTAGGATTCCAGCTCGATCCGCAAAAGAGCATGGAGGAATTGGGCGAATTTTCTGTGGCGATGCCCCACAATGATGACGCATCACAACACTTGACGGCTCTCCAGCGCGAAAGGATTGTGCAACAGATCCAACATATCCAGGACAAGCTGGAGAAGGTCAAGGGCCTTTTTGCTTTTCCACAAAATAATAATCCAAGTAGCAACACGCCAAAAGGCAGAACAACCTCCTCCTCCTCTTTCATGTAAATAGATCTCCCCAAAGTTGTACCATATCCATTCTCATAAACAAAATCATGATATTATCCTCCGTCGATGTGTATGTGTGCGAGCATGCTATGTGCGAGAATATATATAGAAACAACAGAAAAATGTTATAACAAAATACTATATAGGAAATAGAAAACAAAAAGAGAAACATCGAAGCAGATTCGGTGGATTGCGGAGAGAGAAAGGGTGCGATAAAGAGAGAGAAGCGTGTGTGCGCGTGTGTGTTTGTGGGCGCATGTGCAGGAAGAATGAGAGCAAACAGAAGCAGCCCTAATTGAAGCTTCTGCCGTTGGACAAGATGGTATACATCTGGCTGAGTTCATCGCCATAGACCTTGCGAGCAATTTCGCGCTTCAGCTTGAAGGTCGGGGTAAGCAAGTCGTTGTCGATGGAGAATTCATCGGGAGTGAGATGAATGGCGCGGACCTGTTCAAAGCCCTTGAGGTCATTCTGCTTGCCGTAGGCATTGAGGATCTTGAGGAACTCCTTGTTGACTTCAGGAGACGAATACAGATCGGTTTTGTCTACACTGGGGAATTGGGACTTCGCCCAGGGAATAAATGTGTCCTGATCAGGCACGATCACACCCACCAGCGATGATTGCTTCGAATCACCGTAAACAAATGCCTGGGCAACCAGCTCGTGCTTCTGATAAACGCCCTCAATCTTCTCGGGTGCGATGTACTCGCCCTGAGATAACTTGAAGATGTTCTTGAGGCGATCGATGATCTGCAAGCGGTTGGCAGAATCAAAAAGACCGATGTCGCCCGTGTGCAGCCAACCGTCCTCGTCAATGGTCTCGGCAGTCTTGTCCGGCACCTGGTAATACTCGCGCATCACAGATGGGCCGCGGATGCAGATCTCGCCGCGTGGGAATGGCTTGTCTGTTGACCGGTAATCCATATCAGGCACATCCACCAACTTGATTTCAGAGCACGGGAAAGGAGCACCAACAACGCCTGATGTATTGTCGTCCTTAATGGTCTACATCCAGCGGTTAGCTTCTCTCTCGTATTTATCATCCCCCACCCATTCAGACGCTTACCAGGCAGCCACCGCACATATTCTCAGTCTGGCCATATCCTTCAAAAACATTGGCAGAGAAGCAGACGCGCATGAAGTCCATAACGTCGGGGGACACAGGGGCTGAGCCGCTCAAAATGAAGCGAATACGGCCGCCCAGTTTTTGACGAATCTAATCCGGTTGATTAGCCGACACACATACTCGTGCATCTTCGACTTTGTCTTACCTGGCTAAACACAAGGCGATCCCAGAGCCAGTGGTTTACGGTATAATCCAGTTTTGCTTTCTTAGAGTCGAATGCCCTGTTGAACAAGTACGCACTGACGCCACCCTTGGCCTTGACACCGGCCAAGACCTTATCGTAAATTCTATTAAACAAACGAGGGACAGAGCAGAAGACGGTAGGTCTAAGCTCGGCAATGTCATCAAGCAACTTGGCGGTGTCACCCTAACCAGCAAAATAAGGAAAAGAACGAATGTAAGCACATTTGCTGTTAGCAACTTCAGACGGAGGAGACTAACTTGATAATAGCCAATGGCTGCACCACGGTAAACGAACAAGCCTTGGGCCACGCGTTCAAACACGTGAGCAAGCGGGAGGTAGGAGATGTAAATGTCCGTCTCGTCCACTGCAGCGAAAGCGCCCGAGTCGCCCACAACTGCAGCACCATAGATGGAAGCGACGGAGTTGGCATGGGTGATGACCGCACCCTTGGGAACACCCGTGGTGCCGCTATGGACCATCAGTCAGCGATATTACAATTTCCGTTTAGTCACTCTTTTCCCTTTACCTAGTGTAGCAGATCGTAGCGATATCATCCGGACGGGGAAGTTCAGTCTCTTCCTTGATGGCAGAGCCCTTTTTCTCAACTTCGGCAAATGTATGCACCTCTAATCCTGCATCCAACGCCGCCTGCTTATCGCTCTCCTTGAGGTTCTTGTCATCCAGGATAATCACCGTCTTAATCGTTGGCAGTTGTGACTTCAGTTGTGTGATGTTGCCCAGCTTGTCCGCACTCGCTGCAATGTATTCCATCTCTGTCTGGTTGACAATATATTCCATGGCTTCGGCGCCAAGCGTGTCGTAGAGGGCAACGATAATAAAGCCTTGACGATAGCACGCCTGCTCTGTCATGGTCTTCAAGGAGAGTGAGCGATTAATGGGACTCACGCCAAGAAGTTTCTCCTGTTTCAGAGCAACACCTTACCCATTCAGGTCGATTGACACTGTAGATACCCAATGACTTTTGTCGGCCAAGACCAAGGCTGACAAGGCCACGACCAAAGTCTTCGATCGACTTGCGGACTTCCCGATGCGATCGCCAGACATATTCGAGAGCAACGCCCTTCTCTATGCGGCGCGTGCCCAGGAACGGGGTTTCTAAAAAGCAAGGATCAAAATACTTGTTAGACAACGCGCGTGCACCAAAAGGTCTGTTTTAACTCCTTTGGTCCGTGCCAAGCTTACCACCACCAATGGCATTGCCGTGCAGGTACATGTCCCACATGGTGAAGACATTAGGAGGATGATCAACGAGCTTGTCCACAAACTTAAAATGTCGGTAGGGTGCCGTCTCGCCCTCTTTGGGCGTAGCATTGGGGACCTTGATGGCGTAGGGTGGATTGAATGCAGGAGGCATGACGACTTTGTGCTTATCCCAAGGGAGAAATAACAAACGGGAAAAAAATGTAGAAATACGATAATCAAATAAGACTTATGGGTTCATTTGACATGTCGGGTGTTGAACTATTTTAATTTTTTTTTTGTTACTTCTTCGATTTCGATAATTTCACCTTCCCATTTTCCAAGCGGGCAGTTAAGCCCATTCTCGATAGGTCGTCCGTCTGAACAGCCTGAATGGGTTCCATCTCGGAAATAAGAGCCTGATTTTCACGATTGTCATCAAGCAAATTTCGGATAGCCAAGACGGCGTGTTCTCGGATATCTAAAATTTCTCATCGGATTTAGATCATTTCCCCCATCCAACCTTATTGTTCCCCTCGCACAAAAAGCCCGCTTGAGACACCTCAACGCCGGGAAAATACGCTCATATATCAACTTACACGGATTGGCATCATCAATTTTGCATTGGGCCAGAATGAGGGGAATGCCGCCTGCTTCCCGGACCTATCCGCGCCATTTACACCATGTCAGCTCTCTTTTTGCCTTTTTCCTCTTTTTGTTTTTACCCTGTCCTGCATACGCCGATCGTTGTAACACAACGCTCCCATTAAGCGAACAATGTCGCGCTTCAAATAATGAAATCCAGGTTTCTCCATTGTCTCACAGCAGCGTAATAATTCTGTTTGTCCCGGTCCAGCAGTTAATTCATGGCCACTTCCTTTTGAGAACGAATGTTTGTGCTCTCACCTATCACGGCGCCCATAACATCAAGCTCAACCATGCATTCCCTGAATGGACCCAGTATTTCCCTGGTCACTAGGGTGGACGTGAGCTGGAGTACAAGGTCAAGCGCGGTGTAGACATCCGTCACATTATCCATCATAATTGTGCCGTCCTCCCGAGTTGCCTGTTCAATTGCTTGTATCGCTTGTTTGGACAAATCACGAACCAGGCCTGAGAGGAGATTCCGCTCGGCTTCTTTGATATAGCGGGGAATATCCCTGTCCTCCTTTTCATTGTGCACTTTTGAATCTAATACCTTGAGAAGGATTACCCTCCGAGCATTCATTTCCCCGCTGATTTGTTGCGTGAGAGATCGATTCTATCGATATCGTCGTGTGGAAGTCAGATCCTTACTCAGAAGCACCAACAGCGCCCATGCTTGTATACAGGTCCCCGAAATGTGCACAATCAATCAGTTGACCGAGAATGCTGTATCTAATGGAAATAGCTTGAGAAAAAATGGCTCTAGCCCTTTTCCAATTTTCCGTATCACATACCCAAGTTCGAAATTTTCACTGCTTTCGTCGTTATGCAGATGTTCCAGATCATCTAAAATGATACCTACAATTTTTAAACCGGCTTCCGAAGCCACCATCATTTGGCTAGATAGCCGTTTTCCGGATGAATAACAATAAAAAAAGTTGATCTTCCCCTCTCCTTACCATCGGCCTGGCGCGTTTTTTATGGAGTTCAAGATAAGCACCATGGTGCTCATCACGACCACATCATCGTTCATTGTCAGGAGTTCACTATGTAGTACCAAGACCATTAGCCACTGCTCCTTTTCACAACTCTATAGTCATCAAAGCTTTTATACCAGAACACTTCACTACGTTTCTCCTGGAACATCCATTCCTTCCAGACTATGGCTCGCGCGTTGGTATTTGCAGTCACGATGTTGGAAATCGTCTGAACGCCCATCCGAATGATTGGTAGCCCTTACACACACACACACACATATATATATATATATATATATATATATAACGCAAAAATGCATTTTAGCGTCGCAGAACGCTGCTGCATAAGCATATTGGTTTTCCTTACCGAGATGAAGTAGTGACCGGTTCCGAAGGATATGTTCAATCGCCACTAATGTGGCTCCCTCGCTATGGATTCGGGTAGGTTCAACCCCCCACCCACTCTTGAGTAAGTCTGTTCAAATTTGGTGGGTTCTACCTCATGCTTCCACACACACACACACACACACGTATGCTCCTGCCACCAAATAAGTTCGCGTACTAGGCAAGACATTGATCCATAAAAGTATTGGCAACCATGTTGCGTGCCAATTTGAGAAGCACCAACAGGCAAGCATCAGCATTGGAATCCTCAGCAAGCTTATCTATGGCACGACTAGTAAGACGCCAGAATTTGATGGATTGGCATAAAAGGATTCTGCAAGGATCAATCGGAAAAATGTCAAAAGTGTTTGCGAGGGCGTAATCGCAATAATAATCCTTGCCTCAACATGTGATCCCTCGAACCCTTTTCAACAGCCTCATTCAATGCGGTCTCGAGTGTTGTGTGGGTCTCCTGATTGTTGATGTAATGAGCAAGCCGCTCGAGGATCGTTTCGAAGGTGGAGGACATTGTGTGAGAAAAAAAGAACACGTGAAAGAAAATTTTGAGCGCATTGAAATACGTCTTTTTGCGGCAATTATTCCTTGATGCAAAGATCCTAGAGACAGCACACGTGGATACACATTTAGAAATAAATAACCACATGGGATAGATGTCTGTGTGTCCATGCGGATGACTGTAACCAGTGGTGCAGTAGCGGGATGAAACTCTAAATGAGAAGGAATGCTGCAATGATTAACACTATTAACACAAATCTCACGTGCACGTAGGCTATACGTATTGGAGGTATCAACAATGGGGTGGGGGGAGTTGGGCTGTCAATGGTCCCTGACACTTTGAGGGCATCATATGAGAATGGGTGGGTGGAATGGTAACCAATCTTCCGCTGTCAAGTAAGAAAAGGAAATGCAAGAAAGATATGCATGCGTGATCGATATGATCACCCGGTGCGTGTATGTCTTGATGCTTGAGGGTCGTGTAAACCAACCAAGAACCCTCAGTGATAAAGCATGGGAAAGATGAATCTGAAACAAAGAGAGGCGTGCTGTGTGGTTTATCTCTCACATGCCAGGGCTTTTTTTTCTACCAAATTTTGGTTCGACCTCGACATAAAAAGGCAGGTTCATTCTCGCCCGTACTCTTACTTATACATACTCCTACTACGCGCTCTGACACCCTTTCTTTTTATTATATCCTCTTGAAGCGAACGCCATGGTCATTACTTCATCAAAACTCATAGTAAGCCCTACATCCTCTCCCATCATCCCCATCAAAAAGTCGAACCACAACCGCGAATTGCATCACGTCAAATTAGCAAATGTACCGCGATGCTCCACTGTACTCGATCTGACGCAAGTATAGCCGTCCTTTTTTCTGCGATATTCTGATTGATAACACCATGCTCTAGTATGTTGAAAGGCAAGCAGCTTGAACGAGGCGTCCAGGCACTCGTGAAATCCCTCTTTCCAGGGTGCACGGTTACTGGTCTGCGGCGAGTGAGCGGAGCACTCACAAAGTAAGTACCGCTGAAAAGAAGATAGATTAGATTAGGACACTCTCTTATCCTACCCTGGTTTTTTTTTTTTCATGTGCTTAGCGCTGTCTTTTTTGTCAAAGTCGGTCATTCTTCCACCCTCCTGCTGCGTGTGTACGGGGTTGGAAGCGATGCACTCGTTGATAGATCTAACGAACTCCTGTGGCTCAACCGCCTTGCCCATCTCAATATGGGTCCTCGCTTGCTGGCCACCTTTGGAAATGGCCGTTTTGAAGAGTTTCTCCCCTCGACAACCCTCACCCATGACGATCTCCGCAACCCAGCTCTGTCTCTTCAAATCGCTCGTCAGTTGCGCAAACTCCATGCACTTATCCACCTTTACCCACCACCACCCGCTACGGACCAGAAACCAGCAGAGTTGACGGTATGGCGGAGCATCGATCAATGGTACAGTGCCTTAACGTTGCATGGCTATGATTTACTACAACTGGGGCGCGAGATCGAACAGTGCAAGGCCATCCTTGAAAATACTAGCCCAGTTGTCTTCGGTCACAATGATGTACGTCATATACACTTGCGCTCTCACGCTCTTTCTCCCAGTTGGAGAAGATTAACAACCAATAGCGCTCATTGTTCTGTGTGTATAGCTCCAGTATGGCAATATACTGAAGCGAAAGGGAACGGCTGACGAGTTGGTTCTCGTAGACTATGAATACGCAGGCTACAATCCTCGCGCATTTGATCTTGCCAACCATTTTATCGAGTGGACTTATGATTACCATGGAGATACACCCGCTTATATGATTCGCGAAGCCCTGCCTTCAAAGGAGCAGCGCATCGCATTCCTGGCGGCATATGGACAGCAAGATGTGCCTGTGAACGTGCTCCTCAAAGAAACAGATCTTTGGTTCATGGCGGTACATTTGCATTGGGGCTTATGGGGAATGGTGCAGGCCATTTCCAGTAAAATTGATTTCGATTATAAGGGCTATGCTGCTGAACGATTGGATGCATTCCGACGGGAGCTGCAAAGGGTCCTGAAGACAAAGTGAATAAAGTCAAAAAAAAGGAAAAATGCAACTGTGTTGAGACAAGCTGTTCTTCCCCCCCCCGGGCAGGGCTGAAGATAGATGTTTGGCCCTATGAGGGTTGTATGTGGTCATGTGCGTTGTGTCTCTCATTACAAAACGGTCCCAATCAAAGTAAAATTTCTCAAAAATGAGCGGACAATCATGCCAGAGAGCGCGTGTCCGACAGGGCACCATCGAGCTTCTTTTTCTGTTGTACCCCCATTCTCTTATGCTTGTTTGGAATCGCGTCTGTTCTTTCGTTTGTTCTCTATGCAAAGGAAACGGTATTAGATGCTATGAGAAGGAAAGGGCGCGGGAGCGAGCACGAAACAAAACGAGGATTTTAATGTTTCACAGCGAGATGACAGGGCCTGATTGCCACTGCTTGTGTTTCAAAATATCGGTAGTACCTGATTAATGGGCCTGGAAGTAAAAGCTAAGAAAACTTTTCCCCTTGGTGTAGATGACGATCTAGGTCAGGGAGGAAGTCGACAAGCTCATTCACATACCAATTCAAACATCGTTTTGGGATGCATCATATTCTAAAGCAACAGGCATGCGGAAACTTGCCGGCTTCTCAGGAAGTCAACGTTGCTCTCTTTACCATTGCTGCATACGATAAGATAGTGCGATCGGATGGAATCTTTCGATACCAACACCATTTTTTTTATCTACTACCCTTTCAAGAACGCAAGATCGTTTTCTCTTTGCATCTCTCGGTTTTTCTTTGAAGATATCAATGAGAGATGCGAATTCAGTGCCATGATGGAAAAGGGGATCGACAGTGCAATCCTTCATTTTCTGGGTATGCTCGACAGGTTCATAAAAGTTTGTGCAACGTCCTCAAAGTGTTTTTTTTGTACGCTCATACACAGACCGAGATGAGAAGAAAACCGCCCATACTGCTTTTTTTATTATTATTTTATTTCCCTTCGTTCTCGGGATACATCTATCCACCCCAACCTCACTTTCGTTCTTTTCGCACCATACCCTCTCGTTTCCAACACCTTGCTGTCTTGACGACACAATCCCCCCTCCCATTTCCTTTACAAAGTAGAAACAAAACTATAAATCATGATGATGCAGGACCCATCATTAGTTGCCATCCTGGCCTCCGTCGCGGCCATTAGTCAAGTTGCTCATGCAAGCCCATGGGTACCTGTCCTGGAGATCAGAGCTGGACCGGCGGACGGAGCCGAAGGAAAAGGTGAGCAATTCTCTTTCAGAGGCATGAAGATATATATATATACGAGAAAAAACATTGACATATTTTCGTGTGGTCTACATAGCCGAACCCACTTCGGACGAGGAAGAGCCGACGACAACAACCAAGAAAGCAGCCGAGACTACGACGACGAAACATGAAGCAACGACGACGACGAAAGCAGAAACCACCACGACCTCAAAAGCTGCTCCTGAAACAACAACAACCAGGTCTTCTACTTCGACGACTACAACGGCTGCGAAGACTACCGCTACAACGACGACCGCATCGGCAACAAAGACAGGGTCCATCACGAGCAGCGACATTTCCTCGCCCAAGGGCATCATGTCTGTAGATCCGGCCAGCACGATGTCGAGCGTGTCCCACAGTGCAACCGAATCATCTAGCTTTGTGGATGCTTCCAACAAGGCGGTGGATGATAAGTCCTCGGGCGTCTCGAGCGGTGCTGTCGCAGGTATCGTCGTTGCGGTTATCGCGGGTGTTGCCGCAATTGCTGGTTTCGTGATGATCCGCAAGCGTAAGGCGCGGAGAGATCGGTCCCGTGCCTTGGCCAAAGATCCCTTTAACCAGGGCTTTGGTAGTCACGACCCCCCCGCACAACCTCATGCTATGTACGACATGTCCGAACCATCCATGATCCAGATGCCTCCCCTTGGCGCCTCTGCTGTTGCTGGTGCTGCCGTCGGTGGTGGTTATGCTGCGTATAACAATTCTGGTCACGAAGACGGTCTCTATCGCGATCAATTGCAGGATAACTCTTACAATTACCAGCACCAACAGCAACAACCGCCGATGAGTCCTTATAACCAATATCAGCAGGCGGATCAAAGTCACCAGTACTATACCCCGCAGGTGGTCAACAACCCCTACGGTGACCATCAGTACAATACCATGCCCACTTCTCCCCAACCAGGCTATGACCAGTACCAGCAGCAGTACAACAATGGCGGGTATGACCAGAGTAACGACAACAACAATTATGGCAATAATAATCAGTCGTACGACTACCAGGCCAACACCAGTCCTGTGGCTGCACCTGCTGTGACCATCAGTCCCTCTGGAGACGCTGGTACAGCTGGCGCTCTTGCTGGTGCTGGTGCTGGTATTGGTGCTGCCGGTGCTGCCGGTGCTGCTGCCGGTGTTGCCGCTGGCGCCGTTTATGCAACCGCCGATGAACCTTCTGGTAACTCTATCGGCGTATTCAATGTCATATCAACGTACACGCCTACGCTGAGCGACGAACTCGAGATCCACACCGGCGATCGAGTAGAGATTTTCGTCGAGTATGATGATGGCTGGTGCCAAGGCGTCAACTTGTCGCGTGGCAATACCAAGGGTGTCTTCCCCAGACACTGTGCAGACAATGGTAGCAACAATCTTGGCACGGTTTCCAATGCTCCCGTGGGCCATACCGAGAAGCGTGTTAGCTCGATGTACATCCAAAATCCCATGTAAAAAAACAAAACCTGGCCTTTGTCCAGACCCCCTTCCAAATCTGATCTGTTGGCTTTATACCGAAGAGTTTTGTATTACAACTATCTCCACCATTTCTTTCCTATCCGATAAGAGCTTTTCCTATTCTCTTTTTCGTTCCCTCTCTGATCCTTCACCTTTATCGTACGTTAAAAACTCTACCAATAACATTTTTCTTTTTCTTCCAACGTTTCTCCATTGTTGCACTATAGAATGAGAGCCTTTTTTGGTTTGTTTGTATAAAAAAAAGGAACATGGTTTGAAAGCGCAAGATTTACAATTAAAAAGAAAGGAAAAAATAAAGTTAAGGAAGGTATATATACTACAAAAGGAGGAAATCCTTAGAACAAACATCAGCAAAATATAACAGGAAGAAACGAACTGTTGCTACCAGTAGCATAGTCTATTGACTCGGAAGAGACTCAAATTTTGTCAGCGATTTCCGACTTGAATGAGATTCCTGAAGCGAAGGAGTCCTGCTCTCGTCGAGTCCGAGGTCCTCGTCGTCCTTTTCTGTGATCATGACAAATCGTCCATGTATAAACTTGTATGGATCACCGGCTGCTCGCTCTTCCACCAGCGGTTTTGCTCCCGTGGATGCGGCCATCATCATCATCATAAGATTGCTATTGCTCTGAGTACTGTCTGTTATGCCGCCACCAATGATAGTTGATGTTACCGGCATCGTGGGAGGACTCGCAGCGGCGGCAGAGGAAGAGGAGGGCGTCGTCGTAGTTGTTGTAACAATGATATTGGTTCCTGCCATGGTGCCACCACCACCACCCATATATCCAAGTGTCCCTTCTGGGAGCGTATACATGGGTTGTTCATTGATATAATCATCGTCAATGCCAAGATGGTAGAAATCCTTCTTGTGTCGTGCGCGAACGGTTTCATCTCCCCTGCCTCCATTGGAGTCGTTATTGGTGGAGGCCGTGTTATGCTCCTTTGTGATGCGAGCCGTGGGATTATTGGTGACCTGGAAAGAGAGGTAAAACTCAAGAATGTCAGTCGACTTTCTCGCGTTCCTTTTCTGGAACAGCAGGAGGAAGAAGTGGAAGCGGGAAGGTGTATATATATGTAACCGTACCCAATGAATCGTAACCACATTAATGGTAACATCAACCGTACAACAGGTCAAGCATAGAACACCTCGTTCGCGTCCCTGTAGAACTACCAGCGCAAGAATATTGGCGAAGGATACGAATAAGCAAACTGTTGAGGCGGCCAGTGTACGAAGCGCTACGTCATGTAGACGCGTTTTTTTCCAATCGGTATTGACGCTCTTGCCGATTTTTGCAAGGGGCTTGATGAACAAGAGAGTAAAGTAAAGATTGAATATCTAAATGAAAGCTTGAAGTTACTTGGTGCCACCCGCAAGGTTGTCTTGTGTGACAGTAACATACGAAATCATAAATCTAGAACAGATAGGATTTAGTTTACCCCCAAAAAATACATGTTGTATAATAATAAAAGAAAGACGAGTCTCACTGACCAACAATGGAACGCTTGCTTGCGGGCGCAAGCCTATAACGCATATGCCTGTTTCTTCGATCTCTGCGATATGATAAACAATCTATAAAGAAGGGAGACAAGTTGTGAGCGCTGTAGACAGGCCCATTTCATACTCACCAAGAGCGCAGCGATGCCGCCGTAAGGAAGGACGAACGCCATATGAATTCTATAAGACGGCGTCTTCCACCGAGCTTGCCGGACTGATGACACCACCCACACCTTTTCAATCAGCCTGATGTTATGTGTGTATATAGAGAGAGAGGAGAAACATTTTGAACAACTTAATAATAATCAAGAGGGAGCTGTAGATGCTCTCTTACCAGATGTAAATAACAATTTTTGTGAGCGAATAAAAAATATCACACGCCAATTCGGAAAGCAGACACGATAAGGGATTGCCTATTCCAGCGACCACTTAGCCACACACACACAAGGTGAAATAAAAATTACCGATCTGCCATCACTACTTGCCGTTGTTAGTTGTCACAAACAACATCCCGGCACAGGTAAAACCCCAAGAAATAATGTAGAGCGTCAAGACGAGCCAGCGGGAATACGTCAGGTACTTGAATTGCACATTGTATGTTTTGATACCGAAAAGCGCTGTCATCACTGTGATGGAAAAAATCGATACAAGTTTCGACGCCAACTCGCCACCATCAGGCTGGGGTGACGGATCCATTCGATCCATATCGCTATGCCGAATTAGAAATCCAGATGGAGTGGGGGACTTTGCGCAACGGTTATCTTAATGGTTGCTGCTGATGGTTGGGCTGGGTGATGAGGATTGACGCTAGTTGAGCAATCGTCGTTCTGTCAAATCGGAAAATGGAGCAAAGAGAAAAGAAGAAGGGAAAGAAGCGAAAACAGATAGTGTGTTGTTGATCAAAGACAATAGGTCTGGGTCACTGTATCTTTGTTTTGTGTGTATGTGGGTGTGTGTAAATTACCACTCCCCGCCACCCTACAGTACATGGATGTGATGTCGTGCCACCATCTAAAAAAAAAACTTGTCTTGTTGTGTACCCTCCCTTTCCCTCGAAAGCGCTGCTGCTTTGAATTTCACCATGCAACTTTCACTATATGTCAGCTTCAATTCTCGTAGCCACTCAGTCTTTTTCTTCTCTAACTTATGATGAGCATTTAGCTTAACACTATCATGATTCATGTCTTATTATTATTATTATTATTAGGAAGAAATGGCTTGTCCAGTGAGATGTCAATTTTGCGCATTATACACCGATGTGTATAGATGCATACATATAGAAATCCACCTTGTCCGACACTAAGACCAACCTCATGGCTGGTTATCGAAAACCAGACCACGCGAGAGTGACACGAGCTACGCAAATTAATAATCCCACTGCTACGGATCTATCACGTACCTGCTGCCTATCTCCGTCGTTAAAGCCATACATACCACGTCACTATCATATTCCTCTAATTCCACCGAAAAATACATATGAATCTTCCTTTTCTGATTATTTTACGCTTAAACGGTTTGTATCTCCCTGGCGATCGCGACCACCGAGCCGGGTTCTTGCTTATAAATGCCAAGATTGCAGGTAAGACAACCTCGACAGCCAGCTTCCTTCAAGGTATCCGTAGCAGTCACATCTACTGAACCTTCTCCCCCTCAAAGCAGACCCCTTTTGCATTTTCAGTAGCGGAGTCCCTTCCAACCCGGACAGTTAGCACTATCGAAACAACATCCTGCCGCACGGTTTTTGAAATTACCCCAGGACAGCAAACCTTAACATATCTGGATATGTCACTACACGTAGTCTTAGTCGGTATATTAATGCCTGCTCTGCCTCGAAGTTTTGAGACAGCATCTTCTGCATCCTCCACCCCCCACACACAAAACTCCTACGCTACATAGGACAAACTAAAACAGACCGCTCGAGGAGATGACATCAAAGTTTGTGATGGCTCTTGTTACTATTGACACACTCCATTGTATAACAGAGTTGCCTCAAACCGTTCTTTGTTTACTACAGAAGCGGCCGTAAAAGTTGATGAAATTGCCGCTGTGGATGGGGTTTTACTGAGATGATTGGCGCTTTTGATTTGAACAAGACCAGGATATTGACAAAATTGATCCATACGATTAATCTTGAACCCTCCCTCAGAGCGAAGGATGGGATTTCCGTTAAATATCGCTTTAGGACCGCTTGGCGCAAAACTTGCAATTCTGGCAGGTGAAACTCCTACTATGGAATGGGACGTTCCCTGCTCCAGTCATTCACTCACAACATACTGTGTTGATGGATGCAAACGGCCGAGGGTGGAGAGAGCATTATGGCCCCAGAGCTGCTGTTGATCCCTTAAACTGAAGCCAGAGAATCAATCAAATTAGCAAGATCTCCAAGCAAATTTTGCCTTTGCCCTTCAGGGCGTCTCTCGCCCTCCCTCATCATTCAACTATGCTGATGCGGACGGACAAACATAACCTTGTACCTTAACAGGCAACGGTGGCCCATGTTCACTTCGCCTGAGCCATCCAGGCTCGCAATATCCGGGAGCTATGGCTACATCGGAGTCTGCGTGCAATCCGGCAGGACATAGGTTACAAAGGCAGATGGAAAAGAAAAGAATGTACTGAGTCCCACATTAGACTATCAATTATGCTATTTCATACTTTATTTTCCATAATAAATTTCGTACACGAGATAAGAACAATGGCGTATAAAATACGAAAAGAAAGACGTATCAATAGGTAAAAAGATTTCACATTCATGACGGCCTCCTTTGTTATCAACATGCTACCAATATCATGCCCTACAAACATTGCCAGCCAACCATACTGAACATACACCTGGCCTATAATCTGCGACATCCTCGATGAACCGGAAAGTATTCAACACCCTGAATATGATCGCCTATCCATCTGCAATACGACCACCCCTGGAAAGAATTCTCGTCGAATGGCTACGGCAATCTACATCACTTTTCTCGCTGTCCTCCTGCCGCGTCAGTCAACTTTCTCTTCATCCCCCTTTCCTTCCTCTTCATCAGCTATTAGAAAGAACCCGTGCGCGTACCTCTTTACTATTTAATGCTTGATATGCCTACCTTACTGCTTCTTTCTTCTGTTCCTTGTAATTTCTATCTCGCCATTCTTGCCAGTCCCATCTCCCACCCCGATATGCTCTTGGAGTTGTTTAGTTTCCTTTCTTGCATAATCGCGCGAGGATTTATGGCGGAGAGAGCTTGACAAGTCCACGATGGTGTCAGGATGACAATATATGCGTCGGTAAAGGTGATGAATGTTGTTAGACTTATGTAACAAAAAGTTGAGATCTAACCGCGTTGGAACATGCCCACCGGAAACAACGCAGAATAGGCTATCTTAGCCATCGACAGAACCGTTCTATCTAGCCTACTGCGGACTTCCAAAGCCATACTACTTGCAAGGTTGCTGGTTCGATAGACAAAATAACTACTATTTGAACAATTAGAGAATAGGATAATGTACCTAACATCTACCTTATAACAGTCGAAAAGATCACGGTCATCCAATCTCGGTTACTGCAACGAATACCAGTAGTCCGTTTGCCGGTGGCATTTGCGCCTGACAGAGCTCAACAGTAGATCGAATGCTGAACTGTATTCTCCCAATTCGGGACATGCGCAGCAACAAGCGCAGACTTGCTCGTGCAAGATACACTAGGTAAGTATACGGTGCGGGAACAGACGGTTGAGGAGAGTACATTTTCTCATCTGCGTCATAGTCGATAGATCTACGACAGCTATGCTTGTCAATGGCATGGCCCTTCCCGTCGTAGTAAAAAAAATGAATTTGCGACATTTTATTTCCGTGTATGCAATATTAGATTTGTTATATCACGCAGAGAATTTTTGGCAGAAGCGACTTTGATTTTGGGAAATGGTGTATACAACAATGCCACAATACCATTTGCTATCATGCTTTTTTCTAGATTGCTAAGGTGTATACAATTATGAAAGTCTCCTGCAAACCTTCCAGATTCAGTACATTTGCGTTCCTATGTCGGTTCTTGAAACAGCATCACCCTTTCAGAAAAGCCTCTCTGATTCTTGATGGGTGCGTTTTGCTCTAGACATCTTTTGGTTTCTTCTGGAAGCACGGTGGATTCCGGCACATAAGGCGTATGGTTACATATCTTGATGCACTGCACTCTTTGTTATAGTTTTGATATACATTATGCCAGATTATGCGTAATCACGAAATCGCTTTCGACAGGTGCAGCTGTCAGTAATTTGCTCGACGCAGAATATTTTTACTTAGGTTGAATGTTTTCTCAGCAGTGTGACAAAGTAGTTGGATAGTGGATTGTCATCACCGTGATCGATGTCCATCAATGAGTATTTGTTTGCGAGAACAAGTAAGTCCGGTGATACCATTGAATGCAGGGGAGGTTTGCATAAGGTGTTCGCCAATAATGCTGCAGGTCGGAGCATAGGAATGATTAGTCTACAGCTTGCACTCAATCAAGCTCTCTTGAAACAAAAGGCGTGACTCCTTGAGCTTCACTAATGAATTGATGCTTGTATGGATTATACGAGGAAAATCACAACGACAGGCGACGTGCCTTACACTCTTTCTTCATTGAAAGACAAAAAATTCCCGGCAAATTTATGCTTCAAGATATTCTGCAACTTCGATCAGGACCCGGTGACAAATTAGAAGCCTGATGGTTTTTTTTTGTAGCACTGTTTGACCCAAGCGAATTGCCACGGTTCCTTCGAAGGTACTCACGAACGAACGAACGATTTCAAGCAATTTCGCTTCCCAATCAGACTTGATGCGTTGACCTCGAGGTAAGACCCCAGAGTCTTCTTCCGGAATAGAAATTGTCCATTGTCGGCGAGCGGCTCAGGACATTCCCCCGTTCATTAACCATTGCCATTCTGCAGGCGTAGCAAGTAAGAACTGGCTAAATCTTGGTGTGAACAGAAGAGGTTGATGATGGTGGTGGTTGTAAGGTAGCAGCTTCTTTCGTCTTAAGCTTCGGATTGTATCTACAGAACGTGGGACGGGCGATCGCTTCCATTTGCTACTGCGGATTGTCTTGTGGTTGTGAGCAGTATTATCATCACAAATCTACTCCAAGGATAAAGTGCCTCTAGTTCCTTTGCCACTCTCTGTGCCATAGATACTTTTCATTGCTCCTATTGACAGTATGGAGATGACATGTGGAGAGTAAACAATGCCGGGGCCTGAGTTGAAATATTGTATGTAATTACGAAGAATGTCGGCATAGCCTCTTTTCACTCAAAAAGCCTGCCATGTCGATCATTATTGTGGAGCACGCATGATTATTAATGTAGCATTTGTATCTTAATAAACTTATTAGCCAACACTCCCCATTTCACATCATATTCTCGACATTGTCATCAATTCCAATCATTACAACAGTAGACTGTTCACGACACCATAAAGAGCAGTCTCATTCACGCTGAAGTGTCACACAGACACACACACACTCTCTCTCTCACCTTTACATCACATGAAGGATGATATGGTGCCGTCAAACCAAATCGGGGAACCGCCGTTTCGGACAATTTAGGATTATTTCAACTCTTCAAGATCGTAAAAATTGGAACCTCGGAGCTGGGAAACCCAAGGGGTTACTTTTTGCCCAATATTGCACGTGTACACAAAAAAGACGCGTCGTCGTAATACGCCGCTGATCGTTCGTGGCCATGCTATGGGATTTCCTATATCCAGTCTGATTTATCTGGCTAAAATAACTCTTTCCAAGTCGCCAACGAATCCCTACCATGTGGGTTTGGATATATGCAACGAAGCATAAAGCATATATGTATTCGTTATGGTCTCGAGGTACATTAAAAAGGTAGTCCATTGTGAATCTATACCAACCGTCCTTTGTGTCACAATGGAAACAAAGCGCAGATACAGAGACATATGGGGATATGCGCACACTATGTTTTCCCTCATTATCACGCCATAATGGAGCAATTCTTGCAGGATAGTCGCGGGCATTTTGTAGTGAATGTGCCGCGGCTATGGACGGACGGATACGATAGGGTAAGTTTAGAGTTTTCCTTTTTTATTTTTGACTTGGTGTTACCAAACGGGGATGGAATTTTCTTTTCTTTTTTTGCTGTCAACTTGTCCGCTACGGAAAAAAATAAAAGGACGCCCCCCTGCGTGCACTCCCCAAACATTTTTTCTACCCATTTTTACTCCCCAAAACCCGAGGCGCGAATATCGTAATTTGCACCTCAAACTTTCGGCTAGTAAAAACGGTAAGAATGTGGAAAAATAGTGCATTGAATCAACAGGCTCCAAATATGACGGTAGAGATACCCTAACGATCTTTCTCTACTAGTTCGCAAATCTCCTTGCTTCCAACCACAACCCACACAGAGGATATCGCCGCAACAGTGACAGACCCCGGAAATTCAATTAAGATGGCTCCTCCTCACGCTGAAGAATTCACTGCTGTGTCCGCCTCTGCTGGTGCTTCCCAGAAGCCCAATGTTCTCAAGGTGACTTCACCTAACGTGGAATACACCGACTCGCATATCCTGTCCAAGTACGTGTACGCAAACACAATCGTCAAGAAGCAGGCCGATGGGTCTTTGATCGCTGAGCCTGTCGAGCAAGTTTACCATTTCAAGACGGAGACCAAGGTTCCCCGTGTTGGGTAAGTGTTCAGAGATGAATGGGTTGAATTGATGACTCGCGATGACTTACCCATCCAAAGTTTGATGATGGTCGGATGGGGTGGTAACAATGGAACCACCTTGACTGCTTCCATCTTGGCCCACAGAAACAATGTCACTTGGCGCACGAAGAGTGGTGAGCAGAAGCCTAACTACTGGGGTTCTGTGACCCAAGCCTCGACTGTCCGCCTTGGTGTTACCCCCGAGGGTGAGGATGTGTATGTGCCATTGAACAAATTGCTTCCCACCGTCAACCCCACCGACTTGGTTTTGGGTGGCTGGGACATTTCTGGTATGGATCTTGGTGCCGCCATGGAGCGTGCTGCGGTCCTTGACTGGGACATCCAGCGCCAGCTCCGCAAGGAGATGTCTTCGTTGAAGCCCTTGCCCTCCATCTATTATCCCGACTTCATTGCCGCCAATCAGTCCGATCGTGCGGACAACTTGATCCCTGGCGATGACAAGCGCAAGCATTGCGACCAGATCCGCAAAGATATTCGCGACTTCAAGGCTGCCAATCAGCTTGACAAGGTTGTCGTTGTCTGGACCGCGAACACTGAACGTTACGCCGAGATTCTGCCAGGCGTCAATGACACCGCTGAGAACTTCCTGGCTGCCGTTGCTAGCTCACACGATGAGGTTGCTCCTTCGTCCATCTTTGCGTTGGCCTGTATTGAGGAAGGCGTTCCTTTCATCAATGGCTCGCCTCAAAACACTTTTGTCCCTGGTCTCATTCAATTGGCCGAGCGCCAACGCGCCTTCATTGGCGGCGATGACTTCAAGTCCGGCCAGACAAAGTTCAAATCCGCAATCGTCGACTTTTTGGTCAATGCTGGCATCAAGCCCGTCGCCATTACTTCGTATAACCACCTGGGCAACAACGATGGCAAGAACCTGTCTTCTCATAAGCAGTTCCGCTCCAAGGAGATCTCCAAGTCTACCGTCGTTGACGACATGGTTGCGGCCAACAGCATCCTGTACAAAGAAGGCGAGCATCCCGACCACACCGTCGTGATCAAGTACGTCCCTTCGGTCGGTGACTCGAAGCGTGCCCTTGATGAATATGAATGTGACATCTTCATGGGCGGCCGCCAGTCCATCTCGGTGTACAACATCTGCGAGGACTCGTTCTTGGCTTCGCCCTTGATCATCGATCTTGTCGTCCTTGGTGAGCTCCTCACCCGCGTTCAGTACAAGACCGGCGAGATGGCTAAGTTCAGCTCCTTCCACAGTGTGATGTCGCTCTTGAGCTGTAAGTTTTCTCCCACTGCTTGCCTAAAGCTTCTGTACGAGACTTATGCTTTTTTTTCTTGCTCTTCTAGATATGCTCAAAGCTCCTATGGTGTCGCCTGGTACTCCCGTTGTCAATGCCTTGAGCAGACAGCGCGCTGCTATCGAGAACATCATGCGTGCTTGCATTGGCTTGGCGCCCAATAACGATATGGGTTTGGAGCACAAGATCTGGAAATAATCAACCCGTTCATCATTACACAGATCCTCCAGGAAGTAGTGTTACAGGCAATCAAAATCAATATCATATAAATGAAGCCACTCGTCGCTTGCTTAGAAATCACATTGTGATTTTTGGCACTAAAGAAAACTATAAATTCAACATGGTTACAATGTTTCTACACGAAGATGGGCATGGGAATGTTATTGATGAGAATGGTGGTCCTGAACCCATGGACTGCATAGTTGATCAGAATGAATTGATTGTTGAGACTGCTGTAAATGATGAGCCATGGTACTGTATATTCTCGTTCACAACGAACATGGTATATGTATCTTCATAAATTTATTGATCATTCTACATACCACGTTATATACTCCGTACCGTTGTAAAAGCAGATTGCTGTCGTGTCCTGAGTGATTTGTGTCGCGATATCAAAAGTAGAATAATTTTAGTAGTGAGGGCCACTCCGCTGGCAGTTTGGTTTATACAGACGTACACTCGTATTACGAATCGTTGTTCTTTTCTCTGATAAAGTTCACTACCTTCGAGTCTCACGACTTATTATCGTCTGTTTACGCCATCCACTGCAATTGCCCATGGTACAATAAAGACTATATACTACGACTCATCCTCACCTGCTCTGCACTGTCTGCTCTTGCCTATATTACACCTATGACTAGGCGCATTATTAATAACGATATACTATTCTTTCATATGAAGATATTGATGCATTTCATCGATGGTCATTTTCAAGAAAACCACAAGCTGGAGAAATCTGTCAGTTTTCACCGAAATCTCAGGTCCAACAACTATCGAAAAGGGAGTATCGCTCTGTTACTGTTATTAAAGCGACGCAACATTTCTTGAGGCGATTTCATGATCTTAAAATGTTCACGTAGCACTATTAACAGCTTTATGAGACGTGAGTGCAACCTTTACTTGAAAAAAGGGCTGATTTTCATTCTCTGGAGGGAAACAACCCAGCAAAGGTTCAAGAGCGGTACAATTGGGTTCGTAAATGGGGAAAATATGGGACATGAACTTTCTGATGAATTGCGAGTTTCTTGACGAATCTGCGTTTGGTATAGTATAAATCACTCCAGATCCTGGTCCAAAAAGGCTCCGGTGCTATTGTTACCAGGCCTACCACACGAGCAAACACAACGTGGAATCTCAGCTGCCAATCTGATCACAGTTGGCGTAAAAAAGCCAAGTCCTGCTAAGAAGAGAGAGACTGAAGGATACGTAAGCTCGAGAACAGTAACTGGCTTATCTTGAAAACGTCTCTCGATGAAATGCATCAATATCTTCATATGAAAGAATAGTATATCGTTATTAATAATGCGCCCAGTCATAGGTGTAATGTAGGCAAGAGCAGACAGTGCAGAGCAAGTGAGGATGAGTCGTAGTATATAGTCTTTATTGTACCATGGGCAATCTGCTTTTACAATGGTACGGAGTATATAACGTGGTATGGTAGAATGATCAATAAATTTATGAAGATACATATACCATGTTCGTTGTGAACGAGAATATATAGTACCACGGCTCATCAGTCACAGCAGTCTCAACAATTAATTCATTCTGATCAACTATGCAGTCCATGGGTTCAGGACCACCATTCTCATGGATCACATTGTGATTTCTAAGCAAGCGACGAGTGGCTTCCTTTATATGGTATTGATCTTGATTTGCTGTGACATTACTTGTTGGAAGCAGTGTAAAATACAAAGGATGTTTCTTTTTGTTTCATCGAGATATCAGTGTTGATGAACCATGCAATAACTTTCTGCCAACGATCGACTTTGCTTGTTGATGTTGGTGAGCCGGGCAACCGATGCTCGCTCGAGCAAGATATGTTGTGTTCATCTGCAATGATCATAATGGTGTTCTTTCTTCTTTTGTTATGTGCTGTCGAGAGATATCTATACGCACAATGATATCCAAATCGCCTCCCCACTCCCTTTATCTTCCGGTTTGTCAACTTATGGCTAATGAAAGAGCATAATTCAGACTGCCAATTGACGCACAATAGCCAGATGACACGATATGAAACCGCCACCCCGAGCCGGCGCCACCTGGATTCGTACGTATCATTTTATTTAACCTTTGAGCAAATTGTAGAATGTGGTTCCCTTATAGCCAGTGTCTTCAGCGGTCACATTGTTGAAGAAAAAGTAGCCGCGATCAAGGCTGATCCCAAGTTCCTTCTCAAGCTCAGCACCGATCACCTTGGTCAAGTTGCTATTACGGTTGTTGTCTGTCACGAAACAAAAAAGTGAGTTTTTTTTCCCCTTCACGCCTATTCTATTTGGGATAGAACATTACCAATGTTCCCGATGGAAGTAACCTTGGCAAGGAATGAGTTGCCTGCCTTGCCGTTAAAATAGACACGGTCCACCTTGGTGAAAGTCACCATGCAATACTAGGAATCAATGGAGGTGAATTAGGAGAGAATAAGAGCGGTTCCTGTCATTCCCTTTAATATTTTGGCCGCGTTTCCTATCAACTTACACTCTCGGGCTTGCCAATGGCCTCGGCAAAAAGAGCGGAGAGCTTTGCGAGGAAAGAATCAAGGTCCTTGGGGGCGTGTTCAGAGGTGATCTCAAGGGCAGGCATGATAAAGACGTAAGCGGGTAAGGATGGGAAAGCAAAACGGGGGGAAGCCCGCATCTTTTTATGGCCTTTGTGAAACGCCGACTGCTTCTGTGTAACTTAATCTCGTTCCAGTATTTGTCATCGTCCCGTCCTCCGCAGCATATGTTGCTTCGAGAGCAATATCTAGACATGAGGGAAATCGTATAGTGGAACGCATCCAGAAATCGATACACCACAAGTCTACGCGAAGAAAGGGCGGGAGCGCCCTTTTCGGTACCTCACTGGAAGGGTGAAGAAATTTCGCTTGCGTCTGATACCTTATCTCACCCAGTACCCTTTTCACCTGACCAATCGTAACTCTTTCGGTGTACCTGCGCTGCAGCGGGCAGGGGACCCTCAAAATATACGGTGCATTAATCAATCATGGCAGTGCGCTTTCGAATCATCGCAGAGGAAAAATTTCGCAGTAATCCGCAACACTGACCGACCTCTGCAGATACTCGCAAAACGCCTTTGGATCTAGTGTTTATAACCATTTGGAGAATAGGAGAAGAGATTCGATACAGATGAAGAGTTAAGAGCAACCTGCTCAGCCTAAAAAAATGATGCAGCTTCTATCTTACTCGAAAGATGTGTTCGCGCAGTGTTCTTTAAAGACCAGTAGTTCCCACACACACATAAACACACACACACAGCTCTCAATAAAAAAGAATTGACACGCGCCCCATTTCTGATAGAGCAATGATCTCTTTGAACATGCACTAGGTTTGCAGTATGGAACTGGGCCCTCACAAAACACTCACTCTGCTTTTGTACTTACAGTTACAGTTACTACCAATGATACTCTGTATAATCAGCCATCGAAGAGGTCAATAATCATCGACAGATGAACGACCGTATCCATTCGTTGCGAATCCACTCTAACACCGCACTACCCGCTTGTTCCAAGCTCATTTACGCAAGGCCCTGAAGACGATGGAGGAGAAATGGCGGCTGTTGTTACCTCCGCGGCACTGTATTTGTCGCCTGCATCAGCGAATTCAGCAGATGGTGGGGCTGTTGTCATAGCCTGACCTTTTTCTTCTATCCGGCATCGCGTATCAGTTAGATGCATCTGCCAGTCTGTCTGCTGAAAACCGCATCTCCATACAAGCGCTCTGGCGGAGAATATACGTAGAGGAAGGCTCAACAACTGCAACGGCAGAACCACACCCCCGGGCCAGGATCCTCGTTATTTTGGTCGCGGAGGACTATATAGAGATATATGTATAATCTAGATGATACAACGAGTGAGACTCACCGAAGCCTCGCATCTGATATTCCATCTTGTCTGTGCCATTGAGAGAGACTGAACAAAGGTGTGCGCGTGGGCCCTCAACATTAGGTTAGATAATTTTGCATTGCTCGCATCTAAAAGAGCAAAAAGGAGGAGGATCAAGACCGTGATAAAACAGCAGTGTACGTCTTTAACAATCCAACTGATAATCCGACACATGATATATATCAGAAAAAACCGAGCTTCCCCGCCACCTCCCCATCTCTTCCAACTTTTGGCCATACTGACAATCTTACATTCTTGAGCTGCTGCTCATCACAACAGCTACAAAATAAAAGCGATTGATGTTAAAACTGAAAACATGAACATGTCTTATGCTCCCTTAGTAGGAGGATCAATGCGGGCTTTTGCTTCGGGGTCACATTGGGGGGGAGAGGAAGGTGGGAAAGAGCCCCAATAGCGGACATCAAAAACCGGGCTTGTGTCGCGCGCGCGCGCTCGCGCGCGCTGTGTTCTTGTGTGTGTGTGTGTATGGTGTGTGCGCTGTGCCTGTGGTGAAGAAAGAGAGAAAGCGAACGAATAGTCCCTCTTGTTCAATTCATCTAAATTCATATAAACTTGTACAATATGCAAACATTCGACCGACCGCGCGAAGATACCCAAGAATTCACTAAGCGACTGTACGATCTGCCCACGCTCACAACCGATCAGCTACTGCTGGCATTTCAAGAGATGCTGGTACCTGTCACTGAACAGGATTTGCTGCATCCTACGAGTACAAGTACACTCCAGATTTTTAGCAGTATTCTTCTTCAACTTGATCCGCAAGCATACGAAGCGATCGAACAAATGGCAGCACGATTGACCCCGTCCGACACTGTTTCGATGCCACTTGAAAATTCCTTTCTCATGTTCAAAATTTACAAGCAAATGTTAGCGCACATTGTTGGTTTTTCTGTCTTTTATTTTCTTGTTTACGAATCGATTTCTATACCTATTTATTAGGAAGAAGCTTCTGGCGAGCATTCGTTTCGAAGATTTTGAGCAGGTGGACGTGACACAGCCCGTACCGCACCGCCTGGCCCGGATACTGAGTGCGCTGGTGAATTATGCAAAATTCCGGGAGCAACAGTGGAAGTCATTTGAGCCATTCGTGGTGGTTTCGGTAAAAACACAATAGATATATCATCCTGTGTTGGCGTGCCACCTTTAATGAACATCTCCCCCACTTTCTGTTCTATGCCGATAGGATGGACTGCTAGAAGAAATCCGGCACACGGCTCAAAGAAATGCAGATCTGGGAGCAAGCCTAGTCACCAAAAGGTTGTTCTTTTCTTTAGATCGTTAAAGAGGAATATATATGGCTGATCGTCTCTCCTTTTTTTTTTTACCGCCCTCTTTGATTCAGGGATACTGTACGAGCAGAAGAACCAAGTTATCGGCTGCTTGAGTCCCATAATGCGGAATTCGCACAATCCTTACGCGACATTCGGAAAGTAGCAGATGGCTTACAGGCACGGCTCAACGAGCTAAAGAGTAGTCGGAACCTTTTAAAAGATCAGATGGTACGTGAGCAAGTAGTGGAGAAGGGATGGACAAATCTAACGAGACGGATATCAGCAAGATATCCAATTCCAAGTCTTGGAAACGATCGAAAAAGAGAAAGAAGGACAAGCGACCTTGCAGTCAGACCCGCACCAAATCCAGCAGGTAACCCCTCCTTTATAGCTCCAGGCCTGGAAAGCACTCTCAACCTTCTTTTTTTTTCTTCTTCTCTCCCCTGGTGGGCTGGGGGTTGGGGTTGGGTGGGGGGAGCGTCGCTGCTGACCAAGAAACCACTCTTGCCGTAGAACATTGCAGGGTTGAAAGCCGAAATTGATCAATACCTCCACAAGATTGGTCAGATAGCGCAACTTCAAGAGGAACGGAAAAAGTCGCTTGAAGATCTCGATGAGATTAGCAAGGTTCGTTTCGCTTCTGTGCCCTTTGCGAGATGTGGGATGCTAGAGTTATTAAAGAGATGAGAATGCTCTGTTTGTTTTGGTCAAGAATGCGGAAAAGACCATCTGGGAGGCCAGAGAGGCAACCAAAAATATGCGCGAAGTCTTCCAGATAAAGCAAGACACAACTGCCATCCAGGGAGAATACCAAAATAGCAGCACCATTGTGGAGACGCTGGATCAGAATCTCGTTGCAAGTGTCCCAGGAGAGAAAAAGTGCAAAAGTTGTATTTAATGCAGCTAGATCTGACCCTGCTCCCTGAAAATATCAAATCCTAGAACACAGAACGCGCTCTGCATATCCTAAAGGTCAAGGAGGAGAAAGAGTACGAGAATCACACCAGGTTCCAGGAAAATTATCCCGCGCGGCTTGAACGCCATGACCTCGAGATCAGGGCAGCAATGGCTGAGGTTGCAGAAGCCAACAATGAGAAGGCTGCCGTGACTGCTGCTATCAATGAAATCAGTAGCCAGGTAAGAGAGCGTGTGGTTGCCGCGGAACATAGGTCGCTAACTGATATTGACTGCGCATGGTCCCACAACACATGTCGCAAAAATATAGCTGCAGGACATGAAGAATTCCATTGCCCAAGATGACCGCACACTTGATGCTCAAGCCAACACGATCCTCTCGTCGCTAAACACGTATTTCGACTATATAATGTCTTTAAAGAAAGATGCCTAGGACAAAATAATAATTATCGTGGAGTATCGACTCCCTGTGTGCGAAAACTGCAATAGACCACGTGCATGACGGCGTTCAAAGATATTTTATTGAAGGGGAATTTCAAGGGGGGAAAAGCAGGGATGAAGAGAATATGCAATCAAGCAACTGAATGCCTAATACTCCTCAGCTTCCTCCATCTCGGAGTCACCAAGCGAGTCAGAGCCAACCTCCTCATAATCCTTCTCAAGGGCAGCCAAGTCCTCACGAGCTTCGCTGAATTCGCCTTCTTCCATACCTTCACCGACGTACCAATGGACGAAAGCACGCTTAGCATACATCAAGTCGAACTTGTGGTCCAGGCGGGCCCAGGCTTCGGCGATGGCCGTGGTGTTGCTCAACATGCAGAGAGCACGCTGCACAGTGGCGAGATCACCACCAGGGACGGAAGCAGGGGCACGGCAGTTGATACCGACCTTGAAACCGGTAGGACACCAGTCAACGAACTGGATAGTGCGCTTGGTCTTGATGTTGGCAATCGCCTGGTTGGTATCCTTGGGGACAACATCACCGCGGTAGAGCAAGCAGCAGGACATGTACTTGCCGTGGCGGGGGTCACACTTGACCATCTGGTTGTTGGGCTCAAAGCATGCCGAGGTGATCTCCTGGACCGAGAGCTGCTCATGGTAGGCCTTGGCCGCGGAAATGATGGGGGCATAGGTGACGAGCGGGAAGTGAATACGAGGGTAAGGCACCAAGTTGGTCTGGAACTCGTTCAGATCCACGTTCAAGGAGCCATCAAAGCGGAGGGAGGCAGTGATGGACGACACGACCTGGGCAATCAGGCGGTTGAGATTAAGGTATGAGGGGCGCTCGATGTCCAGGTTGCGGCGGCAGATGTCATAGATGGCCTCATTATCAACCATGAAGGAGACATCCGAGTGCTCCAGGGTGGTATGGGTGGTCAAGATGGAATTGTAGGGCTCGACAACAGAGGTAGACACCTGAGGGGCAGGGTACACAGAGAACTCGAGCTTGGACTTCTTGCCATAGTCGAGCGAAAGGCGCTCCAGAAGGAGGGCACCGAAACCAGAGCCAGTACCACCGCCGAAGGAGTGGAAGACCAAGAAACCTTGAAGGCCACTGCAGGCATCAGCAAGCTTGCGGATGCGGTCTAAGACAGAGTCGACGAGTTCCTTGCCGACAGTGTAGTGACCACGAGCGTAGTTGTTAGCGGCATCCTCCTTGCCGGTGATAAGTTGTTCTAAAATGAATATGAGCAACCTAGTCAAGTGCAACTAACACTACCAAATATACACATACCAGGATGGAACAAGGCGCGGTAGGTGCCGGAGCGGACTTCGTCAACGACGGTAGGCTCCAAGTCGACAAAGACAGTGCGAGGAACATGCTTGCCGGCGCTGGTCTCACTGAAGAAAGTGTCAAAGGAGTTATCGCCGGTGTCGGTTTCGCCAGGAATGTGGCCATCAGGCTGGATGCCGTGTTCCAAGCAATAAAGCTCCCAGCAGGCATTACCGATCTGGACACCAGCTTGACCGACGTGAATGGAAATGATTTCTCTCATGTTAAAGATGATGGGGTTGTTGAAGTCAGTTATTCCAAAAGTTAGGGTAGGACACTGACTGAAAAAGTAAGAAAAAGAGGTAAGGGAATCGAACAGAAGGTGCTCCCTAGCTCACTTTTTATATCCATTTGGGTTTTAAAACACGCCCCAAATACAAACTACGCTTTCTTCCTCTCTGGAGATGGGGAGGGAGCAATCATCCTATTTTTTTTTTTTTCAAAACACACGTGTTTTCAAACATTTGTATCCCATCTTGCTTTCGCTTCTGCGCACTCCACAAAGACGGACTGAAGATAAGTATCCTTCTGGACAAGTCGCTGGATCGCTGCCCGCATCTTCTCTATGGGCCCGTCGAGCTGATGCACATGCACCTTGGCTGCCTGGCTGTCTTGTGTGAAGTCGCTGCATTGAGTCCAGTAGTCTGCCCCAGTCGGAAACGATGAAACTTTCATGTAGAACGTGACGGCTTCTGGCCGGGCCAACCGCAGCTCAAGCCGAGCTAAGCCTAGTTGCGCCCCCGGCAGCGGTTGAAGACTCATCTGGAGGACTGAGTCGAAGCTGAACTCCATCTTAAACTGTAGAGGTCCGTTCTGAATACCCCATATCATCGTGCGGTACTGGATATCGTAGTAACATGTAAGATCATACGGATGCAGGCTCATGCGTCCCCAAGTTCCGATCTGCAGCGCCTTCGCTGGCAATTGATCTGTAGTGGTAGAAGGGAAGACAACCTCCGGGAGTACTTCGTCTATAGGAGAAGAGGGAGACCGAAGCGTATTAGATAGAAAGCTTAGCGGGGAGGGGGGGGAGAGAGACTGCCGGCTACAGGACTATTGGGGTACTTACCTAGAGGGGGTGTAGGAGGTTGTGGGACCGGCGGAGGATACTCCTGCTGCTCTTGCCCCATTTGGGTGATGTTTGGCCAATAAATGCCAGGCGGGGTGAGGCACTTGCTGCGCTGCTGCAGCTCTTGGTGAGCACTTGGTGCTGCAGTCGCTACGGTTGCTACCGTTTTCTTCATGTCCACAGACGCTTCACAAGGCTGAAGGTGTGGATCTAGCGAACGACTGTTGCTCTTGACGCTCATGGGTAAAGGAGCACCTTCACCCAGCCCTTGTTGATAATGACAGTGGGCAGAGAAGGACGCTGGAGGAGGAGGAGGATGTGCAGCAGACCACATACCAGCTATCATCGGCGGCGGTGGAGGAGCCGACTGGGGTACAAAATTGGAGAATGGCGATATGACGTTTCGATTGGAGGAGGCAGCATCAATCGAGGCGAAATACTGTCTATTCTGTACTAATTGATTGTAGTAATAATAATAATAGTAGTAGTAGAGATCAGGCGTGGTGGCCATGGTCTTTTCAGCCGCACCAACTTGCTGATAGCGATAGCCTGCGGCTTGACAGGCTGCTGACGCGGCGGCAGCAGCATAGTATTGCATACGAATAGCTTCACAATGTACCGCCGAGGTTCGCTTTGCCATATTCTTGACTTTTGCTCGGCGGTTCTGAAACCAAATCTGGATCGATCGCTCAGGCATCCGGAGGTCGCGCGAGAGCTGCTCGCGTAACCGACTGCTCGGCGTGGGAGTTGTGCTGAATGTCTTTTCTAGGACAGCAAGCTGCTCGGGCGTGGCACGGGTGCGCTTTCGAGAGCGTGATGTCGGTTGTTCTGGTTTGAAGGTTTCGGCTATAGGAGAGACTGTAGTTGGCGATGGCTTAATCGTCTCTGTTGTTGATAATTTGTTGTTGGACGCATAGGAATAGTGGTTGATGCTGTTTTGGGGAAATCCCTGAAGGGAAGTGCTTTCACAGTGAGGCAAAGCTGGCATAACAGTAGTTGTGATAGGAGAACAGGGAGACGGCATATAAAGGTAGGGTGTCATGTATTGTAGAGGTGATGATGTAGAAGGCACGTGTGATAAGGTATTCATATTATGCAATGCTTCGAAATAGACTGTGGTATAATATAAAGATCAATGAATAGCATTCAAAGATGCTAAAATGAGAAGAAGAGCGTAGAAAAAAAAGAAGGGAAGAACAATGTTTAGGGTGGAAGGATCAAGGCGACATAAGTATCCTCCATGACGGTTGTTGTGGTACAGAAGTATCGGCGCAATAAACATGGACGAATGTAAAGATTACCAAGTCCTTAACCGGACTTAATTGTGAGTTTCCTGAAGCGTTTTTAGTTCTGTTTTTTAACTTTTGCTGTGTCCTTTCTTTCAAAACTGCGGAAGCACAAAGTCAATGCTTCCAGACGAACGGTCTCTCTCTTTTTCGGGGACCTGTCTCTGCGGATGTATGTGGAGGATTGTGGGCAACAGCATGTAGCGCTATGTGGCTTCATACATATATTAAGTACCTATTCTCTGAGTGGTTCTGCTACGTATGCGATATGATCAGCACACATATTTCTGGATAATAGAAACCAGGTTTTCTTAGGTGGTGTGATGAAGAAGCGAGGGCATATTCACTAGACGTGTTAGATCAACCCCTTTCCTGGGTTAACCCATGCCATGAAATCACATTATGCGTCACCGGATTACTGTGCGATTATGAACAGAACCATGGAATTTAAGGTATACATAGCAAGGCTCAATAGTGTATATGGTTCATCCCCTACGACGGACTTACATTTATTTTCAAAATTGTAATAATCCCGCCCTGCTTCTTGACATTTCCTTCTTTTTCCCATACTTGGTCAAGTTGCTCGATTGCAGCACGGTTATTTTGAGGATCTTGTTCATATACGGTAGTTAAGAAGGGCATTCTCTGTCCAGTGCACCAATTTGGAGCTTATGGTATAGCGTGTGATTTGGGAAGCAGATGCATGTTCTCGTGTCGCTGTTGAGGTCGGAGCATTCTACCTAGAAGTTCCGTACCCATTACAATAATTAATAAGTCGTCGCTCATTCTTGGCTCCTTGTCTTTCATCCGGTCACTGGCTGAGTCCCTGTCAGAATTTCCCGAAAGGGATGTTGTGTGACATGGCCGTACGATGAACAAGATGCACATCATTAACCGAAATGAAACACATCCCCAACCCCATCCCCGTTTTCAGTGGCTGGACCAGGAATAACAAGGAGATATGCGCATTGTCTCTTCATTCATTTTATATCCTACGCTATCAAGTAACAGAACCATGAAAGCTAAGTTACAATTACTTGCTTTACTTTATCATAAATTAACGCCATTATTTCAAAATGATCGCTATAAATTTTGTGTAACACTAGAGCCGACGTCGAGCCTCGCTATGAGATGGAAGTCTATACGGAGAAACTAATGCATGATCCACGTTCTGGAGACTGGCCCTACTCAGTGAGCACACGTTCAACATATATACACTGTATATGAGTGGCACAGTAACAGCACGTGGACCCAAACACCATCACTCTTTTCCTCGCGAAATTTAGAATGTCTCCCTTTTGTTTGCCTCTGCTAAATGTGATAGATTGTGATAATGTATTGTAAATTTCTAGAGTCTTCAAGAGTTGGACAACATGTATTGTATTTTAAAAAATAACTGTGCCTGTAATTGGATGGCCTAACTACATTCGACTTTGACAGCAAACACCAGCCTATAGAAACAAACCAGATTCAGCGTGCGTGGGACTATGTCATGTCATCATCTATGCGACAAATATTCCAATTTATGGATCTCTCGAGTATTCTTCCCCGGGGAACATATAGCCTAATGGTATGCAGGTACTGGTAATACTCAATATCCTGTCTACTCATCAACGGCTATGGAAAAAAAAAGAACTGCTCACTAGCAACCGATAAACCCGCAAGACAGTAGCAAAAGGAATGGCCATTCGCTCTGTTCCCACGGTTATGGTGGATCTGAAATATTTTTGACATTGTCTCTTCGCCGGTATAGAGGGTAAAGTCTGTGGTGTCTTTGCTTAGTTACTATTTAGCCACCATGTGTATAAAGGTTATTATTAAACGGCATTTCCATCCCAAAGAAAGTAGGAAACAGACTTTAAAACCTTGTTTTTCTGGTGGATGTTAACGAGAAGAGAGGTTAGAAAGGAAACGATGGTGTTATATAACCTTTAACAACTCCTCCGCCTGGGGGGGGGTGCGCGGAAGATGGAACACCAGGATGACTATTTAAAACGAAAAAATGGGAACAATCGTCGTGGGAGAATGGAAGACAACTGCTACTTTTGTTATTTTCCAAACGAACATGGGCCTTAGCCAAGTGATATCGAAGTCACCAATCAAACAGATATTGTGGGCTTTTGTTGGAACTGGCAATACGCAACGCCAGGAAGGCAGCTTGGACATCGACGAATTGCTCTGACTATCCTCGCGTCAAGAAGAAATTGATGACCTAGAATGATTATTATCGGTCATTCCCCTGTACAAAGTGCTCTTGACTGTTGATGTGCACTATGTCATACACAGATTGACATAAGGGCCCATGTTCCGACGTCAATGAAATATATGGCTTTCTAGTTGACATCGTCATAAGAAGATCCAAGCCGCTGAAGTGGGGTGAGGGCATTTATTTTCTTAGTGGCATATAAACAGCAATGATATCCTCGTACCGGTTACCGCAGACATCTATGTATCCCACTGAGGAATATCTTCACGTCTGCATCTATCCATCGTTATACAATGTCTCTATGCGGATATCGTGAAAACAGAGTGATGCATTACGCAAAACGTTTATCGATGGAGAGTATCAAATATCACATGTTATTTAATGCACAGACTTGTTTTCCGTCAACATCGATACTGCGTCAGCCTTGATCAACGTCTCGTCCGAATTAAAATGCCTGGCATACGGTTGCACTTTAAGCGATTCGCTAGCTCTGTGCAAACGGAATAAAATGGAAAAGATGTTATTGCTGTTTGGAGTGTTTCTTGTAGTCCTCCTGTCTCGAATATGACCGTGTTCACTATATTATTAATATCCGAAAATGTAAAGTGGGTATTCTTTAGAGCGACGGATACAATTAAGACTGAAAGCTATATGAAACGGAAGATATGTGGCAGTGCGCCTCAGAGGGGTCGAAAACGGAGAGAAGGAGGAGATAGACGATACACAAAGTTGCTCGAAAGAAAGAGTATCTACCGGAATGCGTCCTTGAGTTCTCTCAGGGTCGCGAGCGTCTCGACAGGATCTGTCTTCCCAGCAAACATTTGTAAAGACTGCTCGTTGACCCGCAAGAAAGGGTTGTACATTTTTTCCTGGGCAATGGTAGATGGAACAGTAACTGTCTTGTCTTGGCACCAGGCCCACTTCGCCATTAAGGCCTCGTTCTGTGGCTCAACCGTTAGCGCAAACTGTGTGAGGCATATGCAAATGGGAGAGATGTATAAGTATAAGAGAAGTAGTGCATGAAACAGAAACTTCTTAACAAAAACCTTGAGATTGTTCTTGGTATATTCGTGCCCACAGTAAACCCATGTGTCATCCGGGAGTTTTGTGATGACATGGAAGAGAATTCTGTACATGTCGCGCGCATCGCCTTCAAAGAATTTGCCTATTCCGCCAATAAATAGGGTGCTGTCATTGACGTCAAGAGCGATCAGATTAATTCGAAGAATGGTCACGCTTGAAAGACCTACTCGCCCGTGAAGACAGCCTTCTCGTTTGTTGCTGGATCGACCACATAGTAACACACATGCCCTTTTGTATGGCACGGGGTGTGAAGAGGAGTGATCTCCAGTGACCCCAGCTTGAACTCCTCATGATCCTTGCATACGTAATTTATTTCCGGGATGCGCGCATCTGCACCATAGACCGCCAAACCCGGTTTCTTTGCTGCAGTTTATATGAAATAGGTCAGTCCTGGCCCAGTTTGTGTCACTTGGATCCCTGATTTCACTTGGATCCCCGCAACCACCGTTTTGCCGATAAAACCGGATGACCAAAAAGAAAACAAAAAGGAGCTGATGATTACGTACCAACCAGTTCGATATTGCCTCCAGCGTGATCCCAATGGTGATGTGTTATAAACACGCTACAAACAGGATAAAAAGAGAGTAAGAACATTATAAATGGATGGTTGTAGTGGTTGTATGTGTATGGTCACTCAAGGCTAGGTAATTGACACAAACAAATATGATCGATTTCCCAGTTGTTTACCTCGAAAGCTTTGCCCCCGTTCGACTGATTACGTTTAGAATCTTGATAGGTTCTACCCTAAACATGATGTATGGATACATGGGACAAGATCATGCGATAGAGAGAGAGTGAGAGAGAAAGCGAACGAGGATGTGCGTTTGTGTGCGTGCGTGCGTGCGTGCGTATGTAGAGCATGGAAAGAGTATTAAAAAATTTTAATATACTGCCACATAAAACAGCACACCACGCCAAAAGCAAGAGTATCTCTCGGCTAGAGAAGTACATACGGATCGATGACTGCGGCTTCCTTGGTCTTTTCGTCGATGAGAATGTATGAGTAATTGTCTTCAAGGACGCCAATGGGGATTATTTTCATTTTCGATGTACGTGCGGAGGATTGAATAGGAAGAGAAATAAGGGGGGAGCCGTCAGAGGAAAGCGAAGAAGAGAGGAAAGAAGAGCAGTATTTTGTTTGACAACATGGTGTAATTTATCTGCAAACTTGATGGAAGTTTCTTCTCTGGAAACTTTTATTTGGTCCTGCGACTTCCGGCCCGCCACACTTGACAGTGGGCTCGCACTCAAGGCGGAAGCCTTGTCCTCATATTCAGCCAATAGAATTTTCTCCTTTAATGGTAACGTAACACTTTTTTAGCTCCACTTGTTCCTTTTGTTCTTTCATTCCGCAGGTCATCTCTCCTTCATTGGGCGCCCGAACGAACGCCTATTCTTCGCTTTGGGATAGTCGGACATCATGTAAAACTTTATTAACAAAGCATCAATCCATTTTATTCTGAATCATCAGGACGAGCCTATGTTAAAGTTGGTCAGTAAGCAGTAGTTCATTTCTGTACCGCGCCACGTGCGCTTGTTTCTCCTTCTCGCTCTGCACTTACACCGCGGGTTCTAATGTCATAATCACGGGAGCCGAGCTCAGCCTTCAAGCCATCGAATGGATAAGTGCGCTTCACCTATATATGCATGTATTCCAATCAGCGCTTTTGCCCCTTGTCCATCCTTCTATTTCATATTTCATACAGCAGGACGATCAGGATAGGTATTGTACACAACGAACGAAAGACCAGCCATGCTGGCAACAAAAAGACCTAACTGGCCTAGTGCCTTCCAAGTGCTGTAGCTATGAAGATCAGGACCCCAGACACCAAGGATTTCATCCTCCTCATGAAGCTATTATTGATGAATGTTGCCATTTATAAGTGAATCATACTTTTTCTTTTTTCCCTCCCTTCTGTTGTCGAAAGGAATTGTTGCTTACAGTCTCGCCAAAGTTGCGTTTATCTTGAGGATCCCACCAACCGTAGGGGCCGCGGGCTTGGGTGCTCCACCGTGGCAGGTTGGGGTAGTCGCCAATTTGGGGATCCTCAATAACTTCGCCCGTGTTTAAGGTCGACTGAGCACGCAGCGATGCGGCCATCAACATGGGCTGCTGGGCGGACAAGCGTGCGCTGAAAAGACGTGTCGAGGTGCGCAATGCCATCGTTGTTGGATTATTTAAAAAGTGTGCGCTGGGCTACACAAGTGGTGCTTGTTTTGTGGGTGGTTTCGCCCGACCCAGGGCTATGGTAATAGACAGTCACGCTACCGCGTTCACTGACGTCCTCAATGGGGGGAAATCTCGGTTTCCGCTGTGATCTGCATAGGGCTTGCTTCTGTATGTACGAAATATTCGACACAGATAGACATGAATGCGCTTGAAAAGCAAGAGTCTCGTGCGCCCTGTATCTCATTTTTCTTGTTACCACCTCCGGAAGATCCAAATATTCATCCCACTCTCGCTATACACACAGTGACCGCCGTTTACGTCAAATCCTATTAAAATTACTTGCTACTAAACAATGGTCGCCCATGAGTTCACTCGTATGCGTTTCTCTTGGTGGGGTACATCTTATGCCTTCACAACAATTCAGTAGCGAGAACAAATGATCCACACTGACTCTAGTGTACATCAGCGTTCGGAGAGCCACTGCGATTTACGATTTTTGCACATCTTGATGCAAGTTTTATTATTCTTCCTGTACTGTTTAGTAATGGTGGCAGCCAAAGGGTTTGTTTCCTTTAAGAAAGATATTGAGAGAGGGCATTTTAACTATGGAATGTGGCCATGGATGATCATATACATCACGCTTTTAGGGGCACATTGATCTGCTTATACGGTGATCCTACATACGTCCTTGTTGATACTACTCTATAAACAGAGATTCCGGTGACTTATGACGTCCTTGTGATCCACGCATTCTTTCATAACCACAGGATAGTACATCAATCCAGTTGTTTACATAGCCATAAATGGTGCTGCTGCTAATAAAAGATGATATGGGTTCGGATTTTGATGTTGGTATTCTCTACTCCCGGCGCTTATTCTAACGTTACAAGAGAGCTTGTGTTTGCACGCGTTGCCCTTTTTGGCCATCGCCACATTCAGGTGAATTGAAACGCAATATTTTCTTAATACCGTGATTATTAAGATGTTTCTCACATGGTACGGCATGTCCAAGGATGGCCGACGGACATGTCTATGGCAATGGATGGGAGTGGATGGCTAGAACGGCGTGGTTTTGTTTTCTACAATGTATATTCTGCTCACTTTCTAAGCTTTCTTGGGTTTTAATACGGCTCTGTGGCCGCGCATCATTGTTCTTGGTGATAAGTGGTATCCCGACCAAGCAGTATCCGACGGAAAGATGACACCCTTACCTAATTGTGATTCTAACTCAATCCAAAATAAGAAGCCGGAGGACGAAGAGACGGCGCGGTTGATGTTGGATGGGCACAGGAGGTAAGGAGTTATCCGATTGAATGTATCAACCTGTCATATACGTTGCCACCCACTCAATCTGAGCCTCCTTTGGAAGACCTTTCGGCGTAAACACGAAATAAACAAATCCTCTCCAAGTTTCATGGTGCGATGAGCAATCTCTCCATCACTTGGGCCTAACAAGTCGGAGCCGTTAATAAAGTATGTCGGTGCATCCTTGAATGGCTGTTCTCAATTACGAATGACAAGTCGAATCTCAACCTTTCAACAATATATATCCATCGTCTTCCTCTAGGTGATTGCTTTCCACCACATGGTATATAGTAAAAAACTTTTTATGGTGTATCTAACACCCGGATAGTTTGTCCATAGCTCATCTAATGTCCAGAATCCAAATTTGGTCGTACGTCTTTTCGCAACAAGAGAAAGGAGGTATATGCAACCAGAGATAATGTTTACTATAGACACTGTTTGATTTCTGCTTATCGACATGATTGTACATATATAGTTCTTCCGAGGCGCCTGAATGAAAAAAAGGGGGGTCTATAAAATCCCATAGATGAATTGGAATGCCCGACCGCCTTGAAACGTATGGAATCTATACAGTACCTCTCAGATTCATTTTGGGTGAAAGTAGTACATGCGCTCCACTGATGCATTGCTTTTTATGCCTCTACTTGCTTATTTCTACTACCACCTCTGCAATTTAAGCGTTTCATGCAGCGCTGTGAGCTGGGAGGTATATACAGTGGGTGTTTCACAATTACTGATAAATTTGATGATGATGGTGTAAATATGAGATTTTCAAGCTGGTATGAGCTATAAGCGTTAAATACCAAGACCATCGCTCCTTTTTCTCCACACCTTTCTCCACTAACATCATTCTTCCAGAAAAGAGATAACAGATTTGACATGGAAGTTTGTTATTAACATAAAGCTTGCATTGAGAGATATAATGAAACAAAGGGGGGAAGTATCGATGGACTTTTCCCAGTACAAGGATCATTTATTTTTAACGCGGAGTTACTGCTAAGGGTAAAACACACAAGAATGAATACTTGAGCTCTCGTTAATGAAAATATAATGGAGTGTTAATATCGGTACCTTCAATAACTAGTCGCTCGTTAGTATACGCGAAGTAGAATAAATGGAGCACATTGCATCTATCCGATATGTTTGTTGTTTAGTTGAAACCATACTGGGGATCGGTTCGACCCTGTAATTAAAGGCGTGGCTGAAAGTGATCATCGGTCGAGATGTACGGCTTCCAACTAACTATGAACGCCTGGGAAGATCGTTTCTAGCATATGCTGCTGCTTTTGTCGAATAGCATAATTGATAGGACACTTAACGATCCCGTGCGTTCCACTTATCAGCTTAATGTGGTCTTCAGGACATCAGCAATAGCTGACTCAGAATCCATCATAGTCTCGAGATAGGCCATGTTGGTAGATCAACTGCATAGTCTGCACGAGAAACTTTTTAATTGGATGATGTATATTCTTGGTTTTGAATGATAGTTGTGGTTCAAACCAGACTTTGAGCTCACAACCCCTTTTTCTACCGGTAAACTGGAGGCATTCCGCAGTGTCTTATTGAGTTGGAAAAGGGAATTCCTTGCTGGTAAAGTCATTGTTCCTCGCCTACCCGCCGGCATCACCATGTCAGAAAGTACACTTTACATTAGAGCGCCAACGAAGCATCCCTTGTGCCAATCTCGGTTTCGACGGCATTGTAGAGAAGATCACGAACATATTTCTCGTCAGCTGAATTCGTCCAGTCAATTACCCTCATCGGAGGAAGTATAATTGCTGTTAGATGAAAGTGATTGAGAAGCTCATCGAGTGTTTGTCTGCGATTCCGCAATTGTACTGTTATTGTCCTTAGCGGAGGGATGTTTTATTAGCATTTGGGATGCCGGGAATGGGATATTTTGGTTCTCTCCAGCTGAGCTTGAAGACCGTGAGAGCAGAAATAGACCGGTATATTGCGTGCGCAGTATGCACTACATTCGATAATGCAATGTATCTATTGATGATCGTGGACGACAGTGATAGTATTGGGATGACCGTGCATGGGGCGCGATTTGAACCTGTGTCGCCTCATAAAGTTTGTCATCCACCCAACCGAAAACTTGAAATCGGGGCTGAGATGGATCTGCATCTTTTTTGCTTGACTTCTTGCTTCCTGCTCCAGCAATCGACGACTGACGGGATTCCCGGCCGCTGCCATGTCGTGAACAAATGCCGCAAGCGTCTCCTCTAATTGCGGATGGTCGGGCCGCCTCGAACGCTTGCCGCAGAGCTCGTTATCGGACATCTCCAACAAGCGGTCGCGCAATTTTAATATGTCACTGACAGTAGATTTGCCGGGTGGTTTTTCTAGATGGAACTGTTCCTGAGCCCATAGAGCAAGGGTTTTGTACTTGCTTGCTTTTGATTTAGGCAGTGTCTCGGCATGAATACAAAGCTGCTTTTTCTGTGCTTTTGTGAGAGAGACTCGTGGCATGGAAAAACGAATATCAGAAAGAGAGGCGAAATAATTTTTTTGTTAGGGACAACACTATCTATGTGCTTGTTTATCTCCGACAACATGGCCGATGCTCTTTACCTGATCTACGAAACCGATTGATAGAAATCGTTACGCGATAATCCGTCCATGCGGTATACTGATACTCGTTGTCGCTCACTCCGCATGTAGCAAGGGCAGTACTGATAGAGAGGTTAAATTGACGAATAAGATTCAGAACACATTTCCCCCCTCCTTCTAGTAGTTAGAGTGAAATACTGGATTGTTTTTATACGCATTACGCTTATCGATGCAAGCCTTAACTCGTTGCTTGTCTGTCGTACGGCAATAATCTAAACAATCTTATTTAACCCGTTCTCATGAAGTAGTACTACTGCACTTGCTTGACACTATCGAGTTTCTGTACGATGAATCCTAGAGTATGCGCCTGTTCTGCATAAGCATGCTGTTTACCACTTGATGGGTAGTTTTATTTTAGCCACGTCTTCTTCCTAAAGTCTATGTCTTAGTTAGGACAGTTTCCGGCAGTGTAAGATCTTAAGTTTAGAAATCAAAGCAAGCGGCCATATATATACGTATATTCATATAGCATCTCCCGGAGGGGTTTGTATAAGTCTGTCGAACGTTAGCAGTTGCTTCCATGCTAGGATTGTATAAAAGTAGGATCACCCTTATCGAATTTTGTAAATTTCACCTATGTCTTCTAAGTATTGACATACCGGCGACCAGCCAAAACAGTTACCACATGATATAGTCAATCTGTTGCTTGTACCTAGCCTGCTCAACTTGCGTTCAAGTTTCATGTGCATACTGTATATTGTTAAATACCGTTGTCGGGTAAGCGTTTGTCTATGACTTATAGCTTACAAAAGGAAGGTCGCGAAAAATTATATGAAACTGCCGTATCAATAGCCAAGGAATTTCGTTGACTCCGCCCCTTTACATTTGGACTTTTCAACTCGGATCACACCATGCGCATTCAGTTGAGCGCACAGCGATAACCATTTTTTCATTTTTTGGGCTGACGGCCGTGCGAGTCTCAATCTACATTTAATCATATCTGATGTCAAATTGTACCCAAGATTGTAGCTGTTTTCGCTCCTCTTTTTTACACTATCTACTGCAGAAATCGTTCTCTTGAACCATGGCATGCAGCGCTTCATGTTAATATGAGTTGCATTTGTTTTTCATAAATCGATGGAACGTCGTTTTAGATACTTTGAGATCCTCAAATCTTTGGAGACGTTGCTCCATCAGCTGCTCTAGGACAATGGATGGATTCTCATCAACGCATTCTAAAATAACATTCTTATGCTCTTCATTGAGTATACGCGAATGATCCCTCGCGTTAGGTTCTTAAACATGCTGTCAGGGTCCTTGTCGTACTGTAATGCCCATTGTTAGGCTCAACGGATATGGATTCCTAGTGGCTGATGCACTCAAGACCTTCTTAAACATCATTTTGAAAAATCTGACCTTGTCTTGGTCAGTGTATGCTGTGCAACGGCGCTTAATCCCCGCTTCTTTCATCCGAATGTCTGTACCCTTTCGCTTGTGGTAGTAAGATCATAATTTTCTCTGCAGGATATGCTATGCAGATATTTAATGCAAGAACAAACGGATTGCACAGAGTACATTTGTTCGTCAACAACACAGTTCATAGGTTCAGAATAGCCGCGCTCATCAGCGACATGACCTTAGCCATTGTAGTAGAAAAATAGGCTGCTCATTTTAGAATGTAAAAGTATATAACAGAGAAAGAGTCAAAAAGAAGAGATGGGTTTGCCAAGCGATATCTTTCCGTGACATACGATTTTATTTTTGTGATCCTGCGACTTTTTGATTTTGGAAAATAGTGTATGTTTAACTAAACGAAGACCTTCGAAGGTTGCTATGCTAAGCAGACCATAGTTCTGTAGTTGCAAATTTTAGCCTTATTTAATAATAAGGACGACCCACACATAATCTCTTCGTTGCTCGAGTCATCCACTGATATGATAATATAGGAGCAGCGGGCATTAACGAGTACAGTTACACTGTCTTGTCACATAACAACATATTACGGCTGGTTAAAGTCTTATAATAATAAAGATCTACCAGACATACCAGGGAATCAAGATGCAAAGAGGGCATTTCCGTTGATGACACTAGTACATGAGACTGTGTGGCATACATGGGCCTTTCATTAAGCAGTGTACTCAAGCGGAAAACTGCTTGCATCAGATAAGCTGAGAAATATTGAATTGTCAATTGTCACTCTAGCAATATGTTCTGAAGCGAGACTTTGCACAGCGAATTGACAGTAGTTCTGCAGGACAGTCAGGTCGGAGAGAGCTGCGGACTTGTTCATGAACTCATGAAAAGACTATTAGGGATTATTTAAGCTGGCCATCGCCGGACGCTGTGGCAAACATTCCGAATGGTGCTTGCTGAAAGTCCAGAGGGGATGGTGTGACCTGAAACAGCAAAATTATTCTAATTCGGTAAGCTGTCGTTATGACTCAGTACCAGGTGACTGGCGATCAGTGATTATTTTCTCATATCTGACTTTTATACCCCCATTTTTTCTTTTTGTAACTTTTAACAGCAACCGTTAATTCTTTTTTTTCTGACATGAGCAGTTTTGGCAAGATTTTCCGAGTGACAACTTACGGTGAATCTCATTGCAAGGGTGTCGGAGCCATTGTCGACGGTGTTCCACCGGGAATGCAACTCACAGAGAATGACATTCAGCCTCAGCTAACTCGCAGACGTCCTGGTCAAAGCAAGCTGACCACTCCGGTAAGTGGTGACCTCCAGAAACCTATCCGTATTCGATCCCTACCTCATTCAATGACGTTGCTCACCGTCCTCCGGGAAATATACAGCGCAACGAAAAGGATAAAGTGACGATTATGTCAGGCACCGAATTTGGCGTGACTCTTGGTACGCCCATTGGTCTTCAGGTGCCAAACGAGGATCAGCGGCCTCATGACTACAGCGAGACCGATATCTATCCCCGTCCCTCACATGCTGATTACACATACCTCCAAAAATATGGTGTCAAGGCATCATCTGGTGGTGGCCGTGCCTCTGCACGGGAGACCATTGGTCGCGTTGCTGCCGGCGCCATCGCCGAGAAATATTTGAAGCTCGCCCACGGCGTCGAGATTGTTGCCTTTGTTTCCAGCGTTGGTAAGGTGGCCATGCCGTTCATTGCGCAACAGGAGGAATCAGAGAAGTTTGATCCCGAGTTCCACGAGTTCCTGAATACCATTACCCGTGAGAAGGTTGACGAGGACATCACCCGGTGTCCACATCCTGAGACTTCCGAGGCTATGAAGAAGGTAAATAAGATACAGTAAAAAACTACCTTGGGAGTTATATATATACGTGTGTGGGTGTGTGAAGGCCATGGGAAGACTCCTTTTCACCGACAACATCGGCTTTTTTATAGTTGATTCTGCAAAAGTCTCAGGAGCAGGACTCGATCGGTGGTTCTGTCACTTGTGTCATCCGCAACTGCCCCATCGGTCTTGGAGAACCATGCTTTGACAAGCTCGAAGCTCTTCTTGCTCATGCTATGTTGTCCATCCCCGCAACTAAAGGGTTTGAATTTGGCTCCGGATTCAGTGGCACGAAAATGCCTGGTCACGTGCACAACGACCCTTTCGTTGTCCGAGAAAACGGTATCCTTGGTACAGCGACCAACAACTCGGGCGGTGTCCAGGGTGGAATTAGCAATGGAGAGAACATCTATTTCCGCGTTGCCTTCAAGCCAGCAGCCACTATCTCAAAGGATCAACAAACCACATCGTACGACGGCGTCTTTGGAACGCTTGCTGCCCGCGGCCGCCACGATCCTTGCGTTGCCGCCCGTGCGGTTCCCATTGTTGAGTCAATGGCTGCTTTGGTTATCATGGAGTAAGTGTGATTTATACGGAATATGTGGTCAAAGATGATCGAGGCCCATTAATTTGTTTCTCTATTCTCGCAGTGCCAACATGCAACAGGAAGCCCGCAAGGCTGCGTTCTCTCGGCTTCCCCGAGTCGACATTCACCACTCCCTTCTGGGTAAAGCCCCATCACCCCAGTAAACCGTCCTAGTCCTTGAACCGTTCCGCTTTTCCCATCGTACATTCTTGTTAATAATATTAGAAACAACATGGAGCTTCTATACCTGATCCCCTATGTTCAATACAGATCAAAGAATCATCCTGACAATCATGGAATAATGAAAGCTCGGCTGGAGGGGGGAGGTGGGGATTTTGCTAAAGCACCAGGTAATATTTAGATGCTAGGGCGGTTGGAGGGAACAAAGCATGTAGGCAATATTGTCCAGCTTATTTTCTTATTTACATGAAGCTATTGCTACATATCTGGGAGTGGTGATTATTTTGCGATCAAAGTGATCTCGAGCAGGAAGACACTTGAAAGAATCCCCGAGTTCACTTTGATCTCGCTCATTCTGTTATTGGCATCCAAATAGCGCGTGTCGTCAAACTCAAAGTCTTCTCTGGAAATAGTACGACAGGCCAGACCCCACTTTTCAAGCAAATATTGTATACTCCGTTTCGCGCTAGGACAAATAACGCAATAAGGCGGATGCTTCTTTCAAAGATATAAGCTTAATGGAACCTTACCTGCGTTCCTGATAAGCTGTAATGAACTTGCAATTAGGGTTATGGGTACGGAAGATATAAGCGACGGTCATGAACAGACTTTCGAAATCTGCAAGTCCATTGCATGATTAAAAATCAAATGAAGGAAATGCCTATATATGGGGGTGATGTCTTTCTACCTTTTGGATCATAAAAGGTGTCACTGCCGAGGATGTAATCGAGGCGTGCCAATGGCCATGTGACCGACATTTTACCAAGCATATGCGTGATGGAATCTAGGTCGCCCCAGCGTAGCTCGCACACCATGGCAGCTGCTCCTTGGTGAATCCCATTAAGTTCGAGACACTCGCGTATGGTTGCCAAGATATCGGATGTGTCGGTGAGCACAAGCTTGGGTGGATTGGTGATCTTCGCAAGCACAAGGGATGGGAGGGAAGTACCTATGGTTTTGGAAGGGTTGTTGGATAACCAAGTCGTGCCTGCACACACACACACACACACACACACACACACACACACACACACACACATGCACATGCACACGCACACAGCGAAGACTCCCTATACAGCTTTTGATTTGTTGCGTACCAGATCCAACCTTTTTTTATATTTTAAGCGCTTTGTATTTAAAGAATAGGAGTCGCCTATACCTCAAGAACGGTTCGTCCTTTGAATTGGCACCGTGCGTGCCACACATAGTCCGCCATCACAAGTGCCGACGGCCAAACATAACACCCATACGCAGGATCGAGTGCCTGTTCGGCGAACCATTAGTGATCGCATGCTTTTTTACGACTGGCATGCTTCTTTACTTGTTTAATGTAAACATCACACTTTTCATAGCCGTCATCAAAAGAGAGACGCTTTATACTTGAATTATATTCTGAGCTTGAGTACATGCAACTGAGCTGGTTAGCTTAGCCAGCTGCACAATACCTCTTTGTAATTGACTTCTGATCGCCCATTGAATGAAACTACGGTAACCCAAGAGAAACCCTTGTACAAGCCACGGAGCAGGAACATGCTGACTCTGTCGGGGACTGGATGTCTCTGTAGGCAAAATGGGAGGCTCTCAGTTGGGAAGATAGCTCTCATGAATGGAATACTCTCATTTACCATATCCATACATTTTTGATCCAGAAAGCACTAGTCAAGCTTACTTGATATCCACCGCATCTTCCTTGGTTTTTCTAGTCACGAAAGATAGCGAACTGACCGTCCAACAATTACTGCTATGACTGCATTTAGACTGTTCGTGAATGATATGATCAAGCGTTTATGGGCCTTTTTTTCTACTCTGAAACATGCAACTTTTTAATTTATTTTGCCTGGCGTTCCTTGTAGCGAACCCAGCTGTAGTATCCAGAACCAAAGAGAGCAAGGAAGATACCCAGGGCATTCTAAGTAGAGAAAAAGAGAATGACAAGAGCTATTAATCTTACGCACTCAATCGATCATTTGAAGCAATGGGTCCCCTTACCAAGTTCGACACAGGGTTTCTGAAGATCATAGCCGCCAAGAGAGTCTGGACACAGGCCTGGAAGGATAACAAATGTTTTAATATATAAAGTATTCGTATCCATATTTGATTCATTTCTTCTTTTACCTTTGCAGTGCCAGAGATGGTATTCGTCAACGCGGATGTATACTTGACCTGCAAGAAGACGGCAATGTTGATGGCGAAGCCGCTGATACCAGTCACCGTCTGTATAGGACAGCAAATGAGCTATATAGTCGTTTCCCATCGAACCCACAAAAGTAATCAACGTACCATCAAGATCCAGAAGCCCATATCGTAGATGGCTTCGGAGTATGTCAAGATATCCGAGAATTCGCCAGAGAAGAGAACAAGAGGGAACAGGAAGATGATGGCAAGCGTGGTGTTGTAATGGAGCAACAACCTGGTATTCGACGGAGAAGTTAACGCAACGTCTCTTTTACACGCTTTCCACTGTTTTTCTCTCCTACTCACCACTGATTGTTGTTAAGGACGTTAAGGGTTTTTTGGACGTAGATACCATAGAGCGCAACAAATGCGGATGAGCCAACACCATAAAAGATACCCGCCCAGGAAAAGTTGATCTCGCCATACGATCCAATCGCGAAACCAAGGAATACGATCAAGCATGCAATCAAGGCAGGGGCCGACGTCGTCTTACCAAGGATCAAATATGTGAAAAGAATAGTGAAGTTGATGGAGAGCGAACGTGCAACCTGTCCATCGTCATCAATCCCGACGTTAGCACCGAGTTTCTGTCACCACTACCTTGCCCCCTTCCCCAAGAAAAAGCCCAAGTCGCGCGATAAAACCGCAGTACCTGATAGAAGGTCACTTCAACGTATTTCAAGCAGAGATTATTGAGGGCAAGCATCATGACATAGACAAAGGTCAAAGGTGCGACGCGCTTTGCAACGTTAATATCGAATTCATAAGGCGGAATGACGCTGAAGAGCTTGTTGCTGCAGTATCAGGGAGAAAACAGATGTGAGACGCTCTATCTTGCTATCAAAAGACTCAAAGGTCTGCGCTGGAAACTTACGTCTTTCCAAGGTGAGCCCAGAGCAGTAGCAGGGCAAGGGCAACAATGAGCTGATACCAGGTGACAAAGAGGGCATAAGGGAAGTCGGAGCCACTCATGATGATCTTGTTGAGGAAAACGACGGATAGTGAGATGACGAAATAGAAGGAGACGACGGCAACAATGAGCCAAAGAGGGTGGTTCTTGTCCTTGGGGGCTGATGCAGGTGGAGGAAGGAAGGACTGGTCATCCCGGTCTTCTCTGAGACTCATGGGAATATCTTCAGATTTCGACGCCATCAGATGGTGGTGGAGGGAAAAGGGATAGGGAAGGAATATCGGAAACCAATTCTCGAAGGCTTTAAAACAAGCCAGAATAGGTTTCCAAATTTAGAACAGCTTTCTTTTTTCCTCTCAGTTTTTGGAAGTGCGCTTACCGTTTCAAAAAGCACGATCTATTACGGCTAATAGCAAAGTCTTGTTAGTTTTTCTGCTGCTGTTGCTTGCTGCTGTTGTTGCTTTACGTGTTTAAAGCGAGAAAGTTATATCCGGTTGCTTATTCGCATTGAAAAGAGATCCTATTTACTATTTTGTGCCGATCCGTTCAAAGGCGTTAAGAGGCTTATCAAAATCAATTCCGAAACCTGCAAACATTGAAATAACTTTACATTCAACTACAGCTGCCCTAAATCCTCGATTCCTCTGCGTCATAATCCTCGCTGGCTTTTATTCCCCCCCCATACGCACTCCTTTCTTGCGCGGGACGACCCGTCCATCCGTGCGCAAAGATCTACAATTTAAGATTATTGGTCACATGTAGAAAATTGCCTAGTTTCACCTCCTTTTTTATTGCTATGGATATTTGGAAACCATTCTTCGGGGTCAGAGCAGCGGGTATCCTAACGAGTAATTTGCACAGGCTCTGGTATCAGAAAACTCTAATGATTTTTTTTTCTAGCGCTGAGTCGGTAAAAAGAAAGTATACCTACACGAATGCCAGGCGGCTCAAATTGGATGATCTGTTATCTGCTGCGGTTGACACCTGCGCCTGAATGGTCAACGCCTCATCGCGCCATGTGCGTGAATTGTCATTTTTCTAAGCCGTACGGTATCGCTCCCACCCTACCTCGACATCATACTCTCTTTCTTGATCCAGTACAGTGGCCGCCCTCTAGAACGATATTCGTTACAACGGTATTTCGCTACAGCGGTGCACTTTGTGGAATCAAGTAGACCGGACAGGGTTTATTCCAACTCGTTATCATGATATGATTTGGTGGGAAGCAAGGGTGTCACTCTAACCGGCGGCCATTGTATGATGGTAAAAATGACCTGATCCTTCCCAACAACCTGCATTTGCTCCTTCAGTCGCTGTACGCCAAATTTTGGCAGCACAGCTATGCTCGTGGCCGAGGGATTTGGCATATCCCGACTATCAACTATCACCAGTCTTCCAGGCTATAGGCTTTGGAGGGCTGGCGAAGAAGAATTACAGTTCACGCTCTTTATAAAATTCAAAAGATGCAGGGCAACTATTGCGACCATGTCATCAAAATCATGGCTGCCCTAAACCATCGGTTGCTTTACTAAAATTGCGTGCTGTCACTCTAGAGAGAAAGGTATTACAAACGTTCCCTACATACATGTATACTTTGCACCTTGTCACTGCATCATTCCTAGCGTGTGCAGCAGTTTCTCTGAGCAATGCGACTGTTGCACTGACAGAGGAAACGTTTTGATACCACAGATGCCCATTTGACATTGTCTCTCCATGGGAGCATTGTCCACTACGCTTACTTTGCGAAGTCATATTCCTATCTGCTTTTTTTTTTTTAGCTATTGTCGATTTTGCTTCTAAACCTGCCATATTTCTCAGTTCTTCATCATACATCTATATCCAAGCGTGGGTTGGCCGAGAAGAGTCCTGTTTATTGCTGAATGTAGGAAGGCGATCCGTTCAACAGTAGACTGCTGGGATAAAAATATCTGTCGGTACACGATCTACTTATCACTTGGAGCCAAGAAGTGCTCCTCTGTAAAGAAACCCCACATGACAATAACAAGGAGACGTCAAAATGTTAGTCACCCAAACATAGAAGGACTGGATCTGGTACTTTTTTGTCCTGCTAGGCACAAGACGCTGTTTGAGACCCATGCCAATGGATGATTTATTATAAATAATTAAATATACGGGTAAGATGAAGAGGAATACAGTACAAGTTCTGTATTGAAGTATGTCAGTTGATCTGAATTCTGTCCGTCTCAGAAGGACAGTAAATCTGCGTTACGTAAGTGTATGAGAAAATGCAACCTCTTGAGCTTTGTCGTCCTTATCTTTTTCTTTTTACCTGCTGATTGGCGTCATAATTTACATTTGTGCTTGGTTTGTTGGCCTGCGATAAGAAGAGGTAGTTCCAGGCGACCTGTTTTTTTATTTTTAAATACCGGGAATGAGCAACAACGAGATGCGTGATTACATATGCACCCATCCTTCTTTGCAACTCACTTTTGCGACCCATTGATGGGTTTTCTCGGCAGGATGGAAGCAGTCGACATTGCTGAGTATAGCGCGAGTTACGTGCACATCAATAAGGTAGGTTCTCATCCATGGGCCCCGTTTTTTCCATGCACGCACGCACGCACACACACACACACACACACACAAACCCCCCACGGAGCTCAAACTCTGGTTACCTCAACAAGTCGATCGAGAAGTCCGCGATATTAAAGTTGGCGGGGCTAAAAGTGACCGCAAATGTACTGTTCTGCTCGGCGGAATACTTTTCATAGATACCCTTGAGCTTGTCATTATATGCTAGAGATGAATAAAGAATTTATACATTTCGGTTCAGAATCGAGAGTTAGGATGCATTGCTTCAACTTACCAGACGCAAGGGCAGTCATTGCCTCGCGATCAGAAGCCGATCCACTCGTGAAGCACATGCACTCGACTCGGTTGAGCAGTGCGTTCTTGAGACCAAGGAAAGGTCGGCAGTATTCTTCTCCCTGAGAGATATCGTACACAGGTGCGACAGGAAATACACCGAGAATGTTAACAAGCACCTTGGGAACCTCTGCCTTGATTCTGGCAACCGCGGCCTCGACATAGGTGCCATACTTATCAGCAGTTACTTCGCCGGAGAGAAGCGGATTGCACGAGGCACACTGGTCATTGCTTCCGATCTGAATGGTGATCATCTTCCAGTCATTGTTATAGTTCTCGCCACCGAGTGCCTTTAGTCCTAGAATTGAAGAAGAGGAATCGGTTAGCCGGCATGGGCGAGCTAAGATAGTTAGCAGTGATATATGTGCACTTGCTTGGAATCACATAGTCCAGTTCCTGGTCGAGATTCATTGCAAGTGCACCGCTCAATGCACCATTTCCTTGGTCCTTCTTAGGGTAGCCTTTAAACATGTATAAGCATGCGCGTGCAATTTGTGTTTTTTTTTATATTATAAAAAAGAAAAGAAAAGGAAAGAGTTAATCCAGGCCAGAAAGACGGTCCAGCTGATGCGCATATATTACTTACGAATGAAGTCAGTGCAAATGAGGTTGCCGTAGCAGAGCTCAGCAAGGTGAGATCCCACAGAAAGACCAAGTATATTTGGGCTATAGCGGCGGAGATGGGCCCCTAGTGAAATGGCACCACTGTCGCCGCCAAGAGTCCAGCTTTGCCCGCGATACTCGGTGATAGAGCTAGAGTTAAGAATGCTTGTGCCGCCAGGCCCGTCATTAATGCCCTTGAGAGCGAAGCCAGCCATGATACTAGAAGAAGGAAAAGAGATAGAGAGATTCAACATGCAGGACTCCCCGGGATAGATCCATGGCTTTATGGTCTCACCTATCACCAAGAGAGCCTACCAGCTTGATATCGTCAGGACGGAGGTCATAAACACTAGTGGCTGCTTCAGTACGGGGTGCCAGGGCAGGGCAATCATTGATCGAGGAAGCAGTAAGTGCAGATGCAGAATGAAGCAATGCAGCAGCAACAGAGAACAATACAAAGACGCTCTTCATGGTAAGCTGAAGTGTGGTGTTGGTGGCGGGTACTCAGTTTAGACTACATATTTATAAGAACATACAGTCGTACAAGAAAACAGGAAGAAAATCCGCGGGAAGTCTTCGTTGAGCTCTGCTAAACGCGAGAGGCAAAACTACCACCCGCTTGCTTTCTGATGTCTCTTTTGCTTCCAATATTTCCATCAAAATCGTGGTTCGAAACATGCTCTCCGCTAGTATCATGGTACTTTGACATCTCTCTCTCTCTCTCGCTTTCCCTGTAGATGATCGGTTCCAATGCTGGTCTTTCTTGTTGTATAAAACTTACCGTGCTGGGTGCTCTTGAAACTTTCACATTATTTTTGGTTCACAATGCGGGTAAGAAAAAAATTATGCCAGCTCTGTATGTGGTTTTTTTTTCTCAAGCAAAAGCTCGTTATAGACATACATGAATAACGCTTTAGAAGCAATCCCACGGCCATCAGGAGAAAAAGGTGCTACAGGGAGCATATGAAAATGAAAGTGGTTGCGCATATCGATCTGTACCTCTGAAAACAACTGGATGTGACGATAAATGATCGCGATATTAACGGGAGGTAAAATGAAATATTGGCGGGATGACACTGATCTGCAAAGCTTATAAGAAGGAGGAAGAAAGAATAATACTCGATACTAGTGATCTGCCTTTCTATCAAGTTTCCTAACAGCAGGCCCTTTGCGCGAAAGTGTAACTGCGCTTTACCACCGGAGAGAAAGGTGGGGTAGGGGAATTAATGTGGATGGAAGTACGTGTACGTCTCACGGCAAGTGTAGCACATCGAAAGCCCTGTGAAATATCGGAAGAGGAAAAAATGACAGAAACGCAGTATAGTTTCTGCTGCTAAATAAGGAATTAATCTTAACTTTGTGGCCCTGTATGCAACGCTTTCAGTGCGAGTCTTTTTTGGGAACATCTCACAGCATTATTAATAGAGCAGCTGATTCTTGAGGCTGGCTCTTCATTTGGTCACGGTGGGAATAGGGAAGGTATAGAAAGGTGGACGAGGCAGTGCTGTTCATAAACATGCACCAGCACACAGGCGCCAAGTATCAGCGAGGAGAAATGCCCTTCTTTTTTCTCATCACACAAAGAACAGGGTTCCACAGCCGAATATAAGGTTTGTCATGAAGCACGATATGTACCCTAAACAAATACATGCTGCTAGACAATCAGAAGCATATTGCCAACCACCTAGTTGCGATGAATGCTGCGCCCTGAAATTTTTTAGCGAGATTGATTGACATGATCCAGGGTGAGAGCATGGTATGGTATTGTGAGACAGAGATGGCGTGAACATAGTAGAAGATATGCTGGTAAGACGAAGCGACGCTTAAGCTGTATAGCCGAAAAGGGGGGACTCTGCCAAGCATAGAGAGAAACCTGAAAAGATAATCTGGGTACCTCACAGGAGACACAAAGGAACACGTTTCCCCACCTGATCGGCTACCTATCTTTTTGAATTACTAATTAAGGGCGTGCCGTTGCTTTGTCCTCTCTTTTTCGGGGCTTGTCTTGCCACTTCCATGATGCATTGTGGCACAGCATTGATCATTTACTGCTATGGAGACGAAGAGAAATACCACCTTGTTCACAATGTTCAGTTAAAAAAAGAAGAACTGGAATAGTTGGAAATTAGTGGAACGAGCCGTGGTAGCCATTACAGTACACTTTATAATAGTTTTTTTTTTTCCCTACAGTGCATGTTAAACAATGTTGAAAAGGCAATTATTTGACGGGTTGAATATTAAGGTAGCTAACACGAGAATGATATCATGTTACCGGATTAATAAACAAGTATGCATCGAATGTAAACACAGGTACACGGCATACGTTATATATCAAGAGGATCTCCATCTGAAATGGCTTTATTCCATTCGTAAACCACAATGAAAGCGTGTGGATCTGTAGCCTGAATAGCCGGCCAAGAGCCCATTATCTCTATCGTGAGTCAACGAGAGAAGATATTTGTGTATTATTCCTGACCTATGCTATCACCAGGCCCAGTGAAAACAAAATCTTATGAGATACTAAAAAGGAACAATTCCAATTTGTTATAGAGTGCCTAATCTGATGTGGCTCTGAGCGTATTGAGTAAGTTTTGTGCGTCTGCATCTTCCATGTGAAAGGTAGCTTGTCGCTTCGTTGGCTGTCGGCGCCGCCGCCTCGGTGCAGCAGAGTCTAGCTCGACTGACTTCAATTTGGCCAAAAGATTATCCATAATTTTTCGATCATCCTCGCTTGCATTGATATCTGGGACTTGGTGAAACGTTTTAGTCAGCCATACTGTAGCCTGTGGGGATGGTCCCCTGATACGTATGCACACATCCTTTACCTTCTTTCTTTTCCTGAGTGCGTCTACGCTGTAGGCGACTTTTGCGTAGTTCCTCCGCCTTTCGTCGCTTCTCCTCTTCCTCCTGCTTTAGACGCTGCTTCTCTTCTGCAAGTGCCGCATTCTTCCATTGGGCTGTAAATGTAGCGAAGATACTAAAGAATGCATCTGGTGGCATCGAGGTAGGGTTCTCCCCATAAAAGTACATGGTATCCTTGTATTTTGCCGTCATATTGATATATACCGTCTGCAGATCATCCATCTTGTTAGATGCCTCTTGCTGAAAAGCGGCCATCACTTCAGGAAACCGATCTCCTTCCTCAAGCTCCACATTCTTCCAATGCTGTTCGAGTTCTTCCTTTAATTCCACAATCCCGGTCATCATTTCCAGGTACTCCTCAATCATATCATCCTTGCTGGCCATTACTGCAACAGGTTGTGAGCGCTCAACGTGCCTACGCGAAAGGATGTATTGATGATATACCTCGAGAAGCTTGCCCAACATCCTTAAAATCATGCAAGAACTCGGCGAGATGCGGAAACTGCTGCCGTGTTACACCAACAAGCACTTGAAGAAGAGTCAAACTGCTGACATTTGAGGCTCTCATCTCTGCAAGCTTATTAATGCTTGCAATACGCATTCCGAATGCGCCACCTTGGAAACTGGTTGCATTCATGAAGTTGCCGACGAGCAAAATCAGCTGTTCCATACCAGCGTGTTTAGATCTATTCGATTTCTGTACGTTACCGTTTCCACTTACCCCTAAAAGTTGACGGAAATGCACAGAAGTACGTAGTATCTCGGAAACTTCTTGAACCACCGTCATGTTCTAGGTTTTCTTTTCATTTCAATATCTACCTCAAGTACTGTGTGTCCTCTTTCTGATGCTTACTTTGAGTATATGATCATACTTATCCAAGTACATCATCCGCAGCAGCATGAATCGAAGTCGCTCTTGATATCTGTAGATAGAAGCCATCTGTCCAGGAAAAATAGCTTATAGCTGCATTACTAGCCGTATAATTCATGTTTCGTTACCTCAACTGTGAACCTTTCTGGGTCGTCCAACTTTTTGAGCTCGTCCTCTGGCGCATCCTTATATTTTCCCAACATCTTGATTTCTTCGGGATCACTGGGAGCTGTTGCCTTGAGGTTTTTAAGGAACGTTTCGGTACATAGCACATCATCCATACGAAGGACAGCCCGGCGCACTTGTCTAAATGTCATTGTTTTTGTCTTGTGAAGGATCGATAGACCTTCGCTGAAATTCAGCCAGTGTATCACACTTCAAATCGTTTTCTGTGTGTGCGTGTGTGTTTGGAACAGGTCAGGTACTCACGGATATTTTGGGCATTGTCCGGCTTTAAAAATTTTATAACGTCCTTGCGCTCCTCAAGATTGGCCTTCAAACGTGTCTCTAAAAAATTATTGACTTTTGCAGGAAAAAGATGCTCTAGGCTGTTAAACACTCCAGAGTTATCCAGGATGTCCTCTAGCTCTTCCTCGTCGATGTCATTCGTTTTCCATATCGTATTATTAATATGGATAGCCTCAATCTTTTGCCACTGTAGGTTTTTCAGCTTGATCTGAGGGTAGTGACGCAAACGTTTTCGCGGTGGTCCTGTTATTGGTGCACCAGGTCCCATCAGCCCTAGGGTCAAATCAGGTTAGACCGTGTAGGGGATTGTCTTAGTCTACCGCTCACCTGGCGGAGGAGGAGGAGGTCCACCTATCCCTACGGTCGGAAGAATGTTATTTCCTTAAAACTATGTCCACGCTATAATATACCTGGTGGTGCTGGTGGCGGTGGCGGTGGTGGTAGTCCGCCAAGGCCTGTCGCTTTATTAGAAAATGATGCAAGTGACGTTAATATGCCGATGATCGCTTACGAACCTGGTAATGGCGGCGGCGGCGGCGGCGGTCCACTAAAACCTACTTGATTTATTAAAAACAAGTCCTCCTCCCATACGTATGACGACAAACCTGGCGGTGGCGGTGGCGGCGGTGGCGGTGGCGGTGGCGGCGGTGGTGGAAGTGCCGCTTTGAGTTCTCCTATAGCCCAGTGGTAAAAATTAATATTAATCGCGTTATCGTCGAAGATTGCGCTACGAACCGGATGGTAAGGGAGGTGACGGCGCGGATGGCACAGAACCCGTTTGATCTCCTAAATCATAGCGTCATTAACTTATCTTATCATAAAACACTTATATACCTTTGTCCAGGGAGTCCAGTTGAGACGAAGTTGTATCATTGAGTTTTGAGTCTATCATTTGTTGCTTAATTGCATGAGAACGGTGGTTGCACCCACTGGCATGAACAGATCTTAACAGACCTGATGTTGGCGATGGCCGCTCTGCTTTCTCTTCAAGAACATTGTGATGGGATGGAATGGGCATGGAGGGTGCACCAGAAACATTTAGCTTGGAAGCTTGGGGCAATTTTTCATTTCCATTAGGTATTTGTTCATGCTCCAGACCTGTCGTTCTTTTTGACTTAAGGTCAGCCGCTTTTCTAGCCTGCTGTGCATTAGGACAACGAAAACAACCATAAATAAGAGCGTTTTTTTACCTCTGTTATTGAATCACTTGAAACAATCCAGTCGCCTCCCATGATGAGACCGGGCGATAATAACTCCTTCTGATCGTCTTCCTTATCTTTGTAATGAGAGAGTCTGTCTTGTAGCATTGCGATTGTATTACGCGATGTCTTCAGTAATGCGCGTAACGATATAATTTCCAGCCGCATTGTCATCACATTGCCTATTCCTACATCAGCCTCACCTATCATATTTACTACACAAAATCGAACTTACGGCGGGTTTGGATGCTCTCTTGTATCGGATTATCTGTTTTCATAGATCCCTTGAGACGTTCAAGCTCTGTCTGAAGCTCTCGGTTTTCGGCCTCTAAATGAAGAGCCTTTTCCCGAGCAGCTGATGCTTCTACCTCAACTTCGCGCAATCGATCCAGCTCGGAAAACTTTTCGACAAGGTTCCCAACTGATATTCCAAACGTTGACGTAAAATCCTTTCCAGAAACACCCACCCGTCGATCCATGACAACTTGATCAACAAGATCGCTAATCATGTGATGATAATGTGTCCTATAGAATACATGGTTCGTTTCGTAAGATGAAGCAGATTCACTGCTTTCCCATATTACCTACTTCATGTCCGGATCGCCCTTTATGAGGAGCATTTTGCGCAAGGTGGATGACAAATGATCCTGTGCCCTTGGTGCGTCGGCGATACTATTCAACACCTGATCCAAAATCTCTACGGGTTCTGAGATATCCGAATATGCAGAGATCTCATCACCAAAAGCGTCATCATAATCGCTTTCTGCGAGTGATTTATAAGTTTGAACTTGGCTGATCAAGTATTGACTGTTGGGATTCTCCAGCTTTGGTATGACACGCATGAGCCCAGCCGCATTGAATTGATTTCTAAGATGTATTCGTTCATGAGTCTCGCCTGGAGCTTTGTTGATAATAACATTGACAAGCATCATGTTGGACAACTAAAAAATCTAAAGCAGTAAGAATAGCGTCAGGACTCTTATGTAGACTGAATTGAAGTACCGCATATTCCAAGAAGTGTCGATCAGGACCATCAAGCAGGACCAAGTCGTCATCTTTATTATCAAAGGATCCTTCGTTATCGTGCATATCGAGCGTATGCTCGAGATCGCGAATCCACGAGTTAAAAGGGGACACATCGCCGCGTTGGTGCTGGAGTGATTCAAAACCCCGCAGAACATGGCCATGGCCGATAGGATGTTCACAAAGACAGATGTAAGAGAGCATATCACATACGATTTTCTTCGTATGCGTGTTAGGGCACAGCACCGAAAACACCAATGCTTCAACATATTTGTGATTTGCGACAACTTCCTGGGATCCCCACTAGCAACAGACTTTGTGTCACAAAAAATATAAAAACAATATCAGCTTTCATGTTACCTTGGTGTTCACAAGCACCCTGAAGCACTTCACCATCTCGACTTCCAAATCTAAGGTTCTTCCTTCCCTATATATAGAGCCATCGATGTAGCCGGGTGTATGCAGTATTCTCCATTTCTTTTGCATACCTCTCAGCTTTTTTGTTTAATCCGCTGAGACGATGAGATAAAACGTAGACGCCCTTGAGATCAACAAATTTGACAACCCATCTGCGATAGGATGACTGCGGCGTAAGTCTGCTTGCCGAGCGGCCTTTCCTCCCACATGACCCGCACTCACCCGATCGGTCGCGTGCGAAGCTCGATCTCCAGATGGTGTAAGAACGCAGGTGTAAGGTTCTCAACGTCAGGTGCCATAAGTCGCTGAATAAAATACTCAGGCACGGATCTGTCCACGCTAGATCCCATGCTCTGCAAACGATCTATCGTCGCTGACCAAATCTCCCCCGCCTTCTCGGACCACAGGCTCAAAAGTGAGGTGTCCTCATCCTCGTCAGCTATGACTCCTGTGGCGGTTCGCTCTGCTTTGGGATCCTGTTTAAGCAAAAGCCATTTCTTCTCGACATCCCAATCAAGCATGATTCGGAGCTGCCGCTTGTCACGGACATCGCGCCGATTCTGCAGAGTACAAGTAAGCTCAAACGCATAATGGCATGGCTTCGGCTGTTGCTCACCAGCATTTCCTCAAACATAACGTTAACTTGCTCTGGCGGGGGCATAGGCCCGGGATCGACGTCAAGTGAGCGTCGTCCATCAACGGACCCGCGCCCTGAGATTTATGCGTTTCAGCACAATAGGCAAATGAGCGAATTGTAGTTCAAATTACCCCGAGAAAGTGTTATTTCTTCAGCAGGGCCCGGCGTTCTCGACCACCGCCGTGATCCGAACATGTCAAAAAGATCGCTCATGAAAGGATAATGTTGAAGGGAAGAAGTGCAAGTAGGCTGTACGACATCGTTTGTTTTTTCATATTCAGTAGACTTTTTTTCTCCAATAGCGTTTGAGGTTGCGCATTGGGCATAATGTCGAATACGTTAGCTTATCATGGGTGCACCACCCCACCCTCATTTACCCATATTCGCAAGATCCCTATGATATTATTGGAGATGGGCAGGGGAGCTGAGAAGATACACTTCTTCGTCAAGCACATAGTCCAAGACACCCAGGACTGCCGCGCCCCGCCTTATGGACCTCTCAGCCAGTACTAAGCTCTACGTATCTCATATGGGATAGCGCAACACATACTTCCACACACCACCATGGTGATTTCTTTACTCCGATATCTCTAGCACTCCACCGTGTGTACAGTGGCCGCCCGTTATAATGACATTTGTTACAGTGATATTTCGCTATAACGATACACTTTTACGGAGCTATATTGCCCGGGCAGGGCATATTCCAACTGGTTATAGTGATATGATTTGGCCAGAACCAAGGGTATCACTATAACGGGCGACCACTGTAGTATACCCGTGATACTCAGAACAACTTCCCCATGTACTGAAGCTGTCGACATGTTCAGGGGATCCAGGTGCATATGTAACCCTTTCCAAATGCGCCAACGACTCTTTGCCTTATATATTAGCTCTAGCTGTATATGTAGAAGTATTTCGTCCATGTCTACGACGTATCAATGCGACTCTGTTAAAATAATCGACCTGAGCCCAAGGACTTGTTGACTTTTATCCGGCCACCATTGGGATGTTTTTTTTATATGTCTTTGTTCCATTTTCTTTATGGACGCTTCCCCGTTACTGGAATCACATTGAGCAGTTCCAAAGTCGCTTTATGATAGTATCTTCTCTGATTTCATGTATATGGTATATTGAATACAGTAGCTACCCGTTATAGTGATCCCTTGATTCCGGCCAAAATCACAACGCCATAGCGAATTTTCATGATAACGAGTTGGGAATACACCCTGACCTGTCAATTATAGGTCCACAAAGCGTATCACTCTAGCGAGATATCATTATAGGGGGCATTCACTGTAATTATTGTTCCGCAGATAGCCATTGAAGTTAGGAAAGGCGTCATAGAAATGAGCGAGAAACAGAACGTCAGCGTCACGAATTACATGGCATCTTAGCCTTCCAGTGGTCAAAAGTTGACATGCATTAATCCCTCAAGGGCAGTATCAGGAACGGTTGAACTCGCTCCCAAGAAAAAAGGTACAACGCTGGTTGACGTACGCCTCTGCAAACAAGCGTCGTTATACTCAGGAATACAAATAAACAAGAACCAGATGCAAGCGTATGCAAAACCAGGACGATGTGATGACCCCGCTTTATTCTGGGTACGTGGTCATTTGCTGTGGATTAAAAAATGTTTCCGCAGGCAAAAATTTTCAGCGTGCGTATATCATACGACCTCTTTAAGAGGGGGCGACGCGGTTGGGAAAACAAGGGGAAGGAAGCGGATGTTTCAGGCTGGCTGCAAAATAGACCCAGTTTGCAGTGTTGGCCGCAATTTACCGTTCGCATATAGGGATACGAACTGCCCTGTTAGTGTCTGACGCACGGTTTCCCTAAAGGTCTGTAGCAAGGCGTCCTCTGCGGTATTGATAAAACAGAGAACCGATTTATTGATAACCGACGATGGGAGGCCCAAAAAAAAACAAGATAATGCAATTCCCCTGCCAAATTAGGACAGTTAAGTTCTGTTTTCCAGATAAGCAAAAAACCGAATGCGGGCGTAAAAGCATTAATGATCCGCGGAGAAGATAAGCGCTGAGGACGTCCTTTCCCGCGGGCTCTGTGTAGAAGGCCATGCTAAAGCGGTACTTTGAGGGGGGATTCCTTTTAGTATTTGCATCATGCGGTCCTTGCTTTTTTTAGAGAGCTGCTTCTAAACGATAGTCATTCAAGATAAAAAGGGTCAAAACAACGCGCCAACTTGCAAACCATTAATCCCTTTTTTCTTTTCTTTTTATAATAACATGGACCCAGGGTACAAACTTCTCCAGCATATCAAGACCTTCCCCAATCTTATTAACGAAGATCCGAGTGTCGTGACTCCCAAGAACACAAGCTTTCTGGACCTTCCCTGGGAAAACCTCTCAACTCTGCTTGCGTCAAAACAACAGCAGATTGCTGCTACTACTACTACTACTGCTGCTGCCATGGGTCGCCGCGACTCATCCACCAGCGTCGACTCTTGTTCCTCTTCTGACAAAGAATTGGGCAACTGGGACTCAATGACAGGCTTCCAGGATGCTGAACATACCCGTCAGTAGATTAGTGCAGCTATTAATTCCACCTCCGCATGTACACTATATACCAATGACCTTTCCTAAATCCATCTTCAGCCTTTTTATATCACTCCATATCCCAACTACACTTTTTATTCAGTAAAAAGAAAAGCTTAAGCATCCAGCAACAGAAAAGAATGAATTTTTTGGTTTGATTGTCGTTACGTACAAGAAGTCGCAAAAAAAGATTGTATAGGGTGTGCTATCAGCACACTAGGTCCATCAAAAACAGTTGATGAATGCACCCGTCTCAGCACGAGAAACACATCCAGTGCTACGTGCCTGACAATAACCACAGCAGGTCAATGGATGTACAGCCCCTATATTGAAGGATATCTTCAGCTTATGCGTAGATGTTTTACATTTATCCACCCAATCCATCGTAATCGTTAAGAAACTAACGCTATATGAATGGTTTATTTACAAGAGAATCAAGTGTCAAACTCGAGAGACAAGCAGTTCAGTGACGCAGCAACGTCATCGACCTCAGTTTCGCCATCCTTGGAGAATGAAAAACGTTTCAGGTTTACACGACGATTCCTGAAGCCATAATCAACCTGCTTCTCTTTGGATGCTTCCAGCACCTCTTCGTTATCCGCATCCCGCATTATGGTATCATCACTGCCTCTAGGTTGCGCGTACCATACTGCTCTGCTGAATCTCTTCCACAGGCTTCTCGGCCCAATCCAACGAAGATCTGGCAGCATATCCTTCAACGGCTTCTTTTCGGCCTTACTTATTGCTCGCTTGTTTGTCGGAACCTGGACCATAAACGTAGAGAGGATCAAGGCCTAGTTTTTTTCAACGGTCCAACTTAATAACAACGCTTCTACGGTGTATGGCGTTGTTGCTGTTGCACGGACTCACCACGAAATAGAACACGAGCACTCCAAGCATCGCTTGACTGAGTAAGGGCGACGAATTCCAGTATCGAAACGCAGACAAGATACCAATTCTTGTAACATAGAGGACGCGTTGGACAACCTGTAAGAATATATGAATATACACAAAGTTTGCTGCCTTGATATTAATCCACCCAAAGGCACTTACCAAATAGAAGCGCCATCGTTTTATCCGACGAGGCTCGAAAAAAGTCTTTGATACTTTATAGTGCCAGTCCATCCAGAGGAAAGAAAGTAGCCAGAAGATGAGGAGCGGAAGCAAGCCCTGCGCAGGATCTTTTTCGCAATAACCATTATCTGCCATGGTGAAACATGCAGCCATGCGTAGCCAAAGCTGCAGGGAAGTGCCGATCTTGAGGAACAATGATACGGAGCTATCGTAGATGATGGAGCTCCATGATCGGCCTTGCGCTTTCGTTGTGATTGTTTCGAACATCTTCTCCAGAGCCATTTGCAGATTCTGCATGTCTTCAGGTAGCGTATTGCTTTCCTCTGCCGGCTGAGAAAAATAGTACGCTGTTTTTGCTTGTTCATCAGTGCTCTCTCTCTCTCTCTCTCCCTCCGCGGTAAACCATCTATATACAAAAACACAAACCAATCCACCCACCCGTTTAAAACATACCATGCGCACAAAACAGTAACACTAGCCCATGCAACAGGCCCCACATCCACATGCGTGACTGATACTCCTCTCTTGACAGCTTGCTTGGAGCCTTGTTGGACTGACCCCAGGCGAACGTCTCGAAAAGACGTAGCTCATGAAAAGAGCCTTTATGCGCGGCCAAAACAGTATCGACTTTGGATTGACAATCGTCGCACAGCCGGTATTTTTCATCGAGCATGCGCCTATAGTCGTCCACCGTCTTAACATAGTGGTTGTACCTCGGGTCCTATATATATATATATGATCGCCCTTTTGAGTACGTAATCAATCTCCTTGAATGCATATCCTAACTAACACACGTACACTTTCGTCTGGGATATATTCACTCATCACTTTGTAGATATGGGATAGTTTCTTCTGACATTCTTCACAAATCGTCTTTTCTGGGGAAGAGATAAGATGTGCGTTATCACCACCTCTAGCTGGCTTTACTGGATTACAGCATAGAGCGTGAATGGTCAAGCGTCGTAAGAGCGATCGCTGCTTCCAGTTGTCACTTACTCGGACGATTCAGTGAGGCATCGTGCATGGGTGGCAGATTGTCGATGATTTCGCCATTCTATTATATTATATATGAGAAATCAGAAGCGATGATGCCGAATATAAACCAATTGCCTTGTCTCGGGCGTTGATGCAATCGCAATTGTTGCAATGCCAATACTCCTTGGTTTCCCTGCTACCGGGGAATAGCTCTGTAGGTTGGTTGCAATACCAACAGGTTACTCGCACTGGAACATTGACCAGATTGAGGCGCCCTAGTAGTAGCATGAACCAGGACGTTTGCCTGTGCGCCATTCAGTATCGTTCCAGACTAACAGGAGAGATCCCAACCAGTCACTTTTATACATTTTTCGCTCAAAGCCATTCTTTTAAACCAGCAAACATTGCTAAATTGAACAGACGGATCCTCTTTAACCGCCCCCTTTATCTCCCATCAAATGTTTCGCGCTTCTATTAATGTATCTCTAAAACTACCTGTCCTTCATGAATGTGATTAATAGGAATTTTTTAAATCCATGCTAGCATTTAATTCTCGAGATGTACAAATAAAGCAGTGCGACTCTAAGCATAAAATAAACCCCGCAGAGTTAATAAAACGGTCAGCTGTTCAAAAAGATTCAGCATGAGAAGCATGGCTAGATACTTGTACAAAACATTCTGTTGCTTTTTAAACAAAAGATAGATTGGAGTCACCATGCTTGGTATGCACAGCAACAACGGAGCCGGTGTCTTTTTCTTTGTAGTAGCCAGCCTTGGCACTGCGGCTGTACTTGATGACGTGAACATCGGCTGGATTGGGAGCACTCACCGAAGGCGTGCCCTCGAGCAAGCTGTGGACGGCAAAGTCACCCTTGTAGGTATCCGCAGGCTAGAAAGGAAAAATAAGTAAGCGAGGGGATTTCAGATTTTTCCTATGCACCCTTACAATCGCAACAGAATTGTGACCTTTGCCGACAGCGGCACTGATTTTCACAGCCTCATCTGCAGGGACGACCTGAATTTCGGTGCTTCCTCGGACGACACCGGTAGACAAGCGCTGCGTGGTTTCAAAAGAACCACGGATGTGGCCCGCGATGACTCCCAATTTAGCAGCCTTGGCACGGAGACCCTATCAAGAGAATAAGTCCTCCTTCAGCATACAGAAACACACCAAACTGTTGCCGCATTTGACCTACATCGAAGTTGAGGTAACCACGGCCGACGCCGGCAACGAACTTCTCAAACGTAACACCCGAAATACTCTTGTCGCCGCTAACCTTGGCCTGCTTTGCACGAAGTTTAAATTCCTCAAAATCGTGGACGTTGGATGGAAAGACGACGTTCACGATGTATTTCAGACAGAGATCGCCCGGTGTCTTATGGAACGGAGGTGGTGGAGGATGAGGAAACGAACGATGGGGATGATGGTTGTGCTTGAGCTCGATAACAAACTGACCCTTGTGATCAAAGGCATCAACATCGACCTTTTTGAGAATAAAATCACTACCGTGGAGAACAGTGACATTCACAGCAACAGAATCCACGTCGTTGCTAACGGATTTTGTAAACACCACGTCGCCAGAGTCTGCGAAACTGTCGCCAATGAGCACAGCAGCTCGGCCGAATTCTTCTGGCGAGAACTTGAAGACTGTCGAGGTCGCATTCAATTCAACCTCAGGAGGGCAGAACGATGGAGGTGCGGGAGGGAAGTGAGGGCGCTCATCATCACCAAGCTGTTCTGCAGGAACGAAATGGTTGACAGCTTCTGGAGGAGGGGGAGGCGGAGCAAAGCAAGGACAACCCTTGGACTTTTTATGGTGCGCACTATCGGACTCGTCGTTGTGATGGTGGCAATGGCCGCGTTGATGGTCGCCCTTCTTATCGTCGTCTCCATGATGCTTATGGGAGTGACGATGATGGTGATGATGACGGCCGTGTTCCTTTTTCTTATCATCCATGAGTTCTCCGTCCTTTTGCTTAAAAGGGCGGCGACTGTCAGATTGGGCGCAGCATTCGGGGGCGAAGTGAGGACGATGGTTAGGGCCGACGGACGAGTGCAGCTCTCCAAAGAAATCATCCAGTTCTTTCATTTGGGCAGAGCCTGGAAGATCTGAGGGATAGCCAAATTCAGCAACCGGGCGTCCATGGTCGGTTCGCATGGGAGACATTGTCGACTGGCCGTCATTCTTAAAAACACTATGAATGTTAGTTTCATTTGGGATTACCAGCTTCATGACGATGATTACACTAGAGAAAACAGATGCGCCCATCGTGAAGATGTAACCGATGGCGGCACCCAACATGATAAACTTGACCAAGCAGAAACCTAACCATGAGGGACAACAGACTGAGTGTAGATATTCTCGGCAGAAGAAGTGTTTGGTAAATAGTGTACATACGGCGGCGTCGAGGTTGGCCGTTCACACAGCATTGATGAAATGGTGCAGGATTAGGTGCAGCTGGAACGACGCTATCCGTGGTAGGGACAGCAACGTAATCGACTTTCTTCTCTTCCATGAAGTTGATATCAAGGAGGAAAAAGAGGAACAGAAATTAGGGATTTTACCTCCCGCCCGGGCCAAAATCCCTGTTACTCCCCGCTCTCATTTGTGCAACAAGATATGCCGAGTGCAACACATCTTGGCTTGAAAAGAGAAAGAGAGACAGAGAGAGAGGAAGAGGAAGAGCGTTTGCGGTATTAGACTGATCTTATCTGCGTTTGATGGACCACAGGGGCTTTCCCTAAGGCTCTCGTTCAGCAATAGTATGGGAAAACCAAGACGAAACGCATCATCACGGCTCTGGGTTAGTTTGGCTACCTCCTTTATTGGGACATTCTGATACTGACATCGTCCTCAATATAGGTCATGATATCTGAGAGCATGCTTTGTAGACCTCTGGGTTTTGCTTTACGTTATAAATTGCTCTCCTTCCAGCGCAGGACTCAAAAAGACATTTAGCAACTCGATGGTGAGCCACAATCGGCTGCATAGTCAGGCTAGAGCGCATGAGAGAATCGAAAGATGGAGAAGCCATGAGAAAAAAATTGCTGAAATGAGAGCCAAACGCATCAGGTCAGATCCTTCAGTGCCTGCCCAAACGGGGGGTGGGGTGGGGCAACCCGCCTGTTGATAAGGACATTTGTCGGAGAAATACTGATTGACATCATGAAGCTCTTGATAGCAGAACAAAGCCCGTTGCTCTGCGCAAATTGATATCCCCTGTGTGTTCAAAATGATCCTTGCATAAGCTCATCCTTCACCGCTGTCCGTCTTTCAAGGTGTAGTGGGAGAAATATGAGAAGTGAAAGCCAAAAGAAAAGAACGGAGAAGCTGTGGCTTGTTTTATTTTTTGTCTTCTTCATTCCAAAGTGTGTGGGGGTGGGGGGTGGGGCGTTGGAGTCACGTTGACGATGACGGCTTTTTTTTTTTGAGGGAAAAAAAAGCGGTTGAGATTTTTCTGAATTCAAACAAGTGTGCCTTTCTCCCTCTTCTTTGGTTCTCCGATACTCTGGTACATTTTGCGCTTTAGGCGACTGGTCTACCTCCTCCCTCACCTGGCCTTGTGGTAGTTGCGTCTTACTGAGATCAGTTCTCACTGTTACAGCAAGTATTGAAGTGTATTCTTTTGTACTCTACTGGAGAACACGTATTCTATTGCCACATTTTGAGAAATCGCCATCTGCAAGCCGTGCGTTCGCCATTTCGTTGATTGAAAGTAAGACTATGCGAAACCGCGCTTGTTCTCAAGTTTTTAACTGCTTTCGGTCTTGCACTTTCAATCTTCTCAGAATAAGATAATGCAGTTCGTCCACACCCCATACTTCCCTGGCTACTCAACTGCTCCGCAGCAGCAGCAGCAACCACAAGAACAGCAACAGCAAGAGCAGGAGCAGCAGCAGCAGCAGCAGCAGCAGAAGCAGCAGCAACAGCAGCAACAAGAGCAACAGCAAGAACAACAACAGGCTCACTCGTCGTCCCAGTCACCGGTCACTGCAACCTCGCAAGCAGAACAAAAACCTCAGCCGACCTCAAAGTTGAATATTCCTGTTGCTATGCAAAGTTTCGTGACCACCCACGGCAGGCCAAAGCGAAAGCAGGTGAAGAATGCATGTGGTACGTACCTCTTAATGGCAACCAGAAGAAGGGGAGAAAAAGAAGTCGATGATTGTCAACGCTGAACAATGCGGCAGTAAACTGTCAAAAGGCATGCAAGAAATGCGATGACGGTAGACCTTGCCAGCGTTGCATAAAGTACGGTCTTATCGATACGTGTGCCAACTCCGTCCGAAAAGAACGTAAGAAGGGCATCAAGCGTGGCCCGTATAAGAAGCGAAAACAGGGTAAGGTGGGATGGAAAGGTCTGATAATGATGGGAGAATTTAAATGAGATGTGATAGGCGATGGCTCCACAGGCGAGTCACCCGCTCCAGCCGCGCCTCCTTCATCACTTCCTGCGGCCTTGTATGCTCCCACAACGCAGGCTGCTGCTGCCGCTGCTGCTGTCGCCGCTGCTGCGGGTGTGCGCACAAATGGCGTCCTAGCGTATCAGCCATTCCAATCCGGCTCTTATGATGCCTTCCATGCTGCAGTTAGCTATCAGAACTCGGCTTCTATCATGTCCCACCCGTATATGGTGCCTGCTGCTATTCAGCAAATGTATCCTACGAATTCCATCCTCTCATACCAAGCTGCCATGAACATGCTTTCTCCGCAGCACGGCCAGTCATCTTCGAACATTTATGGCTATCGACCTGACAGCACCCCTCAGACGACATCCACGACGCAGCAGGCGGAAGACCAGCAAGACAATGGACAGAAGGAGCAGCAACAACAGCAACAGGGATCACACGAGGGCAGTCCCGCAAGCCCTACGGGCGCGAGCACACCCAACAATGGAGTCAAGGTTGAAAATGCACCCGAATCAGACGACGAGAGGTCCAAGTTGAATATCCTGTCTCAACTCTGCAGCGCTGTTCTTGACCGGGCGCCCAATCCTCCACCAAAGCAGGAGGATCGTTCATCACCACAGCCATCGTGTGCCGAAGCCGAAAAGTCAAAGTCGGTGACGCCTACTGATAAGGACGTCCCGGCGAAGCCCAAAGAGTAAGCGTGTAGCCCCAGGGATTCTGATACAACAGGAAAAGAGGACTAACGCCGTTTCTTTCTTGGCTTTTCTGCAGAGATTCTCCTTGCTAGTATCGGTGTTTTTCCCTTAGGAAGAACAGTCCCATACTCCCCACTCATGCTCAACACACGAAAACGCACCCATTCACAAACCACACACCCGAACCCTTCAAACATTCCCTTTTGCTTAGATAGTATGTCGCAAAAACAAACCACGTTCCGAAAAAGAAAAAATAAAGAAAACGGACTGTCGATCCCGACGACGTCTAGCAAATGGTTGAAAATGGATATGGAATCTATGTTGATGGTATTTATCTCTATGTCTATGTACAGCTAAATTCTACATGTCGAATGATGATGGGATGGGAGAGGGCAAGAACCCGGTCAAGGGGTGGTGCTCGAGCTACGCAGGCGATAGTTGTGTCTTTGTGTGTAGTTCGGCCGAGGACGAAGGGGAAGGCTCTGGCGACGACGACGCGTCAGCCGGGGCAGTTGCGGGAGTGGGGATGGTCAACGGATCCGGCAGCCGTGTTGGCGAGGGAGCGCGCGGCGGTGAGGATGACAGGGCAAAGTTGGGATTTACGGTTGGGAGGACGAAGCCGCCCGGGCCGAGGAACGGGCTGTGCTGGGGCGATGGGTGACGCTGACGCTGCTGGCTCGCCATATCCTCATAGGGACGAGGCGGTACGTAGTGCTGGTAAAATTGATATAGATGCTGCTGCTGCTGCTGCTCAAGGACGAAGGGCGAGAAACCGCCAGGACCCAGGCCCGGGTAGTGGGGCGGACTTGCCGGATCGGCGGATGGCATTGGCTGCGGTGTCAGGTGCGGCGGCGGCGGATAAGAAGAAGTTGCAGCGGCAGACGCCGTCGGATGCGAATGGCTAGAAATGGTTACCTCGTCCGGCTTGTATACAGCAGGCGAGGAGACCGACTGAGAAGAATAGAAGGACGACGACGATGACGTCGTCGTGGTCGGACTGCTGCGACCAGACGAATGGGCGCTTTCGATCGGACTGTGCGGTTCACTTCCTGTAGGCAGCTTCGGTAATTCCTTGCCCTCTGCAGGGGCGGGGGCAGCTGCCGTGGCCGGCGGTGCGACCACAACGAGCGGGTTTTGACCATGGTGGTGAGATGTAAGTGTTCTGCGAACTGTGGCCGAATCCGGGTGCCAGTTGGTAATCGCACGCTTTGCGTCCTTGACGATGCGTGTGGTTTGCTCGGTGCCTATCGGGATGATACGCGTTAGGACTACCCAACGAGAGAAGGCAGGTGGGCGGGAGCCAGTGAGCTTACCATGGTATGGGGGCCTCGTCATGCCCGGCTGAACAGGAGTGACATCCAGCTCGTCAACAATATACTTGCCAAAGGATGCAACAATATCGATCTTGCTCGCCATCTCGTGCATCGTGTTCAGAAAGAGATAGAGCGCTTCGCGCATGGCAACCCGCTGGAAGTTGCTTGCGTCGGTCATGGGTCCCAAGCTAGCCTCTTCGTGCTCCACAAGCTGCTGCTTCAGCTCCATGAGCTTGTCTACCTGGCCCGGATGGTTCTCCTCGTGCTTTCGAATCGTTTCCTGGAGGCGCACAGTCGTGTCGTTGATGCTAGCGATCAGAGCCTGCTTTTCGCCTAGCGTCTTCATGGTCGCCCTGAATTGCTCAGACTGACCAGCAACGTCGCTGTAGATAGACGAGGCCATCTCGATCATGTCACCCACCTTGCTGCCGACGTCCTGTTTTAGGATGATCAGTGACTGTTCCAATGATCCCTTTCCGTATAGGACTTACTGCCATGGCATCGCCAAAAGGGCGGCAGGAGAGCTTGAGTTGGTTTGCGATTGTGTGGTGCGAATCCGCAATCTTGACCCACTCCTTGACCATTTTGCGTTCGCTCTCGAGGAGGGGGCCAAACGACTTGTCCTCCGGTGCATTTGATTTACCATCGCTTAGGCTGCGAGTGTGGAATAGGTTGAAGGAGACCATATACAATTGATGTGAAAGAAAAAGAGAGTTAATCGAAAAAAACGTTTTCTATTTAAACTCTTTTTTTTTGTTCCACATCCCCCCCAACTGTTCTCCTTCGAAATGCTCCGCACTTGGCATCCCGGCAAAGGGAACCTGTACAACAGCGATCCCCATCACTTTCATTCGTTGCGTCATAATTCACCGTTGCATGTCCATGGAAAGGGGGGGGAGGGAGCGTGCATCCGGTTTTAGTAATTTTTGTTCTGCGCAATGTTATCATCACACCACCGTTTGCGTCAACAAACTTTTTGTGCATTTTTCTTGGCCCATCCTTCATCTCTCAAAAGACACCCAAAAAAAAAATAAACAGGTCGCTGGACGTCCATCTTTTGGTGGTATACACAGCAAAGCTTTTCCTCTCTTCCTTGGGGGAGGGAAGAAAAGGACTCGTACGACCGATGGACTTCTCAGTTCCGATTACAGAAAGGGACCCGCTTGTGCTCGGCCACCTGTGCTATTCTAGCAATTTTTTTTTCGCAGCAAACCAAACGCCTTTATTTCGTTTCCACGTGGTGGCGTTCATTTTACTAAAATGAATCTTTTGACTCCCCTCCCCCCTTTTTTTTCTTCAAGGTTCGATAGCTTATCCCTCATTTCCCGCCGTTCATTGGTTCATTTGGCAAATCGCATAAGCAGAGAAATGCTTAGCTGAAATCCCCAAAGCGGGGATGTACAAGAGGAGTTTTTATTTTGGTGTCCTAGTGCTACTGTACATACACACGCTATGGGGCGGGGGAAAGGAAAGAAACCTGCAGCTATGTGCTCGTTTTCTTTCTTCCGTCCCCCTTGGCATTGACATCCCGTTCCATCTCTCGGTCACTGTGGCCACGATGTGGAGATTGCCCTAGACGAACAAAGAAGCTGAGCCACAGCGGACTGCCCATGACTTGAAGGAAAAAAAAGTTACGGGTGCAGTCAATGCTGTGTGTGCCATAAATCGTAATAATCTGATGATGTTCTCTGCATGCGCGCGTCATGGGTTGCCCGCTCTAGGAAAGTTCGGCAAGGTGCCGCACTGCGTACTACAGATGATTCGGTACATAGTCAATGCCGTCAACGTGTGCTACATACCCCTTTCACAATAAGGACGCTCATCCCAAGAGCCAAGCTTGGTCTCATGAAAGTGAACTGACCATGTAGTTCGCACGAACTCGTCAGGCGCTTTGCATTATTATTACCAGTGTAATCGATGAGATGGACATTACCCCTAGAGAGAGTGTGCGGTGTTCTTCTTTGCTGCCAAACTTCTTTAGTAAATGCTCTACGTACAATTACAGTAAACCATCGGGGGGGTGCGATTTTTTGCTACTCAATGGCTTGTCATCTGAGTGGGAGTTGCAAAGCTGCATGTTGTGCTTGTCATGCAAGAGGTGGACAAACACCTTTTCATTGCCTGTAAAAGGGGGACATTTCTTTCCCTGGTGCACTGTGTTTACGCAGTCTCTCAACTCGGACGTCCCTATACATGGTTGAGAGCATTTCTTGGAAAGATGACGGGTGATCTGTGCACTGATACAATAAACAACAATGTCCCCCCCCAATTTTTTCAGGTCCCTGCATGAAGAAGCTCTTTGGCATGGGCGAAAGCGCCGGTGGAACGTAAAGAAATGTCAATAAAGGAGCGGTCATTATCGTGCTATGTGGCTCCATGTTCCACACGCTCAGGATTTGTCTCGCTCTTCGCATTCAATAAATTCATTTGATTGTCTTGTGATTATTTGAAACGTGTATTCATGTCATCCTGAAACGTTTGCGCTTTTTGAAAGATGACGAGACATCAACCAAAAAGACTAGCGCCAAAAGGTGCCATTGCCATGGATGCGTCTGCTGTTTCGGTCTCTTACGACATGTCGCCACGTACAAGGCGCTGTTCCCTTGGGTATTCGAATTCTATCTCTCCCTGGACGTAAATGATCTCCTTATTTTTTTTTATACCAAAAGCATATACCCTCATTGGTTTGTTTTATCGCCCTTCTTATGCGACTAGGATATTCATAGGCTCGTTCTCTGGGAAAAGTGAAGGAGAGTGAAGGTAATCAAACGGGATATGTCATTGTTATTGTTTTGGAATTACAGATATCTCGAGGCCAAGGAACCTCCGTCTAATATTAAATTGGAATTGTGGGTTATAAGGTTTATTTATAAAAGGGTAAGGAAACTGTTTCAAATATTGTGCGTCCGTTCTTTTTCCCACTCTTTCTTTCTCACTCTTTCTCGCTTTTTTTTTGGATACTCTATGCATTGAGCAGATTATCCTCCTCTTTCCTTTTGATCATTCTCTTAATATTTACAAAGCATTCATGGCGTGGTTCGACACACGAACGGTCTATCTTTCAGCATCTCTCTGCTTCTTACCTGTGATTGCCTTATGTGGTGTCCTTTGCCTTCCTCTGATCGTCTTCGGTATAGGTATACAAGCCGATAGCCCCACTCGCTTATGTCTTTGTTTTATGCTCTCTGAGCCTTCTTTTATTTTCTAGTTACCTTTTATTTCTCAGCATGGTCCATCCACCTCATTCAAAATGCGTCACGATTCCCGACGTGGACGCAACTCGTTCGTCAGCTACCCTATCGGCCTTCAGCCATTCTTCAATTCAGCACCGAAACAGTCCAGACAGTGGTATCTTATGTTCATGACGCACCGTCTCTTGTCGCGTATTTCAAGTGGCGGTACCTGGTTGCCGATAGCGATCGGATCTTACATACGATAAAGTACGGACTTACGTACTGACAGCCCATAGCTGCTGCGAGAAAACGCTCTGCCAATTGGGGAGGGAAGGGGATGATGCTGACAACCTTACTTCGCAACAGGCACGATCTCGTCTACTCGGATGCCGACACAAACATGTGTAAATTGGACCTGTATTATCCTGATATCTGCACTGCAATAACGCCTATGGTCATCTTTATCCACGGCCTCAGCGACAGCATGAAAAAACCGAATCGTCGAATGCTATTTGCTCCGTACGCGAGCGCTTTGAGCGAGCTGGGGTATATCGTCGCAGTGCCAGATTATCGCCCTGACCACCATGACGATGTGTGCGCAGCGATCCGCTGGGTTCAGCAGCATATTTCTGCTCAACATATCGTTGAGTCGGAGATGATTTACATCCTCGTAAGCGCCCCTCCCCCACCCATCCCAACACGCCTACGCAGAAAATAATTTCTTTATCTCCCTTCACCTAGGGGCACGGATCGGGGGCACAGTTGGCCACCCAAGTCGTGCTTGAGGATATTTTCGAAAAGGTTAGACCGCTCGACAAGTCCCGTCGCCAGGCCAATTACACATCCAACGAGAAGCACGACCCATCAGCAGATGACCACCCATCCTCTAAATTTCTCCCACCCATTGAAGGTTTATTACTGTAAACGAACTCAGAAAGAGGAAGGGGTCCATATGCCGACGGAATATGACGGGGCTAACGACGCAAAACCTATAGCTTCGGGGGCATGTACCGGGACAAACCCCTCCAGCTCATCAAAGAGCACCGTGATTTGTTTGAGATTTCCCATGACCTGATTGAATGTTTCCCGCGTATTCTTTTTGTCCACGGTGATAAGGACACGGTTGTGCCTGCAGAAGAGTCGATCGATATGTATACGATGCTTGGCGAGGTGCTGCCTGCTGACCGAAGGGAACAAGTGGATGTTCGTATGCGGTTATATAAGAAATTAGATCATGCAAGATGTATCACAGGTAAAAAAAAAAAAAAAAAAAGAACGATGGAGCCGGGTTCGAATTTCCCAAAAAAAAAGAAAATGAGACGGGAAGGATAGCCAAATTAAAATGCCTGTTTTTTCTCTCTCCAGCTCTCGTACCGAGGCTAGCCGGTCGGCCTGACCGTATGCGAGCGGTCCTGACGAAGGACATTCAGGATTTTATCGATTTACCACCAGAAATCACGACATAACGGACGCTATTCTGCGCCGTTTGTTTGTGTGGCGTGATCCATCGCTGCATTCTGGATCGGTCGCACGTGTCACTCAACAAAAAATAAAGTAAAATAAATACCAATTCAAGAAAGAAAAAATCCCGTCTCTTTTTCTTTTCTCAACTTTTTTTTTTCACCATTTTCTCTCGCATTTCATTTGATGATGCTTAAGGATCTAAAAAAGGACTCGCTTATCGAACAAGAAGACTACGATCATACAGCAAACAAGGACACCATCCAACGCCTGGTAGTGGTGTCGGTTGACCCGGACTCGGCCCAGTATGTATCCGAGTGGGCCATCCGTGAATTCGTTCGGCGAGATACAGACATGGTAAAAATCAGAAACGATGGAGGGAAACAGATGAGCTGATAAGGTGTTTGGGCATAGGTGGTGTTGGTGCACGTCCGACCCTTCGATGTCCCTATTGCGCCGTTCGTCGATGGCTCGGTGTACATGGACGAACTTGTTCAGCAACGCGACGATAGCCACAGATTCCTCAGAGCCGTAGCACACAAGTTCTGGCACCATAATATTGTCTGCAAAGCGATCTCGATGATGGGCGATCCAAAAGTGGAGATCATTCGGAAAGCAACGGAAATACATGCCGAAGCGTTGATTATGGGCTCCCGTCGTCTAGGCACAATCAAAAGGTGAAGAGTGTACCGATTGAATATTGTTGAGGTATCTTGCATTTTTATTTTATAGTTTTGCTCATGGAATGTGTGTATGTGTGCGTCTGCCATATGCATCTCTGCGTCTCTTGTATGACTATAGAGCGCTCCTTGGTAGTGTGAGCGATTACTGTTCACATAACTCGCCCTGCACCGTGCTTATTGTTAAGGAACCGCCTTCGGAGCAAGCAAAGAAACAGGCCATTGCAAGACTCGTGCAGCATGCGAGATAATCATTGTTCTTTCTGCGCGTACATACGCTTGCTCTGTAATTCCACAATGTATATAAATACCCTTTGTACATCTTTACCTCATTGGTATTATACTTAAGGAGCAGCATCGGGCAATCTCCAGCATTATTTGGATTTCAGACATGAAGTAAAAGTTCGAGGACGAAGCGATCTGAGCGAATGCGCCTCTGCCACCCCCACCCTTCCCGGCTGTCGGTCCCTATTTTGGGCAAATAAAGAGTTGGGGCAATGCAGCCGAGTGGATTGGGTGTCCCACACACACAGCGAGTCTGAGTAGAAACGTCCGACAAAAAGATAATTTGGGGAGGACAATATGAAGTAAATGGCATAACGGAAACCCAAAAGGAGACTTTTCTTTCACTCATTGACCTGCCCCACCCAAATCCATCCTACCATGCTGGAGTACATTCAGTACTTTTTCTACTTTATATCCGTTGTCACCATTGCCCTGTCATTATTACTCTACAAATACCAAAACCATCTAATGTACCCGACATTCTTTCCTCCTGGATCGAGATCGGTGGTTAGTACCCAATCGTCTCATACACACTGCCCACATGCACGCACCCCAACCATTTTTCCGCCCTCTCTGACAAAAAGGAAAACTGAATGCGTGCATATAAATTCTTCTTCTTCTACTACTACACACGCATCGACGCTATCACGGAACGGTCTAGGTAGCGCGACCTTCACAATACGGACTTCCCGATAAAGAAGAGATCCTTCTCACAAGGGATGGTGTGCGGATACGATGCTACGTGATTCCGCAGCGCGACGACGATGTGGCAATACAGTCGCCTACCGTACTCTTTTTCCACGTAAGCATTAGGAGTGCATAACTGTCGGATGCACTTGTTGGGGAGGGCGGTGCCAGGGAATGGACCAACAGGTCTCCCGCTGAATATTCGTTTTCTTGTTTTGTAGTCGCATACTGGGAATATGGTAAGCAGAAGCGGATATGATGAGTAGAGAGGGAGTATGTGTGGGAGGGGGAACTTTGATCAAGCCAAACATATACACACACAAACGGAAAAAAAAAATCGAATCGCAATATTAGGGTCATCGGTTGCCCATAGCACAAGTGCTCTACCAGAAACTCGGATTTAACGTTATGTTGCTGTCATATCGAGGGTAGAAATCATTATTGGGGAGGGGGAATAAGAGAGGAACCAGAGATGGAGGGAAAAAAGAAGATGATTGAATGATATACTTTGTATGCTTGGATAGATATGGACTGAGCGAAGGGCAAGCGACTGAAAAAGGATTGCAGATTGATGCGCAGGTAAGAGCCGGGGAGGGGCTCTCCATAAGAAAGGCACATGCATTATTCTCACACGCGCAAGGTACCCAACAACAACAATAGACGGCACTGGACTACATTCAACACCATCCAATTTTACGCCATACCAAATTAGTCGCTTACGGACAAGGTTTAGGTGGCGCGGTAGCGGTCAACCTTGTTGCGAAAAATGAGGACAAGTTTGAAGGATTGATAATTGAGAATACCTTTCTCAGCGTGGTAAGTGTGATTGGTTGGTTGGCGTAGATGGTTTTCCCATCGTCTTACAAAGGAAACCGGACAGCCGCTGCTGATTCCCCACATATTCCCTCCGATGCGGCATTTGGTTTATCTGTGTCATCAAAAATGGCGATCCCACACCACAATCCAATTCATTCGCCGCATCCCGATCTTGTTTTTGACTAGCGCCAAAGACGAGCTTATCCCGCCTTTTCACATGGCAAAGCTCCACAAGGCTGCAGAAACAAGAGGCGCCAAGGTGTGGCGTGAGTTTGAGAATGGATCCCACTATAATGCATGCATGCAGGTAAACTTTTTCTTTTTTTCCATCGACGTCGCAAACATCTCAGCCAAAACGTATCCTCTCATTAGCCAACATATTTTGAATCCATTGGCGAATTCGTTCGAGATTATATCTGGGATGTCTAATAACCCACACGCTTGTTTCAAAAAAGCTTTATCAGATACCATCTTGTTGATTCATGCTCAGCCAACAGTAAAGCGATCAACGTTTTTGTGAGAAAAATTTAGCTTTTTGTTCCTATGTCGTCCGCTTATGGGAAAATCCCAAAGCCTGCCACAACCATCTCCCTCAATAACATTCTTCCTATTACCAAAAAGCTGCGAAATGGCACGGAAGGAACCTTACAGTCGGTTGATCCCACCAATGCCGATCTCGTCGGTCATCTCTTTGCGTTGTTCAATGACGAATTAGAACGAGGGTAACAACAGTTTGATCGTGTCTTCATAGGGCGCCCGATCTCACCTTTGAGAAAACAGCTCAACTTATCCTCAAGAAGAGCGTATGACCTTTGAACAGTTCAAGGATTACTTTCTTGGGTAAGTGCAATTTTCTCCTTCCAAGCTTGGATCTATAACCACGCCTATTTATTTTGTTTATCCTAAGGTACGATGCTTTTGTGATGACTAAGGACGGTGCCATTGAACCTGGTCAGAGCTATGACTATGAAGATAAGGTGCTTGGGATGTATTATGTCAAGCCAAACTATCCCGGCCGGTGTTCGCATGTAAGTTACAGTCGTGCCTGTGTGTGGGTATCTGCGAGAAAAGGGGAAGGGAGGCTTGTGCTTATCTGACCCTGGTTTGTCTTTTGTCAAGATTTGCAATGGCGGTTTCTTTACGTCACCTAGACATCGCGGCCTGGGTTCTGGGCTCGCCATGGGCGAAACGTTCCTGACGATCGCACCAGCCCTTGGCTACAAGGCATCCATTTTCAACCTGGTCTTTGCAAACAATGAGGCCTCCATCCGGATCTGGGAAAAACTCGGCTTCCGTCGCATTGGGACCATTCCCAACGCCGCAAGGTAGATATACGTACAAATCTCCGGGAAGCGTGGGGGAGGGAGGACAGTCTGCTGCGTTTCTTTTTGCTCATCTAATCACGGCCTTCTAAAAAAAAAAAGATTGAAGAATAGCCCTGGCCAACTAGTAGACGCTTACATTTACCACTATGACTTCACGCAAGTACTCGACTCTGCCTAATCTCATTCTTCTCTTTTATTTATATGGTTTTGACCATCTCTGACTGCTTCCTCCCGTCCGCCGACTTCAAATATTGAGAGATAAAAAATAAAGTTAATTCTTTTGAGATCAAAGAAGTGCGTCTGATTGGTTATCAGGGAGATTGCTGTGTCACGCCGGTTCGTCCTAGTGATGATGGGGATTGAAGCCTCGGTGTCACCTTCTTAATAAAGCATGCCTTCTTTATTCGTTCTTCGGTTATAGATAATATCTCGATCTCGTGAGTCCTGATTGAGAGCATCTTTTCAACCGAGCCGTCGATCCTGTCTAGATGGTGGACGATTATCTAGATGGATGCGTGAGTGAGTGAGTGAGTGTGTGTGCGTTGTGGATGATTATGACATAGCAACCGTTACTTATGTGCATGCTGGAGCCACGTTCCCATTGCTTGTACAATATTTGACAAGGTGGAAAGCACGGATGCCCGATCGAAAATCTTCCCTCGTGGCCGTAAACTTGATTATTTTTTTGCATGGTAGTTTGTTGTCCCGAATTTTCCGTTTTTTACCGACGTTCCTGTATAATTTATGCACATCCGCTCTCCTTTGCTCCCGGGAGAATTGTGGGTGGGTGGGGGAGTGTTGTTACACACGTCAATGATACAAATAACAAGATGTGGAAATGAACGGATGAATTTGTGATCTTGGGGGGAAAAATTCAGCCTCCTTTTTTAAAGAAGTCTTTAGTATTATTATTAGTAGTAGTATTATTGTCATTTCTGTACAGCAATAAAGCAAGTTCCGATCCAAAAGCCAAAAGGAAAAGAGCGGTTCACGGTGTTGCTTTTCTACGAGTAAATGAATATACGTAAATATGCCATAGTACAAGAGTAAAAAGAGAGGAGTTCCCCTCCTTTTTTTTTCTTTCTAATGCGCTGTCATCTCGATCGTTTCAGGAGCAGCAGGAACAGATGGAGGAGGGCTGTGCTGAGTCTCTTCGTCATTCTGCTGCTGCCGCTGCTGCTGCTGTCGCCGCCGCTGTCGTCGTGCAGCGGGGTAACAAAGGTTCTGAATGCGTTCAAGCAGCGTTGGAGGCGAGGACGGCGGAATGGCTTCTTCCGTTCGAGGTGGCGCGAGGACAGCAACGCAGTCGAACTTGCAGAGTGGGCACTCGCCAGACTTGGTTGTGAGCCACGGATCTGCAGTAACGCAATGTCAATGTCCTACATATGTTCAAAAGACGCATTTGTTTCTATCCTTACCAATGCATTCCAGATGGTATTCGTGTTCACATGGTAGCTGCCTCACAACATCGCCACACACCATTCTCTCAAGACACACAACGCAGCAATCATTCTCCTCATCGACTGATCCATTGCTGGAGTTGAGGCCTTCCTTGGGCCTCTCCGATAGTCGCGATCCGGATCGCTGCGTCGCATCTTCCTCCTCTTCGGCTGCATTCTCCTGACCAATCGTGCGGGTGCGCAGCTTTCCGAGATAGATAGGATCAAGAAGCTGCTTACCCATGGGAAGCATCTCCGGCGGGGCTGGTATGAGTCCCTGGGCCACCTGACGTCGCAAACGTGCATTCTTGCGGACAAGATGGCAGTGCATGCCGACTAGGTGGGTTGTTTTTTTTTTTTTAAAAAAAAAGATACCGTTGAGTGCCGGTGATTTACGGGTATCCACCTTTTGAGCCATCGATTTACCTGATCCAACAAATCCGATACCAAGCACTGCAATCATGATAATAAGGGTCAATTCCCATGGGTTCGTTCCATGAATGCTGCCCGGCATCATGAGGATGCGGACAGCCTGTCTGTCTGTTTGCTGCGACGACAGGTTCTGTGTTACGGCGGTGATGAGGCGAAAAAGCTTGTCGCCAGTTTCAGGAGGGACATGGAAAGCCGGGATCATAAGGCCGGATTCAGAAGGGATGTTCTAAGACCCTTTCAGATATGGCTTCTCCTCAAAAAAAAAAAACCCTTTTCACACACACACACACACACTCTCTCTCTCTCTCCTCTCATTTTACCATATCACCATTATTCATGTAGTCTGAGCCTAGCGGCGTGGCCTGCCCATCTTCGTACACAATCGCCCCAGCAGCGCCGTCCTGCTGTGCAAGCCGTATCTTCTCAAATAAGGCGCACGGCCCGCCTCCTTTGATCAGTGCTATTCGGGTGATGTCCTTCTGGTAATTTAGGTTGAATATGATGTCGGTATTGTTCAAATCGCATGCCCGGCCGCGATTATACAGAATCCCACGGAGCCCGTTATGAGACGGCTGAGTCAGATTGACGGCGGGCAGGATGTTATCGTCAAAGAGATGGCTCGGGTTCTCTGAAGAGACTTGGTTGATTTGCGCCGAGTTGGCATTCAGTATAACGATATCTGGTAATTTAATTTGGTATGGGTCGATCACAGAGTCAATGCCGAGGGGAGGATATGCCAATGCATAGGCCCATATCATCATTTCAATTACCCTCGGTAATGCTTGGCGTAGAAAGCAGCGTAAAGATCGAGGCATTGGCATACCCTCTCAGAATAGCAAATGCCACTAGAGCCGCAAACCTAATCTTCTGGGCAGAAACAAGTCGAACCATTATTTTTTTTTCGTTGAAGGTTATATTGCAGCGACAAGGGCTTTAATCGGGGAGAAGGGAAAAAGACAAGAGAGAAATAAAGAGAAAGAAGAAGAAGAGAAAGAAGGATGATCGGGTGGCAGCCATTATCGGCAGAGCCCCAGTTGGGCAGCACAAGGAGGCGAAAAGATCAACGATGGGGGGGGGCAGTGGGGAGATGCTACTGGAGCTTCAAAGAGAGGACTGCTCTAATGCCACTGTGCCATCTCTTCAATGTGCAACACAGGTCTAAGCTCAGGGGGGGGGGATGGAGAAAACGCTAGTTACAACTTGAACCTTGGCATGAGCACTACCCATATCACAGCTTCAAAATGCTCTCGACATTGTGCATGAAGTTCATGACATGGTCCATTCGTTTGTTATCATGCCTCGGCACCCTTTTTTATCCAACGCTGTAAAAATTCACAGGATGATGGATAAGGACATGATAAGTGATATAGGAGGAAGCCATGGGCTAAACTTTCCTCCCCCTATCGGCCACCGCGCGTCTTCTTTCTTCTTGATATTCTGTCCAAAGAGAAGCAAAATATAACTCTATTTCCTTGTTAGCCGTTCCCCTTCTCACAAACAGCAACCTATGCAACTCTCAATTGCCCATTGAAAGCAAGTTGTCCACTATTGCATGTCTGATGCCAATTCAATCAATCGACCTGAAATTGACATTATCCATAAACATAATGTTATAGCGAATCGTTCCGAGGGCAAAGTACTGACATCGGCGCTCTTTGACAGGGTGACTTTGACCAATCGCTTCCACACTCCCATGTTTCGCCCGTTGTCTCAGGTCTACGTGCGGCGTATCGATCAGGTTTATAATTTTTAGCATTTGTTGGCTTTAAGCCATATTCTCATTAAATTATTGCCGTCGGGATAAGGTGCGGTGCGTGCATGTATGTATCTGATGGTGAATACGTTCGGTCTGGAGACAAACGCTAATGTTTGTAGGAAGCAATTGGATCCATCTATCCTCCCGACCGTAACCGCAATATATACGTGCGCATGCGTAAAGAACTATCGCGAATATTACGGCCATTCCTCCCATTTATTGGGTGAACAAAGTAACGATTTTAGTTCATCTGGTGCTTACTGAAGAATTTATCATTGAGATCACTACTGGGTAGTATCTAATGATGTGCACGGGCCGTTTATGGGATTGCTTTAAAAAGGATATTTTACAAAGTCCACCCCCTCCGCCCGCGACAAAAAAAATTAGAGCTTTCGGTTCCTGTCATTTTCGCTCAGTTGTTACCTATAAGCGATGCTACTCTCAGTCGTCATGCTGCTTTGTGCAGTAGGCGCATTCTTTGCAGCGCTCTACAAGATGCGGACCGCTCTTCCTACCCGATTAGGCACGACAAATGCTCTGACAACATGGAGTCAGCGGTTCAATCGTCTTGCGAATGCGCTCCCTTTTGTTTCGACTTATCTTCGTGTATATGTTATTGGCGTCACTGATACCATCAGTACACTGTTCTGGCGACGCGGTCTTTCTGGCCAGGTGCTCTATGACCGTGCGATCGAACGACTCATTCAATCCTACGCGCAGAGCGGCCAGACAGCGCTCGTCACAGGTAGCGTCAATTTTTTCCATGTGATTCTTATTGTGCTTATATGTACAAAGGTGGCGATTCTGGCATTGGATTTGAGATTACCCGAGGGCTGCTGCAGGCCGGGTTCACGGTCATCATTGGTGAGAATGTATATGCTTTACGGACACACGCTCTTCCCCCAGTCTTATCCTGACCCAGTCCGTTTCATATAAAAGCATCGCGAACACCGGAATTGGCCGAGAGGGCCAAAGAAAAACTAGGGAAAGATAGCGACAGGCTCAAATACATGACAGTTGATCTTGCATCATTCAAAAGCGTCCAAGGTTTTGTCGCACAAGTCAAGAAAGCTTTACCGAAAGGCGGGATTGACGTATTAATTAGTGGGTGGATATATCGAAAGACAGGAAGAAGGAGAGTTTTGGCGCTGATGGCGAAGGAAATCCATTAGATAATGCCGGCGTCATGAATGTCCCGTATCGCAAGACCGAGGATGGGCTCGAAAGTCAATTTCAGATAGTAAGTTTAAAGACGCAGGTTTGCTGCCCCGCCATGCTTAGCACACAATCCACTGTCAGAACTGTATCTCGCCCTTGTTCCTCACGTTGATGCTTTTGCCGTGGATCAACAATAAGCGTGGGCGTATCTTGTTTGCGTCGAGCTCGACCCTGTTTGCAACATCCACAGTCGACCTTTCGATGGCCCGCACAACCTACAGGCTAGATGGCCTGACGCACTACGCCCACAGCAAGCGATGCATAGCCCTCTTGACGCGGTGTCTACAAAGCCAGCTCGATACGTATCATATCAATGTCAAGGCTTTCTGTAAGTCTCATGAAGCGCTTGATTTTCAAGCCCACAAGCCCATGTCACTCACTCGCCCCCCTCGCTTGTGCTTTCTTTCCAAGGCTATCACCCAGGTGCGGTGCGCACCAATCTATTTGCTCACACAACTTTGTTCACGCTTCCTCTACTTGGTCCATTATTCGACTTTATCATGCTCACGCCGAAAGAAGGCAGTCTTACGCCTCTTTATCTGGCCCTCGGACCCGCTAAAGACCTCGTCAAGTATGCTGGCCAATACTGGTCAGATACGGTCCCGGTGCCTATTCCGCACACGACCCCATGCTTGGCTCCGGATGATACCCATCGCATGCTCTGGACATGCGCACTCCAGCTCTGTGACCTGACTGAGACAGATGCCACCACTATCATTAGCACCTGTGACGAATAGTTTCTGCATTCTTCCATCAACCACAATAGCTCTGTCTAATTCCCAGGATACTTCCTCCTCCAATTATGTAACAATCCCATCCTATTCTATGTACGCAAGCGTCTCTCAAAAGGAATGCCGCTATTGCCGTCCTAAGACGAACAGAGCGTCCCATGAAGTTTGCATGGAGCTGCAGATCAAAACTTAAAAGGGCCAACGGTGCAACAAATGTCAAGCCTCAATATGTGAAGGAGGTTCCTTGTCAAAGAGGAATACGTACGTACTATTTGTTATTCTTTCTTTTGAGTCTTGCCAAGGCGGCGCACGTCTCGAATCCATGTCTTTTCTTTCCAGATCCTGGATCAAAGTATAAATTAGGTAAATCGCTCATACTAGCCAGAGTGAATTTGGTGGCAAGAGGGCGGGTACAATACTTACGTGATACCAGCGACGAAAAGGAAGCACACTCCACCAATGGCGATGTGGATTGCCTTCTGTCTCAGCGTTTGCCAACCCACCTTTTCCTCCGACCAGCGTGTGATCACCCACGAAATGACAAATGAACCGACGGTGATGACGTTCGGAAACCAGTTCCGGACGCGCAACTGCCCGCTGAGATGTTGACTTTGCTGCTGAAAATACCGGGTAATGTACCCCCAGCTATATGCAATGCGTACCGACAGATTTACCATATTGGCGAGCACGAGTCCGATAGCACCAAGCTCCAACACACTCATAAATCCATAACCTGCGATGATAAAACAAGCCGAGAAACCAATCATATAGTAACTCAGCTTGTTCAGATCGTCCTTGGTTGCAACCGCCTGAACAAAAGCTTCGGTGATCCCATTCACGCCCATCACAGGGACATATGCGCAATACATCGCAAGGACCGCAGGCGCATTGCGGTTTACCGACCATTCTCTGCCAACCAGGAGGTCGATCAAGGTAGCCGTGTAGTTGGTTGCAAAACATATGAAAAGCAGCCCAAGCATGACATGGCTCCGGAGTGTCATGAGCAGGACATCCGACGCAGTCTGCAGGTCTGACATCGACTTCCTCTTCTGGTTACCACCCAACAGTTTCGAGAAAAACGTTCGGCTGGCTTCCTCGAGAGGCTGGAACAGTATACGAACAACCAAGGAGCCTATTGCAACATCGCACGCATGTCCGTTGAGTGACAACTACAGGCTCCTTTTGTTCTTTTCGTACCGTAATTCACGACAAAGGCGTATATGCCTTGGTCATTGTCCGAGCAAAGAGCAGAGATAAGCATCTTGTCGCCCTCTGTCAAAACATGCTTGAGAAGCGATTGCTTTGTAAGCGTCCACGCCAAGTTGCCCATCGCCTTATCAAAGTAGTACTTTCTGCAAACCATTAATTATGCGGTCAAACCTCATCCTCACCTTTTTTGTAGGATCATTTACCTCCCATCGGGTAGCTTCAGCTGCTGAGGAACCAGATTCCTTGCCTGTATTTCTTTTCGCAGTACCTTCTTGCAAAAGAATCCAACATATCCAACCATCATGGTCAATCCAAACGCCAGCTGAGCAACCGCAAACGCAAGCACACCATACGCATTATGAGATGAAGATCCGGCGGACACGCCCGCGAGTGTCAGCCCAAATGTGACAAAACAGCGGATCAGCACGGCCACACCCTCCACTGATACGCGCAATGAGAAGTAAAGACGGTTCATGGCGAGAACGAAGAGCGGCTCGATGAGCAGTTCGGCAAATGCACCCGCCCCAAACATGAGGACCGAGACGCGATAGTACGGATATTTGGTTGCTGTTGATTCGTCAATCATTGAAATATAATATCCACAAGCGCAGATCGTTGTCAAGAGGCCGATCCCCGTTGGAATATAGGCAAGATTCGTTACTTTTTGTTCGGCCATGTCCCGGCGCTCGGTCTTTTCCTCCTCGCTGCTACGCAGCAATGCACAGCGAAAGCCTTCGCGGGAAATGAAGAGGATCGTCGATAGCAGCAGTTCGAGTTTCACAGACGCGATGCCGAGCGTCTCTGCAGACGTGTAGCGCAAGACGATCTGATGCAAGCCGAATGTCAGCATGCGCGAGGCAAACTGGAGCAGCACGAGGTAATACGCGCCCTTGGCGGTGGAGGCGAGTAGATTGCCTTTTGCTTGATCTTGCTCCTTAGTTGAAACACCATCGATGTCGTCTTTGGATGCTTTCCCCGCCATATCTCTGTGTCTTTATGAAAAAGGGGAAGGAGCAAAGACTGGGAGAAGAAACAGAATAGCACTCCGCGCACTACTACCAGCATGATGGAGCTAAAAAATCCCTGCCAATGCAGCAGCAAAAGAGGCATCGGGTGCAGCTCTTGCGGTGCTACGTTGATTAGGCCCCACTGCCTCTGTGAGAAGAGAGTCGTTCCACTAGCTACGGCGTCCTATTTCATCCATCCGGGAAGGAGCTCCTCTATGGATTTGACACAGAGCGTCAAGGCTTTTGATATTATCCTTAGTTACACACGTGGTCAGGTTGCGGCCTCTGTTCCAAAAGCAATAAACCAACTTCAACGCTTCTGATTGGGCGGTGCGTATTCCAGCGAAAAATGCGTTAAAAGTCTGCCTCCAAAAATTCTCTCCTCTTCTTTGCCTGATTCCCCTCCCCCGCCCAAACCCATACTGACTTAATGAGGTACCATCGCTCTTGCATCCTTTGTTCACTGCGTTTACGCGAAAGACTTGAACATCTGAGCATTCTACTTACTCTATATAATTGTTTAGTACTCCCAATCAGAATCCAAATCCAAATATTGCCAATCGCAAGATTCTTACACCCCGTCGACGACTGCTCAATCGAGCGGCGTCTGACACGAGCAGCAATCCGATGCAGAACTTTAATTTCATCCCCCAAACCAATATACAGACACCCGGATTTGGACAACCTGGTCAGAGTCAGTCTCAGAATGTTTTCAACATGTCTGGATCTTCCGGAAGCGGCCCGGCAAATCAGTTTAATACCAAAAGCGCGACCTCGCAGCCTTCGTTTGGGTTTGGAGCTTCGCAAGGTCAAAATAGTACTTCTGGTTCGGGCGCATTTCAGTTCGGAGGACCATCGACCCAGCAGACACCCGCATTCACATTCGGAAGCAGCAACACGTCCTCGACAACACCTAGCAACCAGCCGACATTTAGCTTTGGTTCGCAAAACTCCTCGTCTTCCACCGGAAGCGCTCCAGCAGCACCACAGCCATTTTCGTTCGGTGCACCAGCCGATGGCACTAGAGCACAGGCAGCTTCACCCTTTGGCGGGCTTAGCGCGTCTGGCCCTGCTCCAGTCACACCACAGTCCCCATCCACAATAGGTTTTAATTTTGGTGCACCTGCTCAATCATCTCCTGTCACGCCTTCGTTCTCATTCGGCCAGCAAAGTGCAGCTGCAGCTGCAGCTGCTCCTGCTCCTGCTCCTGCTCCCGCCACTGGCTTTACCTTTAACCCGCCCGCATCAGCAGCTCCACAGGCATCATCAACGGGCCTTAGCGCCACCCAATCAACATCGCCTGCTCAACAGACTGGCTTCACCTTTGGCGCTCCTGCTGCCGTCTCGGCCCCTCCACCCACTTCTTCGGCGGGCAGCTTTACTTTTGGATCCGCTGCACCATCTTCTGTAAAGCCTACGTTTGGATTTCCTACTCCGGCATCCGTAACGGCAACAGGGTCTGCAGAAGGTAAGAATGGCGAGTCGCCCATGGTCACAGAAACTGAGACGAATGGAGACACATCTGCAATGGCAGATGGTACACCCAAAGGTGAGGCAGACCGAGAACGCGCCTGGTTAAAAAGATATTGACAATGTGTGGAAACAGAATCTGCCGACGCGCAGCAAAATGTGACCAAGATCCCATCATTCTTCGGTACGGGTGTGGCCACAAAAAGCGATGCTAAAGGTGAGAGTAACTTGCTTGTTATTAGGATGAGACTGCTCATACTATATGTACCAATAGACACAACTGATGCGGCCTCGAATAAAGGTGACAGCACCAAGCAACTGACTTTCTCTTTCGGTGCACCTACTGCTACGCCTGCCATCACGTTTGGAGAGTCGCAAACTAGCTCGAATAAGGAAGCTGATAAGCCTAAACAACCTACGTTTACTTTTGGAGCCACTCAAGCTACATCAGGCAAAGAGGACGACAAATCAAAGCAACCGACCATCTCCTTCGGTACCCCGCAAGCTGATTTGAGTAAGGAAAGCGACAAGCCCGAGAAACCCGCCTTCTCGTTTGGCGCTCCTCAGACCAGTTCTACCGGAGAAGGTGATAAATCGAAACCACCCACGTTCAGTTTTGGTGGTCAAACAACATCAGACAAAAAGACCGAGAGCCCTAAACCATCCGGTTTTACTTTCGGTAGGCTGTAAACCATTCTAAACGGAAGAGACAATCTGCTCAAACAACGTCTTTCCTTTGCAGGTACCACCACTCCAACTACCGCAGAAAAACAGGATGACAAGCCCAAGCAACCGACTTTCTCGTTTGGCGCATCTACCACATCCACAAGCAGCGAAAAACCATCGCCTTCTATTACTTTTAATAAACCTCCATCGAGCGAAGAGAGTGGACAGCAATCAAAATCTGTGATATCCCTTGATTCATCGGCAACCAGCAAGGGCGAGCAACCATCCAAGCCCCTGTTCTCGTTCAGCGCGTCTGCTACTACTACAGAAAGTGAGAAACAAGAAGGGCCAAAGACATCTACGGCGCAAGTGCAAACAACCCCCTCAAAAGAAGGCGAAAAGAGTAAAGGTCAGCGACTGAATTTCCTATCGTACTGAATGAACTGAATGGATATGAATCCTTTAGATTCTATGCCATCGTTTGGATTCTCTGTTCCATCAGCATCGCCGGTCCAGAGCGAAGGTAAATAGATACGCCAAGATGACACGATGTTGAAATGCTTACATTTCTTGTTCTGAAGATGGTGGCGCTTCTACGACGTCAACAAGTAACAAGCGGAAAAATATGGAGTCAGCTGCATCCCCCGAGCCTCGAAGCAAGCTACTCCACGGAAAATCGCCCCTATCTCAATCTTGGCATGCTGAGGATAATGACACAAATACGACAGAAAAAGCCACGAAAAAGAGAAGTACTTCCACAACAGAAGAGGAGACACCGGCTGCTAAGGCTGCGAGCAGCACCGAGGAGCCGAAAAAAAAGAAAACGTCAGGTGAAGACAAAGAAACTAAGGTGGTCAATCCGTTTGCAGCACTGGATTCTACTCCCATTGAAGTATCAAGCCTGCAAACCATAACAGCGCCCTCAAAGTCGCGATCGACGTCGGCCGACGTATTGTATGTATGGCATAATCCTCGTCTTTTGTCTGTTTACTGACCTGAACACAATATAGCGGAAAGCCCGCAGCAGTCGAGACGGAGCAGACGATGGTTAACTCATCAATCACGGGGCCAGAGACGATCGCAAAGCGTACAAGATATACCGAGTTACCGTTGGAAGCGCAAGCCGAAATCGACAACCTCTGGCAGCTGATCAGCCAACAAACGTCCACTTGCCGGACAATTCAGGCCAAGCAACTTGCATCCAACGGGGAGATGATCGAGGACATATCGCGTTATACAAAGAGGATGGCCTTGGTTGGTTACACGTTTTATCTGTAACGTACCCATTTACTAAAGGAGCAAAATTTAGGATGTCCGGCTCACCAAAGAGCAACACCAGTCAACTCTGAAGAATGTGATCCGACTGAGAGACAACGTCGAGCATGAACTAACAAACGCACTGGTGGTGAAAGTGTATCACGAGACAGACGATTCCAGAAAATGGATGACGGGCCAGACGGCGACACGACAGTATTTTGTTGATCTGATCAATGGAATGCAGGCTCGCTGTATTAAATACCGAGACGCAATCAAAGAGATCGAAGACCACATGAAACATATCGATAAGGACTATGCCAACTTGACGCCAGGATGCATCCCAAGGATTTTAAGGGAACAGCACCAAGTGCTTCTTTCTTTGGCGGCGAAGGTGTCTAACTTGCATGATGAGACTCAAAAGCTGGTCAATAACAGCAAGGGCGGCAATGTTTAGATGTAAAAGAATAAAGTACGTCCAAGCCGGCGTCCTGCCCCCACCCTACCAACGTTAGGTGTTGAGAGTGGGGAAAATGAATCATTCACTCAATCAGGTCTTTCGAAAAAGAAACGTACCAAAAAGGAGGCCTTCGACCCTCTTCACATTTTATGCGTCCTCACCCCATCTACGTATTGACGCTACGTATTGAAGTTCGGTTTCAGCGGGGGGTTGGGAGTATCTCGGTCTGGTCTTTTGATTGACGGGATTCGGGAATCATCTGCAATTTCTGATTTATATCGGATGTCTCATTCCAAGAGAGGAAAATTATGACGCATAGATAATTATCAGCTCCCCCCCCCTTACCCGAAGGTAGCTAGGTGTACCATCGCGGTGACAATGGCTGAAGAGGCAGGAAAGGAAGGATCCGAGCTGTTGAGCATCGACGGAGGATGCGATGGCAGAGCGGTTAGAGGAAGAAACGAGGAGAGAGACGACGACGACGCCGGACCAACGACATCACCAGCCGCAAAAACAATGATGAACAACAGCACCTCGACGAAGCCCTGGTGGGAGATCTGCGGCGGGTACAGCCAAACCACGGTCCCCCACCCTGAGCTCCATATCCTCTCCTCTCAAGGCACAAGAGAGGAGGAGGAGGATGGATGGATTTGGTAAAAGAACACTCAGTTGCCCAAGTTCCCCAACCCACCCCCCGTTATTTATGATAAAAATCGATCACGTGCAGACACATTTGAAGAGTGTGCTCCCAATCTACATTAACAGCACGGATGACACTTTGGTGTTACAAGACTGCAATGCTTTAACCGAATACCAGGTATTGACATGTAAGGCAATAGCGCTTTGTAACAGTCTGACCAACGTCTACCATGTAACCTTGATAAACCAAGCATCACCCCACTAGGATCACTAAGAGGTTCAAGGGCGTTACCAAGCTTACTTACAAATTATAAACCAACTTATCGATCAGAAACCATACACATATCCTTAACCATTCAAGCGAGTATAAACATTCCATTAGTTAGCAATACAACAAGGATCAGCTCCCGTGTTACGAAGTTCTCATTCTTTATCAAGTATAACTTTATTTTACAATATATACAATACTTTAAGGCTCAATATCGAAAAGGCCATGATGTGATCAATAATTGCTGTCTCTTTCTGCTATCGATTTTGCCCTTCTCTTGCCTTACAATTTGCTTTTCGATAGTGATGAGGAACACTCTTTCGTCGACCGTCAGGCCCTGCAACCACGCTCCTTTGCGTTTTTAATACATATGCTTTTCCATTGTTCACACCTTTAGCTGGTACCATGTTTGGAGATATCAGAGTGACAGGATTTGCAAATCAATGTTCGCGTACACTACTTACTTCTGCTGTGTACCTGGAGAGGCGCATCACAGCTGCTGTCTGTTACGACGGTTGGCTAAACATTGGTGAGAATGAGAAACGAAAGCTTGGAAATCGCTCAACTTTAAAGCTATTAGATGCTTCATGGATTCGGTCATCTGTGTGTCTCGCCTTCCAGGAACCCTTTTTTGGGGTTTTATTGTGCTCTCCACAACCAATCAGACCTGGACTGTTCAATAGGATCGAGTTGAGGCGAGTATGTAGGATGGAAGATAAGCGTATCGATATACTCGAAACTCGATATGACCAGTATTTGGAGACTATCCTCAGCCTTATGAATACATGGATGGATTATCTATTACCAACGAATGGCTTTTCATCTGTTCGTACTGATCCATTTTCATCCGTGGTAGCCTTTAGAAAGCGGAGGTAGTGTTCAGTTACAGTTTCTTTGCTTGCAAACGCGGATATCACTCCTACAGATTATAGTTGTTTTCTGATCTTGTTTTTTAGCACCTTTAACCCTATTGTAGTACTCCGTTTCTTGATCCCTGCCATGCTGCAGTTTAAGCTAATATGGAGTTCAGGCTCATCAAGCAAACATACAGTTCTTTTTTTTTTTTTTCCTCCTAAAGTTAATGTCAGTCATGTCCCAATCAAGGCACTCTTGGATCTTTGTTTTACTACATATTCTCATTCACATGCTGAAATCCAGCTTTCTTTGCATTCATTTTTGGTATGTAAATCGCTCGAGTGCCGTTCAGCATACTTTCAAGACCCTCAAAGCTGTGAAGCAATTGCTCCATCCATTTGCTCTAGGACAATCGATGTGGATTCTCAACACCGCATTCTAGAATAACGTCTTTATTGCTCTTTAAGAATATGCGAATGACGTCTCTGCCTCTACATTTTTTAAAGATACAATCAGGGTGCCTTTTGTTACATGATGTGATATCCACCGCTATGTTGAATGAAACGAACAAGGATGGATTTCTATGTAGCTGTTTTGCAGCAGCAGCAGCAGTAGCTTGGAACTCAATGCCTTCTCAAGCATTTGTTTAAAAGCATGACCCTCATCGTTGTTCAGTGAAGCCGCGCTTCAGGTTCTGCTTCTTTCATCGGCCAGGGGTGCGCCTGTAAGATACTATGCTCCGGAGTTATTGAGTGTGTTAAAGAACAACCGGATGGAAGAAGAACACATTTCCTCATCAACGACATGGCCTTGTCCATCTTTGTAAAAACAGATGGGTAATAAAAAAAAAAAAAGAGCCCATGCGAACATTGGCTTTGTCATCATGCATAAAAGATTTCTTGGGGAGGAGGGTGGCAAAACCCGACATTTTTTTTTTGTGATCCTGCGACGTCCTGAATTGCAAAGGGCACGACTTTGTGTTGGGAAATCAAAAGTTAGCATACCCTCGTATACATACCTATGGACTCCATCAAGTCGCATGGATTCAGCGCGCATTGGGCGTCGGGTGGGAGAGATGATGGTCGAGGGCTTATAGGTAATCTTAAAAAGTAATTGTTTATATGCTTCAATGACCATCTTCCTTTGTTGAGCAACTAGCATTCATTTCAGCTTGTGACCTGTACTACCTAGAATCGAGAGATGCATCGTGCCAACTCTCGTCATCCCCCGGGGAGGGAGGGGCTGGTGAGGAGTATTTCGATTCTGCTGCCCGATGCGGTTAAAAAATTGCGGGGTTGGGGGTGTGGGGGGGGGGTAACGTTGCGTGATCGTGTTAGTTAGATGTACACCGATAGTTAATGAGGAGAGCGAGGCTCCCATCCTGGTTGTACGTACTAGATGTTACGAAGCCTTTACCCATCTTGCATAAAGCGGAGTTATGCTTGTCGACGCTTGGGACACACGGGTTGCTCCATTAGATGGCAATGCAATAGTAGCAAGATCATGCAGACGCAAGGAGGATATTGTTGGGATCGAGGTTACCCTAATTGTACAAGTCAATGGCTATTATCAATCGAATGATTTCTCCACCCACTTGAAAAAAATTATTTCGGGTTGTAACCCGGCGGGTTGGGGGGGCTGGCAATATTTAGAGCAGTTCTGATGGGTCATTTCTATTTAAAAAAAAAATCAAGTCGGTTCTTCCTTCACTGTTTCTATGTATATAATTTTGTGCTTCAACGGGCATTTCCTTCCACCCACCTATGGGTAGCTTTTCCGCTAGGGTATCACCATCGTTTGCTCTTTCATTTCACTTGGCGAAAAAAAAAAATAGAGAAATGGAGAGTTACACAGAACCGGCTTGGTTGTTTCGCGTCGAATCATCAGACGACATTTTGAGGGCGCGACGCAGTACGACGATTAAAAATAGGTTCAGATAGAAATTGTCAGGCCATTCCGCCAGTGCCACATATAAAAGCTTTCCATATCGTCTTGGTTCTCTGGCGTGCGCTCTTTTTTACTTTCTCGACAACAACAACAACAAATATATAAACGATGACGACGCTTTTCGTATACGGCGACTCTTTTTCCGGTCAGTTCTCATAGAAACCACTCTCTGTATCTCGGTTTCATGATGCTCACACCCCTCCTCTCGTCTTTTTTTGTTTCTCTGCTAGACTCCAACGATGGAGCACGTCAGTCCAATGGCCCGCTGTGGAGCGAGAACCTCGCGAATGCATGGGATGCTACGCTGAAGAGCTATGCCGTGAACGGCGCCGTCACCTGTGCGAAGAAGAACGCACCCTCGGATCTTTCGAAGCAACTGCGGGCGGCGAGACCGGCAATTGAGGCAGCCGCTGCGGCGAATGAAAAGAACATCCATGCAGTTCTCATCGGCAATACGGATGTTGCAGACCTCTCGGGTAAAGACCCGCCCCCCCAACCGCTGCACACACACACAATATATACAAAAGAAATTGAAAGCTCACATGCGACCCGTAAACTAGACCGATCTACCAAGATTGACGCCTGGGCCGAATGTATCAAGGATCATGTGGTACAATTTTCTTCTTCTTCTAGAAACACCCCCCTCCCCATCATTGGGATTGCAGGCAACTCAAAAATTCACCCCATTCGCTCTCTCACCTAGCTCGAGTTGCACCGTCTCGATGCAAACGCCGACATCATCCTTGTCGGACTCCCACCGCTCGAGTTTGCTCCGTTCTTCTCCAACAACACCGCAAATCAGTCCATCGTTAAGCAACGCACACAACGACTCAATGTCGCGCTGGAGGATGGCGCCGATACCTGGCACGCGCAATTCATGGACATCTATACTGTCTTTGGCTATCTCCTCGAGGACCCTGCAGAACACAACATCAAACACGTCGAGACCGCCTACTGGGAAACTTGCCAGGGCCTATGCCAAGATCCTGTGGACGATTATCTCTGGTACGATCGGATTCATCTGACAGGAGGTAAGGAATATATCATAAGGGCTAGTCCAAAAAGATCCCTCCCATCGACTCAACACGAACAAACGCTTGCTTCTCGCGTTTCCCTTGCTCCCCCTACCTCACTACTCTATGTTAGCCGGACACCGTGCCATCTCCAAAGAAATCATCGAAAGAATGCCATATAAAGCCAAGGAGATCACGCCTCCTCATCCTCCTGCTGCCGCGGCCGGCAACCATGATGCATCCTCACCCTCAGATCAACAACTCGGAAGCAAGAGTGCTTTTGACGGTGACTACCACTTCTCGAGCTGGATTCTCCTCGCGGTCGTGTGCATCTTCATTCTCTTCCTTGTCCGACCAGCACGAATTACCAACATGTTCCGCGCATATATGCGAAGCAGGTCACATTCGAAGCGACAAACAGAATACTCTGTTGTATAAAAAGAACCCCTGTCATTCCTTTTTCTTCCCAAATTCGAGCATCCTAACAAGTCTACTATACCATTCCCACCTCCCCGTTTTTTTAAAATAATTAAAAAAGAACGCACCCCGTCAGTCCCCCCCCTTCCCCGGGAATCACGGGAGGGCGGCGTGGCGGGAAATCTAGCAAAGTCCTGCTTGCTTCATAACTGCAGCCATTCGTTTGTAGTCGGCCAGCAATTCGGCCACTTCGCCAATCTTCAACTCGTCCACAGACTTTATGTCCAAAAACTTCTGGATCGGCCCATCCATGCTGCCGTGGTTGTTGCTGTTGTTGCTTACAGAATGAATCAGTTGGGACGGGGCCTGGAGGAGCGCGCTGAGCGCATCGGGTCGTCGGTTGCGGTTCTCAATGAACCGCGAGCTCCACGAAGAACTGTCATCCCGCACCGAGTCCTTGCTGCTCGCCATGTCCTTGAGCTCCTTCTCCGTCACAGCCAGGGACCGTACCGACGAACTTTCTCCTGTCGCATCTGTCCCTGCTGCCGCAGCAGCTGATGATGTTCCCAACCCTTTACCAAACGCTTTTGGAGTATCTCGTTGCCATAAACGGCCAAGCCCATCAAACATCTTGTACGAATTATCGACCATCTCAGACATCAGCTTCAGTCCTCCTGCTTGAGCAGCATCGATGCTTAAACTCCGCGGAGGATCCGAACTGGCCTTTGGTGGCGTTGGTGGCGAGTCATCTTGCTTATCAAGGTGCGGGTTATGGCTACAAGCACGCAGCAGGGTGAACAAAACCGTACATTACTATGTGCACCCGGATCATTGGATTGGCTCACGCTAACCTACCTAAGCACCTTCTCTGCTGATAATCCAAGCCCCACAAGGTTTGTCGTCTCGAGAAAAGACACAGCGGCCATCTATGGATGCGAAAAAACATGGTACATAACTATACACCAACTAATGCAGCTTTCCCAACCAACCAACCAACCAACCCTCAGAGGACATACCATGTTTGTTAGACAATAACTCTCCTGGCCAGTGACCCGAGAGGGTCGTCTAAACCTTTGAATAAACCGCAGGTTCGACAAGAAGTTCGAAGGATTGGACTTGACGATGGAGAAAATCAGCAACGGCAATAAGACATCGGCGTTGGCTGCCCCGAGCATTTGGCTCTCCGGCCCACCAGAAACCGTGGAGCTCGGTGCGTCCCTTTCGTCATCTTCCGTCTTCGCTGGCTTTTCGCTAACAGCACTTTTGTCCAAAGGCTCTGCGGCCCCTTTTCCACTCGCGGGCGGTTTTCGATGTATCCCCTTTTCTTCGTCATTCACGGCAGATATGGCATGCTTCATTTCCTGCACCACCTCGGACTCCGTATCCAGCTTTGCCTGACGATACTTTTCGGCATAGCCCTCAATTGCCTCTTTTTCCATATTAGCACCCTAGCCATGCAAATGTGCTGGCAATGAGACTGTGCATACACGCACACACACATACCAACAACAATCTGGTGCGTCCTGACTATGCCCTCGAGCTTTCCTTTGGCGTCCGGTATTGAGTTCAACTGCTGCAGCTGCATACCCGCCTTCTTGACTACTGCATTGATATCCCTGATATCCGCATCATCCTCCACGATGACTCCCAGATGGGAAAGGCTAAGGTCCAGTAAGTTCAGTGCGGCAATTCTGGACTCCAATGCCTCGTCTTGCAGGGGTTCATCCCCTCCAGGTGTCGAGAATAAGCTTGAAGCCTCAATTAGATCTTCACTCACCCTATCATTTTTTACTTCTCACTTTTTCTTTCCCCTAGTTACCAGTCATAGAGTTCAGAGCAAATGTACGCTTCGATCGCATCCACGCGTTCTTCGTCGTTCAGTTCGTCTGCAAGATCATCCATGAAGTCAAGGAATTGGTCGCTCGCTGCGTCCAGGTTGCGGGGAGGACGGCGTCGGAACTTCTTGATAAAACTAACCGTCCGACGCGATAAAAGTGAGCATCGTCACGCAATAGCATGGTCCATCTTTTTTTTGATATATATATATACGCTTCTACCATGTTGTTTGGCCCTTTTCCCTCCTCGAAAACCTTACTCTTTTACTCTTGCATCGCTCCCTATCGATTCAGTAAATCGCACCGTAGTCGTGTCTGCAGTGCTCTTCGCGGTTTTTTCGTTGTTCTTGGCCCAGTCGGATATTTCAGTTCTCGAGATGGGTTTTTGAATCAGCATCGCTGTGACGGACTTGTCGTCACGCAGGGGAAGTTGAAGGTGATTATGCAAAATATTGTACTTTGGGCAGTCGGTTGTGATCGAAGAAGGATCGAGACTGAACGTGTCAAAAAGCGACCTGTTCCCATTCACTTTGTGTGAGAGAGCATATACATATATATATAGACGCTTTGGTCTTCCATATCTTACTTCTTGGTATGTATCCCATCAATCATAGAAGAAATATCTCGTTCGGGGGGTATAAGATCAATGGCAACGAACTGATCACTGCAGAACAATAAAGATATCAACGCTATATACATACACATGCCCTCTCGACAAAACAAACCTCTGAAAAGTACCGCGGATACCGCTTAAAGAAATCGCTTGGGATGGATCGGCTCTGTTTGGATAGACAATGACGTGGTCTTGGATAAACTCGCGATCGATTATAGCTGAAGGGTGCGAAGGCTGTGAAACAGGTAAAAGAAGGACAGCCTAGTGATAAGGAAGACGTGGGGAGAAGATGGCATAAAAAAAACGAATTACGATCATCATCCTTTTTTCATTGAAGATCTTGCTCTTTCTCTTGTCACACAGGAACACGAAGAGAGAGAGAAAGAGAGTTTTTACGCTGTTTCCTGACTATTATTTACCTTCTCCCCCAGAAGAAGATCTAGAACATCGTCGAATTCGCCATCGTCTGCAGCACGTAATCGTGATAGAGCGAGCATGCCCCATGAGTTTGCTGGGAAGGGTATGGAGAGCGATGAAGGCGACTGAGTGGACGATGACCCGGAGGACGAGGAAAAGCTGTTGTGGAGCTTCGAGAAGCTCGGACGCTTTATAGACGGCCCAGAGGACGACGATGATACATGGAGCAGGGCTTCCGCACTGGCCATGCGTTGCAGAAAGTTAGCCGGCCGCTGTTTTTCCAGCTGCTGAGCATTCACATCCGAAGCAGCGAGGGAAGGATTGGTGGCATCTGGTTTTCGAAATGAATCGAATCGAAACATATGATTTTGAAGTAAAAAAAAAAGGTTAAGAAGAACCGGGGGTTGGGGGGGGGAAGGGGTGGATGTTTGTGGGTTGGTCGATGTGCCTTCCCTCATCGATGCTTTCTTTATACGTGTAGACAACCCATACGCCCCCCATTCCTCCCTCCCTCCGCCCACAATTGATAATAATAAGCTTACATGCAAACACCAATCTAGCATGTTGCATCCAATGCCTCCCTCTCGGCCCCCCCCCAAATCCCCTGAACGTCCATCGATTGAGCGGGGGTGCGGGATAATGTGTGGTACAACAACCATTCCACTCCTTATTCCTGTCTTTGCTCTACTCAATGTTGGGGGGTGGGATGGAGAGCCATCAGAAGCCCAGAACATTTTTGTTATTATTATCATTCTGGCAGGTCGCATCCTACCAGTTCTTGAAGTCGCGTTCGCCCAGAAATCTTTGCGCATGATGACAAAGCAAATGGCCGAAAAATGTCGCACAAGACTTCCATCTCTAAATGCTAGCCGGCTTTTTGCCTTTCCATCTGTACCCACTTTACATTCTGAAATGAGCAATCTATTTTTGTTTCTACAAAGGGCAAGGTCATGGGGTTGATAAAAGTGGCTGTCCTGAACCTATGGAGTATGTCGTTGATGAGGAAATGTGCTCTCTTCAATCCGTCTGTTCTCACACAGAACATCTGCGTCGTCTATCTTGCAGTAGTAACCCTGACCTTGGTGCTAGGCGTATCTCCAAGCGAAAGGATACAGACATTCAGATGGAAGAAGCAGACTTTAAGCGCGGCTACATAATGCACACCGACAGAAATAAGATCAGACTTTTTCAGACGGATGCTTGAGAAGGTCTTGAGCGCATCAGCTGTTGCAAATAACTAGGAATCTATAGGTCAGTTCAGCGGTTGGCCTCACAATACGAAGAGGACGCTGACAGCATTTTTAAGAAACGTAGAGGCAGAGGCCGTCCGCGTATTCTCCGTCCATTGTCCTAGAGCAACTGCTGGACCAATTGCTCCAGAGACTGGACGGTCATGAAGTATCGAAAACGATACTCCATGGATTTATGCAACTTATCATGGAAGAAGGCTCAGTTTCAGCCTGCAGACAGGAATCGTTATGGTGCATTTCAATTTTTCGATCTCAACGCCAATCCCCTATTGGGAGAATACCACTTGGTCGTGAACTTCCTATGCGACGATGTGACTTATATTTTCTGGCAGAGAACTTGACAATGTCTATGGTTCTGGTGTCGTTTTACCGTTTGCATATGCTTCAATATATCGCCAAACCCCTTCCGTGGAATCTCCTAATCATAGTGGGTGTTGAATCAGGCGGGGAAACCGTATCAAGGAACCTCGAAATATTCTCCTTCAAAGAGGCAAAACTGTAATCATAGTTGACGCGGGCTTCTCGCTTTGCTGCGCCCCAGTACCATTTAATCCAGTTACATTCGCAATGAAGTTTGGGATATAGTTCAAAAATGTGACCAGCGTCAAGCACTGTCTCACAAAGAGCTGTTTTTTGCTCTTTGAAGTCTGGATGAGCATCTAAAAGATGTTTCATACAGCATCTGCTGTCAGCCGCTTCCTCCCCTTTGCAGTCCACTCGCCAGTTCTTTCCTGGACGATACGGGTCTTGTCCATCTCTAGGCCACATGCCTCGCTCCTCTAGAATTCTTTGCATTTTCTTAGACTGGCATACACTTTGTTTGCTCGCAGTGATAATATCGTGGCCCCTCTTGCGCTTCACAACGTTTTCTTGGATATGCTCGTACATGCTCTGACGTCTCACTGCTCCAGTAACTTGGTCACAAAAAATCCATCTCGAAACTCGTGAGTACTTGGATTGTGCTCATCCTTAAGTATGCCACACCGCCGGGGGCCTTTTGCACATTTTCTGCGTTAGCGACGCATCACTGGGGCAGGCATTGTGATTGTTACTTTGATCGAAAATAAAGACGGCATTACAGTCTGGATACAGGAGACTGAAAAGAGGAATCGCACCATCCTTAAGCTGCTCACTTGTCCAATATTGATCTCGATTTGCACCAGGATAAAACACCTTTCGCGATTGTCCATGGGCCTGAGCGCATCGTTCCATCACATGCACACTGGAACTCAGACACCATAATAGACCCGCCGGGGCTTTTCTTCCGGAGCGCATTTTCACCCTGTGTAAGCCAAAAATGTTCCTGTCCATCATTTGCATAAAAAGTGGATTCGTCATGGGTAACCAAGACCGACTTTGTTTCGTCATGGTTCAAAGAAGGCTCGACGACTATCTCTTCATTTACTCGTTCGTACATTTCCATTCTTCGCCGGTAGGTCATCAAAGTACCCATCCTTGTGGTTTTTTACGGTATGTGTATCCCCGTTCGCGCATATATCTCCACAGAGTTGTTTGTGAGGTGGAGCCTGGCACACCAAAAACTTGTGGGATGGTTGTCTCATTGACATGTTTCAAAAGCGTTGGAATGGAGCCTCCTTCAGCTTTTTGTCCGCTGATAAATTTAACTGATTCACGTTTCGTGTTTTTTCCTTGTTGATGTTGCGAAAGAGTACCGAAATTGAGGTATTCATTCGTCCAGTAACGGGTGGCTCTTGCTCGATAATGTTCAGAGGGACTAGTCCAGAAATCTCGCGCAGTAAGCTCAGAACTCTCATATTTCTTGTACCATTTGTATCGAGAGGAGAGGTAGCGGTAAACAGCTTGCTGCTGTCAGACACTGCGCTTGTACGGAAAAGAGTCTTTGTGCGCGCAAAAGGTTGAACGGGTTCGCAATAAAAGGAGATAGGAAGAAGACCCTCCTTGTGGGAGCAGTCGACTTTTGCCCGCTTTGAGGAAGAAAAGACGCACCCCTTCCTCGAAGGTTGTTTGCTAACTTGCCCCAGGGTGCCGCACGTACTTTGGTGCTTTGCGTCGATCTCGGCGGTGCCTTAGGATTGGCTATCATGGGCTGGACACCGTAGCTGATATCACTGAGTCTCGTTCGATGCGTGTGATTACATAAGCTTCCCCTGCGCATGTCGGATCTTTTGTGTCATGTATTTTATAAGCTGCTCTTTGAGATCTTGCTCTGCGGCACACGGCATGACGGTTATCATCCATTCTTTTTAATGCGCAGACGTGGACCTATTTTCATTAGGGATCTTTGATCCGTGTTTTGTCCAAGACCTAACCCCTCACAGTCCATCACATCCACCAATACAGATAGATAGCAAAATGACCAAAAGAAGGTGGTGTCGGTGATACGGTCAGACTAGTATTTCCTGCGCCAAAATTGGACACAATATGTGATACATGGCGTACCTGGAAAGTATATTATATGATGGGTGGCACAAGCTACCGTGATCATAATGACGCATTAAGAAGAGCCATAGTGGGTGATTTGATCAATCGGAGACTCCGACAAAGTTCGCAGCGTTTCCGATGGTAGATCACCATTCAAAGCTGTATGAAAGCCTTCCCCACACTTATGCGCGCCGACCCAAGGTAGGGCGCAATTGGCATGTCTGCAACACATCAAAGAGCCCGCCGATAATTTATAGTGGACTACGGGTTTCCTTGATTTGCCGGGGTCTCGTGTCAAGTTTTAGTATGAAAACGGGCCCTGCGCACGGACTTGATCAATTATTGTTCCAACTCAGATGCAAGCGTACCTAACTTAAAAGGACAAGGAAGCAGACGAGATCCTGAATAATGATTGAAGAGGGAAATAGCCTCTTTTTATACCAAGTACCTGTTGATATTCAGCAATCCTAATGGAATCAAATATACCATTGTTAATGAACGTTCGTGAATGCGTGTGTGCGTGGGTATGGGTCAGTATTTCTGCAGCGGCGACAGCAATGAGGCATAAAGACCCGTATTAGCACTGAGCATCCAGCCATGAGGAATCGGAAACTGCGTAGTTAATCGGCAACGGATAATGAAGTATGACGTCCTTTTGATTCGTACAGCGACCGTATAAAAGCGGCTCCCATTTCCACTTGTCCTTAAATTGTATTTTACACTCGCCTTCCAAACCGATGGAGTACGTAATGCACCATCATGTACAAAATCTATATGATCTGCTGCAATCACAGATGTCATCTTTTAACAGCACTTGAAGTTACACTAGTACATCCAACGATCTAAAGAATTACCAATCCCTCCATGATTGATGGAGCCATCTTATATCCACTTTTGGGATCTAGCTTCCCTTCCTAAAGTAGAAACGTTTAACCATTTTCTATAGAGCCTAATGCTTGAGACAGTTTCCACTTCGTCCCATTTACTCAATGAGCCTCTTCAACCATGCCACTACACCATCCACCATCACAAGAGTTCCTGGGCCTTAACGCCTAGCTATAATTCTGAATGTTATCTCCTTACGCAGGCTACACAATTAAAGAAGTTCAAATCTAATGGGTCTAACCCGTTTCGCTTACAACACCCTCACGAACAGCACATCCTGGAAAAAGCTATAACAAGCCAAAGTTCCTGTAATCATGCCTATGACGGAAATGAACGATGTCAAGCGGTATCTGATAATACTTAAGCTTTCTTGACAGATTCTACCCCTCTATAGACTAATGCCAACCGCATAGCTCAGCATGAACTATTCAGGCCTATAATATCGCGCATTCAATGAACAGTTACATATCCATATTAAGGCGAGAGTTACCTTGTATTAATATAGATTGAATCCAATAGGGCGCGATCAACGTACAAGTAATGGTCAACCTGTTCTATTCAAGAAGACAGCTGATCATGGTATGCTAGTGTACTGGCTGTTACATCTGACGGCGCTTCTTGCTTGAACACAAACCATGGCATTGGATTAACCGGCCGCATTTCTACTTGCGATTTAACATAGCGTTCGTTATCTATGACAAGGCGCAATCTTACTACATATTTATTTAGATTGAACCGATAGTCCAAGGTCAAGGCATACCCACGGATTTGTCTTCCTGGATGCTTCAACAACACCCTCATATCGATGTGATAGGGTGCTGGCTAGCACTTCTAATGATGATGCCACCCTGAGGGAGTAGAGTAGTCTTTGTGATAAACGGTGAATCCATATAAGGTATGCTCTTTTTCGCTACCTGCCTTCAAAAAAAGTGACAGGAAAAAGAGAAATACTAACTTTACTTCCTCTTCTTTTCACTTTTTCTTATAGGCTTGGGTTTCCTCAGGCCTTCCATGTCCATCAACGGTGGTACTTGCAGGAATACCTTCCCCGAGCTCGAAACAAGCTTTCTGTCGGTTTCGTTGAGTCGGTTCGTACCGCCGTGCTCTTCCTGCAAATGAGACCAATGCCGCAAAGTGGGTTGGTGGTTCATGTCAAGACCAACAGCGATGGTTCATGATCAAGTCTTTCAAGGTTCTCTCTCGTTGTAGCTAGCAATCCCTCTATCTATATAGCTCCCGATCCTTCTATTTTGTATACCTCCCTATACTTCCCTTTCTCTTTCCCTAAACCCGACAGGTGTGCCTTGAGCTCAATAAGGGTGTGCTTCTATTCTACACCGGTAAGTGCGTGATGCCAGCCAAATTTACAGCCAACCCAACATACTCACTTTTATCATCCTCTCGCTTTCCCCAAAGAACCAAAGGGGATGGTTCACAGCCATCCCCTCCATACGCATCGTTTACAGATAGCTAAGCATCAACAAATATCTTGATATAATAGCTCATCGCTGGTCCTTTTTTATTTTCTAGTGTCTTCTTCTTTTTCTCATGGTTTTAATCCCGGACAAGGCAAAGACCGACCGTTCCCCATACTGGCATTCAAGCTGAGCGTAATCAATCACTCACAGCACTTTCAAGCCTGGTATGTCTGCCATCCAAAAAAAGGAAAGAAAAAAAAAGTAACTTCCCTTCCTCACCTTTACCTTTTTCTTTATTGCCTTGCCCTTCCCTAGACCATCCATGTCCATCAACGACGGCAGTTGCAGGAACATACCCCCACGCGCGAAACACCTTTCTGTTGGTTTGGTTGAGCCTTTCCGCACCATTGTGCTTTTTCCTTGCCAAAGAGAGCATGCCGCGGAGGAGTTCTTGTTCCTGTAAAAGCCAATGGCGATGGTCATGGCCATGGTCAGGTTGTTGCTAGTGCAATCCGCGGCTTCCAAAGCGATCCGGCGTCATTGCCGACAAGAGCATCTCCCACTCTACCGATCATCGCAATCAAGATGAGAGCGAGTGCGATGGTCGGTTCTCAGGTACAGTACGTTCTCTTTGGCCCTTTGTCTCTCACTGCCTGTTTTCTCTATGTAGGTCTCTACCCACACTCCGCCGATCCTCCACAGACACTCACACATCAAGGTGAGCCCGAGTGAGCTTGTCTGTTCTCAGGTACAGTACGCTCTTTTTGGCCCTTTGTCTCTCACTGCCTGTTTTCTCTATGTAGGTCTCTACCCACACTCCACCGATCGTCGCAATCAAGATGAGAGCGAGTGCGATGGTCGGTTCTCAGGTACAGTATGCTCTTTTTCGCTACCTGCCTTCAAAAAAAGAAAAACACTAACTTACTCTTCCTCTTCTCTTCACTTTTTCTTATAGGCTTGCCCTTGCTCACGCCTTCCATGTCCATCAACGGTGGTACTTGCAGGAATACCTCCCCCCAGCGCGAAACAAGCTTTCTGTCGGTTTGGTTGACTCTGCCCGCACCGCTCTGCTCTTCCTGCCAATGAGACCAATGCCGCAAAGGGGGTTGGTGTTTCATGTCAAGGCCAACAGCGATGGTTCATGGTCAAGTCTTTCCAGGTTCTCCCTCGGTGTAGCTAGCAATCCCTCTCCATCTAGATAGCTCCCCATCCTTCTAGTTTATATAGCTCCCCATCCTTCTAGTTTATATAGCTCCCCATCCTTCTAGTTTATATAGCTCCCCATCCTTCTAGTTTATATAGCTCCCCATCCTTCTAGTTTATATAGCTCCCCATCCTTCTCTTTATATAGCTCCCCATACTTCCCTTTCCCCTTTCCCTAAACCCGATAGGCGTGCCCTGAACTCAATAAGGGCACGCCTCCATTCTACCCCGGTAAGTGCATGATGCCCGCCAAATTTACAGCCAACCCAGCATACTCACTTTTACCATCCTCTCGCTTTCCCAAAGGACCAAAGGGGATGGTTCACAGCCATCCCCTCCATACGCATCGTTTACAGACAGCTAAGCATCAACAAATATCTTGATGTAATAGCTCATCGCTGGTCCTTGTTTTTGTTTTCTAGTGTCTTCTTCTTTTTCTCATGGTCTTAATCCCGGACAAGACAAAGACCGATGGTTCCCCATACTGGCATTCAAGCTGAGCGTAATCAATCACTCACAGCACTTTCAAGCCTGGTATGTCTGCCATCCAAAAAAAAGGAAAGAAAAAAAAGTAACTTCCCTTCCTCACCTTTACCTTTTTCTTTATTGCCTTGCCCTTCCCTGGGCCACCCATGTCCATCAACAACGGCAGTTGCAGGAACACACCCTCACGCGTGACACACCTTTCTGTTGGTTTGGTTGAGCCTTTCAGCATCATTGTGCTTTTCCTTGCCAAAGAGAGCATGTCGCGCAGGAGTTCTTGTTCCCTGTAAAAGCCAATGGCGATGGTCCTGGTCAGGGTCAGGTTATTGCTAGTGCAATCCGCGGCTTCCAAAGCGATCAGGCGTCATTGCCACCAAGAGCATCTCCCACTCTACCCATCATCGCAATCAAGATGAAAACGAGTGGGATTGACGGCTCTCAGGTACTGTACTCTCATTGTCGTCCTTGTCCCGCACTTGCTGTTTCTCTATGTAGATATCTCTTCAAACTAAAACGATCCTCTACCGACAGTCGCAATCAAGATGAGAGCGAGTGTGATTGTCACTTTTCAGGCACTGTATGCCATTTTTGGCCCTTTGTCTCTCACTGGCTGGTCCCCTATATAGAATTCTCCGCACACTCCGCCGCTTCTCCAACCAAAATCACACAACCAGATGAGAGCGAGTGTGATTGTCGGTTTTCAGGCACACACCACCAATCTATCATTCCCCTATTCGCGATATAGCCACATACTAACTACAGCTTTTCCTTTGTAGGTTGCCCTCGATGTACAAAGAAGGTCCATCGCCGATCAAGGTTTCGGGTGCTTCAACGTCAACAGTTGACTTAGAGATGCTTGGGTGCGGCTTGCATTTCTAATGATGCTCCGACCTTGAAGGGGCAGCAGGGTGTTTGCGATAGCCGGTGCTAGTTTACATCAAGTATTCAACGTATCGTTTCTCGATTGGTGCTCTAGCCGCATACTTACTGCATCTTCTTCCATTGTAGATTATCATGCTGGCAGTAAACAAGGGCCATGGTCGATCAAGGTTCCGGGTACTTCAAGGTCGACAGTTGACTTAGAGATGCTTGGGTGCGGCTTGCATTTCTAATGATGCTCCGACCTTGAAGGGGCAGCATGGTGCTTGCGATAGCCGGTGCTAGTTTATATCAAGTATTCAACGTATCGTTTCTCGATTGGTGCTATAGCCGCATACTTACTGCATCTTCTTGCATTGTAGATTATCATGGTGTCAGTAAACAAGGTCGCAGAAGAACAAGGTTATTGCTACTTCGGTATCGGAGTGCCTTTAATTAAGATCGGATCTCCAAGAGATTGCTTTGCCCCTCGGGTAATCGATGCATTTATATCAGGTATTCAACGTATCGTTCTCCATTGGTGACGTAGTCACATTCTTACTGCACCTTCTTTCATTGTAGATTATCATGGTGGCAGTAAACAAGGTCCATGGACGATAAAGTTTCCCGGTACTTCAAGGTCGACAGTTGACTTAGAGATGCTTGGGTGCGGCTTGCATTTCTAATGATGCTCCGACCTTGAAGGGGCAGCACGGTGCTAGCGATAGCCGGTGCTAGTTTACATCAAGTATTCAACGTATCGTTTCTCGATTGGTGCTCTAGCCGCATACTTACTGCATCTTCTTCCATTGTAGATTTTCATGGTGTCCGTAAACAAGGTCGCAGAAGAACAAGGTTATTGCTACTTCGGTATCGGAGTGCCTTTAATGAAGATCGGATCTCCAAGAGATTGCTTTGCCCCTCGGGTAATCGATGCATTTATATCAGGTATTCAATGTATCGTTCTCGACTGGTGACGTAGTCACATTCTTACTGCACCTTCTTTCATTGTAGATTATCATGGTGGCAGTAAACAAGGTCTATGGACGATCAAGGTTTCGGGTACTTCAAGGTCGACAGTTGACTTAGAGATGCTTGGGTGCGGCTTGCATTTCTAATGATGCTCCGACCTTGAAGGGGCAGCACGGTGATAGGGATAGCCGGTGCTAGTTTACATCAAGTATTCAACGTATCGTTTCTCGATTGGTGCTATAGCCGCATTCTTACTGCATCTTCTTCCTTTGTAGATTATCATGCTGGCAGTAAACAAGGGCCATGGTCGATCAAGGTTCCGGGTACTTCAAGGTCGACAGTTGACTTAGAGATGCTTGGGTGCGGCTTGCATTTCTAATGATGCTCCGACCTTGAAATGGCAGCACGGTGCTAGCGATAGCCGGTGCTAGTTTACATCAAGTATTCAACGTATCGTTTCTCGATTGGTGCTCTAGCCGCATACTTACTGCATCTTCTTCCATTGTAGATTATCATGCTGGCAGTAAACAAGGGCCATGGTCGATCAAGGTTCCGGGTACTTCAAGGTCGACAGTTGACTTAGAGATGCTTGGGTGCGGCTTGCATTTCTAATGATGCTCCGACCTTGAAATGGCAGCACGGTGCTAGCGATAGCCGGTGCTAGTTTATATCAAGTATTCAACGTATCGTTTCTCGCTTGGTGCTATTGCCGCATTCTTACTGCATCTTCTTCCTTTGTAGATTATCATGCTGGCAGTAAACAAGGGCCATGGACGATCAAGGTTCCGGGTACTTCAAGGTCGACAGTTGACTTAGAGATGCTTGGTTGCGGCTTGCATTTCTAATGATGCTCCGACCTTGAAGGGGCAGCACGGTGATAGCGATAGCCGGTGCTAGTTTACATCAAGTATTCAACGTATCGTTTCTCGATTGGTGCTATAGCCGCATTCTTACTGCATCTTCTTCCTTTGTAGATTATCATGCTGGCAGTAAACAAGGGCCATGGTCGATCAAGGTTCCGGGTACTTCAAGGTCGACAGTTGACTTAGAGATGCTTGGGTGCGGCTTGCATTTCTAATGATGCTCCGACCTTGAAATGGCAGCACGGTGTTTGCGATAGCCGGTGCTAGTTTATATCAAGTATTCAACGTATCGTTTCTCGATTGGTGCTATATCCGCAATCTTACTGGATCTTCTTCCTTTGTAGATTATCATGCTGGCAGTAAACAAGGGCCATGGTCGATCAAGGTTCCCGGTACTTCAAGGTCGACAGTTGACTTAGAGATGCTTGGGTGCGGCTTGCATTTCTAATGATGCTCCGACCTTGAAGGGGCAGCATGGTGCTTGCGATAGCCGGTGCTAGTTTATATCAAGTATTCAACGTATCGTTTCTCGATTGGTGCTATAGCCGCATACTTACTGCATCTTCTTGCATTGTAGATTATCATGGTGTCAGTAAACAAGGTCGCAGAAGAACAAGGTTATTGCTACTTCGGTATCGGAGTGCCTTTAATTAAGATCGGATCTCCAAGAGATTGCTTTGCCCCTCGGGTAATCGATGCATTTATATCAGGTATTCAATGTATCGTTCTCGATTGGTGACGTAGTCACATTCTTACTGCACCTTCTTTCATTGTAGATTATCATGGTGGCAGTAAACAAGGTCCATGGACGATAAAGTTTCCCGGTACTTCAAGGTCGACAGTTGACTTAGAGATGCTTGGGTGCGGCTTGCATTTCTAATGATGCTCCGACCTTGAAGGGGCAGCACGGTGCTAGCGATAGCCGGTGCTAGTTTATATCAAGTATTCAACGTATCGTTTCTCGATTGGTGCTATAGCCGCATTCTTACTGCATTTTCTTCCTTTGTAGGTTATCATGGTATCAGTAAACAAGGTCGCAGAAGAACAAGGTTATTGCTACTTCGGTATCGGAGTGCCTTTAATGAAGATCGGATCTCCAAGAGATTGCTTTGCCCCTGGGGTAATCGATGCATTTATATCAGGTATTCAATGTGTCGTTTATCGATTGGTGACGTAGTCACATTCTTACTGCACCTTCTTCCATTGTAGATTATCATGGTGGCAGTAAACAAGGTCTATGGACGATCAAGGTTCCGGGTACTTCAAGGTCGACAGTTGACTTAGAGATGCTTGGGTGCGGCTTGCATTTCTAATGATGCTCCGACCTTGAAGGGGCAGCACGGTGCTAGCGATAGCCGGTGCTAGTTTATATCAAGTATTCAACGTATCGTTTCTCGATTGGTGCTATAGCCGCATTCTTACTGCATTTTCTTCCTTTGTAGGTTATCATGGTATCAGTAAACAAGGTCGCAGAAGAACAAGGTTATTGCTACTTCGGTATCGGAGTGCCTTTAATGAAGATCGGATCTCCAAGAGATTGCTTTGCCCCTGGGGTAATCGATGCATTTATATCAGGTATTCAATGTGTCGTTTCTCGATTGGTGACGTAGTCACATTCTTACTGCACCTTCTTCCATTGTAGATTATCATGGTGGTAGTAAACAAGGTCCATGGACGATAAAGTTTCCCGGTACTTCAAGGTCGACAGTTGACTTAGAGATGCTTGGGTGCGGCTTGCATTTCTAATGATGCTCCGACCTTGAAATGGCAGCATGGTGTTTGCGATAGCCGGTGCTAGTTTACATCAAGTATTCAACGTATCGTTTCTCGATTGGTGACGTAGTCACATTCTTACTGCACCTTCTTCCATTGTAGATTATCATGGTGGTAGTAAACAAGGTCTATGGACGATGAAGGTTCCGGGTACTTCAAGGTCGACAGTTGACTTAGAGATGCTTGGGTGCGGCTTGCATTTCTAATGATGCTCCGACCTTGAAATGGCAGCACGGTGCTTGCGATAGCCGGTGCTAGTTTATATCAAGTATTCAACGTATCGTTTCTCGATTGGTGCTATTGCCGCATTCTTACTGCATCTTCGTCCTTTGTAGATTATCATGGTGGCAGTAAACAAGGTCGCAGAAGAACAAGGTTATTGCTACTTCGGTATCGGAGTGGGTTTAATGAAGATCGGATCTCCAAGAGATTGCTTTGCCCCTCGGGATGTCGATGCATTTATATCAGGTATTCAATGTATCGTTCTCGATTGGTGACGTAGTCACATTCTTACTGCACCTTCTTTCATTGTAGATTATCATGGTGGTAGTAAACAAGGTCCATGGACGATAAAGTTTCCCGGTACTTCAAGGTCGACAGTTGACTTAGAGATGCTTGGGTGCGGCTTGCATTTCTAATGATGCTCCGACCTTGAAGGGGCAGCATGGTGTTTGCGATAGCCGGTGCTAGTTTACATCAAGTATTCAACGTATCGTTTTTCGATTGGTGCTATAGCCGCATTCTTACTGCATCTTCTTCCATTGTAGATTATCATGGTGGCAGTAAACAAGGTCTATGGACGATCAAGGTTCCGGATACTTCAAGGTCGACAGTTGACTTAGAGTTGCTTGGGTGCGGCTTGCATTTCTAATGATGCTCCGACCTTGAAATGGCAGCACGGTGTTTGCGATAGCCGGTGCTAGTTTATATCAAGTATTCAACGTATCGTTTCTCGATTGGTGCTATATCCGCAATCTTACTGGATCTTCTTCCTTTGTAGATTATCATGCTGGCAGTAAACAAGGGCCATGGACGATCAAGGTTCCGGGTACTTCAAGGTCGAGTTGACTTAGAGATGCCTGGTATCGGCTTGCATGTCTAATGATGCTCCGACCTTGAAATGGCAGCACGGTGTTTGCGATAGCCGGTGCTAGTTTATATCAAGTATTCAACGTATCGTTTCTCGATTGGTGCTATAGCCGCATTCTTACTGCATCTTCTTCCTTTGTAGATTATCATGCTGGCAGTAAACAAGGGCCATGGACGATCAAGGTTCCGGGTACTTCAAGGTCGACAGTTGACTTAGAGATGCTTGGGTGCGGCTTGCATTTCTAATGATGCTCCGACCTTGAAGGGGCAGCATGGTGTTTGCGATAGCCGGTGCTAGTTTATATCAAGTATTCAACGTATCGTTTCTCGATTGGTGCTATTGCCGCATTCTTACTGCATTTTCTTCCTTTGTAGGTTATCATGGTATCAGTAAACAAGGTCGCAGAAGAACTAGGTTATTGCTACTTCGGTATCGGAGTGGGTTTAATGAAGATCGGATCTCCAAGGGATTGCTTTGCCCCTCGGATAGTCGATGCATTTATATCAGGTATTCAATGTATCGTTCTCGATTGGTGACGTAGTCACATTCTTACTGCACCTTCTTCCATTGTAGATTATCATGGTTGCAGTAAACAAGGGCCATGGACGATCAAGTTTCCCGGTCCTTCAAGGTCGAGTTGACTTAGAGATGCCTGGTTGCGGCTTGCATGTCTAATGATGCTCCGACCTTGAAGCCGCAGCACGGTGCTAGCGATAGCCGGTGCTAGTTTACATCAAGTATTCAACGTATCGTTTTTCGATTGGTGCTATAGCCGCATTCTTACTGCATCTTCTTCCATTGTAGATTATCATGGTGGCAGTAAACAAGGTCTATGGACGATCAAGGTTCCGGGTACTTCAAGGTCGACAGTTGACTTAGAGATGCTTGGGTGCGGCTTGCATTTCTAATGATGCTCCGACCTTGAAGTGGCACCACGGTCCTTGCGATAGCCGGTGCTAGTTTATATCAAGTATTCAACGTATCGTTTCTCGATAGGTGCTATAGCCGCATTCTTACTGCACCTTCTTTCATTGTAGATTATCATGGTGGCAGTAAACAAGGTGGTGTTAATGTGATTGGGAGCATTCTTCAATGTGTCTGCATGTGATCATTTCCGGATCGATTTTATCATAAGTAACGGGGACTTGGGCAACTGATTTTCTTTAACAAATCTGTCCTCCTCCTCTCTTGTGCCTTGAACGGTATACAACCCTATCATACCGACTTGTTCCAATCTACAATCTTCTAATATTCCGGATCCGCTGTAGATAAAGATACCGGGCTTAACTCAAGCGCCTCGAGAGGAGAGGATATGTGCTTTGGGTGGGACCGTGGTTTGGCTGCGCCCGCGCAGGTCTCCCACCATGGCTTCGTCGAGGTGCTTTTGTTTTCATCTGCATCCTCCGATGCTTCTGCCGCTGATGTTTTCGTTGGTCCGCCTTCGTCCCTCCTCGTTCTTTCTTCCGCCAAATGTTACTGCAATGGCACACCCAGATATCTTCAGGGTAAGTTAAAGAGTAAGTGCCTGATATTTTCTGTTGACTAATGGGTATGCCTCCGGTCTTCTTTATCCATGCGACAAATTTTTGTTTTTATACGACATCGATTATAATTATGTGTAGCATTCTATTTTACTTTATATGCGTCATAATTTTCCTCCTTTACGAAATCCATTTTTGAAAATAAAGTAAACAGCATCACTTTTATATATGTACATACAATCATGCAGTATTAGATTGGATCTCGGATAAAACGAAGAAATAGATTCTATAATTACAGTATGACGAGTGGATGGTCATTGGTCCGCTTTGTGCGCTGTAGAACGTCTCGTCGGTGAAAGAGGCGGCAAAGCTTATCTTGCAACGTTGTGGTCGTGTTTCTATGGTGGAGTAGGGTGTATATGTTTTATACTTGGATAATATATATATATATTATATAGATATATATACCAAGTCCATCCTTAAACTATCTTCCATGCTTTATCTGTTATGAATCTTTTTATCAAATACTACACCTTCTGTCCTCCGTAGATTGACCAGCCGTACCTGTACTTGATGAGCCACGGAGGAGAGGTCAAAAAGGCTAACGGACGACCCGGTGGAACCGCAGTTTGGGTGTCTTGGAGAGGTCCTTTCCTTCCCTCTTTTTTGGGTGCTGTCTGCTTTTCCCCCGCGCTTATTAGGCGTCGTTTGCCGCTGGACCGCCTTTCACTTGCTTCGGGCTGCTGACAACAGTCTCGTATAATTTTATGCGACATTATTTTACCTTGTATTTTGGAAGATAAAGTAAAATGAGCATTGCTGGATATTCAGATACATGCTTAACATGTCCAGCGAAGATTATCATTTGCAAGAGGGTAAATAATTTTTATTTTCATCTAGCTGTATGTATTAAAAGCGGACAAAAGTTTAGGCCGCTCTTAGTGTCGTTCAGAGAATTATTGCCTTCACACGTCCTTTTATGGTCAGCCTGGCAACTGTTACATAGCGTGTGCAGAAAGGCAACTCTCCTGACAGATATCCTTTAACCTATTAAATAAAGACAGTACGTACCCAATGAACTTTGTCCTATTAAACAAAATGATTGCCTGTGGCGTAGCCATATTTTTGTACATGCCAGGTCTTCGCCGCTACGTAAATATCAAAATTTTGCTGTAAAGAATTAGTGCAATCAGATAGGTCATTTAAACTGGGTTGCAAAGCGCAACCATGACGTTGTTCCCACATTTCTCTCACTTGACCTGTATACCAAATCCGTAAAATAAAACCGACAAAAGCGATGCTCTTTCTATCGGGCAGAGCACACGAGCAAAGGAAAAAAACAAGAACTGGATTAGTAGACTTTGTCGATAGGGCAGCTTACAAAGAATGGTTATAGTGATGTCGAACCGCTACACCTATAGTACATGTAGCATGTTATCGTTTTGGCTCACGCGGACACACCTTCGGTCACGCAACATCTTATTTTTTGTCTGTCTGACTCTGGACCGTCAAAGAAGGCACACTTGGGAGGAACGAGGGGGGGAAAAGGGTCTTGTGTGACTAGCAGGGTGTGACTAGCCGGGTAAAACAGATCGAATAAAGACTAGGTCTCGTTCTTTTTTTTTTTCAACTGTGTATGTGTGCGTGCATGTGTGTGCACGTTTTTTCAGGGAACAACGTGGGGTCCCTTGAAGAGGAAGGACATTCTTACCTAATCAATTGACTGGACCAATGAGAGAGGACGGTGACGAACCCTGTACTTATGTAATAGGAAGGGGCCGACTATTTAATTTTGGCGAGCGCACCCTTTTTTTTTCTTTTTCTTCTCTTCTTCATATTTATTTTCGCACACTCGCACTCGCCATCTTATTTGTTTCCTAATGCCCTCCGTCAAAGATACCTCTTCACCAATCTATAAGATTGTAAACGCAAAGCTTCTGCTGAACCACAAGATTGTCGAGGGATCCTATCTTTGGTTTCAGAACGGCAAGATTATCCATCCGCAAAATCTTTTCTTCGACCTTCACCGAGAAGCAGACGAGATCATTGATGCCAAGGGCATGTTGGTGGTCCCGGGCTTCATTGATACGCAGATAAACGGTGCGTACGGGATTGACTTTGCTGATTATGAGAAAACAGACGAGGAGATCCGGAAAGATATCGACACAGTGGCAAGAGGTCTATTACAATACGGCTGCACTGCTTTCTGCCCTACGGTGGTTAGTTCAGAACGATCAGTGTATTCCAAGGTATTCTTTTCTCTTTTTTTTGGGCAAAAGAAAGTGTTTCGAAAGCCCAAAAATTGAATGACTGGTTTGTTTCAGGTGCTTCCACTCTTGAATCCCCGCAAGGGTTCAGCGACATGCGGAGCCGAAATCTTGGGTGCACATGTGGAAGGACCCTTCATCTCCCCGGAGAAAAAGGGTGCACATAAAATCCAAGTCCTCCGCCAGGCTGAGCGCGGAATTGTGGATTTCGACGAGACATACGGCTCTGAACTCAAGAAAGGTGCAGAGGCTGTTGCGATCATCACGCTTGCACCTGAACTCGCCGGTATCAAGGAAGCCATCCCAGAACTGAGAAGCCGAGGCATCACTGTTGCCCTGGGTCACTCTGCATGCAGTATCGCTGATGCCGAACAGGCCGTTGAGAAGGGTGCAACGAGCATCACTCATCTGTTTAATGCGATGCAAACCGTAGGTATCTTCTCTAGTACTGGATCAGGGCAGGATGAAAAGAATATGGAATTACATCTTTTTTAATCCTTCATTAGTTCCATCATCGTGACCCTGGTCTCATTGGTGTCCTCGGTGCGCATGACCTACCTATCCCATCTTCCGCTCAAGGCCATCCCGCGCCCTCCAACACATCTCCTTGCCGTACAAAGCCGGACCCGCGACCTTTCTATGGTCTTATCTGTGACGGTGTTCATGTACACCCTAATTCAGTCCGTATCGCTAACTACACACACCCACGTGGTGCTGTCCTTGTTACAGTAAGCAATTGCCCACCCTCAAGCCCGCAGCGCCACCTTCAACTAAAAAAATTATGGAATTTACTAATATGTTCAATTCAACCTCCGAAAAACAAAAACGGGTCATTAGGACGCCCTATCTGCCATGGGACTGCCCCAGGGCACCTATTCGCTCGGCGGTCGTGACGTAGTTGTTGATCACAACGGCGCAGCTTACATCAAGGGTACCTCGACCTTGGCGGGCAGTACACTTACTATGGATGCCTGTGTCCGCAACTTCCAGAAGTTTACCAACTGCACCGTCGTCGAGGCTATCGAGGCTGCAACTCTTCACCCAGCACAGCTTCTGGGTATCACCGACTCAAAAGGCACTCTCAATGTTGGCGGGGATGCTGACCTGGTCTTTCTCGATGATGATCTCATGGTTAAGCGCGTCTTTGTAGGTGGTGAAGAGGTCACGCTGAAAAAGTGAAAGAAGAAAGAAAGGAAGAAAGAAGAGAGAGCCATTTGGCTTCAATCATTGCGTTACATTTCTTTACCCATATCCATCTTTACCCCATCATGCATTATGAAAAAGAGAAAAGAGAGAAAAAGAAAGAAAAGGGAAATATACAATTCTCACGCATTCGACACACATTATTCACAATTCCCTTTTTTATCCAAGCTTTATATTACCGTCTCAAAAAAAGACGAGATCGTTCTGTCAACTCAGTTTGCTATTTTTGGGTGCCGTGTGCCGTGCACATGATGCTGTTCATCTATCCCAATGGTAGATTTGTTGGTGTACAGGACTTTATATGACCCTAATTAAATGGATAATTGCTACCCCGTCCAGGTATAGAAAAGCTTAACGAAAAAAAAAGCCTGATTGGGGTTCTGCAGGAAGAGAGGCCTTGGCGACAAGAAACGCACATGTAATGTGTTTGGCTACAAAGTGACTAGATTATTATTAAACAAGGTTACAGTATGCTACAGATTCAAGGAATTAATATGGGAAAATAGACAATTGACAGGTCAAATAAAGCCGTGTCTTTTTTTAATATTTGAATGCCTCTGGTGCAGCGCGTCTGCGCGAGCCGGAATGAGCCTGCCACATATACCAAACTGTGGCGAGCGCCGATGCAATAAAAGAGCCCAAAATGAGCCAGGGACTCGGTCCAAAGCTAGCAGATGCACCGGCGTGCTCCGCACCGCTCTTAAATTTCCCGACCGCGACGACGACCATGATGAATACAATAAGATAGGCGCCGGTGGCCACGAGCGACGCAGCAGCGAGGAACAAGTTTGGAAGCTTGCGGAAGAAGGTGAACAGGGCCACGATGAGAGCACCGCCCATTGCGAGGCAGGCGAGGATGAAGAGGACAAAGATGGCCATGTAGATCGTCTTGGGAAGGTTCACGCTGACTGCAACCGGGATTCCTTCAGCTTGGGCTAATATCGAAATACATGATAAGCGTCTCTCAAATAGACATATATGTACCCAAGGATGATGTTATGCCTACGCCAGTTTACAGGAACCGTCGGTGTGCTGCATTCCTTGACAACATTGTTTGTACCGTAGCAACTTCCCCTGTTGCAGATCACATAATTTAATATTACTGCGCGTTGCCGGGGAATTCTTCCTCCCTCTTTCGCTTTTTACCACAAGCCGATGCGAACGAATTTGTCTCCTGCTTTGAGACTGACCCAATAGAGGCTGTTGAGGACTGGCTGATTTCCAGCCCCACTGACGAGCACGAAGATCTCGAACAAAACTGCGACAAACGTGAAGAATGTAGCCACAATCTCGCCTCTGGTAATCATGTTGTTTTATCTGTATGAAGAAGAGGATTGAGACAGAGAAAGAGAGAGAGAGAAAGAAAGAGAAAGAAGGGAAAGCAAAATTAAAGCGCGCGTGTGTGTGTGTGTGTATGTGTGCCCTTGTTTGATTTTTTTGACTTTATACTTTTATTTGTACCACATGGGTTCCCCCCCACAAATCCACTATCTGAGTTGCTACTTTGCCCAACATCTCTATGCGAAAATCATGCTACTGTATGCCCTCGGGAGAGGTTACACCGCACTAAATAACAAAGAAAAGAATCAAATATCATGTACGACGCTCTAGACAAGTCGATATGTGTCCATGTGTGTCTGTATGTAGCACTTCTCCCCTTCGATGGTTCAAAAAGAGATGTTCTACCTCGCTCGCTCTTTCTACCATACCTATCCTTCACATGCATTTCTCTTCTAATGCTGCTGGTGCCGATTCAATCGGCAAATGCAAAAAAAAAAAAGATGGCAGCCGACTTCTCTTTTTGCGCCTAGCTCATGAGAACTGGCGCCTATGCATCTCGTTGAAAAGCGGGGGAAAAAAGGTGGAGACGTACAGACATTATATGCCAGCTCTCAGCGCACCCAGTTATTATTTTGTCATATCCTTGGCCAAAAGAAAAGGAAATACCAGGCGCTGGCTTCCCCCCATCTTAATGGTACATCTCACTTGTTGTCGACGTTCATAATACATTTGGTAGAAGAAATACATTTCTGGTTCACGTCAAGTACTCTTGTGTACGTTGAAGTTGCTTTTTTTGGTTATGACAGCCGATTAGGAAGGAGAGAAAGAAAGAAAAAACAGATCACCTAATGAATAACACAAAGGTATGGGCAAAGATCCGGCGCTGGACAGTTCTGTACCATAGTAATGTAAGTGCACTAATCATAACACCGTTATATTCAGAAGGTGGAGTATCCTTGGGACAATGACATGTGGAAACTTTTTGCGCTACGAATGATGACTATATCTTTCACTACTTAAAGCATTTGATGGATGTTCCCAACACTTCGACTGGGAAGAATATCTGCAGTAATAAGTTTTTGCGATCGTCCTGCTTCGCCAATAGGACGGTTGCGACGCGACCATTGAGGCATTAGCTTAATGCGACACGAATACTTGAAGAGCTGAAGAGCTCCGATTCCAAACAGCTGTAATGATTTGTCACAACATTTTCAGGAACATTTTTATATAAAGGACGTGGCAAAGTGGTACGGAAATCCACCGCCCATCATCCCTTACCTTATAATCGATCACAGAACAAGTTCGAATAGCCGAAGCCCTTAATGGCGCTTCTGAAGTGCTTTGGATGTTACCAATAAATAGCAAAACTCGCGAGAGAAAGAGAGAGAAACGAGTTCCTGGCAAGATGAGCTATATCCGTTCGACTGCGAGACGATCGAATCTCTCAGCAGGCGGAGTGTGTACATAGAGTCTGTTCATTGGACAACCCAGAAACCCCAGGCACCCGCCTGCAAACGGGTCCGAAAAAAGAGGCGGGTGGACGGAGAAATGAGCTCTTGAAAGCTTCTGTGGTTGAGCTTGTACACCTATTTATGCGATGAGCGGTAGAAAGGTTACTGTAACTTGTGAGTGCATCCCACGTGTTCATCTGATACATGCAACACCATCGAACGTTTTCTTTTTCCATTTGCAACTAAAATCCTGTCCATGACTAGACTGCGATGAATTCGGCGTCTGGCCCCTGGTCGCGGACGACCTTTCATCTCGGCTTCCACTCAAGAATCTGCACTGGCGCCCTTCCAGTCAGCGACACGAGCGATTTATTCCCTCCCTCGAAGTAGATTTGCAACGATTTAACTTTGAACAAGTGCCACAGCCGTTGCTAGCAACACATACGACATATCTCAATCTCTATTTTGTTAATTGCGAAGTATGGACCTGCCCACAAAAAGGGCAATCCTTCACTTTTTCCACAACACTAAACTCAAGACGACGGCGGATGATATATATGTAGGATAACGACGCGTATAAGAACCGAGTCAAGAAACAAATCAAAGCATGGGTAGATGTATCGATGGCAAAAAAGAACCAAGAGTGGTTGATCGTCTATGTGGCTGGCCAAGACACGAAGCGAAGTAACAACTACTTGGGTCTCAAGACGACCGTCTTTGACAAGATCCGTGCAGATTTCAATCAGGGCAAGCGCGATAGGTAATTGGACAGAGACGAGAAAGAGCTCCCAAGCCGTTGGTCTGCTCGCTTGCTCTCACACACCATTGTTTGGTGCTAGATGCGCTTACATTCGGATCCACGATCCCGAGGGATTAAACTCGGAACTTTGGCTGGACTTCATGGAGAAGATGAAGGAGTTCATTTTGCTGGGTTTCGACATGCATGTCCTGCAGATAGAGGAAGATACACGTCGCCTGGATATGCAGCGACATATGCCCGGCTGGAATTATTGCACCTTTTTTATATTGAAGGTTACTTGACCATCGCAGAAATATGCCATGTTGGAAGCATTCTATTTACCACACGAATTAGGAGGGGCTGGCTCAAGCATTTGAAATCATGACCCTATATGAAGATGCACTAATCCAATACGACGAATTGGAGGCATCGTTTTTTCAAGTTTTACGAGGTAGATAGCTTTACGGCTGCGTTCGCTTATCGATGTTCTTATACGCCTGATGTACAACAGATAAGGCTCTTGCCTGGTTTGGCCACTTTGGCGCGACCGATAGCGGCGACGACAGCGACAATATCCTTGACTTTAAGCGGAAAGATTACCGTGATCTGATCAACAAGAACGTGATTTCCGTGTTTGATTTCCGATGCTATCTCTTTGCTCGACAGTCCCGCATGCTACTCAAGCTGCACCGAATCATCGAAACATGCCAACGCGGCCAGTTTTTTATCAGCAGCTTTATTCCTTCTATTCGAGAGAACGAGGTCTTCTTTTTTTTAGATGTGGGGAAACCCGCGGTGGAAGGCACTGACTCTAACGGACCATTTTTATTTCGATGGTTAGGATCTCCTGGTCGACAACTTTGTCGAGTCTTGGGTCTTTTCCGCCTGTATGAATATAGTCAATGAATGCGAGCCACTCTCTGTCAATCTCGCAGCGAACGACCCCAACTTCATCGTCCCCTTCAATGCTGTCAAGGCAGATCTTCTCTTGACTGCTCGTAAACAGGTGAAGTGCTTGCATGAAAAAAGTAAACACATCCGCGTTGGAACTCACTCTGTGCGCGCATGATAGCTCGACAAGCTAGGTGTGAAATACCATCATCTGCCAGACACCGCGCCCTTTTCTATCTATATCGACACTATGCTACCCAAACAGCCTAAATCCGGCATCGCGAGAGGTAATATGACCAACCAAAAGCTCCTTGAAGCCATTGATTCCGTTGATGCCTTTGACAAGATGTACATGGTCCGTTGAATTTTTTTGTCGTGATCGCGTGAGTCATTTGACTGACAAAAAAGGATGTACCTGACAGGCTCTAAGTGCGCGGGCCATTAAAAGCTACGATGCCAGTCATCGGCCACGAGCAGCAGTAACTGTTCACGGTGACATTGCTGGCCTTAAATAGTAAGCGATACGGCATTTCGACTTTTTGTGCCCGAGTATATCTGATTATTCTCTGGCTTCTTTCTATGCAGCGTACGCGATAAACTCGATGAAGCTGTTCGTATCTATGAATCCGTCATCTGGCGCTATGGGGAGCAGGGCTGGGGCTCTATCGAGAACAGCCTCCTAGTAAAATGTGCGGACGCTCAGCTCCGTCTTGGAAAAATCGATCAATATATCGAGTCACTGTTGACGCTTCTGAAGAATGCTAGCTGGCTTTCTGTGGATGAAGCAATGCGGTACACAGAGGAGTTGCTTTCCAACGTTCTAAAGTTAGATACCGGTAACGAGCTGTCTAAACCCGAGGAGATGAAGAAAATTACCTAATCCATGTCCATAGATCTTCATCGAATCTTTGAACCCATGTTTTCGATATCTGTGGTGGCGATTATCGATGATGAATCGGCGGTGGAAAGCAGCAGCGTCGAAATTTGCATCGAGAATAACCTTCCCAAGGTGAGTAGCCTCGTTAAGAATTTGCTTTTCATGGAAACAAAACGAGCATTCTTATGGCTATCATAGAGCCTCCACTCAGACCGCCTTCTCTTACGACTTGTTGGCAATGACCCCGAGCAAGTTTGGTTCACCAAAGACGACATTAACTTGGAGCCTGGAAAGAATAAAGTGTACCTTACCAGCAAGGTAAATAATGAAGGGCCTGAGATATCACAGCTTTTTTTCTTGTTCAGAAAAACTTATCCCCTGTGCCTTTGTTTCATATTCTAAGACATCTACCTCGGGCAATTATGTTGTGGAAGAATGCGAAATGCATATTGGAAAGCTGGTCTTTTCACACAACTTTATGCGTGACGGACAAAAGAAGCGGATCATGCGTCTTAATCATGATACAAAGCGCCTCAGGGCAACTGTTGCACAGCCTGATGAAGGTAAGATATATGCTGGGTGGGATATGAGAAACTATGTTGGTTAATTTGTTCTTGATCTTAGTTTATCTCGGCGAACGACAGCAGATAGCTATGCGCATTTCGGTCGGTGACTATCCCATTACCTGTGGCAAGGCGCTGCTTGAGTCCCAGATGGATGGTTTTGAGATTTTGAAGACGGAAACGATTGCTGCTAAAATCACGCGAGAAGCAGGTACGCAATGTGTAATAGGAAGAGACAAGCAAGGTGGGAGGCATGATATTGTCACTTATGCCAAAGAGGTACCACACCCAAAGGAGAATCGGATACCCTTGAACTAGAAATGCTAGAAACTGGCGAAATTATCTTGCCCGACTGCGAACCCAACGAGATCATTGACCTTCTTGTGCCTTATGAGGGCTCTTACACCGATTCTGAATACCGAGTAAGTCCTTTTACCAATGGAGATTAATGGAATGGTCATCGCTCAAGTATATCGAATAGGTGAAAACAACCATTCGGTATGAAAGTGAGGGGGCAGGAAGAGAATTTATCTCGGCAGACTCGATTTTTATCACTGTTCCGCTTGTGGTGACAGAATCAAGCATATTCAGAGAATCATGGTATGCAGTGAGCATCATATCGGCATATCCTATTTCAAAAGATTGTTAAAAGCGCGAGTAGCATCTTCTTAAAGGTTGAGGTCTCATGCAATGGCGACCATCCTGTTCGCATTCTTGAATCCAACTTGCTGCCGTCAAAAATGTACATGATAGAGAAGACGAATTCTATAAACGAATGGAACTTGGTAAGTTTATGAACCGAGAAAAGAAACAATAATCCAATCTGTCTTCAACAGATACTCTCCCTTTTCGCATAGACTCTGTTCCCAAAGCAGGTTGCTACCTTTGTCTATAAGCTTATTAAGAACGAGGATCCCAATGCAAAAGGCAACAAAGAGCATATCATACATGGATGATCTGTTTCTGACGGAATCGTTAACATAGATCTTAAACCCAAGGTTCGCTTCCATGTAAAGTACAGAACTCTCAAGGATGGTTAGTACTTTTCTTTTCCTTCTTCATTCTCGTAATTGGAACGTGTGCCTTATGTATGTATATGACTGGGTAGAGGTCGAAGTCAGCATTGGCGCAATGCTAAAGAAGAAGCTCATCGAATACGATGCAGCACAGCACTACTCCTACATCTTTGCCAAAGTCAAGGAGGCGTTCTTGGCATCCGTTGATTATGTTGGCTATGGGTTGACAGATGTGGTCCATCTGGATGCCTTTGATGCCGAACTTTGTGAATCTTTCCTATTGAACCGAGATCTCAAGACTAAGGTCAAGTTATTGGATTTGATTGAAGATTTTTTTGAGGTAATGGTGCTGAGGAATTATATATATATCATCGTCATCATCATCACTGAACAGATTATTTCAGGAACACGAAGCTATTACGGTCCGAACCATTAATGAACATGCACCTCCTCAGCGTGTGAATGCAGTCCTCTTTCCTCTAGAGGTGCCCATGTCAAAAGTGTTGCATACTGCAGAATTGATATTCTCGATTGAAAAGGATCTTTTGGTGTCTGAATCCTGTCCATGTACGCTGCGGATCAAGCAGTCCACTTATTGGGCGGTTGGTAGCGAAGATCTTGGAGATGTAAAGGACGAATTTTACTATGATATTGCGGTTGACTACGACAACTGGCTTCTTGCTGGGAAAAGGCGGTTGCGGTTCACTTCCAAGGTGAGGACAAATCGTGTTATGTATATAACAAGCTTAGTTGTAACTCCCTCCGTCCTTCCCTTTTTTTTTCTATATCCAGCCAGGAGAAACGCTCGAATTCCCAATCGACTTGGTTCCTTTAAAGACCGGCAACCTTCTTTTACCGACAGTACGCGTACTCGGCACCACACCCAGTGTTTCGGCAGCGACAGTGTATGTCAACAGTGCACAGCAGATCCTTGTGAAGGCAAAGTCCAAGACTGCGACCTTTTTCGTTGAACAACAGCAGCGCTTCTTACAGCCACCGCAAAGTTACGAACGCCCTGCTGCGCTAGACATTGCCGCCGCAACTTCTTGAAGAAGCTGGTCGTGCACATCATCATTCCCGACGAACCTTCTCAACCTATCCACTGTTACTATACTATTACATACTACGTACTACTACAGCTACAGCTACAGCTACAACCACCGTTTCCTCTCTTTGTCTCTCCTCCTGCCGTCCCTTCAGACAACTGGTTTGCACCTTTTATTATTTACACGATCGAATAAATATGCAATGTGCCCGTATTTGAGGCTGCGCCCACACCAGCTGCTGCAATATGACCGGGTTCCATCGTGCAGGGCTCAAGCCAGTTGAGCTTTGCCATAGATGCAGGGTCAATCTGATAGGATGCCTTTTGTTCGTACGGTGTTTCCCCATGAGCAAGTTCCCAAAGCTTCACCGATCCGTTGGCTGAGCCCGAGAGAAGCTGTTGAGAAGCGTTCTTCGAGGCTGGAGTTACAAATGAGCTGCGGATCATAGTGGTTAGTGATCAATATGGACATGTCTAAATTGGATGAGCCTGGGTATACTTGCATGCAGTTGACCATATACGTATGGGCTTCCTCAATCCGGATTTCCTTACGCTTCGTCTTCTTTCCGGCTTCGTGAAGCAGCTGGATACTGCAATCACCCAGACCGGCTGCGATCCACTGGCCATCTTTTGAGGTGTCCAAAGCATAGATGAACGGCGGATTGAACATTTGCTGGCCGCTTCGGGTTTCGCTGACATCTGCATTTGTTGTTGTGGATGGTGTTAGCCTTGTCTTACTCCATGATTCCTTCCCCCCCCTTCTCGCTCTACAGAACTTGTCATGCTCATTGGCTGGCCGCGCGAGAAGTCCCATTGGAAAAGCTGGCAATCCAAGCCACCGGACCACACTATGCATGGGTGGATAGGGGAGGGGCGATTAAGAAGTCTTATCCTATGATATTCTCCCCCGAGGTATACGTAGCGCACGTGTCCCGCGTACCTTCCCAAGGCTTTTTTGAGCGAAACTTGACCGCCATGCAAATCTATCGCTCACGTGTTGGTGATAACGTCCCTGAATGCCAACCTTTCGCCCCACCTGCCGCTTAAACTTGCGTTGCTATGCTTTTTTATCATCTTCTTGTAGATCGTGTTCTTTTCAAGATCCACTGGTCCGTTTCAGCTTGTTAGGAGAAACACATTTCCCCAAACTCATGCCTCTTTTTTTTTTTTTTACTACTAGGACTCACCCACTCTTACTTCACCCTGATCATCTGCAGTGGCCAAAAAGTGGTCTCTGACGTCAATCTATGTGCTTATTTAGAACCTTTTTTTCTTCGTCTTATTCTTCTTCCTCTCCTCTATACTTGCACAATTAATTTCGTCCTCGTTAAATGCATACTCGTGCGCAGGAACAGTAAAGATCAGGCCGTCATTCCGCAAATCGTACGCAAATACCTATCCATGCATAGCTCTCGTATTCAGCATCGGGTGAACGGAAACAAAACCGGCTGCCCGCGCGCAAATGTAACCTTATTGCTCGAGGCTAGATAAACATAAGGTTTTTGCGACGACGAAAACGCAATGCTCGTGACCTAGCGCGAGATCTGATTACAGGATTCCATACCATATATGCGTATTGGTCCCCTCTCCATCGATCATGGCGATCGCATCACTTACGGCATCCGGCAGCTTTTGGATTCCTTTCACTGCACGCGCCTGTCGCAAGTCCCATAATCGACAGGTACTGTCCTCTACACGGGGCGCATACAGATGGATATGCGTAAGTATTGCTGTGTGTGTGGATGGGAGAGGGGGAGAGAGAGAGAGAGAGAGGCGATTGCGTGCACGTATGCTTACCGGAGCCCGAGGCAAGAATATGCTGGCCCAAGAACGAATCCTGCGCATATCGTAGGCACAGTACGGCTGACCGGTGGCCATCTAGACATACAAGAGGCGTGATAGCAGACATGATGCGCTGATATGCGAATAGAAAAGAAAGAAGCAAGAAAAGAACCCCCGCAAAAAATCTCAAGTTCAATCAAACGAAAAAAAAAAACGGCTTGCTTTTCTTTTCGTTTTCGATCCTCTTTTCTCGCTCGCTCTTTCCGTAAGAAGGATAAAAAATAACAGAACAACCACCATCCTCCAGAATGGTCGGAATAAACGTAAAAGAAACAATCATCCGTCGAGCAATGCCAAGCGGTGATAGTCATGTTATGGGAAAAGGGGACAGATCATCGCGAAATAAGCAACAACTAGAGTCTAGCTTTCTTCTTCTCCATGGCTGCCTTCTCACGCAATATCCGCCGAAGGATCTTACCGCTCGGGCTCTTGGGGATTTGATCGATGAATCGGACGCCGCCACGGAGCTGTTTGTAGCCTGCAGCATACTTTGCAACATGCGCCTTCATTTTCTCGACAAGCGCTGTGTCAGCGACAGCATCCTCACGGACCACGACATAGGCCATCGGCAGCTCAGTTGCTTCTTCTTCGCTATAGACCCCAATCACGCAGCAATCGATGATCTCTGGGATTTCGGATAAGAGCGATTCGAGCTCTACGTGCAAGCCACAGAGAAAGGATGAATGTAGCCAACCTCTCTGTCTCTCTCTCTCTCTCACAGAGACAATAGCAAAACTTTTTACCTGCAGGTGCAACCGGGAACCCTTTGTATTTAATGAGCTCCTTGAGTCGATCGACAATATAGAATTCTTGAGTTATGCTGTCGAAGCGACCGACATCGCCCGTACGTAGCCATCCGTCCTTGGTGAATGTCTTCTCGTTTGCTTCCGGGTTATTCAGATAGCCTTTCATCACGCTTGGGCCGCGCACGAGGATCTCGCCCTCTTGATCGGGGCCCAAATCTGGTATGTATACGCAATGCAAAAGGCAGGCATGGCCCGTAAGCCAACAATGTATCGTGCATATATAAATACCATCTCTCTTTCTCTCTGTTTCTAATGGACATACCGTTGCCTTGCTCATCGACAATCATGCATTCCATGTTGGCATTCAGGATGCCAACAGAGCCTTAAAATTTTGGCCAACGTGAGCATCATGTTTAAGCTTGGCCTACTGTCATCTATCGATGTTTAAAACCGCTTACTTACCAGGAGAGCCGCGGGATGGACGCTGTGTGATGACGCCTAGATCGACACCATTCTCTAATTCAGCGTCTTCCTTTTACGCACAACACACATACACACACAAACCTACCAGCAGTGGTCTCTGTCGATCCGTAGCTATCGCAAAAGAGGAGTAGATATCTTTTGTTAACTATTCCCACACATCATCAACCCCCCCCCACGCGGGTGATCGTACTCACAGCTGAGTGAGGCACGCACGCGGAATCCTCTTCAGCAGAGCATCCACGTGCTCTTTCCCGAGCGGTGCGGCACCCGAGTTAATTTGCCGGACAATGGAGAGATCGTATTTCAACACCAACGGATCTTTTGCCAACTGTACGGCTATATATTCATTGGGCTTTCCTGCATGAGCTCTGGGGGGGATGTATGTACATCGGGGGGGCCAACACCGGGGTTTGATGATGATACTTGCCTACGGGTGGGACGATACTGACGATGGAGACCTTGTATTTCACGATCAGGTCCAGAAACAACTTCAACTCGAAACGGGGCAGGACAACCATAGGCAGCATTTTGTAAAGTGCATTAAGACAGAGCACGGTGACGCCGTAAATATGATAGTAAGGCAAGAACACAATCCCGACGTCGGTGTCCTCATCAATCTCGCGGTCCTTGACCAGCTGCACCAAGATCTCCGATACCATGTTCCGGTGTGTCAACATGACGCCCTTCGGAAGCCCCGTGGTCCCGCTCGAGTAGTTGATGAAGGCCACGTCATTCTTTGGATCTATTCCCTCTGTTTTCTCGACCTGGCGAGTTCCCATCAGCGCGTTGAAGCACTGGATGCCGTCCACAGACACGTCGCCGAACAGAAAGATCCGTTCTCGGGGAATACCTGCCGATGCACAGACTTTTACCAGAACAGGGAGGAGCTCAGGCACAGTGACAAGGGCCCTGGCGCCGGAGTCCTTGACTTGATGGAGAAACTCGCCTGTTGCGTGTACCTACGGTCAATCAACGCAGCCTTCGTGCACTGGATGCCTAATTACCTTCGGTGTAAGACGGGTTTCTATAGTATTAAATAGACTCTAGCATGAGCGGAGGTTGGACGGGCACATGATTCCCACACACAAAGAAGAGAGTGTGTGTGTGTGTGCAAGCATCCTCTCTCTTACCCGGGGGTAATTGTGCATTTTGCAGCGAGAAGCGATAGATAGAGGACAGGAGTATCGTACTGGTTCGGCGCAAACACTGCAACGACATTGCCGTGCTTTAAACCGACCTTGTCGCTCCATCCGGCCGCAAGTCGGCTTGAGCGGTCCCTCGTTTCTGCAAATGTCAGTCTACGCCCCGTCAATCCGTCAATCATACTCGGCCGATCCTCGGCCGCCAGCCGCTGGTTGTACTCGTTCGGCGAGAAGATGAGGCTGTAGACATCCATGTCTGGAATCGCGATATCATCGTAAATGGACCGGAAGATAACCATGTTAGCGGGACGAAATAAGAAGAAGAAATGAAAATAGGATGTGTGGGAATACTTTATTTTCAAAAATAAATACAAGAAAAATGTCGCATAGAATTATATAAATTTGTCGTATCAATAGGTAAAAAGATTTCGCATCCATGGATTAAACCCTGTTAGTCAGCAGAAAACATCACGCCTTCTCCAATCCCGTTGACTTACAACACACCGTCCTTCCAAAGGAAGGGGGCTTGCCCCGAAAGGGCTGTGGTTATCCTGGGTGCGTTAGCGATAACTGACGCGGAAAATTCTTGGTTGGGGTTACGGTCGTCTCGATCCGCCAGAGCGTGCACCTCGTGGCCTTCCTGGCCTTGCCCGTCGTGGTCTCACGCTGCGCTGCTCTGGTTCAGGTGAGTGTGGTCTTCCACCAGCTGCGGACGCTTGTGCAGCATTTCTTCTCTGGAACCTTGCTGGGATGATACCATCTTCCCGAAGGATATGATGCATGTTGAGAGCCGCCGCCAGATCCCGGTTCCATAACCTTGGTTGACAAACACCCTCTGCCATGCCTGCTGTACAGTTTTGATTTGTGCATCTATTAAAACATCAAATTATTAAAATCTTTTTGGAAATAGAACACAACATGCCCGTCCTTCATACCGTAGCAGGCCATGGCAGATCGTGAGCGGATTGTCGGGTCGTCGATATGGGCGTGGATTAGGAACCATTTTAAAGGTAGCAAGGCTTTCATTGTCACATATAGGGCAGCACTTGCTTGTCTTGTACTCGTCGATCAAATAAATATTGCAATTGTTCTTCTTCAACAGCCGCCGGAAGCCGACACCACGGATAGGCTCGTGATATCTTGTATGCGGCGCAGACCAATTTCCCATCACGAAAACGGACCTACTGCCAAACTTCGCATTCAAAGAGTCGAGAAGCTTTTCATCTGCTTGCTGCTTCTTGTAAAACGCTGACAGGCGAAGTTTTCGAAAAAGAAATTGTGGGTTCGGGTGGTTCGTAGTGGTTGTCGCGTAGAAAGACGAGAGAACTACAGAGACCCTGTTCTTGGCGGCGAGGTATCCGTCGTAGTTGGGCACGGAAAGTGTATGACTTTGAAATTGAGATAGGTCCTGCTCAGCCAACGCGACCTCGGGTCGCTCTAACTTGAGTCGTTCTCGGAGTCTGCGGTACCGTTTGGTCTTGCGTGTATGATCTTGAAGCTGCTTTGTATATCATAAGGTCTGGTGGTTGTCGGGTGAAGAGTTCTCATGAACGCAATACAACAGGTCCTTATGCCAGGATCAATGGTGACCCATTGTCCTCTATAGTCTTCGTTCCGGACTATCTGTGGGGTGACGTACTCGATATCTTCGCTCTGGGTGCCAAATCTCTGTCCGAAACCCGATTGAAGGCCATTTGTCTTGTTGAACACAGTAACACCGACGCCGTCAGTGTGAATAGTCCCACGGAATTGGAGCATTCTTGGGGGTTGAAAGCTCTTGATTTCAGGTTTACAACCCGTCTCCAGTACTCCATATTGCTTGTGTGGGATTCCATTTTGCAGCCCAGGATATGGTAGCAAAGGATTTTCGTATCAATCTCCATGTAGCATGGTGACCACGAGCGACGAAGTGGAAAACAGTTGAATCCGCGTATTCCGTTCTGTTGACAAACACGTGCAAGCTGGAAAAGGCGTTGAAATGCTTAACAGGATTGGCCTTGGCGTCGTAATAGATAATCTGGTGTTGGAATTGGTGGCTTCGGGGGTAAGCGTTTAAAACAGGCTGTAGGATATCGTATGCTTCCCGAAGAAATCCAGGTTCGGCATTAATGTCTTCCCTCAGAACACCTCGACGGGCAATTGCTAGCTTGAATCCTGTGGCATGCCGGGTGATGGTTTCATAAAGGTCCTGGCGTACTTGATCGGGGCTTAGGCCCTGTGCGATTAACTCCCGCTTGTGGTCGGCTTTTCGCTGACGAAGATTCAGGATGACATTGATGACACGCCGAAGGTGTTGCCCGAACCGCATATGGACATTATTCACGTAAGCAGTATAAATCTTGGTGCCTTCATAAGCAGAACATTGCTGGGAATAAGGGAAGGCAGGCCTGTTGTATCCGGATATCCGAAGGTACTCATCCTTGTGGCGATTAATTAGTTCTCGGATGCGGGCAGTTTCGCCTTGGGTGCGGCGTTCGGCTTTGTTAACCATGGAGAGCCAAACTTCTGAAAAGAACTTCTCCGTGATGTTTTCCTGGATGTTAAAATTTGGATCGCGCGCTACCTCGTTGATGAAAATATATTTGGCGAACGCGTACGCCTGCGTTATGGTTTTTTGGACAACGTCGACCAACTGATACAGACGTTCACGGTACTGCTGTCGCCAGCCGATGCCCCGTATGGACGATTTCACCCCAATTATACGGCCAGTGCGGTCAATGTTGTGGCCAGTGCGCATGCCTTCGGGAATGACGGGGCGGTGGGGTTGGGCCATTTGGTGGGTGAAGACCTAGGGTATATTATTTCTTAGTATCGCAGAGACGAGTATGAAAGCGGCCGTATTACCTTTCAACCGTAAATGTGGTGCTGTGTTATTTTCTGTAGGCTGTATGGGCTCTAGTTTTGTATGTGGATAATGGAAAGGGACAGTTTGCTTGAGCATCACTATTTATAGTGTCAGCAATGATCCATCTCCACAGTGTTTTTCTTTTTCCCACCGGGTTCCTTAATGTGGTTTTACTGTATCGACGTGAGGGCGGTCTGAAATCAACAATGAAATCCCAAACAATTCCAACAAGTAATTCCAAGAGACCATCTCAAGAATAATTCGATACATATCCGGCACTTGTGTAGTGTAGGAAGATTGTACTTCTTTTCGTACTCTCTCAGTCTCTTACAACACAACAAAACACGACACTGCTGTCAGGGTCCTTTTCGTACTGTACTGCCCATCGCTGTGCTGAACGAACATGGATTGCTAGCTGTTTTGCTGCAGCTGATGCACTCATTACCTCCTCAAACACCATTTTGAAAAATCTGGCTTTATCTTGGTCAGTGTACGCTGTGTACTGCGCTTGATCCCCGCTTCTTTTATCCGAATGTCTGGATCTTTTCGCTTGGGAATCTTCGTTGCAGTAAGCTTAGGGTTATCTTTGCACGATATGCTACGCAGATATTCAGTGTAAAAACAAACGGATTGAAGTGAGTACATTTCCTCATCAATGACATAGTCCATAGATTCAGGTCAGCCACGCTCATCAACGACAAGATCTTGGCCATCGTTGTAAAAAAATAGATTGCTCATTTCAGAATGTAAAATTTATAAAGAGAAAGAGTCATAAGGATGAGATGGATTTGCGACATCTTTCCGTGTATGTATCTGACATTTGCTTTGTCATCACGCGTAAAGCTTTCTGGCAAAAATGCGATTTGTATTTTTGCGATCCTGCGACTTCAGAACTGGCAGGGTGCGACTTTGATTTTGAAAAATAGGGTATACAAAAAAAACCAAACACACGATCTGTGTTCCTGTTCTTCTTCTTTCCCCAGAGAGGCAGTCCTGTCTGATGGTATGAATCCATTTTTTACGATGGATAACAAGAGCACCGCTCATGATACAGCGTTCTTTCCTCCTAAGGCTTTGAAGCTCGTCGGACTCGAACAAGATGACTTGCTCATAATCAAAAAGACATGAAAACGTGCGAAAGGTTTTACCACTCCCCCCCCCCATATGCAGTCATCTTGTACTTCCATAAGCTATACACGCCGGGAAAAAAAGCAGGCCTTACCACCCCTATTGCTATCAACGCTTTTTGAGGGATGGTTATATCCAAAACTGCTTTATATGCATATTCAGCTGGAGGTTTCATCTACGATGTTCTCTTTGACGGAGGTTAATATAGTATTGTAGAGTATATTGGCTCGGAGGGGAGAGTCGTAAGCGGGAGGATGAAAAGGGGTATAGAGTCCAGTAGCTTCATAGGAAAATAACTATGCTCGCTGTTGTACTTCGGTAAAGTTCTCAGATGGCTTGTCTTCTGGCTCCAAGCCCAACTCCGTGATCCGTCTCCCAAGAACCCCTTTCAATTCGTGCACCATCGTTTGTGAGTCCATCTTCGTTGATTTCTCACGCGCCTATCATTTCCTTTAGATCCTCATGTCGGACAGAAACAACCATGGTCACTTTTACCTGCTTTTCACGCTTCATCTTCATCTCCGCAATGCGTTCTGCACGACTCTTGGTTGATCGCTCGGTCGTGTTGCGCTCCATAGCATCTGCAACCGCCTCGAATACCGATGCTCTGGATGGAAGAGGAAGCTCAGTAATTCCATTATCTTCAGAGTCGATAACTTTGTAAGAAGGTGATCGAGCGGGAGAATCAAGGAGTGATTCATCTTTGTGTTCTGTTGTCGGGGAGCTTGTAGAAGAGGACGGGGAGGGATCTAGCTCAGGTGGGTCGAGGAAAGCCATAAGCGAGTCTCGTCCAGCCTCCCATTCGACGACAAGTTGACTAAGGTCTTGTTGGATGGACATGTATTCACGTTTCAATTGTTCACGGAGCTCCGTCGTCGTTGCCTCTTCGCCACCTAAGGTGCTTGGTCAAGACACCTCGTCTTGCATGTTCTCTCTCCTTCACTTACTTGATGCAAACTTCCGGACGTCATCGTTGCATAAATAAAACTTGGCTTCCATTGTTCGTATTTGCTGGTCAAGAGACGCCAGCCGTTGGACAAAGGGACGTAACCGGCTATCTGACAGAACGATATGATCGCTTTGGAGCGGTTGCTTCCGATCGTCACTTGCCGGTTTGTCTAGCCATGAACTATTATGAACTTCATAGCCCACCTAAAAAAAATCAAGAACTTACATAATTCAATCTCGAGGGCCTCCTTGATTTCGGTTCCAAGCTGGCGTGTTCCGTCCGCCACTTTGGCAAGGACATTTATCACACTGCGCCAGTCAGTTTCGTAGCTTAAATGACTCGATTCGTGTCCATCCGATAGAATTTCCAAAGCAAGGAACTGAATCATGCACTCTCGCCGCTTGGCATGCATCAAATGTGCTAGTGCGCGAAGTCGTTCCAATGAAATGCCATTGTCTGTTTCTTCGTCCTCTATCCGATCCACAGCCGATAGCGACGCGACCGAGCGTACATTGTACATGTCATAAAAGCGTGACAACCCCGTCTTGTCCACATGGTTAATCAAGTCAATGATGGCTTCTTCGTATGTAATAAACGCACGGCGTAGCACATTGGCCAATCGGTTACGGAGGGCGACACATCTGCGTGATCGACTGGCTTGCTCAATCCGGGATATAGGCGAGAGTGGAGTCGATAACCGATAACCGCGAGAAACAAGTTCAATTTCCTGGATAGTACTTAACGACCGATGAACTTTGCTATCCAGAATCTCGCACTGCTCCATCAAAGTCTGGAGATTGGATAATGCCCTTGTATGAAGCTGGCGTATTCCTGTTCGTCGCTATGTCACACGGTCAGTTTCCTCTCTCACTTTTTTTCTGCTCCCTCTTGAAGGAGAAGTACTCGAAACACTTACCACATGTCGGAAGACAAAAAAGATCGACATACCTCCGGTCAGGAACATTGTTAACGGTATAACAGGCGCCTTCAGCAGACGTGACGTTGAAGCGAATCTCTGCTGCCTATGCTTTGATCTCAACCCCTCTGCTCCTAGCGCAATCATCAGACTTGACATCGTAATAACTGTCCCTAGAGTGCCTGCTCGTTGAGGTCTTGAGATAGCAGTAGAATAGTCTGTGGTCAGGTGGGGCGATGCATGGCGCTGCTTCTTGTTGGCGTTGTGTACAGAGAGCACCTCACTCATAAGGGGTGACGTGACGATCATGTACTTGAACGTCTCTTCAAAAGCGTTTTCCTCGGCAGTCGGCAAGCTTATTGAGAAAATATCCTGCAGAACGACGATAAGCATGTTTAAAGATGCATTGATGCTATTTGAACAAGACTCACGTGGAATATCGACCGTCGCCAATAGTGATAGACAGCGTTTGTCCACCGCGGAATGCCTGAAGTCGGCGATGACATCCAAGTAGACGATGTAGCAGATGAATTAGAGGGGTGACCGTCGAGATGCAAAGGTGTTGGCTTGACAGTTGCCTCGTCCTTTTCAATGGCTGGAAGAAATGTTATAAACCGAAATACGATGGACCATTGCCAAAAGTTAAGAAGTTGACCGCAACAGGAAATGGTTAAAGCTACGGGATTTACGTACATGAAAGGTACTCTGCAAAAGGTGTGTCTTCGTAAACAACGAATTCAGCCATGAAGTTGGGGGAAAAAATGGAAGTCGTCGACAAAAAGTGGCCAGAGGAAAAGCACATTTCAATCCCAGGCGAGGGTGCTACACCGCTTTACCGACGCATGGGTTTGCATAAACCCGGTCGGCTCTGCTTGAGACACAGAGCTTCTTCTGGTTTTTGCCGAGTGACCAAGGTCGAGTTGGCAATTTTCGAAGGTGCATACGAGGTTTATCCCAATGCGCTCTTTAACCCCTGGAGTTTATATAAATGCTTTCGCCTTTCCTCGGGTGTTGTTTACTGAATGTTTTACTTTATTTACGAGGCGGAGTGCATAAGCGCCCGGCTTTTTTTGCTACTGTTTCGCTGGTGGCATGTGTCTGGGAAAACCCTTGCAAGCCACATTGGCCGTTTTTCCACTCGGGCTGTTTGAGTGTCAAAAAGAACCTTGTTTATTTCTTTCCTTTACCCTTCGCCAACTTAACAAGGAAGCACCTTCTTTCTCAACAATCAAATTGAGCCGCTATCATGGCGGAAAAGAGCAACGCCGACGACCTGGAGAAGAAGCAAATACTGGCTGAATTTCGACAGCGGCTGGGCAAAGAGCATTTTCGATTCACGGACACGGTACAATTTGCGGGAGGAGTTTGCATTTCTTTTGTTACACACGCACACACACACACACACACAACGTCAACGAACCCTTTCCTCATCATCTTTTCGGGGTCTCCTTGTAGCTACTGCTCCAGTTCCTCGTAGGACGAGATTGGGATTTAGTAAGATATCTCGTCATCATTCAAATCGACTCGAGTTTAATTGATCCTTACGTCCGATCAGCAAAACTGACGCCATTTTTTTTTCCATATCAACAAGAACGCGGCGGAAGCTCAATTTACCAAAAGTTACAAATGGCGTAAAACGAACGAGATTGATCTTTTGCCATGTGCGACACGCCAGAACAAACTGCCGCTCTTGGTAGCCGTTCGTGGATTTAGCTCCATTGATGACGGTAACCTGGAAGCCAAACCGGGTGTTTCTCGCGCAGTGCTTAGGATCGGAAACGCCATGGGCGGCGATTGCCTCCACAAATGGGATCGAGAAGGACATCCTATATTGATAGACAGGACGGTAAGCTGATGCTCATACAAATGCTCCTTACCCAGGAGACATAGTCCAGGGGGAAAGATAGGGGAAGAGGAGCAAAAGAGCTCAGTCTGCTGCATATACAAGGGTTATCACAACGCAAAGGAACTTTGCCGTGATGTCCCAGTCGAAGCCATCTCCCTCTACCAAACAGCATGTAACGAGTTTTTAAACCGAGTGATCATGCCAGAGTGCTCTGTACGAGCAGGCAAAACCATATTCAAAGAAACAGTCATTTTTGATTGCCATCATATGGGAGTGCGGCGTAAGTACACCCTGTGACGCACTGGATTCAATGAACATAACTGAGCAAACTTGATCAACGCAGAATTCCAGATGGGCGCTTTGCATTACCTAAAAGCCGTAGTTGATATTATCCAAGCCTATTACCCAGAAACGCTCCATCGGATGTATATAGTGAATGCGCCTGCTGTCCTTCATACCATATGGAAAATAATTAAGCCATGGCTCGAGCAAAGGGTACGCTTTAAACACCACAGGCTTGTGTCGCGAGCAGCGACGAACAAATTTGTTTATTAAAGAAATGTCTGTGCATCTATCATAGACTGCAGATAAGGTGACTATTCTGAGTCACAGCGAAACACCCAAGGTGCTTTTAGAATACATCGCTCCAGAGAATCTCCCGTCCTTTCTTGGCGGGAGCTGTACCTGTGAAGGTGTTCCTGGAGGGTGTGTGCCATCCACCGTTATGGGAAATGTTCCGCCACTTGTCCCGTTTTCTGCTGAGGATTGCGAGGAAGTCGTGACCCCATACAACAAGGAAATAATGGAGAAGGCAAAAGTAGACAACAGATTCCGGAATCCCACTTGAATCGCTGTAGATAGCGAAAGAAAAAGGAAAAGAGCTTTTCTCTATATCCAATCGAGCCGAATAGATCGATTCTCCGCTTTTGTGACCTTATGAAAACTTATTCTAGTCACTCCCTTCGATCTCACACTCACACACACTCTCTCTTTCTCCTTCCCTCGCTCTGTGCCTGTGCGCATCTGTGTGTGTGCGGTGTCTCAATCCCCTTCGCACCTTTCCCTTATTATCCGGTTACTCCCACTGCAATATGATGTGGGGCATGACAAAGCGAACGGCCATCATTGCCGTCATGTCAACCGTTGCACTGTCCCTCGTGTTTCTATTCTCTGTTTCTACTGTTCATTTTCAACCTCTCACGTTTGATCAACCCCCTTCTTCTCTGGCCACTCAAGACGCTTTCGTTCCTGAAAGGGGATGCATTCCAAATACTGCATCCAACATTACACTTTCCAGACAGCAATGGGAGAAATGTCTCGAGCCTGGTGAGACACCAAGTATATACTTATCCATTGTTATCGTCACCCGAATGGACGATTACGCCGGGTAACAAGAGCATAGAACGCGGCAGAACAAAGCTTCGGGTTTCTAACATAAAGAATTACAGCAATCAGTATCACCGGCTGCAGAACTTTATTGATAGCGCTTACTTGCTTGCCGAGCATACGCAAGAACACATCGAATTGCTCATGGTCGAATGGAATCCTCCAAAGGATAGACGTCGTATCATCGATACTTTTGTGAGTGCAATCTAGTTTTCCCTTCCGCTCATTTTCCGCCTCAGTCATAAGGCTAATCCATTTTTGTTTTAAATGTTGCTTTCTAGCGATTCCGCCGTTCTGCTTACCTAACATACCGCATCATTACTATTCCTGAGAAGATCCATAAGGTGCTGCCCAATAGAGGCGATGCACCTCTTCATGAGTTTGAGGGCAAGAATGTCGGGATTCGATTTGCTCGTGGCCAGTTTGTTGTTTGTACAAATCAAGGTAGAACAGATATTTTTTTTTTAACTTTCCAGGCAGAAGCGCTTCTATTCTTACATAATCGTTGATTTCCTGCTCTGAAGATGACATCTGGTCCCACAACTTCCATAACGCTATCAAGTCACATGCCTTCGAAGAAAATATCATCTATCTCCAACACCAGGATCGGCATAACATGTGAGTACACGTAACCAATATACCAATTGTCGCCCGGAATAAGACCGGCAGCAATTACGGTAGCGAAGTGCACAGCTTGACGTTTCTTTTTTCTCCGCTTCAAAATCCAGTCATGAGAATCTGCCTGCCAGCATTGTTAATCTACCCGCCATGCCAGACGACGATGTTCTGTACAATGCCTGTCGCTTGAATGATCAGGACTGGGGGAACTTTCGGATGCCCGATCCCATCGAACTCACGCCTGAAAACTATCTTTCTTACAGCGACCAAGCGGGCGATTTCACAATGGCACATCGCGACACGTGGAAGAAGGTTAAAGGCTACCGAGAAACTGGGGGCGTTGCATGGTAACTTTCAAGCGAACCTTATATGGTTAACGCAACGAAACTAAAAGTCGGGGGTGGTGGTGATGGTTGGGAAACAACAGGGTCGACATTGAATTCATCGAGACGGCGACTTGGACATTCGACATTCCTGTTGTCTATAGTCAGCGAGGATTCACCTGCCATCAAGAACATGAAAACGTTTGGGAGAAACACCCCGATCGTATAACGGATAATCACGGCATCAGTGCATCAGATATCAAGGCAAAGAAGACAAAGTATATGAACGAGGATGGAAAGTGGGGTCTGCTGCAATTAGATATCTGGGATATGGGTTTAGAGTGCTTTGAATTCAAAGGAGGTATATGCTGGTAACAGCATAGGCCTCTGCTTCCGGTGAGACATCATGTAATTCTGCTGTACTGTAAATAAAATTGCTTAGTTTATTTAGACTAATACCATTTATGGGAGCTTTTTAAAATCCACGTGACACACACCAATCTCTATCCGACTGCATTCAAAAGGTTTACGTATCTATCGTTCATTGAAAATATCGTTACTAAAATATGTGATAATAATACATAAAATGGATCGCTCGCGCACTAAGACATATTCTCTTCTATTTTCTTCGCGAAGGCAATTATTCACCTATTGCGGATTCAGTCTCTCCGCTACATCCTTTGTAAGACACCTTCTGCGGTCTGAAAGATTAGCCAACTGCGCTGCTGGGTAAACCCACATACGTATCCCATTGAAAAAGAGTGAATATAAATATCCCATAATCATTAACCACATACATTATGTATAGAGAATATAGTGAATGACGCAGTGGCTAGACCAATACAGACAATGTTCAGCGCTACATGGATTTCAGAAGCATGTATTTAAAGCCCTGTTTTTTTAAGAAAAAGAAAAAGAGAACATTGTAACATGAGTGGCGAAATAAGATACACGGGATTTCTCACAAAGCATAAATGGAAGAGGATGTTTGCATAAGATGACCTGCCATTTTACCCTATAGCATTGATGACGTTCTTCGAATGCGCCATGAGTTGCGAAACTTAGAAAGACCTGACAATCGTCATATAAAAGGTGGGTGAGAGTTGCGCAAACACACGCACTTTCTATACATTTCTTTATGTTTTCCACTTATCCGGGACAACCAAAAGAGAAGGGAAAAAAGATGGGCGAGAACCGCACACGAGAACCTGAAAAACAAAACAAAAATATCGCGGGCACAACGGTTCCGTCATCAAGAGAAACTTACATGGATAAACTTCTTCTTTTCATACTGAGACTTGCAATATTACTTGTGTAGCTCTCAATCCACCAGATGGCGGGAGAAAGCACCCTACCCATAAATATACAAAGACATGCAGGCAGTGATTTGCAGAGTTCACAAAGTTGTGTGATTAGCGTAAAGTCGTCGACATATATACTCGTTGAGCTTACACTTTCCAACCGGCTCAGATACCAAGCTCGAAGACTCAGACGGCCAGGCAGACCTAAATACGTAAAACGATAAGAGGGTCTATCCATGCCTAGAACCTCGTTACTTTTAAAGCTTCTTTTCCCATCACATGTGAGAATGACCTATAGATTTTCCGAGATTGACAGTAATGAAGCTGTGAATCATGAGTTATCGCTTTTGTGTCCATTGGAAATGCTTATTAACTTCTTTGCCTTTGATACACGATCGATCAAAAACTAGAAGGTATTGACGGCAATAAGATGACATTAATGCGAGTAGCATATAGAAGTCATCGGAGGAGTTAAGAGGCTGTATAATCAAAATCCAGATTACAGAAGTAAAAGCAAGAAAAGCGTGTTATAGTACATAACATAGAGATTGAAAGAGACTTTTAATTTCTCGCTTTGTAGCTGCTTACAATAATGAAATCTTGCCACATGGTTCAGAGGACTGGACATTGTGATCAAACGCAAATAAACCAATGATCTTCTGAAGATGAGGATTTCTATTACTAAAATTGAGTTGCGCGGTGTAAGGAAATAGAGGAACCTACATGACTTTTTCCTAAATGCGCTATGCTTTGTTCTAACTTCGGCCTTGGTCTCTTTAGGGATTCTTACATGCCATGGATTCCTTGGCATAAGTTATCAACATTCGCACTATCGAAATTCCAGAATTTCTTATTAGATGCACAGTCCTTGTGTAGCTCATGAGCTCAGACACCAGTGACCCGCCTTCAAATGATAATGGAATTGAATAGAGGTTATCCTTAATCAAATAAAGCCGTTTATCTCAAATGTTCTGGGCGACATGTACAACAGCTTCATTTATTTTCATAAAGCGAGACGAAAAAATTACGCGATTGCGTCCTGTGATATTGTTGCTTGATTTGTATAGGGCAGGAGAACGCATAGAGTACCCATAGAGGTACAGCACGTGCATCACGGTATTTAGGGAGGGAAAGATGATAATAGTGTGATAATAATTTTTGCCACTTGCTCGATCCTTTGCTCTTCTTCTTATGGCCATGCCTATCTCTTCTTTCAGCATTGATCTGGAAAACAATCCCATCCACATATATGCTGGCGAGTACATGATACAAGGTGGAACATTCACCCTCCGAGGCCATGTTATTCTTACTACACAGCGACCGTTGATAATACGGCAGATCACGATGCGCTTTCGAGGAACAGTCAACAACTTAATATCTGATGAATTCGCTCGACAGGACGAGCCAATCCCGGAAACAGAAGATGTTAACCACTGGCCCATCTCTGCCCTGCATAACGCCAACTGTGATAAGATCTTGTCCCTCAAAGAGCGCATGACTCGATACGCACTGAATTCAGCCCTTGGTCTCGCCTCGACCACTTGCGTTCTTGCGGATATTGCTACAAACCTTTTCAGATCAGCTACAACCACCACCCTCGGCTCTGGCACTCACCGCCTTGCTTTTGAGTTGATTGTCCCCTATCCCGCTAATTTTGCCCCCTCTATCGTCCTACCTCGGCATTCTGTCCACTATGAGCTCTCGGCCAGATTACATCTAGTTTCTGTTGTGGATATTGTTGCCCACGTGGCTAGGCAACGGCGTCTCAGTTTGTCGACGGTGGTGCCTATCACGGTCTACTGCCATCGCTTTGGAAACCTAGCGCTGCTTCGATCACAGCCCAGGACTAGATACCACGGATCTCGCGCGACAATGATCGACTACGGAGTTACTCTCGCCAAGTATATATGCATGGAAGATGGAATACTCGATATTGCATGTAATTTTAGGCTGTTACAGTCAAAGGCGGCTGTATCGTTTGTGCAGGTGGCTCTGGATCAGATCATTACATTCGCGTAAGTCAGACGTCACTACCTGATGCTGTTGTAAATGTGGATGGCTAATGCGAGTTTCTATTTTTCCGATTACCATACACAGATTACAAGGCGAACGACTATCGGAGATGCGTATGGAACCGGATGTCTCTATCACGAAGATACATCGAATTGCAGGTATATTTTATCTCTTCTGGTCTATTCGATTCCGTTAAATATAGGATGTTCTTGGGCAAAAAAAAAAAAAAAAGATGTGAAATACCCCGTCAGTATTGAGATTGACCAACCCACTCAGCTTCATTTCAGCCTCGACATTCGCTCGCGCTTTCTTATTCCTGACCTCACCACTGTCTCACTCAAGGGGACCCACAAAGTCCGTCTTCTGGTTCATTTTACTGATCCACACGTCCGGGAAATGTCGCTGAGTTTTCCGATCATTATTGGCACTGCTCTCCCTAATGGCGACTCTGCGCTGCAAATCCCGGCCTTTCCTAACCACTCCTCGGCTCACTATGAGGAGGAGAGAAACAGCAACGAGTGGGTTCGATTGATCGCAAATTCAAATATACTTGACAACGCTGAATCTACCGATGATGCTGTACATATCCACGATAGGCCACCCACTTACTCTGACGTTCTCCTCGAAGGCTCTCCGCCGTCTGCATTCATCTAAGACCTTGCCTTACTTTGTTACTCTTGATACATGTGTTGAAATAAATGATGGTTTTCAATTATGAACCCTTGCCCTCCACCCATCCACTCTTCATTTAGGATAGAGACATTGCATTTGTTGCCATATCCCTAGGAAACAGAAGATACAAAGTTTTCTCAGCTCTTACCTTATCTTCGGCCTCACACACCAAAGCCTTTCGAGATACACACATAGTGATATTGAAAGATACTCTCAGTCTTATTTATACACTATCAATCATGACATGTCTTGTGCCATGCCTATTTACCCATCTATTGTAGTCTTAAGGAAATTGGGATATTGCCTCTTTCTTGGCTAGCGACAGCGGGCGCCTGAAGCTATGCTGAACGGTGGGTGATGCCTAGATTGCTCCTAACAGCTGTTTTCTTTGCACGTGCTCTTGTTACTGTAGCCACTGGCGAATTCCATTTCTCGAAATATGTCATGCTGCATCTCATGTTGGTATGAAATCCAGATAGATCAAGAAAACAGCTTTTCTTTTCCTTTGTACAGTCAATATTCACCATTCCCCCGTCAGCGGCACTCGCTTATAGTACTAACGGTTCTTTGCGTATTTTGGATATCTCAAGTGCTTCAAATCTCTTTGGCAGGTTTGTTCAATAAATTACTCGAGGATAGCGGATGGATTTAGGATCTACTATTCTCAATAGCATCTTTACGCTCTTCCTTGAGAATACAGGAACGACTCATGGCTCTCCACATTCCTGAGAAACGCTTTCGGGATCGCTTTTCTGTACTCCAATGCCCTTTGGATGTGCTGCACGGGGAATGTATGTATCTTCTAGCTGTTTTTTGCTGCAACAGACGCACCCAAGTCATTCTCAAACAGAACCGCTATCTTTTTCGCCTGGAGATATCATATGCGTAGGAACAAAGCTCCGAAACACCCGCCAGCGTATGTATTAGGTGCGGGAACAAATCGGCAGTAAGGCGCTGCGCTTCTCCTTGTTGGCGATGCAGCCCTGTCTACCGGGACATGGGTCAACAAAACAAGCTCCTGCTCATTTTCCCTAAAGGAACGCATTGTTCATTTCAGAAGGTTAAACCATTATGTGGAAAGGGAGGGGGGGGAAACAAGGATCAACAGGACCAAAATAACGGAGGCAGATGTGGCAAGCTCTTTATGCGAACATCTTTTGCCGTGGGAAAATCAAAAAAACACGCGAGTTCCACAAACACATCGCCATGTGACTGGAGTGCTTTTTTTGTTTTGTTTTGTTTTTGAAAGAGAGGGCAATTGATTGAAGAAGGATATATAAGTGTGGGATGGGGAATGATACGTCTTCTTCCACCTAGCTTTGACTCTTAAGTTGGCCGTATACATCTTCCAAGCAAGTGGCTCTTGCCAAGTTGATGTTTGCCATTTTATCGGTAGTCGACTTGCCTTTTATCCTAGCGATGTGCTCGCAAAAAAGGACCCACGTGTCCCTTGGATACCTACGCCTAGGGATGTCCATGTTCAAGAGGCCCAAGACGCCATAGATGTAGTCGCACGGATCTAAACACTGTCTTGGGGACTGTGAGAGATGGTCGAGAACATCTTGGAAATCTGTTGCTGCCTGGTGATAGGTCGTACGAAGGCACAAGGTTCCGGTGAGGTTTCTGATCGACTGTTGCATACGTCTAAAGACGTCCCAATTATAGTCTGCGGGGAGCAAGGTTTTGATCCCGTCCATTTGGTCGTCGACAATGGACATAAATTGCTCCATGCTTGTAAGCAGCGCCTTGACTGCATCGAGCGGAAGCGTGTTGCATGTCGGGTCCGTTTCCGCAACAAGATGAACGGCGGGAGGCAGTACCGTCTCCTGCAGCGTCCACACACGACCCCACCATGTCGCACCGAGAATGTCACATAATCCCTCGACATCGTCCGATTCGACCGTGAAGCCCGGTGATGCAAAGAAAGGCTGCCAGACGGTTGATGCTCGGAGCGGAAGATTAGGAGTATGGGCCTGTTGTCGGACGAGGTTCTGGAGGGATGATGCAAAACATTGTTGCAAGTAAGGGAGGATGTGGTTGTTGCCCAAGAGACATTGCTCATGGTAGTTATTGCAGAAGCTGGTCAGCGTGGTGTAGTCCCGGATCGCGCGAGGTTGGATATCTATCAGAGCGTAACAGGCATTGCAATTACGATAAATATCTCCCATAATCCCCAGGTCCATATCCTTGTTTGTGCAAAAAACATCTATCCACCAGTATCCACTGCCTTTGGACCTGAGCAGATGCATCAGAGTCTCACGCTTTTCAGGTCGCATGCGTGCTACCACCGGCTTCCCGCTCGTTGCATCTTTGATCACGCTGCTGCTAGCGCTTCCTCCTTCTCGTACACCATTGCTGTTAAAGTTATTCAACGGCACACACTGGACTGGATCACCCCACAGATGGGAGATGCAATTGTAGCCCTGGGCTTGAATGTCTTTCCTGCAACTCGGGTCAAACGCGGGCGTCACAACCGTCATGAAGATACGATTGCGCCAAGTTTTGTGCACCCGTAATAATCGGAACGCTCGGTCATTGAAAAGTTTATTGCCTAGAAGGTGTTAAGCTTTATTTCATACAAAGGACTAGTATACCGATGCATTTCAATTCGGATAAAGGTTCTCCCCAACACCCCCCAATCGCACACACACACCTTCGACTTTTCGTTCATTATCTGGAAGAAGTGCAGGTATCGGCCCCATCGATGCTAAAGGTCACTAAATGATTGAAATGATTGCCTCCTCCTTCAAGAGGAAGAATGCATTTAGAACAGCACCGAAGAGAGAGAAAGAGAAAAGGAGGCAAATGGACTAACACTATCGCTTTCTTTCTTACCACTTGCGGTATATATTAATATTGCTGACTATCCGAAAAATGGCAACCGCTCTCGTTTATATGGAGCGGCAGAAAGCGAAAGAAAAAAGAGCGCAACTAAGACACAGTCGTGATAGTGGTCAACCTGTAGACGATGGGCGAAAGGCAGCGTGGGATTCTTGAGTGGATGGTTATAGAATGCTGGACAGAGACGTAAAAAGAAGAAATGGAGAGTAGAATTATTCTCACTATTCTCTCTCTTTTATACCAGCCTTTTTTTTTCAAGGTGGCACAAAACCTTACATGATTGCGGAGGGATGGTTGCGGGGGCTCACTAAATTAAGCGATAGTATTCATATAAAATTTCTGAGTGTACATCGCGACTTTCCCGATCTTGCCATCGCAGTCGATATCTCACCGACGTAACGCATGTTTTGCAAGTGATCGCATTGTCACAAAATAAGAGAGAAGAAGCAGTGTTTATTCATCTGTTCGGCCGTCTCCTTCGGTATTCCGTCCCCACTTCGTTGACAGCACAGCGAGCTTAACCCGTAAGGAAGCCGGTAGCCAAGGCGATAATGGTGCCCGCTGGCCGTTGTCATGAACAGGCCAAGAGCTAACGAGCTCGACCTGCTGCTGAACGCCGAGGATTCGGCTTTCTAAGATGACTTCGTACAGCGAAAGGCGCCAGGACCCGCCGTGGAGCACCCAGTCGCGCACGTTGATGGTCTCTTTAGCCAACGCCTGAAGCTTGGCCGCATCAGCAGCTGGAAGGGAGGAGATAATGTTGTATGCTAAGTAAAGTCTATCCATGGGTGGAACGACGGGGAGGTCGATGCCTCGTTCAGTATGCACCAGCCGGTGGATGGATCGCGCCAATTTGGCATATTCCTGCGACACATGGACGAGCATCACGACAGAACGTGCCGGGCGTTGGACGGTGGTATAACCTCCGAAGAGTGGCGCACGGAGATCAAAGAACCGGACCTGCTGGTCAATGACTGTCTTGAGCCTATCCACCGTCCGCCACCCTGATTGGGCCCCTTTGGCAATTTGTACTCGTCCCAGTATGGAAATGTGCGGTGGACTATCGTGTGCCCGGTTGGGCCCACATTGTGAGAATGATAATTCTTGAAATTGATGTAGCGATGTCGCAAGGCATGTGCCTGGCGTTGGTTCTAAACACAGTCGGAATATCCGGCGTGCTTCGCCCAGTTGGTGGGGCGGTGTTGCACCATCGAGTGGATCAAGACGGAATTCATCAAAGGTGACCGGGATCTTGCTGCTCATTTGACGTTGTAGATTGTTCCTTGCCTGAATGAAATAAGAGAACAAAGCAAAAAAAAAAAGTGAGAAAGAGAGAGAGCACGAAAGAAAAAAGGAACGAAAGGGCATATATAGTCTGTGCTACCTGATGCCTGTCCGACGAAGATAATATAGTCCATCCTATTGTTTTCCTATCGATCCTCCCGCGAATACTCTTCTCGTATGAATTCCTTGAAGAAAATGACAATACAGTACTTGTTCTCAGGCCCCAGACTTGCGTCTCATCCTGCAGAGCGAGCAATTGCTGTCTCAGAATTTCACCAGGAGCATAAGAACTAGGCTGCAAGTGCCACGTGCTGAGAACATTTGATATATCCAGGCTAAATTACTGTCATATTGACAACGTTGAAGTGGATAATGGTCAAGTTAACATTCTCTGGAATTTATGTATACATGACCGTGCCCTCTCTCTTCTTATATGTGCAAGTATCTTCTAGGTGAAGGAATGACTAGTAGCATGAAAAGGTAAGCTGCAAAATTTAAACTCACTGAATAAAACAAAGCAAATTTCTTTCAGACAAAAAAAAAAGACGACGCGGCAAACCGAATACCTTCACTTTTTGCTTTGATCATATCCCATTTGTATAATTTCGAAAATGACTTCCAACAATACCGCCATGCGAATCGAACAAGTGAACAATGCACCCCGCGAACAGCGTGTTGCTGCGCATTCTCATATTAAAGGACTCGGTTTGCGCGACGATGGATCGGCAGAGCCGATTCTTGGCGGTTTTGTCGGTCAAGAGAATGCACGCGAGGTAAGGCCCGTTGACCACCTCGTGGTTCCCTCCATACCTGAAATCATCCCAGTCCCCGCCCAAAGAGAAATATCTATTTTCGCTCTCTTATATATATATATAATACAACATATATGTATGCCAAAATTCCACTCATTCCGAATGCATAGGCCAGTGGCTTGATTGTGGATTTGATCAAATCCAAGAAAATGGCGGGCCGCGCTCTGCTGCTGGCCGGTGCGCCTGGCACAGGCAAGACAGCTATTGCTATGGCGATTGCGCGTGAGTTGGGTCCCAAGGTGCCATTCCGGCCCATCGTGGGTTCTGAAGTGTACTCGTCTGAAATCAAAAAGACCGAAGTGCTTATGGAGAATTTCCGACGAGCGATCGGCTTGCGCATTAAAGAGACCAAGGAGGTATACGAAGGCGAAGTGACAGAACTTACGCCAGAAGAGACGGAAAATCCCCTCGGCGGCTACGGCAAAACCATCTCGCACGTCATTATCGGTTTAAAAACCGTCAAGGGCACCAAGCAGCTCAAGCTTGATCCGAGCATTTACGAATCAATTCAAAAGGAACGTGTGACGGTTGGTGATGTTATTTATATCGAGGCCAACACGGGCTCTGTCAAGGTAAGGAGGGGAGAAAGATCAGACACACGACGGAAATGAGGTGATAGTAGATTGAATGGCGTTGTCTACTATGATAGCGCGTGGGTCGGTCAGACGCGTTTGCATCCGAGTTTGATTTGGACGCGGAGGAATATGTACCATTACCTAAGGGTGATGTGCATAAGAAAAAAGAGGTCATCCAGGATGTGACGCTCCACGATTTGGATGTTGCGAATGCTAAGCCGCAGGTGGGATAAAAAGCGTTTTAGGGCTTTCATTGGGATGCATGACTGAACGTTTATACATAAGGGTGGACAAGACATCATGTCCATGATGGGCCAGCTCCTTAAGCCGAAGAAGACGGAGATCACGGAGAAGTTACGGAAGGAGATCAACAAAGTGGTCAACAAGTACATTGATCAGGGCATTGCCGAGCTTGTACCAGGCGTGCTTTTTATTGATGAGGTATGAGTACCATAGAAAAAGGCTGATCGAGTACTTACTGTGTATGCAGGTACACATGCTTGACATTGAATGCTTCACATACCTTAATCGAGCACTTGAGTCACCCCTCTCTCCGATCGTCATTTTTGCTACCAACCGTGGCATGTGTACTATCCGGTAAGTTGCTAGATCTTTCATACCCGTGAGAGTTATGCGTAGCTGACGGATAATGTCAAACAAGCGGTACGGAGGATGTTGTTTCGGCTCATGGCATTCCCGTTGATTTGTTGGATCGACTCTTGATCATCCGCACCGTTCCGTACACGGTTGATGAGATCAAGGTGATTGTCAACATCCGTGCCAAGACGGAGGGCTTGACGGTTGACGAGGCAGCAGTAGACCATATTGCCGAAACCGGCGTCAACACATCACTAAGGTAAGCGTCCGTTGCTTGACGAGATGAGTCTGTTTCTCAATTTTCTTTTGTGGTGGTCATAGATATGCTGTCCAGCTCCTCACACCTGCTAATATCTTGTCACAAATCAACGGCCACGAAACCATTACGTTGGACGATGTCAAGGAGGTTGACAACTTGTTCTTTGATGCAAAGAAGTCGGCTAAGCATCTCCTCGACCAGGAAACCCACTTTCTTGCATAAAAATATATGTAAAACTTGCTCCCTTTGCTCTCACTGTTCGCCTACACCTCACTTTTACTACGTATCTCCTCTTCTTGTTCCTCGAAAAAAAAGAAATTGCTGCGCGTAATGCTTCAATACACTTTTTTTTCACGTTGAGCACAAAAGATATACATATATGTGTAGGGTGGGGCACTAGGACATTTGGGATTAATATAAGTATATATAATATAAATGTGTGTGGGTGTTTGTGTGGGTGTGTGTCCGTGTGCTTTTTTGTTTTTGATAGAAATGTACAAGTGGGCAAAGTTTTTCTACATGAATGTTATGATGGGGGGGAAAGGAAAGATAAAAGAATATGCAACAAAAAAGAAGACGCGGAGTGTAAAATGGGGTTGTAAATAGTATTATGAGCAATCAGCAAACCATGCGAGCTTTGGGATGTCTGTTAATGCAATGCGCTTATCGGGCTGACGTTTTAGGATCCGTTCCACAACCTCCTTGGCCTCGTTACTGATAGCCAGTTCGGGATGCTGGTGCCAGCTCGACGGCCACTTGTAATTGGCGCTCACGATCCGATAAAAGAGATGGGAAGCGCGCTCGCCCCTGGCGGGATTGTAGGTAAACGGGAGGTATCCAATCAGGAGTGCGTAGAGGATTACCCCCAGGGCCCATGTATCGGTCAGACGACCATCGTAGCCAAGACTCTGGACTATTTCCGGAGCAGCATATTCTTCGCTACCACAGCGTGTTGTCAAGATGGGCGATGCCGGGTCAATGACCCGTGCGAGACCAAAGTCGGTCACCTTGACCCGTGGTTGCTGATTTTCGTCCATATCAATTAGGATATCTAAACGGGACAATTGAAAATGTGTGGGAAGACGGGTGAGTTTTTTTTTTCATTTTTCGAATGACAAAAAAAGGAGAACATACTCTCGAGTTTGAGGTCACGATGTATAATATTATGCTCATGCATCCATTGAATGACCTGCACCAGCTCGATGAATATCCGCTTGATGATGCCTTCGTCAACGCGCTGTGTCGTATCTCGGCAATGCATGCGTTGCACAAAATCAAAGAGTTCTTCGCCGTGAGCATATTGCATGACAATACATATGTGCTGATCGGTTTCCATCGTCGCCTCGAGTTGCACAATGGACGGGTGATCGACGAACTAGACAAGAACAATCATGCAAAGAATTTCTTTTTAGTATTTGCGTTCAACTAGTGCCTTCATCTCCCCTCCCCTCCCCATATGCGCACATGGCCTGAGGAAACAGACGAAAATCTATACCTTGAGCACCGCAACCTCTCGCTCAATACTTGATTTGACGCGCGGATCGTTAGCAATACGGGCCTTGTTGATCATCTTGATAGCGTACTCGATCCCGGTCTCCATATGTGTTGCGAGATACACCTTCGAGAAGGCGCCGACACCGAGCATCTTGCCGATCTTGTAACTGCCGATTTCCTTCCCAATGACATCCATTTCGGTGATCTTGAGTGGAGACGGCAGGCGGCACTCACGCGCGATTGGAACATTTAGATTTTGAGGTAATTTGGGACTGTAGTCATCAATGTCACCTAGCAAAGGGTCTTCGAGAAGCGTTGGTATCCTATTGTTTTTCTTGGGTGTGATGGAGCAGATGACGGGTATGCTAGTGGATGACGGAGATGGTGGACTATGGGCTTCAGTTGTGTCGGGTGTGACAGGTGAGAGTTGAGGCGGTGTGACAGGATGGCGGTGGTGCTGACTTCTTATCGAAAGAGGCCGGAGGGTAGGTGAACTGCTGATGGACAGGCCCGGTGCAGGGCTAGGAAGGGGCATGATTTCATCGTCAGAAAAGAATCGCTCCGCAGAAGAGCCAGCAACTATAACGCCGCTGTTGCTATCCTTGACATAATTGTTGGGTATGGGAGAAGGTGCAGGAACAGCAGATGATGCATATGCATTGTTCTTGACAAGGTTGCGGAGCCTGCTCGCAAAACTACCGTTCATTGGTTCCTCATCGGCCTCGGCGAGGTGCGACCTCCCCGTAGTGGCTATCATTGCAGGCGATGCCGGTGAAGGTGTAATCGTATTACGACGGGCGGATAAAGAAGGTGGCGGACGAGGTACGGAGACAGTGGCATTAAAAAATGCATCAGTTTTTGTCCTGCCAGTACTGGGCAGGTGATCTTCGGTTACGTCGAGGTTGGTTGTGATGATACCCAAACCAAGTGACGCTTGCTGGCGGCGTGGCAGGGTTTTGGACGTCCCATTCTGTTTCAGAGAGAAATAGCAAAACAGACCAACAAGATTGAGAATCATAAGCAACAGTTCCCTCTAATGTTAATTAGGAATGTATGTATACCTCATTCGGTTCTGACAGAGCTCCTGTTGAAGCAAGCTCGCCTGACAACGGAATGGAAGATGGTTGATGGGACTCATATTGACTCTCGAATTCGGTTGCCAGGGGGTACTGAATACTGTCAGCAGACATTGACAATTGTGCGTAAACAATAACTAAGGAGAGTAAGAACGGGTGATAGGTAACTGTAAAGAGGTCTGAAATATTATGCGTATGTGTGTGCGTGCGTGTGTGTGTGTGTAAAGAAATCTCAAAAAAAAAAATGGGTACAAAAGAGGGGGTAAGAAATATAGGGAGGAGAGACAAGAGGAAAAAGACAAGAGCTATTAAAAATCGCAAGTCCGTTTATGACGTTGGCAGAGGAGCTTTTTTTATTGCCAGCACGAAGAATTGAAAAGAAAATAATGCAGCTGTATTGTTCGTGCACACACATATAGACAACCCATGTCCGTTGAAGGTCTCTCTTCCATTTTGGGGGAGGGGGCGGGAGCGAAAGGGCTGAGATGAAGTAAGGTTTTCCGTGCACAAAAATAGCCAAATGATTGACCCTTTATTCTTCTTTGAACCACTCTTCGGCGGCCTCTTGTGCCACCTTCTCATAAGGCCGCATTCTGTTGGGCTCTCGTTTCCGTTCACGACCCCCATTTTTTTTTATTACTGCAATCAGACGAATCACATCGCCCTATCCATGATCACCTGTTCGGAGCGTGGCAATTTCAGGGATTATTTAGTCCCTGGCAGTTTCCCTGGCTATTGTGACAGGGTAAAATAGCAGACTCAGCTCGGTGAATGAGCGTGGCGATAATGAATCCGATGGATTTTATCGACCTTTCTTTAATCACATGCTGCAAAGCGAAATAACGAGAAACTCACTTCACTCGCTTTACATATGACACAGATACCCATCTCATGTTGCTATGATATTGCTCTTTGTATTGGTTACGATAATCGAAGAAATGCACGTTGTCTGGATCCTTGATAGGAGAGGCACTTCGTCTGTGTAGTTTGGACGGATTACTAAGGATCAGGGGCAATCCGTATGACGTATGACGGGCGGCGATCCATTACTTCGTTCCTAGGCTTCGAATGTCGGTGTCATCGTAAAGGGTAGGCTCTTATGATCTCTCCTATGAGGAAATATGCAATCCTTGCTATGTCTATGTCATGGCGTTTGTTGTTGTTGCTAATCGTTGGCTAGAGGCCAAAGCCCCTCCTCGGGAGAATCCTCGGCGGCGCAGTTCAAGAAAGTCTAAATGAAAAGGAAGGGACCAATGAAAACGTCTGGAAAAAACTCAAGACGTGATTATTTTGCGCCAAGGTCTCGCCCCTACCTTTGTTCCGAGGCACACCCACTTCTTACATGAGTTGATGGTATCGAAATGAGATGAAGCTTCCCGCCTGCTTCACAGCCAAGTACACAGTCCGTTTCGCTGTTTCTCTGGGAAAGACTATCGGATGCTCAAGGCTGCTTGGTCAGTGGAAGTGAGAGTGGGGAGGTGTGCATTTTTTGCACGCCTCAAGGGAAAAATAGGCTCCGCAAGTCACTCACCACTCCGGAAACGCGATGGATTTTCTCTAAGCTGGCTTTGCATATTCGCGTGTTCTCCGTCATGTTAAAGTCACTTGGCGACTTTATTAGCTATGGAAGCCAACATACACTGGTCTATGAGCATTTAGTTGAAGATGCCGATAAATCCCAGGAAATCGACTTTAGCCTTTTTGCCAAAGGCTCTAACTGGGCCACAAAAAGAAAAGCCCCCACTTACAATCTTTATGCAGTCGATGAGCGCCCCTCAATTGCTATAAACGAACTTTCAGACACCATTACCGAAACGAACACGCCCACCAACACCATGATTGGTAACAGACACAAGCGACGAATTCCCAATGGGGCCATGGATCTTGAAGAGGAACTCTATGTGGATGGATCGACAGTGGTCTGGAGCCGTGGTAAACACATAGTGAAGTCTTTCAAGTATGAACTTGAGCAACAGCCGGTCGAGCTCGCACTCTTTGCCTGGTTCCGTTTTGAACTTGTTAGGGATCCAGATGATCCGTCCAAACAGCGCTATGTGGCTGTGGACCAGTGGTACGAATATGGCCAAGATAGTCCAGTCAATGAACACGGGAACGAAGATCTCTCGGCTTCGTTTTCGATCATGGCTACCAATAAACTCGACAGAAAACGGAAGCATTTTCATGAAGACACAACTTGTGAAATAAGTGAATCCAGCAGCATCAGAAGCACCAGCAGCACCGATACTAGCCCTAACACCAGAATCGAAAATATTGACCACGGCACGAAACAAGATGCGCAACATACACCAAAAGAAAAGACCATGCTTCGCAAAGCGCTCTGCGTCATTCTGCGTGACACGGTCAAGATCTACTTTGAGGACGGGTTGATGTACTCCATACATCTTTATTACCCTGTTCAGCGCGCGTGTGCGCTGCATGTGGGGCTCTTGTTAGAGCTAAAAAGAGCTGAGTTAATCGACAGTGCAAATGCTGCTTCACTTCAACCGTTTATCAGTATCTTGAATCCGATGGGCGGCCCTGAGCTGGTGACTATGGTTGACGAACAAAACAAGTCTTTCTCACTCGACTTTCGAAAAACTGCAAGCATGCCCGTAGATCACGAATTGATTTTTGCTGCAGCATTTGGCGCTTGCTCTCGCGGAAAGCAGCAGCTCGTTGTTACTTATAACACAAAGAAGAATGCCTATGCTGTCTGGATGTTTACCGATGATAAGGAACGCTCGAGGCCGTCCAAGATGATCCACAAACCCGTTCAACATACACTCCAAGCGCCATTAAAGCACCACAAAAGGTCAAAGGGAAAGCAAATCAAACGGGGCCCGGTTGCCTCACCCCTTCAAGCGACACCGCCCCCGCTGACCCGCAAAGACTCGCTCGCGCGGTTTCACGAAGACTTTAGTTCAGATACAGACCAGCTTTTTGGGTCTGAAGCAGGCGATAGCTTGCAAGAATCAGCAGATGAGGCAGGATATTTCTTGTCTCCTCTCTATGAAACGTATGTCGGAATACAAGCGCCCTTAAATCTGATGAGTTTGTAAAAAAATCAATTGCATCCGGTAGGAATCCCACTAAAGGCGAAAGACGAAAACAAAACTCTCGAGACAAGGTTTTTCTCGCCCATGACCCCACAGGCTTGGATCTTCTGTGTATCATGCGGAGCCGGGAACAAATGCTGGTTATCCTGAACGTTCAGAAACTTCTGGAGAATAGTATAGATCCAGTGCATGCTACAATCTCTGCTAGGAGTGCAATTGCGGTTACATCCTCAAAAGGTCACAAGGATATCATTATACTGCGGGGCAGCAACCGACTCTTTCTCGTTCTTGATACCCAAAAGGAGATATTAGTTGAAATGGGCCTGCCGTCATCCATGAGCGAGAGAATCAAGGAGCTTCGGGACAGTGTGATCGCACGTTTCAATGTGGAACTGGTGAACGGAAAGCTAGAAAGATTCCGTGCAGACTTGTCACCGGAATCTGGACAGGTTCAGGATGCTCTAGCCGCGCTCTCCTGCGCGCTGTCACCTATTCACTTTGTTTACCTTCGGAAACGCTATCTTGAATGTTTCTGCGTGCTCCTATCATCGAGGGTGGACAACGAAAAGAACCGCGTTGATGCAGAATGGGAGGCTTTTGTGACAGTTCTGCTTTCCTTTCTACCGATAAAGAGTATCGGAAATACTACGGATACAGTACCTCTCCTAGATAAACAAAGCAGCCGCAATAGGCGAAACATGACAGCGAAGAAGCATGAAGACGCGGCCCAGACAATGGCTCATCTTGCAAAACGAGCGTTGGCGCTGCGTGAAAATAGTACAAGCGAAAACTTGTCGGACAAATTAAACGCTATAATCGCTTATTTGCATGTGCTCTACGAAGAATACCGGTTATCTCAAATCAAATCAGTCCAACTCTTACCAAAGTTGGCTGCTTTGCTGGTATTTCTATGCAAACTGACGGGCAGAGATGAATGGCTCGATTTTTATAGTAACAACGGGTGTATCCTCGATGTAAATGGTACGTTTATTTTTTGTGGGAGGTGGAGAACTTCTATTGAGCTTGACATTTCCTTCCTTCTATAGTACCAGTTATGCTGGAGTTCAACATACCGAAGGATCAGACTTATCCTTTAGATATCGTTAGCACTTTGCGGTACTATCAACCAAACGCTGCAAATTACACTCAGCCAGAAGGAATATTCAGCTTTACGCGGATCAACCCATGGATGGAGACGGGCGAGTTAAGCTTTGGCCGGACCATTGCGAAGGTGTGGCTATTGTACGAAGCGCTTGGTACAGGCGGACATGAAAAGATGGTGGGTCGAATGGTATTAGAAGGGATACGACGATATGAGATCGAAGACATCCATCCAGTCATAGCCAAACCGCTCTTGGATGCCCTTGATTATTGCGGGAAAAATCCGCCCATGACCTGGACTAGCGAACATTACGAAATCATAGGTATGATGGGAGTTACTAACGAATGTCTTGATGCTCACTAAGCGAATAATTATAATCATAAAGGTCGACAGGACATGGCTAATCAACTATCGGTTCCTCGTGTCGTCGACCCGAATAGCGAGAAGTTCAGGCTTGAGGTCCATCAGGTATAAGGATCAAAGGGTTACAAAAACATAGTCTTATACGATGGTATGATCGCCGATAGCCTAAGAAAATATTTGATATGCACGATCTCTGGACCAGTATTACAACGCCTTCCCTTGCTGGATCATCAACATATGCTCCAGATATCTTAAATAACGATACGGAAAGGCTGCGATTCGGCTACGATGGGATTCTTGAGACTGTGCGTATAACATTGGATAGTTCTCGAGTCCCGGAAATGACTGTCCCGGAGCGACCTGATCTGGGGTAAGTAGCATTGAAATGGTGCGATGATAATTCTGCTAACCTTTTAAAGGGATGCTGAAGTGTCCGCAGAACATCAAACGCATGTCATGAATCTTGTTCAACGAACGATGGGATTATCTGTTGGCCGTGGAATCTACAGATACGGGACATTTAAGCCTGATCTGACTAAGGTTTTTCCTACTGACTCCATCAATCTGTCTGCGAAGCTATTACCTCTTCGGACGGTTGTCCAGGCGGATGATCGGTACTGGAGTCAAGACTACTTAGATTGGCCACAATTCCACAACGGCGTTGCTGCAGGTCTACGGATATCACCGAGCATCAAGGTCGGCGGGTCATGGATCGACTTTTGCAACCGTGAAGATTTGCAGCCTGTGCACGGAGGCTTCTTGCTCGCACTAGGATTGAATGGGAACCTTAAGGAACTTCCTTTAATCAGTTGGTACCGCTACATGACCCAGAGCTGTGAGTTAGTGACAGCTGGATTTGTGCTCGGCATTGCTGTCGCCTACCGTGGCACTAAAGACAGCAAGGTGATCAAGCTTTTGTCCGCAAATGTGGAGTCCCTTTTACCGCCCGGTTCTCAATCTTTAACCCGCAGGGTGCTGGTAAACGCAACCTGCTTAGCCAGCCTTGGGATGGTGTATATGGGCTCCTGCGACCGTCTGATGAGCGCAGTCATGCTCCGCGAAATCGGGCGCCATGCCTACGCTGATCCTTCGACGTTGGAGCCCAACTTCGAAAGTTGTTCCCTGGCGGCCGGGTTTGCGCTCGGTTTTATTACACTCGGATGTGGCGATGAGTCACCTGCTCTGTTTGACCTCCGTTTGAAGGAAAACTTGTATCAGCTCATGACCGGAAACGCGACCATGTCTACTGCCGTGGCTGCTTCTGCCTTTGCGTCGCTTGACCAAGCTGAAAGAGGTGCCGGAGACGCATCGTCTTCTTCTCCTACGGAAGGGAAAGAGAAGCCCATCAATTTAGACGTCACCTCTCCAGGCGCGAGTATCGCTCTTGGTCTGATGTATCTCAAGACTAACAACCGACATGTTGCAAATCGAGTTGATATTTTGGATACCCGTCCGTATCTCAACTATATCCGACCGGATTTCCTAATGCTCAGGGTAATAGCGAAGAATCTTATTATGTGGGATCACATTCGCCCGATGGACGATTGGATCGAAGGACATCTGCCGGGGTTTATTCTCGAAGACCTTGAATATGAGCAGCAACATGGCTCATCACAGCTCATCGAGGCCTCTAAACAGGCCATGTATAATATTATTGGTGGGGCATGTCTGAGCATGGGATTAAGATATGCAGGATCCGATAACCGGCAAGCGTTCCGCTGCCTGTTGGGGAGGCTGGATATGTTCATTAAGTTATCCAACGCAGCAGGTGAGCTCAAAAATGCAGAGAGAGCAGAAAGCGGTTTTGCGAGCTAACCTCCATGGACAGCTACTTCCTTCCAAGAGCGCATCACGCGTAGTGTTGTTCGGACGTGCGTGGATGTGGTTGCGACCGCGGCTGCCATGGTCGTAGCTGGCACGGGAAATCTCGAACTTCTTGATCGACTAAAGGTGCTCCACAACCGGATCAATTCCCACACCAATTACGGTAACCACATGGCAACCCACATGGCCATGGGGCTCCTCTTTGTTGGCCTCGGTGGCTATACCCTCAAGACTACCAACGAGGCCATTGCCGGTCTCTTGTGTGCTTTCTATCCCTTTTACTCGACCTCACCTGACGACAATCACTATTATTTACAGGCATTCAGACATCTCTGGACACTCGCGCTTGATGTTCGGTGGTTGATCCCTTTCGATGTTGAGAGTGGCAAGCCATGCCGGGTCCCGCTCATGATACGGGTCCAAAAGGATGAACCCTGGGCAAACAAGACCAAAGAAACCTATGATGCGATTCGGGTGATTGCACCAACCGTCATCCCGTCCTATTCGCTCATTCAATCCATTCAGGTCGACAGTCCTCACTACTATCCGCTCCAGGTTGTCCTGGATGGCGGGGCGTATCACCATGCCATACAGCACTCGGGTATTCTCTATCTACAGAAACTACAAGCAACAGAAAAGGGCTCGGATCTGACACCTGGGTACGAATGATATTATGGGCATCATGGTGCCATTGATACTATATCAAGCGCAATATTATTCAATAAAGGGTACGCTGTTGCTGCATGTCGAAAACAGGGTGAAGGATGATCTCTTTTCATCATCAATTATTGAAACAAAGGAAATCACTACATGAAAAAAGTAGAAGAAATAACGGGGGAAAAGTCCTTAGTTATTTCCATGTTCATCATCTATCGGGCGTACTTACCACATCTGTAACCACTCATCCTCACGCTCGCTACGCAAGAACCAGTTGCGCAGTTCCAAGGCAATCCAGACCTTGATCCAATGCGGAGTGCTGCCATGGAGCTGGACATCCTTCATGCCCTCGATGGTTGCCTTACCATGATCCTTGATGCTATACTCTCTCAACACAGGTAATGCGCTCTTGAAGAGATCCAGATCCGGGTTGAGCTGGCGGCCAATCCCCTCAAGCAACATGGCGCTCACGACGACATTGACAAAGTCGCCCTCGAGCTTGACATGGTGGGACCGGACCATGCTCATAGCACTATGCAGCAGGTTGCCGATCTTGACCGCACCGAGCTTGAACGTCCGCTTCTTGAGGCCAAGGATGAGGTGCTGCATTCTCAAAGCAAACACTTCAGGATCCTCCACGAGTTCTGGTGTCCGACATCGCTCGACCATCAGCTCGCCAGCCTTATACCCGTCGAACTGGGCGATCGCCTGGAACAAATCCAAAAAATTGCGCCGGTTCACGTTGTTCAGCTCATTCACCAGGCCTGCATCGATAAACATCAACTGCGGTGAGTAGCCCTCATCCGCCAGTGCGTTGAGTTCGCGATGGAGCTCGGCAGGGTCATTGCGTGCTGCTAACACCCGCTGAGCGGCCACATCGCCGTCATCCTTAAGGTAACGGCCTAGAAGCTTCGACCAGGCGAGCTGGACAGGGTGGTGGGCAGAAGGCTTATAAAATTGGACCATGATGTTGCCTGGATGAAGATCAGCGTGGACAAAGTTGTGGAAGATCAGCATGTGCTGTAGACAATAATATAAATAAAAAGTGGGCAAGGGAGGTCAGTACTGCGCAGCATTCATCCGGACCATCACCCTCCATTCTCCCCACTTGCCAGGAAGGCATTTAATCCTGGCGATAGAGTACGGTTAATCTAATGTATGCTCGGTTCTCTTCAGAGGGGATATCCGAAAACGAAACTTACCAATACTGGCGATTTTATGATCATAAATGCCACATTCGCCCTGCTGACGCTCATAACTTGCTTGCTCCAGAAACACATTCAGTGGGATACCATTCACGTACTCTTCGAGCAACATGTTTTTGGTTGTGAATGCCAGAACAGGTCGCGGAAAATTTACGCTTGTATCGTCTTTGAACATATCATTGAATCGCCTGAGGTTGTTGGCTTCGATTCGCAGATCAAGCTGGTCGCGCATCATTTCGCCAAACACGTCCACTTCTTCGGGCAACGAGAGCCAGTGCATGTTTGGGATAAGCGTGAAAGTCTTGGCAAGAATGCCCATGATCGTAAGGTCGCGGAGGACGATCTGCCGAGCCTTGGGATGGAGGACTTTGATAGCCACTGCAGTGTGGATATTAACGGGTGTTCCGTCAAAGTCGAGGGTCTGGACACAGTCGGGTGTAATGATATTATCTTTCACCACAAATTGGTCCCGCATATATTTCAGGATGATATGGGGCCGCACCTTGGCCTTGTAGACTTGCGCAATGGCCCCCACACCCAGAGGCGTTTCGTCAATCTCACTAAATACCTCATTCAGGTCTCGACCAAAGGCGTGGCGAAGAACATGGCATGTATGCGAGAAGGGGTGAGGATCAACGTGCGAATGAAGTCGCGAGAGACGCTTGCATAAGGCCTGCGGGAAGAGATCCGTGCGAGATGCAATCCATTGCGCCAGCTAGTAGCCGAATATCTGTTAGAGGCCCCTCCCTTTACGCGCGTATATGTATCTTTTTTAATTCAAAGTACTCACTTTAATAAATGTCGGACCCGCACGCTCCATCTGCCTCGCCAAAAGGCCATACCACCAAAGTGCTCCCTTCCTTTCGTCTTCTTCAGCCACACGACCGCCTATGAAGAACACTGGTGTTGTGATAAAAACAGGCACAAATATAATGATAATATGGATAAATCGACGGAAGGTCAGTAGTGGCTCAACCAAGTATTTGTCTAAAAGTCGAATCAGACGATGAACGGCTCGTTTGAAGGCTGATTTGGACGGCTCTGCTGCGGCCATCTCCCGCTCAAGAGGTGTTTCAATAAAAAGCTTCGGGGACATCAAGAGTTCAATGGGAACGCCATGAGTCGGTTGATATTCGGGTATCCTGATTGAGGTAGTCCACAATCCTACAGATGCTTGTCGTACGGCTGTTGTATATCCAAGCTGCCGCCATCCTAATGATGATGGCTGCACTGCGGACGATTGGCTGATTGTCGCGGGCTTTCGCGTTAGATAACAATCGTATGTTCTATATACTCGAATCCTGGCACTCCGTTGCAGGACTTTGGAAAACCGAAGACGATGCATGCTTCTGAAGGGGAAGGACGTGCCGCTCGAATCAGTTCTTCGTTCGTTTGCCCTCTATCCCTTCTCTCTTTTTCCTTATGGGGACAAGCAATGAAACAAAGCTGGGCGCTTGAGCTGTGACTTGAAAAAATGCATGATGGACCCTTATTTCTTGTGTTACAATACGTCAGTTGCACATCATCAATCCAAGACCTACCTAGTCAGGGAAAGGATTGATCCATTGTGTACCATCGCAGGTCTCGGCGGGTCTAATTTACTTCCCCTATTAAGACATCATTTTGAGCATTGATAATAAAAGGCCATGATCCGTGTCTTGTGGCTGTTACCGCATGGTAATGTATGTGTCAATCGCGTTTCGTTAATGGTCCAGTAGACGTATAGTGGAATACAACCCAGCGTAACCATCACCGCTGTATAACTTGTGACGTAATAGGTCTGTTGCGAGGAAGCGACTGGTCTACTCTTGGAATCGTTGTCATTTAAACTCTAACTATCACCAATGACAATCACTGTGCTGGATGGGCTTGGGCGTTTCATGTCAACCTTGGAATGAACTGAGCATTTCTGGATAATTTAAATGTACAGATATTCGTCATTCTCATGCAAACGCCTAGAGATAGAGCAATTTGGTGCACGCTTAAATTCCAGTATGGCATCTTGTCCCAGTTCTCTCGTCAAAATTCGGTCTTATTCATAAGTTCAATATTTTCAATAGACAACAAAAATATGAATACGTTTCTAAACGGATTTACTTACACCCGCCGTCCGCTGAGTTAGCTAGATATGCGCTGGCGACAACCAGCACAGGGAAAGCAAGAGAGATGGAGCAGCGGCAGAAGCAGAAGGACCGGAAGCGGCAGATGAGGTTGATCAGTCAGCACTGTTTGTTTGGGGGATAGATAAGCCCGCATGGTGAATCAATTCCGCGGAGACGCGTAAAAGCACAGCGGACGCAATGAAAGAAATAGATGGCAGAAGAGAAACTCAGAATCTCCATTATTTAGAGGAATTCGAGACGGAACAACCATGACTACTTTGTGAGTGACAATGCTGCAGCAGACACGGCAATGTATTATATGGTATCCTCCTTCATCTACGACGCTCATCAATGCTACTTCACGACGATTACTGTATATTAAACATTCAACAAACAGCCCACATTGTTGTTACGGATAAATGTAAGCGGCTCATGGATAGACCTAATCTATTGTCAAAAACGACATTATCTTTCTTCTTCAAAGATTAATTTCATCGAGGAAAGAATTACTAGCTGGTAAACGAAGCAGCATTTATTGCAAGGACGCCTTAATACTCGCAAAGGAAAAATTAACGAATATCGTGGTTTCAGCTGCATTGTATGAGAATCTGCAGTGCCAATCGGCTGCATACACGTGCATATACTACAGCAGTCCATCACCTTTGCCCTCCCATGGATGATCAAGATTCCGCTGCAAAACATTATATCACGGTCAATTCTATCTTCAGAACGTGAAGAAGTAATGTTGTTTGAATAATGAAACCTAGCACTAATATCTCAGCTACGAAGAGAGTCCGTGGTATGGACCATGGGCTGTGTATTAAAACCACTTGTGCATCAAAGTTGTTGTCGCTATATCTGGCATATGCAACTCTGATAAGTTAAGGAGCACGCGCCACAAAGTCGCAGCCATTCCTCGCATGAGACAATGGGTTTCCTATACAGATCAGTATGCGACGAACATTTCCCATGTGTTGCATGACACCGTGCCATTATTTTGTTTTGTCCATAATTAAAGAGCTTATTCTTTGTTATATCCAAGTTCTAATCTAAGCCCCATTGCTGTTATATAGAAGTAATGCACTTTATCACTCAACAAACGTTCTGGATATTTGAGGTACTGAGGCATCCCATATCTTCGCATACTCCTCTTTTTCTTTACATATATATGTATATCTATTATGACAATCTCGTCAGAACTATCATAAGCCGGTTTATAGTTTTACCCAATTACGATAATTCACTACACATCTATAAGAATGGGAGATCATCCTTTGAAATCACTCGGTTTTCTCCTATTCAAGCGAATACGATTAAAAGGCATCGATATCCTTTAAATTAGATGTATTTAAAAATATCCTCAATCTCATGAATAGCAGTGTTATCCATTTCCAGATAGTACAATTGACCTCGGTGCGTTTATACTTATCTCACTTCGTTCATCTGGCATTAGGGAAGCTCGGATAATGCCAATTGCAGATTCTTTGCCTGTGGACATTCGAATTCACTTCCCTTATCATTTCTTGCCGGATTACTGCAAGAGTCTCACGTAAAATTGGAATGAAACCTGGTGGCGAGATTGCTCCTAAAACTGTTGCTGGCTTTGCTCATGACTTTGGTACCGTAACGACTGCGTAAACTCATTTCCTGAGCCACGCATGTTACGCTTCATGTTAATATGGGAACGGATACTCATCAGAGAAATCAAATGTTTGTTACGGCCCATTGGCGCAACCAGTCAAGGCGGCCTTCGATCTTCGTACAATTATTTCTGGCTACTAAATTCAAATCGACCCCGCTTAAATAACAGGTTACATTTGTTTTTCGTAATGGATAGAGCGCCATTTGTATAACTTTAAGTCGCTCAAATCTCTTCAGGAGCTGTGCCATTACTTTCTCAGAGCAATGAATGGATTTTCATCAACAGACTTTTAACGTGAAATCCTTATGCTTCTTCGTGAAGAATACGAGGATAATTCCTGGTGTTCTGTCTCTTAGAAAACCGTCAGGTGTCTCTTCATACTGCAAAACTCATCACTGCGCTGAATGGATGTGTGATAGCATTTTTGCATAAAGTAGGCACACTCTGTACTTTCTCAAACATCAGCTTGCAAATCGGCATTGACAATTCTTGTGGTCTTTTTGCCTGAATATGCATGGCGACAGTTTTAGAATTAGCATTGTAAGCTAATTTACGCAGATGTTCTGTGCCGGAAAAAATGGATTGAAGAGAGCATATCTCCTCAGCAATAACATAGTCCAAGGCTCGGGGCGGTCATACAGATCAACAACATCGCCCCGTCCGTTTTCGGAGCAAAATTTCACTCGTCTTAAATTGATGAATGTGTATGGAAGGACAAAGTTCATAATGTCAAAAAAGATCACATATCTTTGAAAATGCGGCGTCTCATCTTGCCGTAGAGATTTCTCGGTAAATCCGTCTTTGAGTTGGGTAGCCATGAGACTCTTTAAATTTGTGACATTTTGTATAGCCTGAATGGACACGAGCTAATCGACAAGCGTGGGTTGTTCTTCCTGCTTTTCGTGGACTTTCGGCTTCATTGATCCAAACGTACACTGCTTTCCAAAATCAAAGTCGCAGGATCACAAAGCAAATGTCGCATGCATCCACAGAAAGATGTCGCTTGGCAAATCCTCTCTTCGTTTCGACTCTTTCTCTTTTATACACTTTTACGCTCTGAACTGAGCAATCTAACTCTTTACGAAGATGGACAAGACCATGTCGTTGATGAGCATGGCTGTCTTGAACCTATGGAATATCTTGTTGATGAAAAATTGTACTCTCTCCAATCTGTTTGATCTCGCATCGGATATCGGCGTTGCATGCCTTGCAGACATAACTCTGATTTTATTACCCCAGACATTCAGATGAAAGAAGCGAGGATCAAATTGCAGTTACACAGCGTACGCTGACCAAGACAAGGTCAGGTTTTTTCAAACTGATGTTTGAGGAGGTCTTGAGTGCGTCAGCTGCTGCAAAACTGCCACGAATCCATGTTCTTTCAGCTAAGAAATGGGCATTGCAAGTACGAGAAGAACCCTGACAGCATCTTTAAGAAATTTAAAGCGAGGAATCGTTCGCGTATTCTCAATGAAGAGCATAAGAGCGTTATTTTAAATTCATTGATGAGAATCCATCCTTTGTTTTAGAGCAGCTGATGGAGCAACTGCTCTAAAGATTTGAGGATCTCAAAATATCTAAAACAACGCTCCATCGATTTATGAAAACGGATGCAGCTTACCATTGAAAATGCCTCGGTTTCAGCCTATAGACAGGAATAGTGCTGCAAAGATCCAAGAACGCTTTGACTGGATGCTCAAATGGGACAGGACCGATATTGACTCTACAAAAAACTGCGTTTTCGTTGACGAGGCTGGATTCCATATTAATGTGAAACGCAGCATGGCATGGTCCAAGAAAGGGACCCCTGCAGTGGTCACAATATCAAAGACAAGAGCAAAGTTAACGACAATATTCGGAGCAATCTCAGCATCAGGGATCATTAAATGTGGCTTGAGACTCTCACACCCCCCAATCAAGAAATAAAAGAGGACAGGTCAGTTTGAAGCTATGAGTAGAGGAACTATAACTGGACATTATCTCAGCTTCCTTAAAGCTACGATAGACGAGATGGAGGAGTATAAACATATGAAGACCATTATTTCATAATGGATAATGCGCCTCCATAAGGCTGAGGAAATCTTTAAATACGGAGTCTCGAGAATATCGATGCTTATCTTCCACAATACTCGCCTGAACTCAATCCGATTTAGTAGTATTGGTCAGTTACCAAGAGCAAAGTAAAAGGCAATAGGTTACCCTTGTTCCATTCTGCAATCTTATAATATTCAGGTCCTCTGTAGATAGCGATATTAGCCCAACTCAAGTGCCTCGAGAGGAGAGTGTATGGACTTTGGGTGAGACCGTAGTTTGGCTGCACCCGCGCAGGTCTCCCACCATGGCTTCGCCGAGGTTTTTTGTTCGTCGCTTCCACCGTTGCTTCCCCCCTTCTTATGCCGCTGTTGTTGTCGCTGGTCTGCCGTCGACGCTCAACAGCTCCAGGTCCTTCCTTTGTCGCTCTTTCGCCGTTGTTGCCTCGATGGCACACCTAGCTACCTTCGTGGTAAGTTAAAGGATAGGAAGGGGGCTGATGTTATCTGCTGGCTAATGGATATGTCTCGGCCTTCTTTATTCATGCGACAAATTGTATGTTTATACACACTATTTTACTTTTTTTAAAGGTGAAATATACGACTTTATCTCAATACCTACGAAAATATGTAGCACTAAACAAATATGAAATCAAACTAGCGGGAGCTTTGAGTATTTGACCGTCTATTACCTCACAATCGTAAAGCTAATTCTCTCTGTTTTGTGAGTCATTTACGAAATTGACGAGAGACTTGTTTGTTTGATAGGTCAGACTGAGGTTTATGCAACGATCCCAAAGGCAAACAGCTGGATTTAGTATGAATATATAACAGCTGTTCCAGTTAGATCGTCTTATAGTAAGTTAAAACCGATATGTTCGTGCCGGCGCAAAACTGTTCCAACCCATCTATTCCAGCGATAAAAGATATCATCTTCCATATTACTGGACAGAAATATTATTCAGAAGGAAAAAGTAAAGATATGTTAGAAGTAAATAAAGAGAATCAGGTACTGGACGGGCCGATGGATAGGCGGCTGTGTATGTTACTGCACTACGCTCTGACAAGAGATCTACAGCCATCTGCAAAAATGGTTACTAGGAATTTAATCGCGAGCGTGGCTTTGGTTCAAAAAGTAGAATCCTGGTAGCAGTGTGTGCGACTAAGAAAAATGGGTGATATGGACTACCAGGCATGTTAGTTGGCTATAACCAGATGATCGAACGCCATACACCTGATTTAAGCAAGTTAATTGACGCTGTTTTTGTGCTGCGCATATCTCGCATTCCAGTTTGGGTCGCATGCGAGGATAGACCATCAAGATATTAATTTATTATATTTTTTTAAAAAAAAAGCCATTGCTGTTACAATGATTGAGGCACGCGCTTTTCCAAATACAGATTTCTAAATATGCTGCTCTCTGTTTTTCCCACTGCGCAGGATCAAGCTGCTATAATATCCGGGATCATGGGGTCAATTATGACAAATCGGACGATGATGTTCCGGGCCTATAGCCATAATATATAAAAGCAATATGATGATCCTCGTTGATTTTCGATCTGTCACAGGTGAAGAATTATGATCGACAAGATCTTAATCTATGAGCTTACTTGACGGTTTTATCGGACTACATGCAATTCGACCTATGTCCTGTAAATGTCTTATAAAATTGCTGTCCTCATTCCAAATCATATATCGAAGCTCTTCTCAAGTTGAAGAAAACGGGATTTTATGGCTCATCACCATGAAAGATATATATGTTGCCGTTTTTACGCACCGCACTTGCGTCCTAAATCGCTGATCAGTACTAGATACGCAATCGATCTCAGGATATATTATTTGTACCGTATAATCAAAGAAACCGGTTATTCCGAATATCCTGGTCAGCTTGGTTTTCATCTTACACCCTAGACTATGTACACCCTGACAGTAGTCCATGTGCCTAGACGAGACATGAACAGAGCATGGAATTTTAAAAGTTTGCATTTTCTTCTGCCATATAAAGTTGGTTTATGGACGGCCAGAAATACCATAAGAAAATTGTGACCCATAGAATATTTACTTAGCAGTTTGTTATTCTCTTGTCTTTACATCGGCAGCTTACACGTTCAAACATAACTAAAACAGCCACGCATAAATATACTTGACCCATTCCTAGAATATCGCGATTTACGAACACATAGGAGAGGTCATAGCTAAGCATTATTTGACGTTCTCAAAATTATAGAAAGCATGACGTCATTATACACTGCAGTTGAGACACATGGCCCAATTAGTAAATAAAATAGGATTCGCAATTGTATTAAGCTATCGGGTGAGAGCCCATCGATTACTTCTGTTTAATGTGTTTCAGGTATCACACAAATTGGCTTTTCAGTTATAGAATCTACAGCTCGATGAACATGAAGAGATCACAAAGTACCCAAACTTCCCTTACGCGGCAGAACAAAATACTGTCTGATAACAGTTGTCTTTCCCTGAACGATTACTCATGTTTGTTAACGCGGTCAATCGCTACAGCTCAAGCGTTTCCTTGTTGTTAATTTTATTTTAAGCAAAAAAAAGGAAGGAATGCTAAAATCGCTCTCTCCATTCATTTCTGTGTGTTACGAAGCACATGGGATTTGACGTATTCCGTACACCACTTTTTTTTTAGTGGCAGCCTAAAAAAAACTGAACGAGCTGGGCTTAAGAAGTAGTAATAAAGGGGTCATCAAGGGAGAAAGGAGTTTGATAGAGAGCGACAGGGAGAAGAGGAGGACCGCTCGGGTCTTCATTTCTACAGGTATATATCTTATCTTGTTATTCCTTTTGCTCTTTTGGAAACATCCATCCACTTACTACAGGTAAGCGCTGCATATATAAATTTATATTTCTACACGCAAGCTCGCCCGAATACCTTTCTCCCCGATACTATCCCACCCCTTTTTTACGCTCCTTTTTTCTGATTCCGCCTGCAACATCACTTTCTTTTCTCTCTTTTCATCTTTCTTCTACTATTAAAAATAAGCTTGTAGTACTTTAAAGAGCTTAGTGAGAGAAAAGGTTAGCGAAGTTGAGACTCATAGTAACGAGAAATTGTTGCTGAGTTAATCGATCTCATGAAATCAAGGCAAAGAAAAAGAAACAGGAAGCGACTCCAGTCCTCTCAACGCATCCCCACAACAATCCTTTCTCTCTGTTCGATCGATCTGTTTCCTTCCTACAACAACAATGCGATTCACCATCTTTTACCTTGCAGTCTTTTTACTTTTTACCACTGCCAAGGCCGATCTGCAGCGTATCCCCCTTTATCGTCGCACTAATTCAAAAAGTGTGGTGACAACTGAAGGACATCAGCTCGACAGTGGTGTTCTGGCAGGCAAAGTTACCATAGGCACGCCGCCCCGAGAATTTACCATGGCTTTTGATACCACAACTAGCTATTCTTGGGTCCGCGGCTACCGCTGCAAGTCCGAGAACTGCCGGGGACGTCGTTCCTACTACACACGCCGCTCTGAGACTGCTGAGCCGGCTCATAAGAAACTCTCCGTTGAATATGGCGATTCATGTGTAGACACTAAACTTTATTACGACGACTTCGAAGTCAACGGAATTCCAGTCGGACACATGCCCTTTGGAGTGGCCTATCGAATGAGCGGCTTCGATGATGGCTTTGATGGCTATTTAGGCCTCGGCATCGACGGCGACTTGAGTTCTTGGGATGAGTCCCATAAGCTCTATGCGGGTTCCTCAAAACTTCTGCGCCGTGCATCAGTGATCGCATCGCTGGCATTTGTCACCAACGCATATGTTGAGGGATCCATTGATAGCGCTCAGTTTGGTATGGTCACCACGTCTTCTACATCCAGAGGCTTTTCGCAGTCTGGATCCTCATCGACGCCTCCTGAAAATGACAGCCCAAGCGACAGCAATAATGGTAACAGGCACAGCAACTCAACGAAATCAAAGACTGCACCTACCACTACCTCGACGGTGGGATCTGGAACGTTTGCAACGCAAATAGCCACCACCTCAACACTCATGGGGTTTCCGACAACCCAGCCGTCCTTATCAATCAATCCAACTATATCAGGTGGCTTCGGCTTTATAAAGCGTACTATCTCAGAACCAGACGGCTATCTGATCATTGGTAACTTTTCATGTTGTATTTTTTCTCAACCGTAGTTTCTAATGCATTGTCCACCCTCGGGCGAGGATGGTTATTTAGGTGGAGTAGATAAGAGTCTTATCGATGGCGATATCGAGTACATCCCTTTGGCCGACCCTGTTAAGGGTTCCTCACGCAACTGGGACGTATGCATCCGTGACGCCAATTTTGAACATGCACTGAATATCCGGCAAAAAGAAAATGCTATTGCTGCCATCAGCACCTCATATGGCTATATCACTATGCCATCCGATCAAGGTATGACAACTAATCCATCATAGAGCGGTATGAGCATGTATTGAATGAAATCTAATATCATTCAAAAATTGCAATCATCAGCCGACCAATTTCAGACGGTGTTTGGTTTGAAGTACTACGAAAATACACAAACTTATGGGATCAAATGCTCTGAGGTCAAATACCTACCTACACTCAAACTTACCCTTGAGAACCACATTGTTGAACTCCCGCCCAAATACTGGATTCGTGTGATCGACGCTGAACGTAACTGCTGCGGCACTCGCATTCGACGAGGTCACTCCACACGCGATTGGATCCTAGGTACACCATTTACCAACGCCTTTTATACGACATTTGATCCCGCATCAAAGGCCATTGGTCTTGGTATTAAGAAAGGCCAAGAAGACGATGGTCTGGCTGTCTATCAAAAATCACACTGATCACTACTTCAAGCCACCCTGAAATCATCCCGCTCCCTCCCCACTCCCAGATATTCTTTTTTTACTCTCTAAACTCAATGCAAGAAAAAAATCATTGATTCCCCGACCATGAGCCAGATACTCTCTTATACAACTAAAATACATTCGATTTTAGTGTTGTTTCTGCATTTTCTCCAATCATTCCTCCCCTTATCCGGACAGACACGCATGGCACAAGGTGCTTTAGGCATAGGGTGAGACTCATTACACTATGTGTGTAACGTATGCCCCCCTGAGGTCCGCCTAACTTCGGTTCGTCACCCCCGTAAGTGCGGTCTACAGTACTGGTTCTTTTGGTCACTGAGGACTTAGAACGCAGAATATAAAAATGTGTGCAGGTGTTGTATCGCCCATGGTTACATAAAGTGACACAGATATGCCTATCAACATGATAGTGGATTTGTATGTCTGTTATACCGATGGGAAGACCATTCATTCAGCCGCCCTAGGGTCTCACTAGCATGCTCATCGCGCATAGGATATATCTGCGCCCCTTTGGTTCTATCCGGTGTGTACTGGTCATGGACTTTGGATGATATTCATTCAGACGTTGACCAAACCTGCTAAAGCTGAATAGCCCCCCCTACTTGCCCAAGTAATATCCAACGTTCATTGTGAACGTACTGGTAGACCCAAGGCACGATTGTCTTATTTAGAATTATGGAGCGGCCAGCATTGCGGTTAAACTCTGAGATTCTGTACAATGGCGATCAAGATCATATGTATCCATTCTTGTATGCAAAGCCTATATCTAGTGGGAATTTTCTCCCTGAAAGGTCATACCTTACTCGACATAATGAGCCTACAGCTTTAGATGAGCCTATTAATCGCGTAAGTCTCATTATCCATGCAGGTGAGGCTGACGATCGGTATTACCGATCCTTTGGTTTTTCAAAAACACGGGTTGGAGAGCAATACAGCTCAAATTAAAGCGGGAAGAGACAAATCTATCGTTAGGATTGGTCTTCTTGACCGGTCGTGTCGTATTGGTGTCTGCGATGGAGGTGAGAATCTCTGTTACGACACAATGATCACGTGGCCTCCATCGCAGCAAATAGTCGGAGATCACAGAAACACTTCCTGATGCGCAGCACCCTTTTGCTGCAGCCGCTTAGCGTAATAGACAATAGTATAAATAGAGGCCCGTTATGATTATTAAACATCAACATATATCTTCTCTACTTTTGGTACGCCTGTGTGGCTATTTCATGTCGTAGTTCCCGCTCTGCCTAATACAGGATTTTTAAGAAGTTTGCCAAAAAATTTGGTTATTGATATAGACCGTCTAGGTTTTTCGTTTTCAAATTTTAGTATTTCGCTTCTCTTCTTTCTTTGAAATTTGAATGAAACATAAAGGTTTAGCCTCCCTAAACTATTCTGGTGTAAAAAGAAACTAAGGAAGAATTAGCTATAGCCTTAACTGAAACTTCTTGCTGCTATTGCCTTTAAATTTTGACAAAGAGATAGCAACGAAATACTAAAATTTGTATTCGAATTTGAAGCAAAAAAAAACGAAAAACCTAGATGGTCTATACCAATAACCAAATTTTGTGGCAAACTTCTTCTTGAAAATCCTGTATATTCTCTGTGGTGATCCTATCCTTTGTGGTTCTCTTCGTGGCCTTCGTCAACCTTCCTTCGCGACATCCAAAAAGACGACAAAAAAAAAAAAGACAACGACACCTAACAAAAAGTAAGGTCCTCCATTAAACCTTATTTCATAGCATGAAATAAGCAGGATTAAAACCTCAAGCCCCTGCTGGGGGTCGAACCCAGAGCCTTCGGATTAGAAGTCCGATGCGCTATCCAATTACGCCACAAGGGCTCCTATTGTTTAGGATATATATCTATATATTACATCAGTACATTCATGTCGTGGCGTATTTTGCACTAATGAGCACAGGAATTGTAGCAGATTTTTTAACCTGTATGCCAGGCTACAACATGCAATGCTTCAAAATAAAAACGCACCCGTATAGCTCAATCTGAAATTGAGAGAAGGGTTACATCAGTTTGAATTTAAAACAACAACTTCGTTCATTTAGCTTTAATCCCTGACAGGGAAATCGGTCGACCTGATTGCAGTGTGTGCGATGTCGTCATACATAATGATGTGCAGATAGTGTGACATGCTTTTTAACCTCACTGCGTTAGCGATTAATCCAGAGAGGGATGGCGATTTGTAATGATGCAACTATGTCCTCTGAGTGGCATTTCCCTATAACGCGATTGCTGTCTGCTGCATCTGGAAAATGCAGTATCATGTATCATGGCTGGCAATGATTTATGAACTCTCCTGCTCAAAATTTGTTGTTTCCCGGTTGTCCAGCATATAAATTTACAGCATTCTTCTGTTTCTCCCTCTGTGGGTGGCCCAAGAAGCTTTAATAGTCTTGCTACCTATGAGAACGCAAAACACCAGACATTCCAAGAAGTTGCTATTACCCTCACAGAAAAGATCTGGGTCATATCAACTGGAGAGGCGGCTTTAAGCTTGCTGTCACCCACATTCTTATGCAAGAGGATATACATATTGTAGAAAATTCCCAAAATTGAATGAAGTATAAAGCAGAGGGTTGAGGTCGGAACCGAGTATGCCACCATGCTTATGTCAACCAGCTCAGATACCAAGCGTAGAAAGCCTACGCTGGCTGACCAACCTCGAATTCTTACGGAAACCATAAGCACGCAGCAAATTTTTTTTGTCTGTTTCGCATCGCCAATGCCGCAGTCTACAACGAAATGATGCACTATCCCTGTGCCTTTTAACCTGGGGTTAGAAGCCCTTGCTTTTGTCATAGACACCGCTTTCTTATTCCAAGCCTTACGTTCCGCACCGACCATACGCTGCAATCTTTGCAATGTTCTTTCAACATCCCATCCGTCAACGGTATTGGGGTTTTTCTCTCTTCTCCTTCCAAACTGGCTCCAGCTCTTGTATTTTGTCGGCTTCCGCGGTTAGGTTGCTGTGTAATTTTAACCCCAATAAGGTCCAGCCGATTGCATTTTGATATCTGGAGATATCTATGACGGTTGACTGGCCTTCCTTCCAGATTATGGCGCTAAACAATGGCATGACATTCCTCGACGGTGACCACCATTTATTCGTGCTATCTCCTCACTTGCAGCAGTACTCAGCTTGATGGGTTCCTAAAACAATCCCTCGCTAACACAGCGTCGTGCTCATCGTTTATCACGTCGAAATCTTTCACTTTCTGACCACAACCTAATGGCGAATACTACTCTTGCTGAGACGTATTTGGCATGTCATTATAATAGTGCCCATCGCCAAGACCTTCCTCTTCAAACTGCTGTTCATCAGCAAATTTTTGACATATACATCTTTTGCCTCAATCTGATTTGTGATGCGCCACATCCTCGACAAGAAAGCAACTGGGAAGTTCTCGAATCTGTCACGCAGCAGGATGCCCTATGCCTGTAGTGGATACCGGCTCTCCCCTATGCAGGTGAACAACCGCAATGTTCATTTATTAGTCCCAACTGCCCTCTCTACTGGTGGCCCTCGCCAATAGGCTGCAGCCCTAGTGCGCGAGTCTTTGTTTTCAGTGCCTGTCATTTCTACCCCATACTGCTGTCACCTCAAAGGCCGCATCGTCTAGCACTTTTTGTTATTACCAATGCTCATCCATGCGCCATTACACATTCTTTCCGAAGGTTTTTCTCGCCCATCACAGAGTCATCCCCATGAAACTGCCAAGCTCGCAGCTGCACAGTCGGTCTTTGATTACATGCAGGTCATCTGTCCAAAGGTCGATCGAAGTACAGTATAAGCAAGAGATTCACGCGGCATAACAATGACCTCTTGGTGCGCTCCGTTTCCACATCATACACTCACTACCCTTTTGCGTCGTCACTCACAGCTCATGCCCTCGATTTTCCATAACCTCACATGAGTGCTTTGTTATAAACCGAGGGACAATTTCCTGTAGTCCTATCTGGGCCAAACTGCAAGTATGGGAACCATTGCTGCCCAGACCCTACGTGGCCTGCGTCCTTAATTGTGTTAGATTGGAGCATCTACGCCACCAGTAATCACAGTGTATGCGTTTGGTATTACCTTCGTCAGCGAGGCTTCCTGGCCTGATGATATTGCTGAGCCAGATACTCGACTGCTTAGACTTCAAGAAAAAGGACGTGCACTTTAATATTGTGATCTTCTTATATTCGCTATTTATGCCCGATATATTTCCTTTCGTGCAACTGCGATATTAGAATGGATACTATCCTCTACAAGAAATTCCTTACGTTAGCTAAAAAAAGAGAGAAATCTCTTCTGCTAATACATTTGATACTGACATAGTTGAGGCACAGAAATGGTTTTCTCTTCTGAAAATGAGGCCATCTTATCTTTAATAGTAAGGTCCCCACCTCTTGCAACAAGACCATCTTTTCTTCTGCACACCATCAATCACTGCCTTATAAATATGAAAACTCTGTATACCAAACATCGACAATTTTCTACAGTGAATACTAGGCTCTCATTATTATGTGTCACATGAGAGGACCTCTGGAAGGAATTATGTAGTTGAATATATCTGTTGGGTGCTGAACCGCAAGTCACAAGTTAGACGTTCATCATGGCAATAGGCTCCTGCAGTTGTAAGTCCAGTTATCGGCCAAGCGCCTCCCATATCTTCGATCACCACGTCATATCTGATCCAAGTCACTCTGATAAGATTCATGAGCGAGAAACACACTCTGATATTTAAGACCAATGGACCCAATGAACCGTTTTAATTGCTATATGGTCTTTGGGATGTTTTCCGATTGTACATACAGAGGAATTGTGCTGGATTTCATTTTTTTACGCTCTCTCAATGCAATACTAGTACCTGGCTATCACCGCTTCAGATGAGATGCAACATACCTACGCCCTTATTATTCAAGACGCTCTTATGTGACCCGGATATAGCGAAATTGTTATGTCCGCAGCAATCTTAATTTGACGAAAGAAAAAAAACTGGCTAGAATCTCCAAGTTCAAAGGAGAGCACTAATTGGCAGAGAAAATGAGTGTCACCTATATTCTGATGGGTCAATGTGGTGGTAGTATCATTCAGCACCGGTGCTATGGTGCATGGCTTCTAAAAATACTTTGATTGAAAGGTTCCACTCAGTGCAGGCGTGAAGAAAACGGTCACACCGTGTGGGCTACAAAGGCGCACACGTGTACGACGGAGAGTAGTCCGTCGTTTTTTTGAACTTGCAACCATAAGAGAAATGAACGGCCAAAACTACATTGGATCAAAAATTTCGGCACGTCGTAACATCAATACCGGAAAGCTATCAAAAAGCTGCTAAATAATGCCCGTTTAGCTTATCAGCAATAGTGACATTCGTTATGTTGGACGTCTCCACAGCTTAAACGCCGAAGAATCAACGGTCGCATTAGAACAGGGTAAGCTGAAATAAATCATAAAGATATCCGTCAGCATCTCACGCACTGTCTGTTAAAGTGCGATCGTTTGGCACTGAAGGCCGCCGTGGAAAGCCTGAAGAAGAAATTCCTCCATCAGACAATGTATTTGACTTTGTAATGTTCCGTGGTTCCGACATCAAGGATCTCCAAGTCCATGAAGGTCCCGCGAAACCAGCACCTCCGCCACCACCACCTAACATTCCTAATGATCCCGCCATCTTGGTATGTTCAGCTTTGATAATCTCTACTATGCCCTTGTAGGACTGACATCTTCTCATAGCAGAGCTCCATGATGAAGAGCTATGGGGGCATGAACCCATACATGACCCCGTACCCACAATACTGGAATACCCCGTCAGCTGTGTATCCAGTTCCCATGCATATGGGACCTAGTGCACATATTCACTCGTCTCCAGCAGCCACGGTTCATGGTTCTACCGCCGGTGCTTCGCGTGCGCACCACCTTAACCCCCCAGTAGAAATACCAAGCGGCCCGTCGCTGCGTGGCCGCCCTGTACCCGAGGCTACCGTTGGTTCTTCGGCCCGTATTATTCCTGAATCTCTACCTCTCAGCACGAATGGTGTAGTCGCGAACGATCTTGCTACTGCGTCCGTTCATAGGGCTCCCGTTCGTGCCACGGCGGCAACCATTCCTCATTCTTCCCCAGTGGCAGACCGCGAGGTCGTGTTTAATGCCGAAGCATCTAATGCAGAACTCGAAGAAAGTACCATTGACGATGCAGTCGACCGATTGGGCAAAAAAATAAAAAATTTGGATGTGGAGAGCGAGAAGAACGTTCAAGAAGACGACGCGCGATCCGGCCAGCAGCAGCAAGTACAGCAAAATCGTGGTCGCCGGTTCAACAGTAACGGACAGAGTAGCAATAATACACGTGGGAGTGGTAGCGGACGTGGCGGACGCCAGGACCACCGAGGCGCTTCCTTTGAGGTGCCTAAGTCTGATTTTGATTTTGAGTCGTCAAATGCGAAATTCAACAAGGATGAAATTGTCAAGGAAGTGACCCGAAAGGTGAACGATGAAGAAGAGGAGGAAATTATTGATACTCGAGAAGAAGAACAAGAGGTTGTTATTCCACCCCCAACCGATGAGCCATATTATGACAAGGTAAAGGATAAAGCGGTTAACCCATGGGGAAAAAGCAAGAATCTGATTCAGGCATTCTTTCGTCTGCAGGAAAAGAGCTTCTTCGATAACATCTCATGCGAATCCAAGGAGCGCAATGAGCAAAGTATCGAGTGAGTATCCTCTGAGAGTGGATTTGATGAGAACAGACATGTTAATTTGTGAGCACAGTGGTGTTGATCGCCGGGCCAAATTCCACGAGGAGCGCAAGCTCAACTTGGAGACATTTGGTGAAGTCTCTGTCGATCATCCACGATACCGTAATTACCGCGGTCGCGGCGGATTCCGTGGCCGTGGACGCGGTGGTAACTCGCGCGGCTACCGCGGTGGCAATAACCGTGGTGTAAGTTACAGAGATGATTATACGTTCTTTTGTTAACAAAACTGTAGCGTACGATTCCACGACCTTTATTTTAGGACTTTCTATGATATCCGTTTGAACAGCACATACTCAGGGGCCACTTGATTTATTTTCTCGCTTTTCTGCTGTAACATATTACATACGTGTTATACTGTCTTCCTTGTCGTTTTCCTTTTCTAGTTGAATAATCTTTTATACACATACACATGCACAGCGCAACTGCATTCTTCCTCTCTCATCCTTTACTTACCAAGCAGTCGGTGCCTAAGCGTGTGAATGCATGAGGAGCTGACAGAAAAAGTCTAGAACTGACGTAAAATGAACGGTTGTTGCACAAATGCACAATGGACATGGGTAAAATATACACCGTTTTCGAAAATTGAAGTCGTGTCTTGGCAATTCTGAAGTCGTGGGATCACAAAATAAGAAGCAGAAACCTTTACGCATGATGACAAAGCAAATGTCGCACAGAAAACGCTTGGCTAAAAATATTAGCTTGCTTTTTCATACCCATTTTACAGTCTGAAATGAGCAAGGCCATGTTGTTGATGAGTGTGGCTGCCGTTGAAAAGGTAATGTACTCTCTTCAATCCGGTTATTTTCACACAGAGTATCTACGTAGTCCATCTTGCAAGGGTGACCCTGACCTTATTGCTACACATATCCCCAAGCGAAAGGATTCAGATGAAAGTAGCAAACTTTAAGCGCGGCTACACAATGTGCATCGACAAAGAGAAGGTTTATGTTCGCGAAATACAGCAATGGGCATTATAGCATGAAAAGGACCTTGATAAACCTTCAGTGAGGAGCATATGTTTATTATATTTATATATGATATCACTGCCGCCGTCGCGTACTCGGTGATGTAGGTGCTGCTTGTCGACGCCTTCTGGGGACAACGGCCCTCCGAAATCTTTCTGGCACTTGACCGGCAACACGCAGACCGTGAATGATATGGATAAAATTTAGGCAAGCGGCAAGATCCCGGTTCCACATCCGACGTACTGGACCGTTGTCTTCGGTGCGCAGTATGCAATTTTCGCTGTGACATCTACAGTACAGAGGTCAATGAATTCCTTAGGCTTTCGAATACATAAAAAAACGCAAGAATGAGTCCCATACCTCAAAAGACCGTGGCAAAGGACGTGGGGCCGCGGTTGCTGCTGCTGTTTGCGCTGCTGGTGTCGCCGAGGATTTAATACCATCCTGAATTTTGCAAGGTTCTCAGTGCCGTAGGATGGACAGCACTTGCTTGTTTTAAACTCGTCTATTAGGTACACCTCGAATCCATGCTTTTGCAGGAGTTCCCTGAAGCCCTTGCCACGTATGGGCTCATGGAATCGAGCCATAGGAGCTGACCAGTTCCCGAAAATGAAGACTGCAGTGCTGCCAAACTTTTCTTTCAAGTCTTGGACAAGCTTAACATCAGCGAGTTGTTTGTTGAAAAAAGCTGACAGACGGAGTTTTCGGAAGAGAAAGGCTTGGGGCATGTGGTCGGTCATGGTATGACTATAAAACCCCTGGAGAACGTCGGACACCTCGGACCTTACACGAAGAAAGCGGCGGAAGTCATCCAGAACCAGTGTGCAGCTTCGCTCCTCAGACAGGCGGTTGCACCTTGTGCAGCTGCTTCAACCAACGGAACTTTTTGCTCTTGCGTGCCTTGTCCTGCTGGGATTTTGTATACCGGAACAGTCGAGGCGCGATATTCGTTGATTCCTCGTGCACGCAGTACATAAAGTCTCGTCGGCCTGGATCGACGGCTACACATCGACCTGATATTTCTTCATGATCCGCTCGGCTCAGGCTTGTGATGCAAGGGATAAGCTCCTTGTTTGCTTTTAGAGGTATCGCGGTTGCGATCGGCGATGCTCTCAGCTTTTTAAATACAGTAACCCCAACGCCATCTGTACTGATCATGCCACGGAACGTGAGATTGCCTTCTTTCTGGGGCCTGAAAGCTTTTGAATTGAGGTCAACTACCTCATACCAATAATCCAAGTTGACGAGTTCGTCATCATTGTTCCAAGATCGTTGCAGAATGTTTTGGCAAAATATTTTGCTGTCGATAAACATATAACACCGGGACCATCTGCGACGAAGTGGGAAACAATTAAAAGCAGGTAATTCGAGCCGTTGAAACAAGCAAGCGAGCTGGTAAAAGGCTTTCATGTGGTTGGCGGGGCGGGTCTTGCAGTCGTAGTAGATATTATCTTTTTGGAATCGGTAGCCTTCATGATAACAGTCGAGAACAGGCAATAGGACCTGCAAAGCCTCCCAAAAAACATCTGATTGCTGCCTGATGAGATCTGTGTTAATCTGTCGGCTACTAATTGCCAACTTGAAGCGTCTGGCTGGCTCGATCACGGTTTCCAGAATACGGGCGCTTATTTCTTCGGTGCTCAAACGATCGAGCAGGTCTCTTTCCATTATAGCCTTTTGACGTCGAATGCCCAGCAAAGTATTGACGGCACGTCTGAGGTGCTGACCAAATCGCATGTTGATATTGTTGCTGTACGCTGCATTTATCTTGCGTCCTTCATATATCGAGCATTGCTGTGCATGCGGAAAAGATGGCCTCGTGTAATTTGCATGGTGGAGATATCCAGGCAAGTACTCGTTGATCAGAGCTCGATTCCTGACTGTGATGGACGATCTAAGTGCACGTCTCTCGTATTCGACTAAAGAGAGCCATACTTCAGAAAAAAAAAAACGGCTGTTCAAGAAGATCGCAATGTCGAAGTCTTGGTTGATTTGAAGTTCATTTAGGAAGATATACTTTGAGAAGGAGAACGCATGCACTGTTGTGGCGTGAGCAATATCAACCACCTCTAGTAACCGCTCACGGTGCTCTTCTCGCCAGCCGATGCTTTGAATAAAACACTTTACCGAAAGGATCCGGTCACCGACATCGCGAATGTTGCAGACACTCGTAGTTGATGTAGCGGGTGAAGACATGTCTGTACCGGGATGACTAAATATTTCGGTTTCTGATGTCTAACCATTGATAAAAGAAGCTTACTTTTGAATGCGAGTTGTAAGTAGCTGTAGATATTGAAGACTAAAAAGTATCGGTATCTAAGGACCATTTGCGATGATTGTGTTAGCAAAACCTGAAACTTTAGAAATGTGAATGCTACTATCCAATTCCTTTTCTGCATTGTATTTTTACGCGGCGGAAATGGGAAGATCGTAACAAGGCGTTTTCAAGCTCTGTATTAGTTAAAGCATCAGTAAGTAATGAAAGTCGTGCATCAAAAGTAGTACAGTATGATCTTTGATTTCCTATAAATAATGGACAGTTGGTCAATCTGCTTTTTTCATAACTACATCCGCCCCTCTCTTTCATGGTCTTATCCGGTATGGTCATTATAATACAAAATTCTTTTATTACAATCTAACATCCACACTTCTTTGTAGATTAACCAATCGTACCAGCACTTGATGAGCCATGGAAGAGAGGAGATCCTGAACACTTCTTCTCTCCTTCCGCTCCGTTTCGCTGCCGCTTCTGGTCCCACTCCATTCCTTTTATTCCTTTTCGCCGCCGCCACTGGTCTCATCCCCTGTTGCTGCTGGCCTCCTCCACATCTTCCGTCCTGGTTATCGCCAGGACACCCATACTACTCTTCGGAGATAAGTTAACGGGTATGGAGAAGAGGTAGTGTTTTTTGTTGTCTAACATGTTCCAATCCGCGGATCCGAAATCGTTTTACCTATTGATACGACAACTTTATACGATTCTATGCGTCGCTATTTTGTATTTTGTACGACATTGTTTTATCTCATTTACGAAATTTATTTTGGAAAATAAAGTATTTATTCAGAGGACAATCCTCGCCAGCGCAAAAGGAATTTGTAGACTGAGGCAGATGACGTATTGTCAAGGACTGAATTTGGTATTGTCGCCGCGTGACATAGAACGCTTTCGCGCAGCATCTCCAAGAGCATATTGGAGCGACAAGCCAGTGGGTAAAAAGGTTCCTCGCATCATGGTCTCTGAAAAATCTGAGGATGAAGATTGCTGCTGCTGCTGCTGCTGCTGCTGCTGCTGTTTTTCATGCGTTTGCTCCTGCCGTATGGATGTAGGAAGGATGCCGGGCGTCGTATCCATAGACGGGCGGTGCTTGGCTAAGGCCTGTTGGTGCTGTTTCAAAATAGCGTTTGTATCGGATGCCCGTCGTTGGTGGAAAACAGCGCAAGCGGAGGTATGAGAAGCAAAGGAGTCTGCTTTTTCATAGGTTTTTCCACAACGACAACGGAACGGCATTGCAAAAAAGAAAAAATAAAACCAGAGAAAAGAAAAGAATGAGAAGGGGGTAAAAAGGAACTGCGCTTTTCAATTATGTGTGCATGTAATGGGTGCACCTTTTGGGACGCATACCTTGTTTAGCTCAGATGGGGTAAATGGGATGGAGGGCGAAGCCGCATCAGAACATCTAGCAACAGGAAAATCTAAGGGCGTAGCGCCTTGTTGCTATTCCGCATTACCTTAAGAAAAAAAGCAATTGCGAAACTAGGTGTGGATTTCTCTGTCTCTCTTTGCGGTGATATACACTATCCAAGTGATCAATCTTCCATATCCTTATGCTCCGACTTGAGTAAGGGCATGAATAGTCGTTTCCTTACGATTCCCTGGATCAACCCCTCCCTAGGCAGAAGCTTCTTGGCGACAGATTAAATCCGCTATTCGGGCATCAACTTTTCTTTACAGCTTTTTTATAGTCCAAGGGAGCTGCCAATAATCCTGAAACAATAAGCGCTTTCACCCACTTTGATGCAGATAAACGAAAATGTTTGTGTTCGTGAGATGTCTTTCTCGTGTAACCATGACAGCGGCGTGTAAATTCAAATTATTGTATGTAGCCGAATACGTTTTTACTTTGCCGGGACAACGCAGCAGCATGGTTAAGTTGAATAGGCATGAATTCTCGTTACTGATGCATGCCTAAGGTTGAAAGAAGGTATCCTCTCATTTTTTATATAATCCGCCCCTTCAAGCTAACTCTGGTTTGCTGTTAACCCACAAGAGAGAGGGAAGAAAAGATAGAAAGAGAAAGACAAAAAGCAGAAAAAGAAGTTGTATTATTTCCAAGGCCCGCTATTCCAGCACATTCGATTTCGAGTGACTTTTTTTTTTTTCGCCGTTAAACCTTGTTCCTCGTTCCAGGGCCGAAGATCTCCTTTTTTTTTCCCTTCTCTCTCTCTCTTCTCTTCTCTTCTCTCTCCTCCGTCCACTGGACAGCAACCTCATCCAGCTGATCCCCCTCGCTTATAACCCGTTTATCACTCTCAGAAATGACAAACAATCCTATGGATATCGATTCTACCGCACTGTAAGTGATGTCTTATTGCCGATCTCATCCTACTTGATAAAAGTGGTACTGGCTTCGGAACAGTGTTGTGATGTTAGCTAGAAAAAAACCATCTCCGGCATGGACTGACATGATACATTTTAGTTCGGCTGAGGAGATCAAAGCGCGTGCCAACGCAGAATATAAGAACGGTTCTTACAATGAAGCTGTGGCTCTTTATTCCCAGGCGATTGGTACGTTCCCGGAGCAGCCAGAGAAAGAGCGACTATGCTTTTGTGAATATAAGCATCTGACATGCTTACCATAGAATTGTCACCAAGTACACCCACTTACTATGCCAACCGTGCTGCGGCGCTAATGATGCTCGGTCGATACAGTGAAGCCAGTGCTGACTGCCGTTCAGCAACTGATCTTGACCCAAGCAATATCAAGGCGTTTCTCCGAAATGGAAAATGCCAACTCAACTTGGGCTCATTGGAGGAGTCAACACGCCAATATGAACAGGCCTTGGCCCTGGATCAGTCGAATGCACAGGCGCGACGCGAGTATGCCAACCTCCAGACTGTCAAGAATTATATTGTTCAGATGGAAACGTACTTGAATAACAATCAATGGGCTTTGGCGGGCAACAGCTTGGATCGTGCCATCGCGATGGTTGATGGCGAGCGTGTGCCCTACAAGTGGAATGTGTGGCGTGCCGAATGTGCCCTTGGCCAGAAAAAATGGTCCGAGGCGAGCCGAATTGTGAAGTAATGCTCGATTCTTATAGAAGAAAATCGTAAACACTTCCTCACGCATGCAACCTTGTTTTTCTTACAGTTATCTAGTTCGTCTCAATACTCAGAACCCAGATGTGCTTTACCTTCGTGCCCGCGTCTTCTACGGCCAGGGCGATAACCAAAAAGCAGTGGCTCACTGCATGGAGGCTCTTCGATGCGATCCCGACTTTGCAAAGGCGCGCGTGCTGCTCAAGAAGGCCCGGGCTCTGGAAGCTCAAAAAGAGAAGGGCAACGCAGCATTTAAGACGAATCAGCTTCAAGAAGCATATGATGCGTATACTGCTGCACTTGAGATTGATCCTGAGAACGACATTATCAATGCGAAGTTATACTCTAACCGAGCTGCTGTTTTGCAAAAGGTAATATTAAAATAACTCTCATCGAGACGGGATAAGTCACTCATACATCTGTAATTACAGCAAAAAAAGCATCAAGAAGCACTGGAGGACTGTAATCGGGCCATCAAGCTTGATTCGGAATTTACCAAGGTGTATAGTCGACGTGCCGCATGTTATATGGAACTGGAAGAGTACGAGGACGCTATCCGAGATTATCGTCATTTGACTGAAGTGGATGCTAGCAACAGAGGTAAGATAAATTTTATTCACCTCCTCAACTGGGTTCATTTTGAAGACTAAGAAAACCATTTCGTGCATGTAAATTAGAATATCGAAGTCTCTTGCAAAAGGCTGAACTCGAATTCAAAAAGTCTCAGCGTAAGGACTATTACAAGATTCTCGGTCTTACTAAGACTGCGACCGACTCCGAGATCAAGAAGGCATATCGCAAACTTGCGCTTCAATACCACCCGGACAAGAACGATGGTGATGCGAAGGCTGAAGCAAAGTTCAAAGAAGTGGGTGAGGCATATACCATCCTGAGCGATCCGCAAAAGAAGATGCAATATGACTCGGGCGCCGACCTCAACGGAGGCATGGGTATGGGTGGCGGATTCGAGGCTTCAGGAGCCGACATGAATGATATTTTCATGCAAATGTTCGGTGGCGGCATGGGCGGTGGCGGTGCACGTGGCTTTTCTGCTGGTGGCGGCTTCCCTGGTGGCGGCTTCCCAGGCGGCGGCTTCCCAGGCGGCGGCTTCTCAGGTGGAGGTTTCCCGGGAGCCGGTGGTTCTCGACGCGCGCCCGGTGGAGGTTTCACCTTCCATTTTGGTTAACCTATTTTTTTTGTTCATTCACCCACTTTACACGCACGAACATAACCACAACCACACGCACACGCACAACCACACGCACACGCACACGCACCGCACACACACGCACACGCACCTTTCCTGTATGTACTTCTTTCATTCTTCATTCACCCTGCGCTATGCTGTCCATAATTTTATTACCAGTAGCCATTTTAGAATGTTTCTGTTTTTATTCCCGCTTATCCCTTCTTCCTTTGTAATCATACGCTACACTCTATTAAAATATGAAAACGAGTGTAATTATTCAATCTTCAATAGCCATTTAAAAGTTAAGGGAAGGAAAATAGTTTCGTGGGCCCACACGGTCGTGCTGAGGTACTCTGCTCCAATGGATGTACGTCAAGCGGATTCTACCTCTCGTGAACCGTGTACCTCATTTTCACAAACAAGGCCCTGCGCCACCACTTCTAAAAGTCGCAAGGCCATCGAATTAGAAGCCGCGGTTGCTTAGAAACTTTTGCGCATGATGATAAATAAAATGCGTCGGCTTTTTAGAGGCCATCGACCCTTCTCTATAGATATTCAGCAGTCTGGATGAGCATTCACTGCAATCATACGAATAAATCCCACTTGAATCTGTTTGCAGCCAGTTTTGTCGCGGTAATAACCAAAAACAGGAGTTCACAAGATTTGGATCGTTCCGTTGTTCAAGAATGCAACGATATCACTAAATGTCAATAGAGAAATATCTATTGATCCTCGCGATGAGGACAATTGGATCTTTTGTATATGTTGGTCAAACATGATGGAAACATACACTATTTTCCAAAATCAAAGCCGCGTTTTTTGCCCAGAATACGCATGACGACAATCAAATGTCACATGCATCCACGGAAAGATGTCGCTTCCATCTCTATAAAAATTCGTCCTTTTGACTCTTTCTCTTTTATACACTTTTACATTCTGAAATGAGCAACCTATTTTTCCACGAAGATGGCCAAGGTCATGTCGTTGATGAAGAAATGTACTCTCACACATTCCCCAAGCGCAAGGATACATACATTCGGATGAAATAAGCGGAAATCAAGCGCAGTTACACAGCGTACACTGACCAAGACCAAGATCAGATTTTTCAAACGGATGTTTGAGAAGGCCTTGTGTGCATCAGCTGCTAGGAATCCATGTTCGTTCAGCGAATAAATGTGCATTGCAAGTACGAGAAGGACCCTGGCAGCATCATTAAGAAACTTAAAGCGAGGAGTCGTTCGCGTATTCTGAACGAAGAGTATAAGAGCGTTATTCTAGAATACATTGATGAGAATCATCCATTGTCCTAGAGCAGCTGATGGAGCAACTGCTCCAAAGATTTGAGGGTCTCAAAGTATCTAAAACGACGCTCCATCGATTTATGAAAACGGATGCAGCTTATCATTGAAAATGCCTCGGTCTCAGCCTATAGACAGGAATAGTGCTGCAAAGATCCAAGAGCGCCTTGCCTGGGTGCGCAGATGGGACTGGGCCGATATTGACTTTACAAAAAACCGCATTTTCGTTGACGAGGCTGGATTCCATATTAATATGAGACGCAGCATGGCATGGTCCAAGAAAGGGACCCCTGGAGTGGGCACAATAACAAAGACAAGAGCAAAGACAACCACAATCTTGGGAGTAATCTCAGCATCAGGCATCATTCAATGTAGTTTGAGACTCCCGCAGCCACCAATCAAGAAAAGAAAGAAAGCAGGTCAATCTGAAGTTATGATCAGACGAATTGTAATTGGACACTATCTCAGCTTCCTTAAAGCTACAATGGACGAGATGGAGAAGTATAAACATATGAAAGACCATTATTTCATAACGGATAATGCACCTATTCATAAGGCTGAGGATGTCGCTAAATACACCGAGTGTCGAGGATATCGATGTATATATCTTCCACCATACTCGTCTGAACTCAATCCGATTGAGCAGTTTTAGCCAGCTGTCAAGAGCAAAGTAAAACGCAATAGACTACCCTTCTTCCATTCTGAAAACCTTCTAATATTCCGGATCGTCTGTAGATAACGATATCAGCCTAACTCAAGTACCTCGAGAGGAAATGATATGGGTTTTGGGTGGGACCTGGTTTGCCTGCACCCGCGCAGGTCTCCCACCATGGCTTCGTCGAGGTGCTTTTGTCTTCGTCTGCTCCCTCCGTTGCTTCCCCTGATGCTTCTGCCGCTGGTGTTGTTGCTGGTCCGTCGTCGTCGTCGTCGTCGTCCCTCCTCGTTCCTTCCTCCAACCCTTCCGCCGTCGATGCTCAATAGCTCCAAATCCTTCCTTTCCTCCCTGTTCCGCTATTGTTACCTCAATGGCACACCTAGTTACCTTCGTGGTAAGTTAAAGAGCAAGAAAGGGGACTGATGTTTTCTGTTGACTAATGGGCATGTCTCCGGGCCTTTACTTTTATTTGAAAATAAAGTATGCCAAGCCCTCGGCCGTCGATATGACTGCATAAATCGAGACTTATACTTCTTTATAGCGCTCATATCTGAAAAGGCACAACGCAAACCCGTATGTAACACGATTATGGACGGAATATCGATTGATGCTATGCGCTATGCGAGCACCCCGAGAGTAAGAACGGAATAACCAACAATATTAGCAAGTAATGAACGTCCTGCAGCAAAAAAAGAAAGATAAGATCGATCGCCGCATGTACTTTCAACATAACTCATTGCAAAGAGACTATGCGTATTTTCCAAAGAGAGAGAGAGAGAGGAAAAGAACCGTGCAGCAGGCTAAGGTGTGCAAGAAATATACGTAGAGGGCGCTATTGGTTAGGAAAAGACGCTGAACATGATGTGGCTTGCTGTACTTATCATTCTGACGCAGAGATTGCACACTCCTGCTTATGGCCCGAAAAACGCTGCTTCCCAATTCTCTTATAGCAAGAAATCTCAATGTAATAATAGAGAACACCTTTATCCAATTCACTTGCTTGTGATAAAACACTGACCAGCTTGAAGGGTGTACCGTACATCATATACTGAGAGTAGGACGGAAAATCTGTGGTTGTGGTGGTGGTGCGTGTGGCGTAATTTAAAAACCCGATTGCATGCATGTATGCTGCTGTGGTTAGTGCGCCCGATTCTGGGAACCAAGAAAGGACGTCATCAGTACTGCAATCCTGCATAGGGGCTTTGCCTATCATAGTAATGATTCAAGGATTTTGATAGTAATGGCGAGTTTAGACCAATTCAGGTTGTATAGACTGCCCATCGTGTATTCTGTATAACCTCAATTGTATTGTTCAATTATACCACGTCGTATGATGCAACTGGACTTTGCCAAGGCAGCAAATCAAACCACTCTTTGTATCATATAATGATACTTAGAAAGACATAGCATAACCTGCTCATCCGGCATTGCACTCCCATATTTATTCTCTTTAATACCTTCACAATATTATTTCCGTGTTTAATACAGAATACATGTCTGGCAAAAGATAAATATATCTGCAATGAGCTGGAAAATCTATTGAGTGGATTCCTTGAGATACGCGACGACGTCAGCGCGATCTTTGGGTTTCTTGAAGCCTGCAAAAGCCATCTTGGTTCCCGGGATATATTTTTTGGGATTCTCCAGATACTATAATCGATAAGCGTCAGTATTTCTGGTTGACTCGTTTAAATAAATGTCCATCTTTCTTCTGCCCTCCGCCCCCCCTTTTCCCTCATACGTCGAAGAGCGTCTGATCGTCCCAGATGACGCCCTTATTCTTGTTGGCATCCGTGTAGGAGAAGCCAGCAACTTGGCCGGACTTGCGTCCGAAGATACCGTGTAGATTAGGACCGACCTTGTTTGGACCTCCCTACAAAAGATTTGATTTCGGTACGTGCGCAGTTTAGTTGGCGAAGATGATACAATCATTGGGCATATGTGTAGCTTCTACCTCCTCAACAGTGTGGCATTGAGCGCAACGGGTCTTGAAAAGCTTTGCACCGGCCTCGGCGTTGCCAGAAGTAGCACTCATGGTTTATCCAGAGGGTTAAAGTGAGAAGAGTGGGGAAGAGAGACGAAGAAAAACAAACCGAGAGTGGGGGAGGGGGGCGCACCGTGATATATGTTTGTTGCGATGGATTCCCCCCCCCGCGCATACTGTGCAAAATAAGAAGGGGTGGAACCTTGACAATTGACCTCTAAAAAAACCCATGGGCTTCTTTCTGAGGCCAGTTAGACCTGCGGTTTTCAACACGAATGAGCGGTCAGCTTCCGCATTAGGGTTAAGAGAAAAGTCCCATTCATCTTCAGTGTAATATCAACCTCAGTCAGGCAATGTGCTGCTCGTTATACGGATAAGACGGTTTTTACCCTCGGGTGTTTCCTAGGTATTTAGCAGGTTTCACGAATCTTGGGGGGGGTCTTCACAAAACGATTTTAAACGCAGCTCATGAAGCCGCAAGTGCCCTAGGCGTTTAACAGAGCTCAGGAAAATATTTAGGTCCCGCGACTTTTGGGGGAGGGGGTCAAGCTACCATAATGCTGTTGCCTGTATACATACATTTGTAATATCCTATGTAATGTCCAGGGGTTTCTTCCTGCTACTATTGTGATCTTCTACTATCATTTTGCTAAATACAAACCACGCCAGGTATGAGCATAGCGTGCAGACAAAGAATATGTTTCAAGACAATAACTAGGGCGAAGACCGCTATGCCAAATAGCGAGTACTTTGTTGAAAATCACCATGGATACGATGCGCAGGCGCCAATCTCGGGACCCTTGTTCTTAGCACTCTCAACTACCTAAAATTAAACAGGGAGCAGGCTCTGGGTATGGTATAGTTCAGGGCTAACCAGCCCAGCTGAAGTCCCAGCAGGCAGATGGTACGGGAAAGAGAGTGAAGATTGCAGATAGTGTTTCGGCGTTCTGGAACGACAGTGGGAACGGCAGGCAGGAGATTGAGAGAAAAACGGTTAGACAACGACACAAATACGGTATTGCTATCGACGAAGGCGGACAGACATCTGGTTACAGCAAAAAAGGAAGTAACCACCGCAGTTGAAGGCTAGCGTGGTGCATAAGTGGATCGAGAATTCTTAAGCCACCTTCATTCCTAGGAGGATGCCTGTCTCAAGGATCTAAAAAGCCTCCACTTAATGAAAGCGTGTAAAATTAAAAAGTCATTGAGGTACTTTCTTCACCAGTTCAATTATTAATAGATATCCTGTTTTTCATACATATTTAAGCAGCTTTGGCCTAATTGCTGGCCATGATGGAGTTGTACTTGGGATATATGTCGAAGAAGAAGGTTAACAATTTGCGGGTTAAGGACATTGGCGATCCCAGAAAGTGTGCTGCTATTATAAAAGCAAAATTAATTCTTGGGAAGTACTGAATTCAATTAAAATCTTACTGTGGGAAAAAGCATTGTATTTTCATAAAACTCCAAACTTTTTCAGCCCATTCCGGCAATGCTTGCATAGCTGATCGTGAAACGTATCGCGGGTATATTTTGGTTTGATGGAAGCAACATGAACATGGGATATTTCGGTACTATTGGTAAACTATCAGCAAACTGACTATCGTTATTAGTATTGCTTGCCAGCTTATGCATGCAATCGCATAATGACCGCAACGGTGGGGTAATAGCATATTGCTATGTGTTGATAGCCTCCCCTTCACTATCCGGCCCGCTTTCTTCTGTTTTTTGCCGTTGCTTATTTTTATCCCCTTCGCGCTTCGATTTTGTACACTCAGCGAAAAGGGTCTCTGGTCGTTTTTGCGTATCAGCCCTTTCTTCGTGCGGGGCCGCCTCTAACTAATCAGTAGTGGTGATTCCTGATTTCCTCTTCTTGAGAAGACTTACTGAAGCTTGCCAAAGATGTTCATGGGGTTAAAATAAGGGCTTTGGACTGGCCATGTGTCAAGTCGCTGATCTCAATGTTGGTCTTCCACCATTTCGCATAGAAGCCAGTGTGATAGCTAGCTCCATCTCTTGAAAGATGAAGCCGATGTTCTTGCTCCTTTTCCAAATTTTCAAGTGGCAGGAGAAAGTGATACACTGAGGTACTGAATGTGCTTCTCTCGATTTATATTGCCTCGCAGTGTCACCAGAGGGCCTGATCCTCTTGCGCAAAAGCAGCTCCAAGTCATTACTGATCCTCCGCCATACTTGTGGGTACACATAATACGCCTTGTCAAGAGCCGTTTATCCTTTTTTCATGGTAAAGCTCGCGCCGCCATGGTTGTGTTTAGGCACAAGCGAGGCTCATCAGACCAAAGGACCTTGCTCCACTGCTCTTGCGGCCAATTAAGGTTCGTCTTAACCCAACGCATTCTGTTCAATCGATGGCGAAAGAAACAAGAAAGTCTGCATTGCGGGCCTGCAGGAAACAAGTCTTGGGACGTCAAGGCATGTCGGACAGTCTCAACCCGGTGTGCTCCTTTTTGCACTGGTTGCAGTTTCCAGATGCTTGAGCAAATAATTCAATGGTTCTTTTCCGGCAGAAAAGACAAGCTAGTGTTCGCCTCTTTCTGTAAAACCTTGTGGATGTGCGGAGCGAGATTTGCAGTATGTATTGAGTCCTTCGTTGTGGTACTTTCGCCAAATATCGGCTACTGTTGTTTTTAGGATTCCAGAGTTGTTCACTATATCTGCGCATACTTATATCCAGCAGTCGTTAGGCCGCAAATCATTCCTCTGGTGAACTCTGTAAGCTCCGTACGATGGTTTTGATTGTATTTATGATATTTGTGAATGGGAGCCTTCCTTTTCCCACCTGCTAGCAAGCCTTGTTAAACCTTGGTGGATGGAAAACAGACGACCTTACCTGATGTTTCATTTATGATAATATTGACTGCCGTCGCATCCGCCGTCGATGCTCAACAGCTCCGGCTCCTTCCTTCCCTCCCTTTTCAGCCATTGTTACCGCAATGATACACCTAGCTACCTTCGGGCTAAGTTGAAGAATAAGAAGGGAGCTGATATTTCTGTTGACTAACGGGTATGCATGCGCCATTTTATTTCCCTCTCTTGCGAAATTTATTTTTGAAAATAAAGCATAGCCGCAAACGATAACAATTGTTCCTCTTCTGTTAGTGTCGCAGGAAGATGGTTTGTATTCCCTTATGTACTGACCTATTTATGAGTAATTGAACTCAATGGCAGGCACAATTGTTCTCCGAGGCCATCGCTACTGTCATCCTCCTCAGGTAGAAAAGCTTACCTAAACCACGCGTTCTGCAGGGTTAGTATCGACAGAAACTTGCTGTCCAATAAAATCGATACCTTGTCGAAGTTCCTTTTGTTTTTGGGAGCTGTCTACTAGTGATTAAGCCTTAGCACAATATGAAGGTCTGCGCGCACATGCAGGTATCCATACTCCGCCAAAGCTGCGTTGCGTGTGCTTCGTTCATAGTCGATGTGCACGTAAAACATCCCGCTTTGGTGTGACTACACGCGCACATACAATATACGTATTCACCGCTTTCGTCGTTCCCAACACCTCTTCCGACCAATTTCTTCATGGCAAGCGAGTCTAGCCATTCTTCACTGCTGTCGTCGAAGCGAAGGCACAGCACTCTAGAAGAGCAAAAGCATAAGCATAGCTCCATTGCTTCTGCTATTCGAATTACACCTGGCAGTACCTTTGATGACTCATCACTACCGCCAACACCTTACCCGTTCATGGACCTGGCCACATTCCTTTGGCAATCCCCATTTCTATTTCGTTACTCGCTCAACGAGGTTGCTAAGCGCAGTCTTCTACAGAAATGCTATTCAATGCTTTGGAAAAACCAAGATGATGTCATGGAACAGCACTTCTTTGCCGACAAAGTCGCTTTCAGCGAGGCGATCGATCGCCTAATGTTACACCGGCATCGTCGTGCCCACAATCAGCAAAACGCCATGGCTACAGATACAGACGTTGACATGGGGCAGACGGATAGTTCTCCAGTTTTGCAGCGTTGTGGTCGCGTTTTTCGAAAAGGGGAACCAATATATCGCTGTAGGTGAGGGTCACCTATCTTCTGTCCAAAGATTGTCCTTACTCATCTCTACTCCGTCAGGGATTGTGGACTTGACGAGACTTGCGTCCTTTGTTCAAAATGTTTTCATAGCAGCGACCATGAGAATCATAATGTTACGGTTTCCATAAGCTCAGGATCCGCCGGATGCTGCGATTGCGGTGATTCAGAAGCCTGGAGGCGGACGCTGGAATGCAGCATCCACGGCACCACACCTCTCTGGGTTAAACCCTCGCCGCAGAAGCCTTCCATACCCCGTCCTGTTCTCAAACATGTACGCCAGACAATTGTCACTATTCTTGACTTTGTTCTTGTTACTTTCGCCCTGGCGTCGGAAGAGGTGTCTATTCCTTCGAGTAACGCTGAAATTGTGCATGCGAATCAAAGTGAATGCGCTGCTTTTCGGCGCATAGGTGTTCCTGCAAGGCGGCCTCTCAAATTTAAGCGCAAGCTTGAAGACGATGTCGACATGGATAAAGAGAATCATGCAATCAACGACGACCAGCTCTATGCGCTCATCGCCTGGAACGATGAGACACATTCATTCAAGGACGTATGCGAATCGATTATTCGTGCTACTGCTTGTAACTATGACCAGGCTCGCCGAATTGTCGAAACAATACATATCCAAGGTCGTGAGATTATCAGCATTTCAACAAACCTAGACGAATTGCGTAGTATGGCCACTCCTCTCACAGCTATTGGTTTTGGTGTTACAATTCGCCCTGCGCGCGACGTGTTTCGGGAGCAAGTAGCAGCAGTACTCATCGACTGGTTACAGGACCTGGCTCACGACCAGCAAATGCCTATCGGTCCGCATATTCGTACGATCCTATGCGAAGAGCTTTGCGCAAATTGGAAGCTTCCAAAGCAGATAGCAATTCTTACAGGAGGGACACCTTCCTTCAGGAGAATGTCCGGCGAAGAGGAGGTTGAAGAGGACTACGAAGATGAATTTGCAGAGGATGATGAAACAATGCAATCTGGATTTGAAGAAGAGGACATCGATATGGCCGACCCAGAGGAACCGCCTTCGGATATTGTGGTACCAATGGTAGAGCAACTGATGGAGACTGATCAAGCCAGCAAGATCATATATCAGACCGAAAAAGACATTGCTAGCATTGATTGGAATCCCGCTTGGCTCGTCAAAGATCACCGACAATACCGCGCGGAGGAACAGAAGTTTGAAGCTGCTCTAAGGCTACCCCTTCAAGAGCTCAAGGACATGACAGAGACAAGGTGGCTGGCGTTTGCAGTCCAGCAGGAATTCGAGGAAAAGCAACGACTGGATTACTTTTTGCTCTATGACCAGCGCGTGTGGAAGGAGCTGCGCCTGTCTTTGCGTGGACTTTATGTCATTACATTGGGTTCTCATCCTGTCTATAAGAAAAGGCTCGGTATGGAATGAACAAATGAAGCAGCATGTTCTAGTTTGCCAACGATTTTTTATAGGCAAACGCTTCGTACGGAATTACGCACGTCTACTTGATGCCTTCCTGTTTCGAGACCGCGAACCAGAGAATGCAATTAGCATCTTTTCTGTCCAGTTACTGACAGTTCCATCTGTGGCGACGTTGCTGGTGAATGAGTACTATTTTTTCGACCTCATTTGTAACATCCTTCCAGTATTCTTCCTTACCGAAGAAATCTGCTATATGCCTTCCAACAAGCGGCAAAACCTCACAAATCAATTGAGCTGTGAATCGCGTGCATTTCGTTCGCGTCGCTATTTCAACGCCTTTAGCGATCTTCGTTATATACTAGAAGTGGGGCTCCTCAAGCCAGTTATTGCACAAGACCCTGTTTATCTGCGAGAGTTCCTCGAGCTCATATCACTTTTTCAAGCCATGAACCCCCAAGTTTGTCAAAAAGATACCCATGTAGAATATGAGTCGGAAATCTGGGTGAATGCGTTCAATGTTACGCTCCAGATTGCAAAATGCAGTCGCGCCTTTGCAGAGTGTTATAGTGCCATCAAGGACGACAAGGATCGGATTCGGACGTCGCAAATACTAGTCCGTGCTATTGCCCGCATTCTCAAAGCTCTTGACGAATGGGGACCGCACCAGCAACAGCAAGAGCTATCAGGTGCTGATACAACAGAGAAACCGCCCATCCAGGTCCCTGCAACCGCGAATTGCAAGTACCATACTGTAAATCTGCCGTACCTGGGCGACATAAGTGTCGTCAATTACGATATATCTGTTGAGCCTGTTTCGTTTCACCATCCACTTCACTGGCTTTTGGCATGCGTCCTGGAGACGGTAACATGGCTCGATAACGACCTCGTTGCGCAGGCCGGCTGGGAAGAAGGCTTTGTGCATGCTATTCAGATGTTTAGTCCTCAGGCACAGACCCTTTTACAACGGGTCCTTGATTACCCTATCCGTACCTTAGCATTCTCCTCTCAGATCAGGGCTGGTGTATGGGTCCGAAACGGTTACAATATCCGGAATCAGGTAAACAAAGAGCCAAGGAATCCGAAAAGCTGACTGACATTGCACAGGTGCATCATTATCGTGACATTTCTCTGCGTGAGACTACTTACGACAGCGATATATTCCTCTTGCAATTTGCTTTCGTTTCCATTGATCCGAACCTCGTTTTGGTAACGTTGATGGACCGGTTCGATCTGATTGATTGGTTCAAGGGTGAGACTCAGCACAAGCAGTACGACAGCACTCAAGCTACTTTCATGGTTGAGGAGATGCTTTACCTCTTGATCGTCTGTGCTTCCGAACGCAGCAATGCTACCCATGCATCAATTACTGAAAAGATCCGGCGCGAGATCATCCATCATTTATGTCTTGGCCCTTCTGTGTACTCTGAGCTTACTAAACGCATACCAGAACGATTCGCTGAGAAACTTGAATTTGACCAAATCCTTAACGAAGTGGCATTGTACCGCCCGCCTACGAGCCTTATGGATTCGGGACGATACGAACTACGCGATGAGTATTATGATTGTATCGATCCCTACTTTTGGCACTACAGCCGGAATAATCGTGGTGAAGCCGAGACGGCTCTTCGAGAGCGATGGAAGAAGGCGAATCCTGGCAAAGATGAGAGTACATTCTTTGTTCAACCCAAACCGCTGCTAGCAATCGACGGCATATTTAGCAACCTATATCGTTTCCTCCAGTCTCCGGTCCTTTTGCAAATGCTTGTCTACACGTTTATGAACGTCATGGAGATGGGAGAGGCACACAAGAGCGATACGATCGTGGACCAGGCACTTTATCTGACACTCCTTGCCGTCTCCAGTCAGGATGCTAATGAGTGTTGCGAATATTACATTGAACGTACTTACACAAAGAATGAGAGAACCGCAACATTATTTGAAATCATGATACAGTATCGCCGTGATGACAAATTCAAGGAGACCCATGCACGAATCGATCGGATATTTGAACAGATGATGCTTCATGGATCTGAGAATGTAAAGCACAAACTCCAGGCGACCTTGCGCGAAACTCTGCAGCAACAGCAGCAACAGGATCTGCAAACGCTGTCAATTGAGGAGCAAAAACAGCTCTCGGAGCAGGAACTGAAGAAGAAAGCTGCGCAAGAACGGCAAAAGCGGATCATGGAAATGTTTGCCCAAGCACAAAATGCATTTATGGAACAAAATGAGGATTTACTTGAGGATGATGACGAAGGTGACTTACGAGAAGATGGTACCGAGGCGACCGCACAGACCGCCGCGAATCCATCAGCATTGAGGCAACAGATGTATGATTACCCCACAGGCACCTGTATTGTTTGTCAGGAGGATGTGAACGAGCGTTCACTGCCGTACGGCATGCTGGGCCTCGTACAGATATCCAATATACTGCGGGAAACAGACATGGAAAACAAGGATATGCTTGAGCAGATGCTCATGATGGGACCCAACCTCAACAAGGAATGGCCAAATCGCGAAATTTCTGATCGATCCATCTGCGGTAGTTTCCCTGCCGACCACCAGAAATCGGGTCTTTGCGCAACAACGTGCAGTCATCTGATGCACATCCAATGCTTTGACACTTACTATGCATCTATTGATGCGCGACATGCTGCACAATTAACGCGTAACCATCCGGAAAATAGGCAACGAAAGGAATTCACATGTCCACTGTGCAAATCCTTAGGCAATATTCTATTGCCTGTGATATGGCGCGGCAAGATGGAAACCTATCCATCGGTGCTTGTGAATGCTGACGAAGAATCTTACAATCGATTTCTGCAGAACGGGATACACATGACCGCCGAGAAACTCCAGACAGCCGTTGATCCGTACCGACCTATGGGATTTGGGCTGTGGAGTGCCGGTGGTGATTCACTCTTTGCACCGCGACTCCCCTCTCTCAAAGGTGTACAAGGCGAGGATACACGGGACAAAATTCCGGGCCTGTCAACTTTACTAGGTGTGGAACATCGAGGGGGTAGCAATCAACTCGGGCCGCCAGATATGTTGTTTAGGGGAGCGATTGGCGTAGCCCAGGCGATCGAGGCAGCGTATATAAGACTACAAGAAGTTTTTGCAGTCATCCTTGATATATGTGGCGCAGACGCTTCACGAAGTTTATCTTCCAGTGTCAAGAATGTGGACACATTATGGGGAATGCTGGGGTTCACGATTTCTGCCCTAGAAATTGCATCGCGAGGCACTTCACCGACTTATAGTGGAGCAAATGTTTTCTCACAGCTACCGGCCCAGTCGCAAACCTTGTTACGCATCTTATGTGACACTATCCTATCGTACACGAACCTAATGTGCCAGACAGATATGCTGAGCAGCTCGCGACTTTTCAATAACCCAGCCCGAGAGAGTCGCGCCATGGTCCAGGTACATATGCTTGCAATGCAACGAATGCTGCAGATCTTTGCCACAGACACTGTAACCACAAGTCGCCAAGCGGCAGAAGTGCCGCCGGACACACGACTGTTTGACAATCCTCCACTTCTATCGGACGATCCATTCATGATCCTCTCCGAATTGTCAGCCCACCTCGTACAGGTCACCAAAGCCGACATCTATCCATTCATCCGGATACTGCTTCTGGCCGAGATCACCAAGGCAACCGTTGGTTTTCTGCAGAACCCACCACCCACGGCTACTGCTGGAGAGGCTGAGGCGATGAACATCGATCGAGACACAAAGGCCGCGCATGACTTTGCGTTGTTTGTTGCGGACACACTGAACATGACGGTGGATGTCGACGACGAGCGTTTTGGTGATGGCTTTTGCCGTCTACTGAAGTTATTTGCGCTCCCGTACCTTCGACGGACGGTGATTCTTCTGGTGGCACGTTTTGGTGTGTTATTTGACGAGAGGGCTGTGTGCGATGACGTCGCGATGGGCGGTGATTCAGAAAAGGCGCACGTTGAGACCGAGTTTGATGAGCTCTTGGAAATGTTGCGGCTCCCAGGCCTATCAGTCTTGCTCGGCCATCCTGATACAGAGCAGATGGTCAAGGGCTGGTGCAGCCAGCTCCTCAAAGAATCTGAGCGTCGAGGGATAGAGCAGATGACTCTCGCTCTCGATCTGCCGTGTCCGTTCTTCTTGATCAAGCTCCCGTCTCGCCTGGATGCCTTAATGGATGAAAGCATGGCGCGGATCTGTCCCAGGTGCGAAACTGTCCCGACTGATCCTGCCGTCTGTCTCTTGTGTGGGACCTTTGTGTGCTCCCAAAGCTTTTGCTGTGCCGAAGGCGAAGAGGGCGAGTGCAACCTGCATATGCTAGAGTAAGTGATGGCTTATGTGTGTGTTATGGTCCCTAGCTATATCTCGCTTTCTTTCTTTCTCTCTTCGTGTATTATCTAGATGCGGTGGCGAGATTGGCATTTATCTGCTCATCAAAAAGTGTTCGTTGCTTGTCCTTCATGACGAAAATGGATGGTTTATGCAGGCGCCCTACCTTGACTCACATGGAGAAGCAGACCACGGTCTTCGGTAAGTGACGATGCGGGTGTCTCTCTTTTGTTTTGTTATTTTTCCTATTACATGAATATTCATCCTTTTCTTTGGGCCATCACCGCCCTCTCCCCCTCCCTTTTTTTTTATTCGGTGGCATTTTAGACGAGGACGTCCTCTCTACCTGAATGCTCAACGGTATGCAGATATAAGAAGGATGTGGCTACAACACGGCATTCCGGCCTATGTAGCTCGACAGATTGAGGCTACGTACGATGTGGGCGGATGGACCACATTGTAAGAAAAAAAAAAAGAACTATACCCCAGTGTCAATCTTTTTTCTTCTATAAGTTTATTGTGCGAAATGTATATAAAAAACGCCACGTAAGGCGTTAAGGATACATGGTGTGTATAAAGGCGTGCGTGTGTGTGAGGAATTACGTTTTTGAAAACGGGTGAGGGGAAGATTGGAGGTTTTTTTTTTTTTGCAGGAAGCGGCGTTTAGAGAGCTTCGGAGGCAACCTTGGTCATCATTGGCGGCGAACACGTCGGCGACATGGATGGCGGCGGTGCGGAGGACGCCTTTGGTGTTGTTGATGAGGGTTTTTCTGTGCTGCCGGATGAAAACGGAGCGAGGGCATCCAGGGCATGGTACAGGCGCTTTGTAAGGCGAGCAACAGTCTTATCGGCAAGAATGATCTCCCACGCAAACTCGATGCCAAACATGATCTTGATGGTGTAGGCAACCCGCTTAGCCTCTATCTCGCCCATACCAATATATTCGTCCACGGGCGTCACCGGAATACGTTCAGAATCGTTGCCGAGGACGTTCTGGATCAAGCGCAGAAGCGCGCGCTGGACGGCATCTTTGTCATGGAGGGCCGGAGCTGGCGGCGCAACAATCTCAAAGGGAGCGGAACGTGCCATAACATTGTGCTTGCCGTCGTGATGGAGACGGAACTCGTACGTACCGGTTTGCCAGGGAAGCTGAGTACCCTTGAACACCAGCACGCCCTCTGTGGTCCCCACGTCATCCTCACCCGACACCCACTGCCACAGACCGCGGGAGCTGACGTCGGTGATATGGCGATGCTTATTGGCCGTTATCTTGTAGATACCAATCCAGTCACGGGTGGAATGGTTCTCAGGAGCGGTCCAGGCAATCTGGATAGGCTGGCCAAGCTTCAAACTGCCGTTGGCTAGCTGAGGGACGGTGATGGAATATCGGCTCAGGTCATACGTGTCAATGTTATTCGCAACGAGGGGATGGATCAGGCGCGAACGCGAGGCCTTGAGCATTGTCTTGGTCTCATCAAGGACTTCCTGAAGGCGAGGACGGGCAGCATCCATCATTTCGCCGACCGCACCTGCAGTCTCTTCCGCCGTCTTCTCGACCTTTTCAATCAGCTCCTTGATTATGCGCTCAACATTCTTCGTCGTGTTGACCGCCGCCTGGAGCTCTGAAGTTTCGCGGATCAGCTTGGTGACTTCCTGTTGGACTTTTTCGGGAATCGCCTGGGGAAGCGCAATGGCCGCAGACTTGAGGGTCTTTGTCAGGCCAGCCTCCTTGCGGATCTGATTGCCGTACAGCTTTCGCATGTGGGGAGCCTCGACATGCTGAAGGAACAAGAAGTTGGAGATTTGCGAAAACAGGGCTAGGCCATAGATCGTCCAGCTGCTGGCAATAATGGTCATGCCCCAGAAGGCCGCGTGTCCGACGATCTTTTCGGGGTTGTTGAGGTACCGATAGATGCCGGTATACAACAGTCTGCCTGGCTGGTCATCGAGGAAGAAATCACCATAGAACCTAAACGAGAGTACAAGTTAGTACCGTTTGTCGGCCATACCCAGCATGTCATCGCAGTATACCATCCATAGTCTCCAAGCACCTCGTAAATCGAGACTGACGTCCAGATGTGCAAAAAGATAAAGCCGAGGCCAAGGGTGTGGCGGAGCAGGGTCGTGCCATAAGTCCAGTTAGTCGGCAGCGAGTACATTTCCCAGCAAGCGACAAAGAAGGTAATGTATGTCATCGAAAGCGACAGGTTATAAATACTTTTCCAATTCTGGAAGGCTTGATCAGCGCCACCACCCCACTTGACAAAGTGGCGGGTGAACCATTTGCGCTCGGATTGGGCGCGTAACAGGGCACCAAGGCCATAAGAATGAAAGAGACGCCAAAAGACTGCCTGGACGACCGAGAACACAACGCCGGTTTTGCCGCCGATGATCAAGGGTGTAATGAATGAGTATATCATGAGAGCAGCAGAGGCAAGATCGGTTGAACGGCAAAGGTCAAAATTCTTGAACACAATAAGATCTCGACGAAAATAGGACGTGTAAAAATCCTTTGTCGCATTTTGATCAAGTGCAGAGTTTATTGAGCTTGCGTCCATATCCGATTTTGCCGGAGTAGCCAGAATGGAATTGCGCTTCGGGGGAGTGGGTGGGTTATAGGTCTTGTCAATGTCTAGGATTGATGATCTTGTTAGTTTTTGTCCCTCACCCCCTTTTCTTCACTCCCCTTCCCTTCACTTACGAGGGGTCTCGACGTAGACTAAGAAGACGAACTGCAGCGCATGTGCGGCGATACTGCAAAAGAGAACCACATAGGATGCACTCATCAAGGAGAGACCATAGTAACCGATATAACCGACAGAATACATGGGATGAGGGGCCATCTCAAAGACGCCGTCAAATGTAAGCGACTGCTCGATGAGGAAGAAGAAATCGCCCCAATCTAGATTATTACATTCTCAGTATGTACCCTTTCTCCACCTGAACCTCTGATGCTTACACCAAGCAAAATCCTTGACAACGCGTTGAGCATCTAGCTTGACCCAGATGTTGAACAGGATCAAGAAGAGACCGCCGCACCAACGGAGCACATCAGCCATAAAGAAGCTCGATTGGGGCGAGAGCGTGAACCATGCAAGAACAAGGCATATATAGGACGTAAAATCGTTCATGAGGATAAGATCGACCAGCTGGCGGTAGAGGAGCCACGTGTTGTATTCCACTGGGGCGCTCTGCAAATCAAGGTACATATCTCAGCATTGGGGGAAGCGGTGGCATTGGATGCGGATACTCAAACATACCGCGAAGTCGTAATCATCACCCATCTTCATGCTTAGTTGGGTATTAAGCCAACGATACAGCTCGGGTCTTGCCTCCTTGTCAAAGATTTCGTGCTTCTTTGCGAGTTTAACAAGACCGCGTTTGTCACTCTGAAACTTGAGCAGATAGCCAAGACCAGCATTATAGGCCAAACGCCAGAAGAAGAAGATGAAGATGAACAATATCTGGCTCACAGAACGCGGGAGTAAAAATAGAAGAGAGATTTCAACAGCCATCGTTCCGAGCGTGAGCAGATCAAAGAAGCTCTTCTTCTCCTTTGGGTTAATAAGGCCAGTAAGCATGTCGCGCGTCACAGGGACTCGGAAGACTATGAGGGGAGCAGTGAGGATGTGGAGAGCAAGAGCCTTTTGAAAACTCGATATTACCTTTCCCGTCAGGCGTCTTGCCATAGGAGAAGTGAGCAGTCTTGTTCATATCGAGATCAGCAGAATCGATGGTGGAGGTAGACGATGAAGAGGACATGTCGGACATTCGTCGTGTCTCGGTGCTTGCATGACGCTGTCTCAGTTCTGTGTCGGCACTCATCAATTCCTTGCGATAAGTGAACTAAGTTCTGGTTGAACAGAAAGTGTGGGTGATGTGCGGGACAGAAGAGCGGGTGGAAGGAAGAAGAGAGGGAGCGAAAAAAAATTAGAAAGCAGGACCCGGTGGGGGAAGGGGAGGCTGTCCTATAGCCCAATAGAATTCACGTGAATAATTCCTCAGCGGAATGAATTTGGATGATGGGGTGCCACACCGCCAAGGTCCGATCAAAGGAATACTATCCGTCCCCTGACCTGACGGACAGCAAGAAGCGTCTGCAAAAAGTATACCCAAGAAGTAGATCATCAGCGATGGCATAGGATGGTTATTGAAAAATATATACACACTCACTTTGGCTAACACTGCAGGTCCTGAACAAAATCATGTCACACGATGTCATAGACGGTTCCACATACAGTTTGCCGGAAGTTGCTGACTTGCCTGGGGTTGGACTTGCCCAGCCAAAATATGCATGTCCTGCTTTGTTTTCCCCCAAAAAAAAAGTATATCCCGATCCATACCCATTGCCTCAATAGACAATGGGATATCCTACGTAGGCTTGGCCCGTGCCAAAAGCAAAATAAAAATAGCAGTAACGCTCTTCATAGCTGGGATGAAGCGGCTATCTATCAGGAAGTCAGGCGGCAAGTCACGTGGAGGGGTACTATCTGTTCTCAAGGGGTTATTTTCGTTCATTCATTTGTAGGGGTTATATTATTCAGGAATTTTGTATTGGCTCTGCAGACCATTTAATGCTAACTCTATGCATAATAGCTTGGCACATAGAAGTTTCACAAATACATGCTATCACGTCATCATAGAACAGTGTTTTGCAAATCATATATTTTACCTAGGTCCTAATACAAATAAAATACCCGTGGGTGAGCCCCAAAGGGTTTAAGCAAGCATAGTTAGTAAGAGAGATGTACTAAAGAGATTTCAGGAAACAACCAAAATAAACTTCACCAAATATATGCAGTATTTGAAACGCATGGTAAACTCTTATGAAAAAAAGAGAGGTCTCGATTTGATGCTCATTTGCTATCATTTACCTTGACGGTTTTCTCTGATCTTTTCGGGGGAATAAGAACGATGCGTCCTTCAGAGATCCGGTAAATGCCATCGACTTTATATATATATATATATATATATATTCTCGCCTCTTTTCCTTATAAAGATGGAGATGAGTGGTGTTTAATGTCAGCAGAAGGGCTTTCTTTATCTCTCTTTCGCTTTTCAGTCCTTGGTATAGATATGCCGCGAACCTTAGAATACCTGAACGGCTCGCCGCAGGGGATGCTGCGGCAGATCATTCTTGTTCAGATATCAATTGCCTTCTTCGCCGTCTTCTTGATCATCGCCACCGCGAAGCCCAACCAGTATCGCAGTAAAACCCGCGCATCTGCGCCATTTTCTTCGCCTGACACAAACCCATACACGATCTTTACAGCGAGTGACCACGCGCCCTCGTTATTAGCATTTGTATACTCCATATGGTGCGGGAGCACCCGTCCTAGCATCATTCTGTTCACCTCGAGCGAGCAAACTGTAATGGACGTCAGGGAGGGCTTGCGGGAGCTGTCGGAAATTGCCATCGACGGCCAGCACCACTACCACCACCACCACCACGCCATTACCATAATACCCACCGGCGTGCATAAGGATAATAGCCAAAGTTTGTGGAAGGCAGCTCTTGCGGAGAGTATAGACGAAGTGGTGGTCTGGATAGACCCCCAAGTTAGGATTGCTAATGCTCATCTGCTGGCTCAACTGCCACGCCTCGTCCACCAAGAAGGAGGCCGATGGGGAATTTGCACATCTGAAACTATTTGTACCATCCTTGGCCTCAACACGACCGCCGCGCTTTCTTTTTATAGAAACTTTAGCTAAAGACCACCTTTTCTCTCCCATTCGTCCCAATCCTAGAGAGACGAAGCGAGATTTTTATCGTGTAATAAAAGATAAATCTGTCTACACATCGTATATACGCTATGTTATGAGTATCCTGGTAGTGTAGTCCAAGACGCTTTGGACAGGAGATAAAAAAAAAATCACGGATCACCAGCAGCAGCAGCAGCAGCAGCAGCAGCGTTTAGTAGATACAGCAGCGGGAAGATCCTGTGCGTGTATGTATGCGCAAGTGTAGGGGTAAGGTGCGTAAGGCTGTTTAATTACGTGCATTGGCGATTTTCACAAAAAGTGAAGCGAGGACAAGCCTTTCTTGTCGGAATATGGAATGACGAAAGGGGACTGGCAGAAATGTTCAAGCAGCTGTGCAACACTAAAAAAAAAATAACCAAAGCTCTATTTTTGTTCCGCACCCACCGCCCAAAATCCCCACTCCACGCGTATCCACTGTTCATTCATCATGTCCGAAGTGAAGCTGTTTTCATACGAAGAAATCGCAAAGCACAACAAAGTCGAGGACCTCTGGATGGTCATTCACAATAAGGTCTACGACATCACTCGCTTTGTCGATGAGGTGAGCAAATAGACCTTATGAGATGACGCGCAAAAAAAAGGCTTCCGTGTTCTGATCTTATCTACTGGTTTCTCCAACAGCATCCGGGTGGTGAGGAAGTGTTGGTCGATGAGGGTGCAAAGGATGCCACGGGCCCTTTTGAAGACGTTGGTCACTCGTCGGACGCTCGCGAACTTCTCAAGGAGTACTATATCGGCGATGTGGATCCCAGTGTGAGTGACAGTGCTAGCTGCTCTATAACCCAGTTAATAACATCCTCCCTCTAGTCTATGCCTGTGAAGGTCCCTTCAAACACCACAACCACCTCTTCTACCGCCAACGAGCCTCAGGGAAAGTATGTAGTTCTGGCTATTATAATGCATGTCGGGATCGTTGACCTTTCTCTTTTGTAGTGCTCTCCGTATCCTGATTCCCTTGCTTTTGCTTATTGCATTCGCTTATTACCGATTTACTACTTCCGCTTAGAAATAGAAGGAAAACTCCCGGTCATACATAATAAAGAAACGAGAAAAAAACTATATAGAGCTTATTCATGAAGTACGAGGGTGGGATGAAAGGTAGTGGTATACATACGCTAGTTAGAGGAAGAGTGTTAGCATTCCTTACTCGTCTGCCGAGAGCTCACTTAATTCTGGACCATCATCAAAAATATCGAGATCCAGTGCAGCGTCGTCATCGCTCAGCAAAAGAGTGCGTGTCTTGCGCGTGTGCTTAATGTTATCGGCCTAAAAGAAATCAGTCGGGGGAAGTTTACCTTCAAAAGAAAGAAAGGAGATAACCCACCCTCGGTGTCTTTGCTGCGGGAGTCAGTTCGTCAGCATCGGAGGGAACTGTATTCTCGTCATTTTGGTCAGAGAACAGGCTATCAAATGTATAATCGCTGCTGCCCCCGCTGGTACGCAACTGAGGTTGCTGACCAAGCGGACGGCACCCCATCATTCCCGCCCTGCGCTTGCGGATGTTGCTCTCTCGTACGCGATGAAGGATTAACTCTTCCTCTATGGTGTGCTGTTGTTTTTGCTGTTGCTTGCCTTTTGCCATTTGCTCTGATTGCACCACCTGGGCGATCCGCGCACTGAAGTTACGTACGCGCAACGATGGTGGTGCCCGGAATACTCGACTAGCGCTAGGTGACTTGAATCGAGGGCTGGTCATGGCCTTCCGATAGTAGATGTCATCATTGATATCATTCTGAAGACGACGTCGAGGTGTTCGGTTATTATCCGTGTCGGACGGTCCAGCATCAACTGTCAGTTTTGCTTTAGCTTCAGCGGCCTTTATCTCTTCGAGGTACGGTTTGCCATAGATACAGAACTTCTTTCCTGTGGTGGTCTCGAACTCCATGAGAGCTTGTTCGAGGTCTTTTCGTACCTATAAATCACGTGTCAACAAAGAACAACAGCAACAGCGTTAAGATAGTTTCATTATGTGCCCCTTACCCTGGGGAATTCTTTCGCAATTCTCTTTCGGAATCGCTCTTCGCGGAGCAGTCGGCCAGGATCACGACGGCCTTTTCCAAACAGGCGCGCTGGATCATTGGTAGTTTCCTAAGTGGATTTCCAATGATTAGCAAAGATATCATCGAGATAGCCTATGGACGCAAACCATTACCTCGAACTCTTTAATTTCTTCCGTCAGCTTTTTATACTTCTCGACAAGTTCCAGAATGTACTTGCGGTCTTCCACCAAAAACTGAAGCCTGCTTATTTCATTCTCGTGTAACTCGAGTGCAGCCTCGGTCATATCATCTGGAAATGAATAAGCTAATGCTCTCATCCTAGTGTACATGCCGCATACCATTGAAAGCAGGTTTGAATTCTATGCGTTCTTCGCGTGAGAAGTAGAGTTGATCCCAGAGGCGAATCAAATCGTCCCGTGCGCTATGGATGAATTCTTCAACACGTTCGCCTTTGAGCAAGTTCAGCTTCTCCACTTCTTTCTCGCACTGATATAGTCATAGCCATTGTCAAAAAAAAATTCGATGGTTCACCTGCTCAAACATACCTCTTTAATATCGTCATCCTTCAAAGTTTTATACCTCTGGCGGAAACTCTCGCGCTCATGCCGTGGTATTTTGAGTCTTTCCCATAAATGCGTAAGGCGTTGCATAACTTCCTCTTTACGAAATTCGCGTTCTTGGCGGACATCATTCAACTAGAAGGACTTAGCTCTAGCGATACAGACAAATCACATCAATTGCAAATATGTACCTCCATCATCAGTTCATCCACATAGCTCATCCCGTCATCCCTGACAAGGGTAAAATAGAGGGTCTGTTTCTCGGATGCGGTAGTATCGGGATCGTAGAGTTGATAAATATCGTTGTCTCGATCGTTTTGTGGCAAAAGCCCTAATAACATCCATGCATCCACAATTGTCTTTGCACTTGTTTCGAGATATATCACTCGCTTATGCTATGTCATAGGAATCGTGTCAAAGGCGACAAAACGCAAGTCAATGAAGCAGTAGGCATATGCATGCGACGTACATATTCCTCTCGGCACCGCTTAATTTCATCTTCCAATGCTGCCACTGCGAGCGGAGACACGTCTGGATCTTCTTGCACAATCAAATCGCTATCCACAAAGCTCTGGAGGCACTCTCTGAAACGAATTAGCTCCCTTTGAAGTACAAGTACGCCCTCCAGCCGCCGGTCATATTTCTTAAATCCAAAACTGTTTGCTTAGAACAGGTGTCTGTCCTTCGAAAGCTTTGCACCTTTTGAACCAACCTTTTGTACTTTACAGAGCTTCATTTCTAGATCCCGTAACGTGTCATTCAGGGTGGGCTTGCGAACGAAACCATCGTCGACAGCGAATTCACCCATCAAGCGTTTTAATAAGAGAGTACGCTGATGTGTTGCTTGAATGCGTTCTTCCATCTTGTCGCGTTCGAACGTGATTCGATCCAGGTGCTCTTTGGCTGCCTGAATCATTGTTTCGTAGAGCATTTGTCGATCCTGATATTGCTTGTCTGGCTGGGTACCCATCTCATTATGGAGAAGCTGAAGCTCAGCCAGCTTTTCAGTGACAGTTGAAATTAAGTGTTCATTGGACATTTGAAAGGAAGCGCTGCTGTAAATAACGTGAGGAGGGGTGAGCAAAGAGAAGAGGGAGTGACGATAAATTAATTTTTATAGTAACAGCTCCAAGGCCCGTCAAGCAGGACAGGGCAGGCATGGCAGGGCAGGGCAGCTGGCAGTGCGCGCCACAAGAGTGCATAAAAAAAAAGGGTTGCACAAGTCCAAGGAAGGATGAGCGCTTTCTTGCGTACTTTGACTTACCCCATTAACAAACCTTCCCAAAGACCCGTAGCTCCCACACAAACGCGAAAACCTAGCTCAATATGCGAACGAAACAGCATCTTCAATATCTATCTATCGTTCAGTTTTTTCCAACGACAGACACAGCCTTCTGCATGCTCTTTAGCTACAGGTAGTCCCTTTACAGCCACAATTCCGTTAATTCAACGTCCTTGTTAGTTTGGAACTGAAAATGGTTCTGATGCAGCAGTTAATTATTCTCCTTCATCAACAGCTGCCGTGTCATAAGACTGTGCTCTGGCATACCAATGCTAAATACCATGAAAGGCAATTAGCTAGTAAAGAGATTATGGCTCAGGAATTGTTTCATTCCATCGAGGAAATACATGTTGTTCTCGAAGCCCTTTAGTAAAAGGGGTACCCTAGGTCCCAAGGCGCGCAAATCGCTGTGGAGTTATAGCAGTTTCTCAATGCATGATCCCACGGTATCTGGCACTGAGCATGGTGAACAAAGCAAGTTCGAAGGAGTTGGGAACCAGGATACAGGAGGTTGGCTTATAGGCTCTATTCGGAATATCCGACTGTTTGGTGTCATTAAATGATAGCATCAAGTAATCGCTGATGGCATAGTTGACGACCAACCATTCGTAGAAAGGGACACGATAAAAAGCAATGATCCACGGACTTGGTTTGGGGAGCCAAAGATGGTATCATTTGAAAATGAACCTACACGCTCTCAACATGAGTAGGTTTTATTGCTTCCATAGCTGGGCACACGGGTTAATTTGTCCAAGTGAGGAATTTTTTTAAAAAATAAAAAAGATGGGAGCGTCCGTTGCTAGGGAAGAAAGGAGATACACGTTGTCAAGTGTCCGAGTTCTGCGCAAAAGCACGATTCCTAATGTGGACCGTAGCACGAGATTGATGGAGTTTTCCAAACCTTGAAATAACATGAGATCTACGCCCAAATGTCACCGGCAAGAACGGGCTGGTGTATTTATACTTTGCTCAGGTGATTCCAATATGAATAATAACAACATGGAAGTGGTGATAGAAGTGAATGGGCGTGCCTACCACTCCTCTTCTGCCCTCCCCCCCCCATCACCCCTTTTTCCCAATCGAGAAGAAAAGTGGTCTGTTCTGATTGGGGAATGTGCTAATTCCATAAAGGATAGTCGGACATTGGCGGAAGTCAAACAAGTAAAAAGCGATGAAAACCTACGGATCATTGTACTGCACGAAAAATTTGCTCTTTTCAACCTCTTCCATTTGGAAGCAACGCATCGACCCGATTGCCAACTTATGCAATTCCCTGTTTTCCTGGCTCTCTCCAACTTGTTTACTAAAGTAGTTCCTCACGGCGGCAGGGTGTCGTTTGCTATTGCTTTTTGCACCGCTCAATACCCATCGGACACATCGGAAGGGGGCTAATTTCAGCAACTCCTCTTTCTACATCACTTTTTCATACTTCTCAATCCTCTTTTCTCCAAGCGCTCTTCTTTTTATAAGCCCGCACGTTTTCCTCAACTTGACCTGATTGTACCGTATACCCGATAGTCCCTCCAAAACTCCATTGCCCATTCATCCTAATAAGCCATGGTCAGCCAGCACCTTCGTTCTGAATCCCCCCTTGGTCGGATGCTCTCTTTGATCGAGACCCCTGGGTCACCCCTCCGCTTCCTCATTCTTGATTGTCCGACGGAATCCACCCTACCTTTTTACCTGGAGGAATTCAAACGCTTCAACGTCTCAACAGTGGTTCGCTGCTGCCAGCAGACATACAGCGCCGCCCGACTAGACGAGCAAGGTATCCAGGTACTCGATATGCCTTTCAAGGACGGTGGAGTGGTAAGTGTATTTTTTTGGGAGGGGTTACGGTTGCATTTTACACATAACAGCAGGTGATTGATATCTCTGTGCACGAGTTTAGCCACCTCCGACTGTCGTTAGAGATTGGTTGATTCTTATCGATCAGCATCAAACCAAAGCAGTTGCTGCGGCTGCGGCTTCTCTGCCGCCTCCCACAATCGCCGTTCATTGTGTCGCCGGTCTCGGAAGAGCCCCCGTATTAGTTGCCATTGCACTCATCGAACTCGGCATGGAACCTCTTGATGCCGTCGAGTTCGTGAGGAGAAAACGCAGGGGTGCCTTTAATAAGCCGCAGATCGCCTATTTGGTATGTAGTACCACATCGTCATCTGTTTGCGTGCGCGCAAACGTGATGAGGGATATTTATGTATTTATTTTGCTCATCGCTTCTCCCCCCTTTTATTTCTTACAAAATTCCAGGATACATACAAGCGCTCGCTAAAGCCAAAGACTACCGCCAGCAGCGCATCTTCTTTCAAGACATCTCTTGGTAGAATGTTCAGATTCGGCAGTAACAATGCAAACAAGAAGCAAGAGGCTCTGGCGATCCATTGAATATATGGTAGATCTAGTAGCTCCGTGGAGGTTAAAGTTTTGTCCACATCAACAATACATACATTTTTCTATTTGATCTTGGGAAGAAACTCGGAGTTGTGTGTGTATATCATATTGTGCCGCACTAGCCACAGGAATGTAGGAGATCTCATGCTTATGATACATCCGGGACAATAGCTTGCTTTCTATGGAAACATGAGTCCTGTTCTCGTGCATCACCTTCTTCGGATGAACACCGATTATATTTGACCGCAACCCCGCCGAAGCAATGGTTATCCTGGGTGGGTTAGCGGTTGCGGCTGTGCAAACTTATCTTATACTCCTGATATATCTCCATAGGAGTGATAATCACCTTCATACGATGCTGGGCGATGGCTTCGTGACGACCTTCTTTGATCCAGGGGAAGTGTTTCGTCCGGCCAGGCTTTTCTTGTTGTCGGAGCTTCAGAGCTGCATTGACATCGTGCCCAAATGGTGTCGTCCAAGGGCTGACAATAAGAAGTGGGTGGGGGGCAGTTAGGTTATTGGTAGCGCTCCTTGATCGACCAAGTTTCGACTTTCTGTTCAAATGGTCAGAATGGAATACTCTTTGTCGCTTCTTGCTGGACGATATCCGGTCCACAACGAGCGCGGCACTCCCACTTGCAAAAGTATTTCAGATTGGTGTATCTCCAGCTGTAACATGAAGAAAATGCAGCATCAAGCATTGTTTCGTGCATAAGTTCTACATAAGCATGCTCAACCAGTACAGTTCGTTAAACGCGCGAATTCGAACTTTTTGTTCTGAGTTTGGTGCATAGGAATGCCTGTCTCAGCGTCGTATGTAGGGTATATCGTCTTTGTGGTGGATTAGCGACTGCATCTTTGTACTGTCCTTGTCTTTTGGTGTGTTGAGAGAAGGTGGATAATGTCTGACAGTAAGATGTTTTCCTCCAAGCGCTGCTGTTGAATCTACAAGTACTGGCTTACCCGAAATCTGTGGCCATGGTACCCCCATTGGTTCTCCAAATCTGTCATCTTGTTTTGCATTAGATAAAATGTTCTAGAGAGGGCTCGTTGAAAATGAGGACAACGGAGATTGTGATGAACGGAATGGAATGGATAGGTGGACAGTTATGAACAGACCGGAGACAGCGAAGGAATCGGGGTGCCTTTCAGGAAGAGTGGACAACACAGGAGCAATAGATGACTGATTGTCTTTTACTATGCACCGATACTGTCATAAAAGGTACATTGCAAAAAAAGATGCAATCGGCGTCATTTATGGGTAACGCCATTGCAATATGCAACTTGAATAATATGATAACACGCTACTGATGTCTATCATACATCCATTGTATGTAGTGGAATATAACGGCGATAAGGCCCGAGCACGCCCCAAATCTGGTGCCATTTTGTTCTTTCAGCTTTGGCAGGATGGGTCTATATGGATTTTATCCGATAATAAAGAAGTCATGTTATTTTCATGCAACGATCGACTTTAGTGTACTTGACATTTGATAGGTTCATGACGCACACAAGTTTCTGGGGCTGCACACCAGTTCCATTTTCGGTAATCCTCCGATGGCAGAAATCAAGTATAGTCGTATAGAGGGTATGGAAGTATTGGAATATACCCTCAGGCTAGTACTAACCCTGTCTCGCCCGACGATGAAGCTCTCTCCTTACTCTTATGGACATTTCTTCTATTTTAATCGTTTTGGCTTATTACCAAACTAAGATACCCATGGTGACACCTGGTTTCCCTGGGCCTCAAATATAAGGATAGGTGGCCCCGACTTCGGGCCCACTCGAAAGAGACTTAAACCTTCGAGTAAATCACCTGGCCTCTCCTATCTCACCAGTTTCTATTGGTTAAGGTCAACCGTTGCTTGACACATTGTAAACCTTTTTCTGGCCATCGCAGATATCTTCTCCAATTATCCCATGTCAGACACGAACACTATTGATAATCTTGTCCAGGAATGGCTCCGGGTCGACAAGGTAGAGCTCCGCACGATGTTCGAGGTTCTGAAAAAGCTCAACAGGATATGGTATTGTCCCTGTTAGAATGAAGAGACGCGTAAGGAAATACTGCAGTTGCACGAATCAAAGGATTACACCGAACTCCAAAAGCGTCTCGGTTCTCGTATTGAGTTTGGCACGGCAGGTAAGTCAGTAATTAGCATGGTGGTATTTTTTACTAGGACACTCACGTTGGAAATTGTATCAAGGGCTACGAGCGAAAATGGAAGCCGGATTCTCGAGAATGAACGATCTTACTGTACTTCAAGCCTCCCAGGTATGAAATGGCGATGGGAAGCAGTTTTACTCTATGTGAACAGAGTAGCGAATCCGCCCGATGTTCCAAATTTGTAGGGTCTAGCGAAATATCTCCTGGAAACGGTTGATGATGCCAAGGCAAAGGGTGTCGTTGTTGGCCATGACCATCGCCACCATTCCATTGATTTTGCGAAGCTGACCGCTTCGGCGTTCCTTACCCTTGGGTTCCGTGTCTGGTATTATCGTGATTACGTACATACACCGATGGTGGTAAGTAGGAGGGAGTGGTGTGAAATTTGAGGAGCGTTCTGAGACATGCTTTATCCTATTTCAGCCCTACACTGTGAAAAAGTGCAAGGCAGCAGCGGGTGTCATGATAACTGCTTCCCACGTAAGCTTCGTCAATCTTTTATACACAAAAAAAAGCTAAATTTTTCTATCTCTTTGCATTACAGAACCCTAAGCAGGACAATGGATATAAAGTGTAAAGATCGGGCTGATATATGAATGCGGACGAATACTAAAGATGAGCGATACAGATACTGGGAAAATGCATGCCAAATCATCCCCCCGCATGACTCGGGTATTGCCGCTAGCATCTTAAACAATCTCGATCCTTGGGCATGGGACTACGATCTTGTTGATTCAAGTGAACTTTGCTGTGAGCCTGAAGGAGTAATTGACAGTTACTTCGAAGAAGTTGCTGCTTTATCCCGATACAGGTAACGCTTGGAAGCTATATATATATATATATATATATATATGAGGATAGTCGATTGAGTTAACCTTTGCAAATGGAAGGAAGGACAATGAGGAAACGCCTCTCAAATTTGTTTACACCGCCATGCATGGAGTCGGCACTCCTTTCGCTAAGCGCGCGTTCCAGTCTTTCCACCTACCCGCCTTCATTGGAGTGGAGAAGCAGATCATGCCCGATCCTGATTTCTCAACCGTCGAGTTTCCCAATCCAGAAGAGGGCAAGGGTTCTTTGGTACAGTTCATTTCTCCACGGGGGGGGAAGGAGAGACTATATGATTATGGCTGATTTGCGGATGCGCCGATAGAAATTGGCCATTGAGACAGCCGAAGAGGAAAACGCGAACCTCATCCTTGCAAACGACCCAGATGCAGATCGACTGGCTATCGCGGAAAAAGTCAAGTAATGTGAATCATATATTGCGTCTGTGATTTACGGATCTAACGTCACTTTTATAGCGGTGAATGGAAGCTCTTTACGGGTAACCAAATTGGTGCCATACTGGGCGCTGCCAATTTTGAAAGGGCCCGAGCAGCGGGTATTCCGACAGGTATGAATTTTAGTCATGTATGGATGTCACTTTTACAGAGAAAAAAAGACTGATTCGATACAAAAAAAAAAGAGAAAATTGCCATGGTTGCGAGTACAGTGTCCTCTAAATTTCTGGCACGAATGGCAGAAGTTGAGGGCTTCAGATTTGAGGAGGCGCTAACAGGCTTCAAGTGGATCGGCAATAAGGCCATGGACCTCGAGAATGAGGGCTATCACGTCGTCTTTGCTTTCGAGGAAGCCATCGGATTCACAGTGGGAGATATCGTCAAAGATAAAGATGGCGTCAGCGCCTTGGCTGTATTCTCAGAATGGGCTGTCCAGCTTCAAAAGCGCAATATGACCGTATTCCAGTTCCTAGAATCTCTCTATGCAAAATATGGCTATTTTGTGTCGGATAATTCGTATTTTATATGCGATGACAAAAAAGTGATTGGTGATATCTTCAAGAGGATCCGCAACTTCGATGCACAGGTGAGAGAGGGTTACTCTCAAATCGATACTTGATAAAACCTCCTACTAAACGAAGAGCGTAGCCAAGCGAGAATGAGTATTCATATCCAGCAACGATCGGTGGTCATAAGGTGATTGGCGTCCGCGATTTGACAGTAGGCTATGACTCTACTACCGAGGACCACAAGCCAACCCTGCCTGTGTCATCCTCTTCGGAGATGATTACATTCCGTTTAGACAATAACACAGTGTTTACGATCCGAACGAGGTGAGCATTTCATATAATCAAATGCGCAGCGACCTCGTAAACTAACTGCTCCCGATAGTGGTACAGAACCCAAAATCAAGTATTATTCCGAGCTGCGCGGTCCATCTGAAGCTGAAGCAAAAGCAGAATTGGAGGGTGTGGTGCAGGCTATTGGTGATGAGCTCATAGAATATCAGAAGCACGGACTCCAGTGGCGCCGAGGCTAATTTTTGAATGCCTCATTTAACTGAGGTTACTCATTTTGTTTCCATGACCGTGATAGTTTTTGGTGTTCATAGAAGTCGTAATGAAATAAGCTCGGTAATTTGGGTTGACCAGGCAACTTAAATTAAAGCTCTTCGGTAATGAGGACAAACAAAAATTTATGTTCACAGTTCACTAGCTGCCCTCCTCAGTTCGCGCTCCCATTCTTCCATATCATCCTCCGCAACTAATTGTTTCGTATTAGCGGGGGCTGGAATAGAAGCAGAGGCAGTCGGCGTGGTAGAGAGTGTTTTGGTTATCCCACTTTCTTTTTCTGTAAGTCGCTTCTTTTCGACCTGTTTCTCCTGTTTACCACCGTTGCCATCGTCAGTGTTGTCATCATCGCTTTCGGGAAAGTCGAACAATACATCGTTGCGCTTCTGATATATGATGAATAGCTTGCTCACTTCTCTCTCTCTCTCTCTCTCTCTCTCTCTCTCTCTCTCTCTCTCTCTCTCTCTCTCTCTCTCTCTCTCTCTCTCTCTCTCTCTTTCTTTTGTGCCCTCAACGCAATACCTTCTCTTCTTCGTCCTTAATAACATTTGGATCGATATCTGGGGTATTTAATGCGGCCTGCTTCTCCAATGTCACCCGGTAAAAGTAGTTCCTCCAAAACGTTGACTCCTGGACGCTGTCAAACCAATCAGTAAGGTGGACTTCCTAATTTAAGATGCGCCATTCTCTGTAGATGACTTACTACTGTGGTACGAGGGTAAAGCGCATATGAGCTAGGTTCGGATCATGTTTCAATGCTGCAGCGGCAGACTGACTATAAGCCTTCATATCGAACTGAAACTGCGTGTCGTCGGGAGGTGGTATTGTGAAATTGCGCTGATCCTACTCGTATTATTAGAATTAGCTGGGCCAACGAATGTTGTTTTACATGGAGGAAATATAACCTGCCTTGGACAGTGCAAGTACTCGCTCTTTTATCAGTTTTTCATAAGCACCGTAGCCTTCCCATGGCGCGACTAGATCTTTTGACAAAGAGGAGAGAGAGAGAGAGAGAGAGTGTGTGTGTGTGTGTGTCAAAATGCTAATCTCGCATGGTACTCGTTTATTTTTTCTCGTACCTATCTTCGCGTTCCGCGACCGGTTGTCTTCGTTTGCCTTGAGAAAGTGCTCACGTTCAGCTTCAAAAGCATTCGGTAAATTGACGATATTGGCTGGCAGCTGACGTGCTTTTTGCTGGAGCGTCAATGACAAGTCGCCAAATCGCTTGAGAGTACCAGGGATGCCTTCCTCAGTTCCTTTTTGAAGAGATGATGACCATGAGGTAAAGGTGGATGAAATGCTGCCGAGAAAAGAGTTTGATTGCGTCTCTTACAAAGACCCATAGGATCAAAGTCAATAGATAGTCGTGGAGTCAACTGCTGTTTTCTACCTTTAGAAGTCATGAGCGAGGGGGTGAGATATTTGTAGAGGAGGTAAAAGAAGAGAGCACGAGGGCCTGGTGTTGACTCCATACCCCGACTGTTCAACAATACTTATTGCAGCATGGTTGAACAATGCAAACCTACGGGGTCCCCCCGGGCGATTGGGGTTGGGGAGCTGGAAGGCAAGTATCACCGGCCAGATGTGCAATGGAAGTAAACTTCTAGACGAAAACTGAAGCTCTTGCGTTGATGGTTATTATTTATTTTGAGCGATAATATCATGGAAGACAATCTTCGATCGGCTGTTTTAATTTGCCTGGAAAGGTAGTTAGCGCCAAGACGAGGAACCCTCCTTAGCAGCACCTCTTTTCAAATCTTTCCTAATCCCCACCATGATGCTATTACTTTTTATTTTCGTTCTCATTATTCTTCGTGAGTCGCTGTTTTCGCAATAGGTTGTTTAGCACCTGCATGTACTGAATCTTTTTCAAAAGTATGCTTCCTGTTCAGAAAGCAGATTTTCAACCTTGCCAACCGAGGTGCTGACCAAATGAACCGATTAGTCGGCTACCATATTCTCCCAACTACTGTCGGCTCATTTGAAGACGACATTGAAGATGGATTGACCAGCTCACAATTTGATTTGGAAGCAAATATTGACCAAAATGATAATCGTGCCGGACTCAAGGACAAGGAGGAAATTCTGAAGATCATGAAAAAGCAAAAGGTATCGTTCGACGAAGCCCGACTCATTCGTCAACAGCGCCTTTTGAAAAAGAACGTAAGTGGTATTTGGTTTGAGCGCTCCATCAGCTCATAGGAGGTTGAATCATAGAACATCGATCCTGTTACTGGCCTTCCACTCGACCCAAGACTGGTTACCTTTGATTCCCCTTCCTCCTCCTCATCTTGAAACCTGGAGTACAGCGGTGTAAAGCCCTCCCCCTTAAAGCACTATTAATATTAAACTACACAGCCAATTTCGACTGGTAGCTATATCGGGATATTTAATCCACCACTGAGCGTTCCAGCAATATCTTCATCTTTGTGCGACAGACAGCTTGCAAATCTTTCTGGCAGTAGGAAACATCGTTTGGAAAAGATATTAAGTATTTTATTTTCTGGTGACTATAGTCTCTCAACCAATCGATGTGAAATCCTTGCAAATACAGTACAAGATCAAAAATGTAGCATAAATTTATACGAAATTGTTGTATCAACAGGTAAAAAGATTTCGTTGTCAACATAAAATATCTCCTTTACAATCGGGCTCAAGTCCGGCGTATCCAGGTGTGCACATGGCGCTAACCATGGCGGAAAATTGGTGATGCGTCAGAACCAGCTGTAGGAGCAAGAACAGGCAACGATAGAGGTACAATGACGGGCACGGAACCGGCGAAAGGCGGGGGGCATCGGCAATTTACATCGGGTGAGCGCGGGGGAAAAGAAGACGTTAAGCGAAAAATTGAAAGCACCTGGGGTGGAGGCAACGCCGCAGCGGCGGCAGAGACAGGCACAGAGACAAAGCGACGCGAGCTGCAAAAAGAAACAGAGGGGAAGGCAATGCCCGAAAGGCAGACAAATCGCGGCCCCACCGGATGATGTGATTCCGATTTAGCCTCTCTTCTATGACTTATCAAGTACGGGTACGATTGGTCAATCTACAAAGGACAGAAGGTATTAGCTTCGATATAAAGATTCATCGATTTTCGCTGTGGATGCGACGTTTGCTTTGTCAGCGCGCGTAAAGGTTTCTGGGCAAACACGACTTCTATCTTTGTGATCTTGCAACTTCAGAGCTGTTAGGGCACACCTTTTAATTTTGAAAAACAGCTAATCACGCCTCCCTTTGATGGATGTATCCACGACCGTGTATGTATAGAAATGTTTTCCCTTCGTCATAAGATAGCATTTTTCAAATACGATGAAATAGCCGCGGAAACACTTGGATCTACTTCAGACTTAAGGCACGCTTGCTTTGCTCGAAATAGCGATTAATCGACCGAAACCAAGTATTCAACAGAAAATGATGGACTCTCTGCAGCATTCATACTGATTTTATGTCTATAAATACATCCAAAGCGAAAAAACGGCTGATGAATATTCGATTGAGTATGTTGAGCACAAGCAAGAAATGTGCCAGGTATGTCTGGTATACAAAATACGAAGGGGTTGATCTTGAATTCGCTTTTAAAGATCGTTTCGGGCATAAATAGATGCGCTGTAACCCGTCTCTGACAGCTTCTTGGGATCTTCTTATCGACTGTATCGAGACCTCTTTATTCATAACCTACTCAAAACACTTGTGGACACTTGGCGGCGGGGGTGGAATACTAGGTCGTCATAGCTCCAGCACAAATTTATCGGGTTTTTTTGTCCTGTAAGGTGATGAAGAAACAACCAGGCAATGGCTGGCATTGTGTGTGTATATAGAGCGATGATAGATAAGCCGTTGAAGGTCCAACATATTTCTTAGTGACAAAGATGGAACTTAGCGGAACGGACCGCATGGAGGTGGACAGGGGCAAAAAACATTAAGGCCAATAATGAGGTCATGTGCAACAATATCCGGAAAGCGGATGACCAGTTAGTGCGCTGTAGCAAAATAAACACCAGAGCACAGTAGTCTGTCAAGTGACAGCTGTGGACGTCCTCAAAGTGATAATAATATCTTCCCAGGGATGATGACCTTTTTCCACGCAAGAAGCGGCACTAGCGATTGCGAGTATTTCGGGTCTTACAGATTTGAAACGTATTGCAGATCCGCGGCTATGGCAACGAACAAAATTGTTTATGCGGCGGAGTAGTCACGCTGCATGGGCGTGGATGTTTCACTAGAAAATGATTCGTCTCGTTCTATTTCGCCGTTTCTTTTTTAAAAACTCCAAAAAATAAGGGCAAGAATGAAGTGTTCTCACTTACCCCTATTATTATTGCTCTTCTGCCTCGGAGCAAATGCTTTAGATACTAGTCACCAAAACCAACTCGTTTTGAAGAAGGCCAGTGGGCCGATATGCAATCGTATGTATCTGTTCATTCCAAAAACAAATAGGGAAAGGATCCTCACGTCTTCTCAAGAAACCGTTTTGTCTTGCCATTGGGAAGAGCCTGTAGACGCCTGCTGTTCTCCAAAGTACGGTCTAGTTGTACTAGCCCTACAATGGATCCCCGGCTTTGGCCCTCCTGATGAGTTCACCATACACGGTGTGTGTCATATATTGCAAGATATGCATCGCGTCTAACCGCGTTATCTTTAGGGCTTTGGCCGGACACTTGGTAAAATACTGATGGAGTGCCTGTCGTGGTTAGAAAAAAAAGGGGAGCTGTGCTGATTGTTTATCACTTCTCAGCTCTGGAGGCCGCGCGCCGTCTCGAGGCTGCGATCGAACTCGATCAAGTAATAATGTTGGCAATATCATCAAGAACGCAAACGCGAATCTTTATCGCCGCTTACGTGAGCTTTGGCCGAGCTACAAGGGAGATAACAATTGGTGAGTTGGATCAATTGATGAGGAAAGAAAGAGGGAGTAACCGTTCGCCTTAGGTTCTGGTCACATGAATGGACCAAACATGGTACATGCGTAAGCACGCTACGGCCGACATGCTATGGTGATTCATATAGGAAATACCAGGACGTTGAAGAGTATTTTGAAGTAAGCCGTTTTGCTTGTCAATCGCAAAACATGGGAATGAGAGCAAGTGCGGGATTGGATAATAAGACTCTAAACCATCTTTTAGCAAGTCCTTGACCTTCATTACCAATACGATATCTATGGCGTCCTCAAGTGAGACTTTTTGATCTGTTTCGATTATCCAATGTTCACTGGTCTGATTAATATATATATTATACCAAAGTGTTGGTGGCGTGTCTCCAGGGCGTATATATAGCGCCAATACTATACACGATACGCTTGAACAATTCTACAAGGCAAAAGTCATGCTTACCTGCGACCGCCAAGGCCAGCTCCGTGAGGTGTCACTCTATTTTTACGTTAAAGGCCGCAATGGTTATCAAATCACCAATGCATTGAGCCGTGGAAATTGCCGTGGACCTGTGTGGTTCCCTAGAAAAGACTCTCTGTCTCCGCCCAGGTGATGGGTCATTGGCTCGATTGTTCATATAGAATTGACTTTATTACTAAAGAATGACCCATTCCCTACTTATCTTTCGCTGATATAGTTGATCATTTGGGTACACAATATTTGTGAGTCAGAATTCCAGGTAGCACGATAACCATGAGAAGCAAACTGAAAAGCAAGGGGAAACACATGCTGCCTCCTTTTCACCCACATGAGTGAGCTAAATGAAAGCGTTAAAGTTCTCACCTGAGCCGTTCATGGTATCATATGCTATGCAGTATCGTTAAAAGCTGGATAGTTCTGGGCTGTGTACGTGGTTAAGGTAAGCCGTAACATGTGTTTTATTTGCATTAGATTGCTGCTTCTAGCAGCTGTGGAGTTCATTTTCTTTGGAGGACTCCTTCATCAGAAACATACGTCTATCATCTTCTAATAGAATAAGTCCTTCATTGTTCGTAGAAAAGATCGTCAGATTGGCTTCAAATATGAGCGATATAGTCATGAATGTTGGGTTTGGAAATCCTCGATAATATGCGCAAAATGTAATGATTCTGGACCGCCGATAATCCCTGGGTAGTCCAGGGTATACAATGGCATCTTGTCATGATAAATAAGAGCATCTTGATCCTCTTACGGTATACCATCCAAGACTTTTAGCAGCTGCTTCACTCTATCACTGACATCGATACCGCCATGATGGTTGTGGCAAACAATGATAGTCACGAGTTATTACGATATATCGACGAGGTTAATGTGTTTAACACTTGTCATGCTATGATTCTCAATTTGCACCTGAGGAATGGTTACATATCACAAAAAGTGAAGGCATTTACACATCACGACTCCATGTACTGTTTACTGGTGGGCACAACCTACAATAGGCGATCAACCTACAATAGACGATCTCATCGATATCACCGATACCCTCTTATTTCGGACCTTGTATCTGTACCATAAGGGTGAACGTGGGGACCGTCGTGGCCTGGTTTTCCCAATGCATACTGCAGAGGCGCCAATGAGACAACGCTTATCATTTAAAGGAAACTCGGTAGGAATGCACCAGAAGTGAACTTGCTGGTACTTACCTTATATATATAGGCAAGGGTTGAAAAAGCGACACTCTTCGCAGGTTTTGATTCTTTTTCTGGTCTTTTTTTTCTTTACAGTCGATGAGATGCACCTTCTTTGACATAAAGGCGGTCACCAAATTCGGAATATCCTTTGCAATAAATATTGATGTGACGGAGTCCTTGGCTTGAGGGGAGAGTATCGCAGTTAATGTTGTTAAGTCGTTTTTCTTCACGTTTTACAGACGACATGGGATCAATTGCTTTGGCATTGATAATTACCATCGGAAAACGAATAACAGTTTGCGGTCATGTGTTCCTTACAGCAAGGCAATGCGCCAAAAAAAATATTTCGCTAAGGTGAACCGTCCAATTGGCATAAATATTCGCCGTGAACCAGAAAATGATGAGCAACACTGGGCCCAGGAGGATGAATAAGTACCTTATTCCTAGGAATAAGAATTTCAGGATGGTGAGTGACCAGCACCCCCACGTTCCCAAAGTAGGTGACACGAATAATGGTTCATGCTAGGTATGTCTGCGTTGCACACTCCTATATTTAAATTGTTAATGTTTATTTTCCACATAGCTATGTCTGATGAACATAATTGCTCTATGAAAGCTAAGTTAATGTGTAAAAACAAGGTTGGGAAAATGCAGCAGTAAAATGTTTCCCTAAAATGAACATGGATGCAGTATAATCATTGCATTGGCCAAGCAGTGAATGCAAAATAAATGATAATTAGTGGTCATATTTATACCCAAGATTTTACGTAACTTTCTTCCATACTATAGACCTTATCTTGGGCCAACAAAACTCAATGCGTTTATAGTGTGTTTTCTCTTAAGATGTTGGTCCATAAGATCGCAAGTACTGGAACATGAAGAGATCGAAGTAGTTCATCGTGCAGACTTTTGAATTCTCCATATGTTCACTTCGTCAATCACCCCAATATCTATGTGGTATAAATGATGGATCGCTTTATCTTGACAAAAAGCATCCTCTTCTTTTTGACAGTATTTTGTGGCATTTCTCGGCATAATGAAATGTTGGACAGCTTAGTAAAACATATAGCGAAATCATAGACTGCCTACAACCTTATAATCTTAAGTAGTTGTCGGCCAGTGTTACCGATCTAGGTTGACATACATGCGTATTTATTTTTCGCACTGTGACATTTTTAACGACTGTATAGAAAATTATCAGGAACACTTTATATATTACATACTGGAGATAAAGTGCTATAATGACTGTACACTAAGTGCATCTATTAAGCGATATATATCAAGGAAGTTGCGCTGGGTGGGCAACCCACCGTTCGGATAACCAATATGGTTTCCCGTGTACATTGTCTTTGATCATCCGAGCATAAAGGGCTGCCGTGAGTATATTTTGGCGCTTACACTGTAGCCAGTAGCAACGACATTATCGTTATCGTATAGCAGATCAGATCAGTGGCCAATTGTAATACTTTTGATATTGTAGAGTGATATTCCTTATTCATAAGACTATTTGTGCTATATATATATATTGCAATTGACGATTCTATGAACGGGTGGAAGATGACAGTAAAAGAGCTTCTAGCGAAGGCCATTGTCAAAGGAAGGAAAAGAAAAAGGTTCAAGAAGGAGCCAAGAAAAGCTGTTACACACAGTCACATGACTACGACAATATCGCAATTCCAGGAAAAAATGAACCCGTTCTAAGCGTATTTCTTTTGGAGAAGCTGGGCGTCGATCCCAGTACCTCTCGCATGCTAAGCGAGCGCTCTACCATTTGAGCTACATCCCCATCTTGTGATTTGTCGTGGACGAACGGAGTTTTGGCTCCAGGACTGCCAAATCAAGGCAAAGATTCAAGCCCAGGAATCCCGGTCGACCCAAGCTCTCAATTCGAAGCACGTGATCCCAGACATCCCTCTTGTCACGTGCCTTTCGGAAGCTAAAATGCCATGGCGCTTCCTGGCATCTTCTGGAACTTGCTCCACGATCAGTAGCTTTTGCTAGTATCTTCTTTAGACATTAGTATAAATATCAGCTGTATCCTTTACTACAATAAAGAACAGTCAATCTATCTACTCTTATTCTTGTATTCCGCTTCCTCCTGAAATCAAGGCTTCCTCGGCGCATATCCTCTTGTTTACTGCTAGTTTGAGTACTCTTTGGGCTGGATAAAGATATTATTACAAAAGCGGAAAGAGACAAGACAACTAGGAAACAAGAAAACCGACAACTGGTAGCTGATGCTCATTCGTTCCCACTGAATACAAGATCAAGATTGGATACGACTTTATTTTGCTTAACAAGAACTGCTACCCGACAACTGACTTACCATGGACACCGATAACAGTCTTACCTTCGAGCAACAAGCTCTGATGACGGTAATGCAGTCACTGCAACAACTACTGCAACGACAACAGCAAGTCCCACAGGAAGACGAGTTCATGCATGGTACTGGACAAGAAGACAATCGGACTCTTTTGCAAGCGCTCCGACCTGTCAAACCTGACACTTTCTCCGGTGAACGTAATTCGCGCAAGGTCGATGCTTGGTTGTACACTATCGAAAAGTATTGCGAATTGGTGCAAATGCGCCATGATCATCAACGCGTGTTGTTTGCTGTGGCTCTACTTCGAGATGGTGCTATTACTTGGTGGCGTCAATTAGAGTCCGACACAAATGTGGCGACCCCCCAAACATGGCAACAATTTTGCGATGCATTCCGTACAGAATTCAAGCCCGAAAATGCCGAACAAATTGCTCGACAAAAGCTTCAAGAGTTACAGCAGCGTGGCTCGGTGTCTTCTTACGTCCGTGCCTTCCGGGATATCATGCTCGAACTACCTAATATGGATGTCAAGGATGCTCTGTTTGTTTTCACCAACGGTCTAAAATATCAAGTCAAGCTGCATGTGCTGATCCACAAACCGGATACTCTCCACAAGGCGTACGAACTGGCTGAATCATACGAAAGTGCTCAACGAGTGGCTCGCGGTCTACACAATTCTCGTCCTGCTTTTGGTTTTGGCCATCATGGCGCTACTCGTAACACATACACTACCTCTGAGCCAACACCTATGGAATTGGATGCTCTCTCCCCGGCACAATCAAATCGTTCACGTATTCGCTGTTTCCGTTGCGGTCGAATGGGTCATTATCGTCGTGAGTGTCGACAACCAAGAAGCAACAACGATGACCAAACACAAGCACAATCATCAAGCCAGGATTTTGGCAACGCACGTGCGTAAGCAAGGGGAAACGTACGTGCAGCCATGAACTTCCCCTTAAGAAGAAGCAAAACCGGTCGCTGGAGGATCAGGGAATTGTTCACAAGGGTCCACAAGAAAAGGATTCTCCAGTGGGGTTGGCCAATGTTATCCACCAAGGCAAGGAAAGTTCTGTAGCGTCTGATACTAATGTTGAGGGCATGCAGGTTACTCCAAGTGATGGATTGGTGGACGCAGCTGTGGGTGGCCAACGCAGTGATGATGCTGTTCAAAATGCTCACACTGAGGAGAAAGAGCTGCGAGAAGATTGCTGTCACTTGGAAGAGTTGAACACTTGCACGGGTGAATCGTTACCATTGTATGGTGGCATGACAAGGAAAAAGCGTATTTTGGCTCTGATCGATACAGGTGCAAGTGCAAGTTATGTTTCATCAAGGTTTTGCAAGGACTTGGATAAAATTGATATTGTGGCGCGCGATGTTGAAACTGCTGGCGGACACAGACTGAAGATCTCCAAGAAGGTGGCGTTCCCATTCTCACTATCCGGTTGTGATATGAAGGTCGATGCATATGTGCTAGACACCAAATTTGACGTAATCCTTGGAAGGAATTGGCTGGCAGAATACACACCAAAGGCAGACTGGAAAACTGATGTCTGGAATATCGTCTTGAATGGCAAGAAGTACAAGCTGGAACCAGAACGGTACTTGGGCGAATCTGGTGTGCGTTACTTGTTGACCCATCGACAAGTTGGTAAAGCCGTGCGCAAGAACAAAGTCGAAGCCGTATACATGTTACATTTGTTGGAGAATGAAATCAAGTCCAAGGATATCCCACCTACCTTACAAGCATTGGTGGATGAATACAGCGACGTTTTTCGTGCCGAATTACCTGGATTGCCACCTGAGAGGGAACTGGAACATGTGATCGACACTGGAGATGCAAAACCTATATCAAGACCGCCTTTCAAGATGTCTCCTTTGGAATTAGATGAACTACGCCGCCAATTGGATGAGTTGTTGAAACTTGGCCTGATCAAGCCTAGTGTATCACCTTGGGGAGCCCCAGTACTCTTTGTCAAGAAGAAAGATGGCAGTATGAGAATGTGCATTGACTATCGTGCATTGAACAAGGTGACGATTCGGAATCAACATCCACTACCAAGAATCGATGAATGCCTTGAACGACTACAAGGTGCCTTGTACTTCACCAGTTTAGATCTCAAGTCGGGATATCACCAAATTCGGATCAAGGATGAAGATGTCCCTAAAACGGCTTTCAACACCCGCTATGGTCAATTCTCATTTTTGGTACTGCCTTTCGGATTGTGTAATGCTCCGCCTACCTTTCAAAGCCTGATGAATCGAGTACTCGGTGACTATATCGACCGTTTTGCGCTGGTGTATCTCGACGACATATTGATTTTCAGCAAGTCAGAAGAAGAACATGTCAAGCATGTCAAGATGGTACTGGATCGACTACGGGAAGCCAGGTTGTATGCCAATATGTCAAAGTGCGAGTTTGGTAAGACGGAAGTTGAGTTCTTGGGATTCCGTGTTTCAGCCAAAGGGATCAAACCGGCAGAGGGAAAGCTTAAAGCTATTCAAGATTGGGAGCCACCTACCAATGTCCAAGAGGTCCGGCAATTTATTGGACTAGCTCAACATTACCGGCGTTTCATCCCATCTTTTGCGAGCATTGCGACACCCCTTACCGACTTGACCAAAGGCTCTGGACCCAAGAAGAGACCTATCGTATGGACTGACGGATGCCAAGCAAGTTTCGATCTGATCAAGGAAAAGTTGACTACTGCTCCTGTGCTGCAAGCTCCCGACCCTAGCAAGCCCTATCGTGTCGAATGTGATGCATCAGATGTCGGCGTTGGTGCTGTATTATTACAGCCCGATGACACTGGTGTATGGCATCCTCTAGCGTACGAATCCCGCAAGTTGTCCCCTCAAGAAAGAAACTATCCGGCACAAGAACGCGAACTGTTGTCTATATTGCATGCATTAAGGACGTGGCGATGTTTTCTGGAAGGACGTCAATATGAGATCTATACCGATCATAATTCTCTGAAGTACTTGCGGTCCCAAGCCAAAATCACACCTAGACTTGCACGCTGGATGAATGAACTGGAACTCTTCGACCCTGAAATCCTGTACAAGCCTGGGAAGGAAAACGGTGTTCCTGATGCCCTTTCAAGAAAAGCATACGATGCCCCACCCAATGATACGTCATTAGAACCCCAATTCCTTTATGCAAGCATGAATGTATTACCGGAATCTCATCGTCAAGACTGGCCATTGTATTATGTCTCTCGCCCTGCTGATTTGCCCAAGGAAGTAACTGCTTTCCTGGACCAAGAGCAAGAACACTTCGTGGTGCGTGATGGTAAAGTATATCGCAAGATCAAGCTGAAGTCCGGTGACGGTGATCCTCTTATCAAGGAAGTTCGTTATCTACCATTTGCTCTTCGTGCTGATAAAGTCAAGACATTTCACGATGGATTTGGACACGCCGGCAAGACTACTGTATTCGACTTGATGCATCTTCGTTATTGGTGGCCCACTATGCGTGCTGACATCCGTGATTGGTTGTCTACCTGTCCTGCTTGTCAAATGAATAGTAGACGCGATCGTGCTCATCATGATGTCATGCACCCCTTGGATGTCCCTGCGGCTTTCTCAAGATGGCACCTCGACTTCATTGGCGAACTGCCGAAGACTGTTCGTGGAAACCGGTGGATCCTAGTTGCTGTGGATTACATGACCAACTATCCAATTGCAAGAGCTGTTCCTGTTGCGTCTGGTAAAGCTGTAGCTGACTTCTTGTACGAAGAGATTGTGATGCGTTTTGGCTGTCCCAAGGAAATCCTCACTGATCGCGTGCAAACTTTATGAGCAAAGTGTTATCCCATTATACAACGCGCATCGGTACTACCCACAAGTTTACATCTGCTTTTCACCCGAGAACCAATGGCAAGTGCGAACGTTTGAATGGTACTTGAAGTCCATGTTGCGCAAGTATGTAAATGGCGCCCTTCATCTTTGGGATGATTACTTGGATGCTGCTTTATTTGCTTGCCGTGTCCGAACACATGCCACTACTGGATACAGCCCCTTTTACCTTACCTATGGAAGAGACCCAATACTGCCAGGTGACCCCCTTCGCCCATACATCTCGGAAGAAGCTCTCAAGGACCCTCGAGTTGTGGCAGAATTGACTGCTCAAGAATTGGAAAAGGTGAACCACGCTCGTGCTGCTGCTACGGCAAGAATGCAGGCTGTTGGACAAAAGGACAAGGAACGATGGGACAAGGCGTTAAACATTGTTGACTTTGATGTCGGTGACTATGTCAAGTGAGGTGGATGGATTAGAGAGAATGAAAAAAGACAACTATAAAAGTATCTTTGAGGTTGATGTTTATTCCTGAAAATAAAATAACTCTCTTTTATAATAATTCTATTAGAACGGCGATGTAAGTGCTTAATCCTGTTAGGACGTATCGGATGAGAGCATTCTCTTTTCATTGTCCTCTTCAAGACCAGTGATGGATCCTGGGTAGAGGAAGTACCTTTGATAGGTGCGATTGTCCTGTCACGCAAGCGGATATGAAAATATCGGTCCCTGAACATCAATGTGTTAAATTCATCATTGTCTTAGTTTCAGGATATCGGCGATAGTGATGTGAAACCGGCTAAGTTCTCTAACACGGATCAATGTTCACCACATTACCCCCTTCCAGGTTGAACATAACGCTTAATGGAGGTGTGCCGTTTGATTGCGCTTGCTACGTCTTAGGATATAGCCATTGCGTTCTGTGGTGTCAGTACCTGAATGTCTACGCTTTCGCTGTGGAGCTTGTTGAGTCATGTTTTTTGGTGTGGGTGTTGTACCCTTTACCTTCTTTGGTGTTGGTGTAGTACCTGTTACCTTTGAATGAGCCTGTGGGCCTAGGCTCCGTATCCTGTCCCAGTATTTTGCGATTGGCTCTGGACTATTGAAGGACGCATGCGGTTCCCATGTATCGTCTTCTGGTCCATAGCCTTCCCATCGAACCCGATATAGGTACCTTCCGGGTGACAACTCTTTATGGTCTACAATCGCTCGGACTGTATAGTATTTACCATTCTTTTCATATACCTCTTCGATGCTGATCAGTTCATCTTGAGATACAAGTTTGAGTTGCGAGGGTGCAAAATTTCTGGTTGCGAGGAGTCCCTGTTCGTCTCTGAGGACATAGGAACCACCTTTGGTTTCCCTGACGACAGTGTATGGTCCTTCATATCGAGGATCCGTTTTTCTACTGCGTACTTCATCTTTGACCATGACCGTGCTACCAGGAGGATATTTAATGATCCTGTATTTGGTATCATGTTTACCTTTCTTAACATCTGATAGAGCTTTTGCCCGTTCTGCTATGGCCGGAAAGATGGTGTCAGACATTTTATCAATGCGGTCCATCAGCTCCTTTTCTGTTAAGGGCCGTGGTATCTCGTCATTGCTATAATCTCTGAAGCCATTCATTGTGCGGTTGAACATTAGGGCGAATGGTGTGGAACCATGTCTACTGGCGACTTTGTTGTTGATGGCGAGCTGTGTACTTTTGACGTACAAGTCCCAATCATGTCGTGCGCCATTGAGGCTCTTGCGTATGACGTTGACCGATGTTTGTACATATCGTTCTGCCAAGCCATTTGCGCGTGGATGATAAGGTGTTGTTAACCGATGGTCAAAACCGGTGGACTGGCTAAGTTGCTTCATCAAATGATTGACAAATTCTGTGCCGTTATCCGATTGTAGATAGCGTGGAAAACCGTAATCGCAAAAGGTGTTTATGACTGCTTGTACTACTGTGTCTGAAGACTTGTCAGGAAGTGCATGTAGTACACAAAAGCGTGTGCAAACATCGACCATAACTAAGAGATAGTTGTGCCCTCGTGCGCTTGTTCCAAAGCCGCTGGCAAGGTCGATTGCCCAGTGATCACCAGGGTAGAAGGCGTGAATAGGGCGCATAGGATGATACCCTGTTTTCGTCACGTTGAAGCGTTGGCATTGTGGACATTGTTTAACGTGTTCAGCCGCTTGCTTGTACATGTTAGGCCATCTGAGCCCGTCATTCTGAAGAGACTTCGTCATTGCTTCAGCGCCGAAGTGTCCAAACGCATGAGCTTGTGCTAACAGCTGTGGTCGTTCTTCTTCAGGAGGAATAAAATGTACTGATGTGTCAACATCGTCTTCCTTAGTTACGTCCGTGGTGGTGTGTGTTGACATAGTTTTGTTTACGATTAAATTGGTCGTGTTACTTTGCGTAGCATTACCCCCTTCCAGCTCTTTGTCCGTGGGAAAAAGGCGCGAAAGTTGGTCGGGAAGGATGTTGTCTAATCCTGGCAAGTGCACTACGTCAAAAGTGTATTCAAGAATGGTGTCTAACCAGTTGTTCATCATGGCATTAGTAACCTTTTGGGTGTGAAGATATACCAACGCTTTGTGATCGGTGTAAAGTGTGAACTTTTGTCCCCAAAGGAATTTGTGGAATTTTGTGAGTGCGTAAACAACAGCGAGCAACTCACGCTTTGTTGTAGAGTAATTTCGCTCTGATTTTGAGAGAGCTCTAGCCATGAAAGCGATATGCCGTGTTTCTTTATCAATGACTTGGTAAAGGACAGCGCCAATACCGACGTTGGATGCGTCAGTAGCAACCTGAAAAGGGTGTCGTAAATCAGGGTAGCGAAGGATGGGTGCATCCAGCAAAACCTGTTTTAAGCGGTTGAAAGTCGCTTGCTCATGACTGGTCCATTTGTTACCCAGGTCCCCTGCATAACGCAGACAGTCCAGGGGTGCAGTGAGGTCCGCACACTTGGGTATGGACTCACGGAAATAATTAATCACTCCGAGAAATCGTTGGATGTCTTTACCCGTGCGAGGTGTAGGCCACTCCTGTATATTGCTGACTTTGCGAGGGTCTAGCCCGATGCCTTGTTCAGACACGCAGAAGCCTAGGAGGTAAACGCAGCGTTGTGCGAAATGGCACTTATCCGGATTCAGAATGAGGTTTACGTCGGTGAGCTTTTTAATTGCTGTAGCGACGTGCTGAGCGTGTTCATCCAGTCCCTTAGAGAAGATAATGATATCGTCCACGAATGTGGTGACAAAAGGGAGATCATGGAAAATGATGTTCATGGTACGCTGAAAAATAGAGGATATGGGCTTGAGTCCAAAGGGACAGCCTCGGAATTGATATTGTATATGACCATGCGGCTTAAATGCTGTCTTTTGTCTGTGTGGCTCATAAATTTCAAAGCGGTGAAATGCGCTTTTTAGGTCAAGAGTTGTAAAAACTGTAGAGCCTTGCAGCATATGAAAAATGTCCTTGATTAATGGAAGCGGATGACGATCCGGTTGGACCAACAGTTTGTTGATGTGTCGAGGATCAAGGCATGGCCGTTTATCAGTGTAATTACCAAAGAGATCCTTTTTTGGTGCTAGCGTAAGTGGACTGTTCCACATTGTGTTGACAGGTGCAGGTTCTATGGTGCCATCTTCCAACCATGTTTGTATCTGCTTATCAATGATTTCCTTATATGCTAGTGCCAAAGGATATTGTGCACGGTGAGATACTACACCTTCTGGCGTGTCGATGCGGACGACTGATTCCGGTACCGTACAGAAAGACTTCTTTGGGATTTGTTTGTTATCCTCAATGGTTGGTTGTACAACGGAGAAGAAATTTTTACGTTCCGTGTTTGTACCATAAGGAGAATTATTGGGTTCAGGCGTGTCGTTCACCTTTTCTTCCTTGTTCTTTGGTTGCGTGTTCCATGAGAGAACCAAACCAGTGAAACCAACTCCCATTTTGCGTGCTAAATCAAGACCAATTGTCACGGGTGCGTCACCTTCAAGTTCCAAGATGTAAAAATCATGTTTGAAATGCTTGCCATTGTAGGTTATCGCGACGTCGGTCACCAAGCCAAGTAAGTCGGCTGTTTTATCTCGTTGAGCCAGAGAGACAGAGATATTGTGCACTGCTTTTTTATTAAATATGATACTGCGTTCTGATTCTAGCTTTTCGATGAAAGATGGTGTGATAAACGATCTACTAGCACCTGTGTCAAAGAGGCCCAGTGTTTGTTCACTCTGTACCATGATAGGAATCAGCAGTGAGTCATCATCGCTTGGGATGTGTGATATATGTGTTGAACGCAGAGTGTACTTACTCGTTATGTCCAATTCTTCCAAACGGACAGGAAGGATCTCCTGAAGTATAGCTTCATCACGTTCCGACAGCTTCGATGCTGTGTTATCCATGGACTTCGGCCCAACCTTGACGCGTATGGATTTGTTTGTAATGGGTGTCTTACCCTTTCTTTTTGCCTCGAAATACTCCTGGCAGGTATGTCCCTTGGTGTAAGGTACCTTTCTGCAGTAGCGGCAAAGGTTGTTGGAGATATGTTCTTGCTGCGCAGTGTATGTACCGCGTCTGCCTTGTTGCAGCTGTTGTTGTACCAGCTGTTTTTGCTGTCGGAGGATGTGGCAGTCGGCCTTGGAGTGACTACCCTTCGGGTGGACTGGGCAGTCGCCGTACTTGTGCTGGCTCTGTGTTTTCGGCACCAAGCGCCGCTTCTTGTTGCTACCCTCGCGCATTTGGTACACTTCGTCAGGCCCGTCCTGTTCATCTGTTCCTTCGATGTATTCACCAAGAGTGGAGACTACTAATTGCGCCATTTCCATAATATCTGCTGGTAACATCGTTCCATAGCGTTGTGCCATGACAGGGTGAATCTTGTCCCGGATGTGTCGAGGAAAGGATGACACAAAGTCGAAGGTTAAGTCGGGTCCTTGTTGACGGCTGGCCTCTGTCGCCAATGCGATCCACTGTTCTGTGTACAGTCGCACTGACTGGCCGTTACGATACCTCTTGGAATATAGCTCGTGTCGTTTGATATATGCGTGGTAAGGATTACCATATTCCTTGTGTACCACCTTACAAGCTTGCTCCCAGGTGTAGTGCTTGTCCGCCAGTTCGCGGCGGAACCACATGGTTTGCCCTTGATCAAGACACAACCAGAAGAGTCGTTCCCAATGCTCATCTAACGACAGGCCGTGGCTCCTCAGCTGCGCCTCGAATGCCTCCGTGAACGCACGCACTGACTCGTGCACCGGTTTGCTGGTGTTACGTACTGGACCGCCACGGAACTGCAAGGCTGGAAGCTCCTTTGGTACCAAGGTCTGTTGGCCATGCGCTATTCTTGCTCCGCGGGGTTGTAGGGCATCTCTTGTGTTCTGGTACATTTTTAGGTCGTCTAGCGCCTGCTTATGTTCCTGGCGAAGGCGGTCCCTTTCCTCTTCCGGTTCGCCTATGGAGGACATGTACCGTTCATACACCTGCTGTAGACGATTACGGAGAATTGCTTCCGTGTTGGCAGGCGTGAGTATGCGCTCCTTCGCATACGTTTCGAGTGTTAAAACTCGTTGTTTCGGTGCCTCCTCGTTGTCTTGCATCGGCGTGTCCTCGTCCTGGCACTCGGGAATGGGTTCCTTATGCACGTTCGCCTCGTGCGGGTTCGCCTCATGGTTGCGTTCGACATTGGTAACTGGGGTGATGTCAGACATGGTGGGATCAGGTAGGAAAAACAAAGGTTTTCAAAGATAAAAATGAGGTGGATGGATTAGAGAGAATGAAAAAAGACAACTATAAAAGTATCTTTGAGGTTGATGTTTATTCCTGAAAATAAAATAACTCTCTTTTATAATAATTCTATTAGAACGGCGATGTAAGTGCTTAATCCTGTTAGGACGTATCGGATGAGAGCATTCTCTTTTCATTGTCCTCTTCAAGACCAGTGATGGATCCTGGGTAGAGGAAGTACCTTTGATAGGTGCGATTGTCCTGTCACGCAAGCGGATATGAAAATATCGGTCCCTGAACATCAATGTGTTAAATTCATCATTGTCTTAGTTTCAGGATATCGGCGATAGTGATGTGAAACCGGCTAAGTTCTCTAACACGGATCAATGTTCACCACATCAAGCTTACACACGAAGGCCGCTACGGTTTGGAACCCCAGTACAAAGGACCTTACGTTGTTACCGCCAAGAATGAAGACTTTGGAACGTACAAGCTGGAGACCTTACAGGGACAACCACTTGCTTCCTGGGTACATGTTGATCGTTTGGCAAAAGTGAACTTTGACACGGAGCCGGCAACTCCATGGTTTGACCCTACAACTGCTCGTGCCGAATGGCGTTCCAAGATGGGTCTACCACCTGACAATGACGAAGTCGACAAGCTTGTTACTAACACCGTTGACGAAGACCATTTGACTGACCGGTCTGCAAGTTTTGGTCACCACGATTCCGCCATTGTTCAGAGACGAACAAGTGTTTCGGGAGGGAGTAATGTCGTGGACGAACGGAGTTTTGGCTCCAGGACTGCCAAATCAAGGCAAGATTCAAGCCCAGAAATCCCGGTCGACCCAAGCACTCAATTCGAAGCACGTGATCCCAAACATCCCTCTTGTCACGTGCCTTTCAGAAGCTAAAATGCCATGGTACTTCCTGGCATCTTCTGGAACTTGCTCCATGATCACTTCCCCACCACACCAGTCATGTCACGTTGACTCTTCTAGAAAAAGGATGTCTCTAGAACCATCAGTAGCTTTTGCTAGTATCTTCTTTAGACATTAGTATAAATATCAGCTGTATCCTTTACAGGTCTTTTCAGAAGAAGTTTCCCATCTTGCATGCAAGATGGTTGGTCTGGATCAGATGGTGGTTTTTTGGGGATGGGTCAGTGGGAGGCAGAGTGAGCCAAGGTGGGGGGGGAAGGTTCTGTCATGTGGTGGGCAAAATTTTTTGGGTGGTGGGTGAAGGCAGGGGAGCTGGAGAAAAATGGCAGGCAAAAAAATTTTTCTCGTTTGACTCAGTGGTGGTCAAACGCAACTTTGACGGTTGGTCGCCTCAGCAATGGTGGTTGCCAGAAAAATTTTCGTGGAGGATAAAGGGAGGCAAAGTGGCGATTTAAGAGTCAGACGCTCGTTGATCTTTTTCTTGTACTCAGTGCTTGGAGAAGCTCCGTTGTGCAGCACGTCCGCAATAGTCATTGGTGGGGCTGAGGTAGTGGCAGTTTAGGAAGGGAAGTGGTTTAATGTGACTGTACAGGATTTTCAAGAAGAATTTTGCCTTAAGGATTAGTTGTTCGTCACCGTGTTTTTTAGTTGGCCATTGTTGAAAGGGAATTGGGCATAGAAGCTTTGGTTGTTGGCAACCTGCAGCGCCGAATTTGGCCGCCAGCGGCAGTTGAATTCGTAAAAAATGGACGAGGTTTTTCGTTTTTTTTTTCTGTTCAATTCGTCTTCCCCAGCTTAGTTGTTCGCCATCATTTCGAAGGTCGATGCCACAGAGAGGTTGTTCGAAATTGAAATATTATTTTATCGCCAAGACAATTCGTTTTTATGGATTTGGTTGACAAAGATAATCGCGCAATTAGTGTAAGTGATTGGTTTCAGTAATCCCATTTGGTTACTGCAAAATCATTGTTGGAACGCACTTTTATTTTGTTCATATAGCATCACTACATTTTTCGCAATCTATCTTTGCACACATAACTCGCGCATTTGCATGATTAAGAGCAAAAACGGTGAACGCTGGGCAACGAGCAATTACTGAAATGCACCAGACTCGGCATCCGCTATTCTTTCCTTGTCATCCGTCGCCATTTCTGTGCAGCTAGACCGGAAAGATGTCTGTTGACCAGTCCATTGCAGTGTGAGCATAAAGGTGGGTGGACGACACCAATGGGAAGGCGAACGAAGGGGCTGCTGGAAAGCTTTTCAAGCTTAAAATCAAACGGAGAGAGCGATAGAGTAGGAAAATAAAAAGGGCGCGCTGCAGTTGTCGAAATATCGACGTGTCTTTCCTCCCCTTATACTTTTGAACATGTGCAAAAAAAGAGCCCATCTTACTCTTAATTAAACCCGAATTATTGCGAGGAGGAAAAGGAACATCGTCAACTTCTTCGAGCTCTCTCACATAAGACCCGTGCTGCCACTCTATTTGCAGGTTCTTTCGACACGTTTGTGCGTCTTTGTCTTTTACAATTAGAAGTCCTGATGTGGACAGGATATTTCCGTTGTCAGCAACAAACTCAAGTTGCGGCTAATGTCTGGCTCCAAATGTAAGGCCAGCATTTGATATTGTCCTTTACATAGCGCTATGCCTATATGGGTAAGACTATAAAAGCAGAACTGCGGAAGAAAGTGTTCGTGAAAGGCAAGGACTAACGAGAAGTCATTGTAAGAAACCTACGCTCTTGCCACGCATCTGTGATGGTATATACCTGGTGTTTGATTGGCTAGCAGCATGTCATAGAGCTAAAGATTTCGTTAACAAAGCTATGATCGTTGAGCTTCATAGAGCCAGGCGCCTGCAAAAATTATTTACGACTGCTCTTCTACTTCACGACACAAATAAAGGAGAGATCGCGGGTTTGTTGAGCCTTTTTATTTTATTTTACTTTTGATTACGCTGATATGGAGTTTAACATTCCTGCTCTCTTCTGTGCTTCAATTGCGATAACGACAAGAATCGATTACTACTGGTAGGCTAGAACAATTAGTTGAAAACAAGATCACTTTTGAACTGCAATTCGTCAGCTGCTTCTCGGAGGACAGCATTCTGTATAGCTTGTCTATGAGAACTTGAAAAACGGTAAGTAAACTTTTGTCAACTCTATCAAGTAAATGAACGATCGCGCAAGCTAACATTCATAAGCAGACCATTGCATTCCTTACATTTAGTGCATGATGTAAGCATTCTCCATACTGTAACACTAAAGAAATCATATATATGGAACCTTTCTGAATAATTCTAGAACACGGTGGCGAAGGATATAAAGCGAATATCGTGGCAATCAAAACATATGAAGGTAGTTTTATTATGCATCGTGCAAAGTTGGGAATGCACGGAAAATATATCCTTCGCACTTCTCTGCGGTGACTTTTACCAAAGCTGTGGCCATCCGACTCGGCATAGTCTCTCTTTTTCCCACGTCCAGTCGCTTACGGTCGCAAAGATGGGGAAGATCTTGGAACAAGTACTCGGCTGCATTCCAAGGCACGTCTGCACTTGGAAAGGAAAAAGGGGTAAACCCTTCTTCCCTGATCTTTGCGAAAACCGGTCCTGCAACGTGCTCCGGCAGGAAATCGAAGCCGACATGCCAGCTCTTCTGCTCTCTCGTGGTTAACTCGCCAAGTACGTCGTCGACGAAAGCAGAAAGTTCTTCAGCGCTTGTGAACCCGGAGTAGTGCTTCATTGAGTGGGTGATTATTCCAGCGCAGGAAAAGGCGACCAAAACACAAACAAGAGGAACAGGCTTATATTGGACGTTTGTCCGGGATGGCGACTGCTTGGACAATGCGGGATATTGGCGGCGCACGTTAGCATCGAAGTAGGTTTCACCAATAAAGATAACGTTGTCATCAGGTTTGAAGTTTTCCCTTGACGACAACTGGAAGAAAATTCCCTCCAGGTGCTTGTTTTCGTCAACATTTGGAGTTACCGCAAAACTATGACCACGGCGAAAGGTAATGCGCGCATTCTTCGCAAGCCATTTGTGCACTCTTGTGCTCGAGAAACGCCCCTCAATCTGCTGGTCGGCCTGTGCCGCCAAGATGTCCTCCACAGTGCATTCTGGATGATCATCGCCAAAATCCAGCAGAAAGCGGGTCTGAACATGGTCAAACTCATCCGCCCGCGCAGGTCCTCGTCGTCTTGGCATCACAGTAATTCCTTGCGACGCTTTGAAGCGCCGATAGTACCCCTGAAATGTTGAGATTGGCATATGGATGGTATCGGCAGCGGCGGCCATCGTCATACCATATATCACATGGTTTTCGATCGCGGTCTTTACGAGGTCTTCGCTCCACACCTTATATCCTATCTTTTTACCGCGTTTGTACACTTTGCCTCTAGAATTGGCGACAGGTTTGGTCGTGCGAGATTGTGTACGAGCATTAGAAGCACCAGTACCAGCGACATGAGCAATTGGTGGAGGTACATTGGACGAAACTTGCTGGCTTCCGACTTCTGTCATTACTTGATCCGCTTTTTAACATTCCAGTAAGTAAACTGCAATTCATTCAATCCTTTCTACATACAATGCTCTTGTTCTGCCATTGCGCCAGCGCTGGTTACTGAAAACGAGGTGCCTGGATAATCTTCCATAGTCTCATCGTCTATTCTCTTTTACTTTTAGTTCAATTATGTGCGAGAAAACGTGTTCTTACCATCTCCAGGATCGGTATAGTCCGAGTCTATTCGCCGTCGACGTCAAATATAACAAGGTTAAGTATTCGGCGTATATTAGGATGTATGCTTGAGATTACGAACCAGTGTCTTTGAAGCTCGCACTTCTGGTGAAGAGCATCGACAAAGCATCCACTGCATCGGATTCGCGTGTTGACAGTCGACGGGCGGGAGTGGGAGTGGTGGGCTGGTTGTTGTTGTTCATGGTGAAGTAAGAGTTTACCGAAAGAGAAAGAATGATCATCGACGACCAGGAACGGCGAGTTAAACAGCTTCCGACGTGTCCCAGTGACACGGATTGCTATATTTACTTCGGTAGGAGCGATACAAAAACCTTTTATAATAACGAAACTATTAAACTCTGGGCGTTATAACATTGCCTCTTTCTGACGGCACTTTTCAAAAAAGCTAATTGAATGTTGCACCCAAGCTTCGTAGTTTGCTGTAGTGATCTGCGCCATGGACTCGGTAACACGGGAAGTGATATCCGTCAGCATAGTCTCTTTGTCAATAGGATCTCTGCGGCACAGTGTCTTCAGCTTGGAAAAGAACTCTTCAATCGGGTTCAAGAAAGGCGAATAACGAGGCAAGAGTACCACATGGTAGCCGCGTTCCTGAACTGCTTCTGTTATAAATGCAGGAGTGTGGATCGGGGCATTATCATAAACAAGGTAGGCTCCGTGATGGTTTTGAGCATCCAATCGGTCCATGACCAAATGCAAAAAAGCTAGAAAATCATGGCTATTTGTTCCTCTTCTTGACTTCTTCGTTGCCGATTTGCCTTTTGAACCAGACGGTGTTGTGCTAGCGAGCTTCGGTGCAGTCTTCATGCTTGCCTCAACGAGGCCCTTTGCGCTGATAGCTGCCAGTAATGTCATAGAGGGCGATCGAAGAACCGGAACGACTACATGAGCTGCTTTCCCCACTTCCGATCGTGCATAATTTCTACGCATACTAGCATTAAATGATGCTTCATCGATGAAAACACAGTTTGTCGTGTAGTCAAGAATGCCTTTGTCGACCCAATTAAGCACCCAATCACGCCTCATCTCCCTGGTTTCATTATCGTCACGGCGCTCCGGATATCTGCCGGCACGCTTCAAAGTTAGTCTGCATTGGTTACAGAGGTGCCGGTGAAGAGTTGAGATAGGTATAAGGGTACCGATCTCTTTAAGGTAGTGTTCCTGAATCTGCATTAACGTAGCAGTATTATGCTTGGTGATGAATTCGCGGAGGAAAGCGTCACCACTCGGGCTAATTTTACGTGGTGCTGTCCTGCCTTTCCGACCAGGTAGAACAACACCACCATTTTCATTAAATCGTCGAATAACATTACCGACATTCTGACGCGAGGTTCCAACTGTTGCTGCTGCAACGGCATGCGTTGCACCACATAGTTTAACAAGCTCAATGATCTTATTGATCTGATGAGCAGTCAAATTCGGTCCATTCTTATGGTTGCTGGTACTGTGTACGCGCCTCGATCTTAAGCTGGGTTGCTCGATCACTTCTTGTTCAACAACAAGCGACGCTGAAGAATTATCATCACGCAACAGGGACTGTAAGACTGACCTTTGGCGAACAGACTGGGGGATATCGAGCAAACTGCCATCTCTGCCATGGTTGTAGTTGATCTCAGTCTCATCGCTGTCACTATTACTGTCACTCTTGTAATCGCTCTCTGATTCGTCGATCTGGAAGCGATATTTGGTGAATGCCGAGTCATTCGTGCCATCCACCATTTCATCTTCTAGATCGATTTCCTCGTCGCCTTCTTCATGTCCGCTGTTCACTTCATCACCTTCGCAATCGTCATCGTCACTCATTGGCTTGGCCGCAGAATCATCTACATAAGTTTTTCAGCAAAACCGTATTTTGTATATTTTGGATACTGATCACTGGCCACTCATCAGAATCCGCATCCTGTATGCGCATACCATCGTCTTCACGAAGATCTAATGATGCCATAGATCTGGTCAGCCGTCGTGTCAGGAGAAGAGAGGAACTGTGCGCGAATTGCGAGCGCATCTGTGAAGGGACTACTGGTCGATAATGATGCTTTGTGACCTTGGCAACAGTGCGCGCCGAGAGTTTATTGGATTTTGAGGAAGCCATCTTATAGGGAACAAGGGTACACGGATAAATCTTTGCGAAGAAGAGGTGATCAAGGAATTATGAAAGCGCCTTAAGTGGGTATCCGTTCTAGCTCTTGTATCACAACGTTGCCACCAACGGTGAAACAGCCTAGCAGTTCTGATTAATCATTCTCTAAGATGTTATGCTCCAATAATCGCTCGTCACATACTTATTATTATAGCATGAGCTTTCCTGCGATCCGTTTCGACAGCAGAAATGAGCACCATCTTCACTGTCTGAAACCTTTTCTCTGGCTTCTCAACTTACTTCATGTGTAGCTCTTTCTTTCCCTTTAGACACATAGCGCAAATGTTCTATAGCAGGATGAGCTGTCTTTTTACTACCGCTTCTTCTGCCATCCATACAGACTGCTCTAACAAAATCCGTGCCGCCAGTTTATTAGCCGACTTTTGAATAAACGTAACGTAATAACTATACTTCCTTCGTTGAGGCGGATTATGCTTTGCTGTATCAAAAATATTACTTTCCGTAGATTCCTGCCCGAGCCAACCAAGGATATCAGTTATTTCACTTATTCCTGGAGCTATTCTTCGACTGAGCTTTGAGTTTAGCACTGATTATGCGGATTTTGTAAAAGAAGCAGTAATAGCTTAAGCGGAACACAAAAGAGTGTGCTTAAAGCAGTAGCATTCATTTCTTTTCCGGGATCTGCATCGTTAATGTCATCGTGAGTCTCGCATGGCTTTCCGTATATTCGTGAGGTCTGCCATGGTCTAAAAGTCTCATAAATTGGCGGTTGCACGATCATAATAACACGATATAGCAACTAATATTTTTATAGAGTAATAGTTGATCGTGTTTGCTCGGCCTCCTCGCAATCAGCGCATTGACCAGGAATACTGTCCTTACATTTGGAGCCAGACATTAGCCGCAGCTTGAGTTTGTTGCTGACAACGGAAATATCCTGTCCACATCAGGACTTCTAATTGTAAAAGACAAAGACGCACAAACGTGTCGAAAGAACCTGCAAATAGAGTGGCAGCACGGGTCTTATGTGAGAGAGCTCGAAGAAGTTGACGTTGTTCCTTTTCCTCCTCGCAATAATTCGGGTTTAATTAAGAGTAAGATGGGCTCTTTTTTTGCACATGTTCAAAAGTATAAGAGCAACCCCAGCGGTATTTCTATTCTAAAGCCACATAGACATGTTGCCATCTTTAGCAATAACCTTAAAAAATTCAATTTTCCCTAGTGGTCCGCTATTTTCCCATTTTAGCTAAGAAACTTTATTCCCCAGTGGTATATCTCTGCTAAATTTAGAGAGACCTTTGTTTTCTTTCTCTTACTTTTCGAAATGGCCACCCCAAGACAGCTAGCAGAACTTTTTGCTGAAGCAGATGATGAGGAAATATACAGGATTTTTACTTTCCTCTCGTACAGTAGTGGGGAAATAAAACCAAGGTGTAAGTAATTTTAAAAGCAGGAAGGTGGTCTCAACATGTTTCATTTTAAATCCACA